>JAUPFR010000006.1:47929230-49314230 GCA_036925125.1 Oreortyx pictus | reverse complement strand
TTCCAACAAACAACAAGCCAGCTGCTGACCAGAATAAAATAAAATCAGAAAACCTTTACAATAAGCTAAACTGCCCCCTTGTACTTACAACACCTCACTTAACAAGTGTAAATGTACAGTACAGAAGCTACTACCATTTCTGCTTTAATGGGGAGATTCTAAATTTCTTACCTGTAAATGAAGTATTTTAGATTCATTATTCCGTAGCATTTCCTTCTGTCTTTCAATTTCTATTTCAAAGCTACAAATCTGATTATGTAAAGTTTGTATACTCTTGTTCTTTTCCAAACTTTCATTCTGGAGCAAGGCCACCTGGAAAAAATTCTACAATTACTCCTGCCAGTGTTTAGTAAAAATACCTATAATTTCATTTGTTGTAAACTACCTTACACTCATGAAAGAAATGAGATCCTAAGGAAATCTCTCTCTCCATGTCTTTAAAATAAATAAACAAACAAATCAAAACAACAACAAAAAAGACCAATAAAACAACTTTCTGATAGCTACTTCTCCACTTTCACAGAGTGGTAATGGTACAACTTTGAATGATAAAAAGTACAGATGGGATACGGAAACAGCAACAGAACTTGTCTATGCATAATCTTTCCTTCATTTAGGTTGTAACCAGGTTGTGGAACTATTACTACCTTGTTAGCGCAACAACCATTGACTTGGCTGTGGCTTGGAGTTTGGAAGAAACAACCCTGAGCCCTTCACAGACGTTGCCAATTAAGAAAGCGTTAATCTTCCCCATCCATTCCTATCTATTCTGATTTGTAGAAATTTCAGTTAAAAAATTGTCTGAATGGGATTGGTTTGGCTTCACAGAATGCGATGATGATGAAAACTCCTGAGACAAGTGAGTACAGAAAGGATTTGTGCATCTGAAGGGAAATCCAGTGTGTCTACTAGTAAAGCTAGTAGCTACAGAAACAGACTGCAGATTATATTCTCTCTCTGTATTGACATTTTATGAATTCATTCATTAGTGACTCATTCTGATTTTAAAACATGAGCCCTCATAGAAGAATATCATATATTATATCTCCTTGGAGATGAAAGTAATACAGTTAAACATTCTCTGTTACTGCAGACAAACACTATTTTCCATTCCGTTCATTAATGTGGTTTGGAGAAGGGCAGTGGTGGGTTCCTTCTATTTTTTTTATTTTTTTTTCAAATCTCATTTTCCTTAGGCAAGATTATTAAGAAACAAAAATGTAGAAAATCAACAAACAACCCAAAATAACATTTGGATAACATTTGGATACATCCTGACTAGTTCCACAGTTGGATCTTTATGTGGATAGGAAGCAGTACCATTTTCAACCCACTAAAATCTTCTGATAAATATTCCACATTACATCAATAGCTTGGATGCTTCATGTTCTCAGGACCTAACTCCCTCAGCAAATACACAGAAGTCTTTACCTCTGATGTGGACTCCTCTGTAGAATTCTACTACTTTAACCAGAAACTGCTGGATAACTTACATGTCACTACACCCCTAGGTTCAATAAGCTATTTTATAAGGTAAATAATGTTGATCTCTCTACTAGTCTGAACTGGACAAAATAGACAGTCAGAGCCCACAGGCATTCAGCACGTTCACTGAAATAGGGTCCAGAAAGAGATACCATATTTCATATTATATGTGTTCATCTACTTTTCAATATAGCACAACAATTATTTATATGAACACACTTACTACAACTTGTATATATGGAACTCTAGCAGAAGAGGTTCAGAAGAAATGAGACAAAGCTATATTTGCCAGTACAGAGAGAGAAACAATCCTGAGGCTAAAGAAATGCATTCCTAGGTACCAGACAACGTTTCCAAGAACAAGTGCAAATTTAAACCAGTACACCTGCCTCCCACATAGTTCAGATCTGCTGGGTTGTCACTTTAATTTCTGCATCCTCCCTTTCCTCAGTGAATCAGAATTCTTTAGTTAACTGTGATCCTTACATTCCTCGTCTCTCACTGTTTCCTCCCCAGGCCTCCCAGTCATCAGGCAGTTATACTCTGTGTCACTAGCTTTACATTTCCATTTTTGTACAAGATACATTACGTGGGCTTGTCTTGTGCTGAAATTTTCCACACACTTTTAAAGATCATAAGAAAAATAGCATTATGACTTGCATTCTTTAATCATCCAGAGCTGTCAGCGCTAACACAGTAATTGTAGTTTGGTGGCAATTTGTGAATAAAAAGCCTTTAATACCAAGGAAATACAGTTTCCTAAGTATATTTGGCATAATCTTTGGAACTTAGGACAAATTAAATTAAAAACAGGGTAAAGGAAACACAGCATACATTTACAAACTGCATCAACAACTAACTTCCTCTACTGTGCCTTATTTGCAATACCTTGAGGAAAAAGCATGTTCTTATTCAACAGTTTTTCAAATAAAGCCATTCTTTCAGTTATTGCTTACTAAAAAAGAATGGAAGAAATCCTCTTACACCACAAAGAATGGGATTAGAATAGATAGGTCCCATATTTAAGTCACACATTAAAAAAAACAGAACAGTTTCTATCACATTTTCTTAAGAATGGGACAAAGCCAGAGAATCATGTTAAAATCCAGAAATCCAATTGAAATTCATTACGCTTCCAACTCCAACACCACAGAATCTGAGTTAGGTCTTCAAGTCTGTCCCATCACAGCAACCAAAACACCAAGTTTCAATCTGTCCCACAATGTTTTGAGCCAAGAATTTAAATCTAATCTGCTTTTAATTACTTTTTGCTAATAACACCATTCAAATACCAAACTCATAACTCAACACAAGCTCTGCGGCTCTGAAGACTTTCAGCTTGCATGCCCTCATATCACTGTTACACAATATGGTGACTGGGAGTGGGCAATTTCTTCTTTCCTCACCATACATTTCACAGCAAGCATCCCTAACAAAACACTGACCCCTAGAAACCAGTGACAAGATTTCAACAGGGCCAAGATTTATGTGATATTCACCAGCCAAGCTAACTTTGCACTGTGTTTCTTCAGTGCAGTTTTCAGTATTTCTCTCAAAGAGAACAATGAAGCTACGAATCATTTTAGTACTCCTTGCTAGAAAAGTCACAGACATATGATATGTGGTTATTCTGGTAAGTTGGCACTCTCTTGGGATTTCCAGTGATTCAATTCTTTATTATGAATAGGAAGAAGTCTACGAAGCAGGAAGTGAAAAAGTACAAAAAAAGAACAACAACAACAAAAAAACAACACCCACAATGATAAGTAGTTATGTCCTAAATGAAAGGTTTTTGTTATTTTTTAAAAACAAGAACATTAAAAACTATAGTAAAGTGTGTATTGTCTCAGCTCTAAAAGAGACAAAACTGCTAGGAATTTTTTAAATGATGAAGCACCTCTCAGGACAAAAGGTAAAAAATGATCTATTCTGGAAGTCACAGGGAACACTTTTTTTTTCCAATGATATAAAACAAATGATATAGTTTTAATCAAACCGATGAAAAAAAGAACTAAAGATATGAATTTGTATCTGTTAAAACCAAAAACCATGTAGTTCCTATATAAAAAAAAAAGGTTGAAGTGCAAATGCAAACTAAAATACTGTTATTGATCAAACTAAAATTCACAGATGTAGTAAAAATTGTATGTGGAAAAAAAAAAATCTACACTAGGCCTCTCCCAGGCTCAATAGTTTCCTTATGGGACTTCAGCATAAAAGCAGACCATGGATTATTATACCAGGGATAGAATTACATTTCGCTGTTTCTGTTAACTTCTGCTTTAAAACTACATGTTCTGTGGCTGCAGGGTCTTGTTGGAAACTCATATATGAGAGATCACTTTCTTAGATCAAGAACAGAATGTGCTTTCTACACAAAGCTTGCTGAATCCCCATTTGCAGTCTGCTGTGAGATGTTACAAGTCAGAAACCACACATACATAAATGGCCACTGAGCTAACACTGGAATCATTGCTCTCATTTAAATCACTCTAGAAAAACCTGAAGGGCTCCTGATTCTTCTGCCTGCATTTGTACAATGGCTCTAGTAATTCTGGGATCCCTACCACCACCATGAAAAAAAAAAAAAAAAAAAAGAAATTAAAAATCTCATTATTTTAATGGTTATGTATAACATTAACCTTTTCCAAAAATGTAAGAAAGCAGCTACTTGTTCTGAAATTCTCCATTCTAAAATCAAAGATGTAGCCATCTGCTCTCCAAATAAACTTTAATTCATTTAAACTGTTAACAAGATAAGAGCTATTATTGGTGTGATTTCCAGCAACTTCCAAATACCACGCATTCTAAAAACAAGTAATGCCAAAAGGATGCACTGCAACAAGAACTTTACTCTGATCCAGCACTAAAGGAGGAAATCATCATGGCAAGACTTACAGCAATTTAACTGAGTTACAATGATTTAATTAACCTTTGCAGGTCATTAAGTTTGGAGAGCAAGTACAAAAACAAATGAAATAAACAACTGCTTTATTACCTGGTATTTCTGATAATGTTATTCCTTGAAAAAACACTGAGGTAGCAAAAAATACAGCTCATACACTGCCACAGCTTTCTGAACCCTCTCTTTTGAAGGAATAGCTCAGGGAGGAAATTTAATATTGGAGAGTTTATCTATGTGAACACAGTGTTTTAATTACTAAATACCAATGAGGAAAACTGTATATGGAGCTGCAAAGCCAAGGTTCTCATAGCATTTTATAACAATGGTACAGATATGCTATGTGGCTTGAATGCTTTTGGAGCTTACTATTGCTTTAGCTGTGCTGTTGAACAGCTGTTAAACAGAAAAAAGTGCTTCTTCTAGTACTTTTATATGATTTAAAGAAATCAATGAAAATTAGAAGTGAGTAGAAGATATACCTTATTTTCTAGAGCATTGCTCCACTCTTTCAATAAGTTAACATGCTGCACTGCTGAGCTGGCTTCATGTGCTTTAATTTGTTGGTTTGTTCCCTGTGACAACAAAGAATTTATACATTTTAGCCAATTCCACTTCTTTTAAACCTACAAAGAAAGAGTACATCAAGACATCGAACCAACACTAAGTACTTTGGTTCACGGATGCATGTTTGCAGAACAGTAGGGAGAAGGGAAATCTACTTGAGAATTTACAAAAGGCAGGAATACAGTTAGTACAGCAAGTGTTTTATACAACTGCCATATATCTCCATCCAATGAACTTAATATGTCAGAGACAATAAAGATGAACAAGATTTATAAAATAAATTGTATTTCAGTCTTCTGTGTAGTTTTACACTAAATAAAGCACAATAAAACTCTCAAGTCATACAAAATCTGAAACGCCCAATTCCCCAAACCGTAATTTAAACTTCCGTCGTATTTCATAAACAGCTTCATAAGCACAAACTTTCCCCTCAGTTGACTATTAAAGACAAATATTTAAGATAAATTTATCATCACTGGAAACTGCCAGCTTTATAAACTACTTTGAGAGATAGTACAGTGACTACTTTGTCATCCTAAAACGATTGCTCTACAATATTCAGATGTGCTGCCTCTGCACAACCTATAAGTGCTGTTACAAATAATCACTATATCAAAAGTTTACAGAACACACATAGATCATATACAGAGTACATAAGATGCAGACCATATTTTATTTGTATTGTGTTGCATTACACCTACTTCATTAAGTACTTTGCAATGCAGAGTGTATTAGTTTTCATTGTAGTTAAGTTGTAAAGAAACCAAAAAGGTTTCAATGATCCTCAAGGTATGCACTCTATATAAATACTAAAAATATATATGTGGATATATGTACATATATGCACACATATACATACATAAAATGAATGGCAATACATACGACATAACAGTGGGTAGGGTCATAGCACTGATCAGTTCTACCACTAAGAACATCATTGTTAACACTTAAAAGGATGAATGCTCATTATTTAGAAATCTGGAAATACCTGCAGGAAGCAGTTTATTGAGAAGTGTTGCTACTTACAGTTCTTGTCTCTTTAAATTATCACAAACTAACAAATGAATGACACTATCTGATAAACTCAATTTTTTCCTGTCAGCAGTTTCTGAAATTTCCTCCATAATCCTTTCATAATACAAGATATATGGCATAGCGAGCAGAATATTTTAAGAGATTGGAAAGCTAATATTGAAACTCAACTCCAGTGTTGGACTTCCTTTTGGTTTTTTTAAATATTGCAGGGAGTGTCAGGATTAAATAAAACTTCTTTTTTTTTTTAAACAAGATTTGATGCTATGCTTTGATTATACATGTATGTGCACACAGACATAGGAATGCACATTAAAAGAGATGTTTTAAGTGGACTAATCTATGTTTAATTCCAATAAAAATATTAAGACATACAAATGAAAGAAAATATGAACATACTTAACTCAAGAAAATAAATACTTTCATATTACTAGTTTGTTTTCTGAAGAACATAGGTTACGTTACTATTATTCTGTAATGAAGTCCTTGAAATGTACCACCTCCCTATCTCAACAAGATGCACCTAACAAATAAACTCCCAAACCACTGCAGGAAAGTGCTATTTTGGGTTTTTTTTTTTAATACTGTTCATTTTTAAAATGAAAAAATAATCCCAAACATCTAGCAATTAATCACTCAGTGCAACTGGATGACTTTTTCTTAACCAAGATTAGAGAAGTCCAGAACTTTCATGTCAAAGAGTCAAGTTCTACTTGCAGATTTTCATCAATTGGGAAGTATAATTGTTATATACTGACCTGAAAAGTGCAGCCATAACGCTTAAAACTACAGGTACTTGGGGCATTAATACATTCTGACAAATGTGCATTCAACTGCAATAGGAAAAAAATGTGAGTTTTGGCAAAAGACGTTTGCATGAAAATGCTCAAAACATACAGGGCACAGGTTATCAGGTTTGTAGTGTGTCATCTGCAGAACATACAATACACGTGAGTATACTTTCTCCAGTCTGATCTAAAGTGCAAATACTATATATACACATATGTAAACCACACACACATGCCAATACAGTATACAGTGGTACATTTAGTATACAGTGAAACTTCTACTAAAGACTATTCCAATAGGCAGCTCGATTTTAAAAAAGCAAACAACGTGCTCTACAATTATTTGCATGATTTCATTTGACTTTAAAGAATGATTAATCTTTTCTCTCCAAGTGATTTGTATCGGTGCTCTTCTGTGTAAGTCTTAAGATCAGTTTCACTGTAGCAAAGTACATCTTTTCTATTCTAATTTCATGAGGAACCAATTTTTCAAAACAGAACATGCAATTCTCAGCGCCAAAATTTAACAGTTAAATTACACAAAAAGAAAAGACTAAACAAGTACTGCATGAAACAGACAAAGAGCTTTCTAATAGGTACAGTCAAACAACTTCTAAAAATGCAGTATAGAGAATTAAAAACGATTAGTAAAATGCCTGCATTTTTCAGATTGAGATTTATTCCAGTTTATTATTATTATTATGAGCACATCCACCTTTCCTTTGAAAATAAACCAATTCACAGAAGCATATACATATATACAGACAGCAGTCATTGCAGCACAGAGGGCAGCAGCTGGATGCAAACTGCCCAAAAGTTGGAGCAAAGAGCCATTTTGGAATCAATAACACAACAAAGCCTCTCTTCAAAAAGAGAATCTGCAGCTGGAATTTCCCACAAAGCAGACAGGTGCTAGAACCTAGCTCCTTAGCTGGCATCACTCAGTTGGCTTTCATGATATCATGTGAAATTCCCATATAGTAAGTCCCACGTGACCCAGCTCATCCACCTTCAAGGAATGAAGGGGTGAACCAATTCTGCTTTGAACATTTAGCTCTGGAACAGACAGGACAGACTTTGCAATCTAATACCAAGATGCAGTCAGTCACCCATCTCTGATACACACCTATATGACCTAAACGCTATCTGTAAAAATCCATGGTATAGTTTCAAAAGAAACACATGGTTCAGAAAAAAATAAGACCAAATAAGAATGAGACGTGATAAACAGGTTAACTAGAACGCCACATTTTTAACTTCACCAAAGTAGAAGTCCGCCAAAGAGTTACAGATTGAACATGAAAAATTGCCATTTATCTACAGTAAGATATTCGCTTTTTGCACACTACATGATTTTCTCAAACTGTTAGGCAGGCATTTTCCCATTTTCAGCATTCAAGTCATTGTCCCTAACCATGCAGCTAAGTAATGTACATATATATATATAAACAGTATCAGAAAAAATTAAGCAACATGTAACAACAGATGATGCAGGGCATGCCGACTGTTTAAAACTCTGACTTTATCACTAGTTTCACAACTTATTTCTGGCTATATGTGCAAAGAAGTGTAAATTGTATGGTGTATTGATCCAGGTTTTAATGGGACAATTTTTTTTTTGCAGTCACATACACTATTTTGCAAAGTCACTGCTCAAGTAGAGATTTAACAATATTCTTAAGTGCTCCAGAACTGGGGTCTAAACCTCAGAGGTGTTCAACTCAGAAAGTCACTGATAAAACTGACCCAGAATATATCCTTTCTCTTTTCATAGCAGCTTATTTTCAATTAATATCTATCACACACACTATATTTCATTATCCTGGAGAAAAAGACTGCCCCTGTGTTCAGGAACTGCCTTATGCTCCTTGAGTATTGTGATATGATCAATAATTCACAAGAATAACCAGAAAAATAGGAAAAAATCCAACTGAGGAAGCAGGTATAATTGGAAAACAGAAAGCTTATCCTCAGATCAGAAACTTAAAACTCAACTTTCCTTACATGAGGTTTACAGAGTGCTGAAAACTTAAATAAGCTCTTCCCACCCTAAGCACATTCTTTTTTGAAGAAAAAAAATAACACACATCAACTCTGACAGCAGCTACTTAGATCTGCCTATAAACAAGAACATGATTCTGATCAAAGATGCGTGCTTCTTTCTGTTTTGCAGTGATGTACAGATTGGATTAAGTTTCTACACATTAAGAGATGCATTCTTGCATCCAGCTGTAGAAGTGTTGTATTACTCTCTATGCTACATGAATTCTTTAAGTGTCAGCTATTTTTTCCCAAAATTTAATAACCTTTTTCTTTTTTCCCATGAAACAATTCATATTAGGAATTCATGTATATTTTTCTAGTCTTTACTAACTCTTGCCAACTAAAATTTTGCTCACTCATTCTATTTTAATACAATCACTACCACTGCCCCTAGATGCTGCCCTACTGTGATCAACAAATGCTTTAGATCAAGGTAGGGTGGAGGGGTGGGGATGTTAAGAAAGAAAGCAGCAAAGACATGCGCTGATCTTGGGCAAGCGAAGTTTGTAATACAGACACAAAACTAATAAATTAATTTCTTTAAATCTCTTTTCAATAAATCATTAAAGATACTTGAGTGTTATCACACTTAACTGTGTGGTAGAAAAAGCTTTTCTTTAGATCTCACATTTTAATAAAGGAAATGGCTTCTGGCAAAATTCTTGCGAGATCTTACTAAAAAAAGCATTCAATTTTTCAGCACAACACTGGGCAAGACTTCTTACCTCACTCCTCATGAGTGTTTTAACACTGCATTTATGAGGACATGAAACCATGACACACGGGCAGTCTGTATCTTCATGTTTCTACAGAGAAAAAAAAGCAAACAAACCACAGATCAACTTGTACTTGTACTCTGAAATAAATGAGAGGACTTGGCTGCAAAGAAAATTATCCTACAATAATTGAAAAATACACAATTTTTTTCTATGTGTATCCCAATTGTGTAAAAAGTTACAAAACTGCAATACAGAAATGTCCATTTATGCTTTTGATAGCATATCAATATTCTAAAGTAAAAATAAAGACGTTCTTATTTTTTCAATGGAGAACAAACCTACTTGTTTCATCTTACTATCTTTTTACTCAAAAACAGTATGACAATATTGAAGTCAGGTTTTTTCCCCCAAGAATTACTCGCAAAAAAGGTCTCCTTTAACAGTGAACAGAAACACAGCAGATATCTATTTCATAAGAGTATACAGTGCATGGAAAAGCTCCTCAGAAATACTCACTGTACACTCAGATAATCTTTTATTTCTACATATGGATATTCCCCTTCCAATGCTTTACTAAATTTTATTCCCAAATATCTGATACTAAGTCTCACTGCTATATACCCGAAGTTCAGAAAGATGTTGAAATTTATCACACTGCTAGACAGGCATTTTCATCTGAACCTAGATGATGACAGATTCTTTAGTATAGCTGTCAAACCTTATCACCACACAGAGGGAAGAAAACCAGGCCTAATCTAACTGAATTTACATATCTTCTCAGTTTTTCTCAGCAAAATGAAAATCTGGAGAAAAATAATTGTTTCATGTCAAGGAAATGCCCCATTTAACTTGAAACAAACTGTTTCATGTCTTGTACTTTAAAAAAAAAAAAAAGAAAAAACAGCAAAGGAAACAGAGATTTAGATTTATAAGCTCGCTAGAAAAGGAAGAACAAGTAGCATGCCATTTTTGCCCAGTAACAATGTTTATCTTTGAAGTAAAAATCAAGAAGTACAGGAGACCACAGTTCAGAGACGTGTAAGGTCTTGGTTCAAATCTCAGTCAAATCCATGAGCATCAGAGCATATTCCACCTCACTTCTCACCTCAAGGGAAAAAAATAAAATTAAAAAAAATTGAGCATGCCAGTCTGAAGTATGTCTATCCTGCAATCCCTTTCATAAGCAAGACCAAGTTGTTTCTTATCAAGACAGATGGGATAGCCTTTCAAAACATGGCAGGAGGTTCAGTCCCTCCCCACCAGGACACAGTCACCTAAACAGTGGTAAAACAAAAACACATCCTCAGAAAAACAGTACTCTGATAAGAAGCAGGGACAAACCTGGCTCCAGTGTAGCAACAAAGGAGCAAGGTGACAAGGCCTCATGTCTTCCCTAGTGTCTGGTCCAGCCAGTTTGGATATATTTCAGACTAGTGAATGAGTGAATTCCAGATTGCCTTGGCAGGAACAGAACGATAGTGAAGACCCAAGGCAACAAGAAATGTTGTCCTTCTAGATCCATGGCTCTGTATCATAATGCTAGTATCTAACTATCAATTTCATAGGAGAAGCACTTCCAAGTAATTCTGTGAATTATCCACAGAGAAACGTAAGCCAGAATGATTTCAAACTACTAGTTTCTTTTACAATGCAGCAGCTTTGTCTGCCAGAAATTATAGGAAAAGGTAGCTTTGTGGCAAGAAAAACTTTACATATGGTTCAAACAAGAGAAATTAAGAAGTCGCCTAACAATAGCACAAGGGAGACAAATGCCATCTTAAAAATTAATAAATAAATAAAGGGTGGCCTACAGCTGTTAACTAAAGAGTCTGCCTTCAACAACGGGGATTTCCTACCCTACAGGTCATGGGATTCTATGAAGACACAAGCTATACGTACTCTGGTAAAATTATTTTTATTTCCATTTTCATACCTTATTTTCTCAGTACACTCCATCTCCATTTTCAATTCAAGTCACTGAGGCCTGTTTCAGTCATTATTGCAATAAAAAAAAATTTTAGGCTGCAGAAGCTAGTGATGAACTCACCCTCTGGGTGACAATTCTCAAATCAAAAGGAGCCAAGCTTCTAATTCTCATTACTAAAGTACAATGAGAATGAGATGACACTCAGGCCATAAAAAATAAGACCATTAGCACTTCCCTAGTATCTGAAGTTAAAAAATAAATAAAAATGAGAGATTTCTGAAATTAAACAGAGTTCTATGTTCTTCAAAAGGTATGTATGATTTCAGACTCTCAAAAATGTAACTGTGGCTATTGCATTGTGCCTATAAAAATAAATTGACCACAAAATCCCATGAGCATGTTGGTTAGGTACAGAGAAAACAGTTGTACAAGATACATCTAATACTGACTGATTTTGTCCACTAAGATAGAAAATATTTTTAAACATCGTTTTTTGCCTATTATCAATTTCAACCCAAAGAAAGATCTGAGAATAGCATTCATAATCTAACTGTAATTTCACCTTTGTATGTGCAAAAATAAACAGTGTAAATAATTTTCTCCAAGTATATATATATTTTTACATCTCTGCCACCTAATGCTGAGTAATTGCACCATTAAGGTACCAAACCTTGAAAGTATATACTCAGATAATATGAAGACAGTTGTACTTCCAAAATGCAGTAAGACTCACAGAATCATTGGAGGTCTATTCCAACTCAAAAGGCCATCTAGTCCACCTATTTTCTATTTTGACTTACTAAGACCACCTGAGAGGACAGTACTCTATTGGCAACTAAGCAGAAGCACAAAAAGAGTTACTACTCCCAATTAACATACAGAATCTTGTTTTGTATACAAGAAAATACTGCACCTGCAACATAATCATTGGGACTTGGCTTTTACAGTATTTACAAGTTGTCTCCCGGTATTTACATGTCTTCTCTACATGGTCTGGCAAATCTTTTCTCAGTATTTTTTCTTTACAATCAGCACGAGGACACGGAAGTTCTTCAAACTGACAATCAGTTTTCAAATGCATCTGAAAGATGAATACATATTTGTCACACCACCTAAGTTTTGTGCCCACCTTCTAACCTCTGAAGATTTTCCATATGAAATAACTCAAAGTAAGGTTAGAACTAAAGTAAGCAAAGTTACCTTATGCAGTACATCCTGCAAAAGCAAATAGTAACAGGTCTACTCACAAACACGTTACTGACTTCACATTCCATTTACACAGAATACAGTGAAACCTGCTCTAAAGATGTATATGACCAACTTTCATGCTGTAAACGTACAAAATTCCAAACTGGTTATTTAAAAAAAATACAGGCATTCTTTTTCAATATGTATTAACTCATATAAAGTTGCACACAAATTTGTTTGTTTTTTCAAGTACCTGAACTGGTTCACTCAAAGCAAGTTTACGAACTCACATATCTCACTGCAGGCTACTTCATAATTATCCCTTTTGACTGTTAAGTTACTGGATTACAGCTATGCCTTAACAAAACAAAGCTACAGCTTCCATGCAAGTCAGGTGAAGACAAAGGTTTGACGATTCCATGCAAAAAAATCACCACTTACATCAGAGTATTATCGTTAGTAACAAAAAATAGAAATAAAAATATTCCCCAACATATCTCACATTTTTAAAGTATACACTAGGATTCAAAACAATTCAGTTCTGTTCCAACATCATAAATCATTCAGATCAACCACTCATGCAAGCACACCATGACATTGGCTAGAGTTTTTATTTGTAAGATTTCTTCTCATTCTTTAACAGTCATAAGCCTTCTTTTTTGTTCGATTACTTACCAGTAATTGACCCAAGGAAAGTTGCTCTTTGCAGCCCTTGTTTTCATTTCTGCAGTATATCTGAAGGGCAAGTAGTTCTCTCCTGCAACAATTATCCTTAAATACCTGGAAAAAATTAATCCAAAAATTAAAAATCAAAGGCCACTCATCTTCAGAAACTTAAAAGCTCTCAAGAATATGGAAGTTCCATGCAATGTAAAGTCATCTAATTCTGGCTTTATGTGCAAAAAATACGTGTGTATCGCAGATTACTCCATTATGAAGTGGACCAGTGAAAGAAAATATTTGGACAGAAGCTCTAATAATATAAAAGGCAAAGGTAGAAGAAAAGACTAGAATTTTTGCTATTTGTTTGCCTATAATAGGCATAAGCTAGAACTACCCAGGTTATTTGAGAAGCTAGTGTATTAGGCACAATACACTAATATAAAGAATAGTCCAAACTCAGCAGATAAGAGAAAAATGATTTTGAGGAAAGCAGTCACACAACCGGCCTGATTTGTTCAAATACCCATTTTCACTTCAGTGGTAATATACAGTTATAGAAATTTTTTTAAGGTCCTAGTTTGGAGGAGGTTTGTAATTTCACTGACAAGTAGGTTTCAGCCATCTTTCCACTTCAGTGTTTATAAGATTTTTCAGCATTTCTGACTCTAACAGAACAGCAAGAAATTAGAAGCAGAGAGCTCAGGGGCTTGGATTTTTCACCTTTTATAGATGGTATCCCACAAAGTCTCTGATTCAGAAACAATGCAATGGCACTGCCAAGAAGTCCTGTTGCTAGGGGCAGAAACTGGGGAAGAGGACTGAACACTGTTACTGTCATTTAGAAGCCCAAAATGAAGGGATGAGGACTTCCAGATATTTGTAATTTCTTCTGCGATCATGTAGAAATACCAAAGAACTGTGCTCCACCACAGCTACTTTACAGAAAAATGGAATTGTGTGACGCAGCATTCCGGCAGCATATGCAGTAACTACAGAACTGTTCTGCATACTAACATTTAATAATAACAAAAAGTTAGGATCAGAACTATCCACAGTGACTGTGAATCTATTCCAAGCATCAGTAAAGAAGGAAACACTGCAAACAATCTCATCCAAATCTCATCTGACACAGGTCACTGATTCCTGTTTACTTTTCAGATGTAAGTTTAATGAATCAACAAATCTCATTTAAATAACCAATTTTCAGCACTGTAGGTTGGTTGTGTTTGCTTTGTTCTTTTTTCCCCCTACAAAGTAATTCAGCATTACAAAGCACAGCTTTGCCAACTGAAATTAAGACAAGAAAATGATTTTTTAAGGTTTGCAGAGAATGTCTGAAGGCTGTTTAGTGATTTTGGACAAAAGCATTCTGTGGGGAAGACAGAGGTTTCCAGTTTCATGAAAAATCACCATCTGATATGTACAGTTACTCTAAAGTATGTATTTAATAATACACTGCCCTTCGTGTCATCCTCCTATGTTAGAAATATAGGAAGTTTCACAACAAATGTATACATTTATATATGTTAAGAACTAAAAAGTCTGAGCTGAAATAATGAACCAAGTAGACATCATTATTACTGGTATGATTTCCTCAAGACCCCACCTATATCAAAACTGAATTGCTAAGCACTGTTCAGAGAACACCTCGGTGTTAAGACAAAGCGAGACTGATGTACGCCTAACACCTTCTTGAAAATGGTTACTACTAGAAGCATTTACTGAGACAGTAAAGGACACTATTAAAAAAATACTAAATACTTTAGACAAATTTGATGTAAAAGCTACATAGATCACATACAAAATCAAAAATAACTTTCTTTACCCCTCAGTCTTTCAGAGGGGACACACAGTTTGCTTGTAAAAAACAGGTGAGAGATTATAATTTGTGTGAAATAACTTATGCATATAAAAAGTCTCTGATTCTATTACAGCCACGGTAACCTCACACTGCTATGGTTCCAGTGTGGCTTGTGGAACAACCTGTAAAACAAAGTTAGTCAACAGCAGACATTGGTCTGCAGCCAAATTAGGAGTAAGATTTGCCAAGATCTGTCACAGTCCCTGAATACCCACAGGAGATGCAGTATCTGTTACTATCCTCTCTGTTGATGAGAGAGCAACTGTAATGTGTTGCTGCAGCTCCCAGCTATGAAAACAAGAAGCAACACCTGGCTGGACCATTAGGGTTGAAGCTGTTCCCTGTCATGTGGTTAGCAGTACAAATGAGCTGTAAACCCAGATAAAATACATAGTTTTGTTACAAAATTTAAGCCATCTTCTGCAGGTAGCTTATTAGGCTTATGAAATAATGGCCACAAAATACTAACACGTCTTACGTATGCTACACAATTTAATACTCTTGAGTAAGAAATAATTTTAACAATACCTTGTCTTTTACAATGCTTTCTTGACATGCTGTACATTTCGGACTCGGAGTGCTGCAGAGAAAAGAAAAAATAATTGTATTTCAACTCCTCTGAATTTTAAGAACCTAAGAACATCAGTTTAAGAAGCACTTAACTTAGTTACAATTATTCAGTGGTGTTTTTTGAATGTTAGAAGTGAATACAGTTTACTAGAATAAGGCAACATGATGTTATCTCAAAATATTTGAACACTGAGTCTGGAGTTCCCGAGGAAATGAGAGCACCACTATGCCTCCAGCCACCTGTGTAGTAGTTTTCTTCATGAAACCTGTACCTGATCCACAGACCTTGTCGATTTTCTGTCTGCTGGTGCAAACATGAAAAATACCGCTTCTTTCAATTATCCAGACTTCTTTCCAAACAACACATAATTAACCCTCACTCTCTCTGACAGTGAGTTATATATCCTGTTCTGGTTTTAATGGTTGCTACAGATACAACTTCCCTCTATCTTGAGAAAATCTATTTATTCCTCTGGAGTTCCTTTTCCCCCCACATAAAATGAGGATAGCCATAGCAATTTCTCTTTTAAAACACTGAGATCTGTAGATGAAAAGCACTAGATAACTGCTAGGTAAATTCTTTTGCAAGGCAGCTAATTGACAGACTATGCAAGTTGCTGCTGTTTGCAAGCACCGCAGATCAATGTAAAAGACCAAATTGGTTTGATGATTCTATGTAATTAGTATAGTTATTTCAAATCACCTCACTGGCCTCTACTCAATGAAATGACAATTCTATACATCTGAACATATCTCTGAGCATCTTAACAGCCTTGCAGCTTCGATATCTGTAATATTTTTAAAGTAGAAATAAAAAGAGGAGGGAGAACTAATCAGCTTAAGGGCATATAGTGTTTGATACAATGCCATCCCTTCCTTGCTTTTACTGAATTCACTCAAGCATCCCACTTGCTCTTTTAAACTACAGCTGCATACTGAGCAGACATCTTTACTGTGTTAGCTAAACTGACTGCTAGTCCTTTGTCCTCAAATAACCCTGGAACAGAATCTAGTAGTATGTAATCAGTGTATGTGCAGCAGCATATCAACACTGAATGAAAAATTTTGTACAGGATTTGCTTGCAACAGGCACTTAAACATAGTGAAATAACTAGAAAGAAAGAGTAGTATGGTAGATAGTCTTTACCTATGTGTCCTTCCCAGCAACAAACTAGTTGAAAAGACAGGAAGGTAAAATTACACGTATTCTAGCTGCACTGTAATAAGCACATGTGTACGTCTCACAGCAGGGAAGGAAAATTGCCCAGATTCCAGCAATGCCAGAATCATTACTGCCTGGATTGTTAACGGATCTGCTCTGTCCATCTGCACACATCCAAGCATGCCAAGTGTTTGCTTTTCTGCAGTCACTGCTATTAACCACGTAAGAGCCTTCCAAAAACAGATATTCAGAAAGAAATAACTGCATTTCTCACAACAAACTATGCCTTACCTGAAGAACTGAAAGAAAAGCCTTCCTCATCCCATTCCAATTTGGCATGCCGTAGTATAAGGCCTACAGGAGTGTATTAGTGAGCTACAGACACTTAAGTTTCCTCATTGTGGAGGTTACTCTCTACCTTTTGACAGTGTAACGTAATAACCCTGTAATGCAACCTCTTCTACCACTTGGCACCTACTCTTAATGTGCACCATCCTGAGACGACAGAATTTCCAAGCAAAATATAAGCCACTGCCTTGAGTTAGGATGGTCACAAAAAGTAAACAAGAAATCACCAGTTTTTCAAGTCAAAACCTCTCCACATTGGTAGGACAATATGTAATATCCAGTAAGTTTTTATTCTGCATCTCTGTTTACCTACTAGTAAATGAAAGTACTGACTGCTTACTTATACCAGGAGATTAAAGCTTCAAGAACAATCTCTAAACATCAGACCAAGAGTCAAAATCACACTGCTAAATACAATCACTATCAACACGTTAAAGTTGAGAGACAAAGATATATACTTCTTCTGATGTACAGATACTTCCCAAAGTCTACACACTTGTTTTTAAACAATCACACTTTTATTCTTACCTACGCTGCAGAAGACTACATCTCTCAGCATTTATTTTATGCCAAAAACATTTGCTCACACATTATGCACTCTGGCATTCCTGACCCTACTGGAATCTGTAAAACATAGCAATTCTATGTGTTTCCTGGAGCTTCATGGGGAAAGGAAGCTCCACAACCATTAACACTTATCCAAGGGTCCCACCACACAGCTGTAAATCGCAGTAGGTTACATATTATCATTCCAATAAGCCTTTGCAGACTCACTTCTTCACACAGTCATAGTTCCATATTATCACATGGATCTTGGCTCAAAATAGACACCTCAGCAGTCATGGGAAACAGCTATTCAGTTTACTCTCTTGACACTTAAGTTTTTAATTTATGCATCACTACATGGGATTAAAACACTTTAAAAACAGTTTTGACAATATTTACAAAATCTTAGTTATCTCAGCTTCACCTAGTGTAGAAGAAAAATGTTTGCACCAGCACATGGTTAAGAAATAAGACGGCAACCAGCAAGCTAAAGACCATTTCCAACCCAGGGCATCAGCTTACAGCACACATCAAACTATGGTGGTGTTCAAACTGTTTTCTGTAGTTCTCAAGTTTTAAATATGTTTCATTACAACAGGAAACATACCTCAGCAAGGCATTCATGCAAGTCTCACAGAATCTGTGTCCACATTCAGTCTGTTTAGGATTGCATAAGATGAAGTGACATTTTTCACATTTATACTTATCCTCCACTGCATTTACAAATTTCTCTTTGTAGCCACCTTGCTCTGGAACATAAATTGATGCTGAAGGACTGCGATCAGGATTGGCCCTTTGTTGTACCATTTCTACAGATAAAGGGGGTTCTGTCTTCTTACTGGTGTCCATGCTCTAAGACAATTTCTGTGAAGCAGAAACAAAATGAGAGAAGCTCTGAGAAATGAAGATCTCTTTTCCCATTTAAACAAAACAAACATAGCATCTGAGAGACTACATAAAAACAGAAATCACTAAGGAAAGACATCACAGACACAATACATCCATTAAGTGTATAAGACATATGTGTAGATATATTAAGCTCAGCAAATTTGTAAAATACTCTACATTTTTAAAGGCTCTAAAAGCTCAAGTAATTAAATCCTATTCCTAAAAGTAGTCTTTGTTAAATTTTGCCATCTCTCTAGATATGAGAAAAAGCAGAGTTTGTATCCTTCCATCTCCGTTGCTGAAAAATGTCAGTAATATTGAAGTCATACTCTTCATTAAAGGAAGTGGCAAGGAGCACGGAGGAGCAGGTATGCTGGTGCACTACCGTGCACAATGCTACTCACATGCTACTGTAAAAAAAGCACATAAGTACACAAGATATCTGGAATCCACATAGCCCCACTGCATTTTTCCTTATCTCATGCAATACCAATGCATAAGATGCACTGTTTTAGAACAAAGTATCAGGTTTTTATTCATTGAACAACTTTTCATCATATCATAATTCTCACGTGTAGAGAACAGGTGACACAAGTCAAATTGACAGAGGAGATCGGTGTGCATAACATGGCCACTTGATTAATTCCATAGGACTAAGTACAACTGACAGGCAGTTAAGAAAGTAATTAACGTAACTGAAGGCTGAATTACAATACCCATTTTCCTGGACTGTGACAAATCTAGGCCAGCATACAATGAATTAGCAGAGGAATAGAGGAAGAATATCCCAAGTTAAGTTTGGAAACCTGCTTTGAATGACTTCCTGACTTACAGAATCACAGAATAATTTAGATTCAAAAAGACTGTTAAGACCATCATGTCCAAACATTACCTAATCACCACCTCCATTCCTTAAGGTGTTCAAGTCAAGGTTGGATGGGGTTCTAGGCAGCCTGATAGTGTGTGGCAAATCTGCCCAGTTAAGGAAATTTCCTTCTTTTGTTTCTGGTGCCAACTGTTATTTCTTAAATCAAACAAGTCATTACAACTCGACACTGATACTATTTCATGTCTGTACCAATACTAATGGAGCAAGTGTAGAGGCGTTTAGTGAAGAATCCACACTTCAGCACCCTCCCACCCCAAGGGAAAGCCTCACTGCATCTCAATCAACCACAGAGAAAGCCTGAAGAAAACCATCCTCATAACTCATTATTTAGAATGAATGATTCAGTCTTAATCAAAACCAGAAAAAAGCCAACAACAACAACAAAAAAATCAGTTTCAACATTCACTGAAAGGTAAAAAATAAAGCCTGGTTCGTAATTTGAATTGATGTCTGCCTGCTCCTTATCTAGTCTTCAGAAACTGTTCTGCCAAGGCATTAGACTCTGCAATCTGAAGGAGCGCAAAATCAGCGCTGAACTGTAAGCAATTTGCAGTTCTCTTTAATGAGGAAATTCAGATTAATATAGACCAAGGAAGCGAGCAAAGCCTGAACTAGAGTTTCAGCAGCAACAATAAAAAAACAGACTATGACAATACTGAAGAGGCAACTTCAGAGGTTGTACCAGAACACAAAAGAAGAGATGTGACGCTGACAAGAATCTAGGAGATCAGAAGGTTAAGAGAACTGCCATGAGTGAGAAAGGAAAGCAGCTAATGAAGGTAGTTGAGCAATAGAGATTGCCCAAGACATGACTGGCACTGATGAACATTCATGGCTGGGCAGAGGTGACCTCAGACACAAGCTGAGGACTTAGAACTTTGAAGCATTAACTGAAGGGATTAGCAAAAAAGAAAAATTTTACAAGTATCTGAACTTGTGAAATGTAGCTATCTAAATATATGCTTCTTGTGCACAACTATGAGGAAAGGTGCATTTGGAGCTTGCAGTTCTGGAATCTACACAGGATTCCAGTTCCATGTTGATTTACGGTTTGCAGACACTAATTTCTTTTTCCCTTTTCAACTGTCTATTCTTTTGTCATATTTGAGACCTCTACCTCCCATCCTGTCAACTCTTGGAAGTCAACAGACAACTTCACGCACACTGACTGGTGAGAATAACAAACACAGGGAATATGATTTTCCTTAGAATGCAAGAACAAAACAAGACATGGCCTGATTTTAACTCAAAGAACAACTTCAAAAAAGAGGCACTGAAAGAGATGCTGAAGGGAAAATTGGCAAGTCATGACAGTACAGAGTTCCTGAACTTAATGACACCCTACACAACACAACTACTGAACGTTTGTTTCCTCAAATTTCCTTGAGAAAGATGCCAAATATGATTCACAATTTAGAGTCCTCCGATAGCATTATTTCTTCATGGAAACTGAGTAACTGGTCAGAAGGAGGCAGGCAGAAGTGAAAAGAAGAGACAAGATTTAACTAAGAAAGAATACTGAATGTCAAATGAGCAGCAGGTGAGAGTTTCACAGAGATATGAAACTGATCAGGGGCTGAACTGTCAGCTGGAAAGAGATTTTATACCAAAATAAGCTGTACAGTGCTCCACATGACTCCCTGTTTGGAACTGACATATTGGATATCTTGTCACAGAAAACAAGTAACCTAATAAATAAAATGTACTATGCAATATGCACAACAGTGAGATTTGTGTGCTTTAGCTTTTATATTTTTGTTTCATGAAAAAGTATATCAGCCATAAAATGATAAACAAGTGTAGCACCACTGCAGCCAACCTGGTAAGGAATTCTCTTCTACAGTATTCCAAACAGTTAGCATTTTCTTATGCAGCAAAAACAAGAAGCTATTCATGAAGTGCAGCTACAGAACATCTACACCTCTTCATTATGATCTGAGAGCTGCATTTAACATGGATGTGGGGAGTTCTGATGTTTATCAGAAACTGCACACACAAGTCAAACTACTGTATGCTCAGCTACGTACTCATGCATGAGTTACATGCTATTACATGCGCATATGAGATCAGTGATGAATACAAGTGCAGATAGTATAAACATTTCAGCTGCCATCATTTTGCAAACAGCTTTCTCTAATGATTCACATACCACTATAGGGTATCATCTGTGATGTCATTCTTTTTTCCTTTTCAGGAACTTTTAACAGCAGGAATTGGATTATACTCCCATAATCAAGTTTCTAACTGCCAACAAGAGGCAATTTTTGAAGTCACACCTCAGTAAGATACTATGTGCTTACAGTAGGGAAGATAACCACTTCCAGAAGGCAGTGAGATGAGCCTGGCTAGAACATGCAAGATATGCCAGCTCTGGTAGAAGCTGCTGACTCCTAAAGGCATGGCAAGCTGCCATGAAGTCAGCCCTTCTTCAGCAAGCTAAATCTTAACTTCTGATCCACCACTAACTACTTCTTTAAGCTCCAGTTTCTTATCCCTGGGAAATAACATAGAACTACATCAAAGCACCTATAAAACTTTAAAATAAATATGCCTCTTCAAAAAAAAAAAAAATCCACAGAAACAAAGTGCAACACTTACTTAACCTGTAACATCCCCCAGAAAACTGACTACAAAAGGACAGTTTTAATGTACTAACAATACAAAGCAAATAAGCTTTTACCAAAGTTTTAAAATTAAAAAGGTCAAGCAGTTATTTCAATTACATGTTTATGCTACATTACCAGAGAAGGAGAAGATACAGTCTAATTTGTCCTTTGACTTAGGACAAAAACACTTTTCCATCAAATTACAATTTTCACTGACAACAGAAGCTTCCCAAACAGAATAGTACTGCATACACAATATCTAAATTAAGCTCCAAAAAAGAAACCTGAAGTTGGACAGTGAGCTAAAGATCACAGTGGAAAGACACCCATTTTCATGAAACCTATGTGGGGAACAGAAAGAGAAATGTAATGTAGTGTCCCAGTGAGTTGGAAAGTGGAACCACAGTCACCACTGCCTCTGTGTGGTCTATTAGCTGGCCCACCACTTCACAGCTACATCAAAACCACATGCTCCTCTTGTCTAGGCCAATGGGATGGTCTTCACTCCCTCGAATGCTGTAATGGGGAGGATCGATTTTAATTACTGAGGAGGTAGAAAATTGGAGCAAAAAGGGAACGTAGAACACAGATCAGTAGGAAGCCAGACTTCACTTACTTCACTCCAGCGTTTTCCTTTGTAATTTACAGGATACCCTCAGAGAACCAAGCAGTCACATATTTGGAGTCGTATTTCTAATTCTTCAGTCTTTCAGTCTTCCTAGCCCAGGTGCTTTCTGTCACTAAGAGTTACTGCCTCAAGTTACTGCACAGAAATCTTTATCTTAAAATGTAAAAAAATAAAATAAAAACCAACCAACCAACAAAAAAAAAAAAAAAAAGAAGTGCAAGGGTTTTTTTTTTTTATCTTTCAGTATTTTATAGCTTCTAATAAATTCCTAAATTCCTAGCACATACTTAGTGAAAAGAACATACACCTCTCCTTCACCATCTCTTAGACAGCCTTTCAATTCAGCTTTGCTTCTGCTTTTGAGTGTGATTACATTGTACAACATACACTGACATAACTTCATGACTGGTTAAAGCAATAATGCAAGCTGAAAGTAGTATATTGGTGACAACATACTATCAATATACTCAACACAACACATGTCAAAAAAAAAAAATCAAGGCTGAGCAGCAAGCCTGCCACAGGAATCTTGACTTCAGAGCTGCTGAACATGAGGGCACATCACTGCAGAGGCCTGGTCTCATGTCAGGGCCTGCCTTAGCAAGACAGTGCAGCTGGTGGTCACCAACATTAGGTAGAATTTTACAAAGTGATAGAAAAGACCACTGTTTGGATATAAGCAAGTAAGGTAGAAGCATTTAAATTCAGAGGGAAAAGACTGAGTATTCACTTCATGAGAAGCTTCTGCCATTTACAAGCTCTCTACAGTCATTTATTAGGTGCAGCATTCTGGAATCACTTAGGTTGAAAAAGACCTCTGGAGGTTATCTAGCCCAACCTCCTGTTCAGAGCAAGGCTAACTTCAAAGCTAGAGGAGGATGCCCAAGGCCCAGGTGACCCTTCAAAACCTCTAAGGATAATGATACCACAATTTCTCTGAGCAACCTGCTCCAGTGCTCAACACTCCCACTGTGAGGAGTTCTTTTTATAGCAATTACAACTCTACAGAAAAAAAAATATTCTACAGAAAAAAAAGGCCTGTTCTGATATATGAACTGCTATTTTCTCAAGCAGCAAGAACAGATTTCACCATAATGTTTAAGAGCTTAATTTGCCAAAAACTATTTACAAAAATGGAACACTTTCTGGGGCCTAGGATGGCACAGGCTACTACTTTTCCTATCTGAATTGGGACACTAGAAGTATAAAATACTGGTAACCTGAAATATTTGCAAAACCAACCATGTATGTCACAGACATTACAACATGCTGCCTGTCTTTCCCATGGTCTAATTTGCAAGATGACTAAATAGCAGAAAATGAGCAGCAACTACATTTCAGACTGTTTTATTCTTTTAACTTTTTATCACTTCCTTTGGCTTCATCTCTTTCAACAATGAGTCCACACATTCATGTCAAGTGGCTTACAGTATTAAACAGAACATCACCAAGACACAGTTAACTCCATTTAGCAAGCCTGCTAGACTGTGCTTTTAGGGAAACAGTTCTAACATACTTGTTACCTTGAATAACAATTACATCACTATTAAGAGATGATAACATTTATAAGTAATAAGACAGAATTAATTTTTTTGAGTATTCAAGACCCCAGGGACTGACAATTTTAGTATCTACTTCATAACATGTTGAGAATAATTAACAGTCAGTCTAATGTATATTGCTCTATGGGGGAGAGGTGAGTAGGGGAGGTAAGGAAAGAGAGCATAACTCAAATAAGAGTTCTATTTTAAGAATTAAAAAAAAAAAAGACAGCAGAAAAGCAACTCTGTGTAATTTAGAAAAGCTGATTTTAAGCAAAACTATGTTCAACTTCTTCATTTTTTGTAAGTTGCACCATTTATTTTGAATAGTGACATACGTTATAGCAAAATGACCAAGACTCAGCCTGAGGCAACATTGAAAACAGTGCTTTTATTCATTTCAATCTGCACTAGCAACCTGCAGAACTTAATAATTACTTTGTAATCTCAGTAGGCTACCAAAACATGGTATAAAGTCATCTGAAGTACGAGAAATCAAAAGCCTCTTTTAGAAATCAAAGATCTCTTAAGCTTTGAAAGCATCGGCCACAAGGCAACAGATAAGAGATATGCTGTCCAAGCTTGCCATGTGTAGGACAGAAAACAGTACTTATCAGATTACTGTATCTCATTATGAAATTAACCCCTAGATAGGACCCGTATTCCTATTTGAGATTTTTAGTAGAAGCGTTGAAAGAACAGGAAAGATTCAAAGATGAGCAGACAACTGCAGTACAAAGTGTACTTCAACCTTTTCCTGTGCTTTTTAGGGGAAAAGGTCTACTACTGAAATATATATGCCAGTTCCATGTCAAGGAAATGGATCAACATCCTACAGTTTTGGAACTTCTGACTCAGTTCACAATGGAAAAAAAAAAAAGTCATTATATAATTAATCCTTTTCTTTTGTGATAGTTGTAGCATTCCCTGAATATTTAAGTCTATTTCAAGTTAAAAGTCATTTCATTTTACAGAACTGTTTTATATACATTTTGAAGAGAATACTAGCAGAACCAGTTTATATTTGGATCCTGAGTATCCTACCTTTATGGAAATCTGTTGTCATCAATCCAGATTTCCCCCGCTTTACAGCAAGTCTAACATTTCCTTCACCTTTGTTACGCAGCTTAGAAGTCATAGCTCCACGTGTTACAAATAGTAATGCCAAAAGACACACTCAAATGAAAAGTAATTGACTATGTTTCCTCATCATGCCTACTATGATTAAGAAACAGTAGTCTTGAACTGGACATGACAATTTCTAACAGGGATCAATAAAGATCATGGTAGATGGCACATCCATACTTTGGCCATGGCATACAGTCTTAGAAAAGGTACCTCACCCTCAAGTGATCTAAAAAAAAGTTACTTTACCTCCTGAGGTATGCCTTCAAGGAAAAAGAAAAAGATCTGCTGTATGATTTATCAGAAACAACTTGGTTTTAAACTACATCAATTCAAAACACACCAAAATCTTTTCACTTCTGGAATCACCAACTAGGGATCAAAAACTCCTGCTGCTTTTAGAGACTAACTTTAAATGACATCAACCACCTCCCTAGTAATAGTGGATGCTGTTCTGTTCCACTTTGCTAATGAAATAAGACCTTCACTTTCTCCCCTAACGAATACTCTTCAAATCTATCTACTCTGCTGACTGACAAGCACGTGAGGAATACTTTCTGCATTGCCAGTTTCTGGCAAAATGCATCTGTGCTGACTCTTCAATGAATTCAACTCAAAATACCTATCTTAAAACCCCTTACTTGATCTTCAGCAGTAAGAAAGGATCCAGAAACAAGTGTCAGAGACAGAAAACAAAAAATTAAAAAATAAACTAAAAAGGCAATAAAAGACAAGGAATTTGTCTTTCTTGAGAATCTCAAAAATATTAATCTAATTTTAAAATGCAGCTGATGTTTAACAAAGTAACATTCCCAGGAAATTCTGAACACAGCAGAGCATAGAGGAAGCTGGCAAATTAAATAAACTCAGCTTCAAGTATGGCTCCACACTTTTCGAATTCAATGTTGAAATTAAGAACTGCGGAACTAGAAACAACCATTCAAGAATACTGAGATGACAGAACTCAAACAATAAGTGCTTTCTAATCTTACCAGAGTAAGTTTTTCGTGCCTGCGTACAAAGCTAAATAAGAATAATAAATAATCTACCTAACCTGTCTTCTATGAACCCACATCAAACACTTCCTACACCTCCAATCCAACTGGCTACCGTATTGTATAAATTCAGATAAGAAAATTAAATTTTTGTCAGTGAAAAAGCCTTCAATATTCATCAAAATCTAGAACCTAAAAATGAATTACATCAGAATATTTAACAGTAAATTGCCTGGAAGACATTCATCCATTAAGAGACCATGAGGAATATTTTTATTCCATTCTAGATGGCATCTTCAGCTTTGTCTAAAATCATTGCTTCTTATTCAGGAAGAAAGAGGTGAAAAGGTGGTAAGGGCAACTCCTTCATCCATCTCTATTTTATTGTTCATCAAAACGTAGAGGAAAAACAAGGACATCGACCACTTGTTCAGTGAAGTCATCAAGAATTTACCTTCAGTGTTTTCAGAATTTGCGCTGTATTTTTCACAGGTTTTGGCTGTTGTTGTTACTCTGTTAGGGAAAAATCCATCTGAAACACTTTCTAAATGGAATCTGAAAGGAATATTTGTGCTAGTAATTCTAGTTATTCCAGTTTCAAGAGCTCTAGTAAAAATGCATTACTGAAGTTTTCAGGAGTAAAACCAAAAATGTTTGGAAAAAGTCATGTCAGGCTTATGAGAACCTGAAGTCATAGAATCATAGAACCCTAAAGAGTTGGCAGGGACCCCTGAAGGCCATCTAGTCCAACTCCCCTGAAGTGAACAGGGACACCACAGCTAGGTCAGGTTGCCCAGGGCCTTATCCAGCCTTGCCTTGACAGTCTCCAGGGACAGGACATCAACCACATCACTAGGCAAGCTATTTCAGTGCCTCACCACCATCACTGTAAAAGTTTTCCTTATATCTAACCTAAATCTATCCTCTTTGAGCTGGAAACCATTCCCCCTTGTTCTATCAACACAGATCCTGCTGAAGAGGCTGTACCCTTCCTTCCTGTAACTCCCCTTTAAATACTGAACATTTGCAAGTCATAACTTGTAAAAATGAATTTTACATTCATTGCTACCTAAAGCACTTCTTATCTTCACAAAAGTGTTCATGGAAGGAGCTGAGTTTATTTCTAAATGAGGATTTAGATTTACAAAACACATCTTCCTGTCAGTGCAAGAAAGGTACTAACTTGTTGCTTTCTCTTTTGGGATACAGGCTTCAGGAATGTGCTTTTGAAGGCCAAGTCTACACAGCAGAAAGATACACATTTCTTCGGGTGTACAACAGTATTTGTTTTTTGAGTTGCAAAGTTCAACTAAAAGATTCTTCCGCCTGCAACCTGATGCAGTTTCCTACTTTCACACTCAATACTGCATTTACTTTCCAAAATATCAAACCACTTTCTTGTTTCGCTTTGCCTATCTTAACTTTTATATTTGCTCCCTGCAGGTTATTCCAGAGGTTTCAGACCAGTAAATGTTGATGTACTGAGAATAAGCCATCTCTACACAATCAGTTTTGACAGGATAATATACCAAGGACAAATAAAACAAACACAAACAACAAGTCCCTTCGAACATTTGTCTCTGGCACTGGATTTTGAGAATTATCAAAAATTGATGAGGACTTTGTCTCTGATACACTTTCAAACACAGTTCTGATGGAACTATAAACTATTGCTATTTCTTAAGACACATGTTAAAAACTCATATCATGTACATGATCCACAAGGCTTTAGAAAGATTTTTGTTTTCAAGCTGGAAACGTGAGGTTACCAGGCTTATTTGAAAATTCTTCTTGAATGCTTAAAGCCAGAGAGCACCTCAGGTTAATATTAACGAGATCACGTTCATCCCTACCAAATAAATACCGAACAGAGTAATTGTTTAATGTATTAATGGCAACCAAATATTTAACTATGCATTCTTATTCTTCAGTTTCAAACCTGACAGCCCCTAGATGTTGCACTGAATGAGCATGCTTAAAGAGTCTTTGTTGGATTGAACTCAAGGAATACCTGCTTACATTATAAAGATACATGAGTTTAGAAATGCAAAGATCAGCTACCTACTATAATATCAGATCTAAAGTATTGCACTGTTAGAGCAAGAAGCTTAAGTCCTAAAATTCATAGAATCATAGAACGGCTCGGATTGAAAAGGACCTCAAAGATCACCTATTTTCAACCCCCTGACACGGGCAGAGCTGCCAACAACTAGACCAGGCTGCCCAGAGCCACATCCAGCCTTGCCTTGAATGCCTCCAGAGATGGGGCATCCACAACCTCTCTGGGCAACCTGTTCCAGTGTGTTACCACCCTCAGAGTGAAAAACCTCCTCCTAATATCTAAAATCCGTCTTAGTTTAAAACCACTCCCCCTTGTCCTATCACTATCAACCCATGTAAACAATAATTTCCCCTACTGTTGATACACTCTCTACAAGTATTAAAAGACCACTTTGATGTCCCCCTGGAGCCTTCTCTTCTCCAAGCTAAACAAGCCCAGTTCCCTCAACCTTTCCTCACAGAAGAGGTGCTCCAGCCCTCTGATCATTTTAGTGACCCTCCTCCCACCTCAAGAGCTCAGCAGCTTTCTTGTGCTGGGGGCCTCAGACCTGGATGCAGTACTCCAGATGGGGCCTCACAAAAGCTGAGTAGAGGGGGACAATTACCTCCCTCATCCTACTGGCTGCCCCTTTTTTAATGCAGCCCAGGATGCAGCTGGCCCTCCAGGCTGCAAGCACACACTGCTGACTCATGTCCAGATTCTCATCCACCAGGACCCCCAAGTCCTTCTCCACAGGGCTGCTCTCCAGGAGTTCTTCCCCCATCTGTATAAATACTTGGGATTGCCCCAGCCCAAGTGCAACACACCTTTCACTTGGCCTTGTTGAACCCCATTAGGTTCACATGGGCCCAATTCTCCAGGCACCAGGCATTTCAGCTGACAGCCATGATTTTTCAGATATGATGGAGAGAGGCTTGGCAGCCACATCAGCCATCTCTCTCAGAACCCTGGGATGCATATCATCCGGCCCCATGGACACATACATTCAGTTTCACGGAAAGGTCTCTGACTAGTTGCACTGTTACAGTGGGACAGAATCTTCTCACCCACACATAGAAGATCAGGGTCCTGGCAGACACAGGGAGCCTGGCCACCAGTGAAGATAGAGGCAAAGCACTTATAAAGCACCTCAGCTTTTTCCATGACTGAGGAAGCCAGTTCTCCATCCTCATTAATCAGTTCTCATCCTTGGTCTGTCTCTTCCTGCCTATGTACCTGTAGAACCCCTTCTTATTTTTCACATCCCTCGTCAAGTTCACCCCCATCTGTGACTTGACTTTCCTGATCTTCTCTCTTCACATGTGGATGACAGCCCTATATTCTTCCCAGGCTACACAACCCTGCTTCCACTTGCCATACATATCTCTCTTTTCCCTCAGTTTAAGCTGCAGGTCCTTGCTCAGCCACGCTGGTCATCCACCTCCTCTGCTTGATTTCTTCTGCCAGGGGATGGACAGCTCTTGTGTTCGCAGAAGGGTGTCCTTAAAGAGCTGTCAGCTCAGTTCTGTTCCTACACCCTTAAGGATGGTTTCCCAGCAGATCCCATCCAGAAGTTCCTTGAGCAGCAGGAATTTGGCTCCCCTGAAGTTCACGGGACTCTACTTTTTGCCAGACCCACATTCCTCCAGATCACAAACTCCACCATGGCATGATCACTACAGCCCAGGCTGCATCCAACCTTAACCTCTCTAATGGTCTCTTCTGCACTGATGAGCACCAGGTCCAGTAAGGCTTCACCTCGGGTCAGTCTGTCTAGTACCTGGACCAGGAAGTTATCCTCAAAAGACTCTAGGAATCTCCTGGATTGTCTGTCACCCACTATGCCACTATCCCAGCTGATATCCGGGTGGTTGAAATCCCCTATGAAGACAAGAGCCCATGGGTGTTACACATTCCACAGCTGAAGCAGGAAGGCCTCATCAACCGCCTCCTCCTGATCAGGTGGGCTGTAGCAGACCCCAACTACTAGATGTTCTTTACTGGACTGATCCCTGATTTTAATCCATAAGCTCTCAACCTGGTCATAGCTGTTAATCAGACACAGTTCTTTGCAATCTATCCACTTCCTAACATAGAAGGCAACTCTTCCTCCCCACCTACCCTGCCTGCCCCTTCTGAAGAGCCCAAAGCTCCTGATCACGGTATGCATCATGAGACTCATCCCACCATGTTTCCATGATAGCAACCAGATCATAATTTTCCAAGCACATCACAGTTTCCAACCCCTCCTGCTTATTTCCCATGCTGTGTGCATTGGTGTAATGGCACTTCAGCTGGGCTTTCTGGCACACCACCTTTCCAGAGGGGCTCTCCCACAAACCTCTGACAGAAATCTGAAGTTTTCCCCACTGCTTCCTAGTGGGAATTTCCCTGCAATCTTCTACAATGACTACATCCCCAAGCCCTTCTCTGACCTGCTGACCTCCACCTTCCCTCATCAAATCGAGTTGACATCTCTGAACTACTTGCCTCACCCTAGCAAGCAACATTTTCTCCCATTCCTACTTCATACCTAGTTTAAAGCTTTCCCAACAAGCCCTTCCAACTCCTGGGCTAGGATCCACCTTCCCCCTAGAGACAGGCAAGATCCATTCGCAGCCATCAGGACAGGGGCCAAGTAAACCACCCCATGACCAAAGAACCCAAAGTTCTTGTGGCAGCATCAGCCTTTCAGTCACTTATCTGGGAGCTTTTTGGTGATATCCCTGACCTGGACCACAGGAGGCAGCACACCTCCATGCAGTTTGGGTCTGCATATGAGGCCCATCATTCCCCTGAGAAGGAGAACAGCTACCACAATTACCCTTCTGTCTTTCCTGGCAGAGGCTCTCAGTCTTTCCACCTCCCTCCTGAGCTGCACCACCAGGCTGAGCAGTTCATCCACCTGCTTCATGCCCATGGAATCCTTGCCACCCTCCCCCAGCAGCAGGCTCAGGCACTCTCTGTACCCAGAGACATGAACCACCACATTTCTGGGCAGGTTCTACATCTGGGTTGCCACTGTCTTCTTCAGGCAAGCCCACTGTCTGGGGGAGACCATGTTTAAACCTGCAACCTGTGATTACCAATCAGAGAGCTGGTCTCCTGAGCAAAGAAGGACAGCACTTATGCACCTTGCTGCTCCACCTGCCTCCCACCCCTGCTGCTGCAGTACTCTATGGGCAGTGTGGGCTGTGCTCACATTCTGACTTACCCCCCCGCTGTCAGTGGGCAGCAACACCCTTTTCTCACCAGGTAAGTAATGCAGGCAGAAGCTAGCTTCTGCCCTCCCTAGAGCTGCTTATAACCTAGCAGCCAAGGGCTGGAGTCAAGGTCAAGGGATGGGCAGGGTGAGCTTTGCTCCTGCTAGCTCAGCAACCCACCCAAAAGCTGTCAGCCCCGCGACATAGGCACAGCACTTCTGCTGGCTTCAAAAAAGCCCTAAAAAGAGCTTTTTGGTCAGCCTTTTTTGCTTTAGATCCCTCGCCCAGTGCAGTCTTATCAGCCTTGAAACTGGTCTCCACAACAAGTACATTGCACCAGTAATGACTATTCAGAGGACAAACAGCCGTGATTCTCTACTTTTTTCAAATAACTTAGATCTAGGTAATGATGCTTCAAATATCACAGCAGTGGTTTGAAATTTTTCTTTTTTTACACTGATTCACAACTTACCAATTCATCTTTTCCTCTTCAATGACAAAGTAAGAACGATATTGCTTATAGCCTTCCTGACCCAAAGTATTCCACATCAGCAGAAAGCATTATTTTTAGAATATTCTTTAACTGAGATTGAACTGACACCAGTCAAAGTCCTTGTAGAAAATTTTAAAAGAAAAAAAGTCTCTCCTTCCCCAAGACAGTTCAATTAAAATGGTCTTGTAGCCCAGCACTTTATGATTCACACAAAATATACTGGAAGATCTGAAAGCACTAGGGATGTCATCATAGACTAATAGCTAGTGAGGTCAGCATCTCTCTACGGAAGCAGAACTACCACTGTATCATTACAAAGCCTTCTGTGAAGTATCATTTCTTTAAATGGCTTTCACTTTTCCTGGCAGCTCTAACATTGTTACTTATAGAAGATAACAAGTGAGCTTCAAATGTAAACCAGATAAGAACACATGTATCTCAAAGTCCCAAATAAATGAAAACTCCAAAACATCCACCTAGTCCCTGCACCTGGTCCAATCCAGCTCCTGGGATCTTTTCCCACTGTTAAAGTGTCTAGAACACAGTAGGGACAGGATCACAGCCTACAGTGCAGAGAGACTTCCCTTCATTATTTCATTCAAGACTAAAGAAGATGAGTATTTGCTTTCAGTAGACAAAGCTGGCAGTTTTCTTAGTTGGCAAAATACAACATTTGAGAAAAAAAAATTATAAAAGTAGCTTCAAAGCATCTATTCAGCATTTCCACTATTAACTTTAGAAGAAAATACTTTGAGGTCAAGCACAGAAAATTCCTAGAGTTAGCTCAGATAAAATTCTGTAGACTAATTGTAAACCATCTTGAAAGAAAGTAAAAAACTACTTTCTCACAACAGTTACTCAGGGAAAAAATAAAATAAAATGAAGAAACTATGTATGCAGAAGCATACACTATATATCTTTTTCTTTATATAGTTCTAGTGAATTCTTCACCTGGGCATCATTCTGCACCAAGAGTTTTACTAATCACAGATATCATCAGCACAGCTGTCAGCAAATAATATAAGCAAAGCCAATCCCATTTTGGAACAAGGCTGCATTTTGTTGTCAGTCCAAACAGCTACCATGCCTCACTGAATTAATGGCTTTTCTAAGTGCATTTACAGAGGACAGAGAACCAGTAACAGCTGTAATTAGGGCAAGTTCACAATATCCAAGTTCAGCTGAATAAGGATAATATTAACTTTTTCTCCCTTTCCATATAAAAATTTTAAATGCTTAATGAGGTATCATCACCTTTCCCCTCCTCCCCCCTGCCCATCTCCATATAGATATAACTATCTTTACAACTTCCATTCATACAAACCTTTTGGACTCATACACTATCCTTTATATAGACTCCTTTTATCTGGTGAGTTTCGATCAGTAATTTCATTCAAGCCCTCAACCATCACACTGAAGTTTCACCTTGAAGCACAAGAATTTACAACACACTTAAAAAAATAAAACATTTTCCTGACGTCGACCTTTCATAACAGCAGTAGTGTAATGGAAACTAAGTGCTGAACATGGAAATTCAGACTAAAGTCACCAAAATAAACGCTCACTTTCACAACAAGTTCTATTACATTTTCATTGCCTAAGAGAAGGAAATTTGTGTATGATGTAGTGTGTAGATGCTGAACTAAAAAGACAAGGCAAAAAGGAGATAATTTCCAGTAAAGTTTGAGATGGCATATAAGCAGTAAAACAGTCAACAAGCCAAACCACCTATGTCAACCCAGTGAAGACTGCTCAAGAAGAATGTTCTTAGGAGACCATTATCACCTTTTAAATGTATCCAATGTCACAAGCATCAGAAGATTAGAGGTGAGTCTCCAAACAGATGATTCCATAAAATCTATGTATTTTCTTGGAATCTACTCTTTAGTGCATGTTCTCCGTAAGAATATGTTTAGAAAGACAGGTAAATTGTGCATCAGTCAGGAATTTGTATACTCCTTCTCACAAAGAGTTCTCCTTGAAAGACAACTGAAGAGAAGACCACATTAAAAAGTGATTCGTTACTCTTGAACCCTCTTGATTTCCAAAGAAGTTCCATCAAATCTGACACAAGAACTATCCTCCTTTTCAATACAGACTAACATCCCTCCCTTTCCCCAAGTTTGGAACTGACTTTTTGATTGCTTACATTTCCTTTGTTTTATTTGAATCTCATTTGATCTGTAGCTTGAGAAGAGAGGAGGAAAAAGCACTCTCAATGGTCTGTAAGGGTTCTCTTTACTCTTGACAAAAAGAACTTTGCAAGTCTGCCCAGTTTCTTTCTTCACCCTAAAGAAAGAAAAGTTTAAATTATGTCATCTTCATCCATAAACCATGTTTTTCAGCATCAATAAAGTTAGTCTAATGAAACCAGATATAAAACTAAGTGTTAACAGAAAATTTTAAGAACAGTGTAGAATAGCACATACATACAAACACATGATTTTTAAACTGTTATTTTCCTCTCCTCCACTATCTCAAACAGTACTTTTCAACAAAACAATACTGTAGCAGGACCTACACAAAGTGAATGTTGTCAATTTTTCCTGCCTTCATACAAAATTCTCCACTCAGATACATTATGTGCCATCACAGAGTGTATGTAAGGAACTCCTCAGAGCAGTGCAACTTTTTTCTTAACAGTCTATTAGATTCTATCTAGAAACGCTATTCCAATTCTGGAAAATTAACCAAGTGTTCTGCAGAAAGTTTCTTCAAAAAGCACTCACCCTAAGAGAATATTAAAATACACAGTTAGAAGAATGTAACATGCATTGGGGAAACTTTCTTGAACTTAACATTTTAACAGGCACAGAGGAGAAGAGGAAGAGCCTGAAAGCATCATTAACAGAAGACTCCATCAGTCTTTATCTATGTGCATTTCTAAAAGTTGATAGTCAAGTTTGAACACAACAAATGCCACATCACCACTCAGGCAACCAATACACAACTCTAAACCCCCACACAGTCCTCATGTTTACATTTCAAGAACATCATTTTGCGACCATGTTGTAGAAAACTCGTTTGACCATATACAATACACACAGTAAAACCACATTTCTGCAATACTTTTAGTTTCTCAGCTCTTGTCAAGGAAGTTTGCAGCCACCTACCACAAAGCCTAACAGTGTCAGAAAGGTCTGAAAAACGTGACCAGCTATTCCGTAGTGCCAGTGCAACGATGCTCCCAGATGACACTAAGCAGACTGGCACCAAGGGCCCAGTTTGGCAGGGTACTCGCAGCTGTCATCATGCACAAAATGCTGCAAAGATGGATCAACCTCAGCAGTTACACAGAACTGTTTATGGAAATGAAGACAGTCACCATATCAGCTGCTGAATGTGCTAGGCTTTCATCCTCCTAATCATGTCTAAAGAAAATAACTTCATAACATGAGATCAAGATAACATTTATTTAGAAATGTCACAGATTTTCAGAGTTATTAAGGAAGTCCTTTTTGATCTTTGTCACACGTTTCAATTCACCTTTGGCCCTCAGAAGGTAAAAAGGCAAGGTCACACTTCTAATAGAACAGACCAGAATCCTACTAAGAGTAAAGAGTGGCTGCAGACTCTAGAAGAAGAAATACACTGACCAGTGAAAGCCCAATCTGTCTCATTCTAGAAAGAAAACTGAAAAATAGCCCAACACTAAGATGTACAGAAACAAACTATTACTCATATGAAAAGGAGATCTGGATCTGTACAATGCTTTCCCCACCAAAATAGTGTATTAACTCCCAATGAGCCCATTTTGCTTGCAGATGTCTAATACATTCAATACTATATTTTAATACAGTAACTCAACAAGTCACAAGTTCCAAAGCCCCTTTAAACTCTGATCCAGAATTTTGAGATCAATTATGATTACCCTTGTCACTCTGCCATTTACATGCTCAGCTATAAAGCTTAATTTAGCATGGGGAGTTCTGAGCTCTCAGCCCCTCCTGTCTTCCTACACACAACTCCTTCCAATTCCCAAAACATTTAGTAAGTTCAGTAAGAATGCTCCACACCTAAATTGCAGCAGTATGATGGTGCTATACCCTTAAATTCTGACATCAAAAAACATTCAAAGACAGAAACAAGACAGAGAAAGGACTGGTTTTCAGCTCTTATGATAAACATAGAAGAACAAACATTCTGGGAACATTGTTCTTGAAAAGAATTTTCCATTGTTATACTGGAAAAATCAGAGTTAGAACTGACAAAAAAATTCTTTTCATTCATATGAAGTACAAAAACTGTCAACTTGAGTACACTAAATGATCCACAGAATTTATTACGATGAATTTCCATGTGTTGCAAGCAATTAAAAAGGTAATCAAAACTTTTTCTCTCCAGCAGAATGCAGTTATTGTTGCATGCTACATCATGCAAAAATTATTTCCATTATCCTTAAAATGTCAGGCAACAAAAGTATCTTACCTTATTCTCCACTGTCTGAGCACAAAGGATTAAATACAAAGTATTAGGCAGAAACTGCAAGTATTTCATATCAAAGAACAAACTAACCACTGCATCACTAAACTTAGTGGCTTTCTGGCATCATATGCAAACACTAGGGACACTTAATGAAGACTGAACCACGTTCTCTTCTGCAAGCAGACAGATCACTGAATCTGGAACTGGAAGGCATTCATTCATTACCTTTTGCTCCCAAATGCAGATCTCAGTTAAAAAAAAAAAAAAAAGTCACCACAGCCTGATTTTTCCTCCCAGTAATCTCTTCCTTGCCAATTACTGCACTGCAGTCTTTCTGATGGCTACACAAAATGCAGGCAGAGGAGGACTGAAGGATCCCAGAAAAGAAGCAAGAGTTACAGCATGGTTTGTTCCAATCATCTCCTGCTGTATCAGATGTGGGTTTTAAGGGAGTAAACATCAGTTTTGTGGCATCTCTAGGATTTTCTCTACTGTTCTGCCTTTCCTGGATCTCTCCATCTTATTTTTCATGCAATTATTTATTTATTTAGCTGTACAGCAACCTTCAGCAACCCTTCAGCACCCTGTACCTCACTTCCTGACCTCCTGCTGCAGCCCCAGGAGGTGCAAGAGCCAGGAGCCAGTATTCAGAGCACACTATCTGGAGAAAAGCAGGAAGGGCACTGGAAAAAAAATTTGATCTGCACAAATCCTTTTGGCTTCTGGCTCCCAGTAGTGAAAAAAAATTGCTTGCTTTTAGTGGCATGCTTCAACAAGGCTTACACTGATCTTTTGAAGAAAAGGTAATGGGCAACATAGGTACAGCTTCACAGATATAATCAACACATCCACTACCCACTCCCCCCCCCACAGATGGGAGAAAGATTGCTTTCTCACAGCTGTGCAAAAGTCCTTTGCTTACTCTTTACGGGGCTTCTGAGTTTCCATGCACTAAAATGCCAGTCTTACAACTTGGATTGTTTTCATTTGTTTTGTTTTCTTTCTTCTCTAGTATGGCATAGGTCCCATACAAAGTTTTAGTTATTTAAGTTTGCATCTACTAATAAGAATGTATTCAATGCCAAAGGTCGTCTTCAGTTTAGAACCTCTTCCCTGGTTTGTACACTAAACTTCAAGTACTACATTTAAAAAATATAACAACAGATTTGGAAAGGGGAAAAGCATGGTGGTTTTGAAATCAGAACAAAATGTATATATATATATATGTATCAAAACTAACATGACTTCCTATATGACTTAGAGCACTTCCTCAGAGAAGGAGAACAGAGAAGTATGGAAGGAGATATAATGCCTCCTTTCTCTTTCCCCACCTGGACATCTATCAAGTTCTCACCTTTTCACATTTTCTTATGTGTATTACTTTAAATAGCTTTCAGTTTCTGCATTTAGTCTAGAAGAAGCATCTTAAGAACACTTTATAGCCTACATTGGTTCATGACATTGAGAATCCCCTCAAGACAGACACATGCAGTCTAGTTGCCTTCTGAATGTGTGAATCCCAACATCAAGGACACACATAGCATTTCTTAGAAGAAAAATGAAAAACAAAACCAACACCTACAATTACATTACAAGCTTGCGCCAAGGAAGAAATTCTTCCTGAAAAGTACCAAGTCTGCTTGACAAATCATTCAAGACCCCCAGAATTTGTGGTTCTTTTTCATAATGCTTAAAAGAATTGTTGGGGAAAAAAAAGTAAATAAACCTTCAGATGTTCTCCTTTGCCATATAAAGTTTTGAGAGAACTTATCTAGCTTCCAGCTTTATAAAGCTGCACCTGCTCTGAGGAAGAGGGCATAGAATCTCATGTTCTGCAGTCTCACAGTATCATCTGCTGCTGCTCTCTGAGGACACAACCCCTACTGCTCACACAGAGAATTGAGGAATATTGTGTGATCTTGTCAAGAAGTTAAAAGGAATATCTGTTTCACTTTTTCTTATCCAAATTTATTTTACAGTTTAAACCAAAGGCAAACAGGACTGCTAACTTTTTGTAGAAGTATCTTTTCTTTGCAAACTCCAGAAAAAGCAGTTGCAACAAGGAAGGAAAGCAGAACCTCTACAATATTTAAGGTACAATTCTAAAAGATTTTTTTTTTCTAAGGAAGTGACTTTCACTGATCGTATTTCTAAGCCATTCCCAAAAAAAAATTTTCCCACTGGCATTCAATGAAACAGAGATAATAATGCTTACCTTGGCTGCAAATAGAATAAAATTGATAAAACACACCAAAAATTTATTAAGAAACCTCCATATACTGTCAGGCACCATAACTCCATCAGGCAGACAGCACAGAAGAACTTGCTAAATAGTCCACTCGGATTGTGTGGAAGACACAAAAGAGCAGCAGTGCTACAAGAGGGCTGGCTTACAGAAACAAGAGAAACTTGCTTGAGATTTGAGGTATCATACCCGAAGGCAAGTTCAGGCACTGAAGGTGATTTGTAAAATTAAAACTATCAACTTAGAGATGTGAAAACATAAAGGAGAATAAGGTACTTTACAGTTTCATACAATTACAGGAATTCTACCACTACCCCTCCCCCCTTAAACAAAAAAAAAAAAAAGAAAAAACCCAACCCTCACAACTGTCAACGCATTTCTAAAATTACAACAACAATGTATATATAGCAGGAAAAAAAACGCAACCTACCTGTTAACATGAAAAAAAATTCACAGCATAAACACAGTGATACACGAGACTGCAGCATACACTTCCAATGGATTAATATATTGTCTCCTGCTGCTGAGAGCTGGTCTTGATTCAGTTAAAGCCTGAGCACTCAGGATTTCCTGCTGGGAAACAAACAAATAAAGTTGGTTTCAAACTTTCTTTTAATATACAGAAACAATTCTCTCAAGCTTGAAAACATATAAAAGAAATAGTGTGTTAAAGTTGCATGAAGCTATACAAACTACATCAAGTCAAAAAGCTACACCTAGATTTATTAGTTGTCTAGAAAATTCACTGCAAAAATGTATTTATTTCATGGAGGAAGTCACCACTGTCACCCCTGAGTGAGTCAAGCTAATCTGCAAGAATGTTTTACATAATGGGAAAATTTTTATTGGCCAGAGGTTCACAGTGTTCTTAAATTTCCAGAAACTGCAGATGTAAAGATACTTCTGTTAACCTGAACCAAAACCAAGAAAAGAAACTATCTATCTGAGATGCATGCTCCAATTCTCAACACAGATCTAATTTTACTAGCCACTGTACTTGAACCTATTCAGCATAGGAAACATTTACACTCAGATGAAAGAGAGGAAATACAAAGACTGAAAACAAAGGTAGATTTAATACCATCATCAAACACTACTAAAACATACTGGCTAGCATACCAAGGCCACTTCTGAGTTGCAATACTGAGAATTAAATGTAGTTTAAACTACCAGCTTATTCTTGTAAAAAAATGAATATCTGTGAAACAATAAAAATGGATTTACAAGAAGGCACGATAATATCTTAATTCTTCCATGTTCACTTTACTGGGAAATAAAAGCCAGCACGAGAGCCAACAATCCCTACAGACAGTCAGTAACCAACTGAAAGGTTTTCTTGCCTTCTTCTACCAGTGAAAACATTCTCTAGCACAACTACAGCACAAAACCCAGTTCACTCATAATGGAGTAACTAAAATGAGAAAATCTTTCCTTATTTTTCAGGGGCTTGCAATAGCTTTAAATCAATCAGCCAGCTCAAAATAAAATCTGAGTATAAATTAAAGCATTTCACAGTATTATTTCCCTTAGTCTGCTAAAAAATGCAATAAATTTAAAAATTCAGATTGTCTGGATTATTGAGTGTAACTTAGTTTCTGGTTTTTTACTTTTTTTTTTTTTTTTTTTTTTGTAACACTGAGGATTATGTCCTCTTCTTTAATTATACAACTTCCGGGAAGTTGCAAGTTTAAAAAATATTTTCAATTAATGTTGCCAATCTTAATTGGAAAAGTATTAGGATTTGAGTTCTAGAGCATTTCAGATTGCAAAATCAAACATTGATTAAACCTAACTAGACAACATCTCAAAAGCACAAAGACCATATCTGTTCTAATACTGAAGTACAACTGGCACTGGGGGAAGAGCACAGGAATGTTATCCATACACGTAGATCAAGAAAGTGAAGGCAAAAGATGGAACTGAACTTGGCCAGAGATGTGTTTCTACAGGTAACTGATTAGAAAAGAAAGGCCAAGGTAAGTGTAACCCCTGTCATGGTTTTATGGTTTTCCATCAGTATTCTACATCACAACATCAAACAGCGCACTGGAAGTTAAAGAGTTAATGCTGCACTCAGCTTAGTGTCATGAGCTCCATGACATGCATCCCCAAAGTCCTGAAGGAACTGGCTGATGTAGTTGCCAGGCCACTCTCCATCACATTTGAACAGTCACAGCTGTCAAGTAAAGCCCCAGCGATCGGAAAAAGGGAAACATCACTCCAATTTTTAAGCAAGTTATAAAGGAAGATGTGAGAAACTACAGGCCAGTGAACCTTGAGTCTCTGCCTGGAAAGATAATGAAACAGGTCTTCCTCGAAGCTATGGTAAGGTACACGCAAAACAAGGAGGTTTTCCAATACAGTCAGCACGGCTTCACCAAGGGCAGATCATGCCTGATCAATTGGTGGCCTTCGAAGACAGAGTGACAGCATCAGTAGACAAGGGAAGAGCAACCGCCGTTGCTCACAGCCTGGACTTATGCAAGGCTGTTGACATGACCCCACACCACATCCTTGTCTCTAAATTAGAAAGACATGGATTCGAAGGCTGGACTGTTCAGTGGATAAGGAACCAGTTGGATAGGTGCAGCCAGAGGGTTGTGGTCAACAGCTTTATGTCCAGGTGCAGGCTGGTGATGAGTGGTGTCTTCCAAGGGTCTGCCTTGTGACCAGTGCTCTTCAACATATTTATCAATGACCTGAAATAGTGGGATTGAGCACATCCTCAACATGTCCGCTCATGACACTAAGCTGAGTGTGTAGCTGACACAACAGAAGGAAAAGATACTATCCAAAGGGATCTGCACAAGCTTGAAAAGTGGGCCTACATAAACTTGACAAGGTTCAACAAGGCCAAGTCGAAGGTGTTACACTTCAGTCATGGCAACCCCAAATATGTGTACAAACTAGGAGAACTTACTGAGCGCAGCCCTGAGAAGAACTTGACGATCCTTGTGAATGAAAATCTCAACAGGAACCAGCAGTGTGCATTAGCAGCCCAGAACGCCAATAGTATCCCGGGCTTCTTCAAAGAGGGGTGGCCAGAAAGTCAAGGGAGGTGATTTTTCCCCTCTGTTCTGTTCTCATGTGGCCTCAACTCGTAGTATACTGCACCCAGCCCTGGGGCCAAACATAGATCTGCTGGAGCAGATCCAGGCAGGGCCACAAAGATGATCAGAGGGCTGGAGCACCACTCCTGTGAGTAAAGTAGTGAGGCATTGAAAGAGTCTGCCGAGAGAAACTGCGTATGCCCCACCCCTGGAGGTGTTTAAGGCCAGGCTGGGTGGCGCCCTGAGCAACCTGACCTAGTGAGTGGCAACCCTGCCCATAGCAGGGGGGCTGGAACTAGATTGTCCTTAGGATCTCCTCCAACCTAAGCCATTCATTCTATGATTCTACGAAATTGGAAGTGCATTTTTAACTGTTATCTGGGGATGAAACCACACATTTATTTGAAGGCTCAAGTTCTACACTTGGAACACACAGCCCAGGACAAGTAATACAGCTGCATTACCTAAGTAAAATACAATACTTCTGAGTCAGAGTGGTCAAAGCAATGAACAGCCCCGAAGACTCAAAGTTGTCAGCAGCTCTTCCAGAAACCCAGGACATTAGAACACTTTTCACCTGCGCACCGCACCTAGCCTTCCAGACTTCATGTAGGTCCGAACAGCACAGTATTTCCACTAGTTTCATCAACTTTATCCACATAGTGAATACCAGCCCTCACCTTCCATAACTAGCTGGCTGCACTCCCTGCATGCCTTATCAAAAAACCACAGCCAGAACAATTTCGGGTTTGGGTTTGTGGTCTGCCTTAGGTTTCCCACCTGAAGGCAGTTGATGCTCTCAAAATTTTAAGTATAAGCACAGTTCCTCCTAGCCTGTTACGCAATCAGAAGTCATACTGAAGAAAGCTTAATCTGTTCTTTTGCAAGATGGCCCTAAAAAGATCAGAAACTTCTGAGCCACTGCCATAAGCAAAGGTCATGCCATGAAAGCACCTTTCCCTAATTCAGGTAGGAATACAATGCTACAGAGGTTTCAGCAGATCTTGTCAAACAACACATTTACACTTGCTTCACGAAAGGGCCTTAGTACAGTAATACAAAACTGCACTATGACAGAGAAAAAAAAAAAAAAAGAGCAAGCAGTACTAGCAAACTATGCAAAGGATGCATAAAAAAACAAACTCCTTCCAGCAGCAGCAAACAGATGTATGCCAGCCACTAGTGTAATCCTATAGTGAAAGGAAGAAAGGAGCAGATGAAGGCAAACAGAATATCAACACAACCAGAAGACTACTTTTTTTCCTGTAATTGAGACCTCTGTCTTTCTGCTGTACTCTGCTCACAGGCAGATTGAGAAGATAAAGCAAAGCTCCCTCGGTTGATGACACCAAGCTGAGTGGTGCAGTTGACATGCTAAATGGAAAGGATGCCATCCAGGACCTGGACAGGCTTGAGAGGTGGGCCCATGCCAACTTTGTGAAGTACAACACAACCAAGTACAAGGTCCTGCATTCCTGCATCTGGGTCGGGGCAATTCCAAGCACAAATACAGGCTGGGCAGAGAATGGTTTCAGAGCAGCCCTAAGAAGGTGCTGGTTGATCAAAGACTCAACATGAGGCAATGTGAGCTTGCAGCCCAGAAAACCAACCATCTGCTGGGTTGTATCAAGATAAGCATGACCAGCACCAGGTTGAGGAAGGTGATTCTTCCCTTCTACTCTGCTCTCATGATATCCCACATGGAGTACCACATCCAGTTCTGGGGCCCCCAACACAAAAAGGACATGGAGCTGCTGGAACCAGTCCAGAGGAGAGCCACAAAGATGATTAGAAGGTTGGAGCACCTCCTCCTTACAGGGACAGGCTGATAGAGTCGGGGCTTTTTCAGCCTGGAGAAAGCTCTGGGGAGACCTTAGAACAGACTTCCCATACCTGAAAAGGGCCTGCAGAAAAGCTGGGGAGGGACTTTTTAGAAGGGCATATAGCAAGAGGACAAGGGGAAATGGCTTTAAACTGGAAGAGAGTAGATTTAGGAATTTCTTCCTAATATCTAGTCTAACTGTGAAGGCAGCAAGACATTGGAACAGGTTGCTCAGAGTGGTTATGGATACCCCCCTACCTGGAGGTGTGCAAGGCCAGGGTGGATGAGGCCTTGAACAACCTGGTCTAGTGGTGATATCCCTGCCTATAGCAGAGGGGTAGAACTAGATGATCTTGAAGGACTCTTCCAACCCAAATGATTCTATAATTCCACCATATCACTATTTAAAAACAGCTGAGAGTTCACTACCAATGCATTGACTACTCAGACTTTACACTTACAGTCCAACTATTTCCAAGTCAGAGTATGGACTAGAAACTGTTACATTTGGGCAAACTGCAAGGCAATGGCAACTGATTTAAGATGTGGAACATTCCCATGCTCATTTCCCCTACGCGTTTTTGCCATGCATAACACTGAAAGGTTAGTTTTACCAATGTACATAGTCCTGAAAAGTCATCAGCCCGGTTTTAAATCTCATCCCTGTTCTTCCACGGTTAGTTAACTTGGACCATCTTCTCTAACTCGTTCTTCCAGAATCAGGGCAAAGCTGCAATACCATAACAAACAGCACTGACCGTAACCAGCAACTGCACAAAGAATGACCCAGTCACCACATCATCTCATTCTAGCTATTGAAAACAGATGAATATCCAACATTTAGCCTGGAACAATGGGAGCTGAACTGTTCTGTACTAATTACAGCCATTATATGCTGACCTCTTTATTCAAGCACTGAACATCTCAATACACAGGGTGATTTAATCAGGGGCCAGAGAACAGCATCTCAAAAGTACAAAGATTAGGGGCTACTTAAAAATGTTACTTTTTACAGGAGGAAGAGTAGAGAGCAGAAGAAAAAAGAAACAGCATCAGTTTAAAGGGAGTATTTTAAGGCCTCAGGGAGCTTTACCAGGGCAGTCAGGCCATGCATGAACATCTGAATTATTAGATGCTCTCTAAATGCTTTTGATCCTATTTTGCTTATTGTATCCGATACCTGGCAATAGGCTCCAATGCTTGAGCCCCAGTGACTAACTAGAGCCATTAAGATACTGAAATATCTTAACTTGGTCTTCAGTATCTTTCCCTTTGAATATGCCAGGCTTGTAGAGTTAAGAAAAAGCAGTGTGGCTTCTTTGTTTTCACTTTTCACTTCACAACTTTGTACAACGTAAAACTTGTATTCACTGGTGGGTTAAGCAGCATTCATGGTATCAAGAGAGCTCTAGCACACTACAGCTCTGGGTGTGTTCAACAAGTGGAGGAAAGATGCAATTTCATTTCAATGGTTGTAACAGCATCAGGACTGACATGCTGCTTTTAGTCGTAACTTCAGACTCCAGCATTTCATTTAGGATAAGGCTGTAGGCCAAGTATTTTCAGCTCAATGACATCTTGAATTGGACTCAGTATTTGAAAGCAGGAGAACAAGAGAAATTGAAGCTGCATCCCTGCTGCAAGGAAAATGTAGGCTATATGAAAATCTAAGAGCAGCGAGCTACCCAAAGCCGATGACTGTATCCCAATCAAGATCTGTTCATTTTGAATGGGAATTCTGTTCTCCAGAGCACTTGCATGCAATCTCAGTTTGGTATCCATCTGAAAAAGTAATACATTCATCTTCTATTATTCAATCCTTTAAATCGTTGTTGAAAATTTTAACCACTTCAGGAGCCAAAAATAGTTGCCTAGGCAGTATATCCAAGGATAATCACAGCTATTGGCATCCTGCTTCTCACTTTTCCAGTTCATCCCACACTACCCCTGCAGCTACATCCTGTGAAACAGAACACCTTAACCCAGTCAACCAGACCTCTAATCATGACACGGAATGAACTGTGATAAAAAAAAATCCTATGGAAAAAATCTAACAGCCTTTACCATCATTCTGCTATCTTGCAGATGTTTACAAATTACATCTAGCTGAGATTTCCTGGTAAATAAAGTTGCATTACTCAGTTTCACATTACTCATTTCACAGAAAAGAAATCACAAGATAAAACACAAGGAAACATCTGGAATTGCATTTAACCTCTGTGAAACACTACAAACATGCTGAAGAGCTAACAGCTAGCTGGTTTATGATATCACTTCATTCTCACATAGGAAAAAAAAAAGCAGTTTGTTACTTTATTCCTCTTGGTATCAACTTTTGATACTTTCCCTGCATATCACCTGCTGGAACAATATCTTCCTACTGCTCAAAACCATACGAGGATAATGAGAACATATTTTTACCTCCTTCACTAGTTTGATATTGTTTTATGCCTCAAACACTTGTTTTTCCTCCACGTGCCTGTGTCACTCTTACTTACCCTTAACATTCTCACCTAACTTTGTACTTTTTTGTCTTGGATTTCAGGTCTCAGCAGTGTACTGACTTAGTCAAATAGGTCCGTTCTATGTGCCAGTGCAAAAGGAAGTACAAATTAGTAACTCACACTTCTTCCCTACAGAGCAGGTAATTTGACTGAATACTTCTTGGTAGGCATCTTACCTACAAGTTTTCTGAATTCTAGCTATTATCTTCATTCTGCTGTTCTTCTCTATTTTGATAATTCTTCCCCCATCATTTCCTAGAAATAATGAATTTAATCAGCCCAAAGTAATCTTTCACAACCTACTTTTTTTTTCCTCTCTATTTCTTAACCAGCTCCTTCCTCTCTTTGTCATTGCTAAATCAAGACAAGAATCCACATTTACTACCAAGAGCTTTTCTGTGTATCAATAAATATAACAGCACTGTTCTATCCATACTCCTTTCTTAAGGGTATCTGTGCAAAAAAAAAAAAAAAATAATCCTTCATTTACTCCAAATTTAATGTTTTATCGTTTTTTTGTTTTTGTTTTTTTTAAAGCAGAAATAAGTTTCACTGTCCATTTTCTGTGGATCTATTACAACACTGCTTTTATCAGTCTCTAGAAACCCACTACCTTTTTCTGCTAAAAATAAACATTCTTAGTGCACTACAGTATTTTGTCCCTTCTTTCCTGACCATCCTCTCTGACGAGCATTCTTATGAGATATGCTTTTGATTCTACTTGGGCAACAGGGACAATAGCTATTCCTTGCTCTGGAATCTAAGCACTGCAAAATGTACTGGAAAATCCCACTAATTGTGAAGTCTTAGCCTATAAACACAATGGTAGTCACTTAATCAGATATAAGTAAAGACAGGAGGGAAGAAGCAAGGCCAATATTTGCAAATATTTATGTATCTGCTAATAGAGCCCAGAAACAAGAATATCACTACCCTGTCTATACACTATCCTACAGCAATATTAGTTTCTATTCAAGATGATCAAGTATGACTTGCTTTCTTCTAGATTCACTTCCACATCTGGATTGGCCTTACTTGGAAAGTCAAATCATGTAACTGAGGAATAGCAAGTTCATATTTGATATGAAGCTATGCAACTGTATGTAAGCATTATCTTTTAATTGCCCCTGCACATATTATTATTAGCCAGCTGTAAATTACTGTTAACAATAAAATACCCAAGGTGAAGCTCTCATTCTCTCACACAACAGCTTCTCTATTTTCCCAATTATCACATAATCAGCAACATTTAAGTAACATTTTATTTAAGTTTTTCCCCAAATAGATGACTAAAATCATCAAAGAGATCCATCCCTCTGCCTTATTACTTCAACCTTCTCAATTCTGGGGAACTAAGAGCAACTTATACACAACCCTAAGTAAAGTTAGAAAGTAAACATGGAATTTAATTAAGGATCTCATTTCCTTTTCTTGAAAACAGAAAATTACTCATGAAATCCAAAATTAAAATTTTCAACCCCAACAAGTGGATGTTTGCTAAGCCAGCTCTGCTAGTCAGCTTTCACAAATGCTCCTGAATATAAATCTTTCAAAAGAAATATATATTTCTGCTTCTTAAATATATATATATATATATCCCTCTGCTATATTTCTAACTCAGTGCTATTCAGCACTACTAAACTTTAGCTGACTAGTCACAATCATCTGCACTCTTTAAATCATGCTAAAAATACTTCTACCTGTAATGGGAAGAGGGCTGTGGCTTCATGAACCCGACCTAGAATCAAAAACATTTTTGGGTTGGAAAGGACCTCAAAAAGCATCTTGTTCAACACCTATGACTAACTTCTCCTGTTGACCAACACTATTTCTAAAAATTAGGCTTTGTTGTTTTTTTATTATTATTGCTTACAGCTCTGTGGTGTGGAAGATATCAAAGACCTCGGCAACCTTGCATTGCCATCTCTGAAGGAGTCCTAACCTAACAGAAAGGATATGCTTGCCAATAAATATTTCTTAAAATTAATATGTATGAAGAGCTGACTGTCCAATTGTGAGTGTTCAGCACAATTTCAGATGTCCTGAAGTATCCAAGAAGTGCAGAACAGGCAGATACAGTTTTAGACACATGGGAAATTACACAGATTTGAAGCAACAACTCCAGACCACTCAGACTGGGATAAGCTATGGCATTTATGATAGACAGTACTATACGCCTATGCATAGGTTCAACATTTGTTCCCTTAGGTTTTTCTGAAAGTCACTCACCAGCCATGCTCAGGCAAATGAATATTATTATTTTGTCCTTCAGCTGAAACAAAATGTTGTTCTTCAAAAAGAAACACAAGTGGACTGCAGGCAGCAAGAAGACTCAAGTCCAAATTTATACGGGTGCTAACACTGTAATGGTCAGTCTAATTCACTTGGGGATTTTAACTCAAGTACTACTTGACACTGAATTTCTTTAGAACCACAGTATCCTCATCCACATGGTAGCGAGGTATGAAAGTAACTCAGAGCCATCTTTTAAATAGATGAGAGTTGCAACAAAAGAGGCAGCTGCTAGAATCTAAATCACCCATGCGAAAAGTATATGCTTTGCTTCTTCCATGCCTACTTCCCATGGAAACAGCCTGTCTTTTCAGTATCTTCCCTATTTACTTCAATCTGAAAAAACATTTTTTTGCAAGTAACACTGCCTTTGGAAAGTAAAAAGAAATCATTAAAAAAAAAAAAAACTGGGGGGTTGGGGAGGTTGTAAAAGCAGCTCTAGGTAGATGCCTGCTTCCATTAGGTATATAAATATTTCAATCCCAGCAGCACCATCTAATGGAGAGCTCACCAATTTTTTTCCCCCTCTTTAACATGACAAACATTTTATTTTAGAGGTGTTAACAACTGGTACTTTAACACATGGCCTATTTATTATGCTGTAAAAACTGATTATCTACAAGAGAAGCCAAATCATTTTTCCACATACAACAATCTGACAGCCCTTTTTTCACAGATATTTCCACATGCAAATGTATTAAGTACAGTAGGAAATCTGTTTAGCCAGGAAATAAAGGTTTAGTTAGAAATAGAAATAAAAATAAAATATTTGTGAAGAAGCAAGGACAGTTTAAAAATACCTTATGAGTGTTTGAACTTCCTCTTCAAAAGCAAAACAGATGGAAAAGAAAAGTCTCGGGAGGAGGGTCCATGCTGAATCTTAACCAGAGCAGTTGAAGTCACTGTCTACACCTGCTAAAAATCAAGTTCAGCTCTCCAATATATCTTTAAGATTGCTCTTCTGCTACAGAATATACTAAGGGAGATGGGCAGTAAATGAACGAAAGCATCAATAAAGCATGCACCAAGATGACTGCTGGCAATTTCCACTATTTCATTAACAACATCTTCTCATGTAAACAAACATGTCAGGAGAGCATACAGTTGCATACGAAATGGATCTATAAGAGCTTTCTTCCTCACTGCATTTTGTTCCCTCTTTTCCTTGTGTCATTTGTTACATTAAAAGGTTTCAACACTTGCACTGGAGTAATTTTAGACACATCTTAGAGGACTTTGAAAGCCTACCTGAGCTACAGTGCTCCTAAACCCTCAACGGATACATTGAGTTTGTACCAAAAACTAAACTTCTTAGTGATAAGGTTACAAAGTTACACCATCATACTTCAGCTCTAAGTACTGCCGAGCTTAGTACACACAAGCTGATAACTCCAAACCCCTTCTACACCTATTCTGGAAGAATCTCATCTTGTAGAATGCTGTGGGCAGAAATTTGCTTGCTTATCCTAGTTCTTTCAAAAACAAAGAAGCAACAACAACAAAAAAAACCTACACAGGCAAACAGCAGGGAGAGTAAATCCCCTAAACTCCCTCAACAAGTTACTGGCTAAAATACTGAAAGTTACATTGCTAAACATAGTTTTTAAAAATGAAAGCGAAGCTTTCAGGAATTTGTAAGAAGGAAAGGAGAAGATGGGGAATTTATGGGCCCAAGTGCCAAGAAATAGCAGAGGAAGAACACAAACAAAAAAATAACAATAAACTTGTTTTACCTTCCTAGAGATTGCCAGGAGCATTCTTCTGCACATGCTCCAAGAAAGTGTCAAAATACCTTACTATCACCTAGATCAAACAAACTGCCAAGCAGCACGGGCAACAAAGCAGCAACGTCCACTACTACAACTACAATGTAGGATCCATTGGTATTTCCATTCTGTATCGACACCTTCAGAGAGGAGAAATGAACATTTACAGATGTCACGTTTCCTGATCTGAAATGCAAAAGGACACTGCTCCCCTCACAAGGACACTGTTCCGAACAGAAAAGGAAACAGTGAAAAGGATGCAATAGGGAACGTTTGAAGACTTAAGGACAGGTAGACTTCAGACAATCGACTCATCTTTAGTGACATGGAAGAGCCTGTTGATTCACCTTGGGTAGAGGGGAAAAAAGATCTAACAAACAGGCAGCTACAGAGAGGTAGAAGGAAAGCTGATTTACAGATAAAGATTATTGGCCAGAATTATGAAAATAAATACAAGTCTGGAAACAAGTATTTCAAGAGAAAAGTGATGGAAGTGGGGAGTAAAACAAATGGGAACATGGAGTCAGTCGTTTTGCTCATGTGAGATGAGAACACCTTGGAATAAAGTCATCCCTCCTCAACTTGAACTTACAAAAGATATGGAATGACTGAAAGCGGTACTTTTTGTAAGGGCACGTAGTGACAGGACAAAGGGAAATGGCTTTAAACTGGAAGAGAATTAGACTAGATATTACAAAGAAATTGGTTACTGTGAGTGTGGTGAGACACTGGAACAGCCTGCCAAGTGAGTTTGTTGATACTCCCTCCCTAGAGGGGCTCAAGGCCAGGCTGGAAGGGGCTCTGAGCAACCTGGTCGAGTGGGAAGGTGTTCTGCCTAAAGCAGGGGGTTGGAACTAGATAATCTTGAAGGTCCCTTCCCACCCAAACCATTCTATGATATTAAGCCACTTCCTGAATCAGAGAAAGAAACCTGATAAGTCAAAAGCATTTGCATTGTTTGTGTTTCTCTTCCATCTTAAGTTGTTTGGCCAATGTGGTAAGAGCATTTCATTAATAGCTGAAGAGCATAAAATACAGAAAGAGAAGTCACTTAGGATGGTTTAAAGGAGATTAAAACAAGCAGAAGGCAAATGGGAATTTCAAGGTTGTACTTCCTAAACAAAACTCAAGACTTAAAGAAGTTGTGAAATAGATGGCCAGAAGTCATCACCCAAAGAAACTTACTCTTGGGAAGGTTCTTCATTGCACAAAGGCAGAGACAGTGGACAGTAAACCGGTAAAGTTTACTGGTACTACATACCCATTATGAAAAGCTCAAACAATTGTCCTAATTATCTCTCTCTCTCAAGCACAAGGACAAGCTTATATAATGAATTTCATTCGCAATGCCAAATTTTGGTTCGTGAGCTGGGCTTTGCTGTTAAAATTTTATTTTAGGCATATTTATTGTGACAGTAAGCTGGTTTCATAGAACAAGGAATAATTATTAGTGCTCCAGAAGAACCAAAGCTGGAAACAAGTAAAAACACCTTCTGACAAGCAGTTGAATACTCTTAGCTTCCTACAACACTGCATATTTGCTGTACACAGCAATGCAAGAGCTGTGAAGCAAATGCTATTTCCTGCCCCACAGTCCTGATGGAGCAGAATGGTAGAGCCCTGCAGAAGAGGCAGAACAGGATACCTCCACACAGCTCATGCAACTTGTTTCACTTATCAATGGATAATGCTTGTACTGCCCTGCCATGTCTCAGCACATCATCCCTGATGCCCTCAGATTGCAGGAAAGCACCACTGCCTGCACTTTACAGATCAGAAAAGACAAGACCAGAAGAAGCCTGAAGCCAGCCTGACAGAAGCCACAGTGTATGATAAGTATTTCCAGAAGTCCCAGCCAGCTACTGCCTAACACTAGAAGCATTTAAGTATCAGTCCCTTAGTATCAGATCCAAATACATCAGATAACAGTAACCAAGACATCAGTGGGAGATGCACCAGAAGACTCGATGCCTTTCCTCATCATAGTTATTGTCTTAAGCGCCTAACTGGGGCACCACGCTTTCTCTTGTTCCATTTCTCAGGCACAGAGTTTTCATTATTCCTGGCACAGCAGAAGAGTCTGAAGAGAAGGAAGTGACACTATGCTTAACTGGCCTGTGGCTGACTATGAGAATGTTCCCCAGGGAAGTAGAAAACTTGGCTTGGAATCCCCCTTCTGCCCCTGGGACACCAGCATGATGTCACACCACTCAGCACTGCAACAAAGGTCCTCATCACTTCAGCCCCACTGAATGACTTCACAGTACAAACATTTACAGGAACAAGGGAACAGCCCAAGGTCTCCTAGATCTTACCCTGGTATCTTCAAGAGACCTTCTTCCCTTCATCAACAGATGCTAGAGCTTGTGGGAACAAAGTAGGAACCAGAGAGCAACTTTGTGTCTTACAGTAGCACCCGCTTTTCAAGACAGGTCAAATCAAAATGATTCATTCTGTTAGATGCTTAAGAAAGCTGTGCAGAGTCATGCCCACCTAAGGTAAGTTTGGAACGCCACATCTTACTTTGCTTACCAAAAGATGCTTTCTTTTATTACTGAGGAAACCACCAAGTCAGACAAATTCAGCATTACTCCAAGTTCTGTGATAATGATCTTCCAGGCAGCCATCATTACAGCATGTAAAAGGGAAGTTCCTCTCTCTTGCGTGAGGTGTGTGGACTTCTTTCAGTAAAGTTTTTGTCTAAGGCATTTGCTATGCATACTATATGTGAAAGGCTATATTCACTTCAGATCATTTGTACCGTATTAGAGAATTATTGGTGATTTTATCATTGTAAATAACCTGCAAAATGCTCACTCTATACAGCAGATAAATCTATTTCACAAGTGAGCCTTTTATGACAGTATATAAAGTAATACTGGAACTATAAAACGCTCCATCCTAAAGCACTTCTGCCATGCCCAGTGCAGTTCTAATGCTTTCAATTTGCAGTAATCAATCTTGATGTCAAAGTACACAACAACCCAGTTTACAGAACAAGGAGGGAGACAGGGACAGAGGCCACTACATGTACAATACAGAACTTCTGCATCCTTGAGCATGTTGAGACTTCTCTTCCCATGCTGCCCTTTGCTAGGTGAAATGCAGGATTCTACTAAAATCACGCTTTGCATGTGCGGAGTAAATCAGCATGGAAGAACAACAGCATGGAAATCAAAGGCTTAACATTTTCGGGGTGTGGAGAGGATTAGTGACCTACAGTTGCTATGTATAATTTTAGAGACGCTTTCCCTGTTAACCTAGTTACAAAGCCAACAGTCAGTAGCAATTGAAGTCACTGGCAACAGTATTTTGCTATATGTGCTAGGGTAGAAGACATTTCCAGGAAGACAAAAAAATTCCAAAAGACTACACATGTATCACAATTTCCGATATCAAATCATCTTTTTTACCTTATTTTCTTCCTAAATTCTTATATATTTCTCTTCAACGCTTTCCTTACTGATTTTCTAGGTTTCATTTGAGGATGGAGGGCCTCTATTTTCACTCCCATTAGCACAGACAAGAGAGCACCTCTTCCTACTCTGCAGACACCTAATCATCTTTCATTGCAAGTTACAACCTCTTTCCTCCCAATTCTCTATCCATTCTCTTTTCCTCCTGTCTGAAAAAAAAAAAAAAAAAAAAAAGACAGAAATGGAAAGCATTTGTTATTTCTCAAAACAAGCATAAACAGACTTTACCACTTACTATAGTATGGGCTTCCAGCAGGCAGAGCTGGGAGACCAGTTACATTCTCTTTGCCAGTCCCTTGCTGCTGTGGTTTCTACGTCACCACTTCATCACTGCAGGTTGAAAAAAATCCGTACAATAAAACCTTGCATGGCCACAGCACTTTTCTTTATGCTACAGTCATACCTTTCTTTTGATGCACCAACATACACAACTCTCTCCCTCTCTTGGCTTCTTTTCCCCATATCACATCTCGATATCTCTGATTTCACTCTCTCCTACCACTTTTGGTGTTCCTGAGCCATAGGCCAAAAATGCCAGGAGGTTTTAAATACAAGCATCATATTCAGAAAGTACCCACCCACAGACATTAAAAAAAAAAAAAAACCTTAAGTCTTGGCAATTCTTTAAAGGAACTGTGCACCAGAACACAGACATCTGAAACCAATGTGTAATGAGTAGTCTTCAGACATCACAAGATTCAGCACCTCCAATTAAGAAACACTATTATAACAAAAAAAAAAAAAAAAAAAGGAATCCAGCTGTTGCATCATCTGAGATATTGCAGGAATAACACATTCTGATGTCTAATAATCTACTCACACAGAGAAAATTTAGAGTATTGGATTAGATTTAAGTCATACCTATTTTTAAACTGCCTTACTTTTTATCTGCAGAACTCTGATTGCCTACTTACCCATGTATTTACGTACCAGAGATTTAACAGCACAAGTCAGAAATTAAGACTGCTGGCTTTTTTAGCAATATCTACTATACAGTATCAAAAAACACATTCTTCTTCTATCACTTAAACTTTGCATTATGGACAAGAACAAAATGAAGACCCAAAATGCAGCAAGTGTTGAAATGCCTTAGAAAACACTGTGCTAGCACGGACTGGTAAGACCCCTTTAAGAATTTTTTTTTTTGTCACTGCTGTTAAGTACTGCCATCTTAAACAGTTTTCCAAGGTACCAACAGTAAATACGCTGACGTGATGAGGATCGAATCCTCTAAATCCATATCAGAACCACTTCTCCAAGCCAGTATCACCAAACCTAATTGTAAGAGGACCACAGGCAAGCCTGAAGGCTTGGTCCTTCAGTATCCTCTCTTGAAGAGAATGAATTTGCTCTGATACTGAATGCATTTCACCTTTCAACATCATAGGTAAAGCTGCTGTTGGAAGCTCTGAATCAATGTCAGATTTCAGTAAAACACCTACCGTTCTCATGTTGTGCTGAAGCAACTTTTGTAACCTCTCAGTGCAGTCTGCTTGCAGTGCCCAAACTCATGACACATCAGTGTTTCCGTTATCAGGCTGTATTAAAGGGGTTTCCCAGACCAGCCACAAAGAACTCTGATTCAGTCCAAATATCCAAGAACCTCTTCTCTTACCACTAAAACCCCCTCCCTAGGCATAATAATTAACATTTACATCTATGTTACTCCATACACGCTTCAGTACGGATTGCCATTAATAGACCCTTTGAGTCAAACAGCATGCCTTAAAGGAAAACATGCATTATGTTATCATCTCCTGAGTCGTGACTCCAATGATCACTCAATTCATGCTTGTGTAAGTCAATATCTATTCTGAAAACAGACTTCACTATTTCATATTTAGCCGCTTTATTTGCCTGCACTGCATCCAGTCAACACGCTTTTACATCACACACTGAGCTCCGTTCTGGTCTACGAATGTAAGTTGAGATTAGTGCACGGCACTGCCGCATGCATTCTGTGGGACAAACCAACAGTGAAAAACACACTCAGCTCTACTGAAGAATAAAAGCACACGTATCACAACGCACAGGACTCCGACGGATCTCAGCACGCTAGTGAAGTCCCCGACCCAAGGAGACTGCAAATTTCCAATTGTATCATCGGAACTTCCCACATTTACTACTGCAGAAGCAGAAAAAGATGAAAAGCGTTCTAATGCGTGGTACAGACCCACCCAGAGGTGGACACACAGCCTTTCATGTCGCACACAGGCTCTGACTGGCAGAACGCAAGATTACGCCTCTCAGCATTAAGACCATCTCACTTGTTTCTCCACACGTAATTCAGATCTCAGACACAAATAAATCAAGATGTAAACGCCTTACCTTCCTATTTTACAAGCCACTGCAGTTCTCAGATTATGAGTCAGTCATAGGTTCATCTGCAGAGGAATGACTCAGTATAAACTTTTAAATACTCGTTATTTTCCCCAACACCACAACGCGATCGTTAATTCAAGCGAGCAAACCGCGATGCTGCACAAATAAATAAATAAATGGAACACCGCAGGAGACGGATGGCTTTTAAAAAATAAATAAATAAATGAGAAAATGAAAAAAAAAAAAAAAAAAAAAAAAAAAAAAAAAAAAACCCGAGCAAAGCGCTGCCCGCTCCCGCCAGACGGCGAGAGGCCGTTGTATGGAGCAGAAGCGGCTCCGTCCTCAACTCCTCCCGCACCTCCGGGGCCGCTCCGCGACAGCGGCGGAGGATGTCCCGCGCGGACCGGGTCCGCCCGCCCCTCTGGCGGCGCTCGGAGCCGCGGCGGAGTGGCGGGGGGCCCTGCTCGGCACCGGGAGCGGAGCGGCGCGGCGGCTGCCGGCAGTGCCCCTTTAAAGGCCGTCGTCCCGCCCCCAGCACCGCATATGGAGGGAGCCAGGAGCGGAGCGAGGCTTCTGCATTCAAACGCCACATCAAACGCCGCAAGCGCTGCTCAAGCACGGCTCCGGGCCGGGCCCGACGGCGGCTCGCCTCCCCCCTCCCCCCCCCCCCTCACCCCCTTCCCCCCCCGCGGCACGCAGCCCCCGGGGCGGCGGGAGGACGGCAGAAAGAAGGGGGTTGCGGTTGGAGCGAGGAGAAAACAGGCGAGAGAAAAACGGGGCACCTGCGGAGCGCCGGGGCGCGTCCGGGCGGGCTGAGCCCGCTGGAGTCCGGCAGCAGGCGGAGCGCCCGGCCCCGCAGCCCGCGGTGCCTCGCTGCGGGCACGGCGTGGAGCCGAGGGAGCCCGAGCCCGCCCGGAGCCGGGTCGGGTCGGGTCGGGTCGAGCCGAGCCCCTACCTGCGAGCGAGCGAGCGAGCGAGCGAGCGAGCGAGCGAGCGAGCGAGCGTACCTGCGTGCGGCGGCGCGGCAGCTGGAGCCCCGGCGAAGGCGACCGCCAGCCCGACGGAAAGTCCCTGCCGCTCTGCGCCGTCTCCCCCCGCCCCACACTTCCTCTCCCGCCCGCTCAGGCTGGAAATCCCCGGCGAAACTCACACACCGAGGGGCGGGCCCGGCTCAGCCGCTCAGCGCGCAGGCGACGCTCGGGGGCCGGGCCTGCCTTCCCCGGCTGCACCTGATGCAGTCGCAAAAGCCGGGCGGGAGAACGAGCGCGGAGCTCGGCGCTACGCGTGAGGGGAGGGCCGCTCGGGGCGGGGGGGGGGGGCGGCGCCAGGGGGGCTCAGCCCGGGGCCGCGGGGAGCTCAGCCCGGGGTTGCGTCTCGCCCCGGGGACGCGCCCAGAGGCGCCGGCAGCGGGCGTTGCGGAGCGGTCGCCTTTATTTAACAAACGCCGCTGGGGGGGGGGGGGGGGGGGGAAGGGAGGAGGAGAAGGGGGAGGGGAAAAAGAAGGAGAAAAAAAAAAAAGAAAGAAAGAAAAGAAAAACGAGCGAGGGGAGGAAGGAAGGAAGGAGGGAGGGAGGGGGAGAAGAGTCTGGAAAAGAGCAGAAAGGAGCCGACCCCCCAGGCTGAGCCGGGCGCCGGGACAGGAGGAGATGCTGACGGCCGTTAGCAGCCTGTCACCGCGGACGGCAGGATGAAATAAGTGGCCCTGCATCGAGCTCCGCTTGTACCGTGTTATGTACTGATTAGGGCGGATGTTTGACAGGCGGCAGAGGTGTCTGATTTACGCAGGGAGCGCGGTACGGCTTGTCGGCTCCCTGCAGCTGCCATGGGGCCGCCGCGTTGGGCAGCGGGACGGGGCGAGAGATGGGAGCCGAGCGCGGAGAAACGTGTGGTGTTTTGGCCGGTTTCACTGGGATGAGGTCACCGTCCTTTTTGTACGTTGTTTATCAAGGATCGCTAGGGAGGAACGGCGGGATGCGTGATCCTGAACGGGCGGGCTGCACGTCACAGCCGCTGCTTGCAGCATCTCCCCGTGTCCCGAAATCCGTCCTGACCCTCCCTGATAGATCCGCATCCCCCGCATCTGTGCAACGCCCACGCCAACCTGCCCGGCGAACCAAACATCTCCTGCTCCGCTGTGTCCTCATCAGACCCCAAATACGACGCTTGGCTGGCACTGCTAATTCCCTCCTCGTGCGCTGTTTTTCTTTCTCGTCCCACCTCTCTGCTCTTCCCCCCCCCCCCCCCCCCCTCCTCCTTTTTGCTGCTGTCCCCGGGAAGAGGTTGGCATAGCTGTCAAGACAACTGCGCCTTTTGCAAAGATGCTGGGAACCTGTAGATGCTGGGAACCTGTGATCAGAAAGACAATCTAAGACCGATGTCTTAAACGTTCCCATCGCTTGCTCAGGATTGCTTAGCTCTGGCATGGCTGGCAGGACTAAGTGCTGAGCTCTGATGCCTCCAGCAGCAGGGCTGTAAATAAGTTTCCATCAAAAACATGCCTGCAATTTCCTTCCTTGCTGCTCTTTTTTGCTGCTGTCTGTTTGTCCTCTTGATTTGCCCTGAAAAAAAAAAAAAAAAAAGAAACATAATAGGATTCCAGCACTGATCATTTTGGCAGTTACACTAATGTATTCTTCCCCCCCCCCAATAAAAAGACTGAAAACAAATTCTTATACTATCTTTAAAATAACAAGCTGAGGCTTTTCCATATTTAAAAGTGTCAGTAGCTGAAGTGCTGATCTGATTAAATGTCTCCCATTCCAAGTGCACTGTTGTCTTTAGTGTATCACAGTTACAAGATTCTAAAGAATTCTTATATCATAGAATACCAGAATAGCCCAAGTTGAAGGGACTGATAAGGATCATCGAGTCCAATCCCTGACTCCACACAGCACCACTCAATTTCAAACCCTATGTCTGAGAGCATTGTCCAAATGCTCCTTGAACTCCAGCAGCTCGAGGCCGTACCCGCTGCCCTCTGGGTCAGGGCCTTTCCCCTTCCCCCAGCTGCCCTCCCCTGACACAGCTCCATGCTGTGTCCATGCTGCTCCATGCAGATGCTGTGAGAAACCGGCAAACGAAACTGCAAATTTAAAAGCAAGGATTTGTTTGAGTCTGGGAGCAGTGAATGGAGAAAGGTGGTGATGATGGTAGCATATCTGGCCTTACCACGTGAGTGCATCGCTCTGTGAGAAAACAACTGCAAACTGTGAGCACACAGAGCCATGGAAAAGGCTTGTGTGAGACTGTGATGCACCAGCTAGGGTATTTTTAGTGGAGATAGGAATGTATTAACATGGATTTACACAGCATTGCTAAGGACCTTCATCTGGAAAATTATGTACAATTCTGGTGACTTACAAGCAGAAAAGCTTGACTCGGGTTGCAACAGGTGCAGAGGAGGAATAGTGGGGTGACAGGGGAATGGGGCATCTGAGCTCTCGGGTGGGAGCTGAACGTGCACAAGTGTGACTTCCTTACTGGACAAATGAAAGCTGCAAAATGGTGTGATGATTCACTGTAAATACATTCAGTGAGTAAATATTAAAGAAGGAAAACTATTCAAATTAATGAAATTATTATACAAGCATAAAGGTGTAAGTTAGGAATCAGTTGTGAACACACTTGTCTGGAAAGCTAATGAACTTTCTAACCATTCCAGGAGTGAACAAACAGTGCTCTAGGCACAAGTACTTAAAAGATTTAAAATCAGGGCATGGTATTTTGATATATCCGAGGGGAATTTAAAGGGGACTGAGCTGCTGACCTTTTCAATTGTACTTCTACCATTCCCGAACTTCAGGGCATCTTCTGGTCCTCTGCCCCTTCTGCATTTGACTTGTCAGGGCTTTTTCAGCTGCCTCAGAAGCACTGAAAATTAGTCAGAGGCAGGATGTAGAAAGGACAATGGTGACATTAAATTATCAGGTGGTTTGTGGTACATCTTGCTCATAGAAGTATGGTTGAATTGATTGACAAATTTGGGTCACAATGCAATCTTTTCTTTCAGGTGAGGCTAGTAAGGGTCTGTTTTCATAGAAACATAGAATAATAGAGTGGCTTGGGTTAGAAGGGTCCTCGAGGATCATCACGTTCCAACCCACTGCTATGGGCAGGGTTGACAACTGCTAGATCAAGTTGCCCAGGGCCTCATCCAACCTGAGCTTAAACAACTCACACAGGGCATCCACAACCTCTTAGAGCAATCTGTTTCAGCACCTCACCACTCTCCGAGTAAAAAACTTCCCCCTAACATCTAATCTAAATCTCCCCTCCTTTAGTTTAAAACCATTCCCCCTTGTCCTATCATTATCTACCCTTGTAAAAAGTTAATTTTCCTTAAATATTGGAAGGCTGCAATGATGTCTCCCAGCAGCCTTCTCTTTTCCAGGCTGGACAGGCACAGTTCCTTCTTGAGAGGTGTTCCAGCCCTTGGATCCTGTAGGGCAAATAACCCCCAAGAATAGCACTCAAGAAAAATAGTACAGAAGATAGTATATTTTTGGTAGGGTTATGTAGATGGTACACAGACAACTGGTAATAGAGGGTGGCTCACCTTTTGGATGGTCAAGGCTCACCAGTGACTCCACTAGGGAGGGATCTCCAACAAGAGAACCTTCCCTGGTGATGGTCAGCCCTTAAGTGGTGTCTGGGAGAGGTGGAGCCAGGCTCCACCCCTTCCAGTCACACAGGTACATTGCCTTCACCTGTGCCCCTATGGCTGACTCAGTGTTTGCCTCAGGTGATCAGTCAGTGGTTCAGGCCGTGATTCAACAGTTCACATACAGATCCTCATGGTCCTCTTCTAGAAACCTCTCCAAAAGCTCCACATCTTTTCTCTGTTGGAAGCCCTAGACTCCAGATGGGGCCTTCCAATGACAGAGTAGAGGAGGGCAATCCTCCCTGCCCCTGCTGGCCGCTGCACTTCTGATGGAACCCAGGATACCGCTGGCTTTCTGGGCAGCAAACACACGCTGCTGGCTCATGATAAGCTTTTCGTCAACCAGGACACCAAAGTTCTTCTCATCAGGGCTACTCTCAAGGAGTTCTTCTCCCAGTTTGTATACACATCTGAGATTACCTCAGCCCAAGTGCAAAACCTTGCACTTTTCTTTGTTGAACCTTGCTGGGTTCACAAGCACTCAACTTCTAAGTTTATCACAGTCCCTCTGGATGGCATCCCTTCCTTCTGCTGTGTCAGCCACTCAGCTTGGTGTTGCCTTTCCTCTCCCACTGTCATTTTCTCAGAATCTTCCATTTGGCAAATGTCTTGCAAGAATACTGATGTCATTCCTTTACAGTCCTCTGTGATAATACACTTATGAGGTCTGGTCTTTTAGCACAGCCCTTGAGCTATTATCCGATACTCAGAAGTATTTTGTGACTCTGAATGAGTGAGGACTGCAGAAAAGTTATTCTGCAAGACCCACTATGCAAAACTTCCCGTGTTGTTGTCAGGGATCATTTCCAATCATATCATCTGGAAGGCAGTACCAACAGATAATTTTTAATGCTGGAGGTAAATGTGAGACAAGGAGAGAGAGGAGAGAGCAAACCATTGTTTCTCATGTGAATTGGTTTATTGCAATTAACAGTCATTCAGCTGAACTACTGTAAATTGGTAATGATACAGTACTTCCCTATTAGCCCTGCTGTTTCAGGTGTGTTTTGACACTGCTTCTGTAGATAATGCTCACTCTAATGTTGTAATTCATGTTCATTGTGCGTGCCCTCTCCAAAGTTCCTACAGGATAGTCTCAGAAGGTGGTTATATCTCATTCCTAATCAATAGCTATTGTGTATTTGAGCAAGACTTAGTGGAAAGTAGCTTCTGCATGTCTGGCCCTGAGGAAGCTTCTTGACTTGTAGCTTCCTCATCTTATGCTGTGGACTGAAGATGCCCATTAATAGAACAATAAAATCATTACATTTATATTCCTTTTTATTGCGGAAGCTCAGCCCAGGAGAACCAGTATCATGGGAATACACATGTATTTATTGCTTTTTATTTATTCCTATACATGGGATAAAGGTTCCCCTGAGTTTATTTCAGCCGCTACTAAGGAATAATATTTAATGTGATAGCCTTCCCGCTTAAGGAAGAAAAGTTTTCCCCTGCCCAAGCAATGATTATCTACTTCAAATCCTAGAAAGTGATGGCTTTTTAAATGACAAGCGTTTGAGGTGAAACATTTCCCAAGTCTTCAAGAAGTTAGTTATATATGCTGTCAGGAGTATGCTATGTGACATTTTTCCTTTCTTTCAAGCTAATTGTAATTCCCACATCAGCTTATATATTTCCTTCACGATTGACAAGAAATATTAGTATGACATATCACAGTATGTCTCACTAATCTTAGGTCTTTCTTATTCTCTTGTTGAGATCCTTCAGGTTCCCCTACAGCCAAGACTACTGTTGTGCCTGCCTGTGTTACACTGACTTTGGAGTCAAATGAAATTTTGAGTGGATGTCCAAAGAGGCCTGTAGGGTGGTTCACTTGAACTCCAAGTTGTACCTGAAAGAAGAGACAAGCTTCCACAGCAGGGAATTACTAAAGCGCAGCAGTACTTCAGCTGTACATCTGTGTCTCAGTACATCAGAGCCAAAGCTGTAACTGGAAGAGCGTAGGTTCAGCAAGACCAGCTCTCCACCACATGAAGATTTCCCTGTGACATTTGAATCCAAAATATAACCAGTAATATAACCAGGAAAAGCATCGTAAGGGCTGCTTTCTGTCTTTTGGACAGTACAAGGCAGCTTTATCAAGAGCAAGGATTCAGTCCAAAAGTTTTTCCCAGACTATAATGTATGTGATTATACCAGTTTGTAACTAACAAGTGCAAGGATTCTTTTAAATACTTGACAAAATAAAAGGCTGAAATGAGTATAACAGCTGCATTGATTTATCCAGATGCTCACATTTTTCTGGGTGATACATCCATCTTGGAAAATATCGTTAGAACCTTTTCTCCATCAAGAATATCAGATTCTAATCATTTCAGAGGAAAAATCCTCTCCTATTATTAGTGGAAAAAGCAAACAAGTATACTTTCAATGCTGAGAACTGCTCATTACTTTAGAAATTGTTACTAGCTCTTCATGGTAATCAATAATAGCTGCTTTTTCAGGGGGATGCAACTATTTTTACTTTCACCTTTTCTGCATGTAGTCATGGGAACACAAACCAACCTGTGGGAATCAGACTAAGGAACAATTTGAGCATCAGAGGTGACTGGGGGGTGGTCACTGAGTCTTATCACTTCCCTGGCCTCCAGCTTAGCTGTGTGCCTTACCTCCTGTACCATGAAAGCATTGCAACAGATTTATTTCCAGCTGTGCTGACTAAGACATTTTTTCCGATATTGGCACTCCTCTAGCAAGTTCCACAGGGAGGTCTCAAAGTATTTTTGAAAATTGTTTGAGCAAAAGATGGAATTTCTAAAGGTGGAACTTCAAATCTGCGAAATATGAAATTTCAAACCCTGAAATCTTCAATTCCGACTTCATAAACAGCCTGAACCCAGCAAACTCAGCTGGCTTTGGTACTGAAGAGTTTAGTGCATGTTGGAACCTCAGTGTTTGCTGCGCACTAATACCAGCAGAATCCTGGACAGAATCCAGTCAGTAGCCATAATCATCTGAGAAATAGTTCTTCAGAAGGCTAGAGGAAAATAAAACTTCCTTTGTCAATTTCGTTCCCTTGGGAGCTATAACTTTTCATTGTGGAGTTCTGATTCCCTTTTTAAATGTCATGGATCTTGTTCTGTGTACATGAGCAAGACATAAAAATCCCATGCAAGGATGTTCCATCCCAGATTTGGTCCTCCTTTAGACACAATTCTGTGACTTTCTTCATGGCCTTAGCAATTTAGTGCTAGCCTTTGTCTAATACATCTCAAGCTACCTAGCAGATCCACAAGTTTTGGATCCAAGACATATTTACACTGATGTGAAGGTATAATATCCTTCTGTTTCTCTTGTCTTTTAGCATAAAGCTTGTAGTTCCCTGTTGTTCTGCCTCTTGTTACTCAGCAATGCTTTCCCACTATTCTTGGCAGTTTTCTCACCTTGTATAATAAATAGTAATTCAGATTTATAGTTTGCCAGCTTCTATTCATTCTGCCTCATGATAGTATGAGGAAAATGTTGTAACTCTAGGGGAAAAAATTACCCAGCTGTTTGTCAGAAGATATCTCTTAGCTGGGATTCTATTTATCCACCTGAGTCTTCAGAATTAAGAAAGGAAAGAAGATCACCCTACTTGCTGACTCATATTTAGGTTAATTTCACTTCCACCTTTTTTTTTTTTTTTTTTTTTTGTAATCAGAGTGTCTCAGGAGATCTCTCTACTCAGTGTACTTGAAGAAAATGATAAAAAGTCTCCAAGTGGTATCTAGATGAATGCAGCTGTCTTGAGATGCGAACAACTGACTTAGCAACCCCAACACACTGCACAGGAGAGATCCAAGACCATGTATCTACTTAAAATGTATCTTCAGGGATGCATGATGTTATTCAAATACTTTTTTTGCTGAGTTTCAGTATTCTCTGTATCAAATATGTTCAGTTTTCGAGTAGAAAAATAAAATCTAAATGTTCTCAGGACAGATTGAGCCTAGTCCCTAAGAAACAAGCTTCCCTTCTTCTCATTTCTCACCAGCTATGATGAATGTTCTGCAAGCCACGTGACACTCTGATCAACATTTGCATAATCTTTACTATCTCTGTGATTACAGTATGAGGGGTTATATATAAGCTAGACAGTAATTTAAGAGTGCTAGAAAGAACCCAGCATTAGTGATTAGCATAAAGAAGTAATGACTCAAGAGCACAGAGACTTAGAATAAAAGCTCGGAAGGAAAGATGAGAGATCGCTATCAGGATAAAGCTTGCTGTGAACTTAAGAAATGGAGAGCTGTAAGATGCACAACTGGTAGAGCAGGGACAAGGAAGGAGAAGGCTTCACAATCTAAGGAAGGCTAGTGCAGATACTTGCAATGATATGTGGCTTTTCAGGTATTGGTAACCATCTCTCTACCCTGAGTTGCTTTGTTTTGCAGGACTACTGAGCCATGTGATGCAGACTGGTACCAAGGCCCAGGCAACACCAGGAAGTTAAACAAACTTGCTGAACTGTTTGTTATCAAGCAGCCTCAACTATGCTGCTGTAGAGGCTGTTGCTTCAAAACTGGGGTGATGACAGATTCTCGTCAGTAACCCACACAAGTGCCGCGTCCAATGGAGAAGCCTCTCTTGCTGGGCCAGATGTTGAAAGACCTGCTGTGGTGAAGTGGTAAAATACTAGCTCAAACATTGCAAAGCTCTGAACTGGAAAAATTAGAAAAATTCCTTTGGAACCTTCAGATGACTGGAATGGAGTGTGCCTAATAAAACCAGCTTGAAGTTGTAAGAGAAACCCATTTTTTTTTTCACAAGAAATGAGTGACCTACTGCTATTGTTGGTGGACATTTCTGTTAGCCATGGGATAGTGTGTCAATCGCAAGCATCCACCATGCAGAAAAGTGAACAAAGGGAAGTAACACTTAGTTTCCCTCACTGACAAAGAAAGAACTGATCGCCTTGCTTAGAATCCATAGGGGAATGAAACAAGGGGGATTCACCATTTCCTAGGTTACCTCACAGTATTTCCCATGTTCCTCATTTGTTTCATTCTTCCTAGATTATATCCCAGTGAAATAGGCACCCATACCTGAGCCTGTGCTGATTTTCCATGTTCAATTTCCAGAGGGCTGGCTCCAGCTTCTGAAAAGCGTGCTTCCACATTCTGAACTAGCTGTGTAACTTCTGTTTGCTGCTCTGCAATAAAATGCTTCCCTACTGCTGACTAATGTTGCATTGAAACACACAAAATCTAATGTTATCTTTGTACAGAACTAAAAGTTGCAAGAAGCAGAATTCTTCTTTGGGCTTGGTTTTACCTGCTGCATGCTGTTTCGTCTTCGTGACATTGCTGCAGAACTAAATCATGGCAATCCAGAACAGAAGGGAGCCCCAAACATCTGCTTGCATGTTAGAGATAATATACAGTCATAAAACCAAAACACAGTATCCTTGCCACTTCCAGTTTCCACGAGGTATCAGAATACTTTTTGATCTGAGATGCAGATCAACTGGAAAGTTTTCACTAACTTTCCTGGAGCTGCTCCCATTTCATGCTGTGGTAACAGATTGCTGACTCAGCGGAGATCAGAATTTTTTCCTCAAGCCAGGCCTCCAATTTAGGTGGTTGTGGAGAAATGTTGGCAATGTGTCTTTTCCTGGATAAGTTATTTCTAATGGTATTGCCACAAAAGTATAGCCTTGCATCTTTCGTGTATTTCAGGAAGTTCTTTATCTGTAAGAAGAGCATATCTAAAACTCAGACACCTTGGAGGAGCTACAGATTGCTAATTCTCACAATTTTTCTCATAACTTTTGTGATATTTGAGGTTTTTTCCTCAAAGTACCAGCTCCTGAAGTGGAGTGATTGCACTAGAAGCTCTCATTTTTCTTTAATTTAAACAAAAGCTGGTAATTTTCTTGCTCTCATGGTTGCAGAGAGAAAGCTTAAAAATATAACCTGAATAATCTGGAAAGGCTCAGAAAGGAAAAAACAAAACAGAATGAGCCGAATATACACTCCATTGTAAACTCTCTAACTAGAAGTCCATGACATTTTTTTAATTAATACTTATTTTAAGATCTGACTCATGATTTTTTAGTTATTTGATTTGGCAATAGTATATAGAGTGACTGTGCTCTGGGATAAAATTCTTTATCATGTTAAAGGCTAAACTGAGCCAAGAGTAAATTCACTATATACAATTCCATGCATTGTCTATTCTTGGCTTTTTTAAAACATCAACTACCCTTTACTAAAACTTCATGATGCAATTAAGACTAATGGAAAAGAATGGCTTTCAACCTGCCAAACCCCACTTGTATGAAAAATACAAAAATTGAGAGGCCCAACAGAAAGAGAAGCTAATAAAACTTGAAATAGGTGAGATCTATTTCTTTGTATTGTAACTTCTATATCCACAGGACCACATTTTATTCTGGGTCATACTGAGGTAAATCCAGTAAAATAATCTGACTTTTTGGCCACAACCAATATATTTTACAGTGACTTGATATTAGTTCTGCTAAGTGAATTCGCTGCTCCATTTCTAGATGCAGCATTTATATCAAAATCTAGTAAGAATGTGATTGGGGAACTGAGGAAGTCCTGAAAATAAAAATGAGTGTGCTACTTCAGTTGGACTGATATCACTTCTATCCTGCTGTCAGCAGTTTGCGAGACAGTTTGATCAGATACCATGACAACTGAGGCAGGGGACCCATGGGCCCACACCCCAGGGAAGGGGAAGGGAGAAAGGAAAAAAGGAGAAGGGAGATGGGCCTAAAAACAAAACAGCGGCAATGATCTGACGAGGAAAGCTAATTTATTAAATAAGATATTGGAAAGCAAAATAACACAATATAATACAATATAATTTGAATTGAAGCTAAAAAATAAAATGAGAAAGACATAGTGTCCGATAAACTGAAGGCCTTATGCTAACATTCAGCAGCAATTCCTTCTGCATACTGAGCAGCGTCTTCTCCACGTCCACTATGCTCAGCTGTGGGACAAGTGGAAGTCTGTCATTTCCCACTTGTCAGCAGAGCTGTGAACCGACCTTGCAGCATCTCCATCTCATACAGTGCCTGCTCATGTTTGTCTCGATCCTGCACCAGGTGCTGGAACAGGTTGGGCAGTTGGGACACTCGGAATTCCCATGGCAAGATAATCTCCGCAGGCACCGCCTCATTTCCTATGAGGAAGTGGTCCAGATATTTCTTCTCCAAGCAGCAGTGCAGGTAGCGAAAGTTGTCTTCCATCTGCAGCACGAAGTATCTCCGACTCCAGCATTCCACAGGGATGGCAGTCTGGAGGTGCATGAGCACGGTCTTCAGCTCATAGGGGGAAAAGCTGTAGCCCACCAGGATATAGGCACATGCTTGCATATATCTGAGGTAGAAACTGTCCTCCCCAGCACGGGCGGCTATATGCTTGAAGAACTTTGCCTCTGCCACTGCACAGGTCTGTGGCCAGATTGTGCTGGACGTGAAGGCACAAGTGAAGGCATCCAGCACCTGGATTGAGCTCATCCTAAGTGCACTTCAGGAAGCACAGCATGTCTCCCACTGGCATCTCGACAGGTGAGAGAACACCTGAACGCTGAAGGCAAGACAGCAGCAAGCACCCGCTGCTGAGTCGATCCCAAAGGAAAGAGAGAGTGTCCTGTGACCACAGAGAGTTTTTATCTTTATCTCTGAGCAGAAACACGTAAAAATGCAAAGCATCACACAGTCCTCTGGGGAATGTAGTTCTTTTCTTCTGAGACAGGTATACCCAGAACTATCAATGATCCACGGAGCTGGAGCATTAACTCTTTAACTCCCAATACACTACATGATGTTATGATGTGGAATATCAATAGTATAACAAAAATCATAAAAACATGACACCTGCTTCTAATTATTAATTCTGAGCCCTTTAATAATGTGACCAAATATTTTCCACAGGATCTTCTATCTCTCTGAGTAACAAAAAGCTCTGTTGGAAGTTGGACATAACATGTGCAACAGAAGATACTCTTGACTCCTAGATCTCTGATTCATCTTAAAGAATTACTTGGAATTACACCAACTAGGACCAATTGAAGATGGGTGAATATGGGGTATTCACGCAATCAGCTAGTAAGGAATCCAAGATTGCAAAGAGAGTTCATCATGTTCTGCTTCAGATACCTTAGATGAGAAGGAAAAGCATATAGCCTGCAAGGAAAAATTGATCCAAGTCAGTCCTCCAGTCTTCTGATCTATAATCAGAGAGTGTTACCCATTGCTTTCGGCAAGGCTTTGCTAGGATGGATGCACTCCATAATCAAAGTTGAAAGACTGATAATGACACATAACTTTTCCCTAGAATAACAGAGCAAAAAGAAACACTTGTGAGGCGGATATGAAGATGAATTGAATGTTTGTGAAGCCTTCTAAACCAGCAATGATGGAGAAAATTTAAGAACTTGAGCTATCATATAACCATCATAGAGGGGAGTAGAAGTCTTTAGATGGTAGCTCTCACATCCTTCAACTCTAAGAGAACTCATCCCTCAAACTATCCTTTAAAATCCTGGTTACTTACTAAAAAAATTACCTGAATGGGATTCAGTGAGCAGAAAAGCAAGATGTACAAGTGAAAAACAAAATGTCATCCTTACCTAGGAGAAAATAGATAGTCTTTAAAAAAAGTCTATAAATTATGTAGGGGACCACACATTAAATACTGCAGACAAAAAAAATGACTAAGGAATACTCTGTCTATCTTGTGATAATCTCCAAAAAATAAAATAAATAAATAAATAAAAATTCAGTTCTTTGGAAAAAATAGTATTCCCTTTAAGACCCGCCTCATAGTTCAATTTTTATTCTGTCATTTTTCTGAGTCATCTGAATTTCTGAATCACCTGAACTTCAACCTCACTGTTACTTGTACATGTAGTTTTCTATTTTGGTGCTAGGGGAAGGAGATTTTATATTTTCCTTTTTTTCTTTTTCTTTCTTTCTTTTTTTTCTTTTTTTTTTTTTTTTTTTTTAACGTGGCATCTGGAATCATTCATACCCTCATGCTCAGAAAGAGGAGACTCTTTAGATCCACTCCACACAATTCTGCTACTTGACCTAATGGAGTATCTGCTCACAGGACTACCATATATTCTGGGTTGGAGAGTATCTATCCTGCCACCACAGCTTCACAGCTATTTATTGACAGCAGAACAGAGAGGCTTATAAGCAGCCAAACCACCGTTCCATGCAGTGATGGGGGATATCACACATCTTGGTGGGCATTATCCTAGCATGGTCCTCTGGATTTTTCCACAACCTGGCTTCACTCTTTTCTCTACATCCCCACTTACACTATTCAGTTTTCCCACTCTTTTCACTTAGCTATCCATTGCTCAGGGATCTCATCCCAGTCTTTCTGATGGCCTGCTTGTGATCTCCGCTTCTGGATTTTCTGTCCAAGTACAGTTCTCTTTCTACAGCTGCCTTTCAGTGAAGTTAACTCCTGCTCCATCTCCCCACTGCTAATTTTGCTTTCTCTTTTTCACCCTCTCACCTCAATGCCTATGCCCTACACCAGAATACCACTGTGAAATTTTTGGCAAAAAAAAAAAAAAATTAGGTTATTGAAGACTGCCATGGTGCCATCTGAGTACAGGCTTGGTGCTTGAGCCACTATGTAACTTGTAAGTATTGAAATTCTTTAAAAACATTTGCAGAATTGTTAGTATGTTTGACTGTGGTTCAGTTTGATAATTTCTGTAGGCCATCATGGAATACGCTTCACAGAACTCTCAATTTTAAATAGTTATAGGAGAGCACAGGAAAACTGAAAGACATCAAGTACTACTGGTTTCGAGATGTAAGAATTTTAACTTGTGTTTCTGCCTGCTGAAGAGGAGAAAGGAAGGGGGCTCATTATGCTTGACACCTTCTCTCCTACAAGGCCAGACTTGATATTACAACTCAAATGGAATGGAAGGATGATGAAACTATTTTGTAAACCTTGAAACTCCATCCATCTTGAACCCTAAAAGAATCAGGAAAAAACACTATGCTTCTTGTGGCATCACTGAAGGCCTTTCCACACCAGAAAAGATCAACAACAGGTTTGGAAATCTAAAATTCATCTAATTTCTGAATCAAGAAAAACTATCGAATTTCAGCATGAAGATGTAAGAAAAGACACAACTTGCAGGTGAAAGGGTCAGAGAAAATACAGCATATCCTGAAGCCTTCAAAGTGACAGCAATAACACAAAATACACCGGTGTCAAATGTTTGGGTCCTTGGTGTATTCCACTAATAACTGTCTGCTTTTTGTCTCTAAGCTTACATGCCTCTTTTCCTACAGTTTAGAGAAAGGCTGCAGTCCAGCATAAAGTGTTGAGGGGACCAAGACAGAATGAGAGTAAACATGACAGTTTGTTAGGGATGGCCTGGGATACTGAGACTCAAAGGTAGGTGCTGCCATCTCTAGAACAGTTTTTTTCTCCTCCATCCCTTTCCCTTACCTCAAGAATCTCTAATAATTTCATGCAGCAGAAAAAAAAAAAAAAAGTCTTCAAAAGGTTGCAGGGTCTCCTCTTCCAGTGTAGTTGCAGCTACACCTGGATGCTCTGCTGATGGTGGAGGTGAAAGGATCTCTTTGTTAAGTGTTCTAACCCCAGCCTTTTGTCTCATTCCCAGCAGCTGGCACAGAAGCAACAGAAACAACAAAAAGACTAACACAATGAGACAAAGTTTCAGGCGTCTAGCTCCAGTTTGAATTTCAAATGGGGAAAGGCACTGCCTGGTGGCAGGCAGTGAGATGTCCACAGCATAGGAAAGGATCGATTGTTCAGAGAAGTCTCTTGCAAATGTATCAGTGGCACTGCTGGGGATTAGTTGCTTATTCTTTGGCTACATTTCCTGGGCTCAAAACTGTTGCTTGCCCTTAGCTGGCTGAGTTGCTCATGACATAGTTCATCTGCTTCGGTGCAAAAACCAAGTGGTCTGACTGCTCTGGAGCGAGTGAGGAGCATTCAAGTGATGTGTTCTGCCATTTCAGTGATAATCTTGGGGAGAAACGTGGTAAACAACTGAAAAGACAATCAGGTCTTTGATTGCTGCAGCCTCTTCTGAAGCAATAGTGTTTAGCTAAGAATGTGTCCTCTTTCCAATGCCTCCTTTGGGCTGTTTTAAGTAAGCAACACTTCAACATGCCAGCATTTATGAATCCACTCCTGGTGCTTCCTTACCATCTCCATGCACTGGGGGATCAAGTATCTAACACAGACCTGCAGGTTCTTGTGCATGTCTTTGCTCTTATTAGTGCATCTGTAGGACAACTTTCCCCTCTCAGGGAATAAAGACCATAAAAATGTAGAATTCTACAATTATTTATTCTACAATAATTGCAGAATAGAGATCTTTTCCCCGTATCAATTTTACCACAGAGTTAGTCGAGCTTAGCCAATAACCAGTTGTATCTAAATGGAGTAGCCTTTAAGTAAAACATTGTTGTCGCTGTTGTATGATGGCCCGAAGACTAATTTCAAATGTGCCTGTAGCAAAACAATGTATCAACCAACATGAACGGGAAGGTGGGGAAAGGCCAGCTGGTGCCTGCCCAGTCTTTGTGATTAGCAGACGCACACCAAGACTGCAGACTGCCTTTTGAACCTGGAATGTTTTTACCATCGTCTGACTTTGTTTTCATCTTGTCTCCTCCCTCGTCATCACTATGGTGACTACTGTACCACGGCTGTTGAAATTGTCTCTCTCTCCCTCATTCATCTTTTCTCCCTAAGCATCACTTCTCCCTTCAACTCAACCCTGCCCTTTAAATGATAGGATCAGCTCTGGGCTGTGGCTGAAGTCATCCCAGCTGTCCAGCCTGTCCCTGCTGCGTGCTTGTCTCATTGCTCATCAATCATCTTCTGAACTACCTCAGTTTGCCAAGCAACATTTTAAGGCAAACTGAAATAAGCAGTGGTTCACCTTGAAACACACACTCTCAACTGTGGCAGCCAAAGAGCTGGCTGACAAGCAGCTGTACAATGGGATGGAGGCAAACACATGTCCTAAGGTAAACTTTCCCTTCTCTTACTACAGAGTCCTCGATAAATACAGGTAATGAATGCTCATCCATCTCCCTCTATTGATTTAGTCTTATGTCAAACCCACCTTTTCACATATGCTTGAAGAGATCCTGTTTTCCTCCACGTGTCACCTCACATTACCTAGCACAGCGGCTGAGAGGAGCATAGTTCTGGAATGAAAACAAGCTGTGTTCTTCCTGATGTAAGATGCAGCCCCAAAGGCTCGAAGGTGCTAACTCAACTTCAACTTATTAAATGAAGTCCCAGGCTTCAGACAGATCATCTCAAGCCTGCATATCTTCCTTAATGCACTGAAAGACAGAGAAAATATTAAAAGATCTGACATACAAAGGATTAAGTAAGGAGGAAATTTTTAACATTCCTTACTCCATTTCCCATTACCTTTAATCCCAATTTCCTATCGAAATATGGCTACTGTCTTTCCCCATCATCCAATCTTAAGAGAATTTAATAGAGAAAGTAGAGCTCCTCAGAGATAATTAAATTTCCACAGGATTTATAAATGCCAGTGGCCAGGAAGCAGACAGCATGGCTTGAACCTTCCCAAACTGACCTCAGGTGTTACTTTCTCACATCACCCACATTCTGGACTATCACTTAGCTTTAAAATACAGGTTGCCACCACAGTAAAGGCCAAGCAGACAGCACACCAAAGGAAGACAGTAAAGAGAGGAGGGAAGGATGATGCAATTCTAGGAGAACATGAAAAAACAGGAAAACTTGTCATGTAGCTCTGCAAATGCAGCCACTCTGCTGAGCGTGACAAACTTCTCCTGAGAGAAGTGGCTTGTGGTTTGGACAAGGACTTCCCAAACCCTGCTCTAAAGGTCTGAAGTGTGACTTGCACGAGCCAGAAAAAGAGATTGGATATTAGATATGTGTCATCCTGGAAATGTCTAAAAATAGTTTTACATGAACTGAACATGGGGTGCTGACAGTGACTGCCATGAAGGTGTGACCTCAGTATAAGGATGAAAAATTAATCAATTAAAAATTCATGATAGCAGCTAGCTGGCAACAAGGGAGTGCAGAAAGAATTGAGCAAATTCTATTGAGGAGCAGTTGTGGCACAATTCTTCTGTCTTCAGCTGCCATGTTGGTCACTGGTACCAGTGTAACACCTGCTGTCCCACTCATGTACAAAGCTTGGTTGAATCCCATACTAGAGCTAGAGCTGCATAAACAAACTGCAGACCCTGGAGTGCAATGAGAGACAGGAGGAGAAAGAGCTCCCCAAATGGGTTATGGCCAGCAGTGAATGGTGGAGGCTGATGGGTCCCATCTCTGGTGCACAGCCAATTCTGGAGTGTCTGCTGTGGCTGGTGGGGAGGGGGATAAGAGGCCTTGAAAGAGCACCCATGATGGATTGTGGGGTGGGCAATCTCTCTGTTCCCTGGTGTTCCCCTTGTACAGGCAGTTACTGCTGCTTGGCTGCATCCCTCCCTCTACCTGCTGGAACAAGTACAGGCCTCACAGAGAGAAGAATGCCTGTGTTAGGGGAAGGGATGAGTTGAAAATGAGGAGGAAATGACAACACTACCCCAAGAGATGCCTGGAGCAGCAGAAATGAACATGGAAGCTGTGAGGTGCAGGGAAAATGGAAGGGAGCAGGAAAGTCAGCCTGCTGATGGCAGCAGCAAAGCAATGGACAGGCAGGGAAACAGGATGGCAGGAGAACATGGACATCGCTGAGCACAGTATCATTTATGCCTTATGCAGAGATAACAGTAGACTTGAGTGTAATTCACTTAAAAGTCAATACTGCCCTTTACGTGATAGGAACATAGATCTGTAGAGAAACAGGCTTCGTTATTTTTCCTGCTTACAAAATGACCTAATGTCAGGAATAGCCACTCTTTGGGTAACTGTTACAAGGTACTGAAGGTGACAACAAACGTCCATTTAGGCAAAAAGGGAAAAGGTTATTTTAAATGGGCCAGAGCAGATGTTGTTTTCTTTTGTTTCTCCAGAGAAATAAAGACAAGAGCACATGAATAGAGAGAGAGAGGGAAGAGCTGCAGAGACAGAAAACACACCATCTGTTTTGGTGCTGACTCTTCCTCTCCATTTCATTGTGAAAGAAAGGGCACAGCACGCAGCCTTATCATTTCCTTTGAGATGATTTGTTCCAGTTTTCAGCTGTTCAGGGCCCTACTCATCCTGTCTGAGCACCCTCACAGCACTGTAACAAAAACTTAATCACATCCCAGAAACAGGGGCGCAAGGAGGGGGGGGGGGAAACAGGAGGAGGGAATGAGAAAATAAGTACAATTTCAGCCTGGCGGAAACAAAGATTTCAGCTAGATCCTTTCCTTCAGTTTCCCTGTCAAATCAGTTTCCCAGGAGCAGCTGTGACTCTGTGGTTTTGGGGCTTGTAGAAAATCCTGGGCAGGGCAGCCCCGATGGCAACAAGCTCCTCAGGATCTTGACCTCCTCACCTGGTTCAGACTCCAGGTGGGTAGAAATCCCACTTTCCCATCATTTTATCCCGTATTAATGACCTTTTAGTTTGTGACAATAGGTTCTGGCCTTTCCCACCTCTGTATTCAGAAGAAAAACTTCTCTGTTTCTTACAGCAGGGATCTAATTTCCCACTTACCTAGCACAGATCTGCTGCTCACTGTACACTTCTTCCTCGGCAAAGCAAGCAGCAGCACCTGAGAAACCTACTGGCTATGGAGTAGCATACTTCTGTGTCATTTTGCTCATTTAGATGTTACGGGACAGACTGAGGATCCCAGTTGTTTATTCTTTTCTCCCTGTTTTTCTCTGTGGACAGTCCTATCTAAATCACGCCTACACAAACACGTAATAGTACAAGTGTGAGAAAAAATAAGTTGTTAAAACATTGACCCTGAAGTACTGAATGAAGCAGAGAGCCTCCTGAGAAAACCTCCTCTGCTGTGTTTTATTAAACAGAAAGAACTTGGAGGCACCAGAGAGCCGGCTATTTGCCCAGGCCCCGGTGAAGAGATTTGATTTTTCTTTCCTTGTTGCTCCCTTTACTTCCCAGGAAGGAAGGAGGATAAAAACATCTCGAGTTTGGCAGGAAGGCCCTGGTTCGTACCCTGAGCAGGCTGCTGAAAACTGAGGATGCTGCTGGCAGGACATTCTATGCATCTTCATTTTATGCCAGTAAAACTGAAAAAGAGCTAAATAGATATTTAACTCCATAAGCTTTCACACTCTGCATTAATTTGGTATTTTCTTTTGCTTTGGGGTTGTCCTCTTTTTAAAATAACCCAGGTGTTGCTTCAAAAGAAACATCAAGATCTAAAGGAGCATTAATGCTGTGGAGCATAGGTAGCAAAAGAGCATGCTGGCCCAGGAACAAAACCAGCAATCCTTCACAGAAATTAATCATTACTGAAATAGAAGGTAATCTTTTGATAGAATTTGAATACATTTTTTACGATTATAGATCCAAGAATTAAATGTGTTATACAGAAGCTGAAGTGTTCTGGTCAGCCTAGATCCTTCCCAAGCCCCGCAGGGAAGATGTGTGGTGCTGGGAGTTTAACTGCCAGCACTCACAGAATGTCAGCGGGGTCCACAGGGTCATTTCTTGCCCTCCCATGGAAATACCCACTTTAAGCCTCTTTGTCCCCACTCACTCAGTCAGCCCTCAGTCCAATTCCCAGCACTTGGAGGATTTCTTTGAGAAGCATGATGCCAAAAGAAAAGTCCCTTGGGAGGGGATCTAATCCATCAAGATATCCATCCCATTTGGGAGGATCAGATCTGCTTTGCAGAGGTAAAAGCATTGGGACTCTCCCAGGCTGCAAGGTGTTTAGTAGCTAAGCCAGGATGAAAGGACTGTAAAGCTCTCCTGGAGGATGACTCCAGCAGAGAACATCTGTCCCCCCAAAAGAGCAGCTAGAGCCAAACATAGAAGGGAATAAGGAACAGAAACAAATACAGTGAGGCATCGTGTAATTTCTCTGCTTGTTGTAAATTCTTGCAACACCCACCGGGAAAACAGTACCCATGCAAGTTAAAGCAGTTTTCCAGAGTTGCCGGATCCATGCTGCATGTTAAGTGATCCCCTCAGGATCACAGCTGTAGGCTTCTGTCCTTGCACCAGCATTTCTACCAGCACACCAACAAATGAGGACAGACAGCAGTACCTCAGTACCTGATGGATGAGCTGTCTAGGTGAAAGGCAAGGTGACTTCCTTCTCCTTGTTGGTCAGTTCATAATAATGAATTCCAAAACAAAGCCCAGGTATTTTGTGGTTCGTTCGTTTGTTTTTTTTTTTTTCCAAAATGGACAGCAATGTGCAGGTCAGAAAATCACTTCTTTTTCTCTACCCAAATTACTTATTTCCTAGGCTTTTTCCAAATCACTCTTTGAAAGACTGATTTTTATTTGGACAGAAGCCAGAACCAAACTCCCAGGCAAAGCGGCAGCACATGCTCCTACAAACACTGGCACGTAGGTGTCAGCAGGCCAGGGCTGCCTGGGATTTTGAAAGCAACACCTCAAGAAGCTGAGATGTACACACTGCGAAGGAGCAGCTTTTCTCTTGGGTGCATAGTATTTCCAAGAAAAGGACATTCTGTTCTCTACCACCTCTAAAAACACAACTGACTCTGTCATCTCCATATTTGTTTTGCTACAACTGATATTTTTAAATTGTTTATTAAAGAAAGTGGTGACTTAATTGAGTGTTTGCAATAGCAAGAGATCTGTGCTATTGGCTTGAGCCAAGAGCCAGAAGGGATGTGGAAAAGCTTCCCCCACCGAGCTGCCATTGCCAGGCCGCCATGGCTTGCAGAAAATCCCTTTCTGATTGCAGAGTACTAAACCTCCTTAACATCTTCCATCCCACCAATTGGGACGAAACCAGAACAGCCATGAGAAGTTGTCTCAGAAGCTCTGGAGCAAATGCACAGGGGTTGCGTATTTAATTTCATCATAACTGTCAAAAATCGTTTGCCAGATCCTACCATAACCATCACCTAGAAAGAGTTCATGAAAAAATTTTCTCAGTGCATTTGCCAGAATGACAGGACTTGTGCTGCAGTACCATTCCACTGGAAACTATTATAACGAAAGCTCATAAAAACTTGATTGCAGAAGTGACCCCATGTGAAACACATACACCAAAACAATTCCAAAGAAAGTCTTAAAATATTCTGTTTCAGGAAAATGAAACGAAGGGGTTTTGTTCTGGAAAATGAAGGGAATAATGTGATTCTGCAATTATAATGCTAATAAAAAACAAGAAAAAAAAAGACAAGAAAAGGAAAAAACTGAAAACGCAGAAATCATCTTGGTAGTAATAAAATGAAGTCAATGCCAATTAAGTGGCTGCTTACACAAAATACAGCCAAAAAAACCCAACGACATTAAAATTAAAATATTAAGACAAAAATCCATAAAAAGCAAATACAGAATTAAATCAAAGTTTTCCTTAATGCAATTCTTGCAAGAATGTCACTTCTCCAAAAAGATACCTTATTCCTACTATATTTTCTTTCTGCATAGCAGGCCATAGAGTAAGAATAAGTAAATGATTTATTTGCATGGTTTAAATAGTGCTCTATATTTCACACTCACAGCTAAATTAAATTTATGGGATGTGAGACATCCAAAAATACGAACAAGCTACTGGGACTGTATTTAACTACAGCTGTCTCTGTTCCCAACACTTTCCACAGTCCAAATCCACTTCTTCAGGGGAATTGATCACATTTATGCCCTTCTACCCCATGTTTTGCCCCCAAACCAAGAGCAAATACCAAGTGATGTAAAGTTTTCCCTGCAGAAAACGTGTGTGACTGTTTTATCCCACAGAATTGTCTCTCAGCCCTCTCCCCAGTGCACTTGAGGCCACTTGAGACCCTGCAGAGAGGAACAAGTGAGAAGGGGTGAGACAGGAGCTGGAGGTTCAGCAGTTTCACTGAAGTAGAGAAGAGGCTCTCTGAGTGATGTCTCACCCCTGCTGAGTGTTGACCAATGGCTCAAGCCACCAGCAGAAATCCTCAGGCACTTCTACAAGCAGTGGCTGGGCCCAGGTGGTGCAGTACCCAGCCTGGAAGCGAAGGAGCTGAGCCAAGCAGAATGAGGGACTCAAGGCACCTGGGTGAAAGAGTCTCCAGGATGAATGGGAAGCTGGAGAGAAAAGGGAGCAAAACGGGGACAGAAGTGACAGGGTATGTATGTGCTAGAGGCCAAGAACGACAAAACTAGAGTCCAGAAACATGGCATAAAGGTGGAAAACATTGCAGAAAGGAGGGAGAAACAAAGAAAATTACTTCAGTGAATCTGAGGAGGAGGTACTGACTCCCATTCAGGCAAAGACTCCCTTACGTTTTTGGATTCCCCATACAAAAATGTCCATGAGAACAATTTTCCTCCTGCTCCTGATGAAACAAATTGGAACATGCCCTATGACAAAAGCTACTGAGCAGAGTCAGCACTGGCACAAGAACAAATGTGTATGAAGTGGCCATGAATGCATTTAAAGTGGAAGCAAGAGGTGCAGTTCTGGAGCAGCAAGGGGCAGAAGCTTAATTCAGTGTGAAATGGAGCCTGATGCATTCACTAAAGAGATTATGTGGTGTGATCACCCACAAAGACAGGGAACTTGTTCCAGCAGTCCCAAAGACCCCCACACCCATTCCCAAATCCCGCTGATCTTGCTGAGCTTTCCCTTGCCAATCTCTCATGCTTTCATGTACTCGGCAGCACCACGCTTCAAGAGTAAAGGACAAAGGTGTAACACAAAGTTAGAAAGTATTAATGTAATACCACGCATATTTATGCTCTTACAAGGATAAGACCAACTTTTTCACTTACAAATATAGGCCCAATCAAGTGCTGAAAGAGCACACATAGATCCATCCCAAAATAATGCTCTATGTGTATTTCAGGAATGAGCCTTAACTATACTTAGGATAAGGAATTTGTCTTCATGTGATGAGTCTGACCTCATCATCTACAATGGGAGCAGTAGTGAGCAAGCAGACTCTGCTCTCATCTGCAAGGTCCAAATCACCCATATATTTCATATATTTAAAGTACTGATCTGGAACCCATTGCCATAGTGTCTGGGTGCCTCGTAGTCTGCCTAAAAATAAACAAATATCAGTTACCCAAGTGGGTGACTCATGCTCATACACGGGGCCCAGAGAGTGTGAGTGGGCTGGCTGGTTAATTAACTCAAAGTCTGACTAACAGATGAGCCTAATACTACCTTTGAACTATCATCAAGCCACTTTAACTAGGATGTACAAAAGGACCAAAGTGCACAAAGCCAGCAAACTCATCTCCACTTCCCTCTTACATCATCTGCTAGAAAAAAATTACCTGTTCAGAGACCCACATTCATCTCCTTTGACAAGTAACACTCACAGAGTTCTCTCTGTCCCGTATCCAAATCATGGCATAGGAGCAGCCATTTTCACTTCATCATATACTGAGGGAAAATGTACTGGCACTACCCTTCACCAGACCATGAACCCAGCACAAAATTCAATATACTCTTCAGATACTTGCCATGACACTAATGTAGCTCATTGCTGATATTTCTGGTGACTTAACCTGACCATACATGCCACTCTATACACCTAGCAAAGGCACAGTCTGTAGCACTGTGCTTTAGGATCTAGACCTCATGGATAATATTTTTTAAGTATGAATACTATAAAATACAACATTTTAAAATGAGAACAGCCTTTTGGGCTGGGATGGTTTACTTCCCCAGCTTTTGTTTTTCTTTTAAGAAACCTCTCTTTTTTACCTATATTTATGCATACATATAAGCATATATATATATACACATACAGGTATAAGGGAACACATGAAACTGTTTTTGCCAGCCAGATTCAGCCCAGTGGGAGATTTGCTGGCAAGCACAGGAATCTCTGCTGCCTTTTGACTCAGTAGCATCTCTGTCTCTGCCAGCAACATTGGATCAGTTATCATTCAAAAGTGCAGAACAAAATTCTGGGCTTAATTTTCTTACAAAGCCACCACATCCAATTGTTCCAAAAAAAGAAAGAAGGATCACTGTCATCTCTCTAAAGCGTTACAGCTGGCCACCTTTTAAGACACACTTGAAGCTTAAACCCATCTCATACTCCACCTTTTGGTTGCTTTCCAGTCAGAGCAATTCTTCCAGGCTGGAAAAGAAAGGACAGGGCACCCCAACCGACACTCCTCATCAATGATCTGCAGCTGTAGCTGCACTTTCCTTTACCTTGCCTTAACATTTTCCAGGCCAAACCCCACTGTTCACATGCAAGGAAAACTCTTTGGAACTCTGCCACTCCAGAGTCAAAGAGAACTGACTTTTTTGGTGTGCCTGCAGGTGCTGGCCACAGCCACTTTTTGACATCCTGCGTTGCATCGGCTCTCTCTTCCCAGATGAGTGAAGCTGCTCCTTAGTGACTGACTTGAAGAGAATTCTTACTACTGACAGCTGCAGGAGCTCTCTGTTCAAGTGATAAAAATGTGTGTTTTGGACACAAAGAACCAGACGGTTGGAGTAAAAAACACAGAAACCGATGATAAAACCCCTACCAACATGAGTAAGACCAGGAATTCATCCTGTCTTCTGGTTGCTGGTGGACGTGTGCAGTGTAGAGGTAGCACTGTGCCTTCCTTCAGCTACTACCCAAGGATCAGCTTGGCAGCACGCAGCAACATCAGGCATAGCATCAAAGCTCAGACCTCAAAGTGCTCTCTTATCTACGGCAATCCTAACAGCTCTTGTTAGAACAGAAGTATACGCAGGCCAGTGCCATCCAGTGGATAAGCACAAGATCTGGCCTCATGACAGTTTCTGGGGGATCCTTCAAACCCAACTAAGACTGTACTCCTGAGGGCTAAATGCACATTTCTCTTCACATTACTACTTGAGTTTTCTCTCAGCATCCCCAAATGTGTGAAAACAAAGATAATTCAAGTTTTCACCTTTCCTTATTTCCAAGTGACGTTCAGTAGTGTGTACATAATTATCTAAGTGGGATAATACAACACCACAGAAAGGACCTTTAGAGCCACAGGACAGCATCACCGGATGAGCTGTGCACACTACTTCTACTGTGAAATACACTATTCAGGTAATACTTTGTTCTATGTAATCCTTCTAAAGTGGTGTGTTTGTTGTCGGTTTATTTTTTTCCCAGGAGTCACCAAAGTGTATGAAAACAAATGGAAAAAATGTGCAGTAGAGGCAAACACAATGCTCACCGCAGAAGGCAGCCCACAGGAAAAAAAAAATTCCAGCATTATATCGTAAGGGTTTTGTTTTACAGAGGATAATTAGTATGAATAGTGCAAACATGCATTCTCTGACCTAACCAAAATATGAACAAAGGCAAGAAAATCTTCAGGCTGCGAAGGATTTTCTTGCTGTTTTAAGATGACCATGAATTTTATGGAATATTTCCAGTCCGATATTGAGAAAGAGTCAGAAAACACAGCCAATTTCAAATGCTGCACCTGACCCTTCTCTCTACACTTGAACACTTTTGTGGGTATATAATTACAGGTTCAGTCTAAGCTTCCTTTTCACTCAATGATAGTCCCTCAGAAGTATCATTCCAGGGAAACCACAAACTTGACTTTACATGAAGATAACAGTGAAACTGATTACACAGAACATATTCTCAAATTTACCTGGTGAATACACTGAGGAAAATTGGGATATTTTAATTGCTTTCGGCAAAAGTAGAGTGATACTGAAGTCGGTAGTACCCTTTCAGCACTAGCAAAAGCCAACAGTTTGCACTGGGGTTCATCTTCAAGTAATGAGTTTTTTCACACATTGAAGATACGTGAACCTCCCTCTAACAAGATGTTCTTTTTGTCTAACTGTTGAAGAGAGCAGGGAATGAAATACATGTCTTAAAAATGTTACGAAAGAAAAGAATGAGCTTTTAGCTTTTTTTTTGTTTGTTTGTTGGTTGGTTTTAGCAAATTCAAACAACATGTTTAATTTTTGTTTAAAATATGGTCCTTTGTGTCAGTGTACTGTGTGCTATGACAGTACACTGCAGTAAAGTGAATTCTGCCACAAATGATACTAAAGAACAATTTCTACTGTAACTTCCACCTGAAGACTTGTGTCTGGATTTATTTCTTGAACCAAGATTTTTTCTTACTTTAAGGTTCCTGTGTAATAAAAGTCCATTCATTTCAGTTATGCTTTCTTTTAAAATTCAGCATCTGAAAAGGAATTCATCCCACCTGGTTGAGCGAATCCCTGTGGTGGGATAAGAGCTCATGCCGAGGGGACAGCCCATGGCAGCATCCTCAGGAGGATAGCTTCCCTTTACCTCTCTGGGTTACTGCCCAGAGTTACTGCCTCTTTCCTGTAGAGGAAAGGAGGACAGGATAACAGCATGACTTGCGCCATAGGACCGTGTTTGCCATGGAAAAATGAGAATGTGACACACAGCCTGAACAAAACACGTCCTCATGAGCAAGTACCCATTGTTCCTTTTCCCCACTGTCCCACCGAAGTCAGAAGACCACTCTCCTGGTTAAATAAAGAGCTAAGCTTTCATAATAAGGGCAGAGTTGCAAGACCAAGATCAAAGGACTGATCCACTTCAATGACAAAAAAAAAAAAAAAAAAACCCTGTCAGTAATGAGCTGCCTTCTCTGGAGCACATCTGGGCCTGGCTCAGTGCAGATGTTTTGGACTCCCAGCAGTGCTCTGAGCTGAAGCAGCTGAGATAGAGATTCCCATCTGCTGCTACACAAGCAGTAACATCCTGCAAGGGCTTGGGTGCTCAGAGAGGGACAAATGGGCTTCAGGCCAGCTCCCACAGTAACTGCAGGGATTTAAAAAGCACATGGTGCAGTGCCCCAAGATTTGTTTCCTTCCTTTTCTGATAACAGATAGCGTTGTAAAAAGGAAATCTTTTCCTTTCTGAACATCCCACCTTCCACAGCTACAGGCAGCATCTCCCAACAAACCCCTGCGCAGAAATGCAGCCCACTAGAGCACCTCAGCCTGGTTCTTGAGAGAGCAAACAGTGCCAGCAAAGTCCTTTGTGAGCAATACAACTGCATCAGCACAGGGACGTTTGCCTGCACAACTGTTTTCTGGCAAGAGAAGGGCAAAAAGCCCCTGCTCCAGCTGATGTGACTAGGCTGAAAAACAGAAGCACAGGGCACTTCTTCTCAAATAGGGTCGCTCTCTTATGCCCCCCTTCCCAATTGCCACTTTCTCCCAGTACTTCTCACACGCAGCTCCAGCTCTGCTCAGGATGGGGATGGATGGGTACGGCCCAAGTGATGGGTGGGAGCCAACACAAAGGGCTGCGGGAGGTGAGAGCTGTGTGCCGTGGGTCAGTTCATCAGCTCGCTGAGCCCGCAACTCAACAGCATTGCCACCATTCTTGTTGCAAACCACAAAGCTTTTGTTTCAAAGGAAAACGGCTTGAATGATCTCGTGTGGGAAAAAAAAAAAAGGTAGCGTTTTCTCTGTGATAGCTGCAGTACTGCTGTTTCATCTGTGGAGCGCTGCTGGAAGCAGCAAGCAGCCAAACACATTGCTGCAGCCTGTTCATCGTAATGAGCAATGAACTTCATGGATGAGTTGGGACCATTTAGTCAATAGCATTATTAAGCAGAGCTCACTTGCCCTCTCCTTTCCCACATGAAGTAGAAGAGCAGTTCAATACCGAGCTGTGCACTGATGTAACTGCAAAACCAAAACCATCTCAGGAAGGGGAGGCAGCACGCCTGGCTTGGCAGCAGCTGTGCCCTCTCACACACCTTGCTACAGGCGCACAGGTGTCACAGGGCGAGGGCACCCTGGCGGTGCCACAGCACCCAGCAGAGCACATGGGGACACTCAGCTGAGCCTGAGAGTCACTGCCAGCCCCTCTGCAGACTTACACCTGGATTGTTACTGCAGCTAGCAGTGCGTGCTGCAGTCTGACAGCCTGTGCTACATCTCCACGTGCACGCGAGCAAATTAAGCAGCACACCAAAAACAAAGCGCACGCAGCCACATCTCTGCAGGTAACACTGACTCTCATCCTTCTTGTTAACATATCCAGATTTCTTCCTTCCTATGGTTTAACGAGTGGATGCTATGTGGGCAAAACACCACAATCAACATATAAGTTGGCAGGAATGCTGAATTCGAAAGGCTTTGAATAATGTTGACACAACTCTGAGCTTGAAAGCCTATAGCTTACAAAGAGCATAACGCGTAACAGTATTGTGTATTGATTTCATTAAATACTAGCACTGGGTGGGGGGAGATTGCTCTGAACCGCAGCTTTTAAGAAAATCACTTTCTAGCCCGTGATACCTGATAGAAACATATTGCTGCAATCTTCACCAAAGGGAGAGAGAGCTGAATCAGAGGCCCCCAGGATGCAGTGCCGGTCTGTGCTGCAAGGGTGTGGGAATCCTGCAGCAAGCGTTACCGATTCTCCTCCAGCCCTGCAGCAGCAGCAGCATGTGACTGCTGGTCCCCCCGCTGCCGCACTGAGCCCGCGGAACGCAGCCCCAGCGCTCAGCTTCAGCCAGCACAGCCCTGCCAGCCCCTGAATGCAACCGGAGCCCGGCCTCGAGCAGGATGCAGGAGAAGCCCTCGCTTCCCTAAATTAGCTGACGCTCGGTGCGGAGTAGGCTGCATCGGGATTCAGCGGGGCACCGGTTTGACCTCTCCATCAGTTCCCATCAGCAAACGCTGCTGCCCCTGCCAGGGTGGAGCCCAGTTGATTGTGCTTGTGACCTCCACGTTTTCCAGCTCCTCTCATTCAGAGCAGACTCATAAAAGCGCAGTTGCTGCCAGCCACAAGTGCGCTATTAGCAGCAGTAGTAGAGGCGCTGTTATTATTAGCCAGCATTTTATTTATTTTTTTAGGAAGTTATAGTGCCAGCCTGCAGACCTGCCTGTAATGCTTTTCCAAAGGGGGGTGGGAGGAGCAGACTGGCCGGCACCAAAGCCATCATTAATCTATTTTGAAAACAAGATCTTGTTTTCCAAATCTCCCTGCATGACTCGCTCGTATTCTGCCAACGCATTTTTATGGTGGTTTGGGATTTTTAGGGGGTTTCTTGGTGGTGGTGGGGGAGTGCAAATGATTGATACGCACGCTGGCTGGCTTTGCAGCTAGTTGGGAAGACAAAATGCAGCCTGTGCCCTTGCACTGAGTGAGCAAACCCTGCTGAAGACCTTCTCTGTGGGTCACTGTGTGTAATAGCTCCCAGGCTGTAAATGTGCCTGTTAGAGTGCTCCGAAGCTCAGTGGCATCTGGAGGTGACAGCATCACCATCTACACGTGCTGAGGTAAGTGTCTCAGGAGCATGGTTAACCCCACAAAATGCAGGGGAGACTGCAGCCTGCCAACCTCAGGGACAGATCCTCAGCTGATGTTCTGCAATCCTGGTTTCTACCAGTGCATTCTGAAGTGACAGCTGCTCCTCCCACGGTGACATGCTGCCAGCTCCCCAGCCAGGCCACAGCAGCAGAGGGGCACTGGAGTGACTGGAACGCCGTCCTACCTACCTGAGTTGTGCTCATCCTGTGCCAAAGTCCACTTTGTGTCATTGCTGCGATTAGAGGTGAGACTCAGCTAAAGACTGCGACGTCAGAGATGATCCAAGTGGTTTAAAATGCTGGAGAGAGGACTGGCGCTGCAGATCTGAAGAGATTTGTCCTGCATCTCAGCTAAGACCAGCTCAGGATCAGAAGCTGATTCAGTCTCTAGATGCTGTTGTTTAAGGGAGAGGTGTACGTTCCTGATAGGAAGAAATCACTGCAGAGGGCTTGCAGAGGAAAAGCACTCTGGAGGAGCTGTGCTGCAGCTCTACCTCCTTACCCTCCAGACTGGCACAGATGTTGGTAAAAGGCATCTGAGTTGTCAGCAGTCCAGAAGTGAGAGCACAGAGCTCAGGAAACACTCTTGCTACCTCCAGTACCACATTTGCCTCCCAGTGATCCTGTACAGAACCCTTCACACTGTATCTCAGTTTCTGGTGGGCACCATTCTGACCCAATCTTTAAAAAGAGGAAGGGAAAACAGTAATTCTGGGCAAAGGACAAGAGGTGAACCATCAGGTGAGATGTCTGACACAGATGGAGAAAGCAAGGCAGAAACGAGCACATTCACTGACATTCTCAGGAGAATGTCTCATCCGCTACTGAGACCGGGACAATGCTGTCAGACAGAAGTTCATATTTTACCTTAAATAATGTAAACAGTCCCAGCTGCTGCAGGGAAAGGCGTCCTCCCCCTAGGACAGAGCCAGGACAGCTCAGGAGGACGTGAGCGTGCTGCAAAGCAAATCTCACATAGAGGCTACTGCATGCTTTTTTCATTTAAAATGGTGTTGTGCTTATTCATCTTTGTGCAGTGTCCCCTGTGATTGCACACGGCTGCATACAATACTGGAGAAGTTAGGAGAATTCAATTATATTGATTTACAGAAGAAAGAGACAATAACAAATGTAATGGGTAGTTGTTATTCCATATTTTATCATGATCCATTAAGACTTTGGTTTCTAATATCCTCTACCTTTAGTGTGAGAATGAAATTAAAACAATCATTTTCAGGATGAGGCTCTTCTCCATGCAGAGCCCTGGGCTGCCAGCTAACCAAGTGCTGGCACACATAAATCAAGACCTACTCAAACCTGGGTGCATCCAGGTCCTTGCTGGAAATGAATTCGACCAGGCTCTTCTTAGAAAAGAAGCTTCTCAGAAGTAAATGTGCCAAGTGGCCATCCCACTCCAGTGCTCTGCAAATCCAGTTGTGGAGTAAATGAATGTACAACAGGAAACTGAAGCTTTTTTCATATACTCACAGAATCATCAAGGTTGGAAAGACCAATAAGATCACCTACTCCAACCACCAAGCTGTGCCTGTGACTACTCCAGACCATGTCCTTCAGTGTGACATCTACCCTTCACACCTCCAGAGATGACAACTTCACCATGTCCCCGGGGCAGCCAATTCCAGTGTGTTACCACTCCTTTTTCCCAGCATCCACTGGAACCTCCCCCGGCAGAACTTGAGGCCATTCCCTCTCAACCTTTTGCTGTTACCTGGGAGCAGACGCTGACCCCCACCTCGCCACAACCTCCTTTCAGGGAGCTGTAGATGGTGATAAGGTCTTCCCTGAGATCCCTCTTCTCCAGACTGGGCAACCCCAGTTCCCTCAGCTGCTCCTTGTAAGCCTTGAGCTCCAGTCCTTTTGTTAATGCGCGTGCTTTGAAGATGCATTACGTAATTATCAGGTAGGTGACCACAGAGCCACAGCAGGGAAAAGAAAACTCCAAGCATTAAGCTAAAGCAGGAGGAGCATTGCCAGTCCATAGTGTGTTCCAGGCACCAATGACCAAAAGCTGACAGATTTTAGGGGAGCCTTTAAAAGAGAAAGATTTTTGAGAGAGGGAAGGAAATCAGTCATTCAGAGTTGAGGTTACCAGCATCTCCCGCTGCTGGGCACGCATATCAGCAGTGACAGCTTGATGTGCTGCTGCTCTGCCACCAGATGCACAGCTCCATCTACACAAGCAAAAGCCCTCTAGCCTCTCCTCACCTCACTTTCCTCCTATTGCCATGAGAGTTCACATTACCATGTAATAATAGGAGGGTCCAGGCAGAGCACAACATGCAGCTGGTTCTCCAAATCACTTCTTTCCAGCAACCAGACCTGAAACTCGCTTGCTCATAGCTGTGCTGTCCCCTTAGGAATTCCCCTCCCCAGGGCTCAGACCCTGCTGCTGGCAGCACAGCCACTTCTTCTGAACATTGGAAACGGCTGCACTTGATTATGGTCAGCAGTTAAAAAGCTGGTGAAGCACATTCCAGTGCTGTGATATCGCTCCAAACAGAAGAATGATCGGATGCAGCCCTGGCTGCTAGAGGTAGAGCATTTTTGTGTTGATTGCGGTTGGGAGCCGCATTCAGCAGTTGAACGATTGACTATTTGTTCACAGCGTCTTAAGCTATTACTGCACCCAGTTTATGGTGATTTAACTGAGTGTTTGTAGCTGAGGTTAACCATTTCCCTGCAGTATTTCTTTGCTCATTGCCATCACTTGGCACCTCTGACGGTTCCTCTGTATCCACCTTCCAAAAGTGCTTGGACAGGGCAGTGATGCGCTGCTGAAAGTGCGTCCTTGGGGATGCATGGCTGCTTGAGCATCTCCACCTCACTAAAGCTACTTCAGGGCACACTGCTTTCAAAGGAATCCCTCCTGGCTCACACACAGGCCAGCAGCAAGCCCAGCTTTCTGTGGGCTGGCCCTGTCCCAGCCTTGAGACCATCCTGCAGCCCCCAAGGGCTCTAGGCCCACCTCAGAGAGTAGGTCTGGGTGCTGGGTGGAGGCTCGGCAAGGGGAAGTGCATCTGCAGGCCTTCCCCAGGGAGCACAGGCAGTTTCAGTGGCCGTTTTGAAGCACACATTTCCCACAATTAATACTCCAACCTCCCTGCGGCAGAATATTGCTGCCACCTCCGTATTTTGGGAGGTTGAGACACGCTCCTAAAGATCTACGAGAGGCCTTCAACACACGAGGTGTAACCCCAAGCAGGAGGGAGTAGGGGAAGGAACAGGGCTGCGTGCACCTTCACCTAGCTGAACAAGGTCTTGTGTACTGTAGGGGGTTTTGACATACCAGCATGGTGGGGCTGAGCACCTTTGTAGGCCATTTGTCCACCCCTCTGCACAAGGGAGGGGCCAGCAGAGCAGTTTGCTCATCTAAATATTGAGTTTCTCCAAGGGTAGAAATACCACCCCCTTCTTTGGGCAGCATGCATGACATCCATGACAGGCAAATCAGCATACGGACACGTTATCAAAGCTGATACACTTTCACCAGAATCATAGAATCATGAAGTTCGGAAAAGACCAAAAGATCATTTAGCCCAACCTAACCCACCCCACCATGCTCACTGACCACTCCCTTCAGTGCCATAACTCCACAGTTCTTCAGCACCTCCAGAGATGGTGACTCCCCCACCTCCCTGGGCAGACTGTGCCACTGCATTGCCACTCTTTCAGGGAAGTTGTTTCTCTTCATACCCAGCCTGAAATATCCATCCTTACCTTCAGCCTCCTATTCTGCATTAAATTGATGTCTACTTCAGGGCTCAGCCCAGCTTCGCTCCTTCATGGGAGCTTCCACCACCTCAGAATTATGATCACGTAAGCACAGGAGATATGGTCTCCCAGGCAGACCTTCTCCCCTGAGTTCACCATCCACGTGTTTGATAATTCACATATTTAAATATTCTACCTTTTGCCATTTAACCTTCATCAGCAAAGTTAATTTGCAGAAGCATGTTGTGAGCTCTGTGGGACAGAAAGCACATTTTTCTGGTGTGTTGTACATAGTAACAGTTTCTATGTAATATTCCATAGGAATATGAGTCTTTACAAAACTGGCTAAATTTAACAGCTCTAATGAAGTCACCTTGGGTTATAAACATAGCATGCTACCTTCCAAACTGCGGGATTTCAGCACATGCATTGTTCCCCTTCACCAAAAATGGTGGTGGTTGGTTTTCTGTCCTCGCGCAACTTCTCCTGCCTCCTGTTTGTCCCTTTGCTTTTTAAATGTCATCTGGTGACCCCTGAGAAGCGTCGCTACCTTCCTGTCCTACCTAGAATCATAGTGGAAGTGACCCAAAAGGACCATGGAGTTCAACTCCTGGCTCCACGCAGGACACAGAACCACACAATCAGACCGCTTCCCCAGCTCTCTCCCACCAGCAGTGTTCTTGGCCTCTTGGACTTCATCTCCACCACTGCAGGAACCCTATGTCCCTGCCCTTCTTGGCATTGCCTTGTCTCACCAGTTCAGATCACAAACCTAAATTCTAGTGGTAAACAGCTCTGCCACATTTTAGAATGGTTATCTTCTTTATTATTATTTCTGGTTACTATCTTTGAAAAGAAGGAGATGATAAACTTCTATGTAAGAAAACAAAATCATACACCAACATCAGGATGAATGTGTCTCCTGGGCTCCTGGTTAGATAGGGTGGAACCAACATTTCCCTTCAGAAGCTCACAGCATAAACGCTTCAAAACCAAGGACCTGTAGTGACCTCCAGTAGTCACACCTATTGTTTGCTTGGGTTGATCCCTACTTGTGAATTACACACACAGCCCAGCAACACAGCTCTCCATTTTAAAGACATCCACAACAACTTCAGGGCTTTGGTCAGCAGTGGCAGACAGGTGCTCCAGCTTGGCTGAAGAGAAGAGTTCTTGGATTGCTGCACCCTAATGTCCTCGGTTATTAAATGCATTTCTTTGGGCCATCTGCTCCTAGGGCTGCTGAAAGGCAGAGGGCAGGCTGCTCACAATAGCTGCTTGTGTTTAGTGCCTTATCTGGAACACGAGTCACAGCTGGCTGCTGGTCCAGAGCAGAGAATGAAGGGCACACAAATGAAACGTAGTCAGCTGGAGCAGTGGTTTAGCATTTCACTAGCAGGCTTCCTCTCTTCAAATCACTTGCAACTTACCTTACGCAGGGGAAAGAGCAGCCCAGGAGCTGCAGATACCCTGTAGACATGGAAACAAACAGTAGCTTAGCTACATTGTGTATGGTTACAAGGGGGAATCAGTATCTCTATTATGCATTCCAAGCCTATGGATTAAGAGTTTGATTTTCTTTTTCCTACTGTCTGCTTTCTCTTACACTGCAGGCAGTATCCGGAGGGCCCCAATGAGCACAGAGTGCCTCATGAAGTCAGTCCTGACCCGAGCAGATGCGATGCTGTCACTGGTTATGTGCACAGAATCCTCCCCACGATATGAAATATGATAACAGAGACCCAGTCCCAGTCCTTCACAGTGCACCCCTACTTTCTGTACCCAAAGGAACAGGGCAGTGTGAGACTAACAGGGAGAGTTCATTTGAAATATCCATTTTGCATTCCCGTTAAAGGCCGGATCCGGCCAATAGCACTCAGTTCTGCATGCATTGCAATAAGCTGTAGATCATAGTTTGGCAGGAGCTAACCTGTACGTTGCCAAGTTGTCCAGGAGATAGTAAAGCACAGCCTGCAGCTGACACGGGCGTGCTGGGGACCTGTGAAGCAAGCATTGGGTCCAGGTCACAGTCACTCTCACTGTCAGTAGCGGCAGACATGTCTGTCTGCACCTCAAATCACAGCTGATAGTCTTCTGCTGTGGGTTGTGCTGCACACTGTCCTGTAGTCTCCCTCTGCAGAGGGCAACCAGCCAGGCTCGGGGCCAACGCCACTGCTCTGATGACTAATGCTCCAGGCACCACTGAAGGATCATCTGCCCTGAGGAAAAACTGAACTTGGGATGTTCAAATTCCAAGGAATAACTCAATTTACCGTCTGGACCTGGAGCTCTATGCTTGCCACAGCCTGAGATGCCCTTCTAACACTGTGCCCTCGAGGCTGGGGATGCAACAGGACACCAAACCACAGCTCACAGCCCCTGGGAACCCCTCACCTCACCCAGGCTGCTAACACTGCGCAAGAGCACAAGAGCTGGGATGGCTGAAGATTTGTCAAGGTTCTGGCATATACACCTTTTTTTTTTTTTTTTTTTTTTTGCTTTTATATAAATTAATTTAGAAATGGGGTGCAGAGGTGCTCCTTTCATATTCATATTTCATATTCCAAAAACCTTGATTTGCAGCTTTGGGGAGGATTTAGGAGATAACATGCCCCTAGAAGCAGACGCCTGCTTCTAGGCAGTGGGCACACCGCTCTGCTTCCCCTCCACTGGGTTTTGCAGAACGTGGTCATGTGGCACTACATATGGTATATGTAAACATAAGTAAATCAAACGCCTTTTTGTCTAAGTGTATATATGTATAGACAAGTAAACATGCTCGTTTTCCCCCATCAGCATTGCAGAACTCCCTTTTTTTCTCTCCAGGCAACCCTATTGACAGGCCCATAAATACTACAATGTCTCTTTCCTGAGGATTAGGAGAGCTGGAAACATCTGCTCCAAATAATCTTTTTTTTTTTCCACTGCACATAGCAGGGGAGAAAGAAAAAGTCTTATGAGCCACAATGTGTGTTCAGGCAGGGGAACAGCATAGATACAACATACTCAAGAAAGGTAGTCACTTCCCCTTATTGCAGGAAAGTTGGCCATGGACACATAAAGCTTTAAGAACCCAGGGAAGGGAGTGGATAAAAACAGAAAAGGTAAAGGAGAAATGAGATATGAAATTAATTAATTGATTATAATGCTTGTCTCTTGCCTGTAAGAATTTGGAAATGGTGAGACAGTGAGAACCCAGCACCAGGAACGCCATCAAAATAGGCTCATGTGAGATCTTATTTTTATGAAGATGTGCTCAAAAGGAAGACAAGCAAAGCATGGCTTTAAAATAAATATAATTTTTCACAGTCAAAAAGATTAGCTTTGCTCTACAGTCTACAGTCAGGTGGGAAGAACAAGCTGGTTATTAGACTACATGAGAAAAGAAACAGAAGAACACTGCAGTCTTAAAAAATAAAATAAAATCGAGGGATATCAGTTCCATACAAAGACAGAACCTGCCAAGGTCTGAAATTACAGATTTATATCAAACCCACAGCCCAGCAGATGAAGATTTAATTCTCCTTCATGAGGAGCAGCACAAGACAGGAGAAGAATCATAGAATCATTAAGGTTGGAAATGACTCGTAAGATCATCCTGTCCAACCATTCACTCACTACCAGTACTGCCCACGAACTGTGTCCCTTGGTGCCAGACCTCCACGTTCAAGGCATCCCTGGGGGAAACATCAGATGGAACCTGAAGATGCCTTAGAAGTCGAGCATTTGACTGTTGTGACTGTGAGGGTGGATTATCTGAAGTTTCTGTGAAGGGATTGAAAAGAAAATATAACCAGCACTGAATAAGTGAACTCAGATCAGATACCTGCATGTGAGATGGTTGGCCACCAGCATCTGAATCTGTGCTGGGATCCAGCTCACCATACTGAATGCAAGACTACATCATACAGGAACATACAAAAAAATAATACTAATAAAATAAAAAAATAAATAAAAAAATAGAGAGAAACACAACTAAAGCAGAGAAGAAAGGAAAAGTAAAAGCCCAGTTCCCAACAGTGTGTGAAGGCAATAGAGGGAAAGCAATACCTCAAAAGACAGACAGAATTTAAAAAAAAAAAAAAAAAGCTGAGTGAATGTTTCTGAACATAGCAAAGGAAGACAGATTCACCACTCGAGCTCGGCACAGCCTGTTGGAAAAATACATATCAATTGCTCTTAGAATGAAAAAAAAAATAACATTATTATAGATTGCAAGCCAGTAACCTAGTAAAAAGTCTGCTTTTCAGTCATAGCTTAACAGCTATGGAAACAGCAGCTGCCCAGTCACAGATGGTAACAAGTTAAAATGTTTCTTAGGGGAAAAAAGCAGTTGGGAAGAAAGTCTTTGAGTCCCAGTCCCCTCCCTCGCCCTGCTGGCTGCCCCTCTCCCAGTCCAGCCCAGAATGCAGGTGTCCTTCTGGGCTGCAAGCTCACACTGCTGGCTCACGTTGGGCTTTTCAACCTCCTTCTCTCCATGGCCGGTATAGAGATGCTCAGAATGCACAAAGGGAAGGCTAGCTCTGAGTACCACCAAGTCTGCTGCTTTTCCAGCTCCCCTGCAATGAACAGGGACACTTGCAGCTCTGAGCACCTGGTGGAGATGTAGGTGTCCCTGCTCACTGCAGGGAGTTGGACTCGTGGCCTTTAGGGGATCCATCCAACTCGCGCAATTCTATGATTCTGTGCTTTCCCCTGATAATGCTGTGCAAGTCCTTCTTCCCAAATGGCCCTTTGAAACAGCGAGGCTGAATCCTTGCTGGCCCCCAGGGATGGTTGTGGCTTCTGCTAACACTGCTCCATGGACAAAGTGCTTAAGATGCTAATGGGTTTTAATTTCCCATGAATTTGCAAGCAGCAGTATCCTGCAAAGCTTCGGGTGATTGTTCATGCTTCCTCACCTAGTCTAACATTTATTATATTTTTCAAATAGACATTAGTATTAATTTAATCTTTCTTTTTTTCTTTTTTCTTTTTTTTCCTTTAGCGGGCTATAATTAAATGTCCTTTTCCCGTGACATTTGCTAGGATATAGTGTAGTGGGGGCACTTTTAAAGACTCATTCAATGTAACTAGCATTTCAATTAGTGTAAGTGCACGAAGTAAACATCAAAAAAAAAAAACCAAAAACATCCCCGTTCCTCATGCACATGGGACAGTTTGATTTTTAACTGACTGCTAATTCTCTTTTTTTTTTTTTTTTTAATAAGGAAGGTTGGAGATTAGGAAAAACATCTCTAAGTGAGAGGGAGCAGAGCAGGGTAGCTCAGTGATGGCATATGGGTGCATGCATTTTTGTCTAAACACAGCCCTGTGAACAGTGGAAGCTGTGGAGTCGTGCTTCCTGTTCTGATAAAGGAATATGAGGACAGGTTTGAAGATTGCTAAAAAATTGTCAATATTTTGGACTATTTGCAAATTCATTTTCAGTCAACTCAAATATGTTACTTGAGAATTTTCAAATGAAATGCATAAAGTTGTAATTCAGAATCTGATCAGGTATCTTTACTGGACTTCTATAAGCTGTCTCTTACCAGAGAGAAATACCCCTTGTTTCAGTCACACTGGTTCATACCACTGTTTTTGACAGCACACATATTTGTGAGCAACGATTTCCAAGGATAAAGCACAGGAAGAGTAGCATTTCATCAGAATTCTCTACAGAATTCTGTAAAGTAATATCAGTGGGAAGGTTCAACCTCTGCTCCCATATCATCAGCATCCACCTCTGACGTCCAGGGCCAACATCATAAGATAGGAGGTACTACTTTCAGAGCAACCTTCATAGATGTGGCCCGAGACAATTACTCTCTAGTTAATTCAGTGCAACCAGGCAAGACACCAGGTTGGACACTCACGGTCTAGGTGATCTTTGAGGTCTTTTCCAGCCCTAATGATCCTATGAAGCCTGACTGAATGGTGGCAGCCCTAGCAAAGTATGCACATAAAAGCATGCTGATTTTCTTCTCCTTTTCTACTCAGAGCTGTGATTTATTTTCCTTTCTGCAGCTGGAGCTTCACATTGATGCTTCATCTCTGCAGTGTTTCCCTCACTCAGTTAGATTTTCATATAGGATGTTTCCTACCAAGGAACAATGTTTTCCTGTACAAACATTGTTCTCTTTGGTCCATCCCACCCACAAGCCCAAGCACGGACTAACAGAGTTCTCCGCAACATTCCCAGCTATTCACCCTTCCTCTTTAAAAGCAATCAGAGAAATATGGTATCCTTCTTGTTTCAGTTTCTCAGAGAGGATTTCTAAAATAAAGCCTCCTCCAGGGGTTCACGCGTGCAGCTCTGTGCTGGGAAGGAGGTCATTAAAGCACAGGCGCATCCCGATGTGCATTAGCGCAGCCCTGACCTTGCTCGGGGTGCGCAGCACGCTTAGGCAGCACTGTACAGTACCAGCAGTAATTGAGCCTTTAATAAGTTGTCTCAAATTACCATAGGAGGCATTAAGGAAAGGGACATTTAATTACAGTTCTCTGTTAGAGGGGAAAACATAAAGGCACAATCGTTTTAATTCATCCTCTGCAGAGGCTGCTCCGCAGCAGGGATGGATCCCATGGGCACAGCGAGGTGCAGGGACACAGGGTGTGCTCCATGGCACAAAAAAAACACAGGGATGGTGCGCAAGGAGGATCCCAGCATCCACCCCACTGGTCCTCTTCCCAGTCACTCTCTTGAAGCACCATAATGTTTATAAAAGCCAAGCTGATTTCTAAAAATAAAGGAAGCACCAGTAAATGCCCGTGTATGAACTGCAGCGTTTTATCTAACACCACCCATTGAAGTGAACGCTGCGCTGCACATTCTGCTGTTCCCACAATAAGCACGGTGCATCTCAAATTGATTTACCCTTATTACTCATTTTGTACCAGGGTTTGCAAATTTCTCTCTCAGTGCAGGACATCATTCCTGTCTGTTGTTCACGGATGGCAGCTGGCTGACTCCAATAAATCCTGCTTGGCCGGAGCCGAGCATCTACATCATGATTCCTCCTCAGTGACCAGCCAAAGCTCTGCTCGTGCTTCCACATCAGCACTAGCAGGAGGCGACTTCCATAGTTTCATTTATTGTTCCTTTAGCCTCCTTCATAGCTCCCAGTTAATTCAGGCTCTGGAGACACGTCCATCAATGCAGTGATGCTCCAGGAGGAGACGAGATGCGAGTGCTGCCCTCCCTTTGAGGTCCCTTCTAACCCAAGCCATACTATGATTCCATGATCCCAGACAGGAATTCACCTTCGTGAAGGCTCAAACACAAAGCAGCTCTGACAGGAATCCAGCACCCCGCTGCCCGTTTCCTCTTTCAACTGATAGTCCTTGGGTTGAGTTGGAACAGAACAGGCCGTGTCATCGGTCGGGGTAGAGATTTATGAGCGATTTAGCAACGCTGCTAGAACGTGTTTATTTTTGTGCAGTCGGTTACTACAGTGACTACGCACTGACAAGTGTCCTCAGCGCTGTGCTCTGCTCTCTGTGCATGGCATTTCCTGCTGACAAGTCCACGCAGGGCTCTTATTAATAATCCTCCAGAACTCAATGTTAGCTCACGGGGGCTCCGGCACTCGAATTTCTGGCCCCCCTTTTTGTATGGCACTGCAACAGGTGGGTACAGGAGATAATGGGGGGAGGAGGAGGAGGAGCAGCTCGGCGCAGAAGCCAACCTGCCTGGCATACTGATGAGGTGCCTCGGCGCAATGCCTTGCTGCCTGGCGGCAATCATTTTCCCTAACCTCCCTACAGTGGCAAAAACACAGCGCTGCGGGAACGCCATGCGTTAGTGGTGCATCTTCTGTAACTCTTCCTCGCACAACACAGTGTGTTGTGCTCCTCAACACCTCTGGCATCCCAGTGAAGGGACGTGGAAGCCTCTTCCCTGCCTCAGTGGTGCCCCAGATCATGCTTTCCCCCCACCCAGGCCCCAGAAACAGTGTTTTTTGCTATAGGGACTGTGCTTTTAGCATCTGAAGCCTCTTTTCTCAACATTGCCAAATAGAAGCATAGTTGCAGAGGTTGCAGAATTGCTCTCGTTTCGAATTTCTTTTTTATTTTTTCAGTTAGATTAGTTCAGGGATCAGAAAATGAATGAGTTTAGCCCCAGCCCCGCAAGCCTGCTTTCTCTCCAGGCAGCTAAACACACTCCTCTGCTTGCTAGGCAAACATTTAATCACTGTCTGCGCTCTGTATCCACCACCACACTGGGAGATGGTTCCAACAGGCACAACAGCCACACGCATGCATTTATTTCCTATGCAAGTTGTAGCCAACACAAGGACAGATACAAAAAAAAAAAAAAAAAAAAAAAAAAGGGAAATCAGTTTTGTAAGAAAGAAGCCTTGTAAATGGGATCATGTTTAACAGGCTCTCTGACTTACAAAATCATAGAACGCCTTGGGCTGGAAGGGACTTCAAACATCATCTAGTTCCAACCCCACTGCTTGTGTTTTCAGTGTAAACACAAATCAGGAACCTATCTGATAATATAACTGCCAGACAATTCATCCCAGAAAACACAGGTGAACAGTTATGTGTTGATCAATACCAAGTACCACAATATTGAGTGGAGGGTGACAAAAGTGATTTCAGTTCTGTAAAGCTTGCTTTTTCAAGAGATCAGAAAAAAGAAGGAAAAAAAGAAACACAAGAACACGCAAAAAAACAGCCCACATTTCACAGAACTGTTAAGGCAGGGAAAGACCACTAAGATCACCTAGTCCAACCCCAACCCACCCCCACCATGCCCACTAACCACATCCCTCAGTGCTGCATCTCCATAGATCTTCAACACCTCCAAGGACAGTGACTCCCCCACCTCCCTGGGCAGCCTGTGCCAGTGCAACGCCAGTGTCTCTGAGAAGAAATTTTTCTAAATATCCAACCTGAATTTTATTCAAAATGAGTCTATGATGCTGCCAGATCCTCATCTGCAGGTCCCCATTTGGGAAGAGGTGCCGGGTGGTACCCTTTAACCTAGAAGGAGATTCAATGAGAGCCACAGAGTAGAAAAAAGAAAAAAAGTTAGGCAGCAAAGGTAACTCTGTGTTGAAATAACTTGCTTAGGGACCTTGCGAATTCATTGTTGCTTGAAGTCAAACCTGGGCACCTTTCCAACAGCTACAGCTCAAGAATAAATTACAGGTGTGACAGAGCTGATGTTCTGGAAGCACAGAGATATGATGAAGGCCAGGGAAACAGTCACATCAAGCAGAAGTTGTTAAGAATGAATTGGTATTCCTCTCCCAACACAACTGCTGAAGTGTGTGGGAAAGGAAAGGGGAGATTAAGCTTTCAACAGTGCCTCCATAGTTTGTCTTCTCAGAACCACTGGTCTCAGGAAGCCTGGGGAGCCCCGTGGGTGAAATACCAAACTACCCAAATGGAGGAACCATCTCATGCTGGTGCAGCATGAAGAACCCATGCTCCATGTGCCATCTGCTCCCACTAGCTCCCAGACAGCTGCACACATGTGCTTGCTTGGGCCTGCTGCTATCACTGGCAGCTGTGGAAGTCCAACTGAAGCTGGCCACGTGGAAATCACCACAGTCAACGGGAAGGCAGCTGCAGTGTTAAAACCCTTCCGTGGAGGGACAGGGGTGTGGGACAGGGACACAGAGGCCAGCCTGGGGGTTGGGTAGGAGCTTCTGTGTAGAAGTTCTCAGGCAGATTCTGAGAGATGGATTAAGGTTATTAACATCTGAGTGGTGACAGGGTGGGTTAACCCTCACAAATCATCGCTATGGGCCTCACAGGCTTTCAAAACCTATACAAATTCGTCCCACTTGATCATTTATAGCCAGAGGTGTGGGTCCTTCACGCTTTCCAGCACAGATCATGCCTCCTCCTCATATTATACTCATCTAGATTTCTCTTCAGAGAAAACCCCAAAATAAATCATTCATGATTTGTAATTTATTCAAGCATTTCTCAACCCATTGGGCTATGCATTGCTTGGATTGTCATTTGACAAGATTAATAGCTTCAGGAGCCACTGGGAACACCTTCCCCATCTCCTTCTCCTCAGAGCTGTGCTGACTCTGGCGAGGCACAGGATGGAAGTGCCACCTGGCAGCCCTGCATTGAATGCAAGCTGTCAGGGAACAGGTTGTGCAGAAAGGCATCCGAACTCAAAGTTTCCCAGCAATAAAGAAGTGACACATCTGTCACTCAACTCTGCTAATGATTAATTCCCTTTGTCACTTAATTTCCAGGGCTTCCTTTGTCAAGAACTCATGTCTAGCCTTCTGTCAGCCTGGGATGGAACTCCCACCTGTGCACCCTCCGTGACCAGAAGCCGTGTCCCACAGAAGTCCTTCAGACCTGTGATGTACACCATGTGACTCTTTCCCACACATCAAGAACCTGTACCATTTTCCTCCAGCACCGCTCCTGCCATCACCCTTCTGAAACCACAGCTTCTCAGCAGGGCAAGGGTTTTAATAGTAGATTTCAGTACCTTCTGTTAGCTGGAGGAATCTGGACTACCATCAAGCTTAGCACATGAAATATTTTCTTTGTACTGGGGAAAGCAGAGGGGAAATGTAAGGACGCATCCATGCCTCGTCTTCCTGTAGGGTCTACAATTTCCTACCAAGCTTCTGCTGTAGGTAATATTTAAGAGAGCAGCACACACATCTGGCTCCTGGCCACAGATATGTGTCTTCCCAAGACTTCTGCAAGCATTAATCAAACACTTAAGGACACACAGTTTTTAACATGCTAATTTACTTAAATGACATGTTATTTTGTCTTCACAACTGAGACACCTAAACAGCTGAACAGAAATCACAAACTGAATCTCATAGGAATAATTAATAGATGAAAAATAAAACAAAACAATCTAGAGCCACCCAGGCAAACAGCCCTTGGGGTCTCTCAACAAAACAACACATTTTAGAATCAAAATGGTCACACGCTAAAGACATTTGGACAGCCTTCTCCAGAGCTCCAGCTATTCTAAGGAAACAGCCTGATACAAGGGTTGCCATAAAAAACAAATCTCAAGGTTTGTAACCAGACTCAGAGTAGCAAATAGAGCTAAATGATCACTCACTGATCAGGAATGGTCACAGAGGTGTGCCCAAGGCAGAGGCCCCATAAGTTGCTTTACAGCCAAGTCTACCATAAACATCAAGGAGAAAGGCAGCATCAAGAGCAAGACCCTTTGAGCATCAGGGAACATTGTCCTTGAGCAACAAGCCCATGCTCAGATCTCCCTCCAGAAGTCTCCTGCCTCCAGCCAATTCCTCACCCCCCACCCAAGTGCTCCAACACTGGATCTCAGCCCCTGCCATGCTCCCCAGCAGGGCCATGTGCAGATCCTTGGGTCAACCACCTTGCCACCATCATCACATTCTTACAGAGCTTGCTCTACCCAAGACAAAAACAATCCTTTGCTACCTGATGTGATCTACCACAAATCTGTAACTGTATTCGTATGCACTACCTAAAATGGGAATTTTGGTGCATCACAACTACTAAGAAATGCATTCTTCCTTATATATATAAATTCTCCTCTAAAACTGTGCAACCTTAACTAAGTTGTTACCTCACAGGCTGACAATCCAAGCCTTACCTGGGCATTGTTCAAGGACTTCCTTAACCTCAGTGGGAAGGACACACCTAATGCAGACACCTAGTGCAGACAGCACTGCTTGCACACTGACATTGTGGCTTTCCACCCTGAGCTCACAGGTGAGTTAGTGTTGGCTTAAATCTAGCAGGAATAAGCAGAAATTATAGTTTGCTCCTCCTCATGAGCATATTAATGATTCTCAGCAGTCCTGTGAGTCCCCCCAAGCACACAGCCTTTACCAGGTTCTGAATTCTTAAACAAAGGCTTATTCTCCTGAGTGTTTACGGGCATTAAGTAAACATCACAGTTTTTAATAAAGTGCAAAGATGTTTAAAACCATCTCAATTACTCAGCTTTCATTTGCGCAGCACTGTGACCTTCCCATCCCAGGAGATGGAGGAACAAGGCTGAGTTACTAAACAAAAAATAGACACAACAAAACACAGATGTACCTTTGCAAGAAAGCAGAAGTAAAGAAATGACTCCACCACCTTTTCATGGTGTCATAGAATAGAATCATGGAATCATTAAGATAGGAAAGAGCACTAAGGTCATGGAGTCTAACCACCAACCTATGCCTGCGACCACTGTGATCCAGGAAATGACCACCTCCAATGGACAAGGAGCTGTCCAACTGCATGAATTCCCTCCTCAAACACCTCCCCAAAGGTTCACCAACCAACAAGGATGAGAAGAGGCACCAGATGCCCTCTCCACTTGAGAAAGCATTGCTGGAATATCACTGCTTCATCCCTTTGCTGGCAGGGCACAGCTTTCCTTGTCAGGCTTCTGCTTGACCCGAGACACTAACAAGATGCTGGCAGGTAATCATTTAAAACTGCATTTGCTCTAAAGTTGTGAAGTCATTTGCTTTCCCCAGTCCAAATCTCACTGCAGACTATGGCAAAACCACTAAAAAGGCTCAAATTAGGCTCTGTACTACTTAGTGTCTGTAAGGAAACCCAGTGTGTGAAGACTTACAAATTTAAAGCGTTAAACAAAAGTATCTCAAGAAACCCAGCAGAATCTAAGCAGAAATTAATTAATTTGTGTACATCAAGTTTTCCCCTCCTGTTTCAGAAGATTTTCTATGCACTGGGAGCCAGGCAAGCAGAAGAGGACAGTGACTCTCACATTACTGCAATAAACTAAAGATACAAGGCAGTTCATGGTTATTTATTACACTTCCTTTCCCTTGACGCTGGATTCTGAGCTGCAAACCTGGAGCTGTGGGCAAATCCCAGCACTCACTGCTAACGATTCACAAAAATAAGTCAGGAGTTCCTCCTGGAGGAAGAGAAGCCAACCATCCATGCCTTGGGCTACAGGCAGTGCCGGGAACAATTCGCTTGACTTGTTTGTCTTCCTTATGCCCATATCACAATTCTCTCCAGCTATTTTTCTGCTGCTAAGTCCTGCCATGGTCCCAGGTCACTCACTGGAAGTCAATCCGAGCACTGCTGCGATGGAACACAGCCTGAGGATCGTTTACTTCAAGCTTGGCACTGCTGAACCTCACCTGATTAATTGTGGAAAGCGGGATCTCTACACAAATTGTTTTAAAGGAGAATTTGATGAAGCTTAAAAGGTGTCTTCCAGGAATATCTGTACCAGTGAGACTTGATCACACAGGGAGAAGAGGGAACGAACCGTGCAACAAAGGGAAATTAGATTGAAGGAGAATATCCGATTAACTGCTTTTCTTTCTCAGCTATGTTAATAACAGTGAAAAAAGAAACTGGTTTGGATTTCAGAATGTTAACAGCACAATATACTGATCAGAGGCACAAAGTGATTTAGGCAGCAGAAACGCTGTCCCTAAAGTTGTATTGGAAAGACCAAAGACGATGGGAAGTTCATACAAGTAACACTTTTATTGCTAGTGAATTTGGGCAGTTCTGATTGGAGGTGTTTCTTCAAGAGAAGTGGGACACGTGGGCCTAAAGAATAGAAATTAGATTCAGTGAGGTTTTTCCCCCTCAGCACAGGTATATCTCCAGAGTTCATGTACAGTACCAAGTCATAGGAGTGCCAGCTCTGTTATCAGCAAGTGGATACTATCTGGGACCCTCCCAAGGACATCCTTGTCTAGAACTATACAAGTCACAGCGCTGGCCCACACTTCCCACTGTGCCTTGTGGCAGGAGGCAAATTTAATCCTCCTTAGTGAGGAATAGTGTTAGGACAGGAGGGCAATCATAGAATCAGTAAGGTTGGAAATGACCCCTACAATCACCTAGCCCAACACACCCACCCACTACCAATACTGCCTGCTAACCACACCCCTCAGTGCCACATCCCCATGGCTCTTGACCATGCAAGGGTGACTCCCCCACCTCCCCGGGCAGTGCTGCACCACTTGGGGTATGAAGGAGGGACCCTCCCTACAGGAAAGCAGGACAAGAAATTCAGTTATCAGTGCTGGGGACAGACAACTCCAGGCTCTAGTTTGAAGAAACTCAAAACTTGGTAAATATTGAAAAGAAAATAAACAAATTCTTCCAAACCAATCATTCCTCTAATGAATTATTTAATCCAATGTGAAGACAGACAAAAAAAGCCCTCCAGCCGGAGACACAATGCGAGCGCTGCCATGCAGAGGTCTGTCGCTCCACCGTCCCCATTGCCCACAGCCGAGCCAGAGCCCCGGGAGGGAAATGAGCACTTTCAGGATGTAATGCATTAGATCAGTTTTCAACATATAATTTAGGATTAAATTAATTACACCCTAGAAAAGCTTATTTCTCTCTAAGGGATTCCGGACAACTCGGCAGCAATAACTATGCCTTCTGATGAGAGACTGACTTGTCTGGCATAAGCCTTTCTCTGACAAACCCATCATGCCCACTCTTCTATTTTATTAATCCACCTCAGCCTCCTTTCAAATCAGGAGAATTCCAAACCTTATATGCACAAGGTAATAAAGAAGACCGCAGCTGCGCGGATCTCTTATTCACCTTTTCCTTTCGGATATCAGCTCACTTTCCTCAGGCACACCATACTGTCTTCCATTCTAAAAGCATATTCAGGTCTTGCTAACCCATACAGCTTCATGTGCTGGGTCTGACAAGGCATATAACCGCACTCCCAAAGTGTGCAGATGGGACCAAAGTTTATCCCATTTCTTAAAAGTTCATTTTCCTTCCATTATCTCACATGCTGAGTTTTAAACTTCCTTAGAGAAAACTACAGCAAAACGTGCATCCAAAACAAGAGCAGGTCTTCGCCTCTCCCTCAAGTCATCCTTGGTTGAACACTAGCATCAGCCAGACGACATTTGTCAGCTCTTCTCTCACTCCCCTTTCCTGACCTCCCCAAGGCAAATTTCATTAGATTCATTAGGTTGGAAAGGACCTACAAGATCATCTAGTCCAACCATCCTCCCACCACCATCCCTACCCACCAAGCTATTAAATCAAATCCCTCTGCTGAGCAATTCTGTAGGTTGCTGCTCTTCGCTGCCATTTTCTAGGCTCGGGGTGCAAACTTCCAAGCAAACTTTCCCCATTTCACTAAGGGAAACTTCCAGGTGATTTCTCCATTTTTGGTACATTTCTGACCTTCTGTATGTGACTGTGCTCAAGATTTTCCCTTCTTGATGACCTCAGCAAATAGTTCCCTTCATATTTTTGTAGTGTTTCCCTCCCCGGTCCTTCAACAAAAGCAAACAATTCTCCTACAAATGCCAGCAGCCCTTCTGGCTTGGTTTTTAAAAACACACATCTTGTTTACCACTTACTAAAAGCAACAACAGCAGTGACATTTCTTACTGGTTCACAGATGATGTGGCAGCCAAGCCAGAGAATGGTCCAGAAGGGAACAAGACAATAGGTTTGATGCTCAGTTTTCTCTCCAGGAGGACACTATCTTACAGGCTCTGTTTATGGAACAAAAACCACACTTGTGTGGAAGCACGTGCTTGGGGAACAAAAGTTTGCTTTACCTTTGCTTCAGGCAATTCCTCAAGTCAATGTCCAGGCACAGCAAGCTCCAGGTTTCTCACATCTGCATACTGACTGCTCCTCTGGGTTTTGCTTGGGGCTGGGGAAAGCGTGTGGGCAGGAGGAGGCAGTTTGTTCTGAAGATTAAGGGCAGAAGGATCCACATCAAACAGTCCTGCTGAAGAAGCAGTCACCTCCTTATAGGGCTGGGACAGCACACTCCAGCACCAGCAGACTTCAGAGAGATGCTTGACAGTAGTAGTACACCCTCAAATCTGTCTGTGCTACCAGAAGCCCAGGCCTGACTCCATCCCCACCCTCCTTGCTTTTTCATACATGAAGACATGACTAATTGCTGCCCGGCCCTGGAAACCCTCAGCTAAAGAGGGGGCAAGCCCCTGGGCGGTCCCCGCAGCCAAGATCTGAGAGGTAGGTGATGGGTTTCAGAACGGCGTTTTACATCAATCACATTTTTACTATGTATTTTATTACATCAATGGCTTGAAAAAGTTTTTATTTGATGTCAGCAAACATCGGAAATCATAGAAAAATGAATTATGTAGAATTTCACAAAAGGAATTTACCCCACTATAATTCCTCGTACAGTAAAATAATTCAAAACCAAATGTTACTTTTCAGTGGCTAAGCAATTTTATAATGCTATGAACATTCATCACAGTAAGTGTGCTGAATAATAGAAAACAGGCAAAAAAGACATTTAAAATATTACTTACAACAGCATTATTACAACATACTTTCTTTAAAATCCCAACAAGTATTTTATCACTTCAAAAGCTATACAGCATTTCCATTATATTTGCAAACTTAACCTTATACATCTTTTAAAATCTTGAAAAAACTTCTTTTAAGCAATCTATAAGCAGTTAACAAAATTGATAAAATCTACATAATGGAATACTATACACTCCAGTATAAATTTTATTTTAGGAGAATATGAATGTAAACACTCATTATTATACAACATGCATAGACTATACTGACCTTCCATCTTCTGAACTGTAACTTTCACTGCAATTGTGCTTTACTATCAACAGGAAAAGCTGCATTAATCCAGGGAGTGGCAGAAAGTATTTGCTTTAGGGGCATTGCACAAGATCGCTAGATTTTGACTTGCTGAAGACAAGCTGAAGCTAATAATGTTTCTTTTTTTTCCTTTTTATCTTTTCCTCTTTTTTTTTTTTTTTTTTTAAAGTATCAGGTCGTTCAGCGTCGAATGGAGCACGCACCATTTTGTATGGATTTGAGAAAGAGAATGCAATTATCCGAGCAATCTCTCAATCTCTTCAGACTTGCGTTGCGCTTCTCTGCCTTGGGGGATCCACGTTCACAAACCCAGTGTTCGAGTTAGTGTAATGCACTGCTTGGCTCATATTTGGTGTGCAAGAATACCGACAGCACATCAGCTATTTATTTAGAGAATAAAAACTGAGATTTAAAGTGACAATGAGCATATTTTATTACATGTTTCAGATGTCTTTGTACAGGAAAGAAAAATGTTTGTCAGGACGTTGCTTCGAGAGAACAAGAGTTTCACTCTTATCGTAACTATTAAAAAAGCGTTCTAGTGAATATTTATGGGGACCATCCTGGTTGCAAATTCATAAAAATATATTAGGATTCCAGAATCCCCATTGGTATTAAGTATATCACAACAACCACTGTGGTTGCACTGCCAGTTGTGGCTGCTACGGCCTTAAGCGTCTGATTGTACACTGTCGCTATACTGTGAAGCACAACTGAGGCATGTTGTTTGTTGGTTTGTTTTTTTTTTCCCTTGGTTGTAAGATTATATTACAAAAAATTCATCACCGTTTCAAACCAGTTAAACACAAATATTCAAGTAACAAGGTTGTTTTAATGGAGAAGCAGAAAAGAGTATTTACCTAGCACTTTACACTACTACGCAGAAATTAAATAGAACAAATGAAATTTGTTTATGCATATGCAATACACTTTTATATCTTTAAGATTTCTAAAACTAAAACTTAAACTATCATTTTCTTTAACGATACCATATTTTGCACAATAACTTATACTTAGGAGAAATTATTTCCCATTTTCCACAAAATATATATAATTATGACATTCACATTGATAGTTTAAGGAACAAAATGTAAGTGAATATTCTATCTTACGCAGTTATCTTTGTGGACCCTTCTAATCAGAATGCAACCAGTTGATGTAGCTAATGCTTGTTCCGTTTAAAAAAAAGGAAAAGAGGGTCTTCACCTAAACAAGACCAAACCATTTGAACTTTAAAAAGCTAAAATGATTTTATCATATTTAAAAACACAGTTAAAGAGAAGGTAAAAAAAAAAAAAACCTAAGCGTTTAAAATACAGTGCTATTATATTGTACGTCTTAACTACAATAAGATAGCCGTCAACTGAAAAGGAATTGAACAACTTTTTTCTTCCTAATATCACAAATTACACGTTTCCCCCTACCCCTTGGGGATGAAGCCAAAACACAACTTTTCTGATCACGAGATGGACAGGTTTGAGGGCAGAAACCAAGGAGAAGTCCTCACAGGTAGCTCAGCAGCCAGCTGGAGCTCAGACATCAGTCAGCTGGGACACAGGGCTGCACGGTGCCCACACACCCGCACAGACCTGTGTCTGCACCCTGATACCAGAGGGAAGTTTAGCACTGGGGTACTTCTAACGAGCAGCACTGCTTTGTACCACAACTGTCAGCTCAATTCAAGGTGCTGTTTGCCCACCTTGATCCTACCTCTCACTGGCTAACAAATGTCCTTCCCAGCAGCAACGGGACCAAAGGTAGGCACTCAGGTCCACCTTCAGAGCTGCCACTTCACAGAGACAGCTGCAGGGATGCCACAAACTTGAGTCATACAAGAGACTATAGGTTTCCAACAGAGAGGGCAGGGAGTGGTTCCCTTCCAAAGCCTCAACAACTCTAAGGATCTCTCAGGAGCTACCAGAATGAATACGCTCAGAAACAGCTGCAAAGTGTCTGAAATGGACCCCTTTGGGGCTAAACACTGCAGCATATCCTAAGAAATGCCCACGTGCTCCTTCACCTGTGTGTGTGTCACCGCTCGATATCTGATGATGAATCACTTTCCCCACACGAGGAAGAAACAACTTCAGAGGTAACCAAGGCCACCTCCCTGCCTTTCCTTGGGCTGTGACCACAGAGAGGTGTAACGGCAGCTCTCTAGCAGCCAGCTGGCACTCACCTCGCTGCTTTATGTAGAGATCTGAGCTGTCACAGCACAGCTCAGTGGTTCAAGCATCAGCACCAATTTAGGGGCTAGACCCCAAGCACCGCACTTCATCTGTAGGACAGGACAAGGCTAGCTCATTCCAAGTTGCATTAGGAAGCTGGTGCCACACACTGCTGTGTGCTGTCCTGACCCTAATCTCCTCTGTAGAGAAAGAGAGGCAAAGGTCCATTTCTCCACCTGCAAAAGCATCTGCTGGTTTCTTCCAACACTGTTAAATTAACCATTTTTTAAATGCTTTGTGACTAGTGTTATTTTGCAACTTTCTACCAGGCAAGAAGTAATACTGCTGCTCCTAGCTCCTCTAAATACTGTCTGCTCAGCAGCCAGCAACTGCCTCGCTCAAGGTGCAAAGTACTACCACAGCACTCCCAAGAACAGCTCCAGCTCAAGCCAGCTAGACAGGCCACAGCACAGATCTGCTGCGCAGAGGGCTGGGGGGTCTGAAAGCTGTGTGCACCAAGTATTTGGAAAAGCACCTCTTTGATTTTAAATTGCATATTTTGGTTCAGAACATGAAAGCGATCTGTGCTTCAGAGGGGTTAGAATGGCCAATGAGATTAACCCGGTTCTTCTCCTATTAACTTCCAAGAGACCAAAAACTACTCCAAGGCTGAATTTTGTTCTCCAGCCCTTGTCCAGACTTCCAGTGGGAGAAGTAGTTTGACGTCTTTGGCAAACAGCGCCCTGAAGAGGGATGAGACACTGGGACTGGAAGTGACCTATGGTAGCCAAATGTAAAAAGGCACATATTCCAAAGAGGAGAGGCACCAGAGAAAGTTGTTTTGACTTAATCCCACAGAGGATCAGGAAAAAGAAAGTTGTGTAGCACTCATTTAACAAGTTACAATGCAAATGCTGAATGCCAGGGGTTAAAAAGCATATTGAACAGTTTCAGGTTATGTATTCCCTTTTGCACTAAATAAAAGCCATTAAAATATACAGGAATAAAATGCTCTGTTAGAGAGCTTTCTATGAAGCAAGAACACACAGATACAGTGGAAAAAATTGCACAAACCAGCAGTGTAATGAATGACTTTTACAACCTTGGACTGACCAAACCTTCGAGATAACATTTTCCTATCACTTTGCATTATTCAAGATTGCTTGTTAACATGCCCCATCATTTCAGAACAAACTTGACACCACTGGCATGTGCACAGGCCTCTCCTTTATAGAAAGCTCGCTAATAATAGTGTCATCGTAAGAATACACAGGAAGCGGAGACCACAAGGCCATGCAGCAATACGTACTTATACCCTATGGACCAAGTATTATAACAACTCCTAACATGTAGAGTTACTGTGGGGCTGCTAAGGAGCTCCTTTTGTTTTGCAGGTTGGTCGAAATTACAGACAGGTGTTACTGGTTCTAGAAATCCCCATGCTTAAGCAGGACGTCGATGTGATGGAGAGCTGAGCTATCTGGGTGCATTTGAAAGAAAGTGGAGGCAGTATGAAGGAATGAGGGGAGATTAAGGCAGATGTAGCACAGGACTGGAAGCGTTTGCCTTTTTTTGGTAATAGCTGCTTGTCCACAGATATGATGCAGATGGCTGTCTGAGGTTTGCTAATACCTGATATCCTGGATAACACAGTAGTCAACACAAATTGTTCTAGGCTACAGCACCTTCTCACGAAGCAGATGCATATCTGACATCAAGAACAGAAGTAGCCTGGAAGGAAGGAGGAAGGGGGAAAAAAAAGATGTTTAGTTCATAAATGAATATACATAGGCTTTTTCTTTTATCTTCAGACTTTACCCCAGGTACTGAAAGCAACAAGACAGCCAACCCGGCACATGGGGAAAATCACAGCAGCTTCCCCTGTACTGAGCCACACCAGGACTAAGACCAGACCTGAGAGTGTCTCACCTCCCCACTTCAAAGCAAGGGGGGGGAGGAGAAAGAAAAAAAAAAGAAAAGAGGAACTTGCTATGAAAACACACCAAAGGGGAAAGCCCAGAGAAGTCAGAGGGCTGACGAAGCTTTTGTTAAGCTGGGGCCAGGCAGACAACACATGCCAGAGGAGACAGTACCTGAGGCACTGCAGTGTTAGGCCAGCAACATCATCTCCTGCCCACCCAAGCAGCTTGTGAAAGAAATGCTCTTGTGAGCAGGCCAGGAATGCCCCTCCTAGCCCAAAGAGATCGCTTACATGATAATCCAAGTCACACTCCTCATGCCCAGAGCCACTCTGGCAGGCACCAGTGAGCCAGCTCCTTGCAGCACTGTGCTTACATTACCTCTGAGGGCAGGAGCTCTATGCTGACAGGCAACATTTATGTCTGATTTGCTCAGAGAACTCAGTGGGCATTAGAACTCCACTGTGGGACACCCTTGTGTCCCTTATTCTGGCGTTGTTACGATAAAGCAGAGGGCTTGGTAATTAAAATCCCCTCCATGCTGCCAGCACTTCCCAACTCCCAGCAACGGCACAGCAGTTCCTACCATCCAGAAGAGGATTCATTGACAACCACAAGCCACATCACATGGTACTAGTTTATAGCACACACAGTATGTCACGGCTGGCAGCTCCTGCCACCCTGCGTCAGCCTGGTGCAGACAAGCTGTCCCCATCCCTTCCTGTACTGCAGGCACAGTGAACCGTTTTACTCTCACAAAATCTTCCTTTTATCTGGGTTTTGCAACTATTCCCATCAGCCTGTTGTTTTGCTCCTTTTTCTGCCACTCAGCACATGCTTGATTCCAGCCTGGGTGCTTTCCATCATCAGTGTGAGCACTGTTAACTCCTGTTTCCCACAGCCGTATCACCAGACCTTGCTGTCATGTCTCCAGTCTCCTTCCTCCTCCTAAGCCAACTTGTTTGGAATTCACCTCACTCCAGGATCCAGACACTTGGCTGCATAAGCAAATTCTAGTTCCTGCTGCTAAAAGACATCTGCTTTCTACCTCAAATGAGACTGGATTTTGAGGAGCAAAGGTATATTTGAAGACAAAATCTAAGGGCTCAGAAGTTCAGCACTGACAAGAGATACAGACCTACTAGTCACAGGAAAAGGAGTGGCACTGGCTGTTTCAAAGACAGCTATGGACTAGCACACTTGCCCCTTTGCTCCTCCTTCAATTCTGGAGGAATGATATAACTCCATTCCCATCCTTCTAGGAATGCATGTTTGTCTGAGTTATTTTTTGTTCATACCTTTGGACCCAGCCCCCAGATACGAGCCACCTTTAGAGAACAAACTTCTAAGATTTGTGAGGAAATGAAGTTTTGCTCTCTAAGTGTCTGAACAACAAGCAACCTACAGTGAACCAACCACAATCAGGGCAACTGAGGAAAAAGCATTCAGCAGATGGAGAAATCTTACAATTATTTGTATTTAGCCCATGCCAGACCAGAATTTGCCTTGTACTGTTGACTGCATTTGAGAAGATGCAGCTTTTACACCAAGCTGTCTTGTAAAACTAGCCCAAAAGGAGCCCTCAATCAGATATTTTTTTTTTTTTTACATACAAACCCCTAGTGGGGTTTTCTTTTGCGATAGTGTAAATATTATATTTTTATAAACAACTTTGGTATTTAAACAATCTCTTAGTTAACTTTAAACACACTCAGTCTTTCAAAAATAGTAACTCAGTGAGCCTCCATCAAGGAGAGAAGAAAGGCTATTTCCACAATGCCTTCACAGAAAGCTCTGCAAATTCAAGGAAACTTTGCCGCTAGGTAATTCCAGAACAAACAGTATCACACACTCCACTGTTTATAGCTTTCTTCCCTTCCCTCAAGTGAAACCACTCCATGATCAAAATGAAAGACAGCTTCGCCTCAGAAGTCTGTGAGGTCTCACAAAGCCAAACCTAGAACAACTGCTTGGAGAACTGTGTGCAGGGAAACCATCCAAGTCATATAAATATCCTATCGGGTTTCAGCAGCAAGAATCATTAAAACGTCTGTGTACCAACGAGATAGCATCAGAGGGCTGCACACTAAGGGCTCGCTTTCCACTTTCATATACATCTAGTATTCCCAAAATCAGTGTTGGAATCTGTACATCCAAAGTGAAATGTGCTCGGCTATACTCCATTTATTTTAGAAATAAAAACTGATTTGCTGAAGATACACACACACACACACACCTCCTCTCTATGTATATGAGCTGAGACCAGATTGGGAACTCTGTCACTTTTAAATCGAATTTACCTCATCTTCCTCTTCAGACATCTTAGTGGAATTATCGGGGGATTTTACAGGCTTCTGGCTATTGGTTCCATTTGTCTCCTCTTTGCCATGTTCTGCCTCCCACTCCTGTAGAACTTCATCTATGTTGAAACGACGTCGGTAATTTACAAAAAAGTTTTTCACTTGCACCACAGACTTGTTACCGATCACATCAGAGATGGCCTGAAAGTCTCGTCCGTATTTCCTGATTGCTAAAAGCAACAAGAAGAAAAACAAAAGTAGTGTTATTTCCACAAAGGCTACAAATCAGGCTTGAGTCACAGCAAGAGGATACAAAGCTGAACTTCAGCCTAGTTCTCAAGCCCTTCTCTGATTAAACCAGCATGAAACAGCCTCAATTGTGCATGAGGCACAATTAAGATTAGCCCCGGAGAAGAAAAGGAAAAGGAGCTGTAGCAAAGACAGGGAGAACAAAATCTAGAAGACCTGTGTAAATCTGCTGGTACTGCTTGAGAAGTCACACAGGCACAGAGCAGTGACCACAGCAAGGTTTCCCTTCCAGAAAGCTTGGACAAGCAGAGATTATATGCAAGTGCTCATATGGTAGAATGCATACTGTTGGGGGAGGGGCTGACAATAGCTTCCGTGTTCAGTTCTGGTTTTTAGGCATTAATAAGCAACAACATCAAAATCCTTCATTAGCTGCTGCACTGAAACAGCTCTAAACAAATGCAAGAGATTTGATTATCACCTCCTGAAGTACGAATACACTTGTAGCTCCATACCTTGCACAGCAAGAAGCTGCTCATCTGTGGTCCAACGTGCATTAAATTTCTGAACAACCTAGATGGCATAAAAAATTAGATAGCTTACATTAACATAACAGGCAACTTCCACTTGAACCTGAGCCCATTAAAACCTCACAAAAACACAGCAAGTAATTCACTGTTAGTCAAACTATCACTCATTTTAGTAGCAACATTGTTTTCAACAAGGAACTGCGTGTGACATCTATTCAGTTAACTGTGACACACACGGCGCCCGTAAGTCACTGGATGATATAAAAAGATAGGGAACGGTCTGAGCAGATAACCAAGAGCCACAAACTCTTCAGAAGCACCTACTTGTCTTTATCACAGGCACCCTCTGTAATCTTTGTCAAATTATTTCCATCATGAGGCGCCAGAGTTGGAAGAAAAACAGCAAAAGCACTGAGTGCCAAGAGAAAGGACAGGCCGTTAATGTACCTCCTCATTTCTCAACACGTAGAGCAAAGCAACCACATCTCACAGGTGCATGTGGATACAGCACTGGAAAAAAAGATCTGGAATGCCAGTATTTCCTCTAGAAACTGTTTGCACATGTAAAGCATTGCTCTTCTTCCCTCTCACTCCCACTTCTATTACACAACAACAGTGAACACGCTAAAGGTCCTGATTCACTCTGATAACAAGGCACTGGTCCTAGTTTACTGACAAGATGAACAGCCCTGATATGGTGATACTGATTAGCTTTTATCTCCACGAGAAATGAGGGTCAGAAAATGATCCTACCTCTGGAAGTCTGTACTGTTCTATCCCACCTTCAAGTTTTTCTTTGAGAGCGCTGTTTGTCTGTTTGATATTTTGAATCTGTAAAGAAAGTTTCATCCCTTTAACAAGGATAAAAACCTTTGGCAGGTCAGCTTCCAGCAGCCCCAGGGGGAGCCACACCACCTCAGCACCCTACTTCTCATCACCTACCTTCTCTAATAAAAAAATTACTTGGAATAAAGGAACGTAGGTGCAACTACAGTATTAGAAGACCCTGTTTATTTTATTCTATCCTACCTGCAACTCGTTTGGAGCAATAACTGCTCCAACTTCCAGGTCCGTATAGAGTCCATATAAGATGAAAGCCCTGTTCACAGCACGTAATGAATCAAAAACTGTTGGAGAGCTCTGCTTCTCCCAGAGCACCAAGAAGGCTTCAGGCCAAAATACCAATTCTATTAAGTTTAATAAAGAGCTTGAGCCAGATCTCTACTTTAAAAACACTGAAAATGTTCTCATCCAGGAAACAGACTCATGTAGTAAACCTGTCTATACTAATAGATATTTGAAAAAACAGTTGTTTGTAACATTTGTCTATAACCATTTAAAAGACAGATCCACCAGATTAACAAAAGGTATGTAGGAAAATATGTATGATGTCTGTCTAAGAAAGAAGAAACAAAAAAACCCATTGGTCTGTTCCAAAAGCACCATAGGAAAAGATAAAGGAAATTGACTGCTGCAGATTGAAATCAAACTCACGAAATCAATGATATCTGAAGGAAATTCACAGTTAAAAGGAAGGAACTTGGAACTGTTAAAAAACACCAAAAGCCAAAAGAAGTTCCTTCAGGTCAGTGCTACTGATTTTCTTTTGTTTCGCTGTTGATACAAAGTAGGCATCTCATAGAACAAATGCATAAAAGAATAAACCACGTGGCTGCATTAATTTACAGCATAAGGCCCACAGCTTGTCAATTAAGCCACATAATGATGTGCATCATCATCATCTAGCTACAAATTTCTGAATCCTGCAGATGTGACAGACGCTACCACCAAAACTAGCAGTTATTCCTGAGCTACCTCATCCATACCTGCCGCTTAATTGAGACTAATTCCATGTCCAGTTGTCTGAGTACAGTGGTAGCAGCTGTGGCATTGGCGGAAACTGCCTCCACATCTTCTTGAGAAAGGAACATCCCTTTGGGAGGTTTCCTCTTCGCTCTGTTCTTGGCCTGTGTACTGTGCTTCTCCTTCTTCACCTGAGGAACGGTTTCAGCAGGAGGCACCTAGGAAAGATTGGACGAAACACATGCAATGTTTTAAGCAACCGAAGAAATCCTCACGCAAGCTGTGGATGCTCTTTACAAGAATTCTAGAGCGATCACGAAAGGAAAACCCAAACTATTTTGCAAACAAGGATTCATGCTCTCAAACAAGGATTTATGCTCTCAAATTAGCAAGATGCTTCAGGTGTTCACTTTCAGTCATCCTCAGTTTGCAGAAAGAAAGAAGTAGCTTGAAATCAGGAATATTTTGTTTTGATCTGTTGGGTATTTTTTTTTTCTTTTCTCTTTTTTTTTTTTTTTTTTTTTAAACTAGCACACTGTACATCCACTGTGTTACACAAATCTTTCTTCTAGGCAGCTTTCAACATTCACACAAGCTGACTGCTTTCTCAGCTCACTCCCCACTTTGGGAATTTTCAGTCATTTTATTCCGGATAGTTGCAAAGACTCCAACACCTCTTCCTGTTTTTGACATCAGGTCTCATCACATCAGCTTAACAGAACAGCAGAAGAAAAAGTAGAATTTGAAGATGGCAGAAGAACACAGCTAACAAAGTTTATAAAGATTTATTTTTTCCGTATGTCAGACAGGAAAAGGATATAGCAAACTGATTTAAAAGCTAAGGATGAAGGAGCGAGGTGACTACAAAGCAGTTCTTAGATCATTATGCAGGTTCTTGGAAGCTAAGATTTCCTGCCTAGTGCTGATATATTATGTTCAATTAAAGTGACGTTTGCCCACAAACAAAATTCGAATCTCTTTTGGAAAAGGGAATAATTTACATCCCACTAATTTGCATGCATTCTGGATAAAGCAAAGCATTGGCCACGCATTGCTAACAGGAATGATAGGTAAGATCCAATACTAAAGATCCTTTAAAGAGCACATTTGATTCCCTAATACCAAACATCTCTTCCAGAAGTTACTCTCAATAAGCAACACACACCCAAGATTTATTATCCAGTGGCTGGAATGTTGCCCAGAACACAGAACAGAAGAAGACAGGCAGGAGGAGAGAAAGCAGGGAGGAGAGGCCACACATCTGAAATCCTCCACTTGATCACTGCCAGTTTTAAAACATTGGCCTCACTTTGCACTACTGTTCCTCTCCTAATTTGCAGCTACATGCAGTTTCTACCCAATCTGTGGCATTTGCTCATTAGGAACACTAAAACCCACACAAGGTTGCACAAAGCCCCCTGTAAGCACTTGGCTCTGCCTCTCAGAGCCTGGAGAAGCCCAGAGCAGCTGCAGCAAACATATCCTGCACACTCTGCATGGGCTCAGGAGACACATTGGAGCAGTAATGTGGACAACTGCCTGCTCTCAACTCTTTTCTTGCCTCTTCTAGCATGAAGAACTCCATGAGAGATTACGCCTAAGGCAAACCCAGGAGCAAGAAATAACTATTGTTGTTTTGGGAGAAAAACCTGATTTCTTTCTTGCAGTGGGGAGACGGGATCAGGAGAAACCAGGCTGGCTTAGCTACAAAACAAATGAGGTAAACTCTGCACTCTGCTTCAGAAGCAAGGACTTTGATAACCAAGCCAGGTAAATTATGCAACATGGTTAGATGTTTCAGATTTATCCATATTTCATCTGCATACAGAATTTCTCAGGTTCACACAGTAGTGTCTCCAATGAGTTCAAGCTGTAAGGTGACCAACAGACAATGCTGGTGCTGCAAGTATCTCAGAAGCTTCAACTTGAAGTAAAAACGAAAGCAAGTTTCAGATGATTGTTCTACACAGCACAAAAGAAATATGAAGTTCTTCAATGCTGTGGACAAGAAGCTGGAGTTCAAGCAGAAACACAGAATCAGAGTTAGAAAAGACCTCCAAGATCAACCAGTCCATCCATACACTTACACCACCACTTCTCTACTAAACCACATCCCTTAGAACAACATCTAAATGTTTCCTTAAAACCAGGGATGGTAACGCCACCACCTCCCCAGGCAGCCTGTTCCAGCACCTGACCACTCTTTTGGAGAAGAAATTCTTCTTAACATCCAACCTGAAGGTCCTCTGGTGAAACTTGAGGCCGTTCCCTCTAGTCCTATTGCTAATTACACAGGAGAAGAGACTGGCCCCCACCTCACCATAACCTCCTTTCAGGTAGTCGTAGAGGGCAATAAGGTCTTCCCTGAGCACTCTCTTCTCCAGACTAAACAATCCCAGTTCCCTCAACCACTCCTCATTAAGACTTGAGCTCCAGATCCATCGCAGAATGGAGGCATTAGAAGCTGTTAAAAACCAAGCTCCAGTGATACTGCACAGGCTCCAAAAATTTGAAAACCTACCCTATCTTGGAAACTCTTGCTTTCCTGGCCACATACACATTGCTGCAGAATTAAATCAACTCATGAAAAACAATTAAAATCCAGGGTTTAGCAGCACTCCTCTATTCAGAAATTGCCACTGCTATCTACAACACTTCATACAAACCCCTGTAATACAAAGGTTTCCTCATATTCGATGGTTTAAAAAGAAAAGACCAAGCTCAGTCCGTGTAAAAGCATGGGATGAAATGGGAGGCATTTCTAGAAACAACTGCCTCAAGAACAGAGATGTTAAGAAAGCAGCCCTGACATCTGCATTATAGAATCACCATCTGAGGGAATCTGAGCAGCTGTAGCAATACTGAAAGTACTAAGAAAAGGGAAGATTCCCCCTCCAATGATCCCCAAAAGAGGAAACAGAGATGAGAGATTTCAGATACTCTGAGAAGTCCCAGTATTCTTGACAACTCATACAGTAAGTGACACATTTTAGAGCTGAAAAACTGTCTCCACGGGGCTGGGACAGGGAGGTTCTTTACGGTAACAGTCTGGGGCTGCTGGTGCGTGGCTGACCAAGTCATAAATGCAACTACCAGGAACAGCCCCTCTTCCCAGATACCTGCTCTCTCAAGGTATTTTTAATCAGCTCCAAGTTAAAGAACTGCAAAATTGAATTAATTCCAATCAGTCAGAGCTGGTTGTCGGCTTTGTTCTGGCCAGCAGTGCAACCAGCCACTGTCCAGAGGAGCCCCTAGAAGGCTGCCTGCTCCTGCAGCCAGTGTGACTGCACACAGCTGATGAGTTCAACAGACCTCTGAGTTGGGTTAGAGCACACCACGGCCTGTAGCAGTACCGAAGTGGGGGGCATTCAACTCCTATACAAGACTTTCTGCAAATGTCTTGATGGTAGTTATTTGCCATCTGCTCTGCTTTGGCCTTAAAGCAGAGGCAGCTAAACTGGCAAAGAGCTACTGTTCCCACTTCTGCAGCAGGTTCACAGCAAGCCAGTGTGTTAGAGAAGGAAGCAGTAATAAAAAGGATTGAAAGGTCTGTTACAGATGCAGTCTCTCAGAAAACCTGAAGTGTCAAATACTAACTAGAAATTTTATCATTTAAAAAAAAATGGGAATTAGATGATATTAATTATTCACAAGACACACTGGACAGTCACTGTATGCCACTGATACTTATCAAAGAAGGATCCTTCAAGCTGAGTGCTGTCAAGGCTTTCAACAACTCAGCTTCTTGTAGGAATGAATGACTGGCTTCACACCAACCCTGCTCCTAGGAAATCATCAGAGACACTGATGGTGGAAGGCTGTTTCTGGGAAATCTAGAAAGCACTCCAAAACAATGGAGAACAGACCAGAATGGTGTGATTTTTTCAGTTACTTCCCTTCAGAATAATTTGTTAGAAGAATTAATGTCACTGACAGTGACTGACAAAAAACCACTGCTCTAGGCCCTTGCTCTTGCCTGTTGTGCAAACTCAGTTTTAAATAATTTTAGTAATCCTTTCCTATAAATAGCCTCTTTAGAAGATTATTAAAAAAAAAAATAAATCAGATGACAATGTCTGTCGTTGCTGAGAGAAAGCAAGCCACAGGAAGCCAGGAGATGGAGTTACTTCAAGGAGAAGGCCTTAGGGTAAACGCCCTCCTGTGCCACACACTCATACACACATACATATAACCCGTACTGCTGCTGAATTGCAAGGTTCTTTTGTTTGGTGCCAAATAACCTGCAAGTTTCACATCTGAAAATGAAGTACATGCCCTACAGATGACCACCACAGAGTTAGGTTTTCAGAAGTGTAGGTCTATCTGCGTGGATTCATCCAGAACTGTATGCCAACTTAAAATTAAAGCATCTCAAGTGAGGCTCAAGTAGTACGTTTCAAGTAAGTATGATATGCACATAATGACAAGGCCTCTCTGCCAGACAAAACTGTCCATACAAAAGGTCTCTCCTTTTTCACTCACAACTGTAGTTGAAATCCTGGCATCACTGAAATCCTCAGGACTATTCCGAGGATTTCAGTTGATCAGGAATTTGCTTTAGAGTCTATGCTGTAAATAAAAGCGCTCTTGTTCATCTATCTAGAACAGTTACAAGGATTTATCTTCCTCCCACCAAGTCATCCACGGAGGGACAGAAGTGCTCCTATTCCACCTCAGAAAACATTTAGATCGTCTTCAACCACCAGTGAGGTGGCTCAAGCTAACACAGCCAACTCTGAACAAAGACTCCAAACATCTGTGTAGTACACTAGCATGTGCTGGTAAAGCCTTCAGGTTTTCCACTTTCATCCTCATTTATCTATACTCATCTTGGTCTAAGAACAATTCTGAAGACAATTCTTTTCTTGTATGACAACCATACAAAGCACAAATAAAGAAAATTAGATACTGTCAGCTTCTACATCAAGCAGTTAGTAAGTAAACACTTTCATGCGTACAGTAGTAAGAAAAGAGTTATACCTCCTTTTTGCTCTCCTTGTTTTGTTCAACTTCAATATCAATAGGGTTATTTCCATTTGCTTCCTCCATTTCATCCTCACTGAAAGACAAAAGCAAACAGTTCTGCATCACTTTGTGAGGCTCTGCTTCTCTGTAAATAACATACTAAAAAAAATATAAATGCATGGATACAACAGCAAATTCAGCAGCTTTCCTTGTGTTTTTTTCCACCAGGATGGGCTCTCCAGGGGTCTGCAACATTGTTGTTTTCCCCATTTATTTGTTTATTCAAGTCAATTAGTTCTTAGTTGTAAAAGCACTGGAGACATTTCTTTTTGAGAAAGACTGGAGTGGTCTACTTAGGCAAAATAAGTCTGCTCAGATGGAGATTGGATACATTCAATAGCTAACAAGTTACCTTTTAAAGAACATCAGATATTGAGAATTCTAAAGTTAGGCAAACCCAGACAGAAACAAAGATTTAGAATGCCAGCAAGTAGTACTAACACAGATTTCAAACAACTCTAACGTTTAGCAAGACAGATAAGCACAAGATGAACTCCCTCAAAAATAAGCATTATTTATTTATTTACTTATTTTTTCCAGTCTCAATCTCCCATTTCCTTCTCCCTTGGACAAAAAAAAATGTATCAGTTACAGATTAATAAAATGCATGAAACTGGGGCCATGTTGAAAGTGACCTTGGCACACCTGGACAGTTTGGCTTCATTGGAATTTTAATCAGACATTAAATCAAATGTATTTTCACCATTTAGAGTTTCTGTACTGTACACAACTAAAGTTAATTGCACCATTTGGGATGATGCCCAGAAACTGAAGAAATCTAATCAAAGCGGTTTTTTTAAATTACTATATTAAAAAGTCTATTTTGTCGTGTCAAATCCTTCAGAGGAGGAACTTCAGCTGGAAGAGGTATGTCAAAGCTGCACTGTGCTGGGCAGGGGAACCCGAGGGGAGCTGTGCTTAGTGCGAGTGTTCCTGGAGGAGCAGGGGACAACAAGCTGGTGGGTGCCACAGGGAAGGCAGGTGCTAAGGACTATTCACAACAGTGGACTCACAGCTGCCTCCTTGCAGTTGTGCAGATGTCACTTAAGGAATTTGCTGCTAGATGACTTAACGCCCATCAAAAGGACAGCTACTTTACAAGCCACTCCTGCAAACCCCCATCTGATCCACAAGATACTTCATTTGTACAGTCACGATTCCAAGGAATAAAATTCTCAAGCACCTCTTTCAGATACGCATATACAAGACTCTTTGCACACAATCAGCAAGAGCCTGGTCCCAAATGCACTGGGAGCTGTTTTCATGACAACCTGCAGAACGGGGGAATTTCCCTGCATAGCCACAGAAGAGAAAGCGAAGTACCTAAACAAGTCACCTCAGGCTCTCTTCCCTTAACCTCGTCCCCAGCAGATCTGCCTTGTGTTCTCACCTGGGCTCAGCTGTCAGCCTTTCTGCAGAAGCCAAACCCCACAGGCTTCACTGTGCTGGCAATTTGCTTTCAAATTCCAGCAAGTTCTCCAAACGTGAGCTAGATCAAAACCCACTCACTCATTTTTGCAATGTTAGATATTGATCATTATTAACTGAAGGACATTTTTGAGATTTTACCAAGACCCAGAGGCTCAGTACTACATCAAACTTGGGTACTGTGAACTTACCCAGCTTTGCTCCCACGCTCCACATGGGTATACCGACAAACCCTTGGGTATGTAGAGGCTTGACTATATGACACAATAGAGGGGAGGAAGGGAAGCCTAACACCAAGCTGCAGATGCAAACCAAATTTATGCATTTCCAACTCAGCTGCCTTTCTCAAAGGCTCCAACATTACAATTACAGCACAAGGCTGCCCAGACAGTTCTTCCCCATCCTCCTTGTGGCCAGAGGATATGGGCCGGAGGGTTGTCTTTCCTAATTGCAGTGATTCCATTTATTGGAGCAAAGAAAAAAATTAGAGAGGCAGCATAGAAAAAAAATCTTAAACTACACAGTACTAGACAAACACACATTCCTTAAAACTGATATTTTTCCTCCTTGCAAATTAGTAGGAAATGAAAGCAGGATGTGAAGATCAGGACAGCCTTTGCAGATAAGAACACAGTGAGGAAGAGAAAGCCAGGTCAAATACCAAATGAGCTGGCTGATAGTTTTCTCCCCAGTCTTGCCTGTTAAACAAGCACTGTTGACCTAGTGGAATGATGGGAGAGGTTGAGTGACTCAGCGTAGCACGTCTCAACCCTGGAAATGTGTCTCTTCCCTCTTCCCAAACAGGGCTCTGTCATCCAGCCCTGGAGCCAGCACACAGCTGGAGCAGCAACTCCTTGGAGGTAAAAGCTTTTACAGAACTTTGCTCAACTTAGGAGTCTTCGAAAGCCAGACACTTTAAGACTGGGCTAGTCTGGTTGCAAAGACGTGAGCAGCATTTTAGCACAGGTTGAGAAGGCACCTACATTAAGCAGACAGGCTTGCTGCTGTTCAAAGGGATGGTTTTCCCTCCCAGACACCTGAGACCACCGTGCTTCCGAGCCCCTGGAGCTCCAGAATGAGACCAAGTCACCAAGGGGCAGTAACCTTTCAGTTGTCTCCAGCAATACACAAGACCACTGGCTGAGCCACTTCTGTCAGTGGCACACTGGGGTATCAAGGAGAGTAAACTTGCAGGGAAAGCTGTACCTGCAGGAATTAGAAGTTCACTAGCTAGTGAGCTTCTGACTTACCATCACCCTCAGATCCCAACACAACCAGCACTCCTTGGGGCAACCCTGCCAGAGGGCTTATCCTAAGCTTCTTTGTGAGACCTTTTCTTCAAACAAAAAAAGGCCTGACTCTGTTTATCTCAGAGATTGCACTTGGCCTGAAAAGCTCACACATGGGTTCCCATGTGAAAGGCGGAGGGAAGGGGGCATGGGTGCAAACACACAGGCTCAAGAGGTGCTAACTGCAACCCATGCCCCACTGAGAGCACGTTCTCTGTCTACTGAGCATCACACTAAGGAAATAAAGGCAGTTTTCTAGTTCTTTTATTACTTTTATTACACTACTCATTTTCTGGCCCTGCTGACACCAGTGCCAAACAGCTTGTAAACAAGTTTTAATTTCATTTTTGCCACCCCCAAGCAGTATCAGAAAAAAAACACCTAGCATGCTGGGATGGTGACCATTGCACTAGAGGGCAACCAGGAATTGCACAGTGTTGGAGAAGGAAGCACACCTAATTGCTGACACATTCTTTCTGGCTTCAAGCAAAGCAAAACACATGTAGCAGGGAGGAGGGGTGGGGGAAAAAGGCATGGTACCAGGAAACATTTGAGGGAAAATCCTACAGCTCGTTTCTTACAAGCTAACAGTAATCTCTGAGATAGTCTAAAGAAATTAGCGTGTGTCAATACACAGCCTTTCTGCTTGCAAACCTACCTTTCCTCACGTTCCCTTTTTTGTTTACGAGCATGACGGTCCATCACGCTAGTTTTAGTCCTTGTCTTCTTCCAGGAGTAGTAAAATTTCACCAGGCTGGCTATTGATTTGTCAGGAAGCTGTAAATTAAACATGTATCCTTTTATACGCTTATATGTAAAGTATCCCCAGGAGTACACACACACAATTGGTCTGTTTTTAATCAAGGAACATCTGATCTCTCTACTTCAAATTCTGACAATTTCAAGAAAGGCAGTTCTGCAGCCTTGCAAAACAAACAAACAAACACAAAAAAGTAACAGTTTCAGGCTAATGCCTCCTATTTGCCACATTAAAATCTCTAAAGAACATCTCAGCAAGCCTTCAACCAACCAGGCCAGGTAGCAAAGGAACATAGTGAAAGCAAACCCAAAACAGGATATTGAGAGTGAGGAAACAGTTTCAAAAGCTAACACAGGCACATGGAAGCAAATGGAGGAACTGATGAATTGCAAGCTATATCCCAAACATATCTCTGATCTTGGGTTAAAAAGCCCCATTCACATCATTCATGTGATGAAGCTTACCCAAAGGTCTCAACAAAAGATGTTTTCAAACGGTGAAACGCTATTGTACGGTTAATTGAGGATATAGGAAAACCACAAGTCAGATTTTTTTTTTGTCCTCTTACACTAACGTCATTGCCCTGTGGTTATGAATAAGAAGTCTGCCGTGGAAAAGACTAAAGCTACATTAATAATTCCCTGCTCATAAGGTATTCAGCATGCATGTTCTTACGCAGGATTTCTACAAGGTAAAAGCCCACCCTTTTGCTGAATAAAACATGTTTTAGGTGAGCCTGTGATTCAGCTCAGAGGGCTGGATGAGTGGGAAGAAAACAAAACTGAGCAACAGCCAAATTACTGAGATACTAGAGCTTAAATCTTCTCTTGAGATAAGCTGGTTCTCAGACTGCATATTGACTTTAAGTCCTAATGGATCACACCAAACTACCACCCCAGCTCACAATTACACACAAGCATAAATCCATCTGCTCAGGCCAAAACACACACTGTGCCTGCACAGTGAGCTGTCTGGATGCTGGGCTGCCAATAGCCATGCAGCAGGCTGGTATGCTGGAATTAAAGAGTTCCAAAGAACAAACTCAGGGACAAGGCTGTTTGTCACAAACATCAGCTTGGCTATAAGCACACGCTAAGAGTGCCAAGATATCAGAATCAGCTCCGGTAAATAACGTAACTCATCTTCCATTCTCTGGCTTCAGCGACTCTCTCCTTGGTTCCAAGCCGCACCGGTGCTAATGGGCCAACAGATATAAACCAACAACTAACACGCTCCAGAGCCATTGATTCCTGTCCCCTGCTAAACACAAAGCTCCGTGCCATTTAATTCCTTTTATGCAGGATGGTTTTACTGGGAGCAACAGTAAAAGAAAAGTTTATCATTACCTAGGGAACAGTGTATGAGCTTGGCATCCCTGTATTGGAATGCACTTCACCCAGGGACAGCGTCATGTTTCTGCGCATAAACTGAGTTGTAACTTTTTGTTCTGGTGTTCAACTAAGCAACAGGTCATATTCCTTCCTGCCCCACAGGACATCCCCCCCCAGCAATAAATTAAAAACAGAGGAACAAAGAAGAAAACTCCTTCAACCTTCAGGAGACCACAACTCTCCAGACTGCCTGCATCAGCTGCCCATAGTACATGCAGGCCTCAAACCAGTGCAGCTGGGTGCTACAGGACTCCAAGGACAAACGAACAGCAAAGGGACATTCAAAGAGGACATGAGGAAAGCAAGCCTCTTCCTGCCACCTTTGTGACAAAAGGGACCTGACAGTCCAGAGACCTTTCCTTCACACTTTGGAGGTAGGTTACCATTCACCTCCAATAGGATCAGCAATGCAGACCTTCACCTCCACTTTAAAGAAAATGAACAAACCACAACCGCGCAGCTCAAAACCATGGCTGAGAGGAGTTTGGTTCCCACTCTGGAGGCAAACTAGTCAAAGAAAAACTCAAAAAATAAAAATCTACACTCAATCATCTCCATATTTCAAAAGGCAGCCTCATCACCTTCCGCTTAAGTTGGGTGCTTTTCTTTACCCACACACACCCCAGCAGTTCCCTTTCAGGCAAAAGCCTACCCTCAAAGTTTTCAATAACAGTTTTAGAAATATTGTTAGAAATTGAAAGCAAAGGACCGAATATTTGAACTGATATACAAAACTTCACCACACATCCACTGACAGTCCCAAATCACATTAAGCACAGACTTCACACTCAAAATGAATTCCTAAAAAGCAGGTTGCAAGAGAGGAGTCAACTCTGCACAGAGATAATCTTTACTCCATGTGTGGGTGGGCATGTGCGTACAGACCATGCTTGAACTCCAACTGAGACAAACACTACCATAGCACACAGGGGACTGAAAACCGTAATTTCCAACCAATAAAAACTGCACAGTCAGAATTTATCCTGAGCTGGCAAAGCACTTCAGGAAAACACTTCTGCAGGGACTCCAGAAGCAGCGCTGTTTTTACCTAGTCAGTATTACTTTTCCTCCACCATCCCCTTTGGCCTGCTCTCTCACAGATGCATTACACAGAAGCTCAGCACTGAAGACTGCCCAATTGCCTGTTCTTCTTTTTCAGCCCTCTGACACCACTTACCATCTGCTGGATCCTGTGGAAGGTTTTCCCATGGAAACTGAAGGCCTGTTCAAACAAGACCTTGTCTTCCACTGTCCACTCATCTGGGAATGGAGTGAAGTTCGGCAGATCCGCCAAAGATTTCTCAATATTGTGCTTGTGCCAAAACAGCATCCCAAGGGCCTAGAAATAACAAGGACAGCACAGGGACAACTGTAATCACAAGTAGCATTATCACGTGCGCAAAAAGGGACAGCTACAGCATTTTTCTCAGGCACCAGGCTAACCATAACTTTTAATTCTCAGATACGTCAGACATGTGTATGTGCAAGAAACATGGAAAGTGACCCACGTCCTTACACATTTTGAAGAGCAAACTGAAATTCAGTCAAATTATGGAGGTAGATTGTAAGAAAGGAGTGACAGCTGAGATATAGGAGAAGAAAATCGAAGGGATTCCAACTTTACTGATCATTATATGCACAGAAAAGCTAAGCAAAGCCTTGAGAAGGCCACCTAAAAACCAGATTGAACTTGAGGAAGCTTCTTGCCATTGCTGAACTCTCAGCATTTCCCACGCAGTCAGGAGGGCCATACAGCAGCGGGGGTTCTTCTTGGTTGTTTAGGGGCTTTTTTCTTTGAAGGGAAGGGCAAGAAATGGTGAGAGGGTGGGGGAAAATACAGGAAAAGCACAGGGCAAACAGTAACCCTGACTTGCTGCTAAGGTATTCCCATCCAAAGGAGAAAATAATCTCATTCATTTTAAGGGCTGCTCATTTGTTTCCATCAGCTACATCTCACTTTGCTGCAGCAGTCTGTGGAACTGAAAACCAGGCAAGTGTGTGCCCTGCACTTCACCACCTGCAAACAGTCCCCTCCTGAGTCCCCCAGACATACATCCAAAGCCAGCCCTCTCCTAAGGGCACACAGCTCACACGCATTATGACACATCACTGCATCTGGCACAGCAGTGACCACTGCGAGTCATTCTGGGAAGGCCTGACTCTGCAGAGCTGGAAACCAGCCTTGCACGAGGGCTGCAAAGAGAAAACAACCCCTAACATGCTGAGTAAAACACCAGAGTAACCTGCTTGTCATATGCAAACTCAGTTTGGGTTTCACAGCCTCAGTAATCCCCACCTAGTAGTTTCATCCATTCTACTCAGAGCTACAAAATCACTCTGAATCTGGGGCTTCCCCATTACGCTTTGCTATGCAAAATGAAGTTCCTTTTTGGGATCTTGCTTCACTGAAACTGTGCAGGGGGCAGGACTACAAATATTAACCTTATCCAAGATTTTGCCTTGACCCTGCTGACCTTTCAGTGCTGCCAGAGCACCTTCCTTCCCCACAACTCAGAAGCCCCCTTTAACCAAGAGTCAGAACAAGATAAAGTCTTGGTCGCGGCACAGTTGCTCAAGTTGTCCCTGATGCCACGAACCAAGTTACATCTATTCACTCTGGCAAGCGTGGAGAAAAGAAACTCCTTTGCAGGCATCAAAGACCAAGTTTTCTCTCGTCATCTCTACCAACTTCAGATAAGCGCTATACAAAACTTATTCCATGAGAAAAAGCAAGGGAAAAGCATGGAATGAGCCATTTGGGTGCTAAACACTGCTAATTACTAGTGCAGGCCAAGGGGATGGCTGCCCTTCACCTGTACAGGGCTGGCCAGGCTGAGCGGAGCCCTAGCAGTGTGGCCCCGAGCCCCTGCCAGTCACCTGCTGGCAATGGAGCATACAGCGTGGCACTGGGCCACGGGCAGAGGAGGGACAACAGTACAGGAGCCGCCTGCAGCATGGATGCAGCCAGTTGGATGGGAGAGCCACTGGGCAGAGCTGGGTGCGTGCCCCGGACACCAGCCAGGCAGCTCACCGCTCACTTGAACAAGCCAGCACTCATTCATCGGCAATGGTGGGCTTCGGGCAGGGGACACGGATGGAGGAATGGGAATCTGTGTTATGGTGTTAGCCAAGCCACCTGCACAGCAGCCCAAGGAAAATGGCTGTCTGGGGATGCGTGTGTGGGAAAGAATACACCAGCCAGCAAAGCCCAAACAGTGGCCAAATCCTAAAGCTCGTTCTGACTGGCTTCCAGGGAGTCCGTACGGGCTCTTCCAGAGCTACCCAGCCAACAGTGACTCTGATACCTGCCGAAAAGGAAGCGTCCCTTGGTGACACAAATCATCCTGATTTGAAAGCCTGACATTAGTCCCTCTGATACAAAGCGAGAATGTGCCTTGCAGCTAGAAGACAGATCCTTCCCAGCTATTTCCTAGAAGTGCTTCACTTGGCTGTCCAGGAAATCCTAAAGGACTCGTGACACATGTACATCCCAAAGGACCTGGGACACATCTCCAGAGCACTATGTGAGTGCTAGGGAATGAGAAAAGAGTTAGGGCATTTTTACACAAAGCTCAGCTATTCTGTGTCCCGATTTGAAGTCCCCTGACTTCTACTGCTGTACTCAGAAGACAGGGGCCAAGGGGAAGGCAGATAGGAATTAGGTGTTGAGAGAAGGATGGGAGATAGCTATTTGCAGCATTCACATGAACACAAATCCACATTAGCCAAATACAGTTTCCCAAAACAGAAGAGTTCAGCTTGTTTAAAAACCACAAGCTTCATTTCCATCCATCTCCTGGATCAATCTACTCGGTGGACACTTCTCCACTGAAATCACAAAACCCTAAGGCAATCCCTTTTAGCAATATTACCCACTATTTCCAGTACTAGGATATACCCAGCTCAATTGACATGATCCATCCAGGGATTTTTTTTGGATTTAAGTCTGCAGGCTTTTGGTGCTTTTTTCTTCCTTTTATTGCAATTTTCTGCTCTTAGAAACTATAAATATCCACTCTGATCATCCCTGATTTTGCTGAAAGTTTTTCTGGCTAACTCAATCTCAATCCTCACATCCCACAAGAAATCTTTTTGAGGATGAGTATCAACCACTGAAAGCCTGACTCAAAGATGACAGCACAGTCATTTAAATAGAACCCCTGCCTGACCAAATCACTGGCTTCTATGCTAATGGCCTGCGCCTGAACAATTTCATAAATTTACAAGTTTTCTGAGAACCTATTTGCAGAAACAGCATGTAATTTGCTCATACAGTAGATCATGCAATTCCCTGCCTTACCTTTCTGGAAAACATATTAATGAATAGGGAAATTCCAGAAAGAGATCAGAAAAACTTCCCAGCCACAACTCATCTTCCTTGACAAGTGTTGAAATCGATGGTAGTTACAGAGAACATGAGTACACAATCCTAGACCACGTAAAGGAGAGGTCTGGACCCTTCAAGACAGGATTTCAATCTCTAAGCTAAAGGCACTGGCTAGCCTCAGGGACACCGGAGACATTATCTGTGAACTGTGATACAGTTTGCAACACAGTTTTAAGGTAAAAAGCCCTGGATATTGGTTTGTGATGGTTCAACAGTGTGTTAATAAGCACCAAGACATCCATGAGGCAGAGGTGGAGCAGTTAATTCGAAAATGCAACACAAGCAGGCAGCTGTCCAAAGATGAGCCATCCCCACCAGCCAGGTTTTTTTAACACTGTTTGGGGGTTCCAGAAGTGTTCAAGGAGTGGTCATCACAGGAAACATAGTACCCGTAGCCTAACTCCGCTAGAAATTGTGATGTTAGTTTTTGTTTTTCTTCACTTCTTATGTCAAATTCAGAGTGAGCTTTACATTCTCAGAGGAGAGGTCACCACTGTGAATAGCCAGTGTAGGGAGAAGGAGAAGAGGAGAAAACACTGGCAGTATAAAAGGGAACTAAGAGGCACTTGCAGGCAGTCACTTTAAGACAAGTTTCAACATCTGCTGAAAACAACTTTTTAAATAAGATGAGTATACAAAGGTTTATTACCTGTTCCATATTGTATCCATGCTTCTCTTTAGCAATGGCAATATATTCGTCCACTGAAAAACAAAGAGAAGAAATAAGGGCATTTCATACAGTGATCTCATCTCCTCTTCCCAGGCAAAAACCCAGCTATGCAGCTCTGACTTCAGTCATGGTCACTGTATCCTCCACAAAGAACTCTGGTGAAGAGTTACTGAATCCAACAATTCAAGAAAGGAAGAAAACAAAAGGAAAACATCAGACACCAAACTCCATATTTTCCTTAACAAGCTTAATGACACATGATATCCAAGGCAATAGCACGAAACACTGCATATAATATTGCAAAACTACTGGCATTTTTGTGTTAAAAGCACAAGTCTTTCTCGTATGGTCTGCTTATTTACTCTCTGAAGAGTTTCTAATACAGTTCTTGTTCACCAAAACTGTATAATAAGCATGAGTTTCTCAAAGAGATATGAATGTCCCAATTTCTTTCTTAAATCCCCCACCCCAAAGCAGCTGTTTTCTTAGGAACAGAACACTCAAACACAATCCATACCTTCCAATACAGCCAGAATCCTAGTGCTGCACAATCACTGCAGATATCTTGGCAAATCAGTCAGGTCCTATGCCTCAGCAATTCTCATCTTGGATCAAACCCCACCTCTACGAATTATCATGCCCCTGAGAGCTTTTAACCTTTATAATGCGAGGATGCCCAGAGGAGTTATATTTTGTATGGACAGGACTAAAACCCAAATGCCTATTTTGGTATGAGTAACTGAGCTTACTTTACATCCAACTGCACCCATTTGAAGGCTAGATCAAAGTCAGCACTCAGTGCTGTTTTTCTGAAATCCATGGCCTTGTGATTGGTCATTATTTGACACACCAGAAAGATAGCATCCTTGAAAAACAAGCTAAAACATGAGACTCATACTTCCCCTGATGGAGTAGAGCATTCTGGAAGCAGCGGTTGTACATAGGATCCCTGATGTGCAAGTCCCCTGGAAGGCTTCAAATAGGAACCCAGAGAAAGAATTCACTCATGTACTGATTTTGAACTTCAAGGCGAGTCGCTTAATAATGAGCTCAAAAATCCCCCTTCCTTCTCTGCAGGTACTCAGGGAGGGATGAAATGAAATTCCTGCACCAAGCACCCTACTCCCACAGTGACACAGAGAGCATGTGCAGCAACTGAGGAAGGAAATGGGGCTGTGAGCACTGCAGCTGAGAAAGCCACAATTCCCACGATCTGTGCCTCATGATTAACTTCAGCTCTCACATGTGCTTCTCCCACTTTTTTTTTGTTTGCCTTTATGAGAATTCACAGTGAGTCTGTGGCATTTCTTAAAGTCATTTCTTTACACTAGGGCACTCCTCAATTCTTTCTTCAACTGAGAGAACTAAACAGCAAGCTCAGTAATTACGAGGCTAAACAGAGAGGATAGAGCAGAAAAGACAGCCCCTTCTCAGCCTGTCATCTTTAGAAACAAATAAAACTTAGGTAGTTAAAGTAGACACCCTGCCTTATTAAACAACAGAATGCTTGATATCAGTACCAGTACTTCATTTGGCAACAAGAATCATTAACTAATTTTCACACAAAGGTGTTGCAAAAAAAAGAGTTTTTAAGTGCCATAGTAAAGTCTGTTGAGAACACTGTTGGAGCCACGTGTTCTGGCAGGAGAAGATTACGCATGACATACAGGCACAGTCAGCATGGGTGCAGCGGCACGTCAGCAAGGACACTCCAGAAAGCTCCAGCTCCCTCAGGCTCCCACATGTTCTCTCCACTCACCTGAGTACAATGGGCACTCCCAAAGACTGACAGAACTATTGCTGGAGCACATTCTGGAGGGGTTCAGTCTAAGTTTTACTAGCCCTTTGAGGAAATCTGTAGCCACAGCCAATCATTTGCACCCCTGCAGCACAAACACACCTATCTCTCCAAGTCAGCAAATTGTTTCTAAGGGACAGTAACTATCTGTTCTTGCAAACAATCTTTCTGTGTATTATGCAAACATAAAAATTGCACAGACTGTGGGAGGTGACAGAAGCTTCTTAGGCTGAAATTGCTGCATTGCCTCGTTGAACATCCTGTGAATTACAGAGGGTAGGAACCTCTAAAGCCAGCTTTTCTACAGGGAAAGAAAAAGCTTGCAGACCCACACTCCAGGGGACAGCATGATCCAGGACTGCATGGGAACAGCAAAGGGAACTGCCTCCTCTTCACTCACAGCAACAAAGGGAACATCAGCAGGATGTGGGCAGATGCGCAACTTCTGATGCTCCCAGACTTCATAACCATACCAAAAGCAAAAGCTGCCAGGAAAACCTAAGTGCGGCATTTCCCAGTACTTCAGCTAAGTACTCTTGGCTTCCTTAGGACAGGTATTCCACATGCAGTGCTATATATTTTGTCTGAGGGGGAGGTGAAGGAAGGGGGAGGGAAAGAAGCTGAATTCTCTAAAGTCCAAGGCTGAATTAAGCCCCTGAATGCTAAGTACTGCTGCATTAACCAGCTCACTTTCACAGTAGAAAGGATCCACAGTTCCTGATTTGACTTTAGCATCTTATCCTTTAACACATGCGGAAAAGAGATGAGGTCCTTCTCCTCTTCAGCATATTACCTTGCTTATGCCAGATTATTATAAGCAATGAAAACTTCTTCCCTCCTCATGCTCCCCACTCCCAAAAACCCTAAGTCTTTTCTCTCCTAACCCTACAAGGACATTAGCAAGGATTCCCCATACCAATCAGATTTTTCTCGAATGGAGTCAGAATGCCTCAGAGCCAAATAGCCTATCAGCAATCTGACATGTTGAAAGGAGACAGGATGCTTCTCTGTCACGGTGCAGACTGCGTTACACCTCACTGTTACAGGGGAGGAAGAGAAAAAGACAACAAGGTCATTAACCAACCACAAGCACACAGGACAGCTCCTTCTAGAATCGTTTGCAGGCGAAGAAAAAACATGGAAAAGGAGTATACCATTGTACTTTACTCTGGTACACAGGCAGGCAACAAGCTGATTTAGCCCATTTTGCTTGTCATTTCTCAGCTAATTGTGGGCTCATTCGCTTTGACGTTTGCACCATCTGAGATGTCTGACAGCCTATTGAGCAATCCCTCTGATTACTCCTCTTTACCATCCCCCTTTGCGTGGAGTAAGCAAGAAAGAGCACGGCACCAACTGAGTCACAGGATCCCTTTAGTCTCTCATACCAGTAGAGCCTGGAATTGCCACAAGCTTAATGCTTCACATGCCACGCTAGATAAATAAGTGCTCTCTTCCATCTCTGCCTTCCCAGCGCACTTCCAGCAAGCCCAGGGCAGCAGGCACGTGAAATTCTGCTCCACTGCATTTCAGTGGCATTCAGTCATGCCCAGTGTGTAACCCACCAATCTGTTTAGACATCAGAGCTCAGAGCCAGAGGAGCCTGGAGCAGAGCCCTGCTTGCACCAGAAGAGACAGCATGCCAGCATGGCTCTTAGCTGCTTTCCAGAAAAGTGAGAGCAGAAGTGCAATCTTGTCCCATTCTCCCCAGAATCAGCTAAGCCACCACAAGCTCTTCTGCCAGATAGATGAGAACATCCTCACCCCAATCCAATCAATTTCTCAATTCTGAAAAGATATTTATGCTCAGACCAGGCCACAAAAACAACATTTGGATAGAGACAGCTGTGTGACATGGGAGATGCACCGCTCCTGTGAAGGCTCTTGTTGCTACTAGAAACCAGATGAGGGGGGAAGGACAGAGAAGAGAGTAATAAACTGGTATTTCTTTACCAGTTTGGCTACGTTTCTTCTCTTGTACATATTTTAGCAGTGCAGAGATGAGCAGGACACCCCCACCCCTGCCATACCCATACTGAGCACTAAGACAGTGAGCTCCTTCCTACAGCTAGCCTGCTCAGGAGGGCAGGAGTAGCACAAAAGGTGGGACACAAAGGGAACACAGAGCTTTACATACACCATCACAGCTGAGAGGAGCAGAGAGTACCTGGATGCTTAAAAAGAAAAAAAAAAAAAAAGCCCTCCTTCCCAGCACAACAAGAAAGGTGATCGAAAATAAGACAACTAAAGATCCTGAGTGTAGCATTAACATAAGGAAGGGAGATGGAAGGGAATGAGAAAGGAAGCAAAGGAAGATGCTTCCTCTGTGCCAAGTAGAAAGAGGAGAGTGTGAGACCAAAATGGTGCCCTCAGCCCCTGAATGCTGTGATTGTTTCCAGCTGGTATTCTCATACAGCCTTTTTTTTTCCCCTGCTGACCACCTTCCTACAAGAATTCCTCACTAGAGGCAAAAGAAAGGGGACACTACTGGCTGACAAGAGCAAACAACTGCATTGCTGATTTTCAGTCCCGCATCCTAGAGCACTGAATTCAGAAATATAAAACAAAAGCATTAATTTCAGGGTGGGAGAACTCTGAGAAGAGAAATGCCTGAAAGCAATGACTCCCCTCATCACCATTTCATCAGACGAAGCAACCTCTCCAAGTGGGTCTTTTGGGAGAACTCTCCCGCCTCATGCCCCACACCTGATTTGGTTTTTAAAGACCCCACAAGCATCACATCATGTTCAGTGGACTCAGTGACCCCGAGCAGGGTTTGCAGCAGAAGCAGGAGCGCTAAAGCCCATAGAACGCTACAGGAATGCAGAGGTAGAGCTGTTGCTGCAACCTCAGTTCACCCCTATTACTGGGGTACTGCAGGAGCTCTGAACACTTTGCATATTACGTGATGCAATACCCTGACAGAACCGGGTGAAATAAGGACAAAAGCAGCCTTCACAGACTCAGTAATGTGCTTCACGGGGTTTGATCAATGCTGGAACCTGTGAGGAATTTCGGATACGGCTGTACATCTCCCCCTCTTCTCCCTCTCCATACAGAGCAGAAAGAAGTCAAGCCCCAGAATAAATCAGTGTTATATAAGGGAAATAAGGAGCATGGATTAGACATACACATGCAAAATTTTTCCAAATTTCAAAACACAGTTATGACAGCACGCAAACAACTAACCACAGTTTCTACCTCAGCTGTAACAGCAGCAGCTGCAGTGCTGTCCCACGGCTTCGGTGGAACGCTCCTGCCACCTCGTGGTCGCAGCACAGACAGGAAGGCACTAAAAGCGTGGAAATCAGGCAAGAGCTTCAGTGAAGTGAGCTGCAACAGGAGGCAGCAGGGAGCAGGCAGAGACCAAAGCGAGATGGGCTTGACCACTTTCCTGGGCAGAATCATTTACAGAAGCAACCAAAAGCCATCTACTTTAAAAAGCTCTTATGCCTCAGAAAAATGGCTTCATCTTCTTGGTAAGATAAAGTGTGTCACAAGCAGGAGAGGAGAGCCAGCACAGTGCCACGTTGCTGTCCCTTGCCTCCCCGCAAACCAGCTCTAGGAACATGGAGCCCCAGTGACAGTGACACAAAGGCTGCTTACACACTTCACATGGCTCAAAGTGGGAGAGTAATTAGGCCTTAACTCAGTTCTATCTACAGCACGTGAGGTGAGACTAGTGCAACTTCAAGGCAAAGAAAAACCCAAGCAGAAGCAAGACAGAACGCCCTTCAGCAGGGGCACCCCAAGCCAAGGGACTGCACAGTAGGCCTCATGCTCCCACCCACTTACCTCTCCATAGCTCAGATTTCACGTGTACGTCACACCCCTCACCCCCCAGCCACCTTGTCCCAACCTGAACACACATATCTGCCTGAATCCCCAGAGAACTAGGCTGAGAACATCATTCACCTGGAAAATAGCCAACTCCTGCTGTGCCAAGCAGCAGTGAAGTCATACAAGCCCTGAGTGGTAGTGGTCAAAGATTCCCAGCTGCCCTCATGAGTAGCTGCTTATCAGAAGAGGCAATCCTACAGCTCCTCAGCTGGGCAAACTTTCCCCCTTACTTGACTTAGCAAGCCACGTAGGCTAGCAAAGAAACACACTTATTTCCCATCTTTTTTTCCCCATTCTTAATTCCTCTTTTTGTGTGGTTTGCATCTAAGGGGAAGCCCAAATTGAAGTTCCAGTGATGTCTAAGGACCTGACCCACCTGCCTTTCAGCCCTGCTGCATCAGCAAGAAGACTGTACTGCAGACACAGGTGTATTGAAATCAAGCACACTGTTTGCAGCTTGTGAGGACTATTTTAAGCTATTTACCAGGACAGGCCTTTTGCTAACATGTTTCTTTTGCAGCTTCCCCTCAGTTGATGCTACCACATCAGGGCAAGAAAGGCTCAGCTGCTCTTTTTGGTACAGATGCACTGTGTGTGATGAGGGGAGAAGATTGTTACTGAGAACTACCAGAAGGAAGGAAAGCCAGCCAGATATACACACTTAACCCTCCTTGCTTTCTAATCCTGCTACTGCTCTGACTCAAAGGTCACTGTAAGGTTGCACATGGAGGACACATGCAATAGATTTCAGCTAGGAAACATCTCTGCCCTCGCAGCAAATGCTGCTGTACTGGAGGAGCAGCACACTTCCCATACCTGTAGAGATGCCCAGGTGCCTCCATACATACCACAGAAGGGAAGGATGAGGAAGATCTGATAGCCAAGAGGAAACATTACCCTTGGGACTCAGCAAAGAATAGGCAGAGCCACATCAAATCACTTTGTGAACCTAACCCATGATGAACATATGGGATCTGAGCAAGGCTTATTCATTCAGCAGTGCAAATTTGATCCTAAATCAGACAGAGGCACTTGATTTTATTAAGTGTAATTAAGTAGAGTGCTTGGTATTGGGTTTGGAGCCATGTAAGAACATAAACCACTACGCAGCACCTGTTGGCAGGAAGGGAATACTCTATCCCATGTACGACCTTCCAAGACATGGACAAGTTAATAGACAGGATAATCGAATGGGTCACGTGCCTGAACAACAAAGCAAGTTTACAGAACAGTTGTCTGCATTATTCAATACAGTGCTCTCAATTCAGTATGAGGAACTGTAAAGCCAGATTTATTCTGCTGTCAAACCATGGCTTTAGGTAACTCTACAGAAAGGCTATTCAGCCTCAGATTATACACTTCAAGGCAGGAGCATGCCGCACACAATCCAAATAACATTATCAATACACTTGGGACAACAGGTAGAAGATTAAAAATATATATATACTTAATCAGACCGTTCAATGCAAGAGACATTAACATGGATTAGATGGCTCATTTATCAAGATTTTATTGTGCAAATTACTAGGTTTTGCACTCCTAAACAACATCCAAACCAGTGCATCATATCCAAAAGCCACAGATTCATTACTTTGGGAAAAAATAAAGTGTGACACACAGTAATGACAGAGTCAGAATGGAAAGCCATAGATTCAGACTAGTAGCAGTCTTGTGCAGGGTTCATCCTTGGTCTCATACCTAGGAATATTCTCCAGTTCTTCACATCCATGTGTTGTGCTGTATACGCTGAAATTTGTGGTCTGCAAAATGCCTGGGTATTACTGTTTTGTGTTACACCAAACAACAGAACACCAAGAAAAACATTTTCTCAATGAGTGAATAAAGTAATTCATAACAGAAACAGCCTCATACACAAAAATAAAAACAAAAACATACACACAGAACACCACCCACTCTGGGTCAGCAGAGACTACAAAAAGAACTCATCAAGCAGCCTGCTGCCATCCAGTCCCAGAAGTCCCCAATGAATGCCCAGATTCAAAGCCTTCTAAAGAGGATGAAACCTTCCACAAGGTCCATTTCTCACTCTCAACAAGATTTTGAGAGTTTTTGCTTAAAACCAAAACTGTTACATCCTCTACTGTAGGAGGAATATGGGCTAATAAAAAAGCACTGTATCAGAGCCAAGCTTCCTTAACAGCATGGGTAATTCCATTATGTCACAGCCCAGGGTTTTCATGCAGCATGAGGGCACACACACAGAAGGAGTGTGCAGGATCAGAATAGCCATCAGGTTAAATTACAGCTCATTATCATTGCTACTGATAATAAAATCCATCAAAAGAGAGTAGAAGCCATGCTGACCCCCCCTTTATAATGCATACAAAATTAGAAGAACAATTAGTCCCTTAGCCACCTCCTTAAAGAATGTCACTTAGGTGGATAGGACGCATCAGGCAAGACGCTAGACAGCAAGACGAAAAGTCAGAGCCATCCTGAGGAGCTGCCCACAGCTGCTTGAAACGAGAACATGTGGCCATCCATCCCCAAATCCACAGCAGCTGGAGCAGAAGCAGCCTCTGCTCCAGGATGGCAAGGAGTTTAGTCACAAAGGCAACACTTACTGTAGTTATTCTTTGCTGCTGGATCCCTTACTGCAAAGCCCAGCTAGAAGAGCAAGAAGGGTCCAGAGCAGATGATAGATCTCAGTGACCCAGAAGGCTGCTGCACTTGAGTTAACAAAAAGTGAAAGCAGACTGATGATGGATGAAACCTAATCCTTCAGTTGCAGTTTCTGAAGCACTGCTGAGAAGTACTCCTAGATTTCCAGCTTTTTCATATGTTTAGGGTAGAACCCTCCTGAGAAGGCAACACACAATAGCACTGTATCTGGATGTTGAGAATCAGAAATTACTCCTCAGACTTGCTTGGAAGACTCCATTATCCACCCAGTGCACGAAAGTTAGAGGGGAACAGAACAGAGACAAGACAAACTCAGTGCAAAGCATACTGCATAATCTACAGGGAATGACTTATCCCAAAGGTGGCTGTGGCTCTGACCTCCAGCTGTCTGCCCCATCAATCTTCTGAACATTTCTACTTCTGCTTGCTGCAAGAATAGGTCAACTTCTTCACCACAGAACATGGCAGGCCATGAATTAAGGCTACAAGCAACTGCAGTGGTTCACAGAATTCCTGGTACCTTATTCCCAGACAATGGGGAAAACATGAGAAATAAAGAAGGTTTAGATGAAAAAAAATAATAAAAAAAATAAAAAATAATAATAAAAAAAAACAAAACACCATCTCCACTGGAGATCAGAAGTCACATTTGGACAAATATTCTGACTGCCCTACCACAGACAGGCTGGCATTCAGGAACCGTAAACAAGAAGTCCTTACAGAAATGTAGGCTTACACAGCCTGATCTTGGACAACATATACTTCCAAGTAGCCTGGAAACCAAAGTAAATTATGTTGACAGGTATTAAGTTACTAAAATATATATATATACAAAATTAAGTCAGTTCAGAAAAAGACAGCCTACAGATCCATACAGCACATGCTGACAGATGGGTTACATACATGCCCTCTCTTCAAGGCTGATCCTAAAAATGTGCGATAAACCAATGTTACTAACTAGATCCTGGAGAAGAAGTGGTCAATTCCTTTAATCAGATTTAGAAGCCCAGACCTTACTTAGGAGCTATACATATTGTTTCTGATGCTTGCAGTGCTAAACAATTCATGGTTACCTCTAGCATCACACGTATGTGCATGAGAAGCACACGATCAGAAAATAACTTGGATGAGTAAAAAAAAAAAAAAAAAAGAATATAGGAAAATAATTAGCACGACAGGATCCTACTTAGAGCAAATAACGCTACAGCAAACACATTCTTGTGAGGGAAGCTCTGACACACCCTCTGCCTCCTGAGCTAGCACCTCTTGTAAAAGCCATACTCAGCAGTATGAATTCATCACAGCCAACTTATGGCCATAAGTTTGTCAAGTATTTGTCAATGAAGGACATACATACAAGAGCTCCTCCCTGCCTGCACACAGCTCCCATCACATCCCCATGTGCACCCATTGGTGCTTTCACTGGCTAACCTGCTCTAGGACTCAAAAAGAATAAAATCTACCCTTCAGATACTGATTCTTCTTATTCTTCCCTGGAAGCTACAGTGGGAGAGAAGAGAAATAAAGACCTAGCCCTCTGAACCGCTCAGAGCTTGCCATTCCTGCTGAAGCCAGCAAGGCTGGGGCACGCTCAACCAGTTCCAGGGCTGTGCCCGAGCAGCAGGATGTAGCTGCAGCCCTGCCAGTTCTCTCTGTACTGGTCCTACAACTTGCACAGCACCTATCAGGCTGGCTAGGACAGCTCCCAAATGCCTTCCAGAGCAAGGCTTGCTGCCAGGGCGACTCTTAACGCAGCCATCGTCACTCCATTACATCCACATCACCTCGCCTCTAAACTTCCCCTATAAAAGCACCCCTTCCTAGTGCCAGCACTGGTTCAATCCCTGCAGTAGCAACAGTAGTGGCAGCTGGCACTTCCAAACTGGGTCATCTCTGTGCGCTTGGAGACCTGTTTTGTACTGCAGTGAGAACGAGGAACAAACAGGTGGCAGGAGAGAACAAGGCACATGAGGAAACTGGGGACTGGCCGCCCTCCCAGCACAGCAGCACAAAATTCCTGCAGGATTACACAGCTACCTTAGACAAGGCAGCCTTCTCCAAGATACTCCTAAGCATAATCTCTTCCTTTGGGAATTCTTTTTTTTTTTTTGGGGGGGGGCAGGGGGGGGAGAGTGTTGATTTTTGTTTTTATTATTATTATATACATTTTCAAACAAGGCCACTGTACCTTCAGTGACATGCACAAACTAAATTACTCCCTCAGCTCTAATACAAACCACTGTGAAAGGGTTAAAGCCTCATTTTCATTTAAATACACATTCAGGATTCAGAAACACCAACCTGCAGTAGGAATGATGAAAGAGCTGGGCTCTGAGATTTCCACACAGCATTGCAACAGCAACTAGAGCGCAGCAGTCAGCAAACAAAGGGGAACTGCAGCGAAGTTTGAGGCAGCCCAGCCATTTCTGGGAGACACCCACTGCCTTTGAAGCCTGGTATCTTTCTTGCTGTTTGTAATATCACCACTTCAAGCATTACAAGTTGCTTCAGCTAACATGAAATACTGTATCCCTTCACCTTCATCTTTTGAACGTTTGCATAAGCTCTGCAACTGCAGCTGCTGGTAGAAGTGGCCATGACTGTATTATTTCTACAGCTACACTCAAGTAGAATCTTAAATTAAACACCAGTTATCTCATTTCTGGATTCATGGAGTTGTATTCTTCAGTTACTGAATTTGCATCCAAGCTTCACAGCTGCCAGGTTCGCTGCAGAATATGAAATTTGGATCAGGGATAAACACGAACCCAATTCTGCTCTTCCATTAATCCTTTTTGCTGACACAGGGAGCCAAACTGTTATTTCTAGAGAAGGAGCACATACAGACAGAAAGATCAGTAGTGCTGCATTGGTTGGGATTTTCTTCCTCTTTTTCTTCACTTTGGTTGTTTTGTTTTGGTTTTTTTGTTTTGTTTTGTTTTTAATATATTTTTAATTAATTGCTTTTTGTTTGGTTGGTTTGAGAATAGGGCTCATCTTTGTTTTATTTTTTGTTTCCTTTCTGTCCAGAGCAACAAAAGGTGAGCATCTAGCTGCAGGCAAGTATTACAGCTCCTCAAATCCACCCCCTCAGACATACCTGACAGCTATCTTTAAGGCTAACACTTCTGTTGCTATCAAAAACAAACACGCACACACTTACCACTACACCTCAGACACAAATGAGCAGAAAACCCCCAAATCAGAAGAGCACAGTACACAGACTCCATCTTTCAGAGCCTCCCACAGCACAAAAACCAAAGCGTAAGCTCTGCTAAGAGTTCACACTACTACTCTGGCAGCAAAGACTCAGGTGCTCCCAGTTCCCCATCTGAAAGCCAAGGGGGCTGCATTCCCACCAAGTGCCACCAGGTCACTGCCTTGTAACCCTTCAATAAGAAGAAACAGAGGGAAAGGGAGAAGAAAAAAAAAAAAGAAAAAAAAAATCAAACCCACCACTCCAACCATTTAAGGCATGCTGTGTGCAGCACATTGGAGAGAAGGGACTTAGAGCAGCTGACATACACCTGACTGCATCATCCCTGCCTTGCTGCTGCAAGGAGCAGGGGGTGGAATGGTTCTTGGGTATCTCTGAAGCAATACTCCCATTTCAAAGACATCCTGCTAAATATAGGCTTCGTTTTTAAAAAAGTGATTTTATGACTGCTTTCCCCAGTCTAGTCTCTCCCATTTGTGGTTTTCCACTCCCATTTATTTATTCCCAGGCCCCCTACACCCCAATAAAATAAGGAAAATGAGAACGGATGATAATGGCTTGTGGCATCATATGCCCACACAGAACTCAGAAGCCAAAACAAGTGAGCCTAGGGTGAGAGGGTCCATCCAAGCAGAAGCCCTTCTTAAAACAACCTGCTCAGCTACACACTGAAAACAAAAACCCTGCACACTTTACACACACAGTGTCAAGTCATACTCAGCAACATCAGAAGTCAAACATTTTATTCCGTCAGACATTTTAGGTTAGAAAAATCAGACAAAGAAATTTCAAGCTCATGTAGCATCTCCTTAAAAGAGAAATGGAAGAATAACCCTAGCCTGTTCTATGCAAAGATTAACCCATGAACTACAGAGTTCATGTCTCTAGTCACTTAAAAGCAAACAGCTCAGAAAATTTTGGGATCAACCTCCCCATTACACCCAAAGACAGCTACCAGAACTCTCTCATCCCAAGGAAGGCAGCAAACACACTAACACCCTGCACACGCTCCAGACTTAGATGGGACACAGGAAAGAGCTCACAGCTTCAGGGTGGAGCACCACTCTCTGCACCCTCCACTCCAACCATCACGAGCATGTGGCACTTAACTCCAAACCTTGCCCAAACGCACCCTACAGGGTTAACATCCTCAGTAACCATAGCAACCAGCACTCTATCAGAGCCTCAGCTGGCATGCTGCTGCCTTCCCAGGATCCGTTTTTGTAGCACATTTAAGAACCCCCCCCCCACCCCCTCCATGAGGATGCTGGAGCATTTGCTGCTTCCTGCAACTCCAGCATTCCTCTGATCCCACATCCCCAGGCTCAATCACCTTCCCTCCCCAGGGAAAAGGGGTCTGCCTACAGCCTACCCAGACCCCCAGAGTGGGCACAGCATACTGCCAGCAGCAATCTGGCAGGTGGAGATGTCCCAGGGTAACAGGACTGAAGAGCCACCATGTCAGACCGAGGGACCAGATGCCACCCATGACCTGCCCTCCTGTAGGCACTAGGGACAGTGCCTGTCTCTTCAGCAACACCCCAGCAACAGCAAGTCCACTGGTTACACCCACCAGAACATCCCCACATCTTGCTAACAGCAACAAACCAAAACTTACTGCTACAGGCACACACATTCTGTCAGAGCAGAAGAAATACTTTCAAAACAGAGCTTATCTCAAGTTAAACAATACATCTTCCTCCTCCTGCAATTCACCTTTGAACTACAGATGCATGAAAACAATCATTGCATCCCATTGTCCTGCCTGGTTTCCATCCCTTCCTCCTGGGCAGCTGCAGTGTGCCAGCACTTACTTATTTCTAAACCAACCCAATGTCATTTTTATGTTCCACCCATTGGAGTACTTGGCACAGAGACAGACACTGCTGCTTTATAAATAGCTTCACACTGGCCCAGCTCTATACTGAACAGAGTTTCCACAGCATCATTACAAAGCATTTCTCACCATCTCCCTCTCCTTCCCCATTTCCCACGTGCCACTCAGAGTGCAGATGCCCACCTTCCACCCCGCTGTTCCTGCTTCTCAGCATCACCTTGCACATCTCTTCATCCCCCTCCCTCCCCTTCCTAGCAGCTATCCTCAGCTGCCCCAAGTCTTCAGGATGTGTCACTGAGAGCAACCTTTGTTGGAGGTGGGACACCAGCCACAGGACATTGGAGCACAGCTGGAAGGGGAGTGGCTATTTTAAGTCCAATGTTCAGACACTGCACAATGACTTTTCTAGCTTCAGGCTAACTGTGAACTCAGTAGTGTTGGCAACTACTATGCAAGTGACCCCTCAAATGCAAAAGCCTGGCAGTAGATACAGAACTTTGGTACTAATATGAGGCAAGGGAAGAAAGTGGTTTGTGCCAGGATTAGTGAGTAGTTAACAAGGCACAAGATTAAAAAAAAAAAAAAAAAAAAAGCTAAGTGATCAATGTGCCAACAAATTATTTGCCAGAGGGAAGCGGGGGGGAATCTTTGTGATTTTTTTCTTGTTGTTTTGTTTCCTGTTTTTTGGGAGGAGGTGAACTGTGGGAGCTGTTTGCTTGTTTAAAATCTTCTCCACCATAACCATTAATGGCACCCAGACAACAGGTTTATCCGATGTGATTACAAAACTGCTCAAGTATGTAAGGCACATGGGACCACAGCAAGTTTTACGTAACTGTATGAGCCTGGAGCAGGCACCCACCAGGCCATGATGGCTGACACACAAATCTTCACATGGAGCCCCAGCCACACGAACAGAGAAAAGTCCTGTGACTCCTACAGAATTTACCACATAAACAAGCACAGGATGGATCAAAGATTTTGGAGGACAAATGGATCAAGAAGACACAGGTATCAAAATGACTAAAAGGGTTCATTCATTCACACTTCAGCCTCAACACATCCTAAGAACAGACGTGCTAGCTGAGATGCACAGCAGTTACAGCTCAAGGAAGCTGTGCCAATCTCCTGGAGACCACGACTCCTTCCACTTACTGCTTCTTGGAGCCAGTGATTTCTCCCCTCTAAGGATAACACATCACAAAAATCCATGGCTTAAAAAGGCATCAAAACCAGGGAATCCATTGTTTCATAGAATCATAGAATGGCCTGGGCTGAAAAGGACCTCAAAAGATCATCTAGTTTCAACCCCCCTGCCACCAGCAGAGTCACCAACCACTAGAGCAGGCTGTCCAGAGCCACATCCAGCCCTGCCTTGAATACCTCCAGGGGATGGGGCATCCATGACCTCTCTGGGCAACCTGTTCCAGCATGCCACCATCCTTTGAGTAAAAAACTTCCTTCTAATATCTAACCTAAATCTCCCCTGTCTTAGTTTAAAACCATCCCCCTTTCTCCTATCACTATCAACCAGTGTAAATAGCTTCCAATAGTAAAACAAAAATAAAGTGCATGTACTCATGCATTTCATGTCAATGCACATAAACTTCTCTTGCAGCCTTTAACTTGCATTATACACATCTTTTACTACATCCAAATTCCCTTCTGAGAAAATTTAAGCCCCCTTCCAGTCCCTTCTCAGTAAGCTGAACAGAAGTGTTCAGCACTAGAACCTCTGTTCTGTGAATACTGCAGCATTCAGAAGCAGCAAACCATTTCAGTGACCACCTCATTCTTTACACCCACATCACCTTTCTGAACAAACACAACGGTAGAAGTGCTGTCACATTACTTGCTCACTGTGCCCCTAGAATTGCTCTCCTAGCTACTTCTTCCCAAGCATCAGCCTTGACGCAGAAGGTAAGAGCAGAACTGTCCAACCTGAGACTCATCACTCTGCAGTTGGATCATTAAGAACTCACCATGTAGGCAGCAGCCCAAGCTAGGAAAAAAACCAAAGAACTCCACAAGACTGCCAGTAACCTTCACTTCCCCATCATCAATCTATGGCTCATCCTCAATTTCTCTCCACTGCAATCCCATATCTGCTTCCCTATCACTGACAGAACTGTGGATCATTGATTCTATTAGGCACCTTCGGAGACCTCATTTAACTAGGATTCACCATCAACAAATGCCAGAACTTGTAAATGAATACTAGAGCAGCTGAAAAGGCTTCCTTTCCCCTGATGCTCCATCTTCATATGCCATAGAACAGGTTAGGAAACTCTGCATGTTATTTATAATAAAATGCTCTACAGACATTGCAGAATGCTGGGTTTTGGAGGAGGACTACTCAAAGATTCCAGGAAGTGAGACTGAATCAGATTCTCATGCAGTAACAAATTAGCATCTAACAACTGACTGAATACATTACAGATAAGGTTATTTCTGTAGATTAATCCATTTCTAGACTCATGGAACAAAAGCAGTCATCTTCAAAAGAATTTGTTTTTCATGGGTCATTTTTAAATAATGCCAAGTAGAAACAGGAGTAACTGTCACCTATTTTGGTACTGAGTTAGACAAAGCAATGACCAACCAACTTACTTTTTAGTTCTCTACCTCCCTGCAGAGCCACCCTCTTCCCATCTGCTGGAGGAGTTTTCCTACAACCCCAGGCCCCCTTAGCCACCTCTCCCAGTGTCCCTTTATTCTTTACTGCTTCTGGAAGCTGTTTGACAGCCATGTCCCCACACAGTTAGGTACCTGGGAGATATTCTGTATGTTGCATGTGGCACAGAACACTTCTTTCACCCCAAACGCCGTATGAAATACACAATTTTTTTTCTGCATCTTTAAATAGTGAAATCACCAATGTGCCTACAATGTTATCTCACAAAGTTTCTCCCAAATTTTGCTGTACCAGCAAAAGTCAACTGGTACCTAGCTTTTAAATTAGTCATATATTTTTTTTTAATTATTTCTTAGGTTTGTGATACCTTAGCTGATACTCCCATAGTTTTGTGGCATAGATCATTTCAATCAATTCTTCTTCCACCTCCATTCTGTCTCCAGAAAACTCATTTCCTATCAGACAGAAATTGAATGTTCCCAAGCACGGCTGAGATTCACAAGACTCTCAGACTTGAGAGGCAGCTACAGAAATCCTCTGTCACAAACGACCTATGCAGTCTTTCCTTCTGGTGGAGGCAAAAGCGTTTTGCTAGAAACCTCTGAAAAGCTATATAACAACTGTAGATAACTGTCAAGTATATCCCACTTCTCATCAGTCTTATTTAGTTCAGTATCCAATAGCCAGCAGGGAGCAGACGAGACACCCACTGGAAAGGGAGAAGGCAGACATCATCCTTGCAAAGCCCTTTTCATCTTCAGATCACAGTATAATCCTTTTATAATTTGAGGGGCAACTTCCTCAGCAGACCAAGTGCCCCAGGGCAGACCTCAGTCACTTCCTGGCACAGTTTATGTACAGTCTCTGCTGTTTTTATTAGCAGAAGCCCCATAACTGCTGTGATGGACTTCAGTCCTTGGGTCTAGGGGAAAACCAGTGATCAATTTAATACTGTCACCACAAACAACTGCAGAAGATAGCATGTAAAGATTCTTATTCTTGGTCCTAGAGTCAGAAAGCTAAAAAGGTATAAGCACAAAATAAAAAAAAATAGCTCCTTTCATCTGCCTCCTCAGGTTTAGTTACTGTATTTGAACAGTAACTTTAAGCCCTTTAATCAAGGGAGCCCTGTTTGCTCACGAGGAGAGCTGTAGCTCAAACCTTTCAAGCACTAGTTCTGCCATCTGGCAACAGCACTGAGACCTGTTTCCAGACACACACACACAGAGCTGATAATTGCCCTCACGTGGAATTCCAAGGCACTGCAATTGTCCTGGCATTTAAACCTCCATGAGCTCCAGATGTGAATTTTGTGTCTATATCAGAAAAAGGTACTACAAATCACCAGAGATTTCTGCCACCCCCTACCTCCAAAATACTTTTCATTTGGCTCTCAGCAGTTATTCATCATCTTCTACAGCACCAGCAGCAAACAAGAATATCGTGTAGGCTTGCAGATAAGCATCTTGAATTCATACCAAGGAAGAAAGTGTCACATTTCTCCTGCTTTCCCCACTTCCAAGGATTCGACACGCTGAGCAGCTGCTCAGTGGGGAACAAAGTTCTTTTGAGGATTGCTTTGTAGACCTTTCTTTTTTCCAATGCTCAAATTAATTTCAAAGGATAATGAAAAGGTCACAGACATAACCTCTGTGCTGAAAGTGGCACCTTCATATTTTTTAAGCTATGTGTTTAAGAGAAAGAGGAGAAAGGAGAATTTGAAGAGACTTACATTTTGCTTCAGAGAGATTCTGATTAGGTGACCAGACCAGCATGCCGAGGTTCTCTCTCTCCTGACTTCGTCTTGCAAGTTTGGCTTCAGAAAAAACAGATACAAACCATGTTAAAGAGAAAGTCATTCCAGATGTAAAACGGATACTAAAGTAACTTAACACACATCTGCAGCTTTTAATCAAGCTACGAAACCCATCTGTGAAGTCAAAACCCTACCTTCCCATTCAGACCTGAGGCTTTTCCTTGTGTTTTTCTTTCCAATGCATCACTCACTACATAACATGACAGATAGCACACACTCACTCTTTCATGCACTACTCTAAGCAGGATACATTAGATCTAAATTAAAAGTTAATTAATGTTTCTCTTCCAGCATACTTGATTATTTTTCTTCCAGCCATTGCTAAATGAAAAGGGAGGAGCAGGGCTCAGGCTGCAGCCCCCAAGCCCTCACATCACTTAGATGAACGCTACAGGGTCTGTGCACAAGAACCTCATATATTTGACTTTTGAGAACCTCCCCTGTCCTAAAAGTCCTCCTACGCCTCCAACCCCCACATCTGCATGCCCACCAAGGAATGCTGGGTCTCCCAAATTCAGCCCTTCTGCTCAGACAGTTCAGAGAAATTCTGCTGCATCACACTTTGTGAGAACCAGCCTGGTGCTAGCCAACTTGGCGCCGCATGAGCATGAGAGCACCAAAAGATCTTCAATGAAGAACCACAGCTGCATGTTCTTAGGAAGAGAGCATCCTCAAGGTAAAGGTTAAGTTTCAACAGCACGTTCTCATGAAGCTACTGTTCTTGGGTGCTGAGCAATCAGAAGAGGAGGAGGAGAAAAGGAAACTTGCCCTGTGAGTCAGTTAGCACAGCCAGCTCAGCCACCCACCCCAGCCCAGAGCAACCCGCAGCTCCTGTTAGGTGCCCACAGCGCTCCTGCCACTGCAGAGCTCCACGTAATGCAGCAGCCTTACGTAACATTTCAACACAGCACTATTTTATTTGCACCACCAATTTGTGATACATGGAAATACAACAGGTCAGAAAGCTAGTAAGGTGGAAGACGCAGTGACGGGGCCCTGCTGTCTCGTTGCACTATGAAATCAGAGCACTATCTGGTCTTCCATCTCCAGTGCAGCAGCAGCCTGCCAGCACCAGCTCCAGGCCACCTCAACGGGTCAGAAAGTTGAGCAGTTACAGTACCATGAACGCTCATGGTTTGATTACTGCTAGAATCAGAGAACTGTTTGAGTTGGAAGGGACTCAAAGGTCATTCACTCCAACTCCATGCAATGAGCAGAGTCACCTACAGCTCCACCAGTTGCCAAGAGCTTCATCCAGCCTGACCTTGGGAGTTTCTAGGGACAGGATAGCCACCACTTCTCTGAGCAATCTGTTCTCAACACTAAATCTGCTCAGCTAAGAACACGCAGGTTTAGATCACGAGAATACTTAAATATCAAGTTTAAAGCAAATACAACATGTATTGAAGGAGGGAAGACTGGTAACATATTAACAAGGAACGAAAATTTTACTTCAAATTTACCCAGACACCAGCCTACCTTATTTCTTAAGCTCTGCCAGAAAACAAAGTTTATTTTCACTATCATTTTCTCAGTTTTCATAGCAAAACATCATGATTTTTTTTTTATTATATGTATTTTTTTTAATCTAAGGATAGCAACTGCACACAGAGGGTATTTTATACACAGTGTGTGTTCTTTACTTCCTATACTAGGCAGAAAACCAGGAGTGAGAAATACAAAAACAGCCTCCGGTGGAGAGAAGTGAGGGTGGAGACTGCGTCCACTTACAGAACATAAAAGGTGCCTGAATTAAAACTACATTACTTGAACTTTACAAAAAGAGACTTGCAACTTTTAGGATTAAATTTTTCTCCTCTATATCAAGTCTAGGCCAGGAATGTAAAGAAAAAAGCAACCTTCAGCCTTCGTTTCATCCCTATGCCACAATCTGTCCGCTATTTAGTTCAGTGAAAGGTTTGAAACATGGTGAGAGAAAGCAGGCTTTCTCCTCACTTTTATATCACACTGAAAAGCACTTTCACATTCCATAAAAATACTTGCAGAAACCAGTCAGGTCTCCAGAAGTTAAACCATTCTAGCCTCAATTCCAAAGCAACTCCCCACACCACCAACCCATCCTTGCAGTTGCAGGAACTCCCTGAAAATCACAGAATATCCTGAGCTGGAAGGGATCTATGGGATCGATTCCAACAGAGGGGCACTGTGTCACTCTCAGGACCCGTCCTGAGAGGGGCATAACACAAGGCTCACAAACATGGGGGAATCACTTCCCCCATCCTTTCTACTGCACAAAGGTAACAGGGTGAATTCAAACACTGTGCTTTAGCAGCAAAACCGAAAGCATGAGGGAAAAGATGAGGCACGACATGCTACCCATAAGCCAACATTATCCTAAAAGAAGCAGTGTTTCTTTCTTTTTTGAGCTATGAGAACACATCTCAGCAACACGCAGCCGACCACAGTGCACTTGCAAAGAGAGCGCTAATGTTGCCGTCCAAGTTACCATTCCTCTGCTTGAAGGCTGACGTTCCCCAACCCCAGGAGCAGCTACAGTTCTTCACAAGCTTTTGGAAATGTGTTGCAATGATTGCCACAAAGAAGGGAGATTAAAAAAAAACAACAACAACACAAAACCAGAAACCACAACAGGTTGGTTTCATTCAACAGCATCAGTCAGACTCCAAGAGGCGTTAGGTTGATTTAAAAACAAAATATGTCTAGCCTCTGAGTCTTTAAAGCATCTTTACCTGCTGTGAAGGTTGCTGCAAGGGACAGCCTTGCTCACAAGCATCTGTCTGCTCAATTTGCACTCGCATACAGAAATGTCAGTCCCACTCTCCCACTGCAACCCACACAGTTTAAAGCCTCCGAGGTAAATGTAGCTCAGACCCCACATGAGAGATCCCAGCTACCAGGTAGAAAACAAAAGGAAAGTGAGTGATTGTCAATACAGAAAGGACTCTTAAAACTCTCCCTTCCTCCTCAAGCCACACTCTGTTGCATCCACTTTGAGGAGGGAGCAGAGCTTCTACCCTGCCAGGACCACTGAAGAAACAGGAGAAACACACGGCTTGCAAGTTCCTTGTAAGGAACTTCTAGTCACCGGGTCCTAAACATAGTTGCAAATTCCTTGATACATCTATCAACTTATCCCTGGGATCTGCAACTGCCCCTCAGACCAAGGAGCACAGCCTCCACCCCCACTGTCCCTGAGCAACACCCACAGCCTCACATACAGGTATCCATGTACCGTAAAGGTCTTCCTGCACATGCTATACATTCTTATTTTCTCCAAGCAAACATAAGCTACATTAATGTTAAAATTAGGACTGTATGAATAAGCTGAGCGCAGAACATGCTGCTCAGCTGGTCATCATGAATACACCTGTGTTGACGTGAAACCACAGATCTGGGTTGGGGCTCTCACCAGAGAGAAGTAAGAGTGAGGACACGCATATGCCCTGCAGGCTCCTCAGCCACCACGCTGCTCCATATGCACTAACTCTGCCAACACAGCAGGACCAGAAGCAAGAAGTGTGCTTCTCTCCCAGCCTCTGCTGGGGTGCTATGGTTAAGACTCCTGTTAGAGGAGGGAAATGGAGGTGTTCTCAAACCAAAACTACCGAAGGCCACTGTTAAAAGTGCTAAACAGCATCAAAGGTGCAAAGTCTCCCCTGCAGGTCACACTGCCTTCCTCAGGGGGCTGGAACTAGATGAGGACCTCTGAGGTTCTTTCCAACCTAACCAATTCTGTGGTTCTGTGAATCCATGATCCTGACCCCTTTCCATTCCAAGTGAGCCATGGAGCAGCTGCAGTCATCAGCCCAAAAAGAAAGCTGTAGAACACCACTCCTCATCCCAGCTAGACCAAGAACCTTAGAGCGACTGAGTCAGAAGACCTAAGGGTAAAGGCTGCATCTCACAGCAGGAGCCCCATCCAATGCCTCAGTGCTATCAAAGGAAGGAAGGGGAAGGGGGGGACTGCCAAGCCTGCATCACCCTGCTCTCCTCACATATGCTCCCTTCCTCCTTTCAGCTCTGGCATTTATCCATCTGAGCCAAGCACCTTCACTAAAACTAACCTGGCCAAATAAAAAGCAAACAACATTCTCCACAAGTTCTTAAATGAAATCAGTTGACTGTGAGATCAGACAAACAGCACAGTGGGTACACAGGAAGCAGCAGGCTCACATAGGGGGCTCTACCTTCACGCAGAACTTTGTCCCACTGCCACAAACCATAGCAGGAGCCTCTCTGGGCAGAATCAAACCAGGGAACAGGAAGGAGTTCCCCCCCTCCAGCATAGCACAGCTTTGTGCTGGCTGAAGGACTGCATGTACAATCCCCACAGGGCAGGAAGGACACCTGGAGCCCCAGCCAACCAAGAGCACAGAGCTGCACAGTGCTGGCCTGATGCATCCGACTTCATTTTGATTCTCCCATAATGTGCCAGAGTAAACTCAGAGGGAGCCAAGGCTCCTCAGGAAGCCACCCACCACCATCACCTATCTTCTTCTGCACAGAGAAGCGGTGCCAGCTCACACCTCGGTTTCGGCACTCGAGGGAGCTGCTCCATCTTGCATCTCTGCCCAAGGATGCGGCATGCTCTTGCCACGGCTGCATCACTCCAGAGCATGCTCTGCCGGTTCTGGCACCTCTCCTGATCTTCCAGAGGTACAATCGTGGTCTCCTGCAGATGGCAGGGCACGGTGCTCTCACCTCCACCCTATCCACATCAGGGTGAAGCTCTGCAAGGGAGTATTCCCAGCCCTCACCCCTCCTCTGTAACCTTTCCAGTAGCCTGTAGTCTGTTTTTTTCCTGTCTGCATAAGGTACTTCAGAGCTACAAGAGCCCTGAGTACCAAAGGAGACAAAACACTGCAGCATATCACCATTAGAGTATTGCAACATAGGCCATGAAGAGGGGGTATCTGCTGCTACTGCGTTCCTCTGTTAACTAAGACAGCAAAAGGTAACTGAGAGAAAGCACAGCCAGGTGCTTGATACAGATACACACTGTTCTAGCTTTTTGTCAGGAGAGCAAGAGCAAATCAACTCAGCTTTAAAAAAAGAAAAAAGAAAATGCTTTCCATAGAAGAACAGGGAACTCTCCAGGTACTAACCGATCTTTTATAAGGCACAAGTTAAGAAAAGGCATCCAGATATGTACAACATATTTCATTAGGAGTTATTGAAGTTTACACCAAGACTGAAATCCCCAAGGTACAGGGTGGCACAACACCCACCTGCAAAGGTTCCTGTACTACTAATGGCACTTTCTGATTCCTCCTCCCTCCAACAAATGGCACTAATTCATCATTAAATCACATACTGCAAGTTTTAAGAAAGCCTAAGCAGCACCCTCCTACTTTTAACATGCAACCCCTATAGACATCATCTATAAAACAAGTACTGTATAGTACACAGAGGTGAACATACATCTTTATTGTTTGGGTGGAAGAGCTGGAGCTGACATGGAATAACTTAGTTGCCAAATGAGGCTCAAAGCAGTTTTGGACTGGGTCTAAATGTTTAGTCTCACTTCGCTAGAAGTAAATACAAGTGCTTCCATTCCCAAATCCTGTATTTTCTTTATCGATACCAACCTTGTATTTACTTCAAAGGGTAAAACCCCTGTTCACAGTACTCATGAAGCAAAATAAGACAAAGGACACACAGCCCCCATAGTTTGAAAAGCCTTTTCTTACTGGGTCACTAATACTGTCTGGGCTCATAGCATCACACTCTTAAGTGCATAGCATTTACAGCAATGAAATACTTACGCAACACAAGAGAATTCAAGCAAAATTAAAAGCTGGGAGAAAAGCCGTCCCCACCTTCCTTCCCTGCTGCTGGCACTGGTGTCTGAAGCAACAGCTCGATGCCACGTGGAGAACTCTGCTGCCCAGCTCCTTCCTCCTGCACGTGACTTTCCAGCTCAGCACACAATGCTGCAATCCCCTTCCCTCTGCCTTCTGAGAACTGCCTGGCTTTAGCAGCCCGTGCCTCCTAGCAATGCTATATTTGTACACACTACAGCACGGCATTATATGTAACAGAATCTTTTAAACGGGAATCCTGCAACTTAAGGAAGGTTTTTAATTAAGAAGTTATAAATTAAGCAGCAGTTAGCTCTTCCTATACTTGACTACACCCAGCTGGCACTGTAATCTATATGCAAATAAAGTTCTGAGGGCATTTTTGTATCTGCCTGGGGAAACAAAGCCCACTATTTGGGCTTCGGTACAGAGCCATGGCACTGCACACGCAGACCAAAGGGCCTATTGCTTCAGTGTAACTGTGGGTGCCGTGCTGCAAAACCCACAGTATCGCACACCTCACAACAGTGTAAAAAAAATAAAAATTATATATATATATATATATATATATATATATATATATAGCTTTGAAAAAAATCACCCCGTTAAAGATTAATCACCCAGCAATGATTACAAAGGTCACTCTGTAGTGAAAAAAATTATCACCATTAGAAAGGCTGGAAGAGAAAACAAGAAAAACGTGCATAGCAGTAGTTTCCCTTTTTCCAAGTAACCAAGTTCATCTCGTACTAAAAGTCTGTGCTTCATACCTTAGGATTAAAAAAAAAACAAAAAAAAAAAAACAACTTTAAGAACATATCTGGCCCAAGCTGCCTTGCTAGTTTAAGAGCCAGCAATAAAGCAGAAGCTGCAGCCCACATTGTGCCCACAGCCCAGACCAGGCTGAACAAAGCCGAGCAGATGTCGAGGCCTCGCCTTCATATTTTTTCTGAATAACATGAGCCTGCTCATTCTTTCCTGCAAGCAGGTGGCACCAGTGTGCAGACAGAGATGAAGTCTGAATAACTATACAAGCAAACAGCCTTTCAATATATACTTTAAGAGTGTAAAATTATTTTTTTATATGCATGCAATTCCAATCCAGGCGTTGCCATGAGTTCTGAGTACACATGCTCTGCAACCCTTGGAGGAGCAGGAAACCCATTAGCATAACATCAGAAGTATGGATACACCCCCACATGCAGCACTGAGAATCACACCTCTGCTAATCACAGCAGGCTTTTGTCTAGACATGGCTGGGTTTGGTACGGGAGAGAAAGGGACTGAGTTTCTTTAAAGAAAGAGTTAAAGTATAAAATTAAGAGGAGAAAATGTGTGTTTGGATGAGATTTTACCGGAGATCTCACAAGCCTTTTTAATATGTAAAGATTTGCAACGTCAACTTTATACAAAGGAGGAGGGCTGGTATCTGCATATAAAGCAATCCTGGGCACAGAACCAGAGCAACGGTCATGCACACCAGGCTGCAGCTCCTGCAGGTCCCCTGCTCCGCTGCATTGTGCTGCCCCATGCTATTCACACAGAGCAACAAGCCTGCCAAGAGCAGTTAAATGCACGCACACTGGTAGTTCTGACAGCTGAGCCACAGCCTGAGTGAGACAACTGCTGCTCGTTTCTGTTCAGTCTCCCTGAACGCTGACCTGACAAGAGGATTCCTTCCTTCGCTCCTCCACGCTATTTCCCTTCCACTTTCATTTCAGTGACCAAGCCATGCCTACGTGCATTCAAGAAAGATGCAAATACAGAAACGTACACTGAAAGAAATATTATAATAAGGAACAATAAGAGCACGATTCCCCCAAGCACCAGGTTTACATTGCCAACAAATATTTAGGTGCTGGCAAACCTACCTAGACCCAAACTGACAAGAAAGCAAAGCTAAGGCAAACATCTTCCTTTTTCCACCACATATCTTAATTCTGCTGCCTCCTCTGTTCCTTGGCAATCAGAGACTCCTACACACAGCTCTGCACCCACCCAGCCTCCCATTTCTCTGCACAGCCAGCCCCCAGCTCTTCCCACCCACTAACCAGCTCCTCCACCATGCTCCCTCACCCCAGCAAGAAGAGCTGCTCAGATTATTCACTGACAGCGCTTAGGGATAACGTATGAGAGCAGGGCAAAAGCAGAGACTTCCTGAGCCTGGCACTGCGTCTGCATCACTAGATTTAATGGCTTCTCATGGAAGGAGGAAAAAAAAGTCCATCAAATTGTCTAATTCCTTTTGAACCCATTTATAATTTTGGCATCTACAACATCCTGTGGTAGAGTGCTACAATTTAATTATATGTTTACTGTCTGAAGAAGAACAAAGAAAACCCATGCACACACTCTCTTCTCAGCTCTGAAGCTGCCACCCAGTCATTTCATTTGGTGGCCCCATTTCCTGGCTCATGAGAAGCAGAAGTAACTGTGCCCTGTTCACCTTCTCCTTGTCTCATACTGTTTCACAGACCCTCTACCACGCTCCTCTAGGACATCTGTTTTCCAGGCAGGACAGCCCAGACACTCCCTCTCCCTTGCACTGAGAAGGAGAACCATTTCTGAGCTTTATCTCATTATATCACAGCTCTGAGAAACATGTATGCACGAGGGAGGGATGAAAATGGGGCACAACCAGAACTGCACACACTGTTCGAGAAGAGGGTACACCACAGATTTATAAAACATGCCATAATTAGGTTCTGTTTTGTTCTCAGATGCTTTCATAACAGCTTTTAACAATACACTTGCCTTTTCACTATTACCATTGAGTTGATGAAAAAATCACTATGACTCCCAAGATCTCTATCTGGAAATGCAGCAGCTAATTTAGAGACCACTATTGTATACATTCAGTTAAGGGCTTCTCTACTCTCTCATCCCCTTTTCCCCCCACCCCCATCTAAATATTATTCAGCACTAAACAACAAGTTTCACCTGTCATTTTTACTGCCATGCTGTCACAAGACTGAACAAGTTGCCCATTCTCCCCCCCCCCCTCACAAGTAAATATCTGCATCCCCCAGCCACTCCCTCCTTCTTCACATACTGTCTTTACATACTGATAAAGGACAATCCAGCTGTTAATAGTGAAAATAAGAGAGGGGAGAAAATAAAAAGCATCTTTTGAAATGGAGAAGAAGGGAGAATACAGAAGTGCTGCTTTATTCGGAGTGAGAAGTGCACAGTGGCTGCTCTACAACTGTAGGCTGTGGGATAACTCTGGCTTCCCCTGGGCTTCCCAACCACCCTGCAGATGACCAAATAGGAAGAGCAAAGAGCCCAGGGGTTACCTGAGCCTGTGGTTTTCCCATCCCCTTCCCACAAGGGCAGAGATTCAAACCTCTGATGCAAGCACTCTCCACCTCCCAGCTTCAGCCACCATTCCCCATTCCCCAGCACTTTTTGGGGATAAATCAGGGCAGAGGGGAACGGGACTTTCTGCTTAGAAAAGACACACTACCTCAGCCTAAAATTCCTCATACCAAACACAGGCCCACTTTCCCCTGTTCAAACTTCAAACTTTACAGTACCCACAAATATTTGCAACTCCAGTCAAGCACCATTTTACTCAAGCTTTCCCACATGCTAAGGACCAGCTGGATGGTTTCTATTGCCCAATGCAAGCAAGTCAGAGTCATGTTAGCAAAGAGATTACTTTTTGATATTTTTAGCAACACCCCTTCCCTTCCCACCCATCCAAAGTTCACACTAAAGCATCCTCTTGAGATAGCTCACACTGATTAGTGAAAGTAACCAGTGCCTAGAAAGCAGTGTTATAAAATGCAGATTCTTGCCCAACTCAAAGTATTACTGTCCACTGTGGGCAGCAGGGAGGACAAGAAGCAGCACGGCCATCCCAAGGGACTCTGGCCAGGCTGGCCAACTTGGCTCCACTGCAGCTAATCCAGACTATTCTACCTCCAGCTGGTTCTTCTCTGGGTTACACGAGCACCTCAGCTGGCAGTGGCAGTGGTTGCAGCCTCTGAAAGATGGCCCCAACTTGCTATACTGATGCAGCCACCTCCAGGAAGACACCTGTCCTCAAGCCAAGGCGAGCGTGAGAGCAGCTTATATATCAAATCCCACCCCGCAATCTGAGTCACGCACCAACACGGCGTGCAACTGCAGTCACCAGGCTGTGAGCATGCCCAGTTTAACCCACACAAATCCGACTTCTAAACATCTGTGACGGCTACATATCCTCCTCTCACCCCCTTCCACAACAGTCTCCCAGGTCCTTATCCTCACAGCACCCCTGACACCATACTGGAGCCTTTATCAGCACACAAACAGCTGAGGCTGGCATGCAGGAGCTGAGCCAGGTTTCCTTGGTCTTGTGTTAGAGCCCTCTCTATGGGTCATCCTTCCTCATCATCCCACTCTCAGAAATGCTGAAATCAAATAGGAGCCCATAAATAACACATTCAGTATTTCAAATCAGATTGTAAAGCCTCAATCTGCTCCCGGTTCTCCTTGGAGATGACTGCTGTATTCATTAGCTCACAGGCTCCCCAGGGCACAGGCAGCACCTCTCCTGCTGCCTGCACACCACACTGGGTGCTGGAAGGATAAATATCCAAAAACACAAAGTTGGCTTTAATGTGTCAGGCAGCTCCTGAAAGCTACTGGATCACATTTTTCCTACGGATTTCACAAGTCAGGCAGTTTTTTCCCCTCATTTTTGCCAAACTTGGAGAAGTAGTAAGTACTATCTTTAAATGCAGCTAGCAAACATGACAGATCTCATAATTTTGTGTCTAACATTCAATATTCACTAGATGACTATCCAGCTTAAGTCTGCTGGATTCTCTCCTCCTCCCCTGGCCTCCGAAAGACTCTCAGAACGAGTCTGTCTTGCACCCACATTAATAACTGCAGAGCACATTAACTACAAGAGCACCAAATATTCTTCATTGCTCCCTGCACTCACTCTGCACTGTGTTCTGCCCATACTCCCACTTCATGTTGAAGCATAAGCAATCCTAAAAAGTGTCAGAGAGCCATGGCTGGGGGGGGGAGACAAGATGTCAGCAACAGGCAGAAGCAGGAGCACTGGCAGACAGAGGAGCAAACGGGGGCATAGCCCTGAAAGGACGTTGGATTTCCCTGAGCTGCCTTTGCTTTGGGATTGCAAGTGCTCCTTCTGCAGTGCCAACGTTTGCATACCACAGCATATTTACAAAGAAAATCAATTAGGATGTGCAAGAAAGTGAGCACACAGTGTCCTATAGCTCTCAGAGCACTCTGTTCTGCTTCAGGGAAAAGCAAAGCGATGAAGATGTACCCGCACATTCACACTTGCAGCACGGTCCCCTTCCCCTCCCTGTCCCATTTCACAGAATGAACAGAAGTTTGTGCACACACTGCCTCCAACATGCAGCAACCACGTGGCAAGCGTTGGAGCAGCACTCACACAAAGAGCAGCAAGGGAGCAGAGGAGAAAAAGCCATGTGCCAGGGGAAGGGGGACAGGAAGACCAAGCTCTACTCTGTGGCCATCACTGCATGGCAGGGAGCACAGAGGGGGCGAGGCAGATAAGGAGAAAGCAGCCAAGTGCCAGCCTGGCAACGCAGATAAATGCAGCCAAGCCCTGCTGGAAGGAGGAGAGCGTGGTTTGGTGGGAAGCCGAGGGTGGAACCTGGTCTGGTGCTCCGGCAGCAAAGGAGGAGCAGTTGCCTGGCAGAGCAGAGGAAGGAGCCTACGTGCTGCAGCGCAGCCCTCCTGCACACACTGATACACAGCCACAAAATTAACTTAATTTTACTATGTTCGGGGCCATTACTCTCTCCAATCTGAGGGCTGAAATCCCATTACAGATTTAAATGCACCTTTATTGAGGCTGAAAATTCCACAGTTTTCTTGAGTTTCCAAAAAATCTCCCTTTTAGATTTAATTCAAGCTCAGAGCAAAAGAATCCCTCCCTCTCCTTCCTCCCAAAACCCATCATCTTCACCAAGGCAGCAGAGCATCTCCGCCTATGCAAGAGCCGAGAGGTCTTGTTTTCCTTTCCCACAAATTACATAATGGAAAAATGCAGTGGCCAGCCCCCAGCAGCTGTATGATAGAAATACAGCTGTGTGTCTTCATGTATCAATTAAGCTGCCCCACACTGTACAGGATAAATTCAAAACGTGATTGCTAAGCTTATTATCTTTACCCCGTGACCACTGGAGAAAAAACGGCAAGCAGCTCTCCTTAGGGCACCACACTGAGTCCCAATAGCTTTGGGACCCTGCGTCACCACTCTGACCGATGGAGCACTTTCTCCACACTATCACCTCCTCAGTGAACAGGCAAACTCTCTTGTTCTGCCCCTTCAGTACTGAACTTCAGCTCTCCCAGCTTGTGGACAAGTCCGTAATGGAGCGTTATACACATCTATGCAGGGGGTGGGGGGGGGAGGAAGGGGGAAAAAAAAAAAGAGCAGCAACAAGAACAGGGCAGTGAGGGAAACAAAACACACAGGGACAGAAAGAGGACAGAGAGCCTCAGGGGATGGACAGTATTTAGAAAAGCTGAGTTATTTAGAAAAGCTGAGTTATTAGAGACTGAGAAGCTAAACCCTGCTAAGGTTGCTGGGGCCTTTAGAGGGGGGAATAAAAGATCTGTACGGAGCTCCCTAGAGAACAGAACAGCCTCATGGGTAAAGATGTGGGCTGGAGCAGTGAAGAGCCGTGACACCCTGGCACCAGAGAGGAAAGCTGGCTGTCGAAGAACATGGCACAGCAGGCCAGGAAGCATGCAGCATTCACCTGCACAGAGGGGCTTCACCAAGAGGACACTCCCCAGGAACACAGTGCCCTCTTCGTTTCTACCCTGGCCTACACTTTTTTCACAGCACTCCCAGCACAAAGTTTTGCATTTGCAGAAAGCTGGTTTTCCCTGACACAGAGACTTCAAAATCTCTTGCTTCAAGAAAACCGTGTAGTCTATCCTTTAAGGCAATGAGAGAGGGACTGTGAAACAGGGGCCAGCCGCCACCACCACTCTTAGTGCAGTTGAGCCAACTTGCAACCGCGACCTGAGCTGCAGCCAGCTTTTGCACATAGTGTATCAGACTGCCAGGCTCCCAACTTCACGGGGCTTTACATTTTTCTGCAAATGATCAAAGAGAAAGGAAGATGGAAGCTTCTTTTTTTACAAAAACATTACAAATCCGCTTTCTCACTGCGGTGTTCCACACCCATTACCAGCTGTCCCAGGCTTGCTCAACGAGATCCCATTGCACCTGATGCTGTCCCAAATCAGCGGCATCAATTTACATGCAAGAAAGTTTAGATGCCAGTTGCCTGCTGCTTTGGTCTTAACTTGCAAATAAAGTCCCCTGCAAAAGCCCTCATTTTCCCTTCCTCACAAGAGGCAACATTTCAGATACCAGTACAAACAGGTTCATCCAAAGACATCAGTCCAATGGCAGTTCCAGGGTGAGGCCCAGAGCCCCAAAACATGCACTCTCAACCTCAGCACCTCACAGCATCACTGAGTGTCTGAAGCTGGCAGGGACCTCTGAGTCCATCTGCTCCAAACCAGGCTCAAGCAGGGACACCCAGAGCAGAATGCCCAGTACCACATCCAGAACTCCAAGGAGGAAACTCCACTCTCTCCAGCCTCTCTGGACAACATGTGGCAGTGCTCCATCACCCGCACTGTGCTGCCTCACAGTCAGACAGGACTTCCTGTGGTTCAGTTTGGGCCCGCTGCTTCTGATCCTAGCACTGGGCACCATTTAGAGGAGCCTGGATCTATCCACTTTGGTTCCTCCCTTCAGGTATTTATAGACATTGATCAGATCCCCCTGAGGATCTGCTCCTTAAGCGAAAGCCAGTCAGTATGTAGAAGAGTCACATGAGACTAGCACAGATGCTGGGAGAGCAGGTTTTAAATTATTCCTGTACAAGAAGGCACAATAATTAAGCAACACTGTGTAAGATGTTCACTCTATTTGAGAATCCTTGCACCCTTGACTAGAGCAGTGCACCAAGAACACAGCACTCCCTCTTCACAGCATGTTTAAATATCAGTGCTGTCTCCAGTAGAGAACTGCAGCAATTTCTAGGAAAGGTGACACCAGAGCACCGCAGTTTCCACACCTCCTGCTCACTGCCCTTGGATAGTTCTTTGCCTGCAGTCAGAAGGGCTGGAAGACTCGTTCCCATTCGATACCAGCGATGCAACCTCCCTCCCCCACTTCCCAGCCAAGATCAAAGCCCTTTTGATGATCCCACCCAAGCAGTCTATGTGGGAACAGAGTAACCACCCTTTTTCTTCCAATCCTCACTTAACTGAGGGTGATGCTGTTGGAAAGATAAAGCTTTCACACACAGCATCTAGGTTGCCCCTCCATTCCTGAAACAGGTCACGTGCCAGCAGGCTGAGCCCATGCCCTGCAGTAACACTCCACATAAGGCAAGGGCACTGTGCCTTTGCTGTACTGCACCACCTGCAAGGAGGAATTTCCCCTGTAAGAGCAGAAGAGAGACAAACAGGACAGGGAATGTTGTACTGGGCTATGGTACATAGAGACAAAATGTAAGCCTTTGTCTCCTACAGCCTTCTCCCGAACTAAAAATGCCACAGAGCTATTCCCCATCCCCCCCCCCCCACACACACACACACCTGTGATGCACATGCATCACAGTCACCCAGACCACCACAACGCCGTGACAGAGCCCCTCTAGGTGGTCACCTGCACTCTCATCAAGTTTAGGATTGTTCACATCTACCTCCACACTGTGAACCTTCCTAAATTGAGGTTGCAGATGTGAAGGTCAAGGACGTACTACCAACAGTGCTAAGAAAGCAGATTTTTGACAGAAATGCCCTCCTGCTATTCCTACAGAACCATCAGTTTTGGACACTGAAAACCATAACACAAGAGATTTATTTTAAACAGAAGCAGCAATTATCCCCAAGTTCACAGTTTAGCTATATCAGCAATCTCTTCCTACATAAGCTTGGTTCTTTTGTAGAGAGATCCCTTGTAACCACATAACTCTATCACTTCTATCATTGCTCAAAAAAGACGGGGAGTTTCCTCTGTACTTCCCTTTTCTTTGTCATGGTGTTATTGTACATGGCCTTGAAATCACCATTCTCAACAATGCCTTGCCTCTAAAAACAACTTGTGAATCAGAAAGGGAACTGCCCCAGACATCCAAACCCTTGTCAGCATGGGGTACACACACAGAGGACAAGGTGTACCCCATGCCCTGTGTTCTCACAGGTTGGATGCCATCTGTGCTGGTGCACTACAGCATAAACATCGCTTTTGATCACTCTGCATCACCTAGAGATGCAATATGCTGTGAAATTTTGAGATATGCAATGAAAATCAGTTGGATTTTTGGTTTTTTTCTACCTGCTCTTTCCCAATTTTTTTTTTTTTTTTTTTTAAGAAATCAGCTGTAGGAAAATGTAACACATCACGCATAACTGAGTTTGCACATCAATTTTTATCAGGTATGCCCTCAAATAAAAACTCTTCAATGCAAGGTACATTTGTTGCTATTTTGAAGCGAGGCTAGCATGTCACAGCACAGTAAGGTAACAAGTGGATTTGTTGCCAGTTGGTATCTCTCTAAAATGAGACAAAGCAAGGAGGAAAAGTGTCAGAAATAGAAAGTATCCATATTGTTAACTCAAACGGAAAGATAAATATACTTGGGGCTCTGAATTGGTACATGAAGACCTAAGGCAAGGGTAAAGAAACAAGTTACAATATCCCAGTCTAAATAAAAATGTCTTTTGCTGTAACATGGTAACTGCAAGGACTAAAGGTAAGTCCATTCACACATCATCAAGTAACACTCACATACTGCTTTTTTTCGTTGCTGCTTTCGACAAAGCAAACATTTTAATTAATTACAGAAAATCTTCTCAACAGCTCAGGTGCAGCAGTGATCTCCTTTTAAAGCTTTTCACCTCTAACCCTTCCTCATTTTTCCATGCTGGACTTGGGGAGAAGAAAGTGGATTCTGAGCACTAATTACTTAACTCTTTTTTCCCCCGTAATCAAGTCTTCACATTTAGTACATTACATCCATGACCTTTCCTCAGAGACTAAATGTTGTTTCATGTACCACATCATTCCCTACAGAACTACCTGGCCTTCTTGAATCACAACGCTATCATTGCTGAATGAGCCACAGGTACCATTCATTCAGTTTTTACTGTCTGTGTTGGTTCTGACTTCAAGCCCAGAATTCATAAGATATCCATAAAAACACTTAAGAGTAATCAAGTTGGAAAGGACCTACAAAGATTATCAAGTCCAACTGCCTGATCACTTAAGGATTAACCAATAGTTGAAGTATATTAGTGAGGGCATTGTCCAAATGTCTCTTCAACACTGACAGCCATGGGGCGTCAGCCACCTCAACAGGAAGCCTGTGCCAGCGTCTCATCACCCTCACAGTAAAGATACTTTTCCTAATATCCAGTCTGACCTTCCCTTGTTACAGCTCTGTGCTGTTCCCATCCTGCCATCAGTTCCAGAAGAAGAGTCCTGAATGTCTTTATGCTTCCACTCCTCAGGGAGATACAGGGAAGCATAGAATCCTTAAATCATTAAGGTTGGAAGAGACCCCTAAAACCACTTAGTCCAATCCCAACCCATCCCTACCATGCCCACTAACCACGTCCCTCAGTGCCACATCTCCACGTTTCTTTAACACCTCCAGAGATGGTGACTCCACCACCTCCCTGAGCAGCGAGGTCACCCCGCAGCATGCTCTTTCTCAGCCTGGACAGCCCAGAGCTCTTGTCCTCTCCTCACAGGACATGCTTCCCAGCCCTGCCACCAGCTTAGGTGCCTTCCTCGGCAGGCTTTCAACAACCTTAAGCATCTTTTTACAGCGTGGAACCCAGAATTGTACTCCATGTTCAAGGTGAGGTTGCACCAACACTAAATACAGCAGGAGAATCGCCTCTATTTATTAAAATAGGAACCATTTTCCCCCTGTAGATCTTAAAGATCTGCTCCTTAGAATGGGAATCCCTGCATTTCATTACTGAATTATGAAGACCTTACCTTTATACAGCCAGAAGATGTAAAGGAGACCCATATCTTTTCTTGAGCACACTTACACAAAAGCTTAGATCATCTGCTATAAAGCATATGCACTGCAGTTCTGAAGAATAAGCTGTATGAAAATGGATTTCTTTCCAACTACCACAGAAGGTGATCGAAGACGAGGAATAAAAGGACTTGAGATACTCTGCAGAACTATTCACAGAAGTGCTATACATGGCACAGGGATGCACTGTAGGAAACCAGGCTTTGCACCCTGGGCAGAACCATCTTCCTTTGTGCTTTGAATTTCCTCCAACCCTCAAACTTGCAATAATACTCAGCACTTTGCAGACACACACGCAGACTGCCAGGAAGTCTGAACAATATCATCAGCACAGCATTTCAGACTCCGTGGTAGAAAACACTGCCACATGCATATAGGACAGACACTGACAGTCTCTGGAGCATATTCACCACAGTGCACTCCACAAGTTGAGAAGAAAGTCAAAGGAAAGGGATGACCTCCTAAAGGTAACGGTGGCCATAGGCTTCCATTTATCGCATCTCTCTCCCAGTACTAGCAGCTTGCCAAGACAAGATCACCACACCTGCCTATGGAGGAGGTTAAAAACAAAAAAAAAAAAAAAAAGGTTCAGCAGCAGAGCTGCTTTACGGTCACACCCTTAATTATTTCATAACTTTTCCAGTACAGACACCAACAGCAAATGCAACTTGTCCATCCAGTTCCAGTGCAGGTGGGAGCAGACACCGGTGTCAGGCCAGTTACCTGGACAGGTCATACAGGACTGCTGCTTCACATCAGCCATTCCAGTGACCTACCTAGATATCAGAGGTCTCCCTAAAATGGTTCCTGGCCTGAGGGGACAGAAACTTTTTACTCCAGCAGCACCATGAAAGAAAGTTGACCTTAGCTTCAAGCCTCAGATTGGTATATGAGATGCCTTGCCTACCTGGGAAAGATTACAACTTCACAAATAACATGCAGATTTCAGAAAATCCCTTCCCTAAACCAGACTCCAAAGAAAAGAGAAGAAAGGACAGGGGAAAAGCAAGTCATTCACAACTGGCTGGAGCTTCTCCACAAGTTAACACAGTGTTAGCTTAGAGCAGATTAAATTTACACCTTAGCTCAGCCCACACAGGAAAAGCTTTTTAGCAAAGACAAAGAACAAGTCAGAACCCTATGCCTCTGAAGATGCTGCCAGAGCTGTGCTATACGTCTTAAACTCTACTTAAAACAACATTGCAAGATGCTGATATATGAATATCTGAGCTACAGAAAAGAGTTCCTCACATTCTTACATCCAGAGGTTTCACTGTAGAGTACAGCATGCCTACCTATAGTTGCTACTCCAAGCAGGAACAGTCATGACAAAATCCAAATCTCTGTACAGGTATGGAAAATAAGAACAAGTTAAACCGAGTGGTTTTACATGGTGGAAAAAGTAGTCAGCCCACATTTTACATCCACTCTTGTGGTGGAAGGAGGTTGCTCTGTGGTCATACTGGTACCATTGAGTCAATACAGCCACAGAACTTTCATAAAGAAACCATAATCCCAAGTCCATCCGGTGTACTCCTCGTCAAAGGCTGCTGGACTAAGCCTCCTCTTCCTTCAGTCAGGTAAGACAGGGAGCAACCTTCAGGATGAGTCCAACAATGCTCTGACACTGTGCTATTTCTTCAAATATGGCATCTTCTTATGGAATATTGCCAAAACACTATGGAGAGGCAAGGCAGGACCAACCCCACCCTCCCTCAACTACCTCTATAAGAAAACTTGATAGGTTTTTGTGTGTCATGAAGCAGCCTACACATCTAGCTCAGGACAACTGAAGCTATTAAAAGGAAATTTAACTGTGGCTGGTAAAATGTTGGATGAAAAAAAATCAGATTGAACCACCCAATTATTTACAGCACTGCAGACTTCCTGTTTTGATGCAAGTCAGCAAGATCTTCTGGAAAACCCAGGAAGAAAAAGCAGTTAAGGAGGATAAGTTAGTTAGAGAAGCTAATGATCTATCACTGCTAAACTACATACAGAGAAAACTATACCTATGCCTATCCTTTTCCAGCCATAAGTACACCAAAGACTAACACGTGGGAAAATGAAGGAAGAAATCAGTGAACTAAAAACACGGAAGCAAGCAACTAGCCATCAGAACAGGGGGCAATCTATGCCTCTACAGTTTCAGAGAATAGTCCTCTCCCCTTCATCCCCTGTCCTTCTGTGCACCATAGCAATGCATTTATTACAACCAGGCAGTGCAAAGGGGACAGCAAAGGTAGAGCCTTTAGGAAACAGGCTGGCAGAAGCGAGCCTGAGGGGTTCAGAGCAGCAAGTCTCACCAGGTGAGCCACCTGGAAAAGATCACTACAGATAGCTACCTAAAAACTACACAAGTGACTACAAGGCATTTCATATCTTATTCTTCTCTATTCTCATAAAAGCTTCTTAGACTACTTAGAAAGCATTTTTTAATACAATGCTACGTTTTAATCAAGTCTCTTGCAAATGTAGAACTTTGGAGGATCGCAGGTGATATTATTAGAAAATACTGTGGGTTAAATCTCACAGTTACATAAAAAAAAAATATAAAGGAGACAGGAAAAAACTATCACACCAGAAACTGGGAGAATAAGGAGAAAAGGTGATACGAGGCCCAGCCTACTGTCCTCTGACCCTAGGGGACTTGTTCCACTGACCTTGCTGGGCTTTGGTTTATGGCATTTATGCTCTGAAGTTCATAGATTCATTTCACAGCAGTTAAATACAACATCATCCCCAGAGCATTCCCACTATATATCCTGCTATGCTGGCAGAGCTGTGTTTTGTACTACAATAGCAAACCATCTCCCAGCAAGTTTTGTCAGTAGAAATCCAGATAAGGGATTTCTGCCTGCCAACAGCTGACCTACACCTCCACCTCAATGCTGAGCAAACAGGCAACGCAGAAATTTCAAAATCATTTTTCAACTGATTGATAAAAGGCAAACGGAGTGGAAACAGCCTTGCATACGAGCAGCAACATCATGTTGACAAGCTTGAGAAGTGGGCCCATGAGAATCTAATGAGGTTCAACAAGGTCAAGTGCCACACCTGGATCATGGCAATCCCAGATTTTCCCAAGTCCTTTTCATCAGGACAGCTCTCAATGAGTTATTCTCCCAGCCTGTAGGTGCCCCATCCTTGGAGGTACCTGAGGCCAGGATGGATGGGGCTCTGGACAGCCTGACCTGGATGGTGGTCTCCTTGCCCACAGCAGGGGGGCTGCAGCTGGGTAACGGTTAAAGTCCCATCCAACCTAAGACATACTATGATTCAGTGCCAAAAAGACACAAGCTGCAGGCAGCCAGTCTCCCAGTACGAGCCTGGGGACCCCTTCCCATACCACACCAAGTTAAGGGCTAAGCCAGTAGCATGTTCACATAGTGACCATTCAGCAGCAAGTTTACAGGAAAAAGTAGTGTGGGTTTTTGTTGCTGGATATGGCAACTGGATGATTTCTATTAGCGTGACAGATATACCCTACAAAAAGTCTTACAATAACCAAGGTACTGCTACAGACCAATTCCTCTGAGATACAAGATGTTCTGCATAGCTAGCAATATGCCTTAATGAACCATTTCTAAGACACTTGTGCGCACACTAACAAGCAGGTTGCCGAGCCGGTGCTTGGGTTTTATTCTTCTCTCAGCACACCTTTCCCACAGCATGCTGCTTAGGACAATGGTTGCTCAACTGCTAGATCCAGCAGAAACCTTACTGCTGTTCTGATCTCCTGCCCTCCTCTCTGTTCACCAGCATGCTCATCTAACACATGTGCCAAGCTACAGCAGCAAGGCACACATGGTCATAGCCTTGGACAAGGTCCTGCTTTTCCGTTTTGTGACAGCATCTCCTCGTGGTAAAGCAGGTTGTCAGTAGGCCCTGAACCCTGAGATGGCCTCTTTATGCATTTATGCCTCTGCATCAGAGTAACCAAGGATTCTATTCCCTCAGGGTACCCTGAGGCACCATTATAACTGAAAGCAGGATAATTCCACCATCCAATAGACCGCGGTTTTTGGGGATGACAGCAGATACTCTTAAGACCTATTTTACCCTCTCCTTTCCAAGTGCTGACTGAACATAAGCTCTCGTTATTTGAGAATCTTAACAGTACATACCTTATGTGGAACAGCTGAAGGAATCAGTGCCACACACTGCCGTTACCAAGGGCTTTCACAGGATGCTGCAGGCACTCAGCACCCTCTGGCTACCTTACATGCGGCAGCAACAAATGCCGCGGTGTCTCCGCAGACCAGCTGTCCTCTCATCTCTTAGCAGGGGATAGTGCCAGAGTTGTCATTTAATACAGATTTGGAATTCGTTCCCTGTTTTACACCATCACAGGGGAAAATTAGCTTAGCTCAGAGGCACGAGACAGAGGTGTGACTGATGCAGAGGGAGTTATTTAGGCAGGCAGATAAAGAAGAGTCCAGAAGAAAAGAACACACTCCTGTTAGCATCACTTCTGTGGCCTTAGCAGTAGATGAGGCCTCAGTGCATGAAATTCTGGCTCCAGGCACACACTTAAATCCAGTATGCCAGAACACACTGCCTCAAGAGTTTTCTTATTTTCTCATACATGCTGTGTTCCCCTTTGATATTTTCAGAGGACAAGCTTTCAGATTCTCAGAAACCCTCTGGTGAAGCAGTCACAGAAGTGTGGAAGAGAAACTGCCAAGTCACATCCTCCAAACCCTCTGCTTAAGGTGGAAGAAGGTTTCTCTTCCAACAAGCCAATCAAACTCCTCTGCTCTAACACCATAGCTGTTCCACCATGCCAGGCTTCCCCTGCAGAAGCAATGTTCTAAAAACATGGGATGAAGCAAAAGCAGGGTGGAAGGTTTTCTCATCTCAGTGGTCCCCAGGAGCAGCTTCTCATAACACAAGTAAGCACGAGAGGCAGCACCATCAACCAGGAACTGAGGTAACCTGAAGAAACATGTTCTTAACACAGGCAGGGCTGGGCAACCTAGGAAGGTTTACAGCCCCTCATTGCTCTATTAAGAGCAGAGGGACAGGGCTAAACCTTGAGACAACTCAGTGCTGTTCATAAGGCATAGCACTGGTCTGGCACAGAGTTTAACCCCAGCACACATTTATTTGCTATGTATCCCTCTTTCTTCCAAGCAGCCTGACTGGGAAGGTGCAAATCTAGCTCCTGCCTTCCCTGCTAAGGAGTCCTCTCTCTCCATTCCCCACTCCTGGCACACGACTACAGGCAGCTCCCTTCAATGGCTAGGCAAGCCAAGCACCTGCTTTGCAGTAACGCTACAGCACACTGTCTCTACCATGAATTCACAGTGGAATAGCCAATGCACCTTAGTTATCCCGCCATAAGAAACGCCTTTGACTTTTGCAGGATAGATTACAGTGGAAAATTTCTTCCTGTTTTTACCTTCAGAACATGAATTAATCGACTGTGGTCAGATCAGACTTCAGATACATCAATTCTGTTAACAATACAGACCACAAACACAGGCACTTCCTCTCCCCTCATCTTACTTGCCACCAAATCAGATGGGGGATTCCAGCCCAGCTTTGTAAAACATTATCTGTTTTATTCCAAAATAAAGATACATGCCTGTTTCTCCACTTCGCCTCCACCCACATACTAAACAACAGTTAGCTTTAACAGAAAATAGAATACTGAAAGGTTCAACTTTCTGCCCAAGGTCACACTGGAAGTCAAGTAATGAGTTTCCTATGGTGAAACACCTGTCACAGTGTATGCAAGTGGAAATGATTCTCAGATGTCAACATTTTAGGTGACTGCTTAATGAAACCAAGCCCTTTTTTTCGAGTTTTCTCCTCCCTTTCCCCTTACCTTCAGACATCAATGTTCCTCACTGTGGGGCAAAGTAACCTAATCCAAGCTTACCTGCCCTTAACTAAAAGCCTTGATATTTCTCCATTTTAAATAAAAAATAAATTTTAAAAATGAAGTGGAGAATGAACAAGAACGGGGAGGAATATCACAGTATCCGCATACCCAGCTGAGACTGTCTCGACTAGTTTCTCATTCATCTAAGCCCAACCTACACTACACAAACATTAAGAGGGGTGACCCAGGTGGGGGCTAACAGAAAAAGATCCACAAGAATCCAAGTAAGGCTCAGCTACGGAGAACACATATGCAGAGCAGAGGTATTAATTATTCATCTTAGTACCTGGATTAACTGTGCACTGAAAGACCTGCCCTAACTATGACCAGTGGCTACTTATCCCATTGTACATGAGCATCCCATGGTTCCCTATGAGGAAAGAAGTACCAAGAGTCATGAACTCTGAAGGCAAGAGAGTCCATTTTCCCTAATCCCAAAATAAATTTACAATTCTACAGCCCAAAGCCTCAAACAACTAAGAAAGGGAAAGCAAATTATTTTTCTCCCCTCCATGTCCCACCTTCTCTCTTTATTACATTTCTAAGCACTGGAAGGAAATGATCAACCAGCTTCACAAACCACCTCCAGTGGTCAAACAAGTCCCCGAGCCCTTCAGACACTGGCATGAAATCCCAATGTTCAAGTGCATTACTGCCAATTAGTCAGATCACGATGCAGAACAGCCATCACTGGTGAGCTGGCAGCTTCTCCCATCCAGTTCTTTTCAGGGTCTGTCCATGATCATTATTTCATCCCCTCACTCGATTCACTAACTTGCTAGCTCAGCTTGGCTACAGCCACTTTACTGCTATTCAGAGGTTGTATTCCTACCACCTCCGAAGTTCACCAGCACTTCTGCTCCACTCAGTTGTGGTTACATGGAGATGGTTCACTGCAGCGCAAGCTAAATAGCCACTTTAACACCTGCTTTGACAAGATCTTTGTCACCCTAGTTGTGTGATGCGGACACATATGTGAAATAACAGAGTGTAACAGTACTGTAATCCAAGTAGAACAGGGACCTTGTGCCTAACAATGCCAGCATAAAGTGCCTACTCTTAAAGAAGAGTGCCCTAAGTACACTAGCCTAATTAAGCATCAGCATAACCACCTGCTGAACGCACCACACTAGCATGGCACATGTGAGTGCCATGTTGCTTGCTTTTCAGAGCAGGAGGTTGAGTCATTGTGTGGAACGAGGCACAGGAATTGGCATGACATGGGTGATAGCAGTTCAGCCCCATCCCAGCCTCAGGAGTACAGGTACAGACAGTATTTCCACTCTGAAAGAGATACAGTGGTCTGGGCAGCTCAGGGATGAGGAAGCAGCTGCATCATACAGACGGGCAAGGAGTATGGCTGGAGCAGAAAGAGAGAAATCCATAGGGATCCTTTAAGCCAAACAAATATTTAGCAAAGGAGCTGCATAGACTAAAGTACAGAGAGAGAGAAGAACAAGACCTGTACGACTCATCTGAAGTGACAAGACTAGAGGAGATCCATTCAGAGGTGAATTCAGACTTCCAACCCTGCAGAGCACAGGCCCTGTATCTCTGCTCAGCTGAGCACTGTGCCAAGGGCTAGCCTGCACTGTGCTCACCACTCAGCTCTGCCTGCAGCTGGCTGCCACGTGCCCTGCAGAGCCAGCAGTAATTTGGCTCCCTCACATCCTGCTGCAGCACAAGGAACCACAGACAAGGTCCCTGCACACCAGCAGAGGTACAAAGGAACACCACCCAGCTTCAGAACAGCAGAGGAACGCACATTGCCAGGACAGCTGAACTGCTCGCGTGCAATCCCCTGCACACCTTTATCACAGGTCTTGGCAAGCCTGTCATCACATCCATGGTGACCATGCTCTGCCAAGCCCAGTTCTGCAGAACCAAGTAACAGTACACTCTGCGGCCACCACACTTCAGCAAGGTCTCCAGCTGCAGCAGCCTTTGGCTAGTGAGGTGCTGTCACAAATGTAGCTTCCCTTCTGACACTCCCACCTCCCTGGCTCACATCTGCTGAACTCAGAAAAACATTTCAAGATCATATTCTCCAGAGGTCGAGAAGGTTAGATTTACACCCGCCTGTGCTGGCAACTACCTATTTAATCTATCAAACAATGAAAGAACAGGAACACAAAATACTTTTCGAAGAAAACATTAAGAGCATGAGATTTTATTTAAAAAGATTTTTCCGCTGCCACCTGTCCACCCTTCTGTGCTGGTTCTCCTCTTCTTGGCCCCTCCTAAGACACTCGCCGAGTGACACAGAGCTGGAAGCTGTGTCTCTCTTGCATCTTCCCCGATTCCCCCTCCTTACAGCCACCCTCCAAGACTAAACAGCTTTGCCAAAATGCAAGGAGATGGAACACATTCTTGTTGTCAAATCTGCTTGTCCTTTTAACATATGGCACACAGAGCTTTGTTTCATCTCAAACTCAAAGCAACAAAGTTTAGCAGCCAGCTCTCATTACAGTATCGATATACATTGAGGAATACTGGAAGATACTTTTTAAAAAAAGGCAACAGAAGGACAGAAAAAAAGTTTCATACAACCTGGAAGCAATTCTGCCATTTGTTTAAAGCTTTCTAGTAACAGAACATGGCCTTTGAGTTAACATTTCATTTCAAACCACTTTAAAAATGTGATCGCACTGTGTCTGTTCTGCACTCACGGATATTTCGGTTGGAAAAAGAAATATCCATATATATATGATCTCTAGTCAGTGTTCACTAAAACCAAGGACAAAAATCCCAAAGGAATCAAGAGATGTTTTTAATTACTTTCACACTGTTGATGAGAAGCAGACATCACCTCTCAGCTGCATAATTCCTCGCGTGCCAGGTACTGTACAACACATCGGCATACAGCAAACACTCAAAACAAGCTTTTGTATTTTGTCCATATCAAGGCTGTACACAGTTACTAACCAAACAGAGGTGGAAAAGAAATAATAGGGCATTTCCACTGAAATTCACTAGAACCACCATTCCTAAAAACAGCCCCCTCTCCATTCCCATCAGAGGGACAGAGATCAAGGAGACACAGCTATGCTCACGGAACCTCACAGGTAAGTCTCAGCTGCAGTTTCACTTAGTCAGGAAAGGGAACTATAGTTAAAAATATTGTGCCCAAGAAGATATGGAAAGATGGATTTATTCTGAAGGTAGCATCCCATACCAAATCCATTTCCACCAGGAGAACAGCTACTTAGAACATTTTGTTCAAACTGAAAAATTTCCAGCCCTTTGATTACAAAGGCAACCTGCCAAGCGAGAGTATAAAATTAGCACATTAGTGCAGTAGTGTCTTCCTTAGTCTGAAGACAGCATCGGTATCTCAACTGCATGCCACAGCTCTACGTGGGTAAAACTGAGCTAAGACAAACTACATTCATTCTTTCCTACTCCAGAGGCTCAGCATCACTCGAACGGCAGTGAAATACAGATACTGAGCCAATTTAGACTAGATGTTAGGAAGAAATTCTTTACTGTGAGTGTGGTGAGACACTGGAACAGGCTGCCCCAGCGAGGTCGAGGATGCCACCTCCCTGGAGAGGCTCAAGGTCAGGCTGGATGGAGCCTTGAGCAATCTGGTCTAGAGGTAGCCTATAGCAGGGGAATTGGAACTAGATGATCTTAAAGGTCCCTTTCAACTGAAGCCAAACCATTCTATGATTTTTTTTTTTTTTGACTGATGGAAAAAGCAAGAACTGAGCAGCAATAGAAGCACTAAGGCAAACCTAGCACACAAGGAGAATCCCAGCCAACAAACAGCACAGTATGCGAGCAGCACCCAACCATTTTATCCCTTGTTGCTCCAGGGTGTATTACAGCACAGGTGTTTCCCACTATGGCTTCTAAGCACCAAGCCAACTTTTCAAACCGTGGTTACAACTGCTGCTCAATTCAGAAATGGAAGCTATTTTTAAAACGCATCATCAAAAAAGGTTAAAACGCAGCCCTTTTCCTTTTGTTCTCATGTTTGACAAACAATTCAGCAGGCATCTATCCAGCTAAAGCAAGGTCTGGGTGTGCAACTGCCCCAAGCTTGGTCCAAGCTCCAGCAACACAAATTAAACATGCCACCTTTTTTTATATAGGCACTAAATAGACTCTGGAAAGGTCTCTCCTGCCTAGCCCTTCCACAGGAGCTCCATTACACCTACTCCCACTCTTGCCCCAGCAGACACCAAAATCATTTTGCAAGCAGTGCTGCTGCACCCAGTAGTTTCCTTGTCTCGAGCTGCTGCAAAGGGACAGAGTGCTGCTCAGGAGGCACTGCTCGGGGCAACAAGGCAGCCGCCAGCACCAAGGATAACCAGACAGGGCAGCATTCCTCCCAGCTGAGCTGGAGACTTTGGTTTGAAGAGGAAGCAGGAGTCTGGTCCCACAGCCTCTTTGCAAGGGCTGAGGTAAGAGGATGCGAAACAGTTCCCTTCCCTACTAGTTTCAAAGCCACGAGGACTGTTGCCAAGCTTAATTCCCCCAATGCCTTACTGATTTTCTTTAACTCCAAAAATATTTTTATTAATGGTTTACTAAGTTTTGCCTTTATTTCTCCATTATATTCCAAAATAACCTCAGCAAGATTGGTGCAATAAAAGACATAAATTTGCCTAAAGTAACTACTTGCACGTGTGCTTTACGCAGCTCGAGCATTCACGCAGCTCCTCCAGCACACACCTGCTCTCTCCAACAATGACAGCCCATCTCAGGCTACCAAAGCTCTGCTCCCAGTGCTGCTCAGTCACTACCTGCACCACAGCACCAGCTCCAGCCACCTCAACTTCAGCGCCAAAGGAAAAAAGTCATTTTTCAACCAATACACAACCAGACACCCTTGCCAACCTGCAGGATGTTGGCAGGATGGCTGGATTTGTGCCTGTCCTGGTTGCACTGTAAGGGCGGTATCTGTACTGTGTGCAGGACAGCTTCCTGCTGTGCTTGAAGGTGCCTGAGCAAAGAAAGCAACCCCATGCACTCCTCCAAATCAAATTTTAGAGAAGGGCACCTTAAGAACTAAATCTAGAGAAAAAGAAACCCACCCAAAGAATGGAAGGAGGTAGAGCAGAATGAAGCAGCTTCCCTGTGAGCAGCCCCATCGCTCAGAGCCAGCACACACAGAAGGAAGCAATTTGCCAAGCAACTCAGATCTCAGGCTGCAAGCCAGAGGACAGCTCTGAAAAACCTTCCCTCTGCCACCAAGCTCCCACCAGCAAGCCTCTCCCCCGAGTCATTCAATATTTGCACAAAGCTCACCAGGAGAAGGGAGGCAATGGGAACGCCAGATGAGATCCAGCTGTTCTCCTCCCCCAGCACAACTAAACTCAGCACATCCAAAGCTGAGCCTGAAACCAAGTCTATAGCAGGAAAAAAAAAAATGTACTGCAGAGCACTTGCCCATCCTGCCACAACCACCAGCTCTCGGATGGCACTTCCCCACCACCCCAAGGCCTGGTTATTTGTCCCAGTGATGAGAGGGAACTTCAGAGAACTACTCGGGTACAGAGAAAGTGCCTCTCCGTGAGTGACAGAACACAGGGAAAGAGGTCTTGGGAGCACAGAGGGCAGAAATCAGAGTAGGGCTGGGCTGACAACAAGGTGGACGGATAGGATCTGCAAGTTGTAATGAAAGTGGGAGAACCACAAACAGTAACTTGGGGATGAGAAAAGGCTGGGGCATATTAAAGGAAAGAAACCTTCTAAATGAGTTGACTACAAAAATATGTGGGCACAAACCATGCAACCATTTTTCAGCCTCGAAAGCAAGTAATTTCTGGAAGGACAAGCAAGGAGAATTGCAGTTTGTTCCAAAGTGGTCAGAGGGAAAAATGAGTAGTAGCGAGCCACGTGTGAACACGGAAAACAGCTTCAAAGCAGTTGCTGGGGGAGGTTAAATTAGGTAAGAGTGTATTTTGCTAAGAAAAAGAGCAGGTGGTAATTGGGAACACCTCTATAGATGGCCTTATTCCAACAGGACTGACAGTTACTACATAGCAAATGTTTATAAAATAAAAAGATCCATTTAAACCAGTGGCCAGAGCAGAACCAATTACTGCTTGGGTACAGGGAGCCAACAGCTGCAGAGACAAAGGCATGCTGCAGCTCAGTCCTCAAGGAGCACGAGGCCCAGCTCTCTTTAAAGGTAGGATCTGCAGTCCCTTTCAGGCCCCTATAATTTACCATACATCCTTTGTCAGCCATCAACTACAAGAATAACATAAGGGAACACTGTTCGTGTTTACTAAATGGGATGAGCCAAAACACAAGCCTGGGATGAGGTGAGCTATCAGCAGAAGTGTCCAGGCTAAAAGATCTAACCCAGCTCACCCAACACATGCTGGCACCTGGACCAACACAGTCTGCAACAGCACTTTGAGTTTATAAGGTGTTTACCTCGCCTTAGCCATAATTTTAAGGTTTTACAGCCAGAGTTTAGAAGTGAAGTTGCGATATTTTAAGCCTGTGACCTTTGTTTAGTGTACGTCACTTTTAGCAGTATCTATTTTAATGCAGGCTACAACTTTTAGACTATATGAGCCATGCAACAGCTTTGCATGAGACAACACATTGCTTTACCTTGCAGCACTTCGTTTTTTAAGGAAACACTGGATAAAAAACAATCTGCTAGAACTCTGCCCCATCCCTCCCCTCTTCTCAGCAAGCCACTGTGTCTCTGTTTACAGGTGTCCAGGACGGGTTCCCTCTAGGGGCTGGCTGAAGCCAGAGGACTCTTCCACTGCAGGTTTGCTCCTGCCCATCCAGAGATGAAGACGGAATGTGGGGATCACTGAGCTGCCTTCCCTCCACAGGAGGTGGAATACCAGAGGTGGTTTACCGTTGCTGTTAAGACTATTTAATCCTTATATTGAGCCAGGTCTGCCTAGCAACAAGTCGAAGTTTTAAACTTGTGTCATCCTCCCTGTGTTCCCATGGCTACTGCCGTGCACAGCGGCTGGTGGCTGCAGAGGGTCTCACAGGGGCACCTATGGGATTCACAGAGAAGAGCACCAAGGCAGTGCTAACACTGCACCTCGTACGTCCTGCCAAGGATGGAGAGCTGTCAGCTGGGGAACAGGCACCTGCCAGCACCTCCAGATCATGTGTGTTGAGTGGCACCACAAGCTGGGATTACAGATCTAGCACTTCCCGCTTCTTACACAGCTGGTAAGAACTAAAACACAGAACAATGCATCTCTAGCGAGCGGCTGTATGGTACGTGGGAAAGATAGCTCTTAATTAAAACAGGGAGGGGGGAGGTTTGTCAGTAAAAAGAAAAAAAAAAAATCCCCCCAGCACATGCCTAAAACTCCAAGTGATCCTATTAACAAGAGCAGAGAGACAAGTTTGAACCCTCAACAAAAAGGGTGGAGAAGAAACAGAAATGCTCCCCATTTCAAAGCAAGCTCTGAGTAAAGAGCTGCTTCCGAAACAATGCTGTTATGTAAACCAGACTTTCCCAGTCCTGGTTTCCCAGTTGAAGAGGAAAGACTATTTCCGACATAGCAGTGGTTCTTCTGAGTCTTTGGCCATTCCCAGCCCCTCAGCTGGGGCTCTCAGGATGAAACAGCTAACAGGGGAGGCTGGACATTAAGCAAGTATCAGTTTTGTTTGTATGCGTTAGCTGGGGATTCCGAACCCAGAAGCCAAAGCTATGATTCCACAATTGTTAAGCTGTGCTTTCACATGAGAGTCATGCAGTTTGGAAGGACACAGATTCCAAGTGACAGACACCGGTAATTATTTTCGATATCCAACTTTCAAAAGGAAGCAGTTATTTAAGATAAAGCCCAATCCAATGAGACATCTACTTGTCTAAAAGCACACACGATGGGCTCCCACAGATACCTACAGACAGCAGGTCTGCAACGGACAGCTGTGTGGTTCCATCCCTCCCATTAGAAAGCTACACCACAAGCCTTAGGCTCTCTTCAGATGATTGAGAGATTTATTTGCAAAATCCATTCAGGTGAAGAGTACAGAAATAAAGGAGGCAGCAAGGAAGCTGAGTTAACTTTGAGGCCAAAAACACTTTTCCTGCTGTCTCTGACAGATGGGGGAGCACTCTTCTAGAGACGCCTGGTTAAATACACACACAGTGTATGTGGGGAGCCCTGCTGATAGCCCCCAGAGGGACCTGCGCAACCGAAGGATGGGGCTGAAGGGGGAAGCATAGAGAGCAATTTCCTTCTAAGAGGGGATTTTTGCCATTTTATCACACTGCTGCAGCCTCCTCCCCCCAGAGAGGCAGCATTTACCAATACTTCCTTTACGAAGTTCAAAGAGCTAGCTGCTGCACAGAGCTGAATTTCTGAAGATACTAGGAAAGGTAAACACACTTGTTTAGTCTAAAACCCTTTATCGAGAAGAGAAGCAATTTTAGCAAGTTTGACTACAATACTTAAAAGCAGTCACATCAGTCTGTTCCACTTCAAAACAAACTGCAGCAGGAGCACAAAAGCAACCCAGTTCCAGTGTATGCTGAAGAAACTTTGCTGCCTTCAGTAAGGCACAGCATAGCACATCCTCTTGCACTTCCGAAAAGCACAAAGCAGTCAAAACCTTCACATGGAACTATAAATTTATGCTTATGTGGGGAAACCAAATTTAAGAATCCTTACAAAAGCATTGTTAAGATCACCCTCTGTTTAAAAATCAATTTTGCATTTTAAACTCTTCTTTTGAGCTTAAAAACTTAAGAACATGGCACTGCCCATCATGTCACACGCCAATTCAGAGCCTCGAAAGGGAAGGTCCCCAGTGCACAGAGATACAAACTTCCTAGGAAGTAAGCATGCTCTTTCTTCCACCACAAAGTTTTCTCTCTGTTTCAGTCTCCAGCCTCACCAATGGGATCAGTCAGTGCTTTACGACAGCCTTTGACTTGCAATGGTCAAGGTGAGCCTTGGTCATAACCAGAAGTTGTTGTATCTGATGGAAGTGCAGACTAACACAAAGTGCCATGCTTCTGAGGAGCCATTACTCAGATTTACCTGCCTAGTTCACAGTAAAGTTTATTAAAGTTGCAATATACATCAATACAAATACATATGTATGCCTAACAATGCGCTGTCATTCAAAGCACATTGAATGTATGTGACAGAACTAGAGCCCACTGTAAGCCGCATTATACAGTGCACCTTGCTCACAGAGGCAAAGATTTCCGAGCTAATTATAATGACTAATCACAGGGAGCTCTAAGCCCTCACTTGGCCAAGTCACAGAACTAACCACGGTTGAAAACAAGAGTTTTAAGAGCAACTCATTAAGCAGCAGGAACCAGCTATGAAGGACAAAGCATTCCCTCTACCTAGTATTAATTCCAGTCCAGCCATTAATACATTTGTCAGTGCATGAGACAGCTATTACCTCCCCATACAAACACTGCATGCGCCAGGCAGGGAAGGAAGCCACAGGCTTTGGCTGCACCAGAGCCTTGTTTGTTTACTACAGCGCTCAGGTTTGAGAAGGGACTTCTTGTACTATTTGAGGAACAAGAAAGCTCTGAAACCCTGCCTTGGGATGAGGTGGGATGGGATCTCTGCAGCCTTCACAGGTGGGCAGGGTAAAAGCTAACTGTGGAGCCACAGAGGCTAAGACATGGTCCCCCTGGGGCAAGAAGCTCAGAGGTAAGAGGCACAGCACCAAATCTACAGCTGTGATCCTTCTAGGGTGTCAGATACAGATAAAAAAAAAAATAATTCAGCTTAAGCTCTGCTCTCTTTCCCATTGTCTCCAGCCTGGATTTAACTAAATAAATAAACAAAAATAGAATGAGGTTAAGCTAAAGTGTCAGCATCTACAAGCCAGCTCCACTTTCCACAAATGGAAGTGGTGAGGCAGGACCCCCTTCCTGCCATGTAACCGGGTGAGCTGCATGTACTGGTGAGGAACAAGACAGGCAGAGGCATTCCCCCAGCCACGGGCAGAACTACCAAGTGCAGCAAGGAGAAGCAGGAGCCATCTTCCCTCCCCTGGGACAGCAGGGACCAGCCTGGCCTTAAAAACCACTCACTCCTAGATGTTACACCTAGTAGATGGAGCTGAGACAGCTGAAAAATCAAGTTCTGGGCAATGGCATTCAACAGGAGCTCCTTGCCTGCTCTGCAGTACAGGGAGTACAAAGAGGCTGTGCTTGTGGCAGGAGCAAGGTAAGACCAATACAGCCCATGAAGGAGAAAGGAGCTAAGCAAACTACAGCTATAGGAAACATCTCCCAGCAAGAAGTTGCAAATATACCCCACAGCAGCTAAATCTTCCACAGTGAGGCAGAGGAGAACAAGGTCAGCTAGAATTTTAAACACTTAATACTGTCTGAAATCTCAAGTTATGAAGTAGGAAGTTATGCTGTAACAAAGCTTAAGGGTTTTACATGCCCATTCTTCTCCAAACAAACCCACAATCTAATCACATCCTCTAGAAGAACTCGTAAGGTTTTTCTTTCCCCACCCCCATCTCTTCCAAAAGGCCAACAATCTCATTTCCAAGCATATTTCCAACACCAAAGTGGGAAAACACTGTTGTTGGGGATGGTGCAAGTCTCCTCAGATAACAGTGAAAGGACCAAGACACAACAGATTCGATCAAGAAACTATGTGGCTTCTGTCAGTCCAAACACACCGGTCATTAGTATATTTTGGTTTGGTATTTCTGATTAGACTGAACATCCATATTACTTGTCTTTTCCAAACACACTGCTGCACTAAGGGAGTTCCTGCCTGTTGTGTTTAAAGCAAAGCCATTTGAGGAAATGAGATAGCCTTCCAGGATACCAGTATTTCCAGTTGCAGGAGCGTGGCTGGGCCTTTTCCACTTGCTTAGATGTAGATCCCAACATCTCACTTAAAGAGCACACCTTTTTTCTGCTTCTCTTTCTGATGAGTCCACTTATCTAAAAACCATTTTCTCTTACAGTCACTGGGTGCTCAGACTATTTGCAAACTATTAAGACTGTTAGGTACAAGACTAACAGTTTTATTTGCAAACAAAGAAACAGAACAAGCTGGCTGGGAGCTGGGCTTGCCAAGTGTAAATCATAAGGGGCCTTTTAACAATCCGTTGTTAAGAGTGACAGTCCCTGCTGCAGAGCCCAATAGGTGCTTCTGCAGCCACGGCTCAGCTGCACCTTTCTGGAGAAACCCACTAAGTACCTGAAGACATGACCTAATGAAATCTGGCCCCTACAACAAACAAATCAATACAGCTATTCTAAAGGTGTCAACCATCTAGGGGCTGGTCCACAATAATCTTCCATCTCCTAAACAGAGGGAGGGTGGGCACGCTTTCAGCCAAAGCTGCATGATTGCATCCCAGCTCCCCCAGGCACCTCCTCCTACAGCTTCACCACCACTTCCCCACCAGCACTTTGATCAGAGGCAGCAGAGAGCATTTCTCCCCATCTCAGACAACTGCATTAACACTTTCTGACTGCTGAAGAGGCGGAGCTTTGTTTGGAGGTTTTTTTGTGTGCTTTTTTTCCCCCCCTTTTTTTTTTTTTTTTTTCCAACACTGAAACAGTGCAGTCTTGGTCGTGAAAGAAAGCAAAGTACCAACTGGTTGTACAGGAGCATGCAGTACAGCTAATAACATGGGGCAGAGAACAAGATCCTCTAGGATTCCAGTGATGTTTGGCAGTCAGCACCCTCCAGTACGAACCTAGATCTGGAAGTGCTACAGAGTATTTCCTCCCACAGTTTAAACTGTTACAGGGAGACAAAGAGTGGGAAGAGATCAGTAGCGGAAACAAGTGGCTGAAGACACAGCTCAACTTTGGATCTGTACAGCAGGATGCTGTTCAACTGAACCAGCTTTTCCTCGTCTATTTCTGCTTTCCAAAGATGACTGACATCAATGATATTCAAAGATGCCCAATGTGACAGCAGTAAAAAATGAAGTTGAGAGGAAGAAAGGAATACAAAACAGTAGTGCTGTAAAGAAATACCGGTCTGCCCTCCAATACATGGGACAGATCACTTCCTACACTGAAAGACTTAACACTCCCCAGAATTACGGATGCTTTCATCTTCTTTTGCATTCACTGGAAGAGTTAAAGAGCTCACTAATGCTTTCTTCCTCCTATTTTCAATACTCCAACAGTAAGGGAGTATAAATTAATGAGCAACAAGTAAAATGGTCAAGTACAGTATTAGTGTTTCCCCACACAACATCTGAAAGATTTCTTATTTAGCTTTAGGATATGCAATGTTTCCCGCCACCGAGTTTTTCCATTAATAGGACATGTGGGTTTCATTTGTATAGATTAAAAGAACCATAATAGTTTTCTGTCCTCAAAATCCTCAGTGTCTCAGATGGAGAACTTGCAAGAAACGCTGACTTAGTGATAACAGCCTTTGTTCAACATACACGATTTTCAGGTGGAAGTCAAATATTTGACTATGAACTCTAATAAGAGAAGGCACAGGAGAGGTGATAGCAAATTTTCATGTAATGTTTGTGAAATAGAGTCCAGACAGTGGAAACACAGCTGAAGTACAAATTTTACTGATTCTAGCAAGCTCTGGCATAGGATTTTCAGCCCAGAAGTTTGCCTGTTCTCCTCTGCAGCAACATCAGCTTGTCAAATAAGAGCGTTACTTCTGCACAAGCCTCACTGTTAGTGTACAACTACTCTATTACCAATAGTAACTGCGTTGTAAATCCTATACTACAGGAAACAGATGCACGACTTTGCTTTTGAGAGAACTAAAGAAGCAGGGAGCGGTGCAGCAAGAACTCTTTCCAGAGTTAAGGGCAGCCTGGGACAGGAAAGAAGAAGGCAGTGAGGAAGACCCAAGCCCTGCCAGCACCAGAGCAGGCCCCGCCACCTCAAAGGGTGCTGGCAGCTGGGGGCTGAAAGCAGGACTGCCAGCCTCACACGTCCCATGGCCCTTTCCTGGCCATACAGGGGGTTAAAAACTTGCAGGTTTTAAGAATTATGCCAAAAACGAAACACAACCCTTCATCGTTTCCCCTGCACTCTGCTCCAGCAAGAAACAACCAGTGTTCTCCTCTATATCAAGAGGTCCTGAGCTCCCTTTCCTGTGCGAACCCACACAAGAACCGTGGAAATACTCCTTTTTCAGCCCCTGAATTCAGCTCAGTACTTTTGCACTTCAGCTATTAAACTCATGAGGCCCAAACTGGCACCCCACCTCTCTGTACCCCAACCTCAGCCCAGCCCACCTCTCTGCACCTTCCCAGCCTCACACAGAAAGATTTCAGGAAAGCTTTCCTCATTTTCCTGCTCTTTGCCACAGCTAGCCCTGCAACTCAGAAATTAAACAGAACAAAATGCTTTCTCTGCCCTTATTCATAGGGACAGAGGAACACCCACATAAGAACACTGATGTAAGAGTCAGCACCACAAATATACCTCAGTCTAACCAGAGTTATAATTGAACGTTAAATTTAGTGCCTGTGTGTGCCTATATATATATATATATGTATATAAAAGCACACACCCCCTAATCTGTGCCATATTTCACCTCACACAGCTGGAGCAGCACAAGCCCTTTGCATTTTTATCAGCCAGCCAATCTGAAGGTGAAAGCTTCCACACCAAACAATCTTCAAATTTTAGGATCCTTTGGTCAACCAGCCCCCAACATTTCTACCGAGGAACAGATACAGTGTTTTTGTGCTCTGATAGCACCACTCCACTTATTTCACCTGGAATTTATCAGCAAGATGGGACAATTTTACAGTTTCATTGAAAGGGTCTTAGTGCAGTGTGTTCAGACTTACTTAGGGGTTTCTTTCAGGCTTATTTAGGATCTGCTTTCCTAAAAACAGTGAGAAAGGAGCACATAAATAAGAATACTGCAGGCATTTGGCTTTAAGGACTGAGAAGCCACTGAATTCAGGGAATAATTCAAGGAAAAATTAATCCTGAGTGATCTGACAGGCCAGGAAAGCAACACTGGCTTCAATGCATGAGCAGACAAAAGTTCACCCAGAACTTGCTAACTGAAAAGTATACTTCTTGGAAAAGGAGAGAAACATAAGGGGGGGAGGGGTAAATAAAGGATGCAGTGCCCATTCAGGTCATCAGAAAACCGTGTACTTGGGGTGGATGTACTTAAGGCTCTCTGTCTGCTGTGCATCAAACCAGCACGCCTGCTAAAGCTGTGCTGAGGTATATTACCCAGAAAAAAAAAGGCGGTTCCTCCACATCACACACTCCCCCACCCCTTCACTACACACAGTGAGGAAAGTAACCTATGCATAGGTCACAGCACAACCGTAAGTTAAAATCAGAACAATGCAGAACTGAACGCACAACACAGAGGAAGAAGCACACTGTGCCCCCCTCCCCAGCCCCCACCTATTATGTTAGAGAAACGAACTGGACAAAAGAACGTCGTTTTACAGGGGTGATCAAAAAGCTCGAGTATTGTTGGGCTACCTGGCTGATAGCCAGCCAGCACAACGCGCGCGGAGCCTTACAGCGATGCTGCATCTGACCTACAGACTGGAAAACCGTGTCAGCTGCCGCTAACTACCAACATGCACACAGCTTCTCCTCCTCCTGGTCCAGCAGCCATGGAGCTCCCATGTGCCAAGAGCTCGCACTGGGTTTTGTGTGAAATGGGGGGGGGGGGGGGGGGGGGAAGGAACAGAGAAGAAGCATACTGTAAATCAATAGAAGTAACGCTGAAGTTGAGAAAGAAAAAAAAAAAATGTTCACCTCCAGAGAGCGTTAACAGTTAAAATAGACATTTGTGGGCCAAATAATAATAAAAGGGCATCCAATGTATTAGCAGGCAGCACGAGGGCGTCCAGGAGGAACGCTCCTCCCAAACGCACACAATAGTTGCTGTCAGGGTTACTCGATCAGGAGCCACCACAGCTTTCCAAATCCTTTTTTGTTTTAAGAGAGAGAGAGAGACGAAGGATTCCATTAAGTTTGGGCAAGGCGAGGGACAACTCCGAACGCAAGGACTCCAGATGGGAGGAGGGCTTCAGTAGCCTCAGCCCAGGTGACAAAGGAACAATGCAACAAAATTCGCTTACATTTCAAACTAAGGAGGTCACCAGGCTGCCTTTATGCGCCCAGATACACCCGAGATGCATCGGCAGCGCCGTGCAGCCAGCACCTGCCTTCCCGTACAGCCACAATTCCTTTGTTTGCTCAAAATTTGCTCTCCTACCACTTTAAATTAGCTTACAAAGCGCTGCAGCAGAATAGCTGGAATGTGAAATATTTCGGGGGGGGGGGGGAGGGCGAAGTCGGAGGGCTTCTTGGAAAGAAAGATGAATAAATAAATAAATAAATAAATAAATAAATAAATAAATAAATAAATAAAATGGGGATGGCTGTTGTTTTTTTTTGTTTTTTTTTTTCCCCCCTTAAATAAATACAGACAGACAGACAGATAGACCGAGATAGGTACAAAGGCATTTGTTAAGTTGGTTGAACGCACGAGTCCGGGGAGGGGAAAGGGAAATAAATAAATAAGTGGATGAACAAATAAATAAATAAATAAATAAATGGGGGAGGGGGGAAAAAAAAAAGAAGAAAAAAAAAAAAAAAAAGCCAACTGCCATCTCTGCCTGCCGGCCGGCTGCTGCTCCCCAGTGCCCTCCGGAAAGCATCGGGCTCCGTCCCGCGGGTCCGTGCCCAGCGCCGGGAGAAAGGCCGAGGGTCACCCACGCGGGGTGTGATCGCGGAAGGGAGGGGGGGGGGGGGGGGGAGAGGAGGAGGAGGAGAAGGGGGGAGGGGGGTGGGGGGACACGACGCCGGGGGTGGGGGTGGGGGGGTGCCTCCCGCCCGCCCTCGCCCAAGTTCCGCCCCCAACGACTCACCGGGGTCGAAGTCGGGGACCACCGCCTGGTACTGCGGGCCGACCCTCATGCCGCCGCCGGCTGCGGAGCAGAGAGAGCGTTACCGCGTGCGCCGCGCCCGCCAACCGCCAACAACCGCCGGCCCCACCGCGCTCACCGTGCTCTTCATCGCTGGAGGAGCCCGAGCTGCCCTCCTCCCAGGAGTTGCTGCTGCTGTTCCCGTTGGGGGCAGCGGCCAAACTTTTGTTATTCCCGTTATTGTTATGATTCGCTCCGGCGGAGGTATTGTTATTCCTGCCCCGCCGCTTCCCCGACACCTCCGGGCCCTTCTCGATCATGGCTGGCATTTGGGGTGGGGGGGGGAAGGAGAACAACGCGGGGGGAGGGAAGGGGGGGGTGGGGGGGGGAAAGAGAGAGAGAAAGAGAGAGAGGAGTTTAAAAACTGGGGGGGGGGGCGGGCCGGGCGGAGGGGAGGCGCCGCGTGCGGGCGGGCGGGGCGGGCGGCAGCGGGCGGGCGGGAGCCGGGGCGGGAGCGCTACATCCCCCGCCGCGATCGCCCCGAACTTTGAGGCTCATCCCAGCCCTGCGCTGGGACTCCGTTCAACCTGCACTGCTAGCCCGTCTCTAGTCCCCGCCCTCCCGAGCTCCCATTGGTCTAGCCTACATTTTGGGAGGCCAGTCCGCCCTCTCATTGGCCGTCGCCTGCCGTCCATCGCCGAGTCCCGGCGCTTCCGTTTGTGAGGTTAGGTGGAGGCGTAGCGCCGGGCCGGGCGCCGTGCGGGATCTCTCCGCCCGCGGCCGCCTCCCGGCTGAGGGCCGCTCACGGAGCGCGGCGGGGGCACGAGCGGACCGCTCGGCTCACGGCGCGTCCCGCGGGGAACGCCGCGAGCCGCGGGGCCGCCGCCGCCTCGGCTCGGGAGGAGGGTGCGGAGGGACTACTTTCCCCCTCCCCCCCCCCCCCCCCCCGCGGCGGAAGGTTACGCGTGGTTTGAATGGGTTCTATACAAAGCCCCCGGTGCCGGGGGCCGAGGGGCGCTGGGGGCCGCTCAGGGCAGGGGTGCGCCTGTGGGGGTTCCGGGGGAATGGCTGCCGCTCCGCCGCTCCGCCGGAGGGAGCGGCCCAGCGGCGGGTACAGCGGAGCCCCGAAGGAACCGGGGGCGGCCGAGGGCAGGGAGCAACTTTTGGGGAGCGCCGGTAGGGCGTGGCCCCGGGGTCACGTGACGGAGCGGGGCGGCACCGCGGGCGCCCCCTGGCGGCAGGGCGGGTAGCGGCGCCGCCGCGGGTCTGGCCGAGGCTCGTAGCGACGGCGGGCGGCCCGGCCTCCCCTCCCCCTTCGGGCTCGTGCCGGGCCGCCCGCTCCGTGGGTCCCGAAAACGGGGAGCGAGCCCACGCGAGGCCGCGGAACGAGCCGCCTCGGTACCCCTTTGTCCTCCCCCCTCCACCCCGAGTCGCCCATTGCGTGCGCTCGCAGCGGCGCTGCTGGGGGCCCGGGGCACGGCGCAACTGCTGCTGGCGGCGAGCGGAGACAATGCGTGACCGTGGAAAGCAGCTCGCGGGGCGTGTCTTTTATTTCGATTCAAATTAACTTCTGTGGCAAGTTGTTGGGTCGCCTTCTCGTTATTACATACACTTCTTTTTTTTTTTTTTTTTTTTCTTCCGGGCCCACGCAATTAAACCCGCAGCGCAGCGGCTATCTCCCATCAGACGAACTGCCCCGGCCGCTCCCCCTCCCCCCTCTGCCATTTTAATCCACGAGAATTTGCACAGGGGGAGGGGGATCGCTGCGGCTCCGCACGGAGCTGTTCCTGCGCGATGCCGGCTCCTTGGCAGCGCCGAGCGGGGGACGGCCGCGGTGACTTCCACGCTCCGTGCTCCCCGTTCAAAGAGACGCGCGTGAGCCCTTCCCGAGACGCGTGGCACTTTATTTCGGAGCGGTGACCCCGGTATTTACTTTCTCTTCCGCGCTCGCTGCCGCGCTGCGTTCTGCGCGCTGACGAATGCGTCATCGGTGCCTTTTGTGCGCAGCACGTGGATGCGAAGGTATTAAATCTGCGCTGTATTGATCTACGGCACACGCGCGGAAAGTTTATTTAAACTCCAGAAATAGAACTTTTCTCTAGCTCACAGACCCAAACTTCACAACTGCGACTCTTGAAGCCACTGCCTTTAAAAAGATCATTTCTGAATCAGAGGCATAGTGATGCCCTTAAACCCCGGCAGCTGCAAGCGTTTCCTGGTGCAAAGTGTATTACTTCTTCAGTGCGGAGTATGTTTTTATGGTAGGCAGAAGCGTAAGCGTGGCACAATATTTGTTCTCAGTCCCTATGCCCTGATATTTCTGCTCCAGATCTGTGCGCTCAAGAAGGGATTTTTCATTTCAAAATGAGTCTGAGGGACAGGGATTCAGTCGTCCCTGCAGGTCGCACCTGTACCCAGGCCAGCACGTATCTCAGCCCTCAGTTTGGGATTTAACCTGGACCGCAGCCGTGCTCGCACTGAGACACATGCACACAGCTTTGCAAATCAAGGCCTAATTTTGGGCTCCCTTCACTTCCTCCTCCTTTGTTCGTAGCTGTCACTCAATGAGGCTTCAGAATGAAAGTCTGCATCAGTTGTACAAAGCATAACATAACTGCAATGTTTGAACTGATGAAAGCAGCACATGCCACAGACCCCTCACGCTTTGCCTCCCTGAAGGCTCGTGCCACGCACATTTCCCATAGCAGAAGGCTGCGGGCACAGCGTGGTGACGTGAGACACCCACAGCGAGGCCATCACTGGGACAGGGGCACGCTGCTGCTCCGCAGCCTCACCACTCCCTGGGCAATGGGCTGGGAGATGCCCAGGGACAGGGCATACCCCGTCCCAGGTCACTCGGGCACAGGGATATGTGTGTGTGTCACAGGGCAGGAAGTCCCTGGCTGTCACCATACAGCCACTTTGCACCTGTCACAGCCATCGTGCAAGCTAACAGCACTGCCTGCAGCATGGCAGGGTTTCTCTCAAACCTCTCTGCAGAAGCTGTACTCAACTTTGATGTTGATGAAGCTTTTTGTTTCTAACCATTGAGCAAGCTTTCATGTTTGTTTGTGCTTCCTTCAAAACAGTGCCGTGTTTCTTTCTCATCCCGAACCCTTGATGCTCTGCATGAGTGTCCCAGCACAGCATGGCAGATTCTGGAAGCAAACTGAAAACTTCTTTTCTAACCATAAAGAAAACTCTCCACCAAGTGTTGGTGACTGTGTACACAGAGCCTGCACACGACACACGAAGTTGTGTTTTATTTTTCAGCCCCAACAGTAAAGGTACTTTATGCAGTCTCTGAATGCTGCAAGTGCTAGAAAAGCAAGGTTGGAAGCAACAAACCCAGTCCCCCGGCTCACCCCATTTGCTCTGGAGATGCTTGATGTTAAATCTTCATTATTTTGGAGTTGGTGAGACCCCGTAAGGACTGAGGGGCTCTGGTAGGCACAGGATCTTGCTTCCCTGCCTGGATCCTGTACTTTGACCACAGCTCTACAAGGGTCTGCATGAATCACGAGGTCTGCCAGGCTCCCAAAGGGACATGGGATGGCTGCGAGGAGTTCCACACCAGCACTGAGTCAGCTGAAGCCCCTGAGCTTGACTGGGGCTCCTGGACATAACTGTAACTTAGTGGTTAGTCTGCCCAGATATCAGATCAAATGGGGCAAAAAATGCAGTGTGGTTGCTGTATGTTTGCTGCAGCCAAACAGGTTGGACCAGGCAGGACTGTCTTTTTAAATAATTTACTGAAATTTGGTTATCTTTGTCAAGGGAAAAGCTGCTCTCCGTGCCAACTTTTAAATGAAAAAATTTTATGGCCGTTAACCCTGTCAGTCCCACGAGTAGAATGCAGCTGGAGTAAAACAGCAGGGATGCCTGGCAATGAACAGACTGCACTCCCCAGACAAAAATCAAAGTGTGTTCTGCTTAGTTCTTGCTTTCCAACCTGACCAGATGAGCACTGTCTGCACCAGGACAGCAGTGCTCTTGGCACAGCCATGTCTCTGCGGGTTCTTTCAACAAAGGGTTACAAAAAGTAAAACTGCTTCCCTTCACCCGAGTGGTAAAAAGCTGCTCTCACCTCCTGCGAATTCTGTTTTCCTTGAGAAAAGGCACAATGAAAATCCTTACCCCAGTGAGAACATGCGTGTGTGTGTTTACATGACTGTGTAGATATATGTATGTGCATATGTGTATGTATACACAGACATATTTGGTTACTAGCAGCAGAAGGGACAATTAATCACCCTCTGGACTGATTGTTTTTAATACTGAAAGGCTGTTCATCAGGAAAACACGACCCTTAGAACAAGATGTTCATGCAGCCAACAATATGGGATTTTTTTCCTGGTGCTAAGCTGCTGCTAAAGCAGAGCAGAAATCAAGTTTACGGTCTCTTACATTAGAACTTCTTGCTCCAACTTCAGCTGGAATTTGGAAGGAATGTGCAGGGTGTCCAACTCTCTTCAGTTTCAGTGGGACTTTGGTGTTCAAAAGCTGAAAGTCTGGAGGCATTTGCATTCCTGAAGATATGAACAGTTACCATGTGGAAATTTAAAAAAAAAAAAAAAAAAACACTTCTGCTGAAAAATCTCAAGGGCCATCTAATTTCATTTTAATGTAACTAAAAGACCTTAAAAATCTGTCCTTAAATCTCCTGCACTCCCTTGAAAATTCTTCCTTTCAGCCTAATTTTGGAGAGGGAGCTATAAAGGCAAATTTTAGTCCAAATTTTTATTTCCCTGAGAGAAAGGCTCATATCCTGCAGCAAGGGGGAGGCTGGAAGAAACCAAGAAAATAATACAAGGAGGGTGGTGGTGGGAGTGAGAGGATGCAGGAGGAGGGCCATGTGGCCAGGGGTCTGCAGTAGTGGAACAGTGTGTGGGGCTGGCACAGCTCCTGGCTGACCCCAGAGGGAAGGCACAGAGGGCTGGCACTGGGCAGGAAAGGAGAAATCCTTCATGGGTTGGATGGCAGTGCCAGGAGGATGGGGCAGACATATCTTGTGGTGGGCAGAGCTGTGAAGAGCTTCCCATCCCATCCCATCCCATCCCATCCCATCCCATCCCATCCCATCCCATCCCATCCCATCCCATCCCTTCCACCCCAGTAAGGTGTGAACAAAACCCCCATGAGTTCATTTTGGTGTGGTCACTAAAGGCTTTGCCATAGCTCACAAAACTAAGGGGAATAGGAGTCACACATCTGTGCAGTGAGAGCTTTCTCAAGCAGGGATCAGGTTCCTGGGGTGCGTGGCCTTCTCCAGCACCCCATGTTGCTCTCCTTTGTCCTGGGAACATCTCTCTGCTAATTAAACATGAGGCTGCTGCAGAGCCCTGTTTGCCCTTAATGCCCAAAAGCAAGCTGATTTCTTAAAGGCTTTGGAAATGCACCTCCTGTCTGCTCCCCACCCCACACCCCTGAGCAGCCTGAAGAAGAGAAAGTAGAAAGGGACAGTGGTGACAGGGTGACAGGGGAGCATTAGCCCCCCATAGTTGGTGCCTCCTCATAGAAACTGAGCCCTGTATTACAAGGAAGGGCAGACAGGCATCCTTTTTCCTCCTGAGGAGGAGGCACTTAGCAAAATCAGTGCAGAAAGCCTTGGATAGCTGATGGCTTTGCTCCACTCCATTCTGTGTCTAAGTAGAGAAGATCTGTATTAGAACAGGAGCACAAGTTGCAAAGAGAATCATCACTTCTTAGAAAAATGAGGAGATAAAGATTTCTGTCTGGGAGCTGCTTCATCACAGCAGTGACTGCAGTGAGCACAGAGCTGGTCCAGAAAACACCACTTGCTTTCTATGAACTTCTTTAATTTGTCTCTGCCATCATCTCAGTGGTGGGGCAGGCAGTGTGGTTAGAAGCCAGGAGATGGTGCTGCGGGGGACAGCTGCCATCATTTTCAGGGTACCTGGAGTTTAGAATCAGAAATCCACACAATCCCCTTTCAGGGAGCTCTGCGTAAGAAAAGCTGGTGGGATAAAGATTGGATGGTGTGTAGTAATAGAGCCAGGGGGTTAACAGTACGTGTTAATTCAATTAAAAAAAAAAAAAAGGCTCACAATACAATTTCTTACACTTCAGTGTTTAAATCAACATTTTTTCGGGTGGTGGAGACAGCCTTCCTCAGGAGCAGTCTAGCATTCCCATGGGAAGGGAAATAGAAATTCACCTGCAAACACTCTGCTAACATGTAGTCATAGCTTCAAGCAAATCTCTCTAAGAGAGAATGAAAACTCAGAGGTCAGTATGTCCACACACACACATCGGGGAGTGGAGAAAACCGTCTTATTCACATCCTTTTGACGATCATGGGGATCACTCTGGTGAAATCCCTGGAAATTCCCTTCTCTGTAAAACCAGTATGAGGAGAGTCAGGCCTGTGTTTGCAGGAACACACCCCTGTGGCACAGCACAACGCACTGGGACGCCAGCTCCGACCTTTGATGTAATAACATTCTCCTCCATTTATTCCACATGTAGTCTGGATATCTCAAATGCTGCTGATCACTGAGGGGAGGAGCAAGAAGTCAAAGCTGATTCTTCGCTGCTATTTATATAATGAAACGCTTCAACTCACGAAAACCTGGAAAAGAAAAAAAGAAAATCAATGCAACCTCAATTTGGCAGCAAGCGAGGGATTAATCAGCAACTAAAACAATTTTAGAAAATGCCACCACTCCAGTTCCATGGGCGTAAACCTAGAGCATACAGATCCAAACCTGCTCTGAGGCACCGGATGGCGGTGGGTTAATCCCGAGCTCAGTTCCAGGCGTAGGGAGCTGCCCCCACTGCCCGTGCCTGCAGCATCAGGAGCGATGTTGGAAATGTCCGTTTCCACACCGGCTCTCATGACTTAGAAGGAGCAGCCACGGCCTGTTGCGTAAATGTGAACAATATTCTCCTTTTTTTTTTAAATGTGGATTTTTCGTACAACGGGAACTAATGGCTCTCTCAGAGCAGTTATGGTCTATCTTGTCAATTTGGTTCCTAGTCATGCATGCTAAGTGAATTTTTATAGCTGAGCTAGGAGTCCTTAAAAACAGGCCTTACACTGGAAATGCAGATGTGCCTTACTGTGGGTTGTGATAGGAGAGCATCCCTGCCCCTGGGGAGCCAGAGCCAGGAAATCAGAATTCCCTTTTTCAGTGCACAGAACGTGACTTCCAGGCACTCTTTCATCTGTGCTGAAAGACAGGAAGGAGAGGCAGAATTATCCCCTCATTACAATAATGCTCCTCACACTTTCCCCAGCTACTCTCTGCAGGCGTTAGCAGAGGGCCCTGGCTGCCAGAAATGCCGAGTACCTACAGCTCCAGTTAAAAGCAATCAGAGAGCAGGGTGCTTGGCAGCTCTGCAAATCAGACCCACAGAGCTTTAAACAAAGGCTTTTGTAATAAAAGTAAATAATTAATTAAAAAAAGAACAAACAACCCTGACTCATCTTAACTTTATTCTTTACCGAGAGACTTTACTGCGTGAGCTTTGTTTTTGAAAGAAAACTGTATGTTTTACTGTCTGATTCCTCTTACGACCTCCCCACTATAAGCTGAAAGACACGCATACCCACATCAATACATTTACCTGCTTACTTTGCTTCTGGAAGAGACAACGAAGCTGTCTCAGTCATCTTCACGTTCAGCAAAAAAAAAAAACTGACTTTTTTCTCCTATTCAGTGCCAATTACAATGTGGATGATCTGCTAGTCAGTAAATATCCCAATCACTTGTGTTGTACACAGTGGATACACACCCACAGTCAGTGACAACCTGAGCCTATTCTAACACTGGTAAAAGCAAGAGAGTAGAGGCTATAAAACCTTATTACTTATTTATTTAAACAGCGTAGCCTTCCTTCATCTCGTGTCTCCTTATGGAAAACCCGTGCGACGAGCAACTTCACAGGACGACACCATCCGCAGGCACACCGCCTCCACGGGCATCACTGCCTTTGTACTGATGTGCAGCAGCTGGAGATCTATCGCAGCTCTTACGGCGAACACCCACCTCTCCAGGCACAGCTCCATGGCTCACAGCAGCTGCCCCACACCCCACAGCATCCCCGTGCTGCAGCAGCATCTCCTCCCTCCTGCATGTCCACGCTGAGCTCCCGCTGCCCGGTGAGAGCCTGCTGCTGGCGCGGCACAGAGCCAGACCTGGCCCAGACCCTTCGGATACTTACAAAGGAAAATCTTGACAGCATCTGTGAATAGAGTTTAAGAGAAAGGAACAAAATAATACCACTTATGTTAACAGATTGAAATGGTAGCTATGGTGACCACAGACAAAGAACAAACCATTTTGACTGAATTCAGTCAATTCCTTCTGACAACAAACTGCAAGAAAATACAAACTTTTTAAAATCCATAATGAAGCCATTATAACAAATCCATTTGGCTCTGTTCCGCTTTTGTTTGTTTGTTTGTTTTTTACCTTTTACTTTCAGCTATTACACAAAACCTGTTAATCATGAATATAGTTGAATGCATTCAAGCTACCAAAAATGGGGATTTTGGTACTGTAAAAAGAATATTTTTTTTCATTGTCTGCATTTTCAGAACAAAAGGCGAGGAATAGTTATTGTAAAATGACATATTCATCATTCACAGCGTTTTCTTGTGCATGGGTTTTGCAGAATCGAGGTTTGTTTATAACAACTGGGTTACTTTCCCTGTCCTGATGTGCAACCAGCACCCGGTGCTGCTCCCAGCCCTGGGGGTGCCCTCTTGTGCCAGATTTCTCCTCAGCCCAGTGGCTGCCCTCCTGCTCAGGCCTGGAGTGGGGAATGTGGGGCACAGCAAGGCAGGAGCCAGGGGTGACCCTGCAGCACAGCACAGCACAGCACAGCACAGCACAGCACAGCACAGCACAGCACAGCACAGCACAGCACTGGGAGTGATGTGGAGCTGCCTGTGTGCTTGTCAACTCCCACCCTGAGAAGCTACATGGGGCCAGAAGAGGAAGAGGAGGAAAAAGAGGAAGAGGAGGTGTGAGTATCAGGATGGAGACTCCAGATCTCAGGGAGAAATCATCAATGACTTCTGCTGCTGGGACCCATCCTGAGAAAACCTGGGTATTCCCAAAGCTTGCTGCCAGCAGTGCAGATCTGCTGTCAGCACCGTGAGTGTTCAGTCTTTTATCTCGCTGTGCACAGTGTCTTCTGCAATACCCTACAGACTGCAACATCCATCGCAGTATAGATTTGCAACGTAGCCATACTTTTGAAGCTCAGGAGCAATAACTAGATGTTTCTGCAGCACACTGACACTCTCAGCCCTAAGCCAGCATTTTTGTCTGCTTAACTTCATCGTTCTCTGCAGTACATCTCCTGCCAAACCAAAACCGAGCACAAAACCACGAGCACGGCCCCGTTATATCTGTTGTGGGGCCAGCAGCAGGACGGCCCAGCCCCACAACCCCACTCAAGGGCCCCATGTCGAGGCCTCGCGTGTCTTTGCTTTCACACTTGCCTGTTCAGAGGGCCGATCTGTGGGGGAAGGGGGGTGAAAAGGAAAATACCACTGCTTGCTCATATGTCCTTTTGATATCGCCTGAAAACAGAAAAAAAAAAAAAAAAAAAGGTTCCTTTTGATTTTATGTGCAGTAAACCCTCACTAGATGGCTCCTTACAGCAAGCAAATCAATCCCACAGAAAGAACTGCCGGGAGCGACCCGTGCTGTGTTGCATGGGGACACAGCATGCCCAGCGTCTCCAGCACACCCCAAACACCGTTCCTTAGTGCTTCTAACTCATCCCCTTCCACATTCAGCTTTCTAATTCATCCAGGCCCTGTGCTGCCACGCGTGGAACCGGTGGCAGAAGGGTAGAGGGGATTCAGCCCATTCAGAGAGCCCAGAAATGCTCCTGCAGTGCAGCTCTGTTCACAGGGTGCCCTGAGCTGCCAGCAGCACTCAGCCTCTCACACAGCACTGCGAGGTTCGCTGGCTGTGCCCTCATTAGCGAGCAGCGCTAATTGTGGTCTGTCCCGCCTGGAGATAAACATGAGTACTGCATGCTAGAAGTCTGGTGTACAGATACAGTGATTGTAGCTTCGCGTTAGTCCCTGCAAAGTGGTGGAGATGAGGCCTGAAACGTGGCTCCATGCTGAGCTGTGCAGAGACCTTTTGGTTTCTTGTTGCTGAAAATCAGCACGGATAAATGCACCGAACCAGGTTATAATCAACCCTGATGCAAATACCCGGATTAGAGAACTGCAGCAATTAGGGTGAATAACTCGCTGGAAGAATTTCATTATAAATGCTCAAAAGAAGATGCTCACCCATCTCATAAACAAGCACGAGCCACGCCAGACCAATTCAATAATTCACTAATAAAGTCACATTTGATCATCTAATTAATGGAGTTGTTATCTCCCCATAACAAATCGGGACTTTTAGACAGCTGAACATTTGTCTTCTGCTAAGGACGGACTTTTCCATCTTAGCATTCCCTGAAACACAGTTGTTTAACTCAGGCCTTAAAGGCTGGATTAAAAGAGAAGATTGTTTGCTTTACGTCGTGCATACAAGTTTTACCTCCGCCATCCTTGCTGCTAACAAGCTACTTAACAAACACCGTGGTGGCAAAGCCCACAGAGTGCCTAAGTGATGTTGCCACAGCACCCAGGGAGGAATTTTTACAGTATCGGCTTCAGCTGGCACTTTATGGCTGCAGCCCGGGGTGTGGGCAGGGATCCTGGTGACAGCACTGCCGTTGCCCTCCAGTGCAGAGAGCTCCCTGCCATGCTCTTCCTTGTCAGAACAGGGAAGAGGCGAGAGGTCTCTCTGAGTGCTGTTAGGCCCGGCCACCTCTTTGTGGCTGCACCTCGAGCTCTATCAGCCCCTCCATCCTTCCTCCGAACAGTGCGTGCTGCAGCAGGGCATGGGTAGGGCTCTTATCTCAGCTTGCTGCAGCCCCAGCCCTTCTGCAATCAAATGAAAATAAACAGAAAGAAAAAAATGCTCAGCTTCATAAGCCTTTTTTTTTTCTTTCTTTCGTTCTTTTTTTTTTTTTTTCCATGTGTAAATTATGTATCACACTCATTACAGGAAAAAGGAAGATTTGGAAATCAGCTGTGGGCTCCTCCATTTTCCCTACAATCGTGCAAGTGTTAGAGCTGTACACACAGGAGACTTTCTTTTTTTTTTTTTTTTTTTTTTTTGCATGCAGCTTTACACCAAAATAAAGGCCACAGTTGTTCTGGTTGGTGATTAGGCTCAGTGCTGTGCCTCTGGGAATGGGGAAGCACCGGGACTCAGAGGAACACAACACTTAATGAGCGCTTTCTTTGAAGAAGGGAGAATTTTTTCAAAGTATTTTTTCAGAGCAGGCAGGAACGATGCAGGGGCTGTATGCACATCTTCTGCAGGAGGAGGAAGGTAAAGCACCACCACCTGTGCCTACTGAGCAGCAGCCCCTCACCGAATGCTGGACCCTGTGCTGGCAGCTAGCAGCACAGGATCTGGTCCAGGGCACCATGCTGGACCTCAGCAGGGCCTCCTGCAACTTCTTCTTTTTTTTTTTTTTTTTTTCTTAATCCTGAATTAATACCCAAGCTTCAAAGGCATGGATCCAGGGGGAGGTCTCTTCACACGGATACTGTGTGTCCTGGAACAGATCCTTTAATTTTGTGATGAGCTGGAGTTGAAGATATTTGTATTCAAATCCTCATTTAGGCTCTAATGCTCTTTAGTGTTGGATCTAGGGATTTTAGGCTGGAAATGGCACACTTGACTTTACTATCACCCCAAACAGACAATCAAAATTTAAGCTGCTGTTTCTCTCCAGCCTTTTCATGCTGCTCCCAACACTCTCCCAGAAATTGGAGTGACTCTGCTGCGTTTACTCTGCTAATAAAACATACTTTGCTCTGTGTTCTTCCCCCTGCCTTCTCCTCAAGTCTTACGCTGTCAAATAAAATCAAGGTTTTCATATGTAAAATGGTTATCAGCAGTTCAGGTTTTACTCACAGTTCCTTGAACAGGCTGCAGGGATACTACATAGGGAGAAATGTAACATAATAGTACATACTGCAGTACAACCTGCAAGCATCATGTTGGATGGGGTGTCCTTTTAGGGTTTTCCATCTTTGCTGATGATAACAGCAGTGGCTCTATTCGTTTTGCTGGATGTTAAAAATAAGACTGGATTTTGCTATTGTGAACAGTGAAATTTTCTGTTGTGGTGCTCAGGGTAGATCAGAATGCACCCACATCTCAGATAACCTGTCTTGTGTCTGCATCCACATCACTGCCTGCAACCCCCAGACTGTAGCACCAACAGCCCTCCCCACAGCCCCCACCAGGGACTCCCAGGGCTTTGTGAGCTCACACTGCACTGTCATGTGTCAGCTCTGGGTATGAAATAAAATTAGGGCAAAGTATGACACTGCACTGCTGCAGAGCCAGGGTCTGCTGGGAGCTGTGGGGTCCAGTCCAGGCGCATGACAGCATCCCCCTACACATGCACCAAAGGAAACCTCCATCCAGAGGGTCCAGTGCATTGAAATCCTTGGCTATGCACAAAAGATTCATTTGGAACTCATCCCCAACATTGTTCATCTCTTTTATTGCTGGTGGCCCTAGGAACAGCAGCAGCTTTCCTTAGCTCTCCAGAAAGGGATTCATTCTCAAGCACACACTCTGCGCAGCCAGACCTGTTGTGCCCATTAGACATGCACTTTTCCCCCAAATATTCATTCACAGCTATGCTGGACACCTGACTTAGGAGCTCTGGTTCTGCCATCAGCAGCCAGAAACATCACACTGAATCAGCTTGTTTGCTCTAAGCAAGCATGTGCAGCTCACAGCTAGCTGCCCACTGCGACATTGCTCACCAGGGCTAGTGCTGGCATCTACTGAGCCAAAGGAACACCAGCACCTGGGAAGGTGAGGGTTTGCTTGCAGCAAAGGCGTGAATAAGAAAGTTGAGTGTGCATTTATGATTGGGGGTTCCCTCATCTGAATTATTTACCATCATTTGACCCAGCCCTGGATTTTAATTGATAATCATCCCCTTGGTGTGCTCCGCATAGAGGAAATGTTGGTATTAACCATAGGCAATTCACGGCACAGTTGGAAGGGGATTATTTTGCCAGTGATAACTTCCATTAAATATGGAATTGTGATCAAAGCAATATGGTCCCGATTTTTACTCTATTTTTAGCTTTGTAGTATGTTTCTTCTTAACAGTAAGTTAACATTATAAGCATGCTGCGAATTTCCAGTGTAGAAAAGCTTTAATAATTTGCAGCAATAATTATTCCAGCTTTGGTCTCCAATTCAATTTGGTGTGGAATTCCCGTCTCCCACCACAAAGCTTAACAGTGTCTGTGTGAGACAGTCTATGAAACAAGTCTGCTGTAATGGACTTCATTAAGGGACAGGCAAATTACTTTCATCTGTAATCTATTTTAAATGGCAAAAAGGGCTTTTCAATAAATATTTTTCCTTCCAAACTTATCCATCACTGTGGAAAAAAGGGAATGACTCGTCAGATTTTTTTTCCTTTGTTTTTATATAAAAAGGTTTCGAGATTATTCTGAAATAACAAACATAATACTGTTATATATACATAACAGTATATGTAATATATAATACTGTTTGAAATAACAAACATTTAAGCCTGGGGCAGAAACAGCACCTTTTTTCTTTCCCTGAAGCATCGAATCATGCCAGGAGTGCTTGTGTTTTCTCCTGCCCCACCGTTACCTGCTGGGTGCCAGTCACTGCTGGACCTGGATGGCCATCAGTGTGTGGATTTGGTGGCCTCAGTCCACCTTCACCAAGCCCCCAAGCAGGGATCCACTCAGTACAAGCACATAGATGCAGTCTGAGGACCCATTAGCCCCAAGCCGAACTATGAACACATATGGACCAATAACAAGCAGTGTGGAGAGCCTTAGCCAAACCCTACACACAAGGGCAAATTACTCCCTCGCCAAATAAAAGCCTTTACTTAGTATTTAGCTTTGTAGCAAGAAGCCTCTTCGGCCTGCTCCTAAAAGAGATGTTTCAGTTAATTTAGTGTAAAATTATCACCTGCTGTACAATAAAACAACAAACTGCAGTCAAATAATCTCTTAATAAATGAAAATGTGTAATAAACTGTGTCAGCACCACAGAGAGTTGGCAAGGCTGAATACCCTAAAGGTACCAATCCAAACAAATTCACCATACAATATATGGCCTGTGTCATTTCTGGTTCTTATCAGGAATGATTCATCTGGGAATCCTTGGTGCTGGTTTTTACATCTAAAGGCCAGGCAGTTATTATAATGATATAATTTCTGCTGCATTAATTAAACATAATGCACGTAAGCCCCTTTATAGGGGTCTATAAATTCATTGTAAACATATGCTATATGGGCAATCCACAAAATGTAATGAAGACTCTCACAACCATCACGCTTTTCCAGAGTACGGAGAGAGGTCAAATGATTGGAATGGAAAAAAAAAAATCAAACATAGCATAAAGGCAAGCCTAACATTGCCCCTGCACACGTTAAAACAACATCTATGGGTGGAAATCCAGGTGCCTGTCAGTGAGGGGAAGCAGGAGGCAGCAGCACAAGCACAGGCATGAGCTGGCCATAGAAGACAGCAACAAAGCACTGTTCTCACTGCTGCAGGCCTGGTGTATGCAGATGAAAAATAGTTTATCTCGCGCTCAGTGCCTAACTTTTTGTTAAGTAGTGCTCACCATCATTCCCCCGCCCCCCCCCCCCCCTTCCCTCTAGTACAAACAACATCAGTCTGTCAGTATTTCCAATTTCAGTCTTGTACCATTGGCAGATGAACAACCCTTCCAGTCTACCACCTCACACGCATCTTCCAAACTAGTCCTCATATCTTCAGGCAGAGAACTGTGCCTCAAAACTGCACAGGACCCCATTTCTCCACAGTGCCTTATGTAGAAGAGCCATGGAGCAGTCCCTCCAGGGCTTTCAGGATGAGGGAAGGAAACTGATGCAGTCAGAAGGCCCTAAGGATACCTTGTAGAGGCCTCCCGGTACCTAAAGAGGACAACAGGAAGGATGGGTAAGAACTGTATCAAAGAGGGTGGTGACAGGACAAGGGGCAATGGCTTTAAAATAAAGAGAATGTAAGTAGATTAGACACCAGTAAGAAATTCTTCCTTATGATGGCAGAGGCCCTGGCACAGGCTGCGCAGAGAAGCTGTGGGTGCCCCATCTCTGGATGTGCTCAAGGCCACGTTGGATGGGGCCCTGGGCAGCCTGAGCTGCTGGGTAGTGTCCCTGCCCACAGCAGGAGGTTGGAACTGGATGGTTTGTTATGTCCCTTCCAACCCAAACCATTCTATGTTTCTATAGATTTGGCTGGGCATCCAGAGAACAAGCAGAATTATTCAATCTCCAAGGCATCATTTGACAAACCCAAATTCCCAGCTAGCGAGTAGTCATGCCACTCCTCTGCACCTGTGGAGACCCATAGAAGTCTGGGTGAAGGTCCAGAAGCCGTAGAGTAACCACAATGTCTGTCCTACATCTTTTGTGGGGTGCACACCACAGCATGCAGCACTGAAGGTGGAAAGAGCCCCTCTTATTGCTGTCACTTCCCTGCCTTTCATTAAATGGAGCGGCCCAACAGCAGGTGGGGAGTCACCAGACCACCCAAACTGTGGGATGAGATCCTAGAGGGCATCTGTGGAGCAGATCTGGAGGCATGAATTTGTTCACAGCACTGTGTCACAACTATGAAAGACATGTCCAGCATCCCTGCGTTGTCCCTGAGAGGCAGAGACCCATCATTTACACAGAAGAAATTAAAATGACAGCTGGAGATGTGCCCTGCACCCAGCTCCCTCTTTAGGAAACTACCCTCCCGTGCTAGCTCTGAGTAAACATCCTCCAACAGCCTCCATCCCTGCCCTTGCTGGACAACTTCCTCACCAAGCAACATAAGCAAAGCCTTTTCTTCAAATTGGGTTAAAATGAGCAAAAGATAAATAAAGCATTTTTCCTCGGTGACATCAAGCGTTGTTAATAGAAGTGGTGATCATCAAAATGCATGAGCCCTGCCCAGCTGCAGGAATGGGCTTCACACTGCCCCCATCTCCACCTCCAAGAGATGAGGGTTGGGGCTGAGATGGCTCGTGGTGTCTTTTGCACATACTTGGGGGTTTTTGGTGTCCTAGACCCCCAGCTCCTGGAGTTATACGAACATTGGGAGATATTACTCTTAAACACAAACAAACAAAAACATCACCAAAAAAAAGAGGGTTTCAGATCTTATCCTTGTTGAGAAATCCAGGAAAACAACAGAGAAACAATGCCTGAGCACGTGAGATTTGGCTCAGCAATTGCAACACTCAGAACAGCAACCAGCACCATGACACCCAGAGCCCGCCTCATTCATCCTCAGCCACAGGGGCCAGCAATGGGACTCTGCCGGGTCACCCAAACCCCATCAGGAACACAGCAGACACCCCGTGGGTTTGTCCCGGCTGGAACAGTCAGGAAGATGCATCCAAAGGGGTAGAAGAAGGAAGCTAAGCAGTCCCAGATGCCATTGCTCAGTATTTAATTGCAGCACAGCAGCGCTGTCCTGGCACCGCGACAGGCAGCGGACTCCGACCCTTTGCTGGCGCCACGGCTGCGCCCATCCCAGCGGTTATCCCCACGCCACGCAGCTCCAGACTGCTCTCTCCTTCAGTACCTCCCAGACATATGTGAGATTACTGCCTTTTCCATAAACAGGGTGCTCCCAGAAAAAGCTGGAAAATAACCAGCGCACAAACTCACAGCTCAGAACAGCAGTGCGCAGGAAAGCCTTGGAAGCCTATCACAGTATAAGGTTGGAAAAAGCCACTAAAATAATCTAATCCAACCATCAGCCCATCGCTGCTATGCCCACTAACCATGTCCCTAGGTGTTTGTGACCTTCACAAAGTATTCTCCTTCTGAAGAGAGGGAAGATTTACAGCAACGTGTTGTTGTTACAGTGGTTCTTGGCCACAGACACAAAGAGCCCTTTCAGCTCCATGCCACACACCGGCTGCAGAGATGGGCATCACACAGATATCCATTGCTGCTGCTCAGCGACAGCCTGCACCTCGGTGCTGTCACAGCACAAAAATCACTAAAAGATGGACCTAAGAGAAAAACCTGTCCCCACGCAGAACAGGCAAGGTGATAGATAATAGGGTCATATCACCGAGCCAACCACCAGGACAGCACCACAACAGAGCCCGGTGGGCAGGAAGCAGCCAAGCTGGGGGCTGAGGGGCCCAGTGCCACTGCAGCACACACTGCTCTGCGTGTGCGTGTGTACAGTGCATGGCTCCACATCCTCTGACCCCTCTGCATCAGGCTGCTAGAACAGTTAAACCGCGCAGCTCGGTTTGGCTGCAGTTTATCATGTTTCACACAGCCCTCCTCGCGCCTGCACTCTCTCTCTCCCTGCAGAGGTTCGCTTTCCTCAAAATATCTCTCTTTACTCAACCAAAAGAAAAAATGTAATTCAACTGGGGGATGACGTTTGGTATTTTTCTGTTTGGCTTTCTATTTCTTCTTTTTTCTCCCCTCAAGCTAAATCAAGCCCAGGCAGCAGAATTACTTCAGCCTACAATTAATCCCTCTATTAACTCTTTGGGGGCAGGAGGGAAATGATGAGAGTGATCCAGAGCCCTGAAATGCTGAAGGTCAGAAAGGAAGGGCCACGACACCCTCACCCCAGGGCAGTTTGATAGCAACAGGACAAAGGGGAATGGCTTTAAAATAAAAGAGGGGAGATTTAGATTAGATATTAGGATAAACTTTTATTATTATTATTGTTGCTCAAAGGGCGGTGAGACCCTGGCACTGCTGCCCAGAGAGCTGTGGTGCCCCATCCCTGGAGGTGCCCAAGGCCAGGCTGCATGAGCAGCCTGAGCTGGTGGAGGGCAGACAGCCCACGGCAGAAGTCTAGAGGTGGACAGGCTTTAAGGTCCCTTCCAACCCAAACTATTCTGTGATTATGATTCTTCCTCAGTGCTACGGGAATGGCCATTAATAAATAGAGTTATTATCACCGCTGGTACTTTAGTTGTATGTGAAATTAAGCACTTGATTTGGTACTGAACCACAATAAAGTTCTCAATTAAAGTTAAGCAAAATTAAGTAGAACTGGGGGAAGAGTTTGAAGCAAAGCATTCTCCAAAATTTTTAGGAAAAAAAGTCACCACAGGAGTTATTCAGTTTTAATTTCCCTTAGGTTTCAGCCATTTTGGCATCACTGAGTTTTTGCACGCGTTGTGGAAGAACCCTAGCGCTCCTGCTATGAGCTGTAAGGCTGAGACAATCAAACATGAGAGGTTTTGTTCAGCCTTCATCTGCCACCAGATCAGGCTGCACCCCGTGCCCCAGGCACTTGCTGCAGGGAAGAGATGTGGGAGGGTTTTCCTCACATCAGTCCCCAGGCAGGAGTTGCTGCATGTCTCCAGCTGTGCCCATGGGACTGCACTGCGCTCCCACTCCCAAATCTGCCGCCAGGAGCCTGCAGCTGGATCCTGTCTTTCCTAGCAGACTGTTTTTTCCTCTCTTCTGACATGGAACAAAAGCTAACCAGAAGCAAAACCAGGTTAAAATGTGAAAAAAAAAAAAAAGAAAAAAAAAAAAGCAACAAAAAGTCTCTTCCCACCTGCACTTTGCTGAGCTGTACGGATATCTCTCATTCTATTTTACCTAAGATCCAGTTATGGTAAGGAGAAAGGGGCATGTTTAAGTGATGTGGGGGCTGCTAAACATTTTCACCGGGTCTGGTGAAAACACGTGTACATAAAATGAAACTGCAAGAAGAAAAAAAAGCAAGCAATAAAATAAACACACGCAGAGCTATCTACAAAGCAGCTTTGCATGCAGTCAGCCAGCAGGCACAGGCAGTGCCGGTACTGCCTGGGAAATTAGGGCTTTTTCTTCAATGAGCTGTGAGTTCCCCTGCTCATAGCCTGCAGCAGCACACAGCACTGCTGGGGAACAGCAGCAGGCACAACCAGGATGACAGAACTGGAGAGACATAAGCGCTTGCTGGTGTCACCTCTGCCTACCAGTGAGTCCCACCCTGCAAGGTCTCCATGCTTTGGGTTCTTCTGCACCCAGTTTCTTTCCCAGATGCATCTAGGGGCCCAGCATCCCAAGCAGAGAATCATTAAGGTTGGAAAAGACCTCTAAGATCATCTAGTCCAACCATCAACCTATCACCGCCATTTTTCCTCCTGATTGTCACTGCTTATCCACACCATTTAAGCCCTGCTGCGGGCCCAGAACCCGACCATCTCGAAGATGAACATTCTGCTGCAAAGCCAGATAGGACAGGGCCCTGGGAAGCCTGATCTGGTGGGTATTCAGCAGCGGGGTGGAACTAAGCTGGATTTTAAGGTCCCTCCCAACCCAAACAATTCTGTGATTCTAAGCTTTTTTTTTTTGCCCTAATTTTTTGCAACTCTCGCATACATTCTCAGCCACCTCCTGCAGCAGGTCGCTTTTCTCTTGCTGGTGTTGGGGAAAAGCACAGCTTTCCTGAGATCAGAGCCCTCCCAGCAGACTTGCCCCTTGGGCTGCTCTGCTGCCCTCACACACAGCAGGGCTCCTCCTGCTCATCGCAGCACATTTCAGCTGTGCTCCTTCATGAGCAGCAGCAACCGCCCCAGCCAGGCAAAAAGAGGGAATTTCCAGCAGCCAGCTGCTGCAAGGGATCAGCAGTGCATATTCTGGGGATGAGGCAGTGGCCTAAGAGGAAGCAGGAAGGACAAGAGCAGCAGTCCTTCCGTTGTAATGGCAATGATTCATTCACAAAAGTTAACAAAGTTTTTCTGGAGAACACAGCAAGGATTGTCCATGCAATTAAGTATATTTATATTTATGTGTAGTCTTCATTCAAAAAAAGAGCTGTTTCTAAATTTTTCATTGAGCGTTTGCAGTTTCCTTGGCCACTTTTCCCTCTAAAACCTTTGGAGAGGCAGAGGGGGGAGAGAATGATGAAAGAAAGCTGTGCAGAAGTGCCTGCAAGCTAACAAAGTCACCGCGCTGCTCTGCAATGGAAACAAGTGCTTTTATTATTTTCTAAAGATTTAATACCTTCTTGCTTCATTGATTTTTAAGATATTAGGGCTTATTTCCATTTGAGCCTGTTTCTAAGAAGCTACAGCATTAGTTTAGGCCTGGGGAGAGGCTAGGCCTAACATTCCCTTCTCCAACATGCAACTCACTCCCAGGGTGATGCGCATGGGCGCAGCATCCCCTGCTGAACCGCTTGAACCAGAATACCATGTCTGGTGCACAAAAGCAGATGGGGAGATGGGTTTGGGAACATCACTCAGCACACTGCAGGGCTGTGAACACTCACTGCACCTTCCTTCAACCGCCCACAGCTCTCCATACCTGAGATCATAAAATGGGACCAGGTTGAAATGCAGCACGCTCACCTTAGCTCCAGAGCTTGCAGCTGAACCTCAACTACACCTCCCAGCTGTAGATCATAAATCAGCCTGTCAAAAGCCCACATGATGGGTTGAAGTGGAAATTTCTGCACAGCCAAATATGGAGGAGATGAAAGTAAAGAAAAACAAACCACAGAAGGAAAATAAAGTGACATAATGCACTGAGCTGGAATTAATGTGGCTCTCCTGGCAGCGTTCTGGAAGGAGTCTCCCTGCCCCTCAGATCATTCCCAAGGTGGTGGCCGGGAGGAGAGCTGCGTGGTGGGAACGCAGTGCATCCCACTGAAACCTGGATGGAGAGGTGGCTGTGAGGAGTGAAACTGCGTGTGAAGCAAATAAAGCCTCCAGCTGTCCTCCTGCTCACTTCTTCTCCTACGGACAAATGTCACGCTGCTCAGCCACGGCAGTGTTTGGGATGAGGCGTGAGACAGTATCACTGAAGGAAGAGAACTCTGAGGAAGGGGAAGTGCTCACAGCAGAGCAGGAGGATCCAGCTTGCCGCCAAGGAATCACGTCTTACAGCCTACACACTTTCTGGCCACACCATGCAGTTGCTGGCCAGCTGCCACCATAACTCACTAGCTCTGACCTCACAGCTGGCAAAACCCTAAGCATTTCGTTGAAAAGTGCCCACCTCCACCCTCACCTCTCCCCACCTCCAACAGGGCCGTTCCTGCCCTTCTCTGCCTGAGCTGCTGCAGTCAATCACAGACTATCTGCTAACCCCTACCTCCTGAAAAAGTGAAGACATGAGTGTATCTCAAACCAGAGACCACCAGGGAGCTGCTCCTGTCCTGCCACTGCCATCTCTATCCCACCCTGAGCCCTTTGCTCTCGCCCATGGCCATCATCCTGCATCGTGCCATTTCCTCTCCCACACCAGATCACGTTGCCCCCTAGTGGATTTGAAATTATTAAAAACAAAACAAAACAAAAAAAACAACCACATACAAAACCCCAACTAAGTGCCTGTCTGTGCTGCTCAGTCCCACGAAAAGCAAAGCAGACTTTACAAGTAGGAAGAACACAATTTACAGACATCCAATTGCACAAGACAGAGGCCTTGGACACACCATCTGGATCCCCTTTGCATCTAGGGCTGAAACCCATGTCATCCACAGGCTGCTGTACTTATTGAGAGCAAGCAACAAAGGATGCATCTCCTCTCAGCAAGGAGGAATTGAAGTGAACAGTTACCATCCTCCAAAATACAAGTGCTCTGGGGAAAGGAAACACTACAGCTATGCAACCAATGCAGTTGGTTAGAAACAAAGCTATTGCTGCTCACTGCTCCAGTCTGCCAGGCGGCTAATTGCACTGCTCCCACAGTGGCACCTGATGAGAAAAGTGAGCCAGCATGCTCACAGAACTCACAAAAAGATTTCAGAGGATCTTGTATGAGCCACAAATCACTGGGATACCATCCTCCTGAAGGAAGGGCAGCATGGCTGAGAGCTGCCAGCTTCACCCACTGGGAACTCGGTGCTCCAGGTCCCAGGGCCAAGCCCTCAAGTCATGGTTCAGCCCTGACGAACCCCCCAGAAGCCCAAGGCAGGCTGGAGCAGCCTCTTTCCCTGCTTTGTTTTCAGAGCAAACGCCCTGACAAGGTGAGCCACAAGAAGAGGCATCTGCACCAACCGCTGTGATAGATGTCCACGGTCCCAACAGGTTGATTTCCTTTGGAAAAACCAACCCCAAGTCAAGAAAGAGTGGATCAGCATGAAACTCAGCACATCTACTGCAGTAACTCTGAGGGCTTCAGCAGAGAGAGCTGGGCTAACAAGACAGCCCTTCTGCTGTCTGGTCACAGGCCAGACCCACCAGAGCTTGGTGGAAAATCAGCACAAAAGAGAAGAGAATGGTGCCATCATGCAACTCCTCCACTCAAAAGAGTTAAACTGGGGAGAAAAAAAAAAAAAGGTTATTTCCACCCTACAGTTCAGGGCAGACCAGTATCACCCTGTAATTCAAGTGAGGCCTCACCCTCCCCTAGAAACTGCTGGCCACACTGGGAGCTTGGGTCCACGCACTCATGGTGGGCTGAGGAGTTATCCCATTTAATTTGGAGAGACTATCCCAGACAGAAGACTTCGGGCCTCTTGAAGGCCTCCCTCTGGGTACCATTTGACAATTCTGTTCAAAATATCTTTTCCTGGGTGGTTTGGGACACTGGATGGCTGTCGCCAGATGATGACTGTAACACAGAGTAACTCATCATGAGTGTTTACTGAGGAGGAACTCCTTTACTCCTTCACCCACTCCATTGCTCTGCATGCTCCTCTGCAGCCCAGAACAGAGCACATTGGAAAATTAGTGCATTTTCTACAACATACTAATAATAAGGAATAAGTCATCCCTAATCTTCTCAGCCATTTTACTAGTTCTAAGCAGAGACAGCATTTACCTCCAAATATCGTGAGAGCAAAATTTTTCAGAGGTCCCAGGCAGAGCAGGAGTTCAGCAGACATATGCTATTTGGGACACTGAATCTGAACTTGGAACAAATCAGTTGCCTTCCTGCTTGGCCTTTGCAATCCACTTTCCCAGAAGTAGTTGCCTGTGTTTCCAAGACAACTGGTAACTTTTCTCCATCTCTCACGATGTGAGAACTTAAATCAGCTTCTGTGGGAGATCTGACAGGAGAGGCAAAGGCCATTGAAAGGAGAAGCACTCCCAACAGCATAAGCCTCAGAGAGCACAACCAAGAGTGGCAACGCAGTGGCACAGGCTGCCCAGAGTTGTGGTAGAGTTACTGTCCCTGGAGGTGTTCAAGAACCGTGGAGACGTGGCACTGAGGGACATGGTTGATGGGCATGGTGGGGCTGGGTGATCTCTGAGGTCTTTTCCAATCTTTAATGATTCTATGATTCTATCATTTATCAGTTCCACAAGCTGAGAAGAAAAATGCTTTTCTATTTCAGTACATTTTATTCAATGAAAAGTTTCCAAACATTTTTTTTTCCATTATTACTCATGAAAACTTCTATATGAATTCAACTAGTGCCTAGTTAGGTCTCCTAAGCCATGGATAGAACCTGTTTTCATCTGATCATTACTTGCAAAATTAGTTCTGTGGGCATACCGCCTCCTTGGGGAATCAGACAAGTTGAGAAAATTTCCCTCAAGGGAATCACCGGTTGAATCTGAATATTAAATTTTCTTCTAGATCTCTGTTCTAACTCCCTAGTACAATTTGAGCACACGGTTGCAGACATGAAGTACAGCATATTTATTATCAAGATGAAATTTAGATTTTGTCTGGGAACTCACAGAGACTGAACTGCTGAAAGTGCGTTTTCCTTCCCATCTCACAGAGCAGCAGCCTGTTCCCTTACCTTGAGGGCACTGTACACACACAACATGCATAAGGACAGTTGCATAATGCCCAGGTTCTTGTCAGAACCACTCCCCATACAAGTGGTTCTGTTGGGATGCCAAGGGCTGTGTCCTCACAGCCACAAATTACAGGTGCCCTCAGGTAAAGCCCAATTCTGAGCCTAGACGAAGCAACCAGCTATGGCTGTGCAGCTCAAAGGGCAGAAGCCCACATCAGAGGAGCCCCTGCTGCAATCAGCAGCAGCACCAAGAGCAGAAGGTGACAGGCACAGAGCAAAGCACCTTTTCACACACATAAAAAACACAGGAGAGAACACCGGCATCTACTAGAGGAGGGATGAACTTACCTGTGTGCTTGTCAGTACCCCAGCAAGAGGGAGGATTCCAGTCCCCTGGGCTCTTAGTCAGGCATTTAAAATAATAAATCTTATTACACTAAGCATATTACTGTTAAGCTTTCAGCTGTTAGCATTCAGCCATTGTTGGAAGGGCCAGATCAGCCACACATCAGCCTAAGAGCAATGCACCCAAAGCAGCAAGACAATCTACCAGAAAGCAATAGCTGCTCCTGACTCAGCCCAGCCAGCACTGGTACCTACAGTAAGCAGTGCCAATGCCACAGGAGCACCTGCTTGTCACTATGGGAGGTATTCCTCGAGTCCAGCTGCTGCAAATGTACCTTCCCTAACTAAAACATCCCCCAGTACTCCAGCTTTACAGTTCCCAGTTCAGAATAACTGACAGGCAGGTTCTCCTACAGAGGGAAGCACCCCACACTGCATTCACTGTCATTAAGGTGCACAGAGCTCTGCAGCCCTTGAACTTCACTCAGGCTCTTCTTCCCCAACCCTCAAAGGCACCCTTAGCCTGGCTCTTACACCTCTGGGAGATGGGAGCCCACCTTCATCCTCCACACCAGACAAATGCTCCATACAGGCGCTGCTCAGCCCTCCAACAGAAAGCCCAAAAAGCCCAGCTCCCCTCCAGCCCAAACCTAGGATGGTCACACAGCCCCCTGAACATCCCAGCACCTCTCCACCAGGACTCTCAAACCAGCCCCCGCTCCTTTGGGGTATCCTCTGTACCCAGCAATAATAGCTAACAGCAATCAACTGGGGGCCCAGCTGCCTAAATGAACGCTTTGACCACCTGATTCTCAAGGGTCTGGTGAGGGATTTAGAATCAAAGTAGTATTAAGACTGGGAAAGACCACTGAGATCATCCAGTCCAACCTCAACCTACCCCCACCATGCCCACCAACCACATCTCTCAGTATCACATCTCTGTAGTTCCTGAACATCTCCAAGGACAGTAACTCCATCACAACTCTGGGCAGCCTGTGCCACTGCACTACCATTCTTGCAGAGAAGAAACGTTTCTTAAAATCCCAGCTGAATCTCCTCCGGTGCAATGGGAGGTCAATAACCCTTCAGGACCAGGCAGAAATCCTGCTGGGTTGCACTCCTACCACCTATTCCTCCTTGCGTCATGGGTTGTTACTTATTCTCCAAGAGGTTTTAATGTCGATCAGCCTTTTATGTGCCATTTGTTTAATGCAGAGGTTACCATGAATATTCTTTTTGATACTATCAGCTGTGATTCCATTGCTTCAAGGTAGCATCAAATTATCTAATGTTAAAATTAAAAAAAAAAAAAAAAGCACAAGTGATTTTAAAAATAATGTTTTGGGGGAATGTCTGTTAATGTCTACGTTTTGCCTTTCTGGGGCAAAATTATAAGCTAAAAGTTGAGAGCTGGAGTAGAATTTAAAATAAAAGCCGAGCTTTTAAATACTGGGAATGGAGGTCCTGGGGCTCAGAAAGGATCCTTGAATACCTGAAGCCAGAACATCTTTACAAAAACCAGCTGTGCTGAAACCATTCACCTCACTTTTTACACACGAGGTAGGAATCTGCATTTGTGAAGCATTGTATGTGATGTGAGCATCCAACAGGAATGGAACGAGAAAAATCCAACCCTTACTGAGTGTAAGGAAATGCAAGCAGGGCATCTGCTGATTGTCTCAATGGATGCTGTCATCATTGTCACTTACTTGATTTCCTTCTCTCCCCATACCTTTAAGCTCTGCTGCTCTGCAGAGAGCTCTGTGCTGTTTTTCTGGAGAGGAATGACACTTCATTTCCACAGGAGCTGCCCAGACAAAGGGCTGCTTTATGGCAGGGGGTGGCTGGATCCCTCACATTTCCTCTCTCTCTGTTTCACGAGGGACAGAAGAGATAAAGGGTAAGTGCCAGGAGGGCCTCAGAGGCTGTTACCCATCCGTGTGCTCAGATCAGCATGAAAGCTGCAAAAAAAGGCTTCAGGAACTATGAGATGCAGCTGCCTGCTCAGTATGTTGGAAACGGGTAAGGTGAGACCCATGCCATAGGACAGCACAGATCCAATTTCACATCACTGCCCAAGATGTCTCCTTCCCTAGCAAACAGACAGAGAAGCTCTCCTTGTTTTCTTGCCACCATGGCTATCCCTGCTGAGGAAACCAGGGCATCCCTTCTGGAGATCGTGTGCTCTTGGGTTTCACTTGACAGTCCCAGTGGCAGAAGGTCCCCAAAATGGTCCTCCCAGTGCATGTGAGCCTTCTCCCTCCTCAGGAGAGAATACCACTGGAGCCAGCGGGAAGGATGCACACAGCCCGGCCCCGATGCCCTGCCCAGGAGGAACCTCCTGAGCCCTACAGCATCAGCAGGGCTGGCAACAGTAGTACCTCTCCCAGGGAGCCTTTCCCAGGCCATTTGGGGCAGCAACAATGACAAAAACATCTCAGTCCCATTAAGTATGAGTCACACATCCTGTGACAGCCTCTGTGCAGTCCCTCTGGGGACTGAACTTTGGGAAACACCACTGACCACTGTTCCCTGGTGTACTCGTATCCCCCAGAGCTGTGATACCCAGCTGAGCGCTGCCCAGCAAATTTAGTTGCTTCTGTAGTGGAGTTGCCTGGCCCCCAAAAGCAGAGCTCTACGCTCACCTCACTGGGAGCTGTTTCATACACTATCATCCTGCTGGGGAAAATCCATGCTAGAATAAGGAGGGTGATGTGAGATAGCACCAGTACTCATAGATAGCCTGGGCTGGAGGGTTCTGAGATGTTCACTGAAACATCTTTGAGGTGCATCAATGCTACCTGAGCAGCCTGCAGGGTACAGAAATGTTTTTTAGAAGATCCTCAGCTGTTCAGGATGAATGAGGCTATCAAAACAGCTTCAGTGCATGTGGCACTCAGCCATTTGGAAAGGCTGAATGAAATCCAGCGGTGAGACAAATTTTGATTTCACTTCCAATTTAGCACTTTAAGGACTAACATGGGATTACTCTACACGAATGTGCTGGTATCAAACTCATCGGCTTCAGGCCCTTTCCCAGCTCAACGAGCAATTGGAGGCCTGCAGCCCCAACTCTCTTGGCTGTGTCAGACCTTGGGGTGACCCCATGGTGGTCAGGTGGTCACTTTGCAGCAGGAAGGTGTAAGGTCAGCCTTCTATTTCTGCAGATCTGGGACTCAAACCGCTCTTTTCTTCCCTTCTGTGCCCAGGCATGCAGGTCCAGACAGGGATGCTGGCCCCAGACTGGTACCACAAACCGTTTCTGCCCAGCTCTTTTCCCACACACAGCATCTCAAGTCACACATGACCTGGTTTGGAGAAGCTGCAGAGCGCCTGCCCATGCCAAAGGCACATTCCAGCCTTGGCCTAGATGGGTGCAATTCACATTCAGAGCAGCTGAAGCCATGCCAGCATGTTCGGAGCTGGCCCTGCTCCTGCAGATCTTCTCCTGAGTGCTGTTCTCAGCCTGTCACTGCAATGAGCACGTGGGATTTGGGGATAGGAGCAAGGAGACGGCTGCAGCAGCTCTCCAGTTTACTGCCTGTGACAACTGAGAGCATGTGGGAATGTATATTTGTGTATTAGTTAAAGCCAAACATGTGGAATAAGTGAACTCTAACTTGAGTGGGTTTTTTTTCCTAGAAACCTATGAGTTTTCTAGGCAAAACTTTTCTGATAATGTTCAAATGCAGATACTTCACTTCTGCTGTGCTCTCATCCTTCAGTACAGTCAGCTGGAATCCCAGTGCAAAGCTCTGTTTCTGTAGGGTCGTTCCACTATGAAGCTGTATCCAATAGTTTAAAATTAGCTACAGATTTATAAACAATCACATATTTATGTAAGGAGAGGGATTTTTTTTTTTAAATAAGCATTTAATAAGACACTTGGAATATGAACTGGCCATGTTTGAGGATTTTGTTCATTTTTACGGCGTTTCTGCCCATTTATTTTACGGGTTCTAGGGAGTGCAAGCTAAAAATGAGGGCTTATGAGAGGTTATAAAAGAACAGAATGGTCGTATTTTTCATGGCAGTTTGAACAGGCTGAAAAAACAACAGCAGTGCTTTTTATTCGCATTTTAGCCAACAGATTTCAGCCAAAGTTAGAAATGAAAACACATACACCCCAGGCTGAGCTTGCTGAGCGTTGCTTTTCCTTGCAGGGGATTTACTGTCCTCTCCCAGATGTTACCCAGGCCTGAAGCCCACGTTAGCTGACCCCTCTGTGGGTCAGCCATCCTGGCACCAGATTCAGGTTGGGGAAAAATCTCTTGGAGGGAGCAATGATGCAGTGGCACAGACTGCCCAGGGAGGTGGGGGAGTCACTGTCTGGAGGTGTCCAAGGACTGTGGAGATGTGGCATTGAGCAGCGTGGTCAGTGGGTATGGTGGGAGTGGGTTGGACTGGATGATCTTGGAGATCTTTTCCAAACGTTATGATCCCACAGTTCTATGATTTTCAGGTCTTCAGCAGGCACCCCAAGAACAAAGAAAACATCTATTGGCCACCTGGGGACAAACACGGCAGAGGTTTCTTGTGGCCCAGACACAGACATGCACAAACTGGGAGGACCCCATCGTCATCAAGAGCTGAGCTCCCATGGAGGCCAACACTCAGGCTCCTTGCATGCAGTCAGTCATGCATCTCACACGGCAAAGTGCCGAAAACAAGAGAAAACAATTCATTGTGAGCCTCCTGTTTGTAGTCGGGCCCCTCCGCTCGGTTGCAAGCAGCGTTATCGGTACCACGAGGAGCCATTCCCCCGATGCCGCTGGAAACAAAGGCTCCCTTTTCAGGGCTGTTTATCCAAAGCAAAGAGGGATATGGGAGGAAATGGGGAAGGCAGGGGCAGGACATCCCCCTGGCAGGTCGCCCCATGGGAGATGAGGTGCCTCTGGGTTCACAGGGCTGGGGAGCAACAGCCCCAACTCAACTTGCCCCACCAGCCGTCCCCTCGCACCGTGCCTTGTCACAACACCTGGTGGCTATGACAAATATTTTTCACAGCACATCTGGAGACAGGGGAGAGGTTTTGTAGGCTTTTTTTTTTTTTTTTTTTCCCAGGAAAGCATTAGAAAGCTTCTTCCTCCCTGTTAGGGCCCCGTGTCTGCTCCATGTGAGCTGAGCAGGAGGTGGGCTCCAAAATGACCCCATGGAAATCTACCAACGGGTGCGTTAGACCATGCCCGGACACTTAATAAAGTGGGAGAGACAGCAGTGAACATGACATTTAATTATGGGAGAGAAAAACAAAGTCTTTTACCCTGCATTTGGCATTCTCCCAACATACAGAGTTAATTGTTGGGAGGGCATATTAGAAGGCAATGAAGGAGAAGATTGAAGACCCTGATTAAGCCAAGTTCCTGAAAATGCTGAATTTATTTAATTTTGCATGACAATGCACAGACTGGGCAGTGCCAGGGGCTGTGCCAGAACCCCTCTGAGTGTTCAGGGGGCTGCATGTGTCAGAGGGCACAGAGCTCTCAGTCCCACTATGTCGGTGGTATGGGAAAGCCTCACTGCAGCCCCAGAATCGGGCAGGTTGGGTTGGGTCTGCTGGGATAGACGCTCCTGAGGGATGGGCAGACCCTGGTGTGGGTGATGTCCAAGGCCATCACTTTCTCCAGAAGCTCAGTTTTCCAACAAAGGATCATACAAGCAGGAAGAGAACCAAATTTTTCCTCAGTCTGACAGTGATAAGACAAGGCAGCATGAGAGCCATTGGATTCTAGTGGAGCAAGTTGCTTTTTCCCTGACCTGTTGTTATTTTCAAGCATGAAAATTCTCCACCAATAAAAGCAATCCGGCTTGTGCTTCACCTGCAGTAGCCTTAGATTTACTGCAGGGGGTAACCTTCGGCTGCTGATGGCACTGCTCCTGCAGCAAGGCGTGTTGGAGCAGGAGCCAGGAGGAAGCTCTACTGGAGGAGCACTGGTGGTTATAGTGTGCTCCTCATTTAATGGAAGTGAGCTGCTGGTTATCCTGGATTCAGATAGCTTAAGAGAAATGATCCTTACACATACTAAAAAGGCAGAAAAAATCAGGCATTTGGGACAGGGTAACTAAAATGATTATTTTGCAGTAGAGCGCAAAATAGAGCAAGTATTTATTGAGGATCCCATGACATCACGCTGGGCATGACCACAGGAGCAGCCTGCTGTACCCATCTCCCCACTCCATCATGCTCCCCAGGCTTGGCCACAACCCCAAAGAGCATGGCAGCATGGACACAACCCCAGGCACATGCTGGGATCTGCTGGGGGCCTTACCACACTGCACGCAGTGCCCCTCTCCCATTTCTCTCATCTTACCGAGATCAGAACAACAGAGCAGTGCCAAGAGCCCAGACATGCCAGCAGCAACTCAAGAAAGGCTGCTTTTATTCTTTGCAAGCAACCCAAGACCTTGAACCCTTATCTGACACATCACAAGGACAGCAGAGAAAGGTGCTTGAACACTGGCCAAAATTTAGGTTTTTTTCTGCTCCATAAAGCACACGGGTTGCAAGAGCAGCCTGTCTTTGCATGAGCCACATGAAACTCTGGGAAGTTCCACTGCTTGCACGAAATCCCACCCCTGGAGTTGTACGGAACTCACCATCACAACCTTTCCTGCCCCATCCTGTGGCTGTGTCATTTAAAAGAAAGGAACCCAAGACCTTGTCCAAGTGCCATAACCCCCATGTGTGCCCCAGCACCACTGCTCAGGGTCACAGGACATGTCAGGGAGCAGAGCTGACCTTCCTGCCCCACAGCAGCCGGGCTTGGGTGTTACTCAGCTCGCTGTTTATACTGGACTCTTCCTTATACCTATTCTGGTTTTGTCACCCATTTCGTCTCCTCTTTACATAACCTTTTCAGCTCTCTTGTCTTTCTGTTTTCTGGGCTGGAGGCACAGCAGGAAGCAAAGAGTGCCACAGAGTGCAGGCAATACCTGGGAGCGTGAGCCCGTGGCTAAATTCAGGGCACAGCGCATGATTCCACAACAGCTTCTCACTAAAATGCATATGCAGAAGCACTGGGGAATTCTGGCAGGGATAACCACGCTGTAATCCCTCAGCCATTCACTAACCCACAAAAAGACAAACGAACAGGCAAATCTGATCAGACAGCAACGATAATTTCAGTGGCAAAAGCAATGGAGAGCTGCATAAAACGATGTTAGTGCAGAACCCTGCAGGTAAAAGACATTGCCACCTGGATTGTGGACGTCTTTACATACAGAAAATTACCTTCTCGTCTCCGCACAGAAGACAGCTACTGATTTAGGAAAAGAAACATCCGAATGAGGAGCCCTGCTGTGAGCTCTCTGTGGTCCAACCTCCTGATTATACTCGGATTTGAAAATTTCATTAGAAAACAATTACAGAGAAACCGGAAATATCACGGAGGCTTAATCAACAGACCCGGGGGATTTCTTGGCAGCAGAGCAGCCCCAGGCGCTGCTAGAAGACTTCTGAGTGCGTTTTTATGAAACGAAAGGGGAAGAAAGATTTCTTTTAAGCAGCACTTCACAGCAAAAGGGCTTTTGACTGATAAATCAATCTTCTTTTTCAAACGTGAAGCAAGCAGATTTCCTGTTCCAGTGTGCATGATGGAGCCCGCAGGTGCTGCTGGAGCTGCCTGTAGCCTCCTCCACCAACAGGAGGGGCCCCCCAAAGTGCTGGCCCTTCCTTCACCCCCACTTTGTTATTTCTGCAAACCCGATGGCAGCCAAGAGCTGAGAGAATGAACAAATGGGAATAAAAATAAGCCCTCAAAGATATGCAAAGCATCCGCTCCTTTTTCTTTAAGTCCTCCTGCTTGGCCACATATCCATCACGTTTTACAGTTCTAAGGACAGAAGGATTTAGACCGCAACAGCAGCTCAAGTGCAGCCCTGGGGTGAGCACGGCGATGCGTAGGCCTGCATCCAAGTGGGAGGGCCATGGTGCTTTGCCTTTTCCCAGACTCCAGCACCTCATCCTGTGGCCAGCTATGAGGTCAGGACAATTTCAGTCCAAACAGACGGATCCCTCGTGGGCTGCAGGTGGCCACAGGCCCCATAAAGACCAAACAGATGCTACATCAACTGTAGCGAACTCAAGCGGTTCAGGCCCGGTGATGGAGCTGGTCATTTTGGAGCTGCAGAGCCCTGCTCACATCCCTGCCATAAAAGCCTCGGGGTTAAAAATGATGGGTTTAATGAAAAGCATCTGCAGGGCACGGTGGGAAGATTTCTCTCTTCCTGGCCCTGCAGTGCCTCGGTGCCACCAAACCTCATCTAGAAAAGCAGACCCACACATCCCTGAGAAATAGAGGGGGCTCTGGAAAGCAGGGCTCTGTGAGCACACAGTTCCCATGGCATCAGCGCCCCTGGGGGCCCCCTGATAACCGCAAGTTTCATCTGAGCCAATTATAGCACGTTATAAATAGAGGATCCTGCTTGTTTGGAACCGGCAGTGGGTTCTGCTTCTGCAAATAGCGCCTGGATCTGGTGCGGGCAGGCTGGCTTCAGGCAGGGACAACAGCAGTGAAAGCAAGAAGGTCCCCGGGCAGGAGCAGGCACAGGCATCAGCAGGGCCCTGCTCACTGCTGCTGGAAGCACTGCAGGGGCGGCTCGGCCTAGGCCTGCCTGGAGCCTGGCAAATCAGCACATGTGAACAATCACAGATAGACAAACAGATGCTCCTGCAATGGTTTCAGGCAGGTTCATGGAATACAATGCAGAAAGCGAGCGACTTGTAGGTTAGTTCCCTACAGCTCTATTCCCAGGGAACCACAGGGCTACGGATTCACCCTGAGTTAAATCAAACACCCACTCAGAGCAGTTCCCCACCGGAGAGGCATCTTCATTGCAAAACGATGCGTCCTTTTTCTAACCTTTGAATATGATTGATTTCTTTTTTTTTTTTTTTCAGGCGCAGAGAGAGAAATGCCTGGCACGATGTCAGCAGGCAGCACCACACACCACAGGTGCTCTTTCCAAAAGCAGAGCACTAAATGCCAGCAAAGCACCAGCTGGGTGCTGCCAAGGTAGCAGGGACGGGCTGTATTTGGGACAAAGGAGGCAGGAGCTCGACCTACCCCAGCCCTTGGCTTTAGCTGTGCCAAGGCCGGGCTGCTCTATCATTACGATAAGGGTAATCCTGTTAGGCAAACACATCAAACAAATAGTCATTCATGATTGCAGACTTTGTCTAGGCAAATGTAACCCCAGGATAAAAATGCGCTGAGCACACAGTCCTGTGGCACAGACACTGACCAGGGGCACACTGGGGGCCCTTGTGCCCCAAGACCCTGTTCAGGGCTGACAGAAGCTCAGGGCAATGCCTGGAAGTGCCCCAGAGCTGCCTCAGAACACACTCGCCCTCCTTCCCCTTCACTCCTCGCACAGAAGAGGACAGATGACTCTTATGTCAGGCTGTTTTGATTCTATATTTATGTCCTGCCTTGGGCTCACAATGTTCAGCTCAGATGCAATCCAGTCTGGTCATATTAATACAGCTGGGATAATATTTTTAACAAGCAGCATCGAGTTGAAGGCCACAGCCATTGGTGGACGCCAGGAGCCTGCGGACCCCGCTCCCTTACACAACAGAGCTCCCCAAAAGGCACCCGGCCCCTTTGGATTTCTAAGGGACAGGCACTCTCATAAGTTCTCCCCCTCACGACAGATTGGATTAAATTAAATCTGCTGTGGTTCTGTACTGGTTTCAGAAAGAATGAAAGTGGCTCACTTATCACGGGGTGACAAAATCAAGAAGTCTCTAACCCAGCCTAAAAGGACACCCATGGCCTGTGATCAGCCCTGAGCACCTGATATTGCAGATAGACATGGAGGACCATCTCCTCCTCAAGCTGGCTTAAAAATAATGGGTTTCAAGGCCTAACATTGGGGTTCTACTGAAGAATCCCCATCCAGCCAGGCTGACATCTGGGAGCAGCCTGCTTTTGTGGCATGGCCTTCACCTCAGGGCAGCGAGAGATGTGTTCTGGCCAGAAGAGGAGGCTTTGTGCTGTGCTCAGGTTCCCAAGTGCTCCTGGGGATGCAGGTTTTTGGAAGGGTGTTGCATCAGCTCGGTGGCAGCCAGGAAATAAAGGTAATTAATAATAAAAAAAAAGGCTTGCTCACCATGCTGTTCCCAATGCAGATTTTCTTTCATACTGTGGGTCAAAAAGAAGCTGACCCCATGCTATTGGGGTAGTAATGGGACAGGGTTATGGGGCTTCAGACCCTGTAGCAATGACTCTCACCGAGCCAAGCTGGGAAGCAGAGCAGCACACAGGAGTGAGAAGGCAACTTTAGGCTGAAGGAGGGAGCCATGGTTGATGCTCTTGGCAGAGAGGCCAGGGCCAGCAGTGGGGCTGTGGCAGCCACAGCCATGACACAAACACAGGCTGCCAGGAGGAGGACCAGCAGAAGGGTGTTCTGCAGAGGGGATGCTGCTGGGAGGTCACTGATGCACCCACACTGGGAAGGGGCCACACTGCATGTGCACTGCGGCCCAGCAACTCCCTGCTGACCCCTTGCCTGCTCCTTCTCCCCCCAGATGTTGAAGTTCCACTAAGTGGGACGCCAGGTTTCTGCCTGAGTTGTTGACAGAGCCTCCAGAGGCTTAAAGCAAACCTGCAGCTCAGCTGCCCCAGCGCTGTGGCCTGGGGGCTGTGTCCAAATGCCACTGAACTTTGGTCTTCAGCCCACTTGCAATAGGGGAAGCATCAAACTATCTCTGTAAGCCTGACACCTGCATCGTTCACCCTGTTCAGAGCACAGGGATGCAATAATCGCCCTTTTTTTTTAATCTCCTGCCCAAGAGCAATGCTAAACATTAACTACGTTCTACACCGTGGTTCACATTGGCTATTCTGATATTGCCCTTAATGACACTCACAACTGTGCCCATTAAGCCACCGTACACTGCGTGTTCCTCGCGAAAACCACACAGCTTTCCCCTTTGGGTCTTGGGGCAGCGAGTGTCCCCACGGTGCCCACTGGATGCAGAAACAGAGGGAGGAGAGGGAGCTGCAAGAGGGGCTGTCAGAGGGCCACGCAGCACCGCGGTTGTGCCGCCATGTGCCAAAGAACCTGTGATAAGCCCTCTCATAGCCAGATAAGTAATACGATCAGTTACTTAATCCAAAGCAATTAAACCCAGGCGGGACGGCAAACAAACAAGCCTCGTCTGCGGCTCGGCGCGTAAAACACACACCGTCACAAAACTAAAACCGTCCCGGCATATCAGGTTCGGTCACTGCGGGCCGCATCAGGGCAAGCGTCGCGCTTTACCCCCGAAGGGGCTGCGGTTGCCACAGCCGGGGTCGCGCTCTGCGATCGCACGTGGGCGCGGGCAGACGCCCGCGGAGCGCGCGGAGCGCACAGCCCGGCCCCCGGCAGCCGGCACCCGGCACCGGGCGCCCGGCGCCCGCCCCGCCCCGCTCCCGGCACTCGGCGCGGCCGCCCAAGTTTCTTGGAACTTTGCCTCCCGTGACGCACGCGGTGGTGCAGCGCCCCGTCCTCTCCCCGCAGCCAATGGGCGCTCGGGGGGCCGGGGCGGCCGCCAATCGGCGGCGGACGGACAGTTCCCGGGTCCTGACCGACCTTCACCGCCCGGAGCGGGGGGGTGGGGATAAAAGGGCCCGGCGGCGCCGCGCCGCGTTCCGGCTCCTCCGCGACGCGCCGGCACGGAGATCGGCGGCGAGGTGAGCGCGGCGCGGAGCCGGGAAAACGGGGGTTGGGAGGGGTCCCGCGCGGCGTGGGGTCGGAGGGAAGGGGGCGGTCCTCACGGCGCTCCGCTCCCGCAGGTCGGCGCCGATGCGGTCTCCGCTCGCCGGGCCGGGAGGAAGCCCCCCCGCCATGCCCTGGAGCGTGCGGTGGGTCGGCGGCTCGGGCGCCCAGTCGCAGAAGCAGTGCAAGAAGTCGTCCTTCGCCTTCTACCAAGCGGTGCGCGACCTGCTGCCCGTCTGGTTCCTGGAGGACATGCGGACCATGGAGGTCTTCCACTGGGAGGACGGGGGCAAGGTGAGCCTCTACTCGCCCTCCGAGGCGCTGCTGTACGCCCTGGTGCACGACCACCAGCCCTACGCCCGACACCTGCTGGCTAAGTTCCCGCAGAGCGCGCTGGCCGTGCCCAGCCAGAGCTTCTGCTGCTGCCAGGCCTCGGCCCCACACCTGGCCATGGCCGTCCGCTACAACCGCGTCCGCGTCCTCTTCTGCATCCTCAAGGCCGTGCAGGCCTTCCCGCCGGCCGAGCGGGCCGCCCACCTGGACCGCCAGGGCTGCAGCCGCGTGGAAGGGGGCAAGACAGCCCTGCACCTGGCCTGCGAGCTGGTGCGGCCCGAGTGCCTGCTGCTGCTGCTGGGACACGGCGCGTCGCCCTGCCTGCGTGATGGCGTGGGTAACACCCCCCTGGACACACTGCTGCAGCAGGTTAACCAAGCGCCGGCGGCTGACACACGTGCCAAGCTGCTCTGCCTCGACTGCCTCTTCCTCTTCGTGCCTCAGGACCTGCGGTTCGCCATGAAGCAACAGCTGCTGGACAACCGGCAGCAGTGGCAGGACTTGCTGGGGGAGAGCCGGTTCCAGTGCCTGGTGGGCCTGGCTCCCCCATCGCTGTTTGTCGGAGCCATGCGTGTCTTGATCAGGACCATTGCACCCGAGCACTTCCCGGAGGCTCTGGACGATCTGCCTCTGCCGCACTTCCTCAAGCCTTTGGACTTGAAGCTGCAGAGCTAGAGGGGCCTCCTGCCCACCTGGCAGAAAGACTTCTGCTGGAAATGCCCCAGCATGCGAAGCTGCCCCCTGCAGCAGCCAAGTACCTGTTTTAATTGGAACTGTCTTTTTTCTAAAGCAATTGTATCTGGCACTTTACAATATATTTTATTTAAAGATCCTCGTGGTGAGGTGAGGTCTCCACCGCGTTTTATGAAAGCATTATACGCCCTGTACAAATGGATATGGGGGAAGAATATATTTGTAAATATGTCTAAATAAACTAGCAGCGGATGTGATCCAAAGTATCAATCAAGCAGCTGAAAGCTCCAAAATGGCACGTGCCTGCTGAGAGCGCATGGGGGGACTATCTGCTAGTTAGGATTTCCCTGTTACATAAGCTGAGCAGTCCTGGAACAGGATGACTCCTTTTTAGCAGCTCTCCTAATACATCTTGGCAGGGATGCAGGCCTTTTTTTTTAAAGGCACAGATGAAAACTCCCTAATCTTGTACACAAAACCGGAGAGAAGACACACTATTAAAACCTCCTTAAACAAGGCTGGCAGGGATATGCAGCTGAGGCCAATTGTCTCATAAAACAGGCACAAATAGCGGCTGGCTTCCTTGCAGTGTTCTTTCTGTTCCTTGGGGAGAGCCATGCTGAGGGCAGGAGCAGAGCAAAGCTGTCCGGTGTTGCTCCTTGCCCCCACAGGAGCCAGGACCAGCAAGCCCTCTGTGCCTGCTGCAGGGTGAAGCCCCATTGCTTCAGGGCAATGAGAAGGCTGGCATGGGGTGTGCAGGAGGGCCAGCCTCTGCCTGCCTTCTCTCCTCAGAGGGATTTACTTGGATGTGGCAATTTGGCAGCTTTTCATGTGGATTCCAGCTTCCCTGTGCCTGTCCCCAGGAAGAGGTAATGGCTTTGGTTCAGATATCCCTTAGGGGATGCTCCAAGGGTACATGAAACATCCTCACAGCTTTTCCAGATGGAAGACTCCTCTAGGGGCAAGGTCCTGCTGCAAAGCTTATGTTCTGAGCAAAGGGTGCAGCATTAAGTTATTTGCTCTGCAACCTTTACTCTGCACAATCCCGGGCAGCCATGCTGCTTGGCCCCTGTAAAACTGGCACTGCCCCTGCTGCTCTGTGGGAGTGAAATGTGCTGGCTCCACCATTCCCATGACAGGGAGAGATTTGCCACTTGAACTATTTTAGCACCATATTTCCCTTCAAGACCATCACAGAACTGATGCACTGAGAGGTACGAGACCATGTTCAAATCAAATTTCTTTATTCATAAATTCATCTCTGTTAGAAAAATAAATCACAGAATGAGGCACTGTAAGTTATTCTTTCTCCAGCAGAAGAGAAGCTTTTCATCTTTAAAAACACCTCCATGCTGCACATACACTAAAAGATTATCCATACCTCTGAAATTTGAGATGTAATGAAGAAGATTGCTATTCTTAAACTGATGGCACTGAAAATGTTTCCTAGAAGAGCAAGTGTTCCTTGGGAAACTGAGAAATTTGGGCCCCATGTTGGAAAGCACTTAACTGTTCTCTTCAGCAACCCTGTTGATGATAAAAGAATATATACAGAAATCCAAAGAACTTAATGAAAAAACAAATCCACGCTGTTAAATTTTTCATCTGAGTACATTTTCTCCAGTGCTTTTGGAGTAATGCTGTGGAACTATTCCAAGTCCAATGAAAAGCGCAGCAGCCAAGGCTAACTTGCACAGGGGACATGTCCTGAGGTCAGGGAGGAGCCAGAGATGGGGGGGCTGGGGAAGGTTTACTAGCCTTGCTGACAAAGGCATCATGAGACACAGCAACAGAGAGTTGGTTAGTTGAACTGAGCGCTGGAAGATGCTCTGGATTCTTAGCCAGGAGGTTAATTACATATTAGAACATCAGGGCAGGATGTGGCCTTACCACCACATGGGTTCTATTTAAAAAATCCTATTGCATAAGTAATGTAGAGCTGCCCCTACCTGCACTCACAGTGAGCCTGTAGCTGGAACAATACAAGTCCTCCTGCCCCCGTGACTCCCTGCATCCCTCCTCCCACCAGCTTTCAGGTAATTCACTTTAGTGAACTTCAGCAAACAGAAAGGGTCCCCCCCTCAATATGGTGCAACGGGTCCGAAGTCAGCTAATTGCTGTGCCCCTCCTGTTATTCTAGGACAGAAGTCAAACGTGTCACTGCCTTGCTGAGCCCATGCTGGAATTACACTGCTGAAGATCACAGATGGACCTTGCCACGTGCACCATGCCCATGTACCTGGTAAGCTTCATCTAGCAATGTGGGCAAACCGCACCGGCGACTGCACAGATCTCTCACCCAGCTGGGCCCGGGCTTGTATTCAAACAGTCACAGCTTAGAAAAAGGCTGGAGCTTCTCAGCCTCAGAAACAGAACGCCTCTGTTTGGCTACAGAGCAAGCAATAGCAGCAACATCTCTCCTCACAGTGACTCACCAGCACGCCTGTCCTGTGCCACCACACCCCCAGGGTCAGGCTCCACAGCCCATTCTGTTCTTTGTCTCTTGGCAATTTTACTGTCAGCCTTTGCCAATTACTGCCGGTTACAACACCACTGTCAAACTTCATAAAGCAAACTGGGACGGTCATTACATCTCCGCAGACGAGCACTGCCACTGCTAGAGTCAGAGAGCTGACCACAAAGTGTGGGTAAGGAGAATCACCAGGTCCTAACACAAGAGCCCATGGGTAAGGACATAAACTCTTCTGTGTGACCTCACAGATTAATCGACGCGCAGAAGGCATCTTGCTCATCTGTGGGAAATGCTTTCAAATGCATACATAGCTGCGCAGGGAGGCAGCATTCCTGAAAAGCTTAGTTATAGCCAGTTCCTCTGAAAGGCTTTCTATCATGAAGCTGTGAGGAAAGATAATAAACAATCCCCATGTGTTGCACTTTTAAAAAATGAACATTTCTCTGCTACCCACCTTTTAATGCAAACTGAGTTTATTTGCTCAGAAGGCCTGAAACAGTCTGAGTCTGAAAGCAAGGGGAGAGAAGCAGTGCGTTACTTTTGCTTTCTTTCCTCTTAGTAATCAACTCCTCTCTGCAGCTCCTTTAAATGTTTCGGGAGTCACAACATTTCGCCTGCCCAGCACCTGCCAAAGGAGCTCAAGTCTATTTTGATTGTGTGCAACTCGGTTAAAAGGCGGATTGAGGATCTTCAACAGTCTTCTTTTATCCAAAATATTAAGAACTCAAACTAGGTGGCTTAAATAGTTTTAAAAGCCCCTTACTGTAAAATCTGCCTCAGTCCTACTCCGTGATGTACTGATCTGCCATAAAAGCAGGATGGTACCACAGTCTGGTAGGAGTGCTGCCAGAGGCAGCAGAAGATGCAGGTGTTACACACCTGAAAACCACTCCTCTCATGAAGATGCACAGATATGGAATATCATGCCCAACGCCCACTGAACACAGTACTGCACAATGAAAACCTGCTGCAAACAGATGAGCATTTCAGTTTCAGAGAGAATGAGGGCTGTTCAAGAACAGGCTCCTCCATGTGGACAATTCTGAACTATACAGGCATTGAGTTAAGGAGAACTGGAAGCTGAGCACAGACAGATGCAGGCAGAGGCCATGGCTATGGCAGGGCTGTAGTTAGACTGCTCTGAAAATGAAGCTGGAAACAGGAAGCACAAAGATCCAGTACAAAGCATGTAAAGACAGCGACAAGAAATGGGACACGGTGCCAGGTTTGTTTCCTAATCCCTGTTTGTCCTATGTCTAGCATTCAAGTTGTACAGGCTTTTGACTTGCAGTATAACAGATCTATTGACATCAGCAGATTATTGGGCATTGCATCACCCATCTTCAGATCAACGCCCCTAACAAGACAAACAAGGCACCAAAGCCATGTGCTTAATATTTAAACTGTAAATCGTTGCAGACCAACTCTCCTAACACCTTTGTTAGTGGCAGTACTTCCATCACTTGTTGGTGCCAGAAGCTCTCTGAGGTTGATCACCAATAATTCCCCACCTGGCTTCAGTGGCCTCTCCTCCACCTCCGTGTGTGCAAAAGAAACTGCCAATTCCTTGCTCAGACCACATCAAACCATCGTACACTGTCAAATACAAGAATCACACCTGTAATTCTGCAAGGCTGCAGCTTGCACTGGTTTATTCCTGCTCCTTCCACCAAGCAGGCAGGCATACACGAACAGCGCAAGAACGGAAGGAGCAGACCTCTCTAGCAAAACACATTTCATCAGTCACAGCAGGAAACAGAAATACAACAATTTGCAAACAAGGAAGCAAAAAAACATAGACTCAAAAAAAAAAAAAACTCAACAGAAATTGTTCACTGCTACAAAGAGAAATTCAACTGGGATAAAAAAGGTTTCCTCTTCCTTTAATGGCCTCTGAAAGGACTGACAGCTCTTTGCTACCAGTTGATATATGGAAAGATCACATATATCAACAAAGCAAATCTTCAAGAGCCTCAGACGATGACAGAATGGTCACGTTTACAGATTACTTCTGAAGTCTGTGGGTTGTGATCCCTGTTCTACAAGCCCAATACAGTCTTAGATAAGCCTTCTCCTTCAGGAGAAGCATTTTAGCACCAAAATACAGGCCAGATGCAACCCACCCTGAGTCATGGTGAAGCACCTACATAGCTGGGACATGAGCCCGCTCTTCCCTGTACTCCCTATTCAGGGCCAACACGAGGGCAGGAAGCTCCACAGATCCCAACAGGGAGGTGAGCAGGGAACCAGGCTAGCCAAACCTTCCCTTAGGCTCCTCTGCTAAAAGCTATGGAAGGAGGCCAAAGGCAGAGAGAGGCCATTATTTCTAGGCAGAAAGCACTTGGCTGGACATCTCTGCCAGGACTGGCAGCAGCTTGCAGCTCTAGGGAGAACACCAGGGAGCCGCCAGGCTGTGACTCAGGCCCAGCACCACACTTCAACTCCTGCAGCTCAATGGCTCCGATGGCAAAGTGCCCATCCACCCATCTCTTCTCACACACCAGCGACCAGGCAGCATCCTCAGACGCTTGTCCAGTTTGGAAGACTGGGTATGCCCACACTCTCTCGGTTCACACAGCTTCCCTGCCCACGACTGTCCCTCTGCCCCTTTGTTTCAGCCACAGCAGTAATTACTGTTTTGATGTAGGGCTGTTTTTTCAGCATCCTGCTGTTAACTATTTTAATGGTGCAAATTACAGTAAACGTGTTAGAGCATTTCACATTTATATTTTTAATGCAGTGTCAAGTGTTCAAAGCAGCATTTTAGAACAAAGCTTGAAATTGTAAGTAATTTCTAACTCACTGTAAGCGAGAGAATTGAGTCCCCTGAGCAGCCGAGCTCTGAACGTCCTTTCCTACAAAACCATCTGCTAGCGCTCCCATGCTTTCTCCCACTCCTGTAACAAGGAAAGCTATGAGTTAGTGACTCTAAGTGACAAGGCACAGGGATGCAAAAGCTTGAACTTATTTCAATCCTTTGTTAACGACTGCACAGGCAGGACTACAGCCACCAGCAGACCAACAAAATGGTCTTGAGCTAGTAATGGAGGTGACATGAGTGACTGCTTGTCCTAGGGCTGGGAAGCCACTGCTTCTGCAAGGAGATGGGACAGACACAAACATCTGCCTGACAGGAGGGATGCTAGGACCTTAGGGACCACAGAGCTAAGGAAAAGTACCGACAACACCACAGGGCTTCACCTGACAGCAGTGAGTTGGTGCAATGAGATGGATGGACAGACCTCTGCCAGTGATCCCTGCAGCTGCAGCAAACACTTGGCCCATGCAGCACGACAAGAACCATCACTGAGCTCCCAGTGCTGGAGAAGGAAACATGCCAACAGGAAAAGAGCAGCATGCTGTCAGGTTTGTCTTCTTCAGATGCCCAAGGTTTGACTCAGCAGCAGCACTGGGGATGTGGTTACACCAAGAACACCTGGGTACAAAAACACCCTCTGAGACACACCTGAGGGAAGGAGTTGCTAGGAGGCAAGACCAGTGAGTCACTTGATGATTCACTCATTGGGCAGAATACTTCAAGGACAAAACCTGAGCTATGGTTGTGCACGTATTGCTCAGGTTGCCTCCATTATGGAGAACCCAAGCAGTGTCTGTGCTGCTGAAGCTCTGTACAGCCAGGCAGACTGTGGGGCTCAGCACCATGCACATCTGTGCCATGAATGCTGTGAGGACCCGAGGCCCTCATTCTTTGGTACCATGTGATATCAGCTATGCTTATATAGCTATCAGCCAGCTTGCATCACATCTCCTCCCCTACCACTTTATCTTTGTCGGGCAAACATCTCTCCCCATTGCCCAGCTGAGCCTACAGGGGCAAAAAAGAGCCACGACCCTCCGTGCTCTGTTCAAACAGCAAGACTCAAAGTTCCAATTCTCTTTCTACTTTTGCTGAATGATGGGAGGAGAAGAAAGGAGGAACAAATTGCTTCGTTGCCCAGACAGCGAGGGAGTAACTCTACAAGGGAGTGCCAGGCAAAAGGGAGGAGTAACGCAGAGCTTAGCTCTGCCCACCTCCGACTCATGGGAAAAGTGTTGCTTGGAGAACACTGTGCTTTCTAGGGGATGCAAAGCAGCACTGAACATTCACTTCAGGAGGTGACAGATCCCAGCTGGTAGTCTGGATCTGCGTGCATTCACCTTTTCAGCATTTGCAGTGCACACATGGAGCAGTGGTAGTGCCTGTGCCAAACCCAGGGTACTGAGCTGTGAGGGTATTCGGAAGTCTTTTGTTCCAGAATCGAAAGAACTCCTTCCTGCCTATTGCTTGGCATTTGATGCTTTAGAAACCGGTTGCTCAGATACCAAACAAATCTTGTGCAGACTCCCTGTTAAAACAAAAGCACAGAAACATATGCAACCATATCCCTGCTTCAGATTGCGACCTTACCAAGTTCCATTTGTTATTTTAGACTACAATGAAGCTTTACTCAGACATAAATCTGGCACTGACACAGTGACTCTGCAGGAGATGCCCTTTGTGATGGGGCACACACTGAACCTGCACTCTTATAATGTGATGTTATAAGCACCACAAGTAACACTGATGACCTAGGCATTAATTAGTGTGGCAGAGATGTGTGCCCTACCTTCGTTAGCTGGCCTCTGTGAAGAGACCAGCCCATCTGGACAGGTTAGCCAATGGCTTTTAGTTCAGCTGGTGGGCTGCACTGTGAGAACAAAATTTGAGCTCAGAGTCTATGGAGAACCAGTATCCTTTCAAAACATTATCAGAACATTAAGCTCTAACATGATGATTGTGGCATTTTTAGCTGCCTTCCTAGTTACCTAATCTCTGCAGTGGGAAAACACTGCTTTGTTACTCACTCTTCTGTTACTGTAAAATGTACTTGCCCTGACCACTGAGCTATTCTTGAGCACACACCCTTGCTGTAAACTTCAAGCTTGACACTCAGCCGAACTTCTGGCTAATGAGAGTCCACCCTGCTCACCAACCAGGTTTACACCTTTGTGAGCAGTCTGCCAGCAGCAAACCTTCAACTTCTACTTTCTGTTCGCACACCCTCCCTCTTCACCTGACTATAGGTAAAGACACTGTTTGCTGACCATCACTTCAGAGAGTGCCGCTGCTCGAAGAAGACATGTAGAATGATGTGATGGCTCACTTTGGTAGAAAACAGAAGATAAAAAATAAAGGGGTGTCATACCTCAGGCCTGATGGAGACAAAGGCTGGTATTCTACATGAGCACTTGTGGAAGGATAACCTCTGGGAAGAAAGATTATAGAACACAGCACCTCAGTCCTGACAAAATGCACATCAATGTGAGACATGCATATTCTGCACCTTCACAGGCTCTTTCTGCTAACAGCACTTGTACCTACCAAACAGGGGGAAAAAAAAGCACAAATACTTAGAAAGGAAAATAAAATCATGCCATTTACACTTAAAAAAAATAAAATAATTCAAAGGAAGAAAAGATCAAATGGCTCTGATGGGTGTTCTCACCCTGATATCCTTACAGAGATTGTTCCTTCCTTTTATCCTGTGCTAAATGCCTCACAGAATGGCACTGCCATCATTTCCTATTAAAGATAGTAGCACGGCCTAATAAGCCCTATTGTGAGGATGTATTTCCTGCCATTAACATCCTCCTTTGCTCACTCTTCTTCCATAGGTCAGAATTATTCTCTTTAGCATCCCCTGAAATCGTCACATCCCTACCCCAAGTGGCATCTATGTCAAAACTTTATGAGTCACTGCCAAGAAGAAACACTTGGGACCTGGCTATCACTTCAAACAGAGTAGATGCATTTATTTTGCAAACTGCTGCCTGGGGTGGCTTCCAAAAAGCATTCTTTATTTTGCTGAACACAAGCAGAGCTGCCTCTAGAGATATCATATGGTGATCCTACTAATAACATTCCCAAAGCCACGTTCACATCTATTGTAGTGAGAGTTTTCCCTATAGGTATATAGAGCAAAATACAAGTTTTCCAACATTCCCTACCTGTCTGGCTGTGTATAGGCCCTAGTAAGAACTGGCCCTAACAGGTATGACAGCAGAACTCAGGGACCAAACGAAGCAGAGCCTTTTAAGTGAAAGCTGAGCTCATCTTTGTATCCTTTGAAAAACTCATCTGAACAGACAAGGGCTCTCTTGCTCATTAAAAACAAACTAAAAAGCACACTCCACTTCCCATCTAGAAAGTCTATTATTAAAATCAGGTTTAAGAAGCCACCATATTGCAAACAGCCAACACTGATGAAAAATGCTGTAAAGGACTATGGACAAGGGTGCATCAGGTCAAAAGTATCACAAAACTGTGCTGGCATTAACTTCCATTTACACAAATAGCAGAGCTTAAGTAGAAGGAGCAGTTTTGCTGCCTCCTTGAACCTCAACTCTTGGTGTACAGCAATTAGAATAGCAAAATGGGAAAGAAGGAAAGGTCACAAACAAAACACTCAGAACAGCATCTACAGAGTCCCGTGTTTTCTCCCCAGCAATGTTTTGTATGGGCACTATGTAATCATGCAGTTGTGCACAGAGGATGGGAGAAAAGTTGCCTGCACCAGGCAAAGAACAGGATGAAAAGAAGTCAGCAGGTTTTAAGAGCAATGGGATTCAGCTCTCCAATTTATCTGTTCTCAGTGCAGACAAACATTTCAGATTTCCATTGTCGTTCTTTTAAATGCACACCTCATGCTGACAGTATATTGTTAAGCAGCTAATTAGAACTGAAGCCTGAGATCTCCCCTACACAAGTACCTCTGACATAAATGTTAATATTTAAGAAGGCTGGCATTATTATTACAGTAATTAGAAAGTGGATTAACAGTGGTAAACCTGTTATTTCAAAGCATTTCACCAATCACTTCCAGTGCCCTCCCCAACTTACAGTAATTGATTTCCACCACAGCACAGTGGAACTCGGTGCAGATCTGCTGGTTCACGTTTGTTACTCCCAATTTGGAGTGCTGGGCGCAGCGCACGGAGGGAACAGACTACAGCCCATCTGTTGAGGCAGAGCACAGATATAGCAGGACAAGCGTGGGAGCTGAGCAAATAAAATCTCCGTCATTCTAGCAATCACCCTACTTTGCACTTCCAGCAATCAGCTGGCTGGTCTGTCCCCTCTAACAAGCAGGGATTGTGGGGTTTCTTGCTGGCAGTTGCATTCCACCCCCTGCAGCACAAGTGAATTCATTCTTATTCAGACATCCCCCGGCTGCTTCTGCAGGTGCATGCAGCACGCAGCCCGCTGGGCACTTCCCTGCAACTTCCCTCCAGGTCTTTCGATTTTTTCTGATCGTGTTCTAATTAGCTTAACTTTTCATCTGATCCAGTTGAGCTTTGCTAAATTTACCCAGCACACGGCTAGGCGAGATACAGCAATGTCACGACTTCAGCTGGGAATCATCTACCGTGTATTCTTACTTTATGCTTCACATACATAATACATACACCATTTCTCTATGGTCATACAAGACAGTAATGCACATGTTCTTCCTGGAAAAGGCTCACTATGCTGACGAGGCTCCAGGTCTACAATACAAAAACAAAGCATTCAGTCAGCTTGCGCAAAATGAAGACAATGAAAACAGGACGTCGATGAATTTCTGTACACACCTTTTAGCATGAAGTTTTCAAGGACAAGCGTCGTAAAATTAAGACTTTTTCCTTTAGCTGTGCCTGCTGTGAGTCTCAGCTAAGGTCATGAGAAAGACGTACTAGAAAAAAAAAAAAACTGATTAATTCTATATTGGATAGAAACAGTGATTAATACCTGAAAGATTAATTGAGCTTCATCCGGTACTGCTCAATTGTGAACTATTTGGTGCCTCTGTCAGGCAATCACAGACTACAAAACTCAGCACGCTTCAGTCATTTATAAAAACCAAAACCAGAAAGGGCATTTTTTAATCTGGGGGAACTTAAAACATTTTTATATTTTGTTATCATTAGCTATTTCTTTAGATATTTATCATGATTAGTGTCAGCTTTTAGAGAAATGAAATAGATCAAATATATGAGATTTTTACTTTCGCATTTCACTGGAATATAAAGTTTCACATCAGATCTTTACTACCTCTACAGCCTGTTTTTCTTCCCACCAGCATCAAGTAGGATTTTAACTTTATTGCTAGTGTAACAGCTTTGCTAGATGAATTCAAACAGCCTCCAAGTCAGATAACCTCGAAGACCAAAGGAACCATATGAGTAATTTCACCTAGCTTCCACTATGACACCAGCCACGGTCTTATCTGCAATTGAACCCCAAACCTCTCTCCTTATCTTGATTTTGAGTGATGAGAAAGTTATTTCTGTGATAAACCTAGATGGCAAAATTCAGCAACGTAGGGAGATCGCTTCATTTATCTACATATTTTAATCATTATCAGAGGAGCTCTGGCTATAGTAATTCACAGAAGATAACGACTGCAACTCAACTTTCACTTTCCACTAATTAAAATCCAGTCCTCTAGATTACAAGCTCACTTCTGTTCTGGAAGAGTGCCACGGTTATTTTTAATCGGAATAACTTAGTATCAACCAACCAGGGTGATCTCCTTAGTCTGGCAAGGGATACACCAGCTCTCTTTGCTGACTACTCGTTGCACTCATACATGCCAAGTTTCCCTTTCAGGAATAAAACCTGCACCTCACACTCTACACTAACAAGTCTTTAATTACGATCTTATTACTTTACTCATGAAGTTAGGGATAGGGTACGGATAGGTCTGCTTAATGGAAAAACTAAAGACCAGAGATTTTTCACCAAGGGAATTGGTACATGGGTGTTTCACACCAACTCACCTCAGGAATCTGAGCTTCCCTAAGTGGCAACGTAAGGATCGCTGCTGTATAACAGAACAAGCTGATGCTGTAAGACTAGAGCTTCCCTGCAGGAACCAACAGAAGCAGATGAACCAGTTTGTCAGGATAAAAGGTATGATAATTAGTAAAGACACTTGCATCTGAATTTGGACAGGATTCCCATAGCTGGAAGCAGGCTTCAGTGTCAGAATTGTTATTAAGCACAGCTATGCCTTCTTGTGAGAAACCACACAGCTCTTAGCTCTGGAAGTGAACGCAATGTTGCTTCATACGCCCCAGAAGCAGTTACAGTTAAAGGCCAGAATCACAGGAAGCCTTCAGGTAAGCACTGATATTTCAGAATGCAAAGAAGGGCAAACAAGGTACAGCCACCTGTTTCCTACTTGAATATTTTCTTACCATTTTAATTGGGCTAATAGTGGGCCAGAGGTTTCAGAAGCATGTCTTCCTTCAGCAGCAAGACAGTTACCAGACAAACAGAACTCTTCATGAACCATACAACAGATGAGTCTTACCACATTGATTTATTTCTTAAAAATCTAGTTTATTGCACTTGTCTCAAAGCACAAACAAACCCAAAAAAACTAAATACAGAAATAAAGGGGAAAAATATATATACCCTAGTTTTAATAGAACTACCCTAAAAAGTAGTCTGAAAAGAGCTCTTGACATTAATTCAATATTAACGACCATAGCAAGATAAGGTATTATACAGTAAACAAACAACTAGCAAGCTCAAACCATTATGAAGATGACTTTGAAAAACGTAACAGAAAAGTGTCACTATTAAGTAATGCTGTTGTACTTGAGCACCTGGATCTTGGCAAGGTGCAGAGAAGTACTCATATACCTGCTCCAAAGTGGCTGACTCACGAGATGTCAAAATATACTTCTAATGTGAATTCCAGCTTCTTCGGGGTCATCAAGATACCAAGCTCTGCTCGCAGAAAACAGATTGGTTTACTTCATGAACCAATTCCATTATAATCCACTGCCAGACAGGCTAAAAAAACCCACAAACCCTCTGGAGTAATCACTGTATATGGATGAGTTATCAAAGAGGTAAACATCTAATCTGTAAAAAGGAAATAAATCCTTCCTCCCAGTAAGACTGAAAGATCAGACTGAGACCTGACAGCCAGTGTCAAAAGTGGTACTAAAAACGGTAACAATAAAATGTGACATAACTTGGTTCTCTCTCCACAGATGTACATTCTCACCTTGGACCACATTTGTTCCAAGTTTAGTGCAGTCCATGCACAATCTATTCTGAAAAAGAACAGAGGTTAAAAAGAATACATCCTTCTCTGTATGTGTTGATTAAATTCTCAAAACAGAAACATCCCCACAATTTCACACCTGGCCTTCTTCTGGAGCTGGCTCATTTACAGTATTGGTTAGCAGCTGCTTAAACATTCTGATGATTTATATGCTTAGAATGAACACAAAATAACTCTTCCACCTACACACTGAACTCAAGTTCTCTCACCTATAGTTCTATTGCTTAAAAAAGATGAGGTATCTTCCAAAGAAGATGTAAAGAAAAATAAACTGCAATGATGTAACTTAGGTTACTTCCCAGTTCATTACATACCTCTGCTGCAACATCTTTAAGCATAAGACACTTCAAAAATTAGCTAACATAGCTAGAAGTTACAATATTGTTAAGTATTCTCTCACAATATCACAATTTTAATGGGATATATAGGTAATTCTATCCATTACCATTTTACTTTTAATACATCTGTGTTTGGTACTCAACTCAAACAACTTGAGTCCAAAGGTTAAAGCACTGGCTAGAGGCACAAACGTAGCACAACAGGTGTTGTGAAAGCTGCTTTGTACATTCCTACTTTGTACTGCAAACCCAACATGCAGCTTCCTTCTTTTTTGAAGTGGGACTTACCCCTCAAAAACTGTCAGCTCCCTGATGGCTGCACGAAATGGGGAAAAGCCCCCCTGATATTACGTGCTATCCAAACTTCTCATGCTAGAAACAAAATTTCTAGACACTGAATGTTAGTATAGCCTTGCAGATATTTATAAGGAAATGGACCAAACTAAGTTCATTTCAACACCAGTGTTGTGGAATTAGAATATTCTGAGATCTCTCTAAGAAATACCTTTCTTTATTTTCTTCCATGCTGCAAGGGAAAAAAAAATCATTCATACAATAGCTGAAGAGCATTTCCATCAGTTGGGAGTTCCACATAAAAGAAGAAATTGAGAAATATTTAGTGTTTCTGATGTAGAGAAATATTTAATGCAACAGAATTTCTTCTCAAAGTAAGTATACATGTATTAGTGTGCATGCCACTGTGAAATAGTCACTTTCACTGCTAATCAGATTAAGTTACGTTTCCAAAGGAGCTGCTACAGTAGTACAGTATAACAACTGCAGTATGCCACACCTAAAAGAGTCTCCCAAGTGAGACCAGAACAAACATCAGAACTTACAGCTTAGGGGCTATTTAACAGGTCGTTTTTTTTAATACAAAAGTGCTAATATCACAGGGTCCAATACAAGTCGCTTTTACATCCAACATTCTGTACATACATTACAGAAGTTCTATATGCCCTTTTTTTTTTTTTTTTCCTCTGCTTCACAAGCTCAAGGGACTTCATATCACTTCCCATTCATCTTCAAAATCATCAGGGTGAAGCAGAACAGAAGTATCATTTTTCTGCTGGTTATGGGAATGGCTAAAGGTCTTAGTGAGGCGCTGGAGAAGGGATCCTGAAGTACTGATCGCCCACAGTTCATCCAGAGGGGTCACTGCAAAGCATAAATTGGACATCGAATAGTAAAAGTAGAAGGATCCCATTGTAAATGTTAAATAAATCACATCTGGTTTTATCTTTTTCTAATCCAACCTAGGGAAGGATTTTACTAATGTGATAAAATCACCTTGACGGAACTGCCAGGACATGAAGCTCTCCCTGCTTATGGTCAGCTTGAGCACCATCAGGCAGAAGTCAAAGCAGACATCACAATGTTTATGAATTGTCACATAGAAACAACTTGCCTGTTAAATGTGAGACATTTCCAGGAATCTTCTTCCAGTAGTCTCCTGCTGGATTCTTGTCAGTAACACCATATCGACGAGCTACATCTCCATTTGGACAGCGTGCCCAGACAGTCCTTGTACTTATAGCCAGCTCAGATGCCTGCAAACCTACAGATAATTGGATGTGAAAAGGCAATAATCACAAGCTTTCTCCTATACTAAATATACTAACTGAAAAGTTCGGTAAGACAGTAAGATTGATATTTTTATATATTATTATATTAATAAGAGAAAAGCACTTTCCATTATAAAAGACACAAAAAATAACTAAAGTTTCCAGAGGCTTTCTAAGAAAGGACTGGCAAGATGACAATTTAGGACTGCACTTTTCCTTACACTAACTTCAAGGGAGTTCAACAGAAAAGGTGTAAATAGCATCTGAGGTTATGGCCCTGTGTAACAGAATATAAGAATGAAGGCCACTTGCAGCACACAGAACACTTATAAACAAAAAGGCTTTTTAATTGCAGACTTCACAGACACTCTGACTAATGATGCATAATGATATCATACTTTGCTCTGGGGCCATAGCCACAAGCAACAACCAATCATACAGTCCTTACAAACCTATTTCTGGAACTTCCACTGAATTTTACTACCAGATGGTGAAATCTGACAGTTATAACATTAGTTTGCCCGAAAATGGTTAACAACATAGACATAGCGGACACTAGGTCAGTAGGTTGTTCCTTTTTTGTTTTTAATTATTATAAAGCAGGTTCTCTGCAACTGAAGTGCCATGCATTTCTGCAGTGAAATGTCTTTCGAAAGCAGATAGCATTAATAAGTGGTTACTTAGAAAGAAGCAACTAAAATTTAGTTTTATATTTGCAAGGCAAAAATATAATTACTTAAGCCAGAATGCATCCAGTACACTGGATTAAGAGAAAGATGTGCAAAATAGCATTAAATTTCTGTTAGCCACATCCAGATGGGAACCCCATGTTGTATGACTTTTCAGTACAAAACTTCCCAAAGCACAGTGTTCTCCTATTGCTTAGGAACATTGCTTTAATCCTAAATGAAAGGTAACTGTAGCATTTGTTAACTCGGTGGCAGCAGTGTGAAATAACACACATCAGAAATTCATGCCAGAATCAGTTTTCTCTTCAGTGAACTACAGAGTGTGCTTAAGTAAAATCAAGACCTTCTTTAAAAGGCAATCTTTATCAAACACTTCACAAAGTTTCTAAAAATAAACACACTCAACTGCTGAGAAACATATCTGACTTATATAGAACGTGGAAAAATAAAATCACAGTGAGAAAACAGCAGAAAGCACAAGGAATTCAAGCCGTAGGTTTTTTTGGTTGTTTGTTTTGTTACCTGGTACATGTTCCCAGTCAGTGCCTACAGGCATTTCCTCTGTGATCCCCACTCGCACGTGGACATTCCATTTGCTATCAATGGCCCACAGCATCTGATCATTTGGACTTGAATGAATGCTGACCAAGTAGACTCCTACTGGCTACAAAATTCAAGCGCAGTAGTTAAATTCTGTTCTGCTATTTCTCAGAATACAGACATTTGTTCATCACAGATGTATACAAAATTTGTAAAACATTCACCAGAGACTAAAGACGTGAAGTAATTTAACTTTTTGTTTGTCAAAAACAAGTTTTCCCAGTTTTTCAAAAACCTCTTCCTAAACAGAGAAAGAACATGAGTGAATGGTCAGATGAAGTTAATGATAAAGACACTTCAATTTGATGTTCAGAATCTGAGCCTAATAACGTTAGTGTTTGGGCAAACACTTATCCCTTATCATTGTGCACAGTGTCAGTTCCAAGTCATAGAATTATAGAATGGCTTGGGTTGAAAGGGACCTCGAGGATCATCAGGTTCCAACACCCTTGCTGAAGACAGAACTCTACCATCAAAACAGAGAATTATATTCTACTATTGCCTTCCTGAAAGTTTTCCTAACATAACTAAATCTCTCCTGCATTCCTAAATATATACAACCTGTGCATCTCTAAGGTCTCATTTTAGCAATGATACAGTGATCTGCCTTCTTCCCCACATGTTATTTTATAGGAATAACATTGGAATTCACTGCAGCCCATTGCAGTATGGAGCAGCTACACTTGTAGAATATCTGCACCATCATCTACTGGCAAGCCCAAGTGACACACTCAACCCATTCTCCCTTATTCTATTTGCTCTGACGGAGATTTGTCTTAACTACTGGCAAAAATCAGTTTTTTTGACCACAGAATTTTACAGACATCATAAAACAACAATGACTATTTATAGCTAAATACGGCAGCCAACAGGTTTAGTGAATGCAAACACCCTTTTGGTGGTGGGGAGGAGGGGTATGGAAAGCCATACACTTTAAATAAAATGCAGGTAAGAAGAAGAAAAGGATTTTTCTTCCCATCAGCTAAACAAAAATCCCACCAAAGACACTGTGATGCCCTGAAATGTCATCACCTGACAGAAGCACTGCACTTCTCACAATAACCTCACAGGCCTAAGCTCAATATCCAGGGTGGCAACTCTAAGAGCAAGCAGTTCTTTGTATGTATAAACATACAAAGAGAAACACAGAATCATAATCTCTGTGTGTATACGAGCATGCAACCCAATGTCAGATGGGCCTTCTGTGTACATAACAGTTACCTGCTTTGTTTTTGCTTTTGAAACAGTGCTGCTAACAGTGGGTCTGATCCAGCTATAACCAAGCTTGGCTTGCAACTCAAAGCCAATCCTGTCTACTTAGGTTGTAAGGCCTTTGACAGACTGTCTTTTTATGCTTGTGCTCTCATGAAGTATCTGCACTTTGTTGGAAGCATGGAGCTGGTAGAGGCTTGAAGAAATGTCTGCACCTGTGGTCACAGTACACTGACAGGAGCTGCAAGTTGAACACCTACAGGAAGATCCTATTTGTTTTGAATAGCAATGAATACACAGAATAAATAAGTACCTAGTTACTTTCAAGTTGTTATCCTGTTATGTTACAAATAAACTACTGGATTGACAAAAAAAGAAAAACAGCAAAGAGCAAACAAAAAACCAGCCTCCAACACCATCACTAACCCTCCCCTCATCACCTATATGCTGACATTGAGAAAAGGGAACGAGAAAAAACAAAACAACACACAGAATGCACCCTTGTCTTGCTCCATCTACATCTGCACTCATCCTCACAACAGCCCCCCTTTCCTCTTCTCCTTCCTTTCTCATATATCTCTGTCTATGATTACTTTGATTCTGACTCTTTCCTACTTCAGCCTCACATCCCTCTCTGTATTTCTACTGCTGTGGTCCCTGCTTTCAAGGGAACTGTGCAATTAATAACACCTTGTGCAGACTGAGTTACTACACACAAACTGTTAAAAGCAGCCTGGTGTGGCCCTTGCTACTGATCTATTGGGATCTGTGCATCGTGCTCTCCACTCTTACATATCAGGATATCATTCCACTCTTCCTCTATCATTTACCTGAAGGAGAATTCCCTTGGAAATAAATGGAGGAATATTTCCAACCAGAAAGGACTGAGTGCTTATACCTAGCTTCTCAGCCTATGCATTACTACAGAATTATAGGTACTGCAAGCTAAGTAATGCAAACAAAGTACCCCAAAGGGGTGCATGAAAGGAGCTGCATGACAGACAGCTTCTGCTTCTACTGCAGGCTTAAGTATAATCAAACTAATTACCTCTGCCCAACTCTGCAGCACTGATGTATCTAAGAAACAAATGGAATTTATGTAGTTCTAAGTAAATCTACAAGCTTGGACAAAAAATTTTTAACATTCTTTGGCTTTCTTTAAATAAACTGTTTTCTTTTTGAGTTTTCCCACTTCTCTGGGTATTCTACTTCTGGTTTCTTTTCCTTTCTCAAGCTACTTAGTTCTTTTTGACAAACTTATATCAAGGAAACAATCCTCCTACTCTCTGTCATTATAAAAGATCCAGGCAAGCTACTGATGGCAGCATCCAATGCTCTTAGAAGAAAAATCCCTACTCCACTGCAGCTTTCTGTTGTTCCGCAGGCAGAAAAGGACAGGACTGACAGGACAGCTAGTGATGTAGTGATACCCAGTAGCTCTGGGAGCAAAGCAGAGACAAGACACTGGGAAACAGGGACAAGCAATTCTTAGGGATGTTCAACACATCAGATGGCTACCCAGAAAAAAGTCATCTGAAACAGAAAAGATGTTCCCATTGCTATCACAGAAGGATAAAACTTTTTTTTTGTTTTAACTTAAATAATTACAGAATATTCCGATTTGAAAGGGACCCACAAAGATAATGAAAATGAATAAATAACTTCAAAGTAGACTTTTCTCAACTGGTTTAACTTCTAGCAGCATTCATGAGATTTCTATGCTTCATTAAATACATTGTAATTGCCATTTACTGAAGAAGAGTTTAGAACTTTAGAGTAACGCCAGTTTGTGAGCCTTCCTCATTGACGTACCAAACTCTGTAGGTTGTCAATGATACCATTGCGAGTGACCAAATTGTTCTGAAGTGTTAAGAAATCCAGTGTTGTCTGATAAAAGAGGTTAAATGTTCTCTTCCTTTTACTCATGGTACCAAAAATTTCTAAACTCAGAATCTCAGGGGAGTGTTTTAATCAAGAACTGAACCCGGATCCTCCTGTCCTCTGACTTTGTACCTTAGATCCTCAGCCTCACTCCTATCCTTTGGGAAATCTTTGTTAGCAATACAGCATGTACTGCATCACAAGCCAACCACATACTTTTCAGTACTTAAAGTTACATGCTAAGAGCTGTGAATATCCCAACTGTCTGCTATAAATAAGAACAATTAAAAATAGTCTGCTGATGCTCAAGTGTCTGATGATAAAACAATGCTGATAAAATAAAAAACTTGAAGGAAGCATTAATTGATAAATTGATATGGAACATTAAGAAATAGCACCTATACTAAATATATTTAAGTTTATAAAGTTGTTCATTAACCTCATAATGCAAATCATTTCCATTCCTTATACAGATCACAGAGGAAATCAGTGCAAGTCCTTTGTTTAAAAAATGGAATCAAATAAAATTTAAAATAAAAACCAACACAACTTTCACCCCTGAGCTACTACTCAGAAGCTCTGTCTTAATGTAGTAGCTTCAGTCACAGACGAACCGAAAACAGTTCCTTGTCAAGGAGAAAAGACTAAAAATGCATGCAACACAAAAAAGGCATCAGAATATGCTCCAAGTCACTTTTCAGAATTATAGCCTACGTATCAGCAGGCCTCCACTACCTCTATTCTGCTGCAAATACCCAGGATGAGAAAAGCCTAAACATAACATTCTCAGTCTCTTCAAGTGCCCTTTCCATACTTTTTTTTTTATTTTTTTAAATAATGGTTTAGTGATTGCAAGCAGCACAGATGTGCTACTCACATTCAAAAGACAGCAACACCTTCAGATGCTCCAGGCCAGGCTGAAAGAGTATCACAACTGAGATATTTCCCACACTATCAAGCACTACCCGTAGATCAGACTAATATGACTGTTTTGATGGCTAACAGACATGCAGACCTTATAAAGTAGCATGACAAAGAAAGAATACAACTTAAAGAGATTCTGTCATATAAACCTGACTACTGCATGTTACTTTCAGAGCTCCATTTGAAAGATGGTGTTTTACAATCACTAGATTTCAAGAGAGCACAAGCAATCTAAGTGCAGTACGGAACAGAACGGTTTGCATTCAGTCTTCAAGGAAAACAGATGGCTAAATTAATTACCTCTTCCCCCCCCCCCCCCCCCCCCCCCCCCAGTAGAAAAGTTCAAGGCAGTATACAAGAGCAGGAAAGATTATGAATCTATGTTTAGTCTTCCTGGAAGCTACATGTTTTTCAGTAATGTTGCCATAGAATTGTCAGATTATTTATTGACTGGAAAACTGGAGCTTTATTTCCCTCAGATGCCTTACAACAAGCAGCATGACTCTTTCCTCCACTTTCAGCCTTTAGTGAGTAAACAGACCAGAGCCTTAGTTCCATACCTTCAGTTAATGGCTAGTGCAATCAAGAAGAAAGGGCAAAAAGGCATGGAGTCTGTTTTCTTGACCTCTGTCAACTTGTAATTTTTTATCCCAACCATTTTTCTCACAGAAACATGAAGAATACTACAACACATGGCATCAATTCCTAGGGAAGGTCACACCATACCCATGCAACCATTCAATGTGCTACAGCTCTAACAGGTCCATAACATTCTTTCAGAAAACTTAGTTCAACAGCTGCTGCTTACAGGCAATGAAAATAATAATATTATTATTAATAATAATGCAAAGCACTACAACATTAGCCAACAGAAATACAGGCAGACTGGAAGAGCTCAGAAATGAGCGACTGAAGGCACTGAGCAACTGAAAGTATGCAAAGGAAAGCTTCTCCTTCTCACTGTTTCTGTTTCAATGTTAGTTAAGACTTGTCAGAAAGCAAATTAAGATCTTATTTCAGAAGGATTTGGAAAAATCGCCTGCTCAGTTTTCTGAGCGCATCTCATTTTGTGTATCCTTTTTGTGAACCAAGGCTTCTGGTGCTGATAACAATTGCTATCGAATGTGACAGGCTACATGTGCACTTGTCTGAACATGATGATAGTAGTGCCTTAAAACAAATACCAAAAGGCTAAAACTCCTAAGCAGTAAAATACAGTGAAACAGTGACAACAGCTGCTCCTAATTTCCAATAAAAAGGAAGATAGCAAGCACTGAGCAACGGACATGAAACAACTTTAGTAAAATGCTTACAGCGCATTTTCTCTACGATCTGAAGTATGGTTTTCTCTAACCTATAAGAAAGATGCATGTCTATGAAGAATAGTGTATATTTGAAGTTAAACACTGGCGTTTTGAATAAGCTAAGCAAAACACTCAGCAGCAGGAGCTTTAATCCCATATGCTTATTTGCAACCCACCTCAATACAGCTAGCTTGGCTGCTGCCAAATGCAGTTTTCCTTTATATCTTCTTAAAAACAGTGGGGAGAGGACCTCCCTGGAGGATTACTAACATTTTCAGGAGCCTTTATGTAAGAAAACATATAAGGAATAACAGACCAGTCATGTCTATAGGTAACCAGAAGGTTTGATGTGTGTTTTACCTCTCAATCTAAATATAACTGATCAACTGATAATGAAAGATAGTTCCTGTATGTCTCTACTTAGCACCACACCAAAGTAGAATTCACAGCAGTACACAAAGACATCTAAACAACAGATAAGTAGAGCAAGATATTCTGTGCTAGCAAAAACAATCTGGAATGAACAGTCATGTGGACTACGCACCAGAATAACAGTTTTCCATGGCAAGTATTTTCAGCACTAGTGTGGATGATTCTGAAGTAAAAATGACAAAGCATTACCAATAGAAAAATCCCTCACCCTCCAAATACCCAGTCCTTGCATAACTGCTTCAAAAGAAGCCCTACTACAGTTCAGCTTTGATTTTGGCATCTATCAAAAAAAAAAAAAACAAACAAACCCAAAAACTAAACCAAAGTGCCCACCACTTCTTCCTGTAAAGCACCACTTAACAGAGAACTATCCTTAACAGAACCTCACTAAAAAAATGCAAACGTAATGTGGGTAAGAAAGTCTCCTGATTAGCACCGCATGTCCTGTATGGCAAGCAGAGCTCAAAGATAGGAGAGGAAACAAAGATCTGACAACCATTTCTAACTGACATTTATAAGGCATAACCACCCTCCTTATGCCGAATATAGATTAAGAAAAATGAAGGTACTGAAAAGAAAGGAAATCTAGTGTGCACTCATTTTTGCACAGGGACCGAATGACAGAAATTTCTTCAACTTCAAATGCTATTTTTAACTAACAGTTGCTCTGTAGTTTTAAGGGTTTTTGAGTAACAGTGAAAGCATGAACAACCCATAATTTAGTTTTGCTCTTTTCATGAGTGCATGAGGAAAAGGTAGCCCCCCGCCAGATTAGAAAGAATTTTATCTCCTCTCAGCTGCAATATCAAGCTTAAAATAAATAGACAACTAGTAAGCTGTTTATGGGAACAGTAACACATCAAAAGATTCTCTAATTTGAAACGTCTGTATCGCAAGAGTTCATTTTATGGCACGCTAAGTTAAGCAGCACCCTTCTACTGACCTTGGGAACTACAAAGAACCAACAAAAGATTATGTAGCAAAGAGTGAACGTCTTTTTAAATAACTTCCTTTCCACCATTTGGACAGATATTTAAATAAACCTCTTATTTAATAAAAGGGCTTTTACCACTTCAGTCTCTATGAAATTGTGTTAATGAAAGACCACAGAGTAGTAATTGAGCAAACTGCAATTAATAAAATACTTATATTGAGACTAAGATTGATTGTTTACAAGCAATAGATGACTGCAACTCAAATATTTGTCCTCATCTTTGTACCGATTTGTTCTCTTCAATAGAGGTTCTACTTATCTAACAGAATCGTTAATGTAAATTTTAAAACTGATCTTAAGAATTAGCTTTTTATGTTAAGCACTACTCATAAGGAAGCATTTATCAAAATCAGATTTTGCTCCTGCATCTTTTTCAGTATGTGACCAAAATCAAAGCCAAAAGGAAGAAAGAATTACTTTCTTGTTGGACCTTCAACTTTTAGAGACCTTTCAAAACAATGTTTCAGGTGAAAGTAATTTTTAACTCCTAATCAACTTGTACACTGTAGTAACCCAAGTTAGTCTTATTGACTGTATTGTCTTTGATTTCTGATTGCTTCTTTCGGTGACAAATTTAAAAAGCATTACACTTTATAAATAAACATGCACCCATATGCACACATACTCCACAATATCTACATTAATATTTATGTTGCTTGCTCACTCTTCATACTTCATTATGTATTTATGTAACTAAATGTTAACATAAACCTAACTATGTGACGTTTATTTATTATTTATCATGTATTTATATTATTACATTTATTTATACTAAATGTTATTACGTTTAAAATAAATGCAGATAATAGTTTTATACTGAATATTAAGAGTAGAATGAAAAACACTTTCAATTTCCCAGAATAAAACCATTTCATCAAGGAGTTTTGATCAGCTTTGTCAATGCCTTTAAAGCTGCTTCCGAAAAGCAGCTTAACTACATAATTATAACATTTAAAGCACAGAATAGAACGGATGAAGCACAGAAGACTGTAAGACTATATAACTGCTACTGTTCATGATACTGTAGCATTATCAATCACTTCTTCCTCTCATCTGTGACTTTAGAAGATGGAGAGAAGAGAACACAAAATGCTTTTTTCAAGAGATACCGCAGCCAGGATTTATGAACGGAGCCAGAAAGTGTGAACAGCTTCAGTCCAGATTTTGAAAAAGACATACAGACTCACAGAGCAAAGACTGAACTGAAATCATATTCACTGGTTTTAGCATAAAATCCAAACAGAGCTACTGTCCCTGAATTCCTTTGAGAAGTTGTGCACTAGCAGACACCGTGCAATTACAGCACTCCTCGAACAAGAAGTGACACTGCACAGGCAGAGCCTATAGCTGCTCACGAGTCATGAGATCTGGGATATGGCAAGTCATATCAGCTTTGACATTTACTAGGGAATGAAATATCCACAGTCGGTTTTAAATTATGTTATTTGAGAATGCTCCTGTACTTAAAGCAAGTGAAAGGCAATTTCCATTTCCTTCTTCAAGCAGAAAATGACTGAATTGCTCACAAACCCTTCTTACAATCCTTCTGCTGTTGTGAAGATAAAGTGACGCAACATGAATTATGTCAAAGTCAATTAAGGAACAGACAGCAGCTACTAAGAAGCAAATATTCTTCACTGAACAGTCCACTTCTCAGCCATTTGTTGTATATGTTATTCAAACACTAAGCTATTATTTGGAGATAATTTTCAAGTTCACGTCCTCTTGTTTTGCACGTAGCCTTTGCAAAACCATGGATGGTTGCTCCTTCAGTACTTTAATGATTTGTTTTCATGTGCTGGAATTGTTTCAAAACAAGCATGTAATCCACAAGTTTTCATCTCTGCAAGCAATGTCTGAATATTTGCCCTTTTCTATTGACTCATTAGAGTTTGCAATGTCAGGAATTGGCAAGATAACAAAGAGAATGGCAGTGCTCCAGGTGGCTGAAGGTTATCATTGAGGAAGGCAACATCCAAAATGACTGCCCATCTTCCTCAGAAAGCTGTAAGAAATAACCTGATTTTCAACCTTTTCCAAGTGAAGACTTTCTCCATAAGGAAGTCACTGCTAAAGCCAAAGCAAATCCCACCTTCTTGTAAACACTTTCGTATTGAATAGTTTAATCAGTTTCTACAGAGGATTAGAGAACACAGTCCAGACAAAATAGAATGACTGTTTTAAGGTTTTTTTAAGTTATTTTCCTGGATAAACAAATCTCTGCTAAGAAGATACTGCACAAGTTTAAATCTCTGCCTCTCTGCAACTCAATTAAGTGGAATGCTTCCCCCCCTTTTAAGAGTACAATGCTATGCCTCCTCTTCCTGCTGCCATGCACCCTCTTAACAAGCAAATAAACAGCCATTCTCCAGCAGTTAATTCTATCCCTTGTTGTATCACTTCTGTAATTTAATACTTATCAGTCTGTTCTGTTATTCTGCAAAACAAGATATCATTTCTCCAGGTTTGACTGACACATTCCCAACACACAAGGACTGCTCTAAGCAGCGCTGCACTGATGAGATGCAGATCTGCAGTTTCATTTCCCTGGCCTTCTTTGCTGCTGCACCCCTGCATTCACAGAAGTAACTCAGCTCTGCTCATCTCCTAGCAGGCAAAGAGAATGATGTAAAAAACCAAACTATTGCAACTACACTGCCAGAGATTTACTTTTATGTCTTAGTGTGACCTTTCAAAAGGTACCACAAATTTCAAAATCATTAGAAGAAATTCTGTAACACTATAATTTTAGTGTTACAGTAAATCAGATATGCAAACACATCAAGTGCTGCTATGCTAGGTCAGCAGACAGTTCAACTGATTTTCTGCCAAGGAGCAAAGAATGAAATCGGTACTCAGAGGTCAACTCTGTTACAGCAGTTCCAAAGCACCATACAGAATTACACCCATTTCACAGCTTAACTTAGTAAGCATTTGAGCAGCACTGTGGTTTAAGAAGTGATTAAAGAAGAAAACAGACACTGGAGAAACATACTTTGTTCATTCTCTGTATTCAGAAAATATGGTTCCAGGATAATTTAGGAGGCTTCTTCCCACTCTGATCCTCCCAGATGGCAGGCACACAGGTTACCTTATTTGTCTGTTCTGGGAACAAGGGAGGAGAAGAGCTGCAGTTGTACTGAACAGTTCTAACTACTGGATGATAAGGAAAGCCACTAGATCCAGGCATGGCACCCTCGCAAGCATCCCAGGCTTGCAAAGGTGAGAATAAAGGAAGAGGCAGCAGGCAGTACACCATGAGCAAAGTCTTTCCACACCCTCTGCTTAGAGCTGCTTTCCTGTCCTGCCTCTTGGCTAGCATACAGGAAGGTATTCAATATACTCCTCAAGGTTGCATTCTGCTGCATGCCTACAAAGCTGCTTTAGTGTTAATACTAGAGTAATTTTTGGCTAAGGTTTGCAGAGAAAAAGCTTTCTGTTTTTGAAACGAAAAGTTACTTGTAAGGATTAGATGCAGTTGCGATAAGGCATCACATTCAGAGTATATTATACTGACTCTGACTGATGGGATTGTTTTTCTGCGAAGATAAGCAGATGTTGAAATTGAACACATGGAACAAAGGTTTAAGGTAAAATATAGCTTCATTGTTTTCCTTAAGTGTTAAATTATTCCTTTTCAAAGGCACAGAGCTAAACTTGTGTCAGAAAGGATTAAAATCAACACTTTACCTGTATAGGTGGCTCAATCATTATCCATGCAGGAAGCATCAGATTTGGGTTAAGAGGTTGAGTTCCTACTCGGAAATAAACACCACCACTGGTATCACATGCCCAAACATGCTGATTTCCACAGGCCAAGCTGATCAGCTTCACAGCACCTAACAATAAAGAGACTATTAGCAACCTGGCATTTTTCTTTCACATTTGGTTAATAATAAGCACTTCCATTATTACTGCATACAATGAATAAAAACCAACAGGTAGTACACATGAGGTATTTTGCTCTTAAATTAAAAAAATAAGTATTTTAAGTCACAGGATACTGCTACTTCTAAAGCATGTTGAGAATATGCTATTAAAATAAATTCAAGCAGGGAAAAAGTTCTGTAACAAATGTTATCAGTGTCTAGGTGAACCTTCACATGACCTAATGTGAACTTCTCTCCATATCTAGCCATGCCTATGCATTCCTCACAGTGTTGACTCAGTCATACCTTCAGCAATGAACACTCCTAATGCTACCAGTAACAAGAGCACAGGGATTATACATCTCAGTGTTAACATGCCACTGTCACATTTGTAAATAAAGGGGCTGATTTTCAAATGGGTTTACAGTCCTTGTTACATATCTATTATTCATTGCATCTATGTCAGACGTACAGCAGGTCTGTGCAGGTCAGCACAATGAATACAGAGTTCCCAAGTATATAAGTCTGAATTATTATTATTATTTTTTTGCATAACAAATCATACCTAGTCTTGTTATTGAAAGTTGGTAAAGGCAGAACTGCTAGCTAAGAGCCAGTTGGAACTCTTTCACATTCCTATCAAAATAGCCATGTGATGTAATATATGTAAAATTTGATTTTATTTTTTTTTGCCTTCCAACATTCAGCCAACACAATGCCAAGCAATGGAAAACATGTTCCACAGAAAGAGAGACTCAGACTGTGCAGATACACTGCAGAAAGAATGCTCTGGTCACACTCCAAACTGAAGACTCTAAAAATAGGCCTTGCTGGTTGATTGAAGATGCCAGCACCACTTGGGATATCCCATTCTTGGTAACAGTTTTCTATTTTGTGATGTGAATCTGGGAACAAATCCTTGTAAAGTGCATCACTCACAGGGAGGGTATGATTTCATCCCATAAGTAGTAGTTCAAAGCACTTATTCTGCAGGAAGGCTTGCTGAGGGAAAGAACAGGCAACAATGGGACTACGTATTTCCTTTTAGTTAACTAAATTGTAAACATCTCATCAACCAAAGTTATTTAATTTTCTGAATCAAAGGAATTTGAATTAATTTATCTCACCCTAGAATTTCTTTTTATTTTCCAGCTTCCTATTGAAGAAATGGTATATCATACAAAACTATACAGAAAATCTCCTGTTGCTTCAGGTAAGAACATCCAGCACAACTTCTTGCTGCAGGCAGAGGCTTGACATTCAGCAACCAAGTCAAGCTTTTATTTAAAACCTCACGATTCCTTGGAACAAAGTACGACTGCTAGCAATGGCTTTGCAACGTGATGCCTCAGCTGTCGGAGTGTTCTGATCCAAACAAGCATCACAGCACTCAGACACGGAATCGCATATCACCTACTCGGCATAGCTGATTTATTTACGTCTACAGTACGATTTGATATTCAAAAATGCAGCCCTTATGTAAATGTTTTGGGGTTTCTCTCTCTTCCCACTTACTGTTTCTACATTAGGAGAAGGTCGTGCTAACCACATTCATCCGCTGTTTAGGAAAAAGTAGTGTAATTCAGAAACATTGTTTATAATTGAAGCCTAAAGGTCATTCTACTGTGTTTAGAAACCTCGGTAGAAGAGCCCAATCAGAATAATTTACTAGACAGCACTCCCAGTACATAGCTTAAAGGCAAGAGGTACTAGTACTACTGAATACTAATATTTAAGTGTAACTGATGGCAACGTGATCATTTCCACAGAGAATTCTCAAATTTCACTTTACAGCAACTTGCTCTATTTTTCTCCAATTTACAGTCCTAACGTTTCAGAAGTGAGAATAAACATACATTTGAACAACAGCAATAATTCTCTGGATTTCATCAGTCCCATTAGCACAATGTAAGTCTGGCTACGCAGCAGTGACCGACTACATGCAATTAAATGGAAAAAAAAAAAAACCAGGAAATTTTCCTCATACTTAATAATTAACCCATAGTGCTAAGTTAGGAAGCGTGTCTGAATTATTTCCTGGCCCCAGATATCTACAGTATCACCATGCCACAGAACTATCAGGAACAGCTGAATGTGATGGCTGAACCCCAGAACTGATGAAGTTAATACACCAAGTTTTAGAGTCTGCTAGCACTGACTGCCTTTAAGAACGTTTTGAGATTTGCAGACAATATCAAGAAGCTATTATTTCAGTATTGAAGCTATGATCTAAACTGCTTGAAAGCAATGGTATCTTGAGGAAAATTTCAATCTCTACTGAGCAAAACGAGAAGGACAGTACAGACAAACCAACCCCACAGGTCAGTGGAGACAAAAGGCATCAAGTATTACTCAAATTATGGAAAAATTAGTGATCTGGAACCCATTTGTCAGATCTGAAGAATGTATTTTATGACTGGTAGATAAATTATTTTTAAAAGATGCTTTTAGAGAAGTTCTGCATGAAGTATACAAGAGAGAAAATTGCTTATTGGGACAATCATGAATACTAACATTAAAAATGGAAAAAATGTGAAACAGTTTAATATTATACTGGTACACAGCTTCCCCTTCTTTAGCATTCTCTTGAAATAGGAGTGCGGGTTAGCATAAAAAGGTATTCTAACAGTCAGATTGTCAAAGAAATAAATCCAGTTAGAATACGGCTGGTGAAGCTGGGAAGTGGCCAGATTACTCTTAACTCTGATGCAAAAAGCCAGACCGGGAGGATATTTTAATGATCAAAATGTACTCAGCCAACCTTGCTCCTATTCCTAACCAAATAAAAAGGGCAGTTAACCACTAGCACATTCCTGACATTATGCTGAATCATGAGATCACTATCAACTCAAACATAAGAGTGTCATCAACTGTTTCACCCATGAATGATGCAACTCTTACAGCATAGTCTTTCCTCACTGAGATCCCAATGAAGCTTTAGTCACTGTTAAGAATGTATTTACCCACAAAATGCAGGGCCTCAAGTATGGAACTGCCCAAGACCATGCGATTATGGTTACACTGCTTGTAGTACACGAACTAGTTAAAGCTGCTGGTACATCTGCACAGAACTGCATCAGGCTGAGTGGAATCAAACTGTAAGCAGCACAAAAAAAGTACCTTGCAAACAGTGAACATTGTTTGAAAGTAGTCGTCAGTTGGTCATCACATCTTAAAGCCCTCTGCTGCAAAGCAGTACTTTATTGTAAAGCAGTGTTTAATCCAGTAAATGTAACAATCCAGATCGATTAATCAAAGTCATACCTGAAAGACAACACTCCCTTCTAAGAGTTAGGAGATAGTCTACTCAATAAAAATGTCATACCTAGTTGAGAGAGATCCAGTTTTGTCCAGTACATCCCTGTTGGACAGCTGGATGAAAGTGTTCTGATAAATATTTGCCCATGACTATCCAAACCCCAAATGGCATCCTGGCAGGCAGAGTAGTGCACCATTTCAGTCTCTGATGGCAGCTGTACCGTAGAAGGACGAAACTGAGGACTCTGATCTCTGACACAAAACAGATCCTTGTTGCTTTGGCACAGCCACAGAAAGCTTCCTACGGTAAGGAGATTTCTGTTATTAAAATCTACTCTGAGAAAGCTAATGCTTCCTCTGAAAATCACCTGTACATCTGAAGACAAAAATTAAGATCTTAACCTAAGATTTTCAAGTACAGAAAGTATCCTAAGTGCTTATTTAGGCACTTAAATATCCTCCCCCCTTACACTAAGTAAGTTGCAAGTGATCGCACTTGAAAAATCTCACGAGAAGAAACTACTAATGCACTGTTTTATTCTTTTGTTCTTGCTTTCTTTATAATTGCTTTTGAAAAGCCAGCATACACTCCCAGCTGTATACCACACATTTTCACCACCAAAGTCGTGTGTTTATTTGCAATTACTAGCAATTACATTATCCAACAGTAGAATTCCTTCATGTTAGTGTTACATTTTTATCAGTAACATGTGCAACTCCGCTGCAACAATTGCACTGACAGGAAAAGTAGTTGGTTAGTACAGGCACTACAGCAAAGCATGCTCCAGGATTTCACATTACAAACTCTGGCAACACATGCTGCAGCAAGCTAGAAATTTACTGTTCCTAAAGCACTACCCATACCCTGTAGAACCCCACTGCATCAAATTCAGAATCATACAACTTGTTATCTTGACTAGTTTTACGGATGTGTTCCTACCTCACTTCAAACATTTTCAATCTCTGCATACAAAAAAGGCAACCAAAACCTGAGGTAACTCAGTATATTTAATTTCTTACACCATCGATTTCACTCTGTTTAAAGTCAGACATTACATGACTGCACTGTTGATTCACTAACCTTCTTTAGATGAAGCTGGGGAAGCCAATGCAAAAACCCATTTTGTGGCTGAAGCAGTACCACGAGGCACAACATTATTCCAGTAAGTGCCTGAAAGAAAAGAACAGTCATCAGTATGAAAGTTAATTTTCTGATAGAATTCAAACACCTAGACATTATTGTCTACACCAATCTTTCAGTAGTTGTTTTTCAGGAGGAAAATACCCCCAACACATACATACACTTAGATGCATGTTCATACAGAACTTGGATTCAGGAAAGGAAAAGGGAGAAAATTAATGGTATTAAACAGGAGACCAAATGGACAATGAGTTTAAACAGACAGTAGTATATACCTATTCTTAATGTTTATATAATAAAAAAGGTACTAAATGGAAGTTCTGTTTGAACCTGAACTATGACCCATTGTGCCTACATGTAACAGGAACAGTAGCATAAGACTGCCTTCCCACCCAAGAAAACAGACAAACACAGGTAGTAAAAGGAGTAACCTGTGTACAGTCTTCTTCTGTACAATGAATTTGTCACGAAAATATATTTCCCTTCATACAGGAAAGCATTCAGACCATCTGCTAAAGAATCATTAGCTTTGTTAAAGCTGCCCTGACTCGCCATGGATTATTCTCATGGTGATCGAACTGTAGTTTAGTTACTTTACCCTGTTTATTTTTCTTAATTTGGAAATATTAGACTCAAATCAAACCAACCTATTAAGTTTCCCTTCGCCACATGGAATTCATTTTTGCCTGAAGAGATCCAGACTCCGCTGCCATTAACTCCAAGGAGGCTGGGTTGACACTGAAGCTGCTGTGACCAAAATGCCATTCGAAGTTTGTCAGCCACTTTCTCTACAGGTGCCTGAGCTGCTGTTGCCACGGAATGCGTGGCCTGGATTATGGTCTGGAACAGGCTGCACTGGTCAAACACTACATAATCAGTGATGCTTACCTGGAAAAGAAAAAAAAAAAAAAAGCATTATTAATGACTGATTAAGCTTTGGGGTGAATGGCACTGAATTATCAAATATTCCTTTTTTTGAATTTGTTTTACATACAGGAAATCCATCACAAGTTTAGAAGGCTTCTAAGTGTTGGAAGAGGAAAAAAAAAAAGTATGGTACATTCTGATGAAGAAACTCTTCACAAGAACAAACCACAACCCCCTCCTACCTAACAATCCACTTTAAATTTTACATTTTAAGAAAGCCTTTTATTTTGGGATGACTGAACATTTTCTCCCCTCCAACTGAAAACATGCTGAACCCTGCAAATTAAGAGGCAGAATTCCAATTTACCAAAAGTGTAGCAATTTAAATCATGTGCAAAAGCCTGGTAGGAGGAGGTCGAAATGACCAATTGCATAAGTTCTATCATGGACAGTTAGGAACAATGGTCTGGATGCTCCCAGAAAGGAAGGAGAGCTCAAGAAGAAAAGCAGTCCGTGATAAGGTATCAAGATACACGTAGCATTGATACAGCTTGGCAGATCATCTCTTGTATTCTTGAAAGCTACCGTGACACTGCTCTGGATGACCACGGGATATTTGTTTTCCCCTTTTCTCTAACATGAAAAGGGATTTCAGCCATAGTCATCCTGATGTTTTAATACAGTGAATGAAGAATGCTACTATTCATTATACAGTTTGTTAAATTTTATGCTTAGAAACTTGTGAGAAAACAAATGAACTTTGGGTAGAAGATTCAAGTGAAAGCAAAACTAAAAAATAAAATAAAATGCCTACTTGCCACCAATGGCTGTCATCTCCTTGGGGTTTCTTTGAAACTATACCAGTCCTGAACCACAGATTTCCATGGATATCCAAAGCCCATAATGTCTGTTGATCTCCAAGGGTTATACACACCGGTTCCAAAGCTTGCATTTCACTGGAAATGCAGATCAGAAGAAAATTAAAAAAAAAACACCCTGCTTTGAATTTAGGCTTATGGTAATTTCAGGAAGCTGCCAACAGCAGTTCAAACTGTTAAAGCTCAAAAATACATTTCAGATTTTCACAGTTATTATTATGCAAACCAATAGTGTTTGAATTATCACAAGTAAAAACCGTTCAACAACAAAACACAAAGTACTACAAAGATCATTAAAGATTTGAAGCTCTGAAACATAACAATGAGACAAAAACTAATTTGTTCAGTAGGTAATAAATAAACAGCTTAAGTTGCTGGTAAATCACCTCCATGAATACATCCCCTTCAATTTCCTCACCCTATTCAGAGACCAATATTAGCAGTTCAGGCTTCATAAATAGAAAAATAAACATAACTACACAGCAGTGATAAATACTGAGTTGGACTATAAGTTTTCTGTAAAATAATCATTTTAAGCTCAGAAGGTTAACAGTATCAGATAGATGATCTTATCAGGCATTCAGAAAGTAGCCAACAATGCTGTTTCTTTCTGAGAACATTCCTTGAGAACTTAAAAACAAATATGAATTGCTTTCTGCTATTTTATTACAAAGCAGAACATTAAGCATACGTAAGTCGTAGGTCAAGGAAATGTTTTCTTTAGTAAACTGACTAAATGATATGCAAAATTTCAGACCTGAACAAGACATGGAACTTATCCTCCAGTCCCTTCAAGAAGAGTCAAATACAGAACTGGGAGGTAACAAGATGGAAATTCATAACAGGATATTCAGGAGGAACTAAAATCATATGACTGCAAGAACTGGAATTTCTTCCTATCCTCGCTTCATGCAGATGTTACAAGAAACTGCATTCCTGACTCTCAAAGCCAGCAGTAAACACTTGGTGCTTTTAATTTTACCACAAACTACCTACTATGAACACAGGATCAGTTGGAAAGCTAAATAACGATTACCCAGAATATCTTTAAAAACTCTGTGACTGGAAAGTAGAGAAGATGTGGGCGAATAAGCAAGAAAATATGGAGATTTAGTCTCAAAAAAAAAAAAAATTATCACTCGTATCTAGAGAGTACATTAAAGCCATTAGAGCACAGATTAAAGAAATAGTACTTAATCAAAGAAGTCATATTATCATACATTATTAAGAGTCTTTTAAAGCATTGTTCTCACTTTCTTAAAGTTGCTTTTAACTCCATTACTTCTGTTCACAGTGGTTTCCTCCACTACATAACAGCCATTCATCAGACAGAAAAACACTCTGGATACATCTGAACAAAGACTGAAAGGAGACAGCACCTACATACAGACATATAATACCCACACACTATCCACAGAGGCTCAGGTAACAAGTCTGCAAACATCAAGGAGATCTAACACGAAAACAACTTGTTTCATTCTGGTTATGAAGCTGTCCTGCTACAAGTGTCATTACCTGACAATATCGCTCTTCCACTGCTCCCCTTCAGGACAAAAGCTGCGCACTCCCTCCCGGTAGAGCAGGGCCCGTTGCTCACTCAGTGCCCAGACAACATTATTTCTGGATGTAACCTGCGACAGTGGATAAGGGCAATCAACCTTTACTGCTCTGGCACAAGGACGATCCACACTCAGGCCTAGAAATCAGAAAAGGAGGACTGCTTTACAAACTTGGACTTCTTGCAACTGAAAGAGAAAAAGCTACCAACACGAAAAAAAAAAAGTTCGGGGAAAATATATCTGATGTTAATCATTATTGTTTTGATAGTCCACGCTTTTAATTAACTATTAATCACTTCCTCTAACACAGCTGCATTTATGTTTTAAGAAAATAATGCAGCGGAGCCTGAGTCCTGTGCCATCATTTCTGTTCCTTTCCTCCCTCTAGCGTCAGTGTCAGGGATCCCCAGTGACAAAATGCATTAGACTTTAAAGAAGCACTAAAGGCTAAAGCAATGCAAGAATTTTTGTCCCAAACACACCAAGGAAAAATAACCTGATCCAGATAGAGGCAGCTGAACAACTACAGAAGAGCATACCATGGCAGGTAGTACTGAAAGGAGAGAGGCTCTGGTAGATTACAGGCAGTTTACATCTTTAATCCTCTAACCTGGAGGAATGTGCATCTTTTTCACAATCGTACTGAACACTGACTTACACACAATAACAGATAAAGCTTTTGGTTAATTTTCTCATGCTTCTAAAGCAAGCAGAAACGACGTGGAGCAGACTGCCCTGAAGGCCATACCAAGGCACATGGAAAATAAAGAAGAGGTGATTGGTGGTAACCAACATAGCTTCACCAAGAGCAAATTATGCCTGACAGACTTGGTGGCCTTTTATGATACAGTTATAGCATCAGAAGGTAAAGAGCAACTGATGTCATCTACCTGGACTCGTGCAAAGCATTTGATACTGATCCACGTGACATCCTCATTGGAGGAAAATTCACTTGCTGGATGGACCACTTGCTGGATGGTCACACCCAGACAGTTGTGGTTGACAGCCCAATGTCTAAGTTGAGATCAGTGAAAAGTGGCGTTTCCCAAGGACTGGTGCAGAGACAAAGATGTTATTCAACATCTTGGCAGGTGACACAGTCAGTGGGATTGAGTGTACCCTCAGCGAGTTTGCAGATGACACCAAGCTGAGTGGTGCAGTTGACAAGCTAGAGGGAAGGGATGCCATCCAGAGGGACCTGGACAGGCTGGAGACGTGGGCCCGTGCCAAACTCATGAACCTCAACGCAGACAAGTGCAAGGCCCTTCACCTGGGTCAGGGCAATTCCAAGCACAAATACAGGCTGGATGGAGAACGGTTTGAGAGCAGCCCTGAGGGGAAGGATTTGGAGGTGCTGGTTGATGAAAGACTCAACATGAGCTGGGAATGTGTGCTTACAGCCCAGAAGGCCAACCATATTATGGGCTGCAGCAAGAAAAGCATGATCAGCAGCCTGAGGGAGGTGATTCTGTCCCTCTACTCCCACCTGGGTGCTGCATCCAGTTCTGGGGCTCCCAACACAAGAAGGACATGGAGCTGTTAGAGAGGGTCCAGAGGAGTGCCGCAAAGATAATCAGAGGGCTGGAACACCTCCCCTGCGAGGAGGGGCTGAGAGAGTTGGGGCTCTTTGGCCTAGAGAAGAGAAGGTTCCAGGGGGACCTTCTAGTAGCCTTCCAGTACCCGAAAGGGGTCTAAAGGATAGCAGGGGAGAGGCTTTTTATAAGGGCATGTAGCAGCAGGACAAAGGGAAACAGTTTTAAACTGGAAGAAGGTATACTTAGACTAGATATTGGGAAGAAATTAGTTACTGTGAGGGTGGTGAGACACTGGAACAGGTTGCCCAGATTGGTTGTGGAAGGAGTTCAAGGCCAGGCTGGATGGGGCCTTAAGCACCCTGCTCTAGTGGGAGGTGTCCCTGCCTATAGCAGGGGAGTCAGAGCCAGGTGATCTTGAAGGACCCTTCCAACCCAAAACATTCTATGACTATGAAGTAGGAATATACTCATCTACACAGTATTTTAGAATGACAAGAAGACAACTGCTAAGCTCTAACAACTGTTCCCAGAGATTTTCAGTGTAGGGAATGAAGAGATGCTAAAGAAGCAACTATCATCACTGTTTGCTTCACATTAACAAGACGTATACTGAGAATTTATTTTTGGCGATGACAAATTTAGAAGCCCGAGAATAGCAGAATGCAAGCTGATTTAATCAAACCAATCTCTCACAGGGAAGAAAAAATATTGATTTAAACCTCCACAGCACCCTGTGACACTAGCATCAAGTTCACCCTCTATCACTGCTAGCCATGCTTACTAGCAACATACACACGACCTTGGGCAGGCCACTTGGTTTCTCTCTAACTACCAAGCGTATTAAAAGAAAATAATTTAAGAGCAGAATGTATTTGAAATAATGCTATCCAATTTTCTTGATTATAAAGGATTTCCATATTACACTACACCAAGTAAATCTACAAGAGAAACTAGAAATCAAAAGCTAAATGGAAGATAAAGAATTTTGACAGCCACTTAGAAATACTGTTCCATTAATATCTTCTACTGTTTTTCCTTTACTCATCACCTCTTTACTTCTACAGTAATTCCTTCAGCACATTATTTGTGACTTTCTTTTCTTTTTTCTTTTTTTTTTTTTTAAATCAACTCAGTTCTCTGCAAATTCTTCGTGTTCAAACTTTATCCTAGAAATGTACTTCTCTCTAGCTGCATGTATCTAGCCTGAACGCTCTCTGTAGAAGAGGACACATTTGGAAGATGCTTTATTCGTTGAAGTAGATAAATCTAAGGCCATTGCTTCAAAGCTGCTACTGCTCTATCCCCATCTCTGATCCTTGCCTACTCATATCTAGTGACAAAGCAGCTGTAGATAGCTGCTCCTTAGCCCTTTCCATCCCTCCACAGACCACTTCCCAAAACTTCTGAATCCATTCATGGCCTTCCATCACACACCACCTTTCTTTCATTATCAAGTAGTATATTTTACCTCCAACAGATTATTCTTTTCAAAACAAACAGCTTCTGCTTTCACTTACACTGTCTCCTACACTTGAATTTCTTGTCAGCATCCATATACTGTCTAATTTTATCTCAAATTCCTACTTAAAACTTTATTAAAATCTTTCAAGCAATCAAACATAATCCACTCAAGGGCCACTTTTTAAGTGTACTATGCTTAACACAAAACAAGTGGGAATGAACTGGCTTCCCCAGGATCCCCACTTTAACACAAAAAACAATTGTTTCTAAAGATTTCTCAAGAGGAAAAGATTTTCCTACGCTCTGGCTGTGAACAAAAAGTTTTAAACCAATTGCAATTATTTAATAGACTTGAGCTATATTAAATCAAAAGGCTGCAATTAATTCAGGTTACCTGTTTGTAGATACAGATCTCCATTTGTTCTGATAATCCAGGCAGTGTCATCACTTAAGGCTACAAATACTGCCTGAGGTAAAGCCTCATACCAGTGGCGTTTTCCTTTTATAGTTACTTTTCCACAAGCAAATGCTTTATTAGTTTTCTGTTCAATCTTCCAGAGAAGAGCCCCTGTACAAGAAATAAAAAGAGAGATCACAATTATCACTTGACGATTACCATAACAGATGCTGACTCGTCCTACCTACACACTAACTAATACACAGGAAAAACAAGAACTACTGAACTAAAACGCAAGATATAAAAACCCTTACAATTTCTTTGTAAAGGTAAGAACAGGACCAGTAGCCAACTTCTCCAGAAATTTCTGAAATGCATTTATCATCAGATTCCATATGATTTTTAAAAGCTTAACTGCAAATCACTTCCTAGTTATACACACTGAAAACTAACAACCAAAACTTTGCATCAGGATAAAATGAGCCCACTATCAAGAGATTTATGCTCACAGCTTGCCTCCCTGCTAGCTTCCTGTGAATACTAGAAATCTGCACGGGCTAAAGAAAACATTGGGTACGTTCCTGGAACTGAGGGGATAGTAAATTCACAGAAATGGCTAGGCCACCACCAACTGAGCACTTTTGGTGATGGGTGAATGGTTGGACTGGATGATCTTACAGGGCTTTTCCAACCTTGGTGATTCGGTGATTCTGTAACTGCAATCTAAAACTACTCAGGGCAAATGTCAGACATGCTAGCCCAAATTCTTTCCTGTAGGCATCTGCCTTTGTCTAGTTTCAAAGGCACAACACTGAGCTAGATGAATCTATACTCTGATCTAATACAGCCACTCGTAATTTTTTGTTCAGAACAAAACTCAACTACAGATCCAAAGATAAAACCTTTCTTCCTAAACCAGACAGCAGATCTACACAAAGCAAAGACTGATCTGCTTTTAGAGGTGACAGATGAAGAAGAGCAGTGGCAGAGTAGGAAGATCGAAGTTCAGAAAATAGAAGAGAAACTTCTATTTTCACACCAGCTCTGAAGCAATCTGAACAGCTAAAAGTGATGCAAGTTCATCACCAAAGACATTGCTTTTTAATCCAACATAATTCTCACGAACAGACAGAATGAATTCACACACAAATGGACCAAAAGTTAAAACTTAAAAAGAAAAAAACCACTCAAGAAAACAGATAAAAGGCACATACAAAAAGAATTTTGTGTTTACAGCAACAAAGACCTATAAATTTGGGAACTATAAGCAGTTCTGTATCAAAAAACAAAAAGAGACGTCTTGATTTGTCTACACCTAATGCTTAACTATTGCTTGTGTAGTTCACTTTACTGAGAAAGACACATATTCCCAGAAACACAATGTGAACTTGTTAGAACACAGTCACCTAAATTAACTTGGTACATGGTACTGAAGGTGCAGTCAAGTCCTCTGAGTTTTTATTCATCTAATCAAATAACATGCATTACGTATTAAGAAAAAAATTAGAAAAGCAAAGGGAATGCAAAATTCCATTAAAGTTCTGCATCTATGAGGTTACAGTGAAGTAGAAGCCAATCAACCTGAAGGGGAAACCGCCACCTGCTGGACTCCATCTTCAAACTTCTGCCACCGCAGCCCAGCAGCTGGAAGAGCACTGCAATACAGGCTGCCTCTGTAGTCCAGGCACCAAATATACTTCTCTGAGACAGCCAGGCTCAGGATGCCATAACCAGGGCCAGAGTATCCCATCCAGCTCTCTGCAAACTGAAAACTGAAGAGTCAGCACAGTGGCAGATGCCTCCAAACTGCACAAGAAAATGGCTGTATGAGCTCAAGCAGCTGCCATATTCTTGATTTAAACAAATGCTAAACTTACAGTTCTTATGTACCTTAATCAATAAATGCCTCTGGTGAAACAAAACTACGAGTCACTGTTTCCTAACACACAATGTACTGCAAACTGAAAATCCTAGAACAAAAACTAAAGCAAAAAGAAAAGTAGTCGCTGTCATAGGCACAAGTGACCTATATTGTAAACACCTATACAGCATTTCTAAATGCTGCAGAATATGACAAAAAAAGTAAAAGAAAACAAAAAAGTTTCTATACTTAGGGCTTCAGCTATGACTAAACAGGACGCTATCAACTTAAAACTCAACATTTCTCAACAAGTATTCGGTCAATCTCAACACACAGAGCAACTTAAACCTCTGCTAAAACTCCTTGTGGTTGTTTTCCTTGCAATTTTACAGATTTTCCAGTTAATCTTAGTATATAATCTATAATATTAATATATATAATATATAATATATAATATATCTATAATCTATACAAATATTCCTTCTTCTGACTATATTTAAGCTATAAAATAACAATTAAGGAAAGTGGAGTAACAGGAAAAGAAAAAGCACCAACATTAAAATAGCACTAACTGCTGCCTGTGACACAAAGAAAGATTAATCCTTATTCTGAATAACTGCAGGCAAAATGAACCTCAAGCAGATGCCATCCATGAAAGATAGCCAACATTAATTCCTAGCAAAGTTCATGGAAGTTTGGAGCAATATCTTGCAGGACTTGGACTACTGGAGACCTGACAAAGAGCAGCCTTTAAGCATGACTACTTTTCACCCTTCAACTCTTTTCTGACAGAAATTTTTGTAGAGCTGGAAATCATAATAATGTTTATGCAGACAGCACATCCTCCCCAGCTTGTAAGGACTCATCAACCATCCTGAAGTCCGAGACACCAGATTTTCTAAGAGTCGTGACACGTACTGCTGCTTCGGTTTTATGTTTTACTGGTTGAACTAAGTAAAAAGAAAACTGCCTCCCTAAAGATGTGAAGAACAGCCATTACATGCAAGTGTGCTGTTTTATTTTCTTCAAAACGTTGAGATTTATTCTTAACTAAATTGAAAACATATACCTGATCAGATTTTAACAGCACCATTTCATCTAGGCTTATCCTGGTCATATCCTGGGAACCAGGCTCAGCACCAACTTCAGGCACACTAGTCTCTGAGGATGAATATGGTAATCCATGTCCATAAATATCCTCTTCATCACTGGAGGCAGATTCCTCCTCTGCCTTACTTTCATGAGTGTTTGTTACCCATTCAGTAGTGCTAGTACTAGATTTAGCTTTGATTACACTTTCAAAATTCCATCCAGAAATAGAACTATGGTCTGAATCAACACCTTTAGAGATGTCAAAGTGGGGAACAGAAGGATCTGACAGAGCACTGACTATTACAGAATGCTGCTGTTGGTCTTCCCTACCAGTTTCATCACATTCATTCAGCATCAGTGACGTCTGCACATCACATACGCTGCTACATTCCAAAAGTGTTTGGTCTGGCTCTTCAAAACAGTTTTCACCATCCTGCAGCTTCATTTTATCTAGATTTTCATTTATTTTACACAATGTACTAAAATCCTGTTCTTCTTGGCCTAGCTTTCCAAGACAGCACTCACTGCTTGAAGAAAGCACAAAATGGTTATTTTCAGTAACAACAGTGCTTGTTAAGTCTTCTGTGAGGATGAGAGGAGAGACAGATGTCAAAGTATCTATAATTGTCGATGTACCCATGCCACTGTCACTGTTGGGAAGTTTCTGTAAGTCAACCGTATCTCCGTTTTCTTCATTAATGAGTACAGATGCAGACTCAGGAGACTGTAAGACACTAAATGTTTCTGAACCGTTATCTTCCTGCAAGATGGTATTGGACTCCACGCTGAACATGCTTTCCTGATCCGGAGATCCAGTACTCAAATGATCAATGCTTCCACTCATGAGGCTGGATGTCATGGAGAAAGAATCTGCATTCACTGAATGCGGGCTATCACCAGAAAGCTGACGCTCATAACTTGGTGTACTTTCCAGAGAGATGTGGTTTCTCTTGATCCCACTTTCTGTTCTCACAAAAAGATAAGAAAAAAAAAAGGGGGAAGGGGGGGAGGAGGGGGATGAGTCATATTCATAAGATTTAATTAAGATTTTTTTATTGGTGCTAAGAATAGAATTAAATCTACATTCTGACATGCTGATTATTTTTTTTGCTTGAACACTAAACGACACATATAAAACCAAACAAAACTGAATAACTGAATACTTTAAAATAACAAGAGCAGCGTAAAAAACTCTTAGAATATTTAAGTATTTGCACTGTTTCAACAAACTAAAAAAGAATGGCTCAGAAATTGTGAATATTTTAGGATGAATAGGTATTACACAATTCCAACAAAACTCGGAGTAGAATCCCACTGTGTATTTCCAACAACTGTACCTTACAACATTAAGCCTGCTTACATAAAGCAAAACAAACTTAAAGGAATAAAACAATCAGATCTGAAAAGAAAGGTATCATCAATGTATTGATTTCAAAGCAGGCATTCACCTTGAAAGATAAAAGGCCCACCACAATCACTCCAAATATGCCAATCTTAGATTTTATGTGACGATACAACAAAGAACATCGAGAATGCTCTCATGTGAGATGTAACAGACACGACACATTCTAATAATGACCAGCAGCAGCCAAAGCTCTGCTAGGCTTACCTTGTTTCCTCTTCTTTTTCTTTTTCACTTTTATTGGTTTTACAATGAGTTCCTGATCAAAGTCTTCAGAGCTGATAGTGCTGAACCGCTGTGAAGAAAGCTGACACTCCCTCTGAGCTTCTGAAAGTTGGTCTGCACATATCATAAAACTAGAGCCACTGTCCACAGAATTTACTGAACTGCTCCTGCTTCTTGATTCACTTGCTACAGAGCAGCCCCTTTTTCTCGTTTCACTGCTCAAGTCTCCTACTCTATCAAAGCTCTTTTCCAATAGTGCTGGAGGTTCCAGATCATCTTTCACTAAAGAGTCTCTTTTATCACCAACAACTGAAGGAGAAGTAACTATTTTTTTATCTGTTTCCACTGAAGGGCTAGATGATGCAGATGCAACTACTGATACCGGGGTCAGCACACGAGGGCTCATATCTGTTGAAGGATTCAGCAGTTTTGAATTCCCATCTGGAACTGACCAAAAGAAAAATGAAGGCTTAAACACTAGGGTGTCAGCTGAGTTGGAGAGTGCTCACGTACGCATACAGTGCAAATTTCATGCAAGTAAATCCATATAAAATTATTTTAGTAACATCAATCCTCCTAAGTCTGCATCAAAGCTTTATTAGAAAATTCTGCTTTTATGTTCACATAAAGAGAATGGTTACAGGTCTTGAACGTGGAAGACCCAACTGTGTTATGTGCTTTTCAACTACTACAAACACTCAGTAAATTTATTTTTATTTTGCCCAAGATAATAACAACAAACACCAACAAAAAATATCCACCAAGACCAAGGAAAACTGACCTGACAAATCACTGTGGTAATTAAAAGAAAAGACATTTTAAGATGACTTCTTCCCAGCTATGCTTGGAAGTTAAGAATAAAATAGTAAACACACCCTAGAAGTTTGTGAGAATTGAACAACTTAAACGACCAAAGCTATGACTAAGCACGAGGATAAAACTAAGTCCTCTAGCATCTCTAACACCCAACAGAACTTCATAGCTCATTTGCTAGTTTTTTGCTACTAGACAGCTAAGGCTGAGATTTTTAAATACATAAATAATCCTTCTGTGAGTTTAATGTGATGGATAAATAATGGCGTCTACAATTTTTTTTTTTTATGAGAAGAAATCTGCCAGCATCATCATTAAGAAAGTATTACTAATCCCTTTTACAGAGTTCTGGGAACACAGTTGCAGAACTCAAATAAGAAAACAAGGCCTCAAGTTATTTTTGGAGATTTAGTGAATATTCTTTGGGTGTTTTGCCAGTTCCTTGTTATTCATTGCTGAGAAGGCTGAGATTTCTTCTGGAACACAAGTGACAACAGGTGGCAGAAATCATCCCACACAACTATTGCCAACTCAAACAATTGAGATTGACCAGTGGAAGGTAATCATGATCATGAATGCACATTGCACCAGCAACACTGTTAAGAATAAAGATGCTTAGTGAGGATAATACTGATCTACTCAAAAAATATACAACTATAATTAATTTTCTAATGCCTCCACTCTTGCATACAAAAGTGACACAGATGAACAGATAAATTAGAGCTCCAAATATAGTGCTAAAAAAGATAAGCAATTCCAGAGAAACTAGTATGTTGGTGGGTTCTTTTTCCCAGTATGTATAAAAGAAAACAACATAAAGCCAACACGTTCCACAAGGTACATACTCAAGTTAGCTACGTTATACAAACCTAGTGATGACAGTCCTTCAGGTCTACTTGAAATTCTTATTATGTCTCTATCTCCCTTTAAGAGAAAAATCTCATTGCTGGTGCAGGACACAGACACAATATCTCCATATCCTTCCAATCCACCAATCAAAGCCTGTAAGGAGTCACCAAATACAGAAATAATTGGCATCAGACTAACCCACTGTTTGGACAAGATTAGGCTCTTAACAAATAGTTAAATCACTGAGATGTAATTGACACAGATAGTTAGAGGATAAGGATGTTAACAAAAATAAAATAGAAAAAAGAAACAAGAAAGCACATTGCAACCCTGATGCAGCTCGATTTTTGTATGATTTCCATTCTAATGCCATGAGTCTAATCGCTTCTGCCTCCACTAGGAGCAATCCATTACTTCACTAATACTCGATCTGGTGGCAAAAAAAAAGAGTCCTAATGTTTGATATCATTCATACAAAAAGAAACTAGCTTGCATTCATTTTCACAACACTTTTAAAAGATAAAATAGCTAGCAGCTTTTTCTATAAGAAATAAAATCTAATTAATAGTTTCAGGTGTATCTCCTAGGCATAAAGTTTCTATCAGCATGAATTACTACATTTTATACTTATAAATGCTTTCAGACTGAAAGCTTTAAATATATTTCTGTTAAATTTAATATATTAATATTGCTTGCGACTATATCCTTGCAATGACAATTTGAAGTGGGAGAAAACCTTTTTATATTTCAATACAAGTTTAAATCAAAGAAGTGTAAGGATAACCTGAGGAGTCTCTCAACACGGCATGAAAAAACAACAAGAAACAGAATACGCAGCCCTAAAATTCATCTACCTGGTTCACAGTGTCTAATAAATAGATGCTGTATTCATTCCAGGTCAGCACCCATCCTTCTTGGAAAAAGCAAGAAACAAGCCCAAGGTGTTTCTCTGGGGAGCTATAGCTTCCTCTGTCAGGTGGTTCCAAACGAGGATATAATTCAAAAGTTTTTATTCCTCCAGCAAATAAATCTTTCAATATGAATGTGGCCTGAACAGTTCCATGAACATCAGATTTCCAGAGACGAAGCCCAGGTCTGGCAGCAAATAGCGTCAGGTCAGTCTGTTTACAGAGGCCAGGTATAAAACATGCTCCAAATTTGCCACTGCTAAAAAATGTAAAACAAGAATGTATTTAAAAAGCTATATATACAACACAGAAGCAAACATTAAAACTAATATCATACATTTACAACCGCAGGTTATCAACACTAAAAATGTTGTTCTTCAATTGAAGTATTCCATCAAACATCTGAAATACATATTAGGCAAGAACTCTACTTCCAAATAACATGGGTTTTCCCTCAGCTTCAGGTGTCAGACATCACATCTTGTTACTAAAGTTAAACTACCCCTTGCAACACAACCCACAGCCCTAACACCACACTGTCCTTCCTAGAAAGATCCTACTCTGCAGCCAGCCTTCTCCCAGTGCTGATGAAAACAAGCAAACTACCACTAAAGAAAGCTAAGAAACTGACAACCTCCATTTGCAAGGAGCAGATCTCAGCTGCTAAGATCTGTGTTCTTTGCACATAAAAACACTATCACTGAAGAAGTAAAAAAAAGTAAGGGAATCCTTGGTGTTCATATCATTATCTGTATGTCTGAAATGTACATTATAAACCTTCTCTCAAGAGTCAATTCCCAATACTTACAGATACAGTCAGTCACACCAATCCAACACTGAGTACCCTCTTCCTTCATAACCCAGAATTACACAGTGAAAGACGCCAGGAAGTCATACAAGAAATTCCTAGCCTTAAGTGACTCCTATACGCATTCTCTTTTCATTCACTTTGGGGTGTAAAAAAATAAAAAAATAATTAAGACTCTGACTGCATTAGATAATACATCATCCATGAAATAGACTGCTGCTCACTGTGGTTGCTCAACCCAAGCCACACTGAAGAACGAGGGACTGCAAATTTTAACAGTGCTTCCAGTTTAAACAAGAAAACACCTTTAACAATTTCTGCATCCCAAACAAAAAGACTGTAACACATTTGCAACCAGCTTTCTAAGTAAGCAGAATTGTCATTTCACGTTTGAGCATACATGGTTACCCTAACTGCATTTTTTCTAAGTGGACTGCTCTGTTCTATTAATTTCACTGCTTAGGTCACCCTTTCTATAATCCATTCTGAAAAGCTAGAATTAGCTGATGTGCCTGCATCAAGATTTTATGAGGGTTACTTTTTTCTGGGCTGCGTTCCAACTTGCTTGACAGATTTCTCTTCTGTGTAAAAAAGTATGGTTCGTTGTAAAGTAGAGACAAGCAGCACTTTCTGGTTGTAATCCAACTGGACAATTGAAGACGGCTCTTCTAACACGAGGCTGGAGTTGCAAACACCCTTTTAAAGATGCATGAAATTAGTTAACAGTCAAACTTTCTAAAAACATACGATAGTAACTAACACTTTAAAGAAAAGAATATGCTCAAGAATGTTAAAACAAGCCAAAAAACAACTTTGGGACCACTGCTCCATCGCGTTCACTTACTGAACACAAAGTTACTTTATGCAGACGAGGGAGCCGTTAGATAGCACGTGACCACTGCTAAACACAATGAAATTCAATTTCCCTGGGAATATAGTTAGCATACTTCATTCAAACTCCAGAGAAACACTCAAATGTGTATTTTCTTCCTTCTTCTCCACTGCTAGGCCATAGGAAGCTATGACAGCTGTTACGTTTGGTGACATTAAGACTTTGTTGTATCAGTCACTATTAGTCCTAGACCACCTGACAGTCTCAGATAAATCAGGACAGCTGCTGTTTTCACACACATGAAGAAATGTTTAAACAAATCAGTACTTGTTTTGTTGATGTCCCAGGTCCTTATTAATTCACAAACGATTGGAAAAAATTCCATTCACTGGCAGCACAGTAGAGCCACACAGTAGAACCCAATCGTATTTTCATTCTACACACACACACACAAAGTACTCCAACAAGTCAGTGAGTTGGCAAGTGTCATTTGAGTGTACTCCTTCCAAGAAAGCAAGGAAAAAGTATTTGCTGAAATCTGAAGACGTGTACAGTTATTTCAGAAATAAATATTAAAAACACTGATCCTTTTCATTCTGTATTTCTTAATGCTGTTGCAAAGGATTCCCAATCGTCAGCTTACTGGGTGTATGCACATCCAGCTATGAGCACACACACTGATAAAACAATCAGACTAATTATATGATATTAAGCAACTAACCAACCGTTAAATATTTCAACACAGAAGCTTTTTTTCCTCCCCCAGAAGTTGTAAAATAGAATAAAGGTCTCTTACACGGTCCAGGTCAAGGGCAGAGTAGACAATCTTTCCTCTGTCATCTCCAGAAAATAATTTCATCCCATTGGGACTCCAAGCTAAAGCTGTAATGCTGCTTTTGTGGATACCAGCAACATCAAATCGCCGAAGCTGTGAAACAATACCAAAGAAATACAAGAACAAAGGGAACACACAGGCACAAAGCCCATTCAGTGACTTGGACTGACAAATCAGAGGTTCAATCCAAAAATGGAGGTCACTCTAATTTCTGTTAGAGCAAACAACTCACCACTAAATAGCTCAGTCAGCTATTACAGATGAGTTCGTCAGAAGAATTTCTGATTACATTCCTTTTGTAATGAAAAAAAGTGTTTTAAGGTTTTAAGATTTTCTAAGCTTAAGGTTTTAAGATTTTCTAAGCTTAACACACAAAGCGCAAAACATGTTCATCAGGCAAAATCCTCCATTTTTCACTGTTACAAAGAATCCCTATAATACTCTACTAGGATCCACCACGCCAAATCTCACAGTTTAACCAAACAACAAGATTTACCTGTTTGTTTCTTCCAGGCAATGAAGACACAAGCTGAAAAACTGCAACTCGACCCGAGGCAGTGCCAACAGCAACTAGATCATCGAAACAACTCAGCAGCTTCACAAAAGTTATAGATTCACACTTCCCCTGTTGGAAGAAGCCACACATAAAACTTGCAGAGTTACTGAGAGTCAAAGAACCAGTTATGAATAGCCACCCCCAGCACAGAAAAAAACTCCATTAGAACAGACACAGTTAAAAGTTCATATTTACCTCAAAATTATACTTCTTCATCTGGTTTAAATGTCTGCAGTAGAGATAAAGCATTCCAATGCTGCTTCCCACTGCAATGTAGTCACCATTGGTATCCAGTGCTGTGAGGTACACCACAATAGAGCGAAAGCCTTTCTGGATCTTTGTTGGAATGGCATTGAGTAGATAATATAAGGGACAAAACTCCTTAAATATAACTGGTGAAGCCACAGATGCCATAGCAAACACTGGCATCAGTAATTTTAAGGCTGAAATAAACACAACTACTTCATGGCATAAGGAAATCTGAAAGACAAAACCAAAAGATAAACCACTAACTTCCTTGGAGATAATACTGTTAACAGAAAGTCACTGCCTAACAAGTAGGCATGCAGAAACTGACAGGTTTTGTTTGGCATATAGAAAACAAAAGCTAAACTCTTCTGGTGGAAATAAGCTGTTCTTAGAAAAATCTCATTCTTTAGAATAAGCTTGTTTTTTCACTTCAGTAATCTAAGGATGCATGGTAACTGCTTACTCTGGGATAAGCTTTTTTCCTTGTAGCAACAAGCTTATCAAAGCTGAGAAGATAGAGTAATCTGAGCTCATTTGCCTACTGAAGGATTCATATAGGCTGCGCCTGACACAAAACAATCCATGTAGTCTATTTTTCTCATCTGTCTGAAGACTCTCCCTTCGATCTTACAAGCACTGAGAGCATGGGATGTTCACTGTTTAAGTAGGCACGGTTAAGATCAAAGTGTCAATCCAGTATGCTCAGCTCTCCACCATCCTTGCCCACCAACCTCAAGAAAAGAAATCATGTGCTGCAAGCAAACCCAATTAACAGAATGGTTTACAGTTTCCCAAAAACAAGCACAGCTTTCCGAGATGAGAACTGTGGATATCTGGAGAGGAGAGAGCTTTCTATGCTTACTTAAGCAAGCAACACTGAAGATTTTCCTTAGTTTCAGCAGTGGTACCTTCCTTCAAGAAAAAAGAAACTGAAGTATATCCAAACACAGAAATGCTGAAAATTGGTCTGAAAAATGCTCCTTATATAGTCTATGTGGTATGTTCTGTTATGCCTAGTTTGTATTTCTCTGAGGATGGAAATGGTATTTGTTTTGCAGCTTCACACAGTGCTTACAGTGTATCTCAACTAAATTAGAAATAACATCACTGCTTGTCCAATATCTCCATTACCGTGAAAAGTTCCCATGTCTCACGTTTCAAGCTCTGTCACTGTGCAAGAGGATTCGCCGTGCTGGCTTCGTGCCCTGCAACACTTGCTGTCAACACACAACTCCACTAAATCCAAGGGATTACTTATGATGCATTACCCACTCAAGCCCACACGTTAGACAAGACAGCAGGAAACGAGTTGTTCCTGGACTCCTATGTTCTCTGCTACTAAAAAAACACCAGCCACTGAAAAAGCTAACAGCGATTACCAGATGTCCTTAACTGTGATAAATTTTACTGCTTGCTAGAAAATAGTTCTGTTCTCTGACACTGTTTACCACAGTCATGACACCTACTTCATAACATATCACAGGGATTAGCAGATGAACGTGTCCAAACTACTTCTCAGGAACGAGCTCTTCATGGAGTTACTGACTAGCTTACAAACAACCTAAGTGCATCACCACTCTTTTATAATATTTTCCCACACCTCCTTCCTATCTGTATTTTAGAATTCCTTTCTCCCAGTATTTTCTACCTTCTATCCATTGTCAACTAAATGCCAACAAAATCTACTGCTGAAGTTTCCTGCTTGCTCCTGTAAACATGCTGCAATTTTAATGCCTACTTGTTGACTTCTTGTTTTTTTAAACTGAAACCCAGACTCTGTCCCAAGTCCCCCCCACACAAAACTTCCTCTAACGTAAACTTCTGCCACTCACCAGTTACTGCTCCAAGAACTTCACATTTATTTCTTTAATTCCTCTCTGTCACTTCTTCAGCTGACATCAGTCCCTCATCACACTAACGCACCCTCACACCTGGAACCATTGCACATTTCCCAGCTGCCAAAAGACCTCACAGTCCTCAGAAGTAATTCCCTCTCATTTTCCAGCCTTTATCCTTACAGCTCAAATACAGCTGTTGAAAAAATAACCTATTACAAACTACAGAATTACAGAAACTTCTATAATCCAGAAAAAGCGGGCTCTTCTTCCTTCTACAACAACTCTGTGTCTCTTCCTATTTACACACACATACATACATATATATATATATGGGAGAAGCACTTGATAATATTACCACTTCTCCGTCCCAAAACACTGGAAAGAATTACTTTTGTCATATACTAAACGAAGCCTTAAACATGCAGTCAGGTTAGGGGGTCTTACTCCTCCTAAGATTACTATGTAACACTGTCCCCATTTCCTCTCAGGAGGAGGTTGTAAACAGTGACATTTATTTTTGTTTCCTATAACCTGTTCATCCCACACAATCAGAAATTGTATTAATAAACTGTAATTTCTTGTCAACAAAGAAATTAATCTTTTGTGCTTACACTTGCACAGTCTCTGTGAAAACATAAGTGATGATTGGAGCTCTCAGTTAACTAAAAATACTGAGAATTATGTAACTTTATGTAAGCCAAACAAATGTATAAAGGAGCAGGGAACTGCAGCACAACCCTACTCATTTGAACACTTTGTGTAAATGCAATCACTCCCCTCCACAGTCTTCAATTTCTAATTATGCTCACGCATCACATACAGTCTCCTATTTACTATCAGGATTCTACTTTTCTTAATCAAAGGCGGGCAGGGGATACGGGCTGCCTCCACAGACAGGAGTTGGCTCAGCAGTACCACATCAGCACCTGCTTGGAACAAGTGCCACGCAGCGGATACAGGCAACACCTGATGCTACCCGTGGAAAACCAGACCAGAGTCCTCCACTGCAGCTCACAGACAGCATTTGGGTCCCACCTTAAATGAAGTATTTTGAAACACGGAGCTGCCGCTGTCTCTCCTTGCAACGGGCTCAGAGCTGCCTCACAGGGATGGCCAAGGTGAGGGATAATCCTGCGCTCAGACAGACGCTCGGTGGCTGCAGCTTCAGCTCCAGCGTATGTCACAGACTCAGCACGAGAGGCCAAAGCTGTCGCTGCGGTCCTCCGAACCGGGAACCCTCTCTGTAAATTAGGGTCGACTGCTCTGTCGTTCGGCTCTTGGACGGAAACAAACCCTTGAACTCAGGCCCTCCGAAGCGGGGATAAATTCTGACCTCAGCCACATCCCTCCAGCTGAAAACGCTTTCTATTTTTCAACTCCCCTCGCGAACGCGCACGCGGCTCCGAGCTGCCCGCTACGCCCGCGCCCACCGCAGCCTTCCCCTCTGGAAGCGCGTTTCCATCCAGGCTCTCGCCCGCGCCCCTCTCCAGAAGCAGGAAGCCGAGATGCTCTCCCGGCCGCACCGGCGCCGTCGGCCGCTCCGCCGCAGTGGCAGAGAGCTGAGGACGGAGGCTGCACGGAGACGCGGCAGCGCTCACCTCGTCAGGAGCCGGGAGCGGTCACGGCTTACGGTGGGGCGGGAGGAGAGACGAAGGGGAGAAAGAAGACGCGGAGCCGCTCGCACCCCGAGGCGCCGGCGGCGGCCCCGCTGCCTGAGCCGCTCGGCGGGGCCGGGCCTGGGCGGGGCCGGACGTGAGCGCACTTCCGCGGGCGCCGTCATGGCGGGTGAGTGAGGCGACGGAGCTTGGGGAAGTGCGCTGAGGCGCTTTGTGGCCGGCGATGGAGGACACGCTGTCGCAGAAGCGTTGGAGTTAGAGACCCTTAGAGGCCGTCTGCTCCAACCCGCGGCGATGAGCAGGGGCACCCACAGCTCTGTCAGGTGCTCGGAGCCCTGTCCAGCCTGACAGAGCTGTCTGCGGGGACATCCCCCACCTCTCTGGGCGACCTGTGCCAGTGCCTCACCTCCCTTACTGTAAAAAAAAAAAAAACCTCTTTCCCTTATCTCAGCGTTTTTACCTCAGTCAGTATTCAGTAGTAAGGCCAGGAAAGCTTTTCCGCATTTACAGCACGCTGATTTGTTTCCGTACGTTTTCAATGAACTTCCCTTTTTTTTTTTTTTTCCTTACGTAGCAAAAAGCCCTGCTGATGGCACTCCAAGAAGACCTGTCTTATCTATCAGTGCGAGAAAAATTAAAGATAATGCAGCAGACTGGCATAATTTGATGATGAAATGGGAGAGACTGAATGATAATGGATTTACTACTGCAAACAAAATAGTCAACATGAAGATCAGTGAGCAGTAAGTATGCTGATAAGGTATACAAGTGAAGACAGAATAAGGTTTGCTTTACTGAGAAATTAATCTGTTTTCTTCACTGTGAAGATTTTTCGGAGACTGGGGACAGAACAAGTCTGGGAGGATGTGCAAGCTCTTAGATCAAATTCAGCAGCTACACTTTTTCCATAAAATATTACATTCAAACAAGATGTAAATGTCTCATAAGTGCTAACATATTTTCTTAAGGTAATGGTATTTGCAAGAAACAAAAAAAGTTTATTATACATATCCAAGCATGATAGCTTTTTAAAATCCTCTTTGAATGTACAAACTTAGAATCAAGTCCTATAAATCTGTGTCCATGCAGAGATTTGTAACAGGGAGAGGCAAGAGTTTCCTTACTATCTTGTATATTCACACTGATGCCAATATTACCAATTTATTTATGCCAGTTTATACAGACAAAAGAAGTTGTAACAGTGATGATCTGGGAAAAAAAAAAAGCAAAAAAACAACAAACTAATTTTGGTAGAGTTTTGTCTTCATGCTATGAAGAAAAGCCTTTCAACAAGGAGGGTTTTGAGGAGTAGCTTCTGAAGAGTCTGACAGATGAACAGAGTTTGTTTGACAGAGTTCTGACAGGCTCAGGAATATTTTGCTGTGAAGGTGTCAGGTGTTGTTTCTCTAGCAACTCCCTCTCCTCTGTCAATGTTTAACAGGAAAGTAAAGCAAGAAAAGTGGGAGAGTCAGCAAAACAGGGCACATGCCTGCACAGAAGCTGCTCTGATTCACAGTTAAATCTTAGCTCAAACTGTCAGTGAAAGTGACTCTGGGGAGGTACAAGGCTGTTGGCTGGGCCAGTTGAAGCCTGGCATATTTTCCCTGTTGTCATGGACAAGGTAAAGTGGGAAAAGGTGTTATCTTAACATTTGTGACTGTGTTTCTTTTTTTTTTTTTTTTTTTTATTTGAGCACAGACTCTAAAGTAAAGTAATCCTATGTTCTTCTGAAGGTGACCAGCTGTAGTTGCTGTTATGGTTAGCTGTGTTCCGTACTGGTTTTATGTAGAAATTCTCATGGAGGGCTCTGGGAGATTTTGTGGGATCAGATCACATGGACTTTTAAGTCTGCAGAGCTTGAGTAAACCTGTATGCATGCCTTATGTTTCTGTGCTAGATTTCAAGATAACAAACTGGAGATAACCTGTGATAACAGTACCATAGAATCTGAAAAGCTGTCTCCAAAATACAATGAAGAACTGGACAATTGCTGTGCAGAGTTAATGGAGACCTTAAAAAAAATGGTAATATTCATTTTTCAGTCTTAGCAATTCCAAAGGTTTTCAAGTGCAACATAATAACATGACGTTAAGTGTTTGTTGTAAACAAAGAATTGGGGATTTTTCTATACTTGCCTTCAAATCTGAATGATATAAATCCAGCATGTTCCATTTGTTTGCTTGCTAGATAGATTTGAAAGTTGCTTTTATATTTGCCTTCTGCTTATAATTCTACTCTGCTCTTATAACATGATTTATAATGTGATCTGCTGAAAATAAGCCCTATAATAATCCATTCTAAAAATGCACTTGATGTCTGTTTTCTTATCCCGAGTATCCCCTCTATATAGAACAAAGTTAACACCAACTTTAAGTACGGAGTTAATCTGCCATGATATCTACTGCAGCTCTCTTTGCTCAGAGATAATGCAATTACACTTTCATCCTGCTTACCTCTATTTTCTGTGCAGAGCTCATTCTTTGTGTAAACGGTGAAGTAAGATCATTATTATTCTGCCCACCTTCTTTCTGGATACGTTGTCAGGAATTAATGTCATGTTTCAGTTTGACAGGAAGTTTTTTGCTCTGTACTGAAATGTAAAAGTTTTAGTAAAAATGACTTTCACAGCCTGTAGCCACTTTGGAGGATCATTAAAAAGATAATAGATATGCTTTTATACAGACAGGACACCAGACCAGTATTTAGAATAAGCAGGAGCAATTAGATTTTCCTCAGATTGCATTCTGTGGAAAAAAGTGAGTGTAATTTGAGCGTTTTCCTTTTTATGCAAAATCAGAATCCGTGATTATCTGCAGCATTTGAAATTTTAGGGTATCTCATATTAATTCTGTACAGAAGTTCCAGCTTTGATTCCTATATGGAGTTTAAAAAGAAAGCGAATTAGAAATGCGACGACTAAGTAAGGTCTTCAGAAGGTGATAAGAAGTGTTGAAGACTATAGTAGCTTGATGATCCTGAGCTTTACGTGTTCATCGTTTTCAGACAAAAATACAGCTGAAAATGGAAAGGCTCTCCTCAACTACTAAAGGAATCTGTGACTTGGAGACGTTCCACCACGGAGCTGGGAGTTGCAGAGCCCCCCTGTTTCACACATGGCCCACAGCGTACTTCTGTAAGTAAATTATCGATCATCTTAGATAAATGCACTTTGTCATTGATGTCATCCAACTTAGGACTGGAGAATACAACCTTTTATATCTGCTTATCCTCCCTTAGATAGAGGAAGTGTGTGAATCAGTCTTCTTTATAATTGTCTAATGGATAAACACAGGAGTGTGTTACTCGGCTCAGGATGACTGCTGATGACTGCTTCTGTGAATTGCCAGGCATTGTCTGGCATGCAACAATTGCAGCTTAGAATTGAGTTTGTCAGCAGCTTCCATTGCCCAAGCTGCTTCAGCCATATCTTTTGTAGAGAGATGATTTTGCAGTTTGGTGATGTTAAGCTGTTGGCTGCAGACCGACCTAAATGCTGAAATGAAATCCTTGAATGCGAAGAGCAAGGTGCTCCTCAGTTAATTCTGAGGCAGACCAAGAAAAGTAGCTGTTACCACAGTGTCAGCCAAGATAAGCAAGGAATGTTCTGTTTCTCTTCTGTTATATTAGTCCTCTTTGGATTCACTTGGTGGAAAAAGGTAGTGCTTCCCAGCTGCAATTCCACAATAGTTTTAAATTGTTCGAGCTCAAGGAAAGCCTGATTGCATGCAAAGCATCTGGCTTCTCTGTGAGGTGAAAGTCATGCCTTGTGAAAGCCCTGCTTCTTACTTCACTGCCACAAGCCACAGATGTAGGTATTCTTACATACTAGTTTGTCAGCTTGGAAAGGTAAGCATGGCAGTGACAACTGACTGCTGTCAGAATGCTCACTGTGACAATCATTTAGTGATGGTCTTCACTCTGTGAAGAATAAATCCTCCTGAAAGTAGCAATAGTTCAGACTGAGTTAGAAACAAAAATCCATCTCTCTTTACGATGAACGTGTTTTGTTGTTTTTTTTTTTTTTTAGAAAATCAATCACATAATCATCTATATAAATGTATTTTAAAGCCCCTAGATATATTACCAGTGTAAGAAGTAACAATATTGGTTTTTACATTGTGCACTCCAGCTTTGATCAGTTGTTCTGTGTCACCATTATTCTTCACTATTGATATCTGTTAGTGGTAATCACTCATTGCTGAAGGGCTAGACAGCACGTGAGGGCATCCTTTGGGTTAGGTAAAATCAGCAGTGACTCTGAAATTTGAAGTTTGTATGCTAAGATAACACTGCAACGTTTTAAAATAGAATTTCAGTTATTTAAGAGAATATCTGTAATAACTGCTGATTTTATAGCGATCCTGAGAACCAATACCACTGCTTGTTCTAGAATTAAAAGGGGATTCATATCAAAATCACAAGTGTTTAAAAGCGTGTCCAGAAACTGAGTAAAATAATTAGCATCTTATGTTACTGACTGTGTGAAAAACAGGATGGTTAAATATGAGCAATGGCTTTTGTTCTTTTAATGATCCACTTAGTGTGGGCATAATTCAGCACACGGCAAACTGCTGATCTCTCACTGTCAGTGGGCTTGGTTTTCTCAATCCGTTTCAGACGAGGTTTCTCAGAAGCTCTCTGAAATGTACAAGAAGGAACTACAGCTCAAGCAAACAATTGTACAAGAAATTGCTCATTCTGCTGACCAGGATCTGATGATGGTCTATTTATCATCATGGTTATACCAGCCTTACCTTGACAACAGCAGCAAACTACTGCTTGAAGCCATGCTTCTGGAAACAGGGCACAGACAGTGCTAGAATTCCAAATGTTGCTTGATTTGCTTCTGATGATGCTTATGTGAAACTGAAAAGGTGGATTGACAAGGGTCACCGAGTAAATCAAGTTTTTGTAAAACTTATTAAAAATGTTTTTTCTGTATTTATTACTTTTTCTCAGCTGATACTCTTTTCTTCACCAGGTGATCTGGTTTTGGTTGCTCAGATCCATTTTAAGCACATGACAGAGGCTATGGGTAGCAGGCTGGATAGAGGCTTCTTGGTTGTACGAGTTCTCCATAGTGAGAGATGAGCACTTCTGTAGTGTTCTCAGGGAAGAGATTCTGTGATTAGATACCTGCAGCAAATAACTAACTACTTTCCAATCTCTATGTTCTAAAATATCTACACTGTTGCTCTTACCACAGAAATTCAGTGCTGCTTGATATGTGTCTTTTTAGTGTGACTAGTGTTCTGTACTAACAAGAATTGGTAGCTCAACTTCTTTCTTTTCTTTATTGTGCTGCTTTCTGGCTTTCTTGGAAAAGAGAGTAGAGTGTGTTCGGGAAAAACAGTTAATGCAATTGCCAAATGCTTAAAGGAATTCAGTGCCCTTACTTGCTTTGATTCCTAAAGACATAATAATCCCTTTGCATACCACTGCCTCAGACCTGGGTGCCACAGAAAAGCTGCACCACTTACCAAGCCTGTCATAACTGTTGGCTGTTCTTGCAAACTAGCACTTCTCAGCAGTGTATTAAACTTGGAAACTCTGCAGCTGTCCCATCATTCTTTTTTTCTAGTTCAATCCCTAATGTTTTGTGAATGTAGCTCTCCTTTCTTACTTAAGATTAATGATCCAAATTCCTCCCTCTTACCGATCGCCTGCACAACCTGCTCCCCGTGTGAAACGTTGCTTCGGGTCTTCCGTTTCACACTATTAAATAGCGTTCCTAAGTGCTGTTGAATCATTGCCGTGCCCTGAAAGATGTTTGCCCTTGATTTCTCCCTGAAACATCTATTTGAACTAAAAATAATGGGAAGTGCACGCTGCTATGAAATGGCTACAGTGGCTGTGGTTTGACATGAGAAGAACCTAATTAACAGTGAGCGATTCTGGAACAGATTTGTGATGGGAAAAATAGGGTCATTTGCCTAGCCAGTTCCAAGCTGAAACCCCATAGGCTTGGTAAGGGAAATGCAGAAGTTGCCTGCAGCAACCGAATGGACATACATCACTCGGAAAACGTTCTTCTGTGTTCAACAGAGAGGTTGTTTCTGACAGCTTAATAGGGTTCTGTTCTTTGCCCAGCTTTCTAGTATCTGAAAGGAAATTGTACTGTAGCTCAAGAAGAGTGTGATCAATTAGGAAGACCTGTGTTAGTTTTCACTATTTTTCTTTGCAAGTGTTCCACATAGCTGAACAGCCACCTTAATTTATCTGAGTAGGGCCAGACCCTTGTCACTATGGAAACACCTTCATACTTAGAAAATATTTTGCAAAGAAACAAGGTGGGTTCATTTATAGAACTGCTTCTTTTAGATGCATGTAGGCATATTGTATTTCCTACCATGAATAGAGCAATGGGGAATTAAAACAAGCTCTCATTTTCTGCACAGGTGGAAACTGTAGTTTGTTCTTATTTCTGAGAAGAATTAAGCTCTTCAGGAAGGAGACAGTGTTCATGAATCCCTTTGCTCGTTGGTTGCTCTAGGACAGAAGATTGATGCAAAAACATCACTGCAGAGATTCTTTGACAGAAAGCTCATCATTAAACTGAGCCCCCAGATGTCATTATTAGGCAGACAGTATGAAAGTGTAGTAAGAAGGAATTGCTTACTGCAATCAAAGACTTGGAAAGGCTGGCAGAACTTTGCTTTGTGTGGTATCTTCATTACCTCATGTGTGAGGTAGTGACCATTATTACCTCCTGGAAAAGAAAAAAATCAAAAACCAAACAACAACAACAAAAAAAAAAACTCCATAAACTTAAGATCCAGACAGGATCTCCCAAACATATAGTGATGTCTTTCTTCCAACCCTGGTAGAAGTGCAGCGTTCTGCCTAATCAAAATTTGACCTTCTATTCAGGCAATAAAGCAATACATAAATAAACAGAATGCTATATAGCAGATAATTTAATCTCTGAATCATCTCACTCTCATTTGGATTCAATGTTAGTATAGGTTTTTCCCTTCAAAGCTACATACTTTAGAACAGTTCTGTGCACTGTAGGTGCTTTTAGCTGATTCGTCCAATTGTGTGTGTACCTCAATGAGGCAACAAGTGTATTTCATTAACATCTGAAAAGAGTTTGTGAACAAAATTAAGATAATGGCCATTTGGGGCTGATCCTTTTTACCTGATAAGCTTTTTGAAAGAATAGTCACTGACTTGGACAACAAGCTGTGAGAAAGTGCCCACAAAAATATCATCCAAGCATTAAATGCTTTTTCACTGCCACACAGGATAGCAATAGGTAATAAATAACATGACAACTTTCATCTCTGCGCAGAGAAACAGGAATTACAGTCAAGGCTGAATTTTTATGATGATCAGACAGTACAGAGCTGCGTAGAATAACTAGGAAAGCCAAAGCTTGAAATCTATGAGATGCATTGTATGGAGAAGAAAAAATGATAGCATAAAACTAAGAAACAGAGACCACCAGGCCGTAGGAGTTAAAAACAATTTGGTATCCTATTAAAGAAGTTCAGTGGTTTTTTGCACCTTCTCATTTCTGCCCAAGTAACAGCAAGTGTTGAATGCACAGCTGAACATCAGGACATCAGTAAGAATACTCAAATACATTTCCAGTAGCTCAGTACAAATCAATTCTTGTTTGAGGCTATTTTTGTCCCTAACTCAGTGGCTGCTTAGCCTAGTGTTACTTAAATAAAGATGAGTTAGGCTGTCACACTGTTCCCAGAGTGCACAAGCATGGATTGTATTTGAAGCCACCCATTTTCCCAGGCAGAGTTACGCACGCCAAGTCTCCGTGCTAATACATATTCAACCTAGCTTTAAGGAAGTGCAGAACAGCAGTTTTCTTGTAATCTCAGCAGCACAGAAAACGCATACTTTCGGACAGCTTTTATTTTACCCATACACAGCTTGCCAGCACACAGCACATCACTGCCAAAAAGCAGTACAACTTACTGCATTTTCAGATGGCTAGAGAGAAGAGGGATTGCGTAACAAAAGGGAATAGTGCAACAGTTTTAGGATTGACAGATTTCCACTTTCTACCCACTCCCCCAACATATAAAGCAAGGAGAACAATGTTAATTCTAGAATTTTTGGTTGCAATTGTTTTAGATTCTTATAAACATAAGTTATAAAAAGTATAGGGCATAGAAACGGTTTACAAATAAGTTAATTTTCAATTATCTCACTATTCACATTAGAAAAATATACATTTTATATAGTCAGTTATTTCCAGAAGAAAGTATTCTAATTTATGGCTCCAATTCACTTTGTGAGAGCAGAACATCTTCATTTTGGCCATCTGCTTCCATTGCTAGTAGTGCTTCCACAGTTTCCAAAGGTATTCCATCAGGTGTGCGAATGTGCATTGTAGTACCATCAGAAGCAGTAACAATCACAATACCTTCTGCCTGAGACAAAACAGCAGCATCGGGATGAGACAAAATAAGCCCATCTGAAGTCTGAATAAAAATCTGTTCATGTCCCTGAGTTAAAAAGTCATGGCTCTCATCAGTAATCTCAAAGGCTACAGTTTGATCTACAGTAACCGTATTCTCCAGCTCCTGGTGTTCCTCTGTCCCACAAGAAAATTCACTCATGTTATTGTAAGCACAGTCATGGTTCACTGCAGCAGACAGGGAGGCTTCCTGGGCAGGGTTCTGGTGCAACTCAGCCTGAGCACCGTGTGGATAGTTCACTGGCAGGTGTGTTGAAAAAGTTTTTTCCATTTCCTGTGCCTCAGTCAAACCAGCACCATGAAGCTGTTCAGACTGTCCTTTCATGGCAAAATTCTGCTTTTCTTCTTGCGGTGTCTGACGTTTTTCACTGAGACCATTCTCCTCACTCACTGACAAGCTGGTGCTCTGAGTGCACGCTGCATGCTCTGACACAGGGCTGCCGAGTTCAGGAGCTGACAGTCCACCTGTTGTGTTCTGATTCACCAAGTGTGCTTCAGCTAATTCTGGTGAACCACCTGCTTCTACAGGCAAGACAACTTCAGTATGCAGCAAAGACGTGTCAGCTGAAATACCCTGTCCCTGCCTGTCTACAGGTTGGGAATACTCTATTCTCATTTCCACAGCCTGAGAGAAGGTACCTGAATTTTCAGCACTGATTCTAACTTCTGAATCAGCAAGTAAATTATGCTCCTCCTCTGTAGGTAATACACTTCCAGTTGTGCAGCATGTGATATGCCTGTCTTCCGAAAGTAGGATTTCTCCATTTAATGGATTAAGACCTGAAAAGATGAAAGAAATATGGTTCTGTTAGGCAGCCTAATGTTGCATGTCCAAAACGTTTTTTTTTTTCAGTGATAATTTTGGAGGAGACGCTAGACTGCTTTCCTCTCTCAGATTAGCAAGCCTGAAGCATTTTCTGAAGAGTTTCAGAGCACTCTGGAATGGGGGGGGGGGCAGCATAAAAATACTCCAGGTATTTTTGGGATAGTGAAATATTACTGTGTATTTCAATACCAAAGGAATGTTACAGTAGAAGTAGCCTTTTTTTCCTGTTAATCTTGAGGACAGCCTGGGCTGAAAGTCAAATATCTTTTCTTCCCATCTGGTGTACAGCCAGTAATATTAAGCAGTAAAGATCGTGGCACAAGGTGGTCAGTTGCTCATCCTCATTACCATTAATAAATTGAGAGAACAGAATTTTTACTAAGTTTAAAAGCTTGACAAGTCAAGCTTATTTAATATTTTGATAAGTCAAATCACTGTGTGACCAATGAGCTGCGTTAGCAGACCCAGACCACACTCAGCCTGAGACAGAAAGGGAAAAGCAGCAGGAATTGAGTGTTTTACCACTTGTACGACTTGGACTAAGAGCTCTCGTAAACCCAGCAGGTAGCTGAACAATAACAGCTAAGAAGCAGAAGCTTAAGCTGTCAGTTTTTATAACTGAAGATCAAAAGGAACAAAAGTAATTCCTGTTAGGGAAGATACCACTGCACGAGAAAGGAAAGCTAACAACTCAAAAAGGACTATTTTAGCTTTCTGTACTGTAAACTAGCAGAAGCCTACCAGCCTGCAGAAGTGGAACAAAGCTCTTCTAAAACAAAAACAACCTAACTCACAACCCCATAGCTCAGAAGAAAACTGTACGATAACAAGAAACGAGCACTGTCATGCAGAGAACCTTTCAGAGAAACAGAATTAAACCGAGGGGGTGAAGTGGAACAGGGAAGCGGGTAACAACACAAAAACAAAACAAGAAAGCAATCACTAACAAAGACATGCAAAGAGCAACAGAAAAGTAGCTCACAGCAACATCAGAGATTAGGTACAAAGCGGAGAGATGGAACTGGTACCGTACACACTTTACTAGAGATGGATAAGGGCTGGAATCCTTCACAACAGTGATCACAATGCCCCCAAATAGCGAAACATTTTCAGATTAATGACCAGTGGAGTCTGGGGAGATTACAGGTGGCAACCCATCTTACTTTCCTCTCTGACCCACCTGTTACCCTGCCAACCTGAGGAGCAGGGGGAGTAAAGACAAAGAAGGGAGAAAAACAAGGACGTGTGCCCAAAGACCACCGCACAAAATACTGCCTTAGTGCCAACTGTTAGCTCCTGCACCTCCCCTGGGAGGCAGGATAACCTCGAACCAGTTCTTCCCCTCCCTCGGGATCCACAAAGCTCAGATGATTCCACCCTTGCAGTCTGCTGCAGCAGGAGGAAGGACATACACACTGCTTCCTCTTCTGCTGCGCTCCCACTGCTAACACAAAGGTTGCCACTCGAAGGGATAGCACAGACAGGAAGTGGTCAGGAAGCACACGGTACAAGCACTGTTCTCCCAGTGCTGCAGTAGTATCAATGAGCAGATTATTGTGCATTTAGAATTGAGCTACTGCTGTGGCGTGCATCGTTCTTAACTTCCCTTCTTGCCAGTGAGGACTTTCCAGTTAAAGAGCTGCTTTTGAAGAACCTGGGAAGCAAGCTGAGAAATGAAACCGTAGGACAAAAAACACAGTAGCTGAAGAACAAAGATTCGTTCAGTTCCTCCATGAACAAAACAGAATTGGAAAACGTGAAGAGGTTACCATCTTTTTCAAAGAGTGTACATAAATTTCCACTCTTTTCTTTCACTTCATCTTGACTGGAATAAGCATTATTCACATTCTCCATTACGTCTTCTAACTTGGTCCTTTTGGCTGATGGCAGCAGTTCCTCCCCTGAGCTCTGTCAATACAAGAGATAATTAACTGGCTGCCACCATAACAGCTAACAACACTGGAAAAGAACACAAACTAACTGCAGGCACTTCACAGCAGAACTATCCTCGAAAATGAGACTTTGCATTGAAGTAAGAACTTCTTGAGAGGTAAGGATTTAAACACAGCTCTCACACCTCGCCAAACTACCACTGATAGATTTTGATATTTGGTAGAAATAAACTGCCCTAGTATCAACACCAAAGTTTCTCTCTGAGGCTTCATGATTCGCTGTATTGCACAACACATGCCATAAACTCCCTCCAACTTCAGCAAAGGGCTGTGAACAACCTGCCTGGCATTGTTGGCTTAACAAAGCACGGATCAGCTCAAATCTAACCACAGGCAGAAAATGGAAGAGTACTAGTCTTATTTATCCACCACCAGAAATAACTCTAGATTAAATAGAAGGGTTGAGGGAAAGGACCATAGAGATATGATTTCCAAGAAAATGAAATAGAGCACACCCTGCTACAGCTTTCAAGAGACCAGATCTGGAAAACTGACTTGCTGGAAAGAAAGGAACTGTTTTCACATACCTCTACCAACCAATTATTAGTGCAAACACTCCCCCAGTGCCTGAGCCTGCTACAGGTAAGCTCTTATTGATGAGAGAAGTTACTAGAATCAGGATCCTTCTTATCATGGGGCCCATTTACTGCCACTTCAACAGGATTGTTTTTCTGTATCATGATATTACATGCAAACGTTTGAGATTCTGTTTCAAGTACTACAGAGCATTAACCCAAAACACATCTTCAACCTGCTAGTTCACATGCAGTGCTGTAACACCATAGGAGAATATTCACAAACCCTGAATACCGTGAAAGCCTCACTTTAATACAAGTCAGATAATACCGGTATTATTTTTAAACACTTATCTATTTTAACAAGCTTTTATTTGTTCTGGTTCCATTTTGAGTTTTCACAAAAGCATTCCGTACCTCAGCTAACCGTTTTTGTCCCAGTGTCTCCACGGGCACTTGCTCACTAATCATTTTAATTACATGCTGTGAGCAAGAGTCCACACCTTGCATCTTTTGTTCGCCAACGATTGTTTCTGTAATTCCTAGCGATTCAGCAACCTTTAGAAACAGTTACAGGAAAAAAAATAAGTGAAAGTTAGTCTCTCCAATCTCAGTACATTTCCTAAAACTGAACGAGAATTTCAGTCTGACAGCAAATCACTGCAACTCTGTGAAGCATCTCCTATGTTTCCCACTAACAGAGCTGTGAACAGAATATTTGAAAGTGAACATTAACAGGCAAACTCAAAAGACTTATGAGTGCAAAGGTTATATATAGAATCCAGAAATGGTTACTAAGAGCAGAGTTTAATAGAGAACTCCGCAGAGGCTCTTCATTACTTAAAATGAAAATAAAAATTTAAGCCTTCCTATTTAAGAAGATCTGTTAGAGGCTTATATATTTTCTCCAGATTGTTTTCATCTTCATGTAGGTATGCTACTACACGACCTCACCAGGCTGTTATCTTTTGGAGAGCATAATTCTGTGTTAGGACAGCATGTTGAAACTGAAGAAAAACAAGAAACAGGTTCCATTTTGGGACTGACAGCTTCAACAGCATCCTTTTACTCCGTGCACCTTCATTTCTCCAAACAGAAACATCTGTGGTAATCAGCCACAAAACAGCCAGATGAGCAGGCAGTATTCTAAGTTTTTCAGTACATACAGTGAACGCCATGATATGTATATACATAAATTAACCACTACTAACAGCCCACATAGGGCTTCATCTCTTAACATGGATTATTGTAAGAGCCAATATTCTCTCTCTACCTCGCCTGCTCTGAGTTTTCCAGAACGTTCTCCTCTCATTGTGGTTGCAAGTTCAGTGCAGATGTACCCTAACAAGCACATCACTTAGAAATTTTGGTGGTGGTATTTTTGCTACTGGAAACAGAACGGAAAGCAAAAATATGTTACGTACAAGGATCTGTTTTATTCCTGTCAGGAGGAATACAGACCAAATAAAGGGTAAACATCCATATTAACAAAAAAAAGTCTTTCTAGACACAACTGCGTACACAATGAATCTGAAGAGTAATTGAAATAATCGTTTGTAATTCTATTAATGTATTCTCTACCTTTTGTATTTGCTAGTGTGACTGAACTGCACAGAAGCATTCAGTCTGTCCTCGTTTTGCAATGAAACCACCTATCACTTTAAATCAAGGTGACTCATTTTAAATACAGCCCTTTCCCTCCTAACTCTGAACACTGAACAAACCTTGCAGTCATGTGCAGCTTCATAGAACTCTAAATACACACATATCAGAAATCAGCACTGCTAGAACTGATATTTTCTCTTTTTTAAAGTATTTCCAGTTACATGTATATTGCCATACACTAGAACTGTAGTTTTATTACGGGTTTCTTTTTCTCTTCACTTGGTTACTGTACTTTTTAAGCAATACCATTTCTGCTCATCAGAAAACACGTTTTGTTCAAGTAACTTTACCAGGATAAAAAAAATTCAGAGAAAATATTAAAAAAAATTAGAAATCTAAAAAGCATCGAAAATAGACCAAAAAATGCCAGTTCCAAGCAGAGCATTTCGTTACCTTAGCATCTTTTATTTCAACAGGCTGCTGGCAGCTCAGAAAATCAGAATTACTGAGGTAATCATAAGCCATTTTCTTTACCATATTATGCAACTCTTCAAATTCTCTGTACACATCTGGGAAGCATGCTTTAGCTGGACAGCCTTTTTCAACCTGGAATTGAGAGAAGAAATGTGCTGTTTCCCCCTGTATATTTTAAATAACATGAAAGAAAAATCTATTGTTTCATTCAGTGTTTAAAAAGCCTATCAGGCAAATTAAGACTATGGGATCTTCAGAAACACAACCAAAGTAGCAAAGAGTTGGACTTGCAGTAAGACCAGTCAGCATTTTGCCTGTGTAAAACTGAAGCGATATCTAGAACATCTATATTCTGGAATATATATGGAATTAATGAAAGCCTCCCTAAAATAATTGATGTCTTTACATTAAAAGCATAAAACAATAATCTCACCTTCATCAACAGAAATTCATACACTGTCACAAGCTCTGTAAGACGTGGGAGAGCCAGCTCCATCAAGTCTTCGTTATCACATTGTTGTATGAGCTGTCAAAAGCCACAATGAGTTTATTAGAGCAAAGCAGCCTACAGAGATTAACGCAGCCCATGTTCAGAACAGAAAATATTGCTACTTTTCTGTAGATTACACAAAGGTGCTTTACACTACAATGACTTTCAAATAGCACAACAGACTCTCTCAGTCCCATAAGGCAGCTGCTGTTCAAAAATGCAAGTTAGGAGTATGATTCCCTTTTGGAAAAAGGCTGGAGGGAAGGATATAAATACTGTATGTTTAAGCAGCTTTCAGAACAGAAACAAACATAACACCAACAGAGGAGATGAATAAGAAATAGCTCAGAACAGTTACTACCCATATTTCCAGACAACACTCAGTCCTATAAACGTTGCAAACTCAGGAAAAGAACAATAAGAGTAGATCTAGAAGTTGTAAAATAAAATCTGCAACATATAGGAAACAAATAATCGTATCAGCTGCGTGGATTTTAATCGCCATTCCATCTTCTCCACAGAGCTTGGTGGGAGGGGAGGGGGGAGGAGGGTTGGTAAAGTTTATAAACCAAACTTCAGTTAGGTTTATTTCTTTTTACTGCATCAGGTGATGCACGACAGCAGCTAGCAACTTCCTTCTGAAGAAGAAATTCTTCAGAAGAAAAGAGAGTCTCTCTCTACATGTCAGAAGGCTCTCTGCACACAGAAAGAGTGTGGAAAGAACATTTTCCCTCGTTTTCCCTTTGAAAGCCATTATTAGTATTTTCTTCTTAGAAAATTGTCTAGGCTTTCATCAGTAAACAGGAACGTCACCTATCAAACCTTCTGAAAATAAATCTTTGCAGCGATCCAAAAACTAAAAACAGAAGGATGAGAGGAAAAGGTACTCATGAAATAATCACAGAACAGAACCATACCTCTTTTAACCTAGCTTTTCTTCTGATTACATTGTGTTCTGTTGACACACTACTAAGGGACTTTGAAGGGGACTGACCAGGTCTGCTAAGCCTTCCAGAACACCTGGATCTTCCACCCATCCTTGGTCGACCGCGTCTCCTTGGTCGTCTGGGTCTTCCAGGTCCTTTTGCTGTTACGGGTCCCCGGTGTCCTGAACTGCCTTCATTCTGTTGTTCTGCCAGCAGGTTTCTGCTTTCTGCAGACTTACAAGTCTTAATGAAAAGAAAAATGAAAGTATTTTTTCATTGTTTTATACAGTGCTTTAAGGATGGCATAACTTCATAGTGAAATGATCGAGTCTGCACAAAAAAAAAAAAAAAAAATCAGAATATTAAACAAATGCTAGGTTGAATACAAGCATAACTCCAAAGATGAAAACAAATAAGACCTGTGTACCAACTTTAGTAAACCTCATACTCTTTCTAGAAAACCTTTGCCTGACCAAAAACATTGTTTAAAACAATAAGTTACAGTACAAACTTGGAGAATCCACGTTTCCCAGCTAAAGACAGCATGTACTACAGCAACGAACAGACAGTAGTACTGAGGTTGTCTGAAGGAGAATTCCCATCATCCTGCATAAAATGAATGCTGCACAGGGAAACAAATACATAAAAATACAGACAGATGAGTCCAGTATTCTGTCCTTCCCTTTTTCCAAAGATGATAGAATAGCGTGTGGGATGAGGGGATCTGTTTGCTGCACTGGAACTGTGACCTGCAAATTTTCACGTGTCTGACAGTAACTTCTGTTTTACCAATAAATGTAAAAAATAAAAATTAAAAAAAAAATTGGGACATTGCTACACCTGAAAGATTATTTTTTTTCCCCTACACAACAGCTGCATCAGCTCTTGCTACAAACTGTTAGTCAGAGAAGAGATAACTTCACTAGGAAGAGAAGCTTCGCGTTGACCGGCTTAAAACATGTCAGAAAAAACACAGCTGAAGTAGCTACCAGCTCACACAGTCAAGATGAAAGTAGGTGCTTTGCACAGGTTAAGTCAAGCCTCACTTTCAAAATCTGCTCTAGGAAGAGCCACAGCCCACTCTCATTCCAAATAAGTCTCACCCCACAAAATCCTCTATTTCAGTAACAGAAATAGATAGAGCAGTTGATGCCTTGCTGTCTGAAAGGCATGCACAATGTTAGCATTCTTCTGTGACTGGGGAAAAAAAAGGCTGTTTATGCAAACCTGAAAACCGTATATTAGAATGCAGCTATAAAAGTGCCCTTCTGTTTCCTACCAAGCCGACAGCTGTAACACACTTTACCTGCTCAACCTGTGAGCCAGCAGTTTCTTCCAAATTGGTAGGGAGTGTGTTTTCATTATTTAAGGTGACAGCAACTGAATTCAAATGCACTGAACTCCTATTTTCCTCTCCTGTTCCACTGAGATTGTCCACAAATATACTTCCATTGGGTTTATTTGAGGGTGTTTTTTGAGGTACGGACTCCAGCTGTCCATGATCAGGGTTAAGTTTATAATGTCTTGCTAACCCTCCTTTTCCTATATAGGATTTTTCACAAGTCTGACACTTAAACATTTTGGGTTTCAGATTATAATTTGAAGAACTGAACAACGCGTCCTTTCCCTTCACCTTTCCTTCTTCATCGTCTTCTATACTCAGTTCGGAGTAGTCATCAGAATCAGACTGATGGCTATCAGCCAAATCCTCCATTTTAATGAATTTATAATCTTTAGCCTTGTACTTCGGAGGGCGTGAAATCCGTCCTGAACGAGTTTTCACTTTCAAAGACTTTTTTAGCTTGTCATCTTTCTGTTTCTTTTCAAGGCGCGGAATCACAGTGTTTGCCGAGCTGGCTGCAGCCGTGGCAGTATTTGAAGACCTTGCAGGTGACGCTGTGGCACGTGCAGTTTTCTGTCTGTTTAGCACCTTACTCGGAGTCTTGTTCACCGCTCCGTGAGATGGTACAGGTCTCTGCATAAGGAACTGAATCGGAGACTCAGAAGAACTATGCAGGAAAAGCTGCTGCTGCTGCTGCTCAGGTCCTGTAACAGGCTGTATCTTAATTATCTGGGGATTAATAACGCCAAGTCCTGGCACGCCAGCATTCCTACCGACCGACTGACTCAGCATTACAGTTTTGGACTGGATCGGTGCCAAGGATGGCAGTGGCCTTTCTGTTTCTTTCATCTGTCCTGGCTGAACTTGAACGCAAATGGCTTCCAGCTGCTTTTGCGGGGAAAAAAAAAAAAAAAAAAAGGATGATGAGTTGAGATTACCCAAATACTTCATTTATTCGATGAACACGTTTATCAGTATGACGCAGATACACGTTCAAAGCGAGGCACAAAGAAACGAGCGCACATCATTCGTTCGCCCTTTCAGCGCACCGAAGCGCTGATTTCCTATCAAAGCGCAGATCCCCTTCCTTCAAGCCACGGCTCTCCCCGCGCGTTCAGCAACGTAACCGCTGTCAACTAAAGCACGTCAGCCAGCTCACACCGCGGCACCGCTCCCCGCCCCACCGACCCCTACCTGCCGCGGGAGGAGGCGGCCGGGCGCCAGAGCCGCGCCGCGCTGCAGGGCCACGCGCTGGGCCACGCTCCGCAGCTGCAGCGCCGCGTTGTGCACCACGCCGGCCGGCGGCGGCGGCGGCGGGAGGGGCTCGGGCCGGCCGTCCCGGAGCGGCGGCGACGGTTCCCGCGGCTCCCGGGCGCCGCTCACCCTCTCGATCACCCTGCGCAGCTCCGCGGGGGCCAGAGGCGCGGCGGCGTGCCGGGACGGGGAGGGCGGCCGCTCCTCCGCCTGCACGCAGGGGGAAGGAGGGCGCGGCGGCGCCTCGCCGCCCCCCTCCTCAGGAGCCGCCATCTTGGCAGGCGTCAGCGGGCGGCAGCCGCATCGCCCCCCTCCCCGCCCCCCGCGGGCGGCACTCGGAGGCGCGGGGCGCACTCGGGGCATCGGCGGCTCGCGGGCCAATGGCGCCCCCGGGGCGGGGCCGCGCGGTACCGACGGCGGCCGCGAGGGGGCAAAAAGCTGCGGAGGTGCTCCCAACGCGTGAGCGGGGAGGCAGGCGGCCAACCATGTACGAAGACAAACGATAACGGCGTGACGTTGGGGGGGGGAAAGAAGCGCTCACGGCGTTGGGCGGTAATCGCTGCATCGAGATATCGGGAGCAGGAAGAAAAAAGTGGAACTCCTCTTGGCCCGTACGGGGATCGAACCCGCGACCTTGGCGTTATTAGCACCACGCTCTAACCAACTGAGCTAACCGGCCAGGCGTCGGGCAGGCGGGCTCCCTCAGCCCTCAAAACGATTTAGCTGCCGTCTGCACGCTTACTCGACCCGCAACGACTGTATTAGAGATGAACGGTCCTTCGGACTCCAAAGCACGAGAGAGAGACGCGCAGCGACCCGCTTTCCACTCCACAGATCCACCTCCCTAAGAAACGCGGGGACAGCCCGGATCTCAGCGCAGCCCACGGCTGCCGCTGAAAGGAGCTGCAGACATCCAACTGCTTCGCATTTCAGGAGCTTCCCTTCGGCGTCTACCAGAACAGCAGCACCGAAGGATGCAATCGAAGAACAGAGCTCGGGCGCTGGGCTTGCTATGAGCCCGGTAGGAGCCGGATGCTCCCAGCGATGCCATTCCCACCCAGCGCGGGCCAGCAGCGCGCACACCCCGAGCCGGGCAGCGCGCCGCAAGCTGCAGTGGCAGGCGGGAACCGCTAGGGATCAGGCGGCCATCGGAGATAGACGGCGGACAGACGGGACGCAAAGCCGCGGCAGCGCCCGGCACAAACCACAGCTGCGGGGCTCTCGGCTACGAACGAGGGCTGAGCACACCGCTTCCTCACACACTCCCCCCGCTCCGGGAGAACGCCTGCGGAGGGCGGGGGGAGAAAAAAAAAACAAACAAACAATGAAGACACCCCACGCGGGAGCGCGCCGAGCAACGAATCCCACCCGCACGGCGCGTGCGCGGTTGCCAGGGCGACGGGAACGCAACATGGCGCGCTGAGCGCCGGCCCGGAGCGGCTCGCAGGATGAACAGTAAGGGGCTGCGGGGGACGGCAGCGGGACCCGCTCGGCCTGAGGGCGGCAGGCCCTTCCCGAGCCGCGGGGCGGGGCGGCACGGCCGGCAGCCCCGGCTGAGGGGCACGGTCCTGCGCGGTGGCGGAGCTTGGAGGCCGCGGCCCCGAGCTTGCCTCGCCTCGCCGGGCGGGTAAACGCCGATGTGCGCTCTCTGGGTGCGGAGCCACGGGGACAGGCTTTGCGCTCTGTCACTTGCTTTCCATTCTCATTGCTCGTTGCTTCTGGGTCCTCTAGCTTTTCTTGTACACCAGCCTGCCCTTCTATTGAAGGGTGACTTCTCTGCCATTCTCACAGCTACGTCTCGTACGTCAGGCTCGTTCAAGCTGCCATGACGTGTTCTTACAAAGAACTTCTGTATATCCTTGTCCTTATTCTGTTGACTTGCATGGAATTTTGTTTTCCTAATCTCCGCCTTCTCCAACCATTTGAAGCCCTAACTTCTACCTGCCCTGAAACCACAGGGGAGGAAAGAAGTTACTTAGTGTTCACATTGCTACAGATGCCATGAAAGAGCTGGGGTTAGGCCTTCTCCGTTCCTTGATGTTACACAAGCAAGCGTAACACTGTTTGCTTAATTTAATCCTCAAAGCATTCAGTTCTAAAATGCTCGTGGAGTTTTTAAAACGCATCACTCTTCACCACAACTTTAGGTAAACTCACTGGTACGTAGTTTCATAGCTGTATTAAGCTATACGGCTATGAAAGAGGGTTACTCTCTTTCACTGTTTGCTTCAAGTTACTGTAATTTACCAATTGATTGTGCCTGCCCCCGAAAGTAGCAAAACTGCTTCTAGTAAGGTCTTTGCAATACCAGGGAAAGCATCATTAGGAAAATCAGTAATCAAATAACAAAAAAATTGACTCACCCAGCTCATGATGAGGGTCTCTGGCTATAGAGCACAACTTCCTAAGAGTCCTAACTTCCTTCATCCAGGAGGTGTTCTTCCTTCCAAGAGAAGCCCTTAAATGAGCCCAGGGAGGGGTGGACCCAGTTAGGTGGGTAGTACAGGTGAATCCCTTGCACCTGTGCTTCCTGTGCCAGCCACCCCCTTCATCAGGTGTTCAGTCATCAGTTCAGGCCATGACATAACATTTCCCCTACAGACTGTTGCCATCTAGTTGCTTTTGGATTTTTAAGGATCTCCAGAAATCTGAACGTGTGGACTTAACTTTGAAACTGGCTTTAAATTGTCGGTACACTGCAAGTCTAGTTTGTTTTCCTTCTGAATCCATAAAATCACTTACAGCAGTATTCTTATAATGTCTGAGTTCCTTTCATTTTCTCATTAAATAGTAACTTGTGTGATCACTCTCTCCTTTTCTCCCTAGGAGGAAGGCTCAAAGGCACTCTCATCTTCAGTGCCTTGGCTTGTTGAGGGTTTACATGCTAATTTTATGCATTAAAAAAACAAAAAACACTTAGACCAATGTGATTTCCGTTCCTGATTCTGCACTTGAGTCAGTTGTTTTCATTTGCTGTGGTCTCTGCTGTCATTTTTGTCACTGGTGGAGAGGATGGCTCTCCAGTGTTTTCCTCAGGTGTTTGTTATTCGCTTGTGAGCTTTTCTCATGTCTAGCGTTCTCTTGTAAAAGTGAATAGACCTGTGGTGGTTTCAGCCTAATGGGCAGCTAAGCACTTTAGTTGCTTTCTCACTCCTCTCCTTAAAGGAAGAGCGGGAGAAAAGGTGATGGAAAAGTGCTGAAGGGTTGAGATAGGGACTGGGGGTTAATCACAAATTACCATTGTGGGCACAAAAGTCTCAGCGCTGGGAAACCAATGCAGTTTGCTGCCCATTGCTAACAGACTAGAGCAGTGAGAACTAGAAGCAAAGTAAAACTACCTTCCTCCCATCCACCCTCTTCTACCTCCTTCCCTGGAGCAGCACACAGGAATGAGTGTTGCAGGCAGTCCATAATACTTCATCTCTGCTCCACCATGGGCCTCCCCTGTGCTGCAGGGCGCTGCTGCTCCTCCTGTGCCAACCTTGGTTGCAGCAAGGCTGTTTCTCTCATGTTCTCTCCCTCCTCTCTCCCAGCTGCGGTTCTTCCTTTTCTTAAACATGCTCTCCCACAGGAGCATCCAGCATCGCTTGTGGCTCAGTTGGTCAACAAATAACTAACCTGTTCTATCTGTTTGGTTTTTTTTTTTGCCACGGAAGCTGGCTCTGCTGTTGTATGAGCATGTAGCGCAGCCATTGTGTTTGTGACTTCATGGAGATCAGTTGCTACCAAAAACCCTATTGATAAGCCTTCCTCAGAAACGTTGGATTTAACTACTTTGATTTTATGACTCCCGGTTTATATTTAGCTGGGAAACTGAAACTAAAGGAGGGTGTGGTGCAAAGCATGCGTCTTGCCCTGTTGTGTTCCTCAGAGCTCACAAAAGACTAGGAATTGCTTTGCTTGAAGCGCTGGCTGCTCAGTTTCTGATAACAGGCACATTATCTAAACCCCACGGTCTCACCCATACCTTGGAGCCTCTGGTATTGTCTCCTTTATCCATAATAATTTTCAAATTCTGTTTCTGTTTCTAATAATCGTTCCATGTGTAATTGTGTAGAGAGTATCAGACTGTGTGATCGCTTTTAAATTGCTCTGTTTTCTCTCTATTTTCTAATTAGAAGGCCTCACTTGTGAGTTTGAGGGGAAGAAAAAGGAAAACAGTGTAGGAAATGAAAAGGCTGTTTGGATTTACGGAGAGGGCTGGGTTTTAAAGAAAACATGGTTAAAAATATATATATACTTCCCACGTTGGAGCAGCGTGAAGCGTGATAATCAGAAAACCTCAGCAGCAGATGATAAAAGTGAGAAAAGCACATGACAGTTCTCCCAGAAGCTTCTTTGGTGGAAAAAAGGGGGTTTGCACGGGGACAGTTTCTGCTAATTAAAATGTAAGCGCTTGCATCGAGAGGTAGAAAAGACTTTTAACAAGAGTGAAGGTAGGGGAGGAGAAAACAGGTGAAGGCAGCACGAACTGACTGCCAGTTGGAAAACATCATTAGAACGTCTCTGCCTGAGTGATTTTTCTCTCTGCAAAATTTCTTGGCAGGCTTTCTCCTCTGTGAGGCTGTATTTATACTTGTAGATTAAACATATCTGGAAATCTTCTTGGCCACAAAGAGCAACTGGCATGCAATGACCCGTGTCTATGCTAGTAAATTCCCTTACCCTCTAACCCAAGCAGTAGGACAGAATCTGAGTAACCTTAGAAGGAGTCCTCCTGTAAGGGTAGGAAGGCTTCTGGGGGTCACAGACCACATCCACGGTTCAGACTGCTGTCATGGCACTTCCTTGGAGTTGCTGCTCTCCTACTGTGATTTTGACTCCCCAGAGGGACTGAAGAGGGAAAAGGAGGTATCCTACTCTGCCTCCCTGGGTTTGGATCTTCCTCAAGCAAGAGGAGTAGCTCAAAATCAAGAGTAGAATAGTGCTAAGCAGAGTTGGGTTTTGCTCAGGTAAAATAAATGGAAGAACTGTCAAGGATAGAGTCTGTGAGTGCTGTAAATAAGGGGAAACTGGAGGATGAGGTGGGTGAAGAGAACCAGTCAGTAGGACTGAGAACAGTTGATTAGAATGCTGGAGGAGAAGAGAGGAGGAAAGAAATGTCAGTTCTGAAGGAGATTAGAAGAAGACTGAGAATATTGAAGAAATGCATTATTCTTGGTCTGTTTGAGAACTCACGTCTGAAGTTGATAGGGGAATAAAGCTTTAAAATCAGCAATTACCTTTCTTGAAAAATAAAAAAAGAAGTGACACAGTGCCAACGTACCCTTTCAAGATGTTACATCTTCTGAAAGACACGAAGCATAAATGCATTAAAAAGAAGCATTCCTGTAGTCAGAATTTAGCAAAGGATTATGGCTCGCTATGCAGTTGTCATAACAATTTCTATTGTAAACTGAAACAATGTGTTTTTGTTTGTAGAATATAAACCGGTTTGTAAGATAGGAGAGGGAACGTTTTCTGATGTTCTGAAGATGCTGAATCTTAGAGATGGAAAGTACTATGCATGTAAATGCATGAAACAACATTTTAAAAGGTATGTGTAGTTAAGATACTCTGCAGGAGTGGACTTAGTGAAATTTAGTGGGGAAATGAAAAATAAGAATTAAGTGAAGGTATTGAAATACTTGTGTAGTAACAAGTTTTTGGATGCAGAGTAGGAAGACCTCTGCTGCTTATTTTGAAGGGTCTTCCTATTTGGATTGGAGCTATTTCCTTGAGTACTTGAACTGATGTCCTTTACTGTAGCAAATGCTTCCTGACCACTGCTGGATCAAGGGGGAAACAAGAAAAATAGGGGCTGTGTGCAAGCAGAGAAATTCAGTTGACACTCTTCTCCAAATATATACGTACATATATATATATATATATATATATATGCACCCAACACTGCTTTTCTGGGTCACTGACCTCGTATTCTCAGTTAAATCTCTTTAACATCCTGGAGATCGCAGTGGGAGTGACACATTTGTACAGAAGATGTAAATTAGGACATTTTGCTCCTCAGTGAAACTTCACTACGCATCTCGGAGCTTTAGAGAAGGAAAAGTACAAGTGTGATACAATTACTGTGAGCTCAAACAAACAAAAAAGAACCCAAATACCTTCAATGAATGATGTGAGTTCTGGCTCTCTGCCGTGTTGGACCGCTAGGTCATTTCTACATCACCCACCACTGACCAGATTTGGCCAGTTTATAAAGAGTGCTTAAACTACCTGCTCAGCTACATCCAGATCAGGGGGTATGCAATCCAGTGTTAGGGAATAACAAGCCAACTTGTGTTGTGTTTTCATTTAGTATACTTTTAATGTTTTTCAGGTCTTTAACCCTCTGGTAAATTGACTGACTCATGTTTTACACAGAACAAGCCCATTCAAAGCACTTTTTCTGGTTTCAAATTGGAAAATTATGATTTGATATTTAGCTTATGTCTCCTGTTCTGATCCACTTAACAGAGTACAAAGCTCTTTGTTTCCTCCTTCCTCCTCAGAGGTTCCATAGCATGTGGTTTTGTTGATTCATATAGTCTAGGAGGGCAACATAATAATTAATCAACAGCTGAATGGTATATATTTTTCATGTAATTGCTTAACATTCAAACTGAATTTTAAATGTAAAATTTGGCAAGGCTAGACTGTCACCTTCAGCATCATGCTGAGTAATAATTGGTATGTGTGCTACACCAGCTCAGAGTGAACTGCATCATATTATGTGACATGAAATTCCTCCCAGATATGTCCATGGCACAGAAACTGGTGTCTGGAGCACAGTACGTGACTAATCATGTTGAGGTAAGTCCAGCTGCTCTGGACTGCAAGAAGGAATAGAGGAATAATCTGCTGATTATTGATTTGTTCCATGAAGAAACAAAGGCAAACAATTTATCTGATCTTGCACATGAAAGTTCAGTTTCAGACTAAAGTAGAGTGAGTTCTGACAGTCGTGGCAGGGAAGAATTACTATCTGGTTTCTGATTGCAAGTTTTCTTTTTTCTTTTTAATTCAACTTTAGTATTGAGCAAGTGAATAATCTGAGCGAAGTACAAGCTCTGAGGAGGTTGAGTCCACATCCTAATATCCTTACATTACACGAAGTTGTTTTGTAAGTATGGTTCAGTCATTTCTCCCTTATTTTGCTCAAGCAGAATGTGGTAACTTCTGGATCTAGATAGGAGCTTAGCCAGCCTTTCATTCCAGCAGAAAGAAAAAACAGCTGACCTGTCAAATTCTTAAGTCACTGTGGTGGTTTTGTTTTTCTGTTAAATGAGAGCTTGCTGTGTTTTGCAGCAATCAGAAGAACACTTCAACATCCGTATTAAGATGACAGGCTAGATGTATTTCTAGCATACCTAAACTTCATGTCATATCATGCAGTACTTGCTGATGATTTGAATCCATGTCCCAAACCCACTGAGTTTAACTGTACAACACTGTGTCTGCTGGAGACTCGTGGTCTGGCATGCTCAGAGCTCATTTGCTGCAATGCATCCTGGTACCTCAATGATCTTGGTTTGGCCTGGCAGTTTGAAGTCAGGATCCAGACAAGTTATTTGGCAGCATCATTTTTTAGGTAACTTTGCAGATACTCCTTTGCAAGTAGTACATGAGAGGCTGGTAGTCATGTCAGCAGCTTAGCTCTGGAATCCTCAGCTTCAGCTGCTGTGATGTTAATGAAGTGTAATCCAGATGGCCAACCAGCTCTCCTGGCTCTTCTGCGGTCTGTGAACTGGACTGCTGACTGTACCCCCACTCATTGGCTGTCAGGGTTAACAGAGCATTGCAGGGGGGTGTGATTAATGCAATTATCTTCTTAGAAAAACTGAAGTCCTAGAGCTGTCTGCCTCTGTAAGGCAGGGAAGTGGGAAATCAGAGTTTAAGATATACTGTTGTACCTCACGCTTAAAACTGCTGTTGTCAGTAAAGCAGAGATTCCAGTGAGGCCTTCATTTCCACCCAACACACTCCCAATGACCAAGCTAGGAAGTATTTTCAAACATGGCATAATGCTTTCCCTATCTTATTGCAAGGTTGTATCACTTCAATTTACTGGAGATCTCTTGATACTGAACAGTGGTGTATAGCTCAGAAACAAGCACTCAAGTACCTTCACCAGCTGTTGCAAAAGATACTCTGATAGTGCAAGCTATAAGTATGAAATGTCAGAGCCTGAGCTGAAAAACATGAAAGCATCAGTTGAAAATGACCATTTTAGCACTGGTTAAATTACTTTTTTTCTACAAGTAAACACGCACATTTTATTTCTACTTTAAAGTCTCCTAATTTGTTTCTTCAGTGATAAAAAAGCTGGCTGCCTTTCACTGATATGTGAACTTATGGATATGAATATTTATGAGCTGATAAAAGGTATGTGGCATATGCTTAAACAGACAAACTCTCCTTGTGTAGACTACAAAGTGGAATTAATTACACTCTGTTCACTGCTCCGTGTTATGAAATCTATAGTGAGATTTTGCGCCGTACTGATTTACTCTTTCTTGTCTGCCCAGTTGGTTAAAGCACGGATGCGTGCAGAACGTTTCCAGTGAGTCAGGCCAATGCCCCTCTATTTCTACAGTTAAACTTTCCACAACAACATGGAAACAACCTTGACTGCAAAATAAATGCTTTATATAACAAAAAATGCAACTTGAACAGGCTCTTGTTAGGTCAGGACCTCGACGAAACAACTGGAAAATGATTCCAATTTGTTTTAAAGGCCGCTGAATAATGCTTCTCCATTTTTCAGTGAGCATTTTGCACTGAAAACACCTGTTTTGAAGACTTGTGAATCTGGTTGTCAAAGCAGGTGGGATGCCACAGAGCTTAAGGAAGCATTCCTACAGAAAGAACAAAAGCCGATTGTAAAAAGGACCTCCTGCAGGCACCAAAGGAGGAGTCGGTTACAGTGCTGGAGAGGCACTTATTTACAATGTCAGTAGTAAAAGAGGAGATTCTGGTGGAGTTATTTAAAATTTGCATTGTCTTTACAGCTGGGAGATTCATTTGACTCGGCACACTACTGGCATTCAGTGTCGTGCTCTCAAACGTTGTATCTGTGACACTGAGCGTTCAGATCAGTAAAGAGTGACTCCGAGTGTTCAGAGAGGTAAAGATCCGAGGTTAAAATAGAGTGATCGAAGAAGCAGACACGAATAATGGCTGGTTTTCATTAAGGCTTTTTGTTTTTCCATGATGAATCTGTGAAGTGAGGTGAGCAGCTGGCTGTAGGCAGGAGCCCTCACTGACATGCAGTTAGTTCAGTGCGTTAAAAACAAACCTGCATTTTCTCCCTCTAGGAAATATACAATTACGGAAAAAGAGAACGTTTAGATTTGCTCTCTAACTGCCTTTATTTTTTTTCCAGCTTGCTTTCACATGGTGTACACTTCTCAGTGCTTCTCATGTGAAAAAGCCTGCCTTATTAAGCATTGAGCACAGATGGAAATGAATCTCATAGTGTCAGTGTGTTCTGTATTTATGGATTGGTTAGTTAGTTGTTCTTGTTGTGGTTGTTTGTGGTTGTTTTGGTTTGGTTTTTTTTTAATTTTAGAATAGCAAGATGGTTTTATTTGTTTGTTTGCTTCAGAAAATGACTTCGGTGGTTTCACAGTAGGCACTGGTAATTTCCTATGGGTCAGGAGCTGATCTTTCCGTTCTCTTCCCCTGGTTGCACTGACAGATTCCTGTTAGTTCAGTCGTGGCTTTTTGTGTTCACACAAAGCCACCGTTCTGTGCTCTCAGCATGTATCCCAGGGCTATCACTGACAAGCAGCCTTGCCTTGGGCTCCAGTCAGAACACTTTGGTCATTTAAAGTGAGGTAGTAAATAAGGCCCAGAGAGAGGTGGGGGAGATGGCCCGAAGAAAAATGACTGTGTCCTCCCAGTGCTGCCTTCTTACATCTTACATCTTACATTTGGCTCAGTAATGGCTTCCCAGTAAGCTTTCTGCAGTGGTAAACCTGAAAGTAGAAGAGCATCTGCTCCAGATTTTAGTAGTGAACCATGACGAGGAAAAAACAAAACTGAGCACAACTTCTTCTCATGAAGGTTTGTTTTTTTAAAATACTACCAGTGACCAGAGGTGGCTTGAATCGCCAAATCTTTTAAAATCTTCTACTGAAATCAGCGAAAATCCGGATGGTGGAACACCATCTCTCTCTACTGGGGTAAGAGTATTACACTTCCTGATGGAAGTGAGCTCTGTTTCAAGTGCCCGGAGAGCTGATCCTGCTCGGTGGATTAGGGAGGAGGAGTGGAGGTCCCCTCCTCCTGCCCCACCCATTACCCACGCTGCTGGCATCCTGCACACCACTACCTGCTTTGGTTTGCAAAAATGGGATCGCTTCTGCCACTGCTGACAGCGTTGCAGCATTATATAAAGGCATTATAGCGAGATTAAAAGGCCTCTGGAGCCCATGAGAGGAAAAAGCCCAGTAGTTACTGAAGGGCTCTGAAAAGTAGATTGCATTTTATTACTGTTATTCTTGTGCAACAAGCTGAGCTACCTGGGTTGAGCTGCAATTTGCAAGTCAATAGTGAATCATGGACATTTAAGCGTCACATTAACTTGAGGTGACCGATAGAAATCTTGAACCTTAAAGCCTGTAACTTTTTTAGAAAGGAAATCAGATGTTCAGCAGTGAAATACTGCAGTTCTCTCAGAACTTGGAGATGCAGATAATGGAATAAAAACAGGCAGTAGAAGTTAAGGCCCTTTGCAGACCACTGAAAGGACAGTTATGTTAGCTGAACTATTCTGATCCTTACTGAAATTTAAGCTATGCCTGAATTTGAGTGGAAAATGGATTACAAAGCCAGCTATAAAAGACAGAAATAGCCACAAATTTAATGTCAGTGCACCACTGGAAGCTGAACAGCATTTCCTCGTATTCTTCCGTTTGCTAAAAATGACCTGTACACCTTGAAATGTAATTCTAGGACGGAGAAAGCCTTTGCCTGAAAAAAAAATAAAGAACTACATGTACCAGTTATGCAAATCTCTTGATCACATACATAGGTAAGAGACCAGGTGCAGCAACACCTGTGCGGTAAATGCATCTTACACTGATTTTAGGGTCGTGGCTAAGCAGATCCCTACGAGTACCTGAGGCAGCAGGCTGCTGCAGGGTGAAAAAGGACATTGCCCAGACGCAAGCTGGTGGGCAGTGCTGTTGCCAGCACTGGAGGGGAGCTGCAGGAAGCCCTCCTGGGAGCATGGGGCCCTTTCCACTCTTTTGTAACCACACAAGAGGAAAAGATCTCGTGGCCTCCCCTTCCTCCACTCATCCTTTCGCCATCCCCATACCTGTAGCTCTTATCCCACTGTGGTGGTAAAACTAATTTGTTGGCTCTGCTGTTGGTAAGGCTGATGGAAGTGTTAGTTACTTTGTGGATGATTTGCTTGGTTGGTTTTTGTTTGTTTGTTTTACAAGTTAGTGGAAGCACTGATAATATTTATCTGTGCACTGAGCTCTTCTCTCTGATGTGTTTCTATTTGGTACAGAAATGGGATATTTCACAGAGATGTGAAACCAGAAAACATATTAATAAAGGTAATGCGTTTTATGTGGACAATATTACAAGTACAGTTTTTATTTTCTATATATATATATATAACATTATTATGTAAGTGTATACTTATATAAGTAACCATATATGTTATTATGTCATTTTTATATATATAATATATCCAAATTATATAATTTATATAAATTGCATTAAAAAGTTGCCTCTGTAGAGGAATGAGTGAAGAAGCAGATTTGTTACTGGCACTAACCTGAGGCAAAGCAGACGTGTTAGAGCCTCTGTGTCCGTGCCCGTGTGTCGAAGCCCCAAGGCCAGGCTGGATGGGGCTGAGAGCAGCCTGCTCTAGAGGGAGGTGCCCCTGCCTATAGCAGTGGGTTGGAGCTGATTTATCTCAGAGGTCCTTTCCAACCCAAATCATTCGATGATTCTGTGATGCTTCTCTGCCCATGTGCAAAATGATCCTTAGTCATCAATTAATATATATTTTTCCCCGTGTGTTAATTTAGAGATGAGCAACAGGGTTCAGTTCTCTCTTTCTTTCTAGGTTTAATCTTTACATTTAGTGGAAGTTACTCTCACAGAAGAGAGCAGAGTAGGTTTTGGAAGATTTCTTCATTGAAATCTGTTCTCTCAGCAGTTTCAGAATGTTATTTTGCCGATGTCTGAAAATCAAGGATTTTAAATTCCAGTTGATGAAATATTATTTTGTGGGGATATTTTTTTCTTTTTTTTAATGCCACAGAAGCACACAGGAGAAAACTGTTGCAAAGAGAAGCTTAAACCATCCGTTATGTCACTGCTAAGCACACAAAGTCAGAGAAAATAACTTAATCCAGATGTCCTATTTAGCAGTCTTCCTTTCAGTAATAGTCCGTATGCTTTTCAATTAACTCTGAGCTCTGACTTTTAATGATGTAGAGAAAGGCATTTATGCATATTGTGGGACACAGATCTCTTCAACTCTTGGGGCTGTGTGCTATTTAAATGCAGTTTTACTGCTGTAACACTCCCCTTGGGCTTTCTGAAATTTTATTCTTCAAGGAATCTGTGATTTCTTTTATGGCAACTACTTCACACGTGTCAGGAAAATCCTCGCCTGAATATTTCAGTGTTTCTAAATTCAACATACTTTATTTTTTTTGCAGCAGAATACCCTGAAGTTAGCAGATTTTGGATCTTGTAGGACTATATATTCTAAGCAGCCATATACAGAATATATCTCCACACGCTGGTACCGGGCACCTGAATGCTTGCTGACAAATGGCTACTACAGCTACCAAATGGATATCTGGAGTGCTGGCTGTGTTTTCTATGAAATCACAAGGTACTGTGCTCAATAGCCAATACAAATACTGACAAGGAAAATAACATTTTTGAACAGTCCCCCACTCCCACGCCCGTGTCCTTGTATTTGAATTTGGCAAAAATGTATTTTATCTGCCCTGACTCTGAAGCACGGCTCATGTCCTGGCACGAGTACCACTACTAGCTTATTAATGCAGTTAATACATTCATCGCTTTTAATAGTAAAGATGGCAATTTTTTCCCCTTTTTCATGACTTACTCTTCCGTGAACAGAGGAGATCAGAGAAGGCACTCCCCTGGATTGACTGGTTGGTTTGTGAAATGGTTCGTTCAAGAGCCTTGTGCCAGGCCAGGACCTTATGTGCTGGGATATATTCAGGGTGGGTTCCGGTGAAGAAAGTGTTCAGAAAAAAACAGATTAAAGCCCTATAGGACAATCAAAGATGGTGAAACCGTAACTCAGTGAAATGGTCCTTGGTCTTCAGAAAACAAAAACCTGAAAAGCCACCGTGAGGATTCCTCCAATCTTTCTGTGCCATAGCAACAGCAGCAGTCCTTCTCTGTCCTCCTCCCACACTGCTGCCTCTGATACCCAACCAGGAGCAGTAACATTTGCTTTGCTCCTTTCCTCCTCCTCCACATGGCAAGTGCAGCTGCTGCCATCACATTAGATGACAACGCTTATGCTTTGGCTGCTAACTTGTAGAAACAGTTCTACTTCGGTCAGAAAACTGTTAACAGAAAAATTCAAATGGGGTAGTTCTCTTGCAAAGTAAATTGGGAACAAATGTTTGTAAGACGTCGTGTTTCCCCATTCCAGTTGGAATTGGTGTCCTTTGAAGTTTTGCAAGGAAAGTACGTGCTACAAATGGGATATTGCCTCCCAATTTTAGCTTAATGTAACAAATGTCAGTCTTTGCAGCCACTGCACATTTTCAGAGATCTAACACACATGTTCAGAAAGAAATGAGGGATGTTTCTCGGAAATATGTGGATCTAAAAAGGTACAGCTTTGCCAAGCTAAAGGAGGTTATACACAGGTTTGTTTCTTCTTCAGAGGATCTTAATGGCAGTTTTTGCTGCTGAACATTTGCCGAAGTCTTACACTTGGGACCACATTTTTATCTTACTCAGCCACACTTGTCTTTCAAGTCCTCTTCTCCCTTTCTCTGCTCCTCATAGACCCGGGTTCCTGTGCTGCACAGATTCCTGCCTGCTTCTCTTTCCTGCCTCTCTTTGCACTTGGAGACGGTGAATTTCTGACATTTCTGTAACTCACACGGAAGCCACTCCCACTCCTGCTGGAACTGTGAGATACAGCTGCCCACCAGGAACCCAATCTTTTTCTCCTTCCTCACAAAGAGATTCGGAGCTGTGTGCAGACAGCTGTTGGACTGAATTTACAAACCGTTAATAGAAGCTTCTCCCTTCTACAAAGGGGGCTGAATGTTTGGCTTTCAGGAACTGAGTGGTGCTAATGAAGATGTATTTCTTTAAATTGTGTGCCGAATGAAATGTTCTTCTTGCATGGAAGAAGGGAACACATGCAAGAATTAAATGTTAGTGGACCTAACTTGTGGAGTCAGACTGCTCTATTGGTAACCACGTCTTCAAGGACTCTTCACAAGTTTTATATTAACTGAGGATCAGGCTCAGGAATGTAGTTCAGATTACCATCTCTCCACTACTGCTGTTTGTAAGGAACCCGTGTGTAGGAATGGAATGTTTCTTATAAATATGTATTTCTTTGTGCGTACACAGGGAGAGGGACTGCTTGGTTTTGCTGTCTTAAAAGGAGAAAAATGCTGTTTTGTGGGATCTGCTACTTTGGTAGCAGAAAACAAAGTCCCATCTCCATTACCTTTCATGAGGACGGATGTTGTCCTTATGTATTTTACTCCATCTATAGATCTCTGTTTAATAACCCTAACTACCCTTTCCATCCAAAAATGCAGTAATCTGCTGCTCACTTATCCTGTCGTTGCTGACTGGTATCAAAACTGTTCACAGATAAATAATCCTGAAGTTTATCTTTCTCTTAAATGGAGAAAAACAACAACAAACAGTGGCAGCGATGTCACTTGAACTGGTTTAACTGCCTGCTGTGTAACGCTGCTACCATCTCTTAACTTTGCAGTTTTCAGCCTCTCTTTCCTGGATCTAATGATCTGGACCAAATTTCAAAGATTCATGATGTTATAGGCACTCCTGCCACCAAAACTCTCACCAAGTTCAAGCGGTAAGTTTGCCTTCTCACAGCTATCAGTCTCAGCAGTTAAATATTCAAAACACGGGGGTACAGCTGGGATGTTTCTGGGCAGGGAACCACCAGCACGTTCTACTTGTGCTGTGCCAGCTGCTGACCAAAGAGGTGTGTGCTTCCTACCCCTCTTCCCCAGAGATGGTCAGACATTTGTGATCCTCGTAGGCAGAGCAGAAGAAACCTGAGCTTATAGCAGTCTTATTTGGTCTTTTTTCTTCTATACTATCCTTAAGGCCATTGACATAACCTGTTAGGAAAGAAAACATTTTCTCCAAGTATTAATAATAGATGATTGCCTAAGTCTAATTATTTTTGTTCAAGCATAAGCTGCAATTTTGCTCGGAGTATTTCTGTTCAGTGACAAGGCTTATCTGTATTTTAACACAGGTCACCAATTTTGAGTTTTCATTTCCCTTTTCAAAAAGGAAAAGGAGTGCCTGCTCCGGTGCACAATTTGTCTGCCAAGGGATTAGCTCTCCTGTACGCAATGATACAGTACGATCCTGACGAGAGAATTGCTGCCTGCCACGCGCTGCAGCATCCTTATTTTCAGGAATTCTGGCAAGTGACTTCAGATTATTTCAATCGTGAACGCTAAGATCAAGAAGCGGAAGAACACCGTGTGTTTATTTCCAGTGGACTGAAGTTTGCTTACGGTGCTAATACTTAGCTTTTGCAATACAATGAAATATCAGTCAGTGTAATTCTTTGCACTGAGTCCAAACTTCGCTTAAAGCACAGCTGATGTTTTCCCTCTTTTTCTCTCCTTTTTCCCCCAAATGTTTTAGGGCAGCTGATACGCAAGCTTTGGCCACACACAAAAAAGTAGGATTGCTGGAAAATACAGTAGGGCGAGTATCTCTGCACTTGTGGCAGATCCCAAAGGAAAGTCAAAGACAGGTAATATTTATGTGGAAGCATTGACAGTTCACCTCGAGAAAATAATCTGTGAGACTGAGCTCGTTAGCTAGAAACAAATGTTTTACTTTAGCTGACGACTTGGTTTTACTCAGTCCGCCCAAAACCAATCTTCCTTGGGTCTGGAGCAGACCTCCATCGCCCCAAACCCTGAGTTTTAGAAAAAATAAGTTTCTTTGGTTGTCTCCTCTTTTAACATCATTTATCAGTGTTCAGATGACACCCAGACAAATCTTCACTGGACTCAAAATAGTACAGGGTTTGTTTTGTGTTCTCTAAGCTGTTCTCAGAGAAATTAAACGTTAAAATGTCTTTATCCTAAAAGCATTCTCTTAGGAAAGTCCAGGAAAAAACAAAACGTCAACGTGGACCTCCTCGTGGAGAACTACCAATGTTGAGTCCTCCTGGAGCAGCTAACCTGCCTTGCCCTACTACACCCACTTCACATTCAGTTTTTCCTGCAGCTAAGGAAAGTGGTGAAAACTCTGTGCTGCAGTCCGTCCCATTCATTGGATCGAGTACCAAGGTACAGATTCTCAGTTGCTCATTAAAGTCTAACAGCAAAATACGTTTTATGGAGCATGCTTCAAACTTCTGTTGTTTCTTCAACAGTCTGAGAAACAGAAGACTCTTAAGTCTTCCCTGAAACATTACCACTTACCTGCAATAGAACGAAGAGGAGGACGTTACGGACCGCTCTGAAGGTAAAACTGCAGTGAGACAGCCCCTGTTGTGCTTTCGTTGTGAGAGACCCAGTGAAAACAAGTGTTATTTTGTGTTTCTGGCAATGGTCAGAAACCCCCTGAGCTATTTAACTAAACTGAACTACGCTACACTTTCTAAATATGTATTTTTTTCCTTTTAGAACCCAATGGAGGAAGGGATTGGTTAAAAACATGAGAGATTTGTTGAGGTTCAGTATTAGGAATGGACCGTTACCCACAAAATACAAGTTTTCATATTAGCTAATAAATGGCAGCTAATTTCTGGACAGTATTTACCTCCTGTATTTAATGACTTCAGTCTCAAGCTTTACTGGGAACTTGCAGATTAATTTTGACACAGTGAGTGTAACTGGTCAGTGTTTTTTATATACGTACCAGTTAAGAGGGTAAGCAACTTTTTAGCTGATTCAAAAGCAAACCAGCTAAGACTGCTCACATTCTGTCCTAGCGGAGGAATTTAGTCCACCAACAGATTGGAAAAAAGGGACACTTCAACAGCAAAATGCAACAGCACAGGTAGATGCTGATTCTCATTTTAGTTTGAAACTTGTGTGGGTGAAGGTCATCTTTCCCCCACTTCCGAGTAGAAAATAATTCCATATAACAGTGATTGTATCAAAAGTGAGTGTGAGTATGGGAAGGCACAGTGAGCAGCTGAGTTATGCTGTCCTGCTACTGGCATTCATCCTTGTATGGCAGAAGTTCCTAAGATGGCGAGAAAAGGTTATCAGGCTTTGTACATCACCAGCAATTTTCTCTCACATACATGCTGGGGGCTGTCGGACTGTTAGAATGAAAGAAAAAGCAATTCAGCAGATTGCTTTTCTAAGAAAACTAGGTATTTCCTATGAAGCACCACTGTGGAATGTTTTCTTCATTTATTTTAAGCTTTCAGGTGCATTTTGCACATTTTGGCACATACAGTGCTTCGTGGACATTTATTTAAGAACAAGTTCCTTATTGCTCTTCTTCTTCTGGAAACCAATTACGGTTCCCTGTTGGATTAGTGGGCAAACCTGAGTTTTCTCACTTGCTTTCTGGCTAAAACACATTCAACTTTAGAATATGAATTGGCCAAGCTACCTACCCTCATCCTTGCAGCTGAAATTCTACGTCACGATGATCAGTTTCACTATTTAATTTGCTTTAACCTACCACTGTTTTTTCCTGCCATGTTAAGAGCTGTACCTTTTGTAGAACACTAAATGATTCCCAGGTAAGCTGTTTTCTTCCTATAGTCAGTTTTTTCACCTTTTCCTCAACTGTTTCACTTTGTCTTAACCCCCATGAAGCGCTCATGTAAAGAACTCTCCAGGGAGATAACTACATCAGTTTTCAGTGGCAAGGTTTACCTGTATTTTAACAGTTAAACCCAATGAGTTAATAAAACAGAACTTCTGAACAACAATGCTGCTCAGTTTCAGTACTTTCCCCGTTCTGTGTATTTTAGAAAACTCCAACTACACGAGAATTGCAAAGTACAGTTCTGTCTTTAAATGAAGTGGGCAATCCAAATGCCAGTTTATGAATGCACTGGGCACTTCTTTATGTGCTGGCTGCAGGACAGCAATGGGAAATGCAGTTACAAGCAGCTACTGCTGTTGTTTCTCTGCAAGTTTTCATTCATCTCCTGCCTGAAGGCACCTGTTGGTTACTTGCAGTTAAAAGCAGTGCACACAGGTCTGTGGCCAGCAGCAGGACGGGTGCTTGGTTGCTGACTTCCAGCCTACTCTACTCAGGCATGCTGCACTCTCAGGACTGCAGCCTCAGCTCTGCTCGGCCTACCCAAAGCCCGTCTGCAACACTGGCCACGAGGCTGCGTGTTTCTGCACAGGGACACAGGCCATTGCTGGGGCTTGATGCGAGGCACCACCTCTCTGTCCTTTTTCAGGGCTTTTTTTTAAGTGCTCCGTTGCCAACTGACTAAGATTTGTGTTTAGAGATGTGTTTCTGTAGTAGCTATCAGCTTGAAACTGCTGAACAGTCAACAAGATGCCTGTAAGAGGGAGCAACGAGTCCTCTCAAAACCACCTCTCCTGGTCTCCTGCGTGCTGACATAACTTCAGTTTGCCAGGTCAGAAGGTCGCTGCGTCTGCTACGGCTGCATTACTCACTGCTGAACTCCCAACAGAACCAACACACAGCGCGATGTCATCTCCAGATCCTTACCCTGCAGAGCTGCCTGCGAGACTTCTGCTACGTGGTGAAGGAGAATGGCCCCAAGTTCCTCCGTTTTCCCCAGTCAGAATCCAACTGTATTAAATACGAAGCAGTGCTCCAGGTGAGATTTTTTTTTTTTTTAAAGGAATTTGTTCTACAAAGTTGATATTATATTTCTGTACCAAACATTTAATTCAACAAAGGATTGATTACATCAAAACTGACCAAATTTGAACAGAAAGTAAACAAAAATGCGTATTCAAGATAGTTTAATATGTATTTTCTGAATTAGAAATATCACTTTCTTAAATGAATGAGCTTCTAGTGTAATGATCCATTAATCCCGTCCCCGTCACTGAATTACATCATTTATACATATAGTACAGAGCTGATTGCAGTTGGAAACAACAATATTAAAATAAATGTTTAATAGATACAAAGGATCTTTTCTCCACAACATAGTTTTTTCCGGTGTTCAGACACCAATTTTAAAGTAATTTTCTATTAGCATTAAACTATTTAAGTGCAAAACAATTCTGTTTTAAAAATCTACGATTGCAGCATCCATCTTCCTGAATAACATTGGAAGCCGGAAAGTAATGACTTTCATGTTCTATGAGTGCATTCCAGGCTGTCCTCTCGCCATCTCTGCTTAAAAAAATCAGTGCAAAATAAACAATGGTGAAGTACTAATTTAACCATTGAGCTTACTTCGATTTAAGAAACATACTTTATTTTACACTATGTATACTTTTATTTATATATTTATATATATAGATTAAATTACACTGGACTTTAAAAGTATAAAGAAAACCCCAAACGTTACTGTTTTGTGACCGCGGCACCAAAGGAAGCTTTTTGCTCTTTCAATGAAAACTTCCTCGGGCGAGCAGCTAGCAGTATTAGCTGTAATAAGAACGCGTTACATTATTCCTTCTCAGATTACTATGTGATTCACATAATTCCATGTTTACACTCTGCCACATTATAATTTGTGATGCTCTTTGCCTGAAGAACAGCTCCTGGTTCCATTGCCATTACTTCTTGTCCTGTGTTCAGAGATTTGCTAGCAGTAGTGTGGTGGCTATACTACAGTTCCACTTGGAGAATTGGCCTGGTTTTGGGATGACAATAAACCCTGCAAACAAAGCAGTTTACATTAATCCAGCAAGAGAACCTGAGAGTACTTTCATAAAATCATTAGCCTGAAGCTAAAAGTAGCACAATTTAGCTCTACCACCGCTTGCTCACTGCAGGTATCAGCACCTTCTTCCCCACAACACAACCTAGTCCTGTATCAGCCAGCAGCACACGGCAGAGCTGTCAGCGTGAGAGCGGTGCCGATTCTGCCGCGCGGTGCGGACGCTCCACTGCGGTGTCCGTGTGCTCGGAGGCACCGCGCAGCACTACAGCCATCACTTCACTGGGGTAGCGACAAACGGACCTATTTTCAACAGCAACAAGGCTGGCAACTGGCCTGACACGGGACAACATCTAGTCTCTTATACGCCATGAAATATTACAAGGTTCAGATAGAAAAATAGATTCTGTAACCACATAGCGAGCTTGGTCGTTGGATGAGAATGACGCACCGAGTAAGAGCTCAGTAACATTTCCCATTACGACTTAAGCGTGTGTTCAGGATTTATTTAAACTGCACTGCTGTTGTAACAACATGAGGCTTTATTTCAGGTGCAGTCCTGCTGCTGTGCAGCAGCCCTAGCTCATCAGGGGCTGCCGTTCCGTATGAAGGCAGCTGTACCGTGGGCAATAGGCCCTGCTCTCGATGTATGCACAGTAGCCCCTTTGTAATTGATCACACAAAAGGAACCATACATCAGTTATTCAGGGAAAGCTTCATATCAAATTGCCACTTGGTTTTCTTGCATTCTCGTTATTTAATTAAAACAACTGCCAGCAGACTCGCACAATGGCAGCTAAGTTGGAAGCACACCGCTGACTGTGGCTGTGCAACTCACACTAGGTAGGCATGACAAGTGCGCTTGTACCAGTTCCTCTCAAGAGCTACCAGCTTAGCTTCTTACCTCAAAAATAAAGTTCCTGTGACTCAGATCCATCAAACCAGACAGGTTCGGGCAGCATTTAACACGCAGTGCAGAATTAGGTCACGTCTTGAGAATCTACAGGAGCTCTTTCTTGCTCAGGTCCCAGAACTGAACGGTCACTACTGATGGAAGAAAACCCTGAGCACAGCCAGAGGTGGAAGGAGGGCTGGGTTCAACTCAGACACTCCTACTAAAACAACCATCTTTCCTTCAGCAAAGAAGATTACATCCCACTAAGCAAGTTTCACGTACCCTGGAGAAAGGTGTCCAAAAGAGATTATTTTCAGTCTTCGTTAACAAAGTCACATGGTTCACATGCAAACGTGTGCTTTATAAGCACACAGAGGATACTAGGGATGGTGTGACACAAAGTCCTTTTCAAGAGGATCAAGCAAAGAGAAATACGCGCTGTTCTAACACTGCATTTGAGATGCACAGTCAAGATATGAAGAGTCGTTTATGTTCCTGCACCTCCTGTAGAAACAGGCAGCACGTGCTGAAGTGTAGTGCAGTGCCTCATTCCCCAGGGAATGCAGCAGCTCCAGAACACAAGTTCCAAGGCCAGGCACAAGGATTCCCTCAGTCCTGGTTTCATCTCCCACGCTGTGCCAGGGCCCCACAGGGATGTATGGGAACAGTGGGAACTGCTACCACAGCCCGTGTTCCAAGTGAACAGCTCTGAGCAGGCAGGGCACAGGGACACCAAACCAGAGAGAACATTACAATTGGTGCATGTCGGTGACTACAGACATTTCAGAAACTTCCTAAAACTTTGCAAATATCACCTTAGAGCATGACCACACTACAACACCACCACTGCTATCCCCACAATTTACTTCCGTGCCTCAGGTCGGTGTTGCGAGATCCTCTGAGCACTCAGTCTTCTGAAACCATCCCAAGAGCGCGGATGTTCACACAAGGAAAGCAAGAATCAAGTCAGGGCTTCAGGTGTGAAGGGCTTACAGAAGAGGGTAAGAGCTCCAGGTGGCCCTGAGTAGCAAGGAAGATTCTAAGCAGTTTTGCCACGGTAAACCACCTCTAGGAAGTCCTGTTCAGAAAAAGCACGTGACTGCTCCAGAAAGTGACTTTGATACAAAAACTACCACATCAGACTATGAGGTGTAATATAAAGGATGTGGGACTGGAACATTTCTGATGATGTCCTCCAGGGATAAGGTTATAACCACCTAAAAGTTCCTGTGTGGAAAGAAAGGATAAAGGAATCGGAGCACAGAGCTTTCTGTGGTGAAACACCCAGGCTGGGCAGGCGGGTGCTGAAGGATGGAACAAAACCTGCAGCACATCATTAGGGCTACAAAAACACTGCTGCTTAACAGCTGTGACAGAGAAGGTGAATAATGGAGATAGCACAGCTTGGGATCTGTCGTGCTGGAGAGCGCGTACCACACCCCAGCTTCGTTTAAGAACAAACAGATCGTACTCAGCATGCAACAGAGACAAACACCAAGAGGTTGTTCAAAAAAGTTCTGAAAATAAATGTAGCCTTTTATTAGCACTGTTATCTTGTCAGCACGTGACGCTAGCAGGGGGTGAGAAACAGAGCAGTTACGAGACTCGAATCAGGAATGGGATAAAAGCACCTTCATCAGAAGCTCAGAGAGAGCCCCGGGGAGGTGCCGCATCACTGCCGTTCCTCTGGGCCGCTGTGGCAGAGGGCCGGGTTGTTTTTCTGACAGCAACGTGGGAGCATCACGCGTGCAGCTTCAGGGCACACTGCCACACCACACTGATCCACGCATCCCAAAACACACAGCACTTTGTGCAGTTAGTAAAAACTTTGAAGCCATGCTGACAGGCCTGCATGGGGATAAAAAGCCGTAACAAACGCAGTCACAAGGACCACTTCCATCCACTTGCACAGCCCTCAGCCCCGAGGTCTGCTCTGAAAGCCCTGCAGAGATCAGGAGATCGGCCCTTGCACTTCGTGAGATGGCACAGGGTTGTTTTTAAGAAATGCCATGACTTGTTTTTTTCCCTTCAGCTGATCGTATGAAAGACAAAGTTTCCTAATGGAAACAGTGGGAAAGATCAGGATGAGACCACCGACTGTAAAAATAAATCAAGATGCTGCTGCTAATTAGAATAAAAGCCATCAGTAACTACGGAGTCGGTATTTTCTTTACATAAATTTGAACAGAACGAATTGGAGCCCAGGATTTCACTAATGGAGATAACAAACTGCACATCAGGACACACAGTCAAGTCACTGTAAAGCTGCTCCCTGTGTGCCAGCACACAGCTCTGCTGGCACACGCAGTGCTGCTGGGATGGTAACATGTCACAGCTCTGCACACTGCTGCTCCGCTCTGGAACTGAAAAAGAAAGCAAAGCAAACAGTGCAGTGTAAACACAGCCACTGTCAAACACTTTCTGCACACACGTAGGCTAAAAGGGCCCAGAGTGCACATCACTAATGCAATGAGGCCAGCAATAAACAACAGCAGAATTGATGAATGCCCATGCAGAAACGCCATCGACTTGTTACGCCATCACTGCATCGCCAATATATGAAATAATAATTCTTGGCAGGGCACCGCACACACAGACTGCTCTTGGTCAGAACCGCAACACCGACAGCCACTCAGAACGAAAAGTCATCCAGACTGAGACCTTCAGCTGACGGAAGAGCCCACAGCCTAATGCTGCATTTGAGCAATAATACGCTCAAACAAAATGAGATTTCGCACATTTGTTTAAAATCCTGCAGTCGCATCAGCTGAATTGGATTAAGATTAGCATGAACAAATGGCCAACAGTGTCTTATCCAGATGAGTCAGCATTTATTAGCTTAAATCGTTGAACTGCATGTATTTACTAAATCAGATACTAAATCAGCCTCTGGTGGAGTCAAAATTAATTACTGAAGAACGTTAAGGAAGTTTCGAGGAAGCGCCTGCTGAACAGCAACAAGACCTGCTGCAGAGAAACGTCTCTATGGGATTCAGGGGGACACGGCCAAACCGACAGCTATCTATCTTTACAGTCTGTATACTGTAGAGTTTTAAATGTGTTATTTGCATTTGCTTGGCTCTGTTTGTTTTATTCCAGCAGTGTTATAGGGAAGCACAGCTTTTCAGACCGTTTGGCATATCAGATCTCCAAAGAGCATGTAGTGGCAACACACAGATTGCACTTGCAGCCTCACTTCTGCATACCCAAAGGAATTTTTCTTCTAATAGAGATGTATCACCACTTTGCCTGCGATCAATGAAAGCTAGCAGGCTAGCAAAACATCTTGCTAAAATCACTATGGTTATTTCAAGACTAGTTTTTGATTGGCAAATGGAAGAATTTTTGCTTATTTTCCTGCTGGAGAGGTGTAAGATGTAACAAAGTGTGCACTGGGAAAAGCACAGATTGCTTTTGCCAGCAGAAAGCTGATTTGACTCAGTCAATAGGAACTGCAGCTCCATTGAGGCAGGGAGGGCTCACATGGAGACAGCACTTGCCTCTGCAAACTGTAACTCCCAGGAAGGTTTCAGCTTTCTGCATTGGAAAATAACACCGTTGAAATAAACCAGGAGAAAAACTGGGGGAGAATCAGATGACTTAAGGGAAGCTCATCTTGGTTAGCTGTTTGAACAACAGCTTTTGCATCACATGATGTAATCAGCCCGCATCCGCTTTCAGGGCAGATTTACGTTGCTTTTCCCTTGGCCCCTGTTCTCAAATACACGTACTATACACAGGCCATCACAAAGTGGCCAACTCCAAATGGCCTCTCCAAGTACCAGAACGTTCTCCAGTTCACGTGAGAGCACTTCCTCAGTTTTAGTCTACAGATGACTTTTCCCTAGGAGATGAAGAGAGCCCTACCTCAGTCAGACAGGAGCCAGTTAAGAAAGCTCTTCACCAAAACTTCCCACTGAAACACTTCAGTCAGCATCACTTGTTGGCTTCCTCCAAGGCTTAACACGGAACTACAGCTGCAGGGGTGAAGCCATCACTAGGCCACCCAGATGAAGCACAGCCTCATCTTCAAGTTCAGATGAGCTTATTTCCAAACCAGTCAAAGTTTTCCTAGACTAAAAACACATGAATCATCTGAGCAAGCCACATCCTCAGGGCTGTAGATTCAGCACTCATTGGGTAAATGTCGAAGTCTAACACTGGAATACACAACGCACCCTGCACCAGAGTCCACAGAGGAAAGAGCTCCTGTAGAGTCCTTAGAAGGAACAGCAAATGCTGCGGCCCAGCTCCTGCTCGGTGGCTAGGCACAACCAGCCCAGACACGTCCATGTCTGTGTCTTACTGAATCTGAGTTCAAACAAAGTTGATAAACGGTTTTATAAATACTCTATTACTCTAACCCTACAAAAATAAAATAAAATAAAAATTATATATTTATATTTATGTATATATATCAGAAGACATGACCGTATCAGCAAGATTTAAACATCAAAATGTATGCGTTATGTTGAGCTGAAGGGAAACATTTACTCAGAGCCGGTTACAGGATGCGATCAACTTTAAAACATGGCAAGTTAACAGTTTGCATTGTGGCCGTTTGTTCAGCACAGTGTGACAGCAAAGGACCACCTACAGACTGCAAGATGAATTAGAACTCAAATGTGGAGAAGGACTATTGAAAGTTATCTACATTTACAGTTCAATCACACATTTTTATTTAACATCAGTATACAGAGGACAACCCCAGCAAGTTATTTTGTAATGTCAAGTATTTAGTAAAGTTCTTCAGCTGTAACAGTGACAATAGAACAGCTAAAAATAAGCGGTATGAAACAAACATGATTCTCTTAAAATTATAAATATACCAACAATACTTCTTAAAGCTTAATTATTGCAACAGTTAAATTAACAATAGTTCATGTTAGAAAGGCTCTATGAAATTTATTCAAGTTGTCAAGAAATTAGATGGAAGTGTAAAAAGGAAATACATATGAATTTTACTTTTGATTTTCACTAAAGGTAGTCAATACAATTTTGTACAGTATCACCTAACATGTCAATCTTTAACAAACTCCAGTATACAGAATTCATAAAATGCAGAAAAAAGATTGTTTAATTTTTACATGTAAATCGACAGTAAATTAACTGACACAAATTTTATTACTGTAACATAAGCAGGCCAGCATTTTAAATATTAATTTAGAAGCTTTATATTGTTAAAGGGGCAGACATATACAGTCATCGCAAGTACATAACCAAATTGTATGAGGTGCTAATTCGGAACATGGGGCCTCTAAAAAGTGTTTAGTAAAAGTCATGTTATTTCCTAGTCCAGACATCCTCGTCATAAAGCCTTTGCAGGGCTGCGGTCTTTCCTGGAGCCACTAGTCACACCTCCTCACACGCACACACACACACACACCTTGCTATAAATATCACGCCAGTGTACTAGGTTTAAGTTCACCCTGATAACGCGGGTATGCTCTGTGCAACTTTGCTATTATGCACATTACAGAAAGCTTCATATTTCAGCACGGCAACCTGAAGTCATAGCTGTGTTTCAGTTTCACTAGACTCGTCCCTGAAGTTTATACAGATACCGTATCACGTTGAAAGAAATCTATTTGATAGCACTTGAATACCAGCAATTGAACTTCAATTGTAATGATGAAATGCTCCTTTCCACTGAGGAAGAATTAGTATGTATAGCTGCTCATCTCGCCCAAAACATAGTGCATGAATGTTTAAGTACTCTTACTAAAACAGAAGTCGTACTAAGACATGATACTGTACTACAATTGTAGTTAACTGGAGAATTGAAGGATGTTATAATTTAAGTCTAAATTTTCCTGTACAAGAAGTCAAATAAATACATTCCATGTGCATTTATTTTACAAGATGGTAACGTGTTTGTCTTGCTAGGTTATACACTGCCATTTCACCCGGTCGTGGCTCTGCCCAATCCTACCTTGAGCTTTCTGACAGAGGAAGCAACTCAGCAGCAGCTTTCATTCAGATGAGCTGAGCGGCCGTGCTGAACAGCTCCTGAAGTCAAGCGGAGATCACAGAGCGTTTCTCTGACCGCGGAGTTCAGAGAAAGCTTGTTGTGCATACCTAGGCCCCGCTCCGTTCTTTGTTTATGGGCTTGTTTGTTATTAGTGTTTTCCTGCTTTGGTTTTTTCTTGTTGTTGCCGCTGCTTTGTTTTTAATGGCTGCTGCAGTTCCTGTTATTCAGCTTGAAGTAGCTACGAAGGTCAGACACGAGGTCTGCCTTGGTTCCTTGAAGATTATTTTCCCCCTGTGTTTTCAGATAAATACAACGGATCTATAATGCCATCTGCATTTTCTGTGGGGGCTGGGAAATAAATGGGGAAAAGGAGACATCTAATTGTCACCTGTTGGTAAGCAAGTCCACACTCTCGTTAAGGCAACCTATTTTTCTTACTACCCTGAACCTTGTCTCAGAAACAGGCTAAGAAAAAATGAGAGTAAAAAATTAATTGTAGTGAACCCTGAGTCTCGATCAACTTGTTTCTTATTAAAATTTTTCCATTTACTTGACCTCATTGTGATTGGGAACTAGCATAACGGTTCTGGAAGTGAGATATAAGAATGGCAGATCCAGTGAGGAAGCTCAAGGTACGATTATGTTATATGCACGAAGTACTGATTTGGGAAGTCTGAAATCAAACTGCGAGGACACTGTGTATGCACAGTACTGCCTATCCTGAGGATCACAGCTGAAAAGAAATGTCTGGATTGATTCATTTTTCCCCTCCTCTAAGGGCAGCACCAGACCAACCACAACATTCAGAGACCTTGTCAGGCATTGTCCAATTATCCAGCGTGCCTTTTGATGGCTATTAAGAATGAGGGAAAGGTAGTACTGGCTGAATGGAAATTATATTAAACGCTGCAGGTCTGCTTCAGCGTTCCATCCAATTCTCTCCCTAGGCTGACAGTGCCATGAATTTACGGAAGGCCTTTTGAGGCAATGATGGAAGAAGCAGCAAGATTCAGAGGCTTTCACTCTAGAGTTGGCAGACAAAAAAAAAAAAAGTGACGGAGTTTTAAGATCACTTGGGGACCCATATTTCAAAAGGAAGACTAGAAATAGCAGCTTTAAACCCCCGAGTAATGGGACAGCCGAGGATAAAACAGGTGGCGAAACAGAAATGCATGGTATATAACCCAGTAAGAAAGACATTACCATGAGTGTTTTATACTTCGACAACTCTCATTAAATAAAATTAAGTGCTTTTCTATAAACAAAAAGAATGCTCATAGCGTCCTTCTGGCACAAATAGTTTCCTGTCAAACCCCTGTAAACATGCCATCCAAATTCAGTTTTCACCATCAGAGTGAGCTCACTAGAAATGCAAGTGATATCAGAAAAACAAGTTCGTTTGAAAATTTCTAAGTAAATACTTCCTAAACAATATGGCATTTACATCAGTGTGCAATATTAATTTTGAAAGTGATAACTTCAGCATGAAAATTACTTACCTGTAATTAAAGTTTTCCATATTGGCCAATACATAAATCCTGATTTTTGGTACTGCATACTTTATCTCTGAAATATTTGAAATGTCATATTCCAAATCAAAGTCAATACACAAGAGCGTGTTTAAGTTACAACCAGTCTAACAAAACCCACTGCAGCCACTGAAATCTAACAGCGTAGCGTTTAGTAGCACACCAAGGAATTTTGGAACAAAAAGAAAAAATGGGTCACAACAGAAATCTGAGGCACTGCTGAACATGTGTAATGCTAATTCTTAAGACTCACGAATTGCACTGAGTCACAGAAAGGAGAACTTTTAGTGTTGTCTGTCATTTAGCACTGGCACTAGAATTAAGAGGTTCAGGTTGAGCTGTTTTGCCGTTTTGTTCGCTTGTTTTTTTAAATTAACGCTGGCACTGTAGTTCTTAGGCAAAAAACACATTGTTAGGTACTACCTTCCACCCTTCTTGCAATTCTTAGCATCAGTTACAACCTTGAAAAATGGACTGATGCAGAGTGGACGTAGCTCTCTTTGCATACGTAAGTAGTGACAACTTTTAGAACACCTCAGAGAAACTGAACATCATACGAAATATTTTAAGAACAAATGCCTTGAGCTTTACTTAAAATTTTACAGCAATGAAGAGTGGTGTTTAACGTTAAATATTTACAGTACCTCCACTTCAAGAGTGAGACTTATGAACAAAGTAGTTAAAATATCACAGCCAGCAGATGCTCATCTACGCTGCCCCACGTGGCACTATTCAGACACTGGCAGTTTTTTTCCTTCAGGTGATGACCTACATGCCACAAAACTCCCAAACCTTCCACAGAAGTAGTGGCCCTTTTTGGGGGATCAGCTCCGCAATGTTTTCCTAGCTGCACTCCTTTAAAACATTACTGGCAAACAGCCACTGTAGCACAAGGTACTTTTTAATAAAATAATCACCACTTTTAGCTTCATTCCAAGTTTAGCTGTACACTGAACAGAAGACAAATAAAACTTGAGCTGCGTTTAAGTGTACTAGCAATGAAAGTTAAAACTAACAACATTTTAAGGAAGGTTCAGCTGACGGACAGGGGCCATCTAAAAACACAAGCCTGCTGATGATCACGTTTGACTAACAGAAGTGACAGCAACATAAAAGTGGAGTTACTCAGAGCAAGCTTGCACAATTTTCCCTAACTTGACGAGGAATACGTAAGACCCAGCTAAAATCAGAGCTCCTTGACAGGACTGCTTCACAATTTCAAAAGCATAAACTACAATCAGTAATGGGCTCACAAATCTGCTCATAGAATGGTCAACGCTTTAATAAGAAGTGGTTTTACATTAACGGCAGACCACCACAGAAAGGTCCAGAGGAATAAAACACTTTGGTTTTAATTTTTCAGAGGCTCACATTTCTCGTTAGACTTGCAAGCGGCAGCTTTTATAAGCTACTGCTATTGGGAGTGCAGTTCTTTTGTAGAAAACACTTGAAATATAATTATTTTAGTGATTGACATGTTTTACTTCAATTTTTACATAAATAGCTTTCACCATATTGTGGTTACGCTTAAGTATAAGAACACTGATCAATAGTTTAGATGCACAGTATTTATTTCTTCTGCTGGAAGGCAACTATACTTAATAATTGTATCCAAGACACTTCAAATCATTCAGAAATATGGCATGCAGTATCCAAAAGTATGGCTCTGAGGATTTTTTTTTTTTTTTTTTTTTTACATTAAGCATAAAGAAATTTTATATTCAACATTCATTTATATCTCAAGAAAACTACCTATTCAGAGTTCTAGTTCTTTGATGCAGCATTAAGGATTAAAACTTACCACTTTACCAGGCCTTGCCCATGTGCAAATAAATCCCTCCTGACAAGCAGTGACTATACAGTCTTCAAGAAAAATTAACACAGTCAGTCTTTCATGTGCTATCTTTTTACAGATTAGAGGCTCTAACAAGGGAACATCTTCCATTCTGGGACAGAGAGGTGTTCCCAAAGTTTTAGCTGGGTCCGTTTTGGTTTTAGTAACTAGGTTCAGTTTGTCACTGCTCTTGCTAGATATATGTCCCATGCTATGATTTCTCTTGTGATCTTTTTCATGGTGTCTTTCCTTCCGATCATGTAGTGATAAGGTTGCAAATTTACTAACACCAGAAGCAATGGCACCATCCATGACACTGCTTTTACTGCCAGCGTTTGAGACTGCAGAGTGAGGAAGGCTGTTTGACCGTGGAAGAGGAGGGGGTACAGAGTTTCCAGGTGTTGTGATACTGTTTCCGTTACTTCCTGGGTTAGCTCCACCACTTCCAGCAGGTGGACTTGTGGCATTCATGACATTTGTATGTGTCCTTGCTCTTGAGAGAGGTTGGTGGGGGAAGAGGATATCTTCTGTAAGATCCCACAAACAGAGCTGTGTGTCCTGGCCTACCGAACCAAATCTATACGTAACACTTACTGGACGACTGTCTGTAGAGTTCCTTTTGGATAGCCTAGATTGCGTGCTATTTGCTCGATCTCTGCCAAAATGAAGGTCTTGGAAATCCTCATCACTTCCGCTAAATTCCATCGGGTCACTCTCTTCTACACTAGTGGTATATGGATCAAACGCAACAACACTGACCCACGATTTATGTCCGTGACCTCTTGCTATTACTCGACAGTCCACAAAAGACCAAACTGTTACCAAGTCATCCTCTCCACCCGTCACTATGTATTTCCCATCGGGACTCCAACACACACACAGCAGTCCTCCAAAGTAGCTTTTCATTGTACCATGCAATTCCACGGAATCAAAGTTAAACACACGAAGAAAACCATCCTGGCTCACACATGCCAAGAACTTTCCATCTGGGGAAAAGGCAAATTCATTCAGGGCACCCTCACCTACTGTCCATTTAAGCAGAGGGTTTCTTGTGGATTTACTCTTGCAAGTGTGAACTGCAAAACTTTCTCCTTGTTTAAGTAGCTGGTAGTGCGGGGCAGTGGTACCACAAGTGTGCTCCACGTTATATAAGTACATATTGCCACTGGAATGAGCTACTAGGAAAAGGCTTTCCGAACCTGGTACCCATTTTACACAGGTTACTCTGGACTTGTCTATTAGTCTCTGTGAAAAACAAAGAAGATACACATCAGAAAGTCTGAAACGTAAAGTTTTAATTATTAAACTGTAAATCTGAACTTCTAGGGAAGAAAGAAGAAAATTTAAGCAAAGTCAATTCAACTTTCTGGAAAAGAGCTACGTTACTATATTCACAAACACTTATAAACTTATCAGGCAATTAACAGGAAATTTATAGAGAAAGTGCTACCAAAGGTTATTACTGTCCAATCATATTGCAAAGAACACACTCTGATAAAGACTCTCTTGCTATGAATCTCAAGGTACGAGTCCTCAGGTTTCCTTTTCACTGTGTAGGTTAAATGGTATAGAAAAAAAAAAACAAAACCAAAACTACAGCGACAAAGAACGAGGGAAAAAAAGGCTGTTACTCTTCTATACTACAGAACAAACAAATTTTAAACCAGAAGCAGTAAGTTCAGACTGAAGTTTTATCTGAAATTACAAATTAAAAAGTAAATAAATAAATGAACCTCTGAAAGGAAAAAAAAAAAAAGAAGAAAAAAGGCTTTTCCCAGCTTACTGATTTAGGGAGCAAATGCTACACAGTGTCCCCTGTTTGGAGAGTTAATAGATATATGTAATTCAGCAAATTCAGAAGGCACATCCTCTCCACCATGGAAACTCCACCCTGCAATTATTTCCCACTTATTAGCCAAGTACCCATCTATACTCTCAACTACCACCTGAATAAGTAGTAATCTTTAAAGAAAAGCATTTTAATAAAGTCCGTCATTACAAAACAATGAACACATCAAACAAACATCCCCAACTCATCTCTTCAATGCTCTAACAATTGAGAGGTAAAGTTAAACTCAAAGAGTCAAGTACAGTTCTGGTAGCCTTCTAAATCTATGTCAACAGTCAGCTATGGCATCACCCAATGGAAACTTGGGAACAAAATTCTTCACATGCAAATTCAATTTGGCACAAACTGATTATAGGCTGAAAGTAGAGCTGAGCTATACAAAAGACAAGAACGTAAATACAAAGAGCCTAAAGAAATAGCAGAACAAGTTACAAAAGCCACCCTCCACTTCCCCCCACCCCCCAAAAAAAGCAAAGAAAAAATTCCTTGCTATGCTGTTTATCACAAAGAAAACACTAATGGATAATACACTGAGTTTTATACATTCTGGGCCTTTAACTATCAAAAGCATCACCTGATCATTTTATGTTCTAATCTTCAGCATACGTTTTCTGCTTTCAAGTTCAGTAATCCTGTCCTGTGTAACTTCTCATTTTGTACCTGAGAGCTAAGTTAATCTGTTAACTTTTTCCTCCAGTTAGGTAAAAACATCACCATCATCTCTTCTTTAATAATATTTGAAATAATATGTCATATGCTCATTAAAATAGATCATTTGCCTCACAGTAATAACGATACCAGAAATGTTAAGACAGAAAGCTACTTTGTACACTGGTAAAAAAAAAAAAAAAAAAAAGACAGGGATATTCTGCTGGCTAGCCAGCTTGAGGCAGTAGTCTTCTTGTTACAAAGCTACCACTAACAGCACAAAGTGAAACTGCTTGCTTTACTGTTCTACAGCAGTTCAACCAGACATAAGATCTCTACTCACAAAACACTCAACTTTTGTATTGGAAATTGTGTTTTAAGTTCACAATCACGTTGAGCTACACAGCACAAAGTACTGCAGAAGAATTCACCAAACCTGAACATCTTTACCTCAAAGATAATGCTCTGAGCAAAACAGGATAGTGATATATAATGAAATCGGATTGGTCTGAGGAGACAAGATGCAGAAAGGCTTAAAAAAATAAAATATAGCAGCTGACAACAATTCATGACTTTCTCAACCAGTAGAGCTTTAAGATTCAGTAGAAAGATTCACATTCTGAAGTTATGACTTTATGTATAAAAAAGTTTTTTGACTGGGTTCACATACCTGGAGCGAAGCAAAATAAGACCTGAAGTCAGTATGACAGAATAAAGGACAGAATGAAGACAAACTTCCTGACTGCTGTTTTGAACAACCTTGAACAAAATTAAAGGCATAGGCCAGAAAGCAAGAAAAGATGGGGGCAAGTAAGGCACTGGCATTAAGGTTTGGCAGTGAGCTCCAGCAACGCAAGTAGAGGAAAAGTTAATAACGAGAAGTTGCAGCATAAGGCTTTGGTTTATATATATATATGGTAAAGAAAACCTAACTCAGCTGGCTATCTTGAGGATAGTCAACTACTGCCAGGAAACAACTGCATCTGTAAGCCGCAGCTGGTTGCTTTGGGGAATAAAAAAAGGACACATCACTAATTAGATTCTGACACAACCAGAAGCAATATCATTACTGACACCAGACATTTGAGGCAGGCTGCCACAGGCTACACAGTACCAGGCACCTGAGCTTCTCAAGTTCTTTTACATCAATTGAACTGACAAAAAAAAAAAAAAAGTTAAAATGCAATAGCCTTAATTTGCTCAAGCTTCCACATCCTTCTGTGTCTTAAGATGTTACGCAACTTCATATATCGCTTATTACTGAACGCTATCCTGATTGCTTTATCACAGGTGATAAATCAGAGCCTTGGGCTACCTGTATCACCAAGTTACAGCAGGCTGAGTGGTGAATTCTACTATTCTAGCACCAGTGCTAAATCTGTCAAAAGATGTAAACACTCATTTAGATCACCTTCTGCCTAGGAAGGTATGTTTATCTTCAAATACTGTCTGAAGTCTAAATATATTCAAAAACCAACAGGCACTTTCATCATGAAGCAAATGTACCAACTCAAACATAAACACTCACTAATGTTCCTCTGAAATGGTTTTTAGATACAAGCTAGAATTTCTAAACATAGCCATAGCAAATTTCAGTACTGAAACTGACAGATTAAAAATAGACATCTTGGAGCTGGTCGTAACCACAGATAAAAATCAGTGTAGGAAAAAAGAATGCGTCTTTCAACTCTAACCTACATGAGTATGTTCTGGTAGCACCAAGCAGATCTCTGCTAGTGCTGTAGGAAACAGGTACCATTTAATTTCCACCAAACAGGCAGAGGATGCACTGCCATCACAGTGAAGTACTGCTGGTGATATCATAAAAGGCTGTTTCTTCTAATGTCAAGTTGCTGCAGTTTTTCTATCACTTTTGGAATACCAAATGAACTATTCAGCCTGCAATGCATCTTTACACTGTAAAAGTTAGACAGCAAACATCAAAGCACGTAAACATATATTTGATCTTTATGTAAGGTATTTTAGCACAAGTTGTTCCTTAAGGCAACTACAGGTCAGCTACAAGAGTAGCAACTGTGCTGCGAAAGGAAATTTTGGCTATTATACTTTTCCACCACCATTTTTAACACTTATGGTGCTATCATAGATTACATCACAACAGTGCTGACACAAGTTACTTTGTCACATCCACATCAGCACTCCCAGTGGTGAGAGACAGTTTCTTATTGTTTCTAAAAGGACAACATTAGAAGGAATACATACAGTGGTTTCTATCAAAAAGAATGTTCCGTGCAGAACTAGGAGGCTCTCCAGCAATGTTTGCCATTTAACACAAGCAGCGAGAACAGGTGTAAAAGGCCTGGAACAAAGAACACTCCTCTTCTGATCTAGTTGTAGCTACTTTTAGAAAGTTGAGGAGGAATCAGACAGTTCTAATTATAAAACAACCCCATTGAGAACAATACTTCAGTTTTCTTTGCAGAGAAAGAAAGCAACTCCCTGAGGTTGGAAAGATATGCTTTCTCAGTCTGAAAGCTGAGCAAAGCTTAAGTTAATCTGCAAAGCTCTTATCCAGATTTGAAGTCTCAGAAAAGAAAAAAAAAAAAAAACTCCAACAAGCCACCTGCAAAGCTCTTTGTGATTACTTCATGCATTACCTGCAGTTGGATTAAAACACAAATAACACAACAAATAAATAATCTCTTGCTCATCTGCTCTGCAGAAAATGCTGCCCATGTTTTATCAGTTACAGATCTCTTCCCCTGTAAATACCCACTCACTTACCTTTCTAAGAATACCAGTATTACCAGACAGCAAGAGCTAGTGGTCTTGTAAACTGACCTAAGTCCACTGCCCATCTTAGCACTCCCTCTATTTTTAGTTTCTTCCTTATGGCACAGATGGAGATTCTTCCAGGAACATCACAGTCCAGACCCTGTGAGCCTTCCGCTTCCCCTATGCAGCATTCAGTTTAATAACCTGGTCTTCCCTAAGAAAGCCTGTAGGAATCCTTGATACAGACAGCTTCCTGGCCATAAAAAGCCGTATTTTACCTTAATTAGGATGTAATACTTTGACTTTAACATATTAAAAAAGGGCTCAAGTGGTTTCTTCTAAATGCCTCCGGAAACAACTGTCTGTAGAGAACACACAGCAACATTCAGATGTGAAGATATTTTTTCTAGTCAGCTAACTAACTGCCATTGGTTCTTGTTACAGCATCACTCAAACTAAGAAGTCCTAACTTTTGTCTTATACCACAAAAGGCTCCTTCATGAATAATAATTGTATAAGAATCTAAACCAACAAAGCATCTGGAAAACCAAAGGCAGCGACTGAATGATGAGCTGTACAGGCATACGAAGCCACCTATAGAACTCTGAGGATCTTTCACATCAGAAATACATTGCATGCAACAACATTAAGATTTCTACTTACTTCCTCGTTAAATAATTTGCTAGTTTCTTTTTTAATAGGGTCTATAAGCTGGACCTGGCCTGCTGAGAAGCCCACTAGAAGAGACACACTTTCTGCTGTGGCTGTTAAGTGATTGAAGTCATGGCATGTAGGTTGTGTTCCTTTGTATATCCTTTTGTCTATTGGTTTACTCAAGTCCGCAGCCTGCAAAAAGAGCAAACAGAATTAAAACAGTTTATCACAATGTATACACACACGAGTTCTATCTACAGATGAGCAACAGTTCACGCAGTCATAAAATTGTACTTTAAAATGCAGCTCTGTATTTACTGAAGACATTCAAATGCTTCTTTAGAAGGAGTACCTTCTGATAAAATGTAACACATCCATGTTTCTCACGTTTGCTAAACACTGCCCCTACCCAGCCTCTGGAACTATACCATAGGACAAACTAATGACACCCAATGTGTTCAGTAACACAAAGGCTCCACTGAAGTCCTCCACATCAACCTATTCCCAGAAGGCCTTTCCTGCCAGAAGCACCATCTCCGTCACTCAGAAAATGTACCTGCTATTTTTCTAGCAGCAGCTTTCTCAGTATCAATTACAACCAGTTTTGGTAGCCCATTAAAAATAGTACGTGCTAATCCTTGTACAGCAAGTGCATCCTCTCACAAAAATAACATCAGTATCAGTATTTAAAAAAAGATCCAAGGAGAGAGATTTCTAGGAACAATGATTTGGAATGTTGATAATGTGATGATAAAGCATTTCTTAATTTGTTAAGCCAGAAAATGAACACACTTCTGACTCTGACTTACTACATGTGAAAATACCTCACAGCATCTACAGTCAAAAATTATTTTTATGTGTCAATATATCTACTTTATTTACTGAACAATCCACACAGATATTAGACAAAAAAGTGCCAACAGAAGAGAAGAACTTCATCATAAACCACTGCAGCTCCAGCACTGAAACATCTGAAGAATCACATGAAACAGAAAAGTAATTTAAAATGCTCTCAGTTGTGTAACCCATGCTTATCCCTGTATCACTTCTGAACAGGCACCCTAATCTTTCATCATCCGGAGATTATAACCCACACATTTACTATGCATGATCATATAACATCAGGTTCGACCTTTTCCTTTTTTTTTTTTTTTGTAGACTATTTACTAGGTTCAGAGTCTGTAATTACAAAGTTGCAGATAATAATATGACAGACTTCAGATACAGCTGTGATTTCTGACTTAGTTTCTAAATCAGAGTTTACAGTATTTTTAGTCAGAGGAAATCAGGCCAGCAATAGAGGAAATAAAACTCGTCTGAGGAAGAGGACAAGCTTCACTGAAAAGAAAACTGCTCCACTCCAGAGAAAAACATTTAAGGAGTAGCATCCACTGCATGCACAGAGTTACACAAGAAGAAAGCAGACCTGTCTGTCAGTAGGTGAAGACCAGGACTAGCTGCACTGTGAATCAGTCAGGTGAGCCATTTCCAAGGCAAATTTAACTATGGGATACATGTGATTGTGTATATATACTGCAGCACTGACGTTACACTTAATGCTTTGCAGCATACTATAAATCAGTTTAATCAGATGTATTACCTTCTGGTTGAAAACTCCAAAAGGAGACAATATATTCCACCTTATAAAGTCAGCACATTACAAAGTTATTCTCCAGAGCCCAGAGATCCATTATAGGCTAAAAAAGTGTATTAGCAATACCTCTTCAAGGAGAACTTTAAAATAGAATGCTAGCTCTACTGGGATCATAGGATAAGGCACAGGTCTATCGAGGCGCATCCTCAGACACGTAAATCTGTACACTGAAACTGGAAAAGCAAATCCTACAAGCCACGTGTTGGTCTCCCACATCGTGCAAGATTCCCTTGTCCTAAATTAATGCAAAGTGATATCAAGAGATAACTCACAAAACAGAGTTAATGTTTTTATCTGAAAGACCATTTTACAGAAATGCATCCCTCTGTACCTCAAGGAAATGCCCAGAGCGAGCAAGGTACTCCTGTCAGCTATGGGACTCGAGGTATGGCCCCTGGCAAAAGTTTCATCACAATGCAATGCCTAAGAAAGAAGATTCCCTTGAAAACAAAAAGAACTCAGCCTGAATCATGCTGAGGGATCTGAACGGTCGACACTCCCACCAGTGGAAACAATCCTTTCCAGGGTCTTCTACTTCTGAACCCTCACTACTCTTTTAAGTGGCACTGAACCAAGACATCACTAATTACAGGTTGAAACTCTTTTGTCTGGTCAGAGTTTTGTACTACTGCTATCATTTTCCCTGTCCAAAAAAACTGACTGTGGCTAAAGTCTTCTGAAACCGTGTGATTACAAATCTAGCAAGACGCGAAACTCTGATAAGTGAAATCTAAGCACAAGGCTTCGGTGTGCTTGTCCTATCTGCTCTCTGGGAGCCAGATGGCAGTGACAATCTGTCTGAACTTAAATGGAGTGTAAGTAAATTAATTCAATTAGCAGAAGCTAGGCTTCTAATGACAGGGATGTTTTTACCTTTTGTTTGTTTATGTGCAGCTAGTGTTTTCAGTTATATTTATGATCTAGCTACAAAATAAAAGCACCAAAATACTTCTCTGGTCTTGTTCTCTCTTCACTGAAAGACAGGATAGAATCAATGATCTTGAGAACCAAAAGCCATTTTGTCTCTATTTCTGCACATCTGAAAACTGCCGTTGGATTTTTGATAAGAACAAGAAAAGCACTTACTCATAAAATTCAATAGGGCCTATGACTCAGCATTTCATTAGCATGCCATTAAGTCCATTTGCTGCAGCTCTGCTGTGGAGGACACGATTCTCAGAAAAAAAAGAATCCCAGAGCACAGCCGTCCTGGTATCGACACTACTTACTCAGAAAGGTGACGTGAACTGCCACTGTTTCAAAAGAAGAGTGATGTACTTCGAAAGAGAACTGGAAGACCTTGGGATTAAGTGTTACCAAACGTGGAAGCTACAAGCACATAAGGCACCCATGGCTACGCTGGAGTTGGTAGCAAATGATTTTTGTGCTTTTTGTCCTAATTGTTGTGAATTTTTCTTCTGAAAAAATACTTAGGCTTGACTAAAATTAGACGGGAGAATTTAACGCAAGGTTAAGGATTAATACCATTTTCCTTTGGAATAAAAGTATCTAAAGCAAGCCATCACAGTATATATTCACTAATCGAGACTCATTAATAGCACTTGGGCCAACTGACATCAGCACCAGGAGCCTGCCCTTTATAACACTTGTACTTCAAGTATCCCCTGAGCAAAGGAACAAGGAATAACAGGTACTGGGCGAAAAAGAACAAGAGGAATCTCACTCAACACTTGTCTGAAGTCAGTGATGCAGCTAACAAAATTGGCCTACCTGGGACACCACCAGCTTCCAGGTTCTGTCCTTGAACAGATGTAAGTATTCTTTGTAAAATCTTACAGTTACATTCAGGAAAAAAAAAAAAAAAAGAAAAAAACCTGACAACATTGCCATTTTGTTCTTTGTGGCACATTCTAGAAATAAAACATGAATCATGTGATTGTCTTGGGGACATCCCAGCCACATTTACCTAACTCACACGTCATACTGGGTTAGGGAGAGAGAAATATCTGTATTTACATACAAACACGCCAATACATAGAAGTAAGTTTTCTATATTAAAAAGTGAGTGTATGCCATTCACCTTGACCAAGATATCCAGAAGGATGGTAGTTCAGCAGAACTTTAATACTAGGAGCAGAATGAAAAAACAAAAAAGTCAGTTACTCCAATGCGAAGCAAAATTAAGGGTTTTCAGATTCTGATATTTGAAATGCCTTATTAGGATGGGTAGTAACCATACGTAACTCCAAGGCCAAAGCTAGACTAATTTGTCCAGGATTCACTCTTCTGATGTACTACTGATGTAAGACTTTAGCTTTCGTACTCATTTCACAAACAGAGAATCGCATTACTTCAGTTCAGCACTTAATCATGCTCCTTGACAGATGTGAGCTCTTCCTGTATCTTTTTCTAACTTCCATCTGCAGCTTTCCGCACATTTAAGGTGAAATATATAATAGCTGCTACATTTCCTGCCAAGCTAAAAAACAACTCCAAGATCAGACAGGGAAGGATTTATTTATTAATTTTTCTCAGATAATTTCATTAGTCATTAAAAAGTTTCCTTCAGATACTTAATGTTATTTAACATCAAATTTGCCAGTACCCTGGTTTTTGATGTGTTGCACAAGTTAAGTGAGTTTGAGACAGAACATCAGGTCTTAAGCCCAGAAGTAAGAACAAATGCATAATAAAAATTTCACTTCCAAAAATCCTCTTAAGAGAATTTCCCTAGTCTACAGAATTAACTATCTTCAATGACAGATTACAGGCTGGTTACGTACTCAGCTATAGCACCAACAGAAAAGGACAGACACTACAATTTTAAAACAATTTTTTCCAGAGTTTTTGGAGCTTGAAATTCAAACCATTACCTGTAGCAGAGTATCTCTTCAGAGATTCAGTCATTATTTTGGGAAAATAGCGCTTGTTACAATGCTTACAAGTAACATGACAAATCAACTCTTGTAATTATTACTAAGAATGGCCAAGAAGGCCAACAGTACCCTGGGGTGCATTAGGAAAAGTGTGGCCAGCAGTCCAAGAGTGGCAATCCTCCCCCTCTACTCAGCCCTTGTGAGGTCACACCAGGACTGCCGTGTCCAGTGCTGGGTTCCTCTGTACAAGAGAGGCCTAAACTACCACACAGCCCAACAGAGGGATGCCAGGACAACAAAAGAACTGCAGCATAACTATGGTGAGGAAAGGCAGAGAGCTGGGAGTGGTCAGCCCAGAGAAGACGCATCATTTTATCCACACACAGAAGTATCTTAAATTAGATTATGCCAATAGATGATGGCCAGATTAGCCTGTTGCTGGGCACAGCTGGAGAAGAGGCATCGGGTACAATTTTAACCATAGGAAGTGCCATCTGAACATGAGGAAAGATTTCTCTGCTGTGCAGGTACAGAGCACTAGAACAAGCGGCCTGGAGGGGCTGTGGAGTCTCCTCTTTCTCTGGAGATAACTCAAACTCCCCGGGAGGTGATTCTGTACAACGTGCTGAAGGTGTCCCTGCTTGAGCAGGGGGTTGGACTAAGTCATCTCCACAAGTCCCTGCCAACCTCAACAGTGTCAGCAGTATTTTAGGCACTTCTGTAGAATTTTCTGGCAAATTCTACTTGGTGCTTCTGCACATTATTTTTCCTGACAGAAATACTAGTTTGAATGCTTCACACTGGTAATCCCTCTATTTACTTCAGCAGAAAAAGAGTAGACTTCTGGCATATTTTTGTAAAGCCCAAACACACGATGCTTCAGGCTGCTCTGCTCTCACCAAGGACTGCTGCAGGCAGAAGTTGAGAGCAGAGGGCCTCAGAGGTCCTGTCCAACTTAAAAGACCCTGCAATCCTACACTCAGGGCCAGCCAAAGCAACAGCAATAGGGCAGCCCAACTAACTTCACAGGTCTGGTTTATGTCTTAAAGGAACTTTAAGTGGAAGAAAGCTATAGAGATAGTCAACTGACTTGTTCCTGTAAAGATTACTGATGTAGAGCAAAAGTTCTGCTTAATTTATACACCATACGCAGCATAAAGTCCAGGCACTCACTGCACACATAAAGCCCTAATAAAACACTCTTCAGTCAAGATGGCAGAACATGCCAATCCATAGTAAACTGGTTTCCACAAATATAGACAGCAGTCAGCAGCTAATGACCTTGGATTTCTGGGTAGAAAGCCTAAAGTCCAGTAATCAATTCAGATCCTAGGAAAGCTTCCTGGGAGCTTTGTAAAAACTCACACATTTAAATTCTCCTTAGGATTCTTAAAAGTCGTCCTATTTATACACAGTTACAGCTGGAAAGGCAGTTTCTTAAGTACCTAAGGACAGTTGGGCTGCTGTTCCCATACCTGACTGATGTGCTTTGTTTTAACAGTTGCATAACGGCTGTTCTGTGTGTAACTAAAGACCAGTTACAACTGTCCCCCGTGCCTTGCAAACCACTGATGCTAATGAAAAGTTAGCCTTTATTTTCCAACACGGCATTCAATGCATCAGCTTTATATTGAAGAAATGCTCAAGCACACATTAAAAAAACCACATTATTTCATTTTTAGTTTTGCTTTTAATATTTATCTGAACTTCAAATTCTATGGACATCAACAGCTTAACACTCAAAACAGCACAACCAAAGCTGAATTGTTTGCTGCCAATTAAGAACAGGGCAAGTACCAACTAACACCAAAAACAAGCACACAGCCACTTTCTCTTGTTCTTCTCTAATCGAAAGGAAGAGCTCATGAGAAAGTGATGATGATTATTACACAGGACAATGTGAAGTTGGAAAACTGAAAACTAAGAAACAAAGACAAAAAACAATTGTAACAAGGGGAAAAAATAATCTGTTGCTTTTACCACACAGCCTCAAAGCCTTTCCTTTAAGGTATTTCTCCACAGATTCCTTCACTCCAGGGAGACTTCAGAAAGCGTAGCTGCCATTGTGTGCTACTTTTACTTTCTGAAACTCTTTAGATTCAGGTCTGCAGCAACAAGGGCATAATTTCTATGTATTCTCTCTCATACATTGAGGTTTTGAACAATCTCACTCAAAGTACAAAACAATTTGCATTAGCTCCAAGCAAAAGCAGTTGAAAATTCATTTCTACTCAACAGAATATTTACTCCCCTTAATAACACTGCTCCTCATAGACAGGTTCCTGTATCTTTGCAGAAGGCTTTTACAAGTTACAAGGCACTTGATTAAATGCTGAACAGGAACACTTCAGGTACGTGACAGAGTTTCTAGGATACTGCTTAAAAACAGCCATGTTAGTAAAACAGGGACACCAAGTAATTTTACTTAACCTATTTTTGTTTCCTAAATAAAATGTTCCACACAACTTATCCATAACAAAGTCTCACGCATCAATTTTGTACAAAGCTGTCTGAAAATATGGAAAGCTATTGATGCTTGGGATCCGTACAAGACAGACACTAATTCTGAAAGGAAAGCATTACTTAACAGGATTTCAGTGGTTACTCACACAGCATGCAACTCTGATCACGTAAACTGCAATAAAAGCTTTAGTTTGGACAACTCGACATAAACCTATTTAGTTTTCTGAAGCATCCAATAAAATTATCGTATTGTTTCCAGAATAATTTTTCTATGCATGTGAACAGAACAAAGAGCACCCAATGGTTTGAATTAAGTACACACGACAGAATCTATGACAAGATTAAGAATATGGATGTGAACACCATAAAGACCAGACAAAGAATTACTTGATTTGTGACCACGACAGCAGTGCCAATTCCATTTTCTTAAGATCGTGAACAAAAACACTTATCTACTCTATATACGTATAGAGCAGCACATCCTATAGGGAGCATTTAAGGCAGAAGTACTAGCTTATCAGTGCTACTAATCTAACAGAGTTCAGAAACAAATCAGAACAGCAAGTTCCCCCCATCCCCAAAATATCATTTTTATAAATGTTAAATTTGAATTTTTTTTTGCTTTAAATCTCTATTCACTTCACAGGTGCATACAGAATCAAGTTACCCTTTGTGTTTCCCTGTATGATTGGACATTAAAGGGCATTTAAAGTAGGACAGGAACATTAACTCATTTGCACCAGGGAAGTTGAGGGAAATTGAAGGATTTTGACACTCCTCCCTCCCCAACCCCTCAAACCCAAAAACTATTGCCTGTACCTCTAACAGAGAAGTCACTACAACTGTTGCTTTCCAAATTTAAGGGATTTTCAGTTCAACCTGTTAAAGCACTACCTGTTAAAGCACTAGGTGAGATTGACACCCAAGCCCACTGCCGCTTTGCAGTGGAAGAGCAGAAGCAGAACTCATGACAGGGTGCTGCCAGAGCCCACAGTTCTCACGAGCTGACCGTGACCCAGTGCAGCTCCCTAGAGTGTGCCCTGGTCAGTCCCAAAGGGGTCTGTGAGCAGCACGCAGCTCCTCTGAAAGGAAAACAACAGCCAGGAAGTAGACTGGAAGCACTCCAAGTAACTTGAGCAATCTTCAGCTGCTCTATAATCAAATCACTCAAGCTCTGGGGAAACGACATGACATTGTAACCTTGCTTTTTGAAAGGTGTTTGTTTCTACGCATATTTAGAAGTTAATTCTTACCATTCCTGCAGCAGAAAATCCGTCACTTTCCTCCCTAGAAGTGCCTCAATCCTGTAAGTCACACTTTCCACAGTATCGTTTTACTATTCAATACAGAAAGTGGAAAAGAGCTTTAACTTCTCGAGCATCTAAACAATCACTCCTAAACCAGCTACTGAAAGAAGTGTTCCCAGACCTTATGTTCCTTTTGCAGCATTTCCCTTACCGTGAGCGTCAGTTAACAACACAATCCAATACAGACAAAACTGACTTGGACTTCAGTGTTACAGGCTTGGTCACACCAAATCTGTAAACTGGCTACTTCAACAACTCTGAATATAGTCACTGTATCACACACTCCCAGCAGACATGAACTGATTTAGACGTTCTATTTTGGTTTAAGCAATTAGTTGCCTTTTTGTGTGATTTTTTTTCTTTTAAAGGGAAGAAGTGAAAAGAAGGCACGATATTGGTACCGTCTCTTCCCTGTGGCTGTTGTACAGAATTTTGGCTCAAATGTAGTTCAGCCAGCTGGATAAAAACCTCTCAAGCAGAAACCCAGTTCCGAATCACGCACGTTTCGCATGCAGTGCAGACACCTTCCTCCTCTTCTCCCCCTACTCAGCTCTTTTTAAAGAGAGATGCAAGAAGGATCTCACTGTGCAGTTTTAAGTTCAAAACAATGATCTCTCGGGGCTATAATTAAACCATGGGTGAAGGGTTCACGTTCTTGTATCATTCTTTACTGTAATGGTTTAAAAATTAAGATGTAGACTCGATAAGTCATGGAACACAGACACTTCATTATCACGGGCTGCAGAGCTAGACCACAATCCAGGCTTCTTGCTCCGATACCATTTCTTCAGCACTGGGCAGAAACATGACCCAGAAGGGACAACAAATGAATGCAGCTCGTTTCTTATCTTCTATCCTAGATTTCTTCTAGGTAGTCATTTGAATTGCAAACACGGAAGTTTAACAACACTTGACAGGATTTGTTTGCATTACCTACTGCACAGACCTGTGAATGTTGCCAGGTTTTGTTTTAGTACCTACTTTGCGCTCCTTATTTGCCTAGGTGACTGAACCAACACCTTCCAGTCAAGTGAAATTTGTAGAATAAAGAATCAGTTCTGAATTTTGTTCCCTTCAGATTTAACCAGATGGTTTCCTGATCCCAAAGAGAGACAGTGCTATCTAATATTGATTATATATGCAGTGCCTACTCTGCTTATTAAAATAAGCAGTCCCATTCTTTTCCATAGTTTCACAGATGTTTTAAGATAACAATTTTCACCACTTCTCTGAATCTTTGTAATAATCCTTTTTTTGCTATTTGTGAGCACTCTGAGATGAATTTATACATTTATACAACGGAACATCATTTGCCTCATCCTTATTTCTAATGCTTTCCTTCACTCCATTTCCTACAATAAAGAGAAATTAGTACCCAAGTACTGATCAGTTTTAAGGCTAAATCATTCACAGTACCATCCCATCCCTTTTTTGTGCAGCGGTACCAAATTGATTTGAGTTTTTTCCTCTGCTGCATGCCACCCAGCACACAGTGCTTGCGCTCACTCACCCAGCATAATTACACCTCTCATTGCCTCTTGCCTTGACAGCTATGCAAATAAGACCAACTGCAATTTTTTGTGTTTTTCAACATTATTACTTGTAAGTTTCAGATCTCGTACACTAAGCTTGCTAGGACAAAGTTATTCCAAGCTTTATTTAACATGCCCAATCAATGGCAACAGTTCAAGTCATTTTCCTCTGAACTGCACCTTAGTGTAATCTTCCAGATGTTTCCACATGCTGTTGTGTTAGTTAAGAATCAACCACTGTCCCTTCAACAAGGCCTACAAAAAGAACCAACTGACCTGTAGTCCAGTATAACTGGCCCACTTGGAACACTTCTGCAGATCAGCCCCTTTACTCTTCAACTCACCAGAACTCCTGAACATCATTTCAGACACCACAGGACGACTTTTCTCCACAACACAGCTCCCCCTCTGGGGCAATGAGATTTTGAAAAAGATATATGTAAATACACACACCAATTTGCATTCAGAAAGAAAATTAACTGCATGGCTTGCATGGAGCCACACCTGTGGAAAAAGCCATGTGCAAAAATACCACATTTTGCCATAATCTACTGACATAGCTACAACATGAAACACTGCACTCCCAGACAGACAGCTTATCGAACAGGGAATCAGCAAATTGAGAACCACCCCAATTAAAACACCATCCTACAGATCCCAGTTACAGTTAACCAGCCTTAGGACAAACGATGGTGGCAAAGCAAATTAAATACTTCAAGAGCATTAACACACACACACATATATGATCCTAAAACTATCCTGATCACATCACTTAAACGTGAGAAGCCACACTAAGAATACATAGAACTTGATTACTGCACTCAAGTAGTTTCTCCAGCTCCAAGAGGCTGTTCTATTCACTCAATGCCCTTACAGTTAGAGGGCAAGCGAACAAAGAATGCCACTCTTCCCTGCTTGCGAATATTGCCTGCTTTGTGTAAAACTCTGGACTGGGAATCAAGGTTTGCTTGATTAAAAAAAGAGTACTACCCTTTCTAAAAGCCATCTGAAATTACAAACAACTGTATTTGCTCTCTGACACGACTATTTTGGTTTAGAAGTTTTCTTCTGTGTATCTTAGTTTCCAAAGTTTGGCACGAGTTTCCTACTGTGTTTGCCATGGTAACCAAGCATGCTGAGTGTCTACTTGAAATTCTGTTTAACTGTTTAGTGTTGCATATTAATCAAGACATGCTAACGCATCCTAATGTACTTCAATGAGCAAAGCACGCAGCTCTCATACGGAAGCAATCGCCTTAAGTATTACAGACCTCAAAGGATTTTGTTGTCGTTTAAATGGAAGAGTAATAAGAAAACTTCGTTGCCAAAGATGTGCAAATAAACAGAATACACACAAATCTGAGGGACAGTATATTCAGAAACTACAGAGCTACAGCAGAACAGAAGAGAGTCTCTATTTGACAGTATATTCTGTCCTGTGATGAAAAATTTACACTCATAGCAGAAAGGAAAATGTATTCCAAGAGTGTATTTAAGACAATTTCCACACCCCAAAGCTTGTAACTTGGGGTAAAATGGTCGTGCTGCTCTGATGCAAGAGGAGCCAGGTAACTGGCTCACTTACTTGAAGCTCTATGGGTAAGCAATAGGGCTGAGCCAAGCAAGTTACCAGCTTCTGTTAGTCTCCACTCGGAAGAAAGATCTTCCTACAAACATCCACTTCAGTTACAGGATCATGAATAGGAAAACTTCTGTCTGGGTGAGCATATGAAATCTTTCCTAATTCCTGGAAGATGTATCAAATGCTTTATGAAAGTAAAAAACAAATTAGGAAACCTTGAAATACAAAACAGTTTATTGCTCAGTTGGTCAAGATTCACTACCCAAAAAAGAAATCATGCATATGTAGACTGTCACCAGTTTCACAATAGATTAATGAACCTACCACTACATGATGATACTACTCAGGAAAATCTCACATGCTTACAGATAAAAAAATTCTGACCTTCAGCGCCTGCTGTATAGACTTACAGTACAGAGAATCGCCTCCAAGAAAATCTAAGAAACAAACCCCAGAGCTTGCTTATGAAACTACTGAGATCCCACAGAACACTGTATGTTCTTTCTCGGTATCTGCAAACTCAGCTGCACTCCCACTCTTTCATTAGGCTTTACTGTCCCCAGCTCCTCTGCTTCTTGCATTTCATTTCCTCTTCTGGACCTAAAAGCTAGCAAGGCAGTCTCTCTGGGTACCACAGATAGTTGGACTTGTATCACTATAAATACATTTTCTTCACTCCTTTCATCCAGCTGAGCTTAAGAAGCTTCTGGATGAAACACTCTGCCTCTTCTTAAAAGCTGTTCTGTACTTCCCATGGAGTCTGTAACCTATGACACCACAGTATTTTCATTACGCAGTTGTTCAACTATTAGCAATGGCTTAGAGCAGGGTTGGTCAAAGAGCAGAATCCTTCTGAATTAATAGCAAATTTGGTGGGATTAGGATTTATGGCAGATCTGGCAATGTCTCTCAGACATCCCAGGAGAGTTTTGTGTTATTTATTCCCCCCTTCTTCTCTCTTACAACTACAGAAAACAGTGATTGCTTTGCTAGGGTTCTTTAAATCATATTTCTGTTTTGCCAGTTTTACATTACACACCACCTTCTGCAAACACCAGCAGCTGAAATTCACTTCCATCGACATGAGTAACTAAAATTTCCTGCACCGTTAAAGACAACTCTTCAATACCTTGTGTAACAGCAAAGACACTTCCCTACTTCTACTGAAAAACATGTTTAACCAATCTTTGAGTGACACTTATCTCCTGTCTTCAACAGCTGTACCACAAGCCAGCTCAGCTTGATAACCACACTGTAATGTCTACAGCTTCTCAATGTTTTCAGATTGAAGCAAATTTTCCATAAATATATCTCCAATAAAGTTCCTCATCAGTTACGGTTCTGACACTTGCTCAGTTCACCTTACAGAATGCTGAACACAAACAGCAATGCTGCTCAACTTTATTATGAGGATTCTGCTTCCTACCTTCATTGGTGACCTAAAGACAAAAAGATGGCATTTCCAAAGCCGCTGCTAAAATATCTCATCCCAACGTTCTCCTCTCAACAACTTTTAAGCAGTAAGGCACACAAAGAGATCAAGAACTGTTCTGATTCCCCATTCGGCAACAGAATGAGCTCAGGTTCTAGATCTCCCTCAGTTAAACTAACTAGTATACAAATCTAGAACTGACAGTTCAGAAAAGGATGGGGATTGAAGCGATGCTTGGACTAACCAAGTTACTAATGAAATTTAAACCGAGATGCCAGCGTGGTGGGCATTTCAACACGCAGACAGAGGTGAATTCTAAACTAAATAATGATCGCGCCAATCCTCCTCTAATACTGGAGTGATAAATTTTAGTCTCTTCACTTTGAGGAACTGAGAGAATTAAGCGTACTGAAGCAGTTATAAAGTAGCCAAGGAAAGATACATAATTAGTTCTAAGAGATTCTCTTAAGATGTACACTTAGTTAACCTCAATTCCTTCCTCAACAGTTACAATCTAGCAGGTTATAACAGATTCATAGTTCTGGAGTAAAAAGGTTTCGTTTCCTATTTCTTAATCCTTGTACTCCAGGAGACCCTTTCATTTTCTCCTAATGCTGCAGTCTACTCACACGATTGCCTGCACTTGCAGTCAGTCCTCTCCCACCCACATTTAATGCTAAAGAAGTACAGTTCAGACAAACTGAACAAAGGTAGGATACACACACAGTAGATGAAAGAAACAAAACAAGGAAAATAGGCACACAAATGATCAATGGATTCCACATAAAACCACACACGTCCAATTCAGCAACTGCTACTCAATTCTCTGGCTCAGGCAGGATACTTACAGAACACTTCAAGTTTCTTTCACTTGGAAACTGTTTAAATTGGCTAATCTCTAAGTAAAACTTAGAAAATTGTAACTGCTAAAGTGCTGTTTATTTAAATCAGAGCAGGCTGACTGTTTTTAGGTGGCCCCTGAACCACAGGACAAACTGAAAACATCACGGGACTTGATAGCATCATCTCCTGACTTGTTCATCTCCTCCTGAGCACACACAAGGAAGTTACCCAACCTGTCGGACAAGACTGCTGTTCAAGTCACTCCTTCAAAGCCTGGACTTTCACTGGAGCTTTGAACTAATTATTTTACTTTTCTGCTCTAAAATGTTGTTCTGCTAACAGGAAAAAAACAGAACACACTTATCTATGAATACTGTCCCTGTTGACTGTATATTGCCACTGTCCTTGGCTCTTCCTTCTTCAAGTGCTCAGACATACAAAGTATCCTTAAAACGTATTACAGAAGACTAAGGCCACAGTAACATTGAAATCACAGCTATTCCAGTTCTATTTCTTCTAAATTTAAAAAGACCAAAACACAGTAGCAAAAAGTTACTTTCAAAAGGTGGCTTGACAGGCGCCTTTTACGGCCAAACAAAAAGTGCAGTCCCTTTATAAACCCTTTTATTTTCCAGTTTTAACAGTGAAGCCTGAAGTAAACCACATCTCTCTTTATGGGCACTTGGAAGCATCAAAATAAACAAAATACGGAGAGACTCCAAATACACACAGAACAACGAACAAACAAAGCCACAAACAGGAGCCTGACTGACTTAGGGAATCAATAGTAACATTCAGTACATTAGGTCTAAACTCCATTAGCCAATTTTCTTGTAATCTCCAAGCTACTATATGATTGTTGTTATCAAATTTAAGCAAGCTCAATTTCATGTTAACTCATCAACAGGTGGAAGTATAAATTCATACCACTTAACAACATACCCATTAGAGCTCTCCTATACTAAATAACCTACAGGCAAGCGGTGTTGTGTTTCCCCCAGTTTGCCACCCTAGTATTTAACTTCCAATGTTTTTCCCACCTCTCTATCAGCATAGAAGAGGCTGAGTTATTTCTTCAGGATTTAAAAAGAAAAAGCAGCAGCCAAAGAGCTCAGGATTATCCGTTGCTATAACAAACCAATGTTTTAGTCCAGCAGTGTAAATTTGCTGCTTGAAAGAAAAATTTTTATCTGTTCCAGAAAAGCAGACTGAATAATTGTAGCCCTCACTGCACCGTTGCTATAGAAACTTATTTCACTGTAGCAGTTAATTGTTAATCAATTTATATTTTTTTTCATTACAAAGCTCAATAAGAGTCAAATACAACACAGAAATGTCTGTCCAGCAAGTCAAAACTGTGTCCCTTTCTGGCTACTGTTGGATTCTGCGAGCCCTACAGGAATGCCAGACATTTTTTGTACACTATTTTTATTGAGCCAGTAACTCCCTCACGTTGCAGTGTGCTAACAAAATATTACTAGAACAAAGCCTAGTTACTTCTGTACTAAAAATAAAGACACAACTTGCTGTTGTTCTTACAGCCCCAGAACAGTTCTGCAGAAGTTATGCGAATAAAGTACCCACTAAATATATAATCTACGGTCCCATCCAGAATGAGGCCCATTGGTTTATACTTTTTGTGGTTGTATTTAGTAACAGACAGATGAAATAACACATCTGCCTTAACTCTTGTTCTGACATTCATTTACATTAATGCATCTTCCTTCTGGGGCTGAAGACATCTCATAACAACCCAGGTCAGTGAGGCAAAAAGTGCTGCTGAACAAGAATAAAAGACAGGCTACCAGAAAACATACCGAGGACCAAATCCCTGACAGATACACTGCTGTGAACTCAGATTTTCCATAATCACACGCATACAAGCTCCAGGATATCACCTAGGTTGCAAACCAGAACCCTGTTTGGAAGTTTTAGAGCAAAAGGCAGCAAAGCTCCTGATCCAGGCACAACTTCTCCTGACAGCCTTATTCTGAAGCATGCAAAGTGCTATAGATACTTTAAGTAATAAAGTGCTGACAACTCCAGTGGCATAGATGTTATATGGAAAAAAAAATATGCTTTGCTGTTAATAATTTTGTGTTCTTTAAAAGTTACCATTAAAGGGCTGAAAGAGCTTAATTTACCAAGTGGTCATACAAGGCTGCCTCTTCACCATGGGCGATTTTCACCTCAAGCACAGCTGGAGCCATCAGCCTACTGCTTGTCACTTGCTGATCTTCCTGCACACAGCTGTGCTGGCCACAGAGTAACTACCCACACTTGAAGCCTTTTGCCAAAGGTCATAAAAGCAGCCTGTACTAGAGCATGGAGCTGAACAGACAGAACAGAGCCCAGCTGTTTAACCATCCCTCCCATTGATATGGGCATATAAATACTACACATGCAAGATTTCTGCTTTCAGAATCATTCCTACCTTTCAAACATTCTGGTTCAAATACTGCTCTTTCGATCAACACAGAACTTCACTTGGGTTGATTCTTGGTGGAGCCTATTCCTCTGACTCCGTTAGAAGGTCACAAACTTTGTCTAGAGGAACAGCACATCACAGCTTTGCAGGCACTTGCTAGAAGTTACTCTGCGCAGGGGAACACAGATTCCCTGCTCAAGGTGAGAAAGGCAAGCCATGGCACATGTTAGGCTGACGTGAACATCACTGGACAGTTTCCTTGAGAACCCTATACTTCTGAAAGTCTTCTTCAGGGAAAAAAAGCAAACAAAAATGAAAAAGCCATCCACCTGGACTAACACAGCTGCATCTATAATACAAGTAAGAAATACTGCATTTTTGAAATATCGAACCTTGAAAGTTGTATCGCCAAATCATGCAACTGTTCCTGCTTCCATAAATTACTCATTCAAGATGGACTACTGTGACACCTTCCACGTACACAGCTAGCTATTTAAGATTTCTGGCCCACGCTCCTTTTAAAAAGGTCAGAAGAAAACATATTACTCATTTATTGTTATCCTTGTGACTGTCCAGGATAAAGCATCCATAAGGCACCACTCCAATTGTTCATTTCACAGTACTTCTGGGCATTTTAAACACAGTTTCAATATGTATTGACACCTCCTCAGTTTCCTCTTGTCACTGCTTCCTCTTCCTTTAGTCAAGAAGGAGCTTTAAAACCGTAAGCCGGAATCCCATGGCAATTTTCCATGCTACCACTTTCCTAACAAAATGTATGTAGACTCCTAGTACAGATAATAGGAACTACATTCTGTTTTCCTAGTAAACTGAGGACAGTAACTTCACTCATAACATCCAGCGTCCATGCAGTTTCTCTTCCTTATTCCAGAGCTCTTGCTCAGATATTCTAATATCTGAGATATCTAATATCTCAGATATTCTAATAGAACACTTCACACTCTCCAGGTATGCAAAGATCAGGCATTGTTAAACAAGAACCCATTTAGTACAACCACTTTCCAATCCCACACAGCAACAGAAAAGCATCACTGCTTTGACCACTACAGTCAGCTGAGAATTCCACAATTGACTTATGAAATTGAAGACTGATCACAGTCAGAACACCAGAACTGAAATCACTCTGCAAAAGGTACCTCAAAGATTTGTCATTCCATTATGAACAGCTTTTCCGAATAACACTAGAGTAAATTCCAACTCCAAGTTATGACACTGTCATCAGAAAGACTTCAGTTACAGTGCATGGTGGTCCTGCCCACAAAAACCATAGGGCTGTATTTTCTAACAGCAGTTTGCTAAGCAGAAGCTGAAACAAAAAAACAGCTGCTTTATTTTAAACTACAGAGGGCAAGCAATTGGAGCAATTTAGATGCTGGAAGATGGATTGCACACACATTTGTACTTACTAGTAGAGTGAGGTAAGGAAGGAAAAATTGTCAATTTATGAGGACATAACAAAATATTATCACTTCAACTTACATTATGGCACGTTTATTATTACTGCTCAGTTTCCTTAAGCTTTCTTGAAGGAGAAAGACTTTATCAGGTTGAAGAGCTCTGGCTTTCCTTGCTTATTTTCAAACAGTATTGTGTTCAAGTGTGTCAGCTCACAGTCAGGACAACTGGACAGCAAGTGGCCTCTGAATACATATCACTCAAACACAAGCATTTCAGATGGTTTCTTTTACCCAGAGACCTACAAAACTTCAATCTAGGGCACTAAATTTGATTTTACAATGTCAAATGTAAATTATGGCTTGTGATCCAATCAGAGATAAGTTTAGGCGAGGCTTAGAGTCTGAAGCATCTTCAATATTCATTTTAATAATTAACTGCCAGAGGTCAAAGCATAACGCAAACTCCTTACAATCTAAACATATAACACAACTCTTTTGTAAATATTCTGACAAAGCTGGTCCTCAAAGCTCTCTACAGAAGCAAAAATGTTGGTACTACTTGCATGTGAGGCATTATGACTAAAATGTTGTCAGCCTGCAAATATTAAATACCACAATTAATGGTTTTATATTAAATTCCTCTGACTTTCTTAGTGTAATAGAAATATACTTTCAATACCAAACAAAAAAATTTTACCTGCAGTGGTAAAAAAAAAAAAAAAAAAAATCACTAGTTACCAAATACTGCCTATAAAACACTGCCTACCAACATGAGGGCTTGGCCAGCTAGCATTCCCACTAAAACACATCTGCCAAGCAGGCAGGCAGAGATGAATGGTCTATTACCTCAGAGAGCAATTCTTCCCAGGATATACTGCAACATACAGATTACTGAAGTCAAACAGTTGCAATAGAGGTTGGAAGCATGGACTTGAACATGGACTCGAGAAGCTGAAAGCACTACACACTAATGCTTCTGTCTACAGACCAGAAGTAGCCCCCAAAGAACCATCATCTTGCAGGCTTCATTGGGTGCAAACATTCTCTTCTCTTCCACAGTAAGAAATGCTTAATAGGGTCATTTTAAAACAGCTATTTATTCTTCAGGTTTTCTCTTGAGTCAGCCCTAATTGCTCTCTATAAGCCTCATGACAGGGTTAACCTCCTGAAACTACCTGTTACCCTGCAACCCGTCGCGAACTCTTTGCTATTTCCCTCCAAAACGTCACCAAAAGAAGCTTGCTAAAAACAAAACCACAACAACCTAAAGAAGTCAAATCACCAGGACTGTTTGTAACAAGACCTGGCAGCCCTCAGCATGCTCCAGCTAAAATTATGAAAGAAAACATCCAGCCGTATCGTAACACTTGAGTTAGTGAGTCTACCTATCCATTAAAAGCCTGGATCTTCCAGAAGTCTTTCAAATACTTCCATAGGCACCGATCTGTAGGAAACCTATTAGTCATCCAGATACAATGCCTCCACAGGACTGGTGAACCCAGTCTGAATGTAACTTGTATCCACGACACAAGGAATTAAAACTCAGCAAGAAGTTAAGGGATCTACTGGGATATACACGCACATAAAATAACCACAGAATCACATCCAACCAAAACTGCAATACCTTTTTAAGAGGGTTAATAGAGTCACATCCAGGACGTCTGAATAGATATGGACTACGCACATCCTCATAGCACAGTGCAGAAATATTCATTCAGTTACAGGATCACATCAGACACCTTTGAGGAAAATCTTGATATCTTTTCCACAATACTTCTATTAGCTAAAAACTTAGTAGTAAAATTTGACAGTTACAGTCAGCAGCCATTTCCTGGTACGAAAAATACCGAAGTAACATCTATAAGCGCATAAACAATCAAGGGAGATCCACAGACAGCAGATATGATGAAGGTCAGCATCAAATCAATCGCATGCTGAAAAATAAATAAATAAATAAAATAACCAGAGCAGAAGGAAAAAAGTCAGCAGCAAACACAACGCCCTGACATTAGGAACACTTCTGGTAAGTCTCACACAACGCCTACTAGCAAATTAAGTATCAGAATTTTTAAGGATTTTTTTTTTAAAGGACAAGAGAACACATCAATTTTGTGAATAACAATAAGATTAGAAGGACTATTTGCAGTATGCAGCACAGAACTGGAAATAAAAACACCTTTTAATAAAGCTAGTAGAACACAATTCATTGAAAACGCTATGTGACAAATTAAAAGAAAGCATGGAGGAAAGTAGCAATAAACAATCCCAACGAGTCGATACTATGAGAATAACTCAAAACTCTCAACACTCTTTGACATGCTAGCAAGAGAATCTGAAGAATGACACAGGCAATTATTCTCCCTTTTTCTGCACCAAAGTCACATCCGAAAGAGCTACACCTCTTTTAAGTACTGCAAACAATGCCAGTTAATTGAAGCTAATAGAGAAGAGCAATCAAATGCTTAAAAGTTACAGCCTGAGAAGAAAGGTTAAAAGGGATCTAGGTTTGTTGCCAAAGGCAGTCAGTTGTTCTCCATGGCCCCAGCAGAAAACAGCAAGCAGCTTTTTCCTCCGCCCATGAGAAAAAAGTTTAGTTAGGAAAAAAATAAGAAAGCTATGCATAAGTGATGTATGAAGGCTGCAGCATTCTTATTCTAAAACTGGTCAGAAAGATGTAGGTACACCTCACTCAGCTTCAGAGCAAGTGCACCTAAAAATATCTTTACAAATCTCAACATTTCTACAGCTCATACACGCTGGCAGAATGTGCATCTTTTTTGGAGGCCCGCTACAGCCTAACAATATCTCAGTGTAAAGTAATATTAACTCAGCTCCCCACCACATTTTGAGAAAACGTGCTGTTTCTGCAGATTCCAGCTTCCAACCCAGAACTGCCATGCACTACTCTTTCCAGAGAGAGCAATATACCGAGCACAGTGACAAATGCCACTCATTATCGTTTCGATAAGATCCTAGATGAACACTATAGAACAGAAGTCATCACCAAGGATAATACTTTCCAGATGGACAACAGAGACTCCAATAAAGACACATATTTAAGATGGCAATTTAGAGTAATGGAAAAGAAAGAATTCTACACATCAGTATTTTCTCTGATAACAGAGGATTACCAGTAGGCTATAAAAGAGATTGAGACATGAGCCTACCTTCATCTTAGTACAAATGTAATTATTTCTAAACCCGTTGTTCAATATAAGGTTGAAAAGACAGCGAACAGATTCCACCCTCCATTCCTTCCCCAACCTGAGCTCACCACCTACTTATTTTTACTATGGTATACACACTCTGAAGTCATACAGCTATTGGAGACTGCTGCTTCAGGTATCTGCAGGAAAAGAAGTGCAGCTGAAGACAGTCTCTTCTGGCAAGAAAGAAGTTCGGGAAAAAAAAAAAAAAAGTACACCAACAACCACTGCTGGGAAAGCCAGCCACATGTTAGCAGAAAATTGATATCATAAGCTGAACAACACATTCAGATTTGGTAACAACGAAATATTTGTGGTAAAAACTAAAGACCATATATTGTGCCACGCTATTGCTAATACGCACCTTCATATGACTGCAATGAAGCCAGAGCTGCAAGCTGACTTGCCCAGAAGCCTTTACAATAAGGACAAAGAATACACCAATTATAACGGGGAAAAAAAAGAAGGAAAATGCACTATCTTCCCAGTAAAAAGGGAAACAGTCAGTTAAATGTCAGCAGCAGTCTAGAAAGCCTTGCCTTGTCAGTCATTCCTACGACAAGGAAGATGATGAAATAGCACGCTCCTTTTCAAGATTAATGAATCAACTAATAAATCATTCTGCAAAGCCAGACACAAAACAGACTCAAGCAGCTCAAGACTATCTCAGAACCAAGACTCAAGCAACAGCCCTCGCTCCTGATGTGTGCTGCAGAAAAAGGCAGCCCATCCAAAGCACCAACGCATCATGGTTTGATCAATAATGTTGGAACCATTACCTTCTACTCCTACTCCATGGAACAGAAAAGGCCTCCTGTAACATCTGTAACCCTCAGTTACGATTAAGTCAACAAGCTCTAAAGAACAGATCATTCTGAATCTGACTTAAGGCAGCAGAAAAGGTATTGCTCAGGTGAGATCTCATAAGGCAACAGATCCAACCTGACAGCCCAGGAGGCAGCTTCCTTCCTTTTCAACCCTTTCCTTGCTCTCACTGTGCTTGCTAAGATCGGAATCTGAAACGAAACAGTTCAACTCACCAAATCAAGGTAAAATCTACCCAGAAAAAGAGCAAGTACTCAACTTTGCAGTAGAAGTTTAGCAAAGTTTCACAAGCTAAACTCTGACAAGCCAAACCAGCCCAAACTGAGGTTCAGCCCTGCCAAAGCTAGCAAGGATATAGGGAGCACACTGCCAAGAAGATACTTCAGTGCTGTACCATCACTTCCAGCTGTGACTAGATCAGTTGAGTTCACAAACATTCAACCCTTCAGTTCAACAGGAGATCACTGTACACATCTTGCCTTAACGTCAAGGTTAAGGAGGACTGACAGGGGAAGCCTTTCAATCTGTATGACTATTCTCAACAGCTGACAATCGTTACATACTTACATAAGTAACCACCTCTCATTCAATCACAGTTCAATTTCTCCTTTCTAAACTACAGGTTCACTTCCTTTTTCACTGAATGCAAGCCAAAAAGCAACAGTTTTCTAGAGGCCTGTACTACCTTATTAGCAGAAGGAGAACTGTTTAAGTTTTTGTTCCCCTAAAACACAAACAAAATAACAGACAAGAAAAAAAAAAACAGTGGTTCAAAGCTAATGTGCTGTCACTGCCATGGAATACACAGCAATATGGTGACATGTTTCACAGTAATGCTCTATGGTAAAAGGAGGAATAGAAAGAAAGCTGAGTTTTATTATTTTAAGGACATAAAGAATGAACTTGTGCAGAAATACATTTTTACTTTTCCAGAAGAGAAACATTTCTAAGGACGACCTGAAATGCTAGCCAAAATTGCCTTACTGCTCTTCCTAACCATCATTTCTCAGTACTCCAACCCCCACACGACCACCCTGGACATAGTGGTTTCTCAGAAAATAAAACAAGGTTAAACAAATATCATATAAAGGTTTTACTTCCTACAGTTTGAATATCCTAAACAGAACACATATGTTAGCAGTGTACTTCAAAAGATGATTGACAAACTAGATGCAGCAGATGCAACATATTTAGGATGCAGTGGAAACTAAAAGAAGGAAACTCAGCACCACTGATTTGAAGGAAGATCCCTATAAGTGGTACCTCTGACTTAATATCAGCAGTAAGTGTCATTCACGGCCTGAGCATGACTCCTACTTGATGTGTACTGATCTGCATTAGATTATCGATAGGAATACGATAAGCAATGCTATAACAGGTGTATCACAAAGCTCGTAAGTTAGCAACGTGACAAACTAACGTTTTCTCCTTTACTGTGTAGCATGAAAGCTGCTTTGGCATCCAGAAAAAAAAATACTGAAACACTAACCTCAAAATCATTTCTACAAGTTGAAAAAGTTATTCAGCCCCAAGCTTTAGATCTCAATTATTTATTTTAAGTGTGGCAAGAGGTGACTAAGACAACTTGCAAGAATCACACGTACCATTACCAGACTACATAAAGGCCAGCTCTGTAACACTCGACAGAACTCCACAGTTACTTTGCATGGAAGAAACTCAAGATATAAGAACAAAAACATGACAATAGTTCAAGTGATAGATTTTCAGAGATACTGTCACAATATCTTGTAAATAGTAAAGACAGTGACTGTTTACAAGCAAAAATGTTTGACAGAAGAACACCCATCACACGCTTAAAGAAACTGTTGACTAAGTATTATTTAAAACAGGTAGTTTAAGAAAATTCATAACAGCGCCAAACTAAGATCCAGACCATACAGAACATATCAGACCTGTCAAGTCATAGTAAACAGATAACAAGCTCAACTTAATTTCCCAGTGGATGCTTGTATTTTACAGAGGATCAGTGATCTGGGTGTTTGCTTAGCAGTCTTCAGACTCAGTTATGACTCCCTCCTCACCTACAGGCTTTCTGCACAGTCCTGAGTGCATCGTTAGTCCTCCACCTCTTTACCATGGGTTGGCTGCAAGGTGGACTAAAAGCAGGAAGGTTTCAAAGGACTCACCTTATGGCAGCTAAGTCTCAAGTATACGAGATAATAAACACATTTCTTGAAATGTAAACCAGAAGCCGAACAATCACTATGTTTATGTTTTCATATATTGAGTGACACGCATTCACACAGCGTGACAAGTTCCGAATGCTTCTCTAAATGCCATAAAGTCAGCGACCCTAAGAAACAACTAGGAGAAAGGACTTATTCATAAATATGCTGACCCGAAACATCAAACGCATACACTATTATTCCACCATCAAACGTTAACCATTAGAGAGCCCCTCTCAAGTTGCACCAACGAGTCTCTCCCGTAAAGGCAACTTTCTCCACGTTAATTCCCTGACATTCAAAACTCAGCTCCCCGCCCCGCTCCCATTACGGAACGACCCGAAAATCACACCGCGCTTCAAAGCCGCGAGAAAGGCCTAACGTCACAGCAAACACTTCAGCCCTCCGACCGAAGCTACGAAGCCTTCCTCCGCCCTCACCGCGGGGATCCGACACCACCGTAATCACGGCGGGCATTAACGCCCGGCAACCTCCGCCCTACCGCTCCCTCGCTGAGCGGGCAGCGCGCACAGCGCCGGGCCCGGCCGAGCCGCCCCCCCCCCCCCCCCGCCGCCCACGGCGCGGCCCCGCGGAGGCCCTCAGCCCCCCCCCCCCCCAGCGCGGCGGCCGAGCCCCGGTACCTTGCGGACCCCCTTGTAGATGTAGAAGTAGAGCTCCCGGCCCACATTGAAGCAGAGCCGGTCCCCGTTGCCGCTCTGGTCGTTGACGTTGACGAAGGAAACGCGGACCGGGTTGGAGCCCTGCGAGTTGAAGGGCACCCGGTTCGGCCGGCTGTACTCCGAGTGGCTCAGCAGCTTGTACAGCCCCTCCCGGGTGGTGAACTGGGTCTTAATCTCGTTCATCTCCTTCCCTCCTCCCTCCGCCGCCATCTTGGAAAGGAGCATTCATCCTGCCCCAGTGCCCGGATGTAGCTCCACTGCGCAACCGCCGCCGCCGCCGGCGCTCGCGCGGCCCTGCGCGGAGGCGGCCACGCAAACGGCGTAAGGGGGAGGAGCGGCGGCCGCTGTTTACTGCGCCTCCGCGCACGCGCCGCGCTGCCCGTGCCTGGGCGGGACTTGGCGGGGAGGGGCGGGGCCGGCGCCGGCGAACGGGGGCGACGGGCGCTCGCTGCGGGGGCACCCAAGATGGCGGGGGCGGGAAGGCGGCCGAGCGGGCTCTGTCTGGGGGACTGCCTGCGGTGCGGCGGTGAAAAGGGAACGGATGTCGACGCGCAGCCGTTGTGGGACGCTTCGAGTTGACCCACCGCCGCCCCGGTTCTATGACTCTAGAAAGAGCTGGCCCAGCTGAGCGTTAACTGGAAAAACGGGTTGTCACGTAACCCGCGTGGTCGTGAGCCAGCTGCACGGTGATGCAGGTCAATGTCCTTCTCCGGTATAAGTAAGGGATGAAGCGCAACAGAGTCTGAAAGGGTTGTTTTCCCTGGGGGAGGCGAGGCTGTCAGCCCTGTGGTTGGTTTAAGCTAATCAGACTGATCTCCAGCTGTACAGATGGATCTGACCTCTCCTCTGTCTTCAGGTACCCATTTCCATTGCCTGCTTGCATCAGTTCCAGTAATCGTGCAACGAAGGGTGAGTCAGATCAGCCTGAGAAGCGCCCTGCGTGAAGAAATGACAAGCTGTTGGTTGGCAACCGAGCTGATCCCATCATCACAGCTGCTGGAGCCAAAATAAGGAAGGAGTTAGAAATGTGCAGCTGGGAGAAGATGAGCACAGAGTTAGATCGCCTTGTAGCAATGCACTTTCAAGGTTATTTTCACATCTAGCTGATTTGTTCCGATGTAGCTGCTCTAGTAAGTGTTGTCCTGCACCCTCTTTTTTACTGTCGCTACCTACTGCTGCATCCTTTACCAGCTGTGGTGTTCACCTGACCTTGTAAAAGCCGTTTCTGAAAGATACATCCTTGAGAATTGAAGCCCCTTCAAATATAAGGCTATAATGAAGAAGGTTTATAAAATTAGAGTAGTGAAGTACTTAGAACGGGTTGCCCCAAGTAGTGGATGCCCTGTTCTTGGAGATGCTCAGGGTCAGGCTGGACCAGGCTCTGAGCACCTGATCGAGCTGTAGCTGTCCCCGTTCGTTGCTCAGGAGTTGGATTAGATGACCTTTGAAAGTCCCTTCCAACTCAAATGATTCTGTCATTCAGAGGTGAAATGAGTTAAATGAGAAATGCTGATTCTCTAAGGGACGGAGGACAGGAAATGCAGAGCAGGAGGGAAGCGGGACCTCACTTTCTTTCCACTCAGTCGGTTCAATCACAAGAGCTCACTCAGACTCCCAAGGTCTAATGGGATTTATTTTCAAATCAGTTTAATTCAAATGGATTTAATTTGAAGCTAAATGCTGCCTTGTTGAACATCAAGATATTAGTAAAAAGTAGTTGAGAGACAGGAAACAGCTGACAGTCTCCATGTTAACTCATGCACGATAGAGTATATAACTTACTGGATATCTGAACAAGTACAGATAATCACACTGTAATGAGGCCAGGTACTAAAGTTTGAAATTGTTAAGACAAAGGCAATCGATAATGACCAACAGATGTTGTCAGTTTATCAGCCAGCTGCCAGGTTGTACTGATGTCCTCCTAGAAGTACATGAAGTAGGTGAGTAGACCTGCAATTATTTTAAGAGTCTCCATCTAGAGAGTGGTTCTTTCACAGAGAAATTTCATGAATGGCCTTACAGTGAAAAGGTCAGAATGTTTTCAGTTATAAAAAGATGAGCAGGAAATGCAAGTGATACACTCAAAACAAAGATTTAACCCCCCAAAAAGAGTTGTTCCAAGTTGATGTGCTCATTATGTCTTATTCATTACACACTGACAGCGCTGGGTAGAACACTTCGAGAAACAAAGCGGGAAACTTCAGTGGAAGGGTTGTGTGGAATGCAAACTACTAAAAACATAGTAGGCCATCCGTCACTAACGGAATGAGTGTGATCCAAAGAATAAATAAAGTGAACATGTACCTGGTTATCAGCAGTATGTGATGGTGCTAGAAAGACAAAGAACTGATGTAGTGTTTAACATCTACGGAGAAACATCAATAAAAGCTGCTGAGAGATTCCACAGAGAATCCAAGACAAATATTCATTTGAAAAACACAGCTGCAAGTCACAAGAACGCTATTGTACAGCCCCATCAACAATCCTTACCAAATAGTTGTTTAAAGAATGGGAAAAAAAGATTACAGTGATAAGCCTTATGAAAAAGTTCTCTGTAGCACTTCTAAACTCTTCTGTTTCAAGAGAACCAAAGATTATAGTTCTGAAACCATCCCATTAGAACACCCATACATGTGTTGTTTTGTACGCACAATCAATGAATAAAAGTCAGTCAGAATCACTGCTGCATTGTGCCTGTATGTCTTGCAAATGTTTTGCTAAGTTGGAGAGCAAACAGGAGCAAAATTCACTAACCTTAATAAAAGAATATGGTTTCCTGAGATTGATTTATGCAGAGCATAAATTGGTTCTGCAGCTTTTCAGGCTGCAGTACAAATAGTGTTTTTGCTGGCCTTGAGAAAATGAGAGCCTTAAAACTTAGGTGATCCAAGCATGCTTTTTGTTAATAATTTTTCTATGCTTGAATTTGAATGCCGTCTGTTACTTCCCTGAAAGTGCAACAACTGAGATCAGTGGTGCTCTCAGTGATGCTTTTATCAGCACTATTGAGAAGGAGGGAAAAAAAAAAAAAAAAGGTGACTACACTATTTCATCATGTTAAAAGCATCTCTTCTGGTATGCACTGCCAGCAGATTGTGAGGCAGAAATCAGGAGCCCGTCTCTGTAGTTAGCAACTGTAGTATGTCTTGCCTGGGCTACTGATGCCTAAAAGAATTTAGATACTTAACGGGTGACCGACTTCAGCGTATCAAAAGCTTTGCAATGTTTTACTTCTTACCAAATTATTAATGCATATGAGTTACTAGCAGGCACAGGGATACACAGTATCCCTGTGGATACAGGGACTCTGTATTTGCGTTCAGAATTTCTTCATGGCCACTAACACAAAATAAACATGATAATGCATTGTGCTATGTATTTCAAAACATAAGGGTGTTAGAAAAGCATGTGGGAGTCTACTCGGCTAGAATACATTGTGGTTTTGTGCTGTTCTCTCTCCCCAAGAACAGAAGTATGTGGAAAAAAAAATGTTTTCATAGCTTTGGGGGCTTATTAATTAAAAATAAATGGATATCTAAAGAAAGAAAAAACATTTGTGTTAAAGAAGACAAAGTAAAAGATATCTGCTTTGCAGTTGGGATAGAGTGACAGTAAAACCTATTGTGTCTCAGAATGAGTTCATTTTGCTCTTAGCAGCTATCTCTCTGAAAGTTACCTCCTGAACAGACTAGCTTACCTCCAAAGTGAAGGCTGCTATTCTTGACAAAACAGTACCTATCTTGAAGTCTTAGCTATCCCCTAAACTATGTTCTCTGAAGGTAAGACTGATATTGAGAACTTAATTTAAATTCTGTGGAATGCTAGAGAGACTGGTTTGATATGCCTGCAAATAGCTGTGTTTGTAAAATGTGCTGAGCATAATGCACTTCTAAAAACTCTCTAGAAATGGACGACTATTTATCCATACATATGGTACTGCTGTAATGCAAGGGAGGAATGACAGAGCTGTGAATAAGCAAAGTCTGATCATTGTTCAACAGCAAGAACTGAGTTGCTTACAAAACTGGAATTTCTAGACAGTGATGCTTATCAGTGCTGCAGTGTGAGAAGTTAGTGCCATCGGGAAGGCCAAAAACGTGCCTAAAGTGCAGTCTACATTAGCCACTCATGTTTGTAACTTAAGCATCAAAATATTCAGTATGTAAATATTGTTTCATTCAGCTGACTTTTATTGGGCAAGTCTTTCTTGGTGATCACGTTGTGATTGTGCGTGTTTATTGGTAGGTTTTGCATGTCAGCCAAGCAACTTGCAGTTGGCATGAGCAACAGTTAGTAGTTAGTCAGCCATGCAAATTAAAAAGAAACCTGGCTGCCACCGTGTGATTTGAATCTCCTTTAAGCAGAACAGGAAATAAGAAAAGCTGAAAAAGTGTCCTTGGAAAGAACAGACTGTAGCAGCTATGGAAAGGGAAGCATTACCAGCCTAAAACAAATTTATCCTAGGTTCCCCCGTCTCCTCCAGGCCATCTATCTAAATGATTATGAGATCTTTTTAATAGCAACTACACTGTTTTTCTGTCTCAGTTTTGCATAGCAGTGCACATTTTCAGAAAAGCTTGCTTGTTAGAGGATGGGCTGTCTGTCCTGACTCCTCAACTGCTTACTGCCAAGATTTAGCACTTTGGCAACAGCAAAATTGTTGTTCTTCTGTTTGCTGGCACTCAAACTTGATTTCTGAAAAAGACTGGAGAGAGGATTAATCTGGAAATCCACAAGCTAAGAATGTCTTGATGGAGTTGTTTTCCTGTTGCTTTGGTGTATTTCTCAAAGAGGATCTGAAAGCTTGTTAGCATGTTCTGCATTCTTTTATCACCTTTTTCACAAAGCAGCATTTTCTCAAAATAAACATGCTGCAGAGATCTTCACTGGAAGAATGGCTGTTTGCTTTCTCTCAGTTCATGAAAGATTCTTCATCAGTGTCACAAGTGCAATTTCAGTTCCATAGCCTGAATGACTGGCTTCAAACTGTTTCAGTTGAAAGACTGAAATTTTAGATAGATGATATTCTAATGGAACTTTTTATGGGCTCACTGAAGCATAAGTGCTTTGGATGCTGTATAGCACAGGCTGTTCATTCAATGCTAGTTGAATCATTTCAAATTTATAGAAAGGAGAGCTCATTTCTCTGGATTATGTGCTAGCTTCATTATGGTCGTTATTATGGTCACGCTCATGACTTTCATTTGCAAGGCAAGGTTATAAGTTAAATTCACTAGTCCCAGACATCCATCATGTCCAGAACTTACTCATATCTGGGAACTGGAAGATTGGTGAGTGGAACTGTGTAACCGTACAGACAGAATTTCCCAATACTGTTTTTATGTCAGAGTGGAATTATAGTTTTAATAATAGGGATTTTGTCATCTCCAAGGCAAAAAAAGAGGGATTGGCTGAAGAGAATGGGGATTTATTGCTATGACAACTATTCTTATGTCATTAACATATGTACCTTGTAATTTTAGCACACAAAAATTTTAGTTCATAAAAAATTCTCAGCTCTGAAGCTTTCAGCACTGTAAATGCTTGTGTAACTGGAAGTTTGACTTGCTCTGTTTGTAGTGAAACTTGTCCAGTTTCTCTCTTACTTTCTTGCTCCTACTGTAACTGATGGGATTATCAAAGAAAGTTCTAGTTTGAAAATCGCCTATGTAGAGTAGGCTCTTAGGTCCCTGCTTTTCTTGTTCACTAGAAACTACCATCCTTATTCAGCTCATATAATATTATATTCTTAGCTAACATAATCTTATTGGTAGTCATTTAATCAAGTGTGCACAGCAATGTGACGTTCCTTGTCTTTTGCCTCCATCTTTCTGTGACACGGTGTGATATAGCGACATGATTTATGTCGTTTGCCAATATTTGCTCAGTAGGTTGAGTTAAATGCCATCTGATGTGTATTTGTTCACTGTTATTTATTTTCTTAAGTAGGTTTATCATGCTAAATCAAACATGGGATAGATACATACTAGATTTTAATGTATTTCCATTGCCATTGATGACAAAGTGATAGAATCACTGATTAAAGACATGGCGGAATATAAAGAATGTCAACGTGACATAGACAATTACTTCAGTTTTCAATAGTATCTTTCTGATTTGATTATTTGACACAGATAAGGACATTTGAGAGATGCAGTGCACACAGGGCTTTTTTTTTTTTTAATCAGCTAATTAAAACTTTACTGTGATGTCTAAGCGTGTCAAGTCTCTGAATCTGGGAGATGGACTTAGCAGACAAGATCAGTCATGTACCATATCATAAAGGAAAGCAATATGCATTTATAATCTTAAACTTCCTTTTTATATTTGTGGCTTCATAGTTGTATAGAGGTTAAAAAAAAAAAATCAGAATAAGAAACCAACATAATTCCCAAGACAGATAATGGTGGTGGGGGTAAATTGTTGAAATAGTTAACATCTTAAAAAAAATCAAGGATTAAAAATCAAAATATCAAATTATCTGTTTTAAGTAATGAATTAACTATAAAGATTAACATTAAAAAAAATAGACTTTTGGAAGGTTATAACTGCTTAGCCACATATATAAGTATGTATTGTTATCTCATGTCTCTACATAAGTTTCTTCAGTATGACTTGACTTCTATAGTGAATATTTATATTTGCTGTATTAGCCCCATCTGGTGAATTCTAACTGCATTGCAAACCAGACAGACCATGCTGAACTCCCACGTTTCAGCTCATGGGTGTGTGGTGGGACATACACAGAGATCCACATTCCTTCCTCTCTTTGTCAGAGTAGCAGTAGTGCAAGCACCAAGGAGGAATCCTCATTAGTATAGTATTAACATAATTTCTAAGCTTTTCTTCTGTTTTAATGGATTCATCTTGCACATTATCTTCATTTGCATTCACAAATACAAACAGTCCTATAATGCACTTTAGCCATTCACAAACAGATGTATCCTTCTTTTCTGTTGAGTGCTCTTTGAGCTGAGATGGTTATGTGACAAAGCAGAGTCTGTTCATCTACCTCCACTGCTCCAGCAGAAGGTTTAGTTTTTAGTTTGTTTCCTGGATACAGTTGTGATTCACTTTGCATAATTGCGAATGGATGACCGCCATCAGTGGGCTCCTTTCAGAGGAGCTGTTAGTGGTCGTGGGCAGCCAGCTCTCAGTGATCCTCCCTGAGCAGGGGGGCAGGACAAGATGACCTCCATCACAGTCCTTTCCATCCTTAACTATTCTGGGGTTCTGTGAGTTTAGCTTTTACAGAATGATATATATTTGAGGAAGACTGATGTAAGTCAACATTATTTTTAGTATGTAGCATTTTACATACTCAGCGTAGGCATAAAAGTCGTTTTGAAGTGCAGAATCAGGATGTTTGTTTTAGATAACAAATGAGCCTGCTTTCTTCTAACATATGGGTTAGCAAACCCAGTCAACCTTTGATATACAGTATTTCAGATTAATGCCTGCTAAGTACTTGTCCAACTTGCTAAGTACTTGTCTGACTTGCTCCATGCTTAGTAAGTCTTACTCAGTTTCTCTTTATACTCCCTCACCCACTGCATATCTAAAGCAAGTGATGGACTTACTGAAATGAATGTGACTTGAAGGTTACCTACATAGAGTAGACTGCAGAAAAATGAGTGATAATAGTCAATCTTTTACTGACAGACATAACTGATGAAGATTACTTGCTCTGCTAAGGCAAGTTGAAATATGGCTACGGTATGTTTCTTTCCATCAGTTCCCTTGGAAAATTCAAACATGATCTTGTCATAATATCCTAAATCATTCTAGATAGCCTAAACTGTAATGTGTTGCATTTCTTGTCTTCTTCTCACAGCTGTGGCGTGAGAGAACTGTGGACAAAATAGCACTAGCTACTGCTGAGATGTAAGGCTCTCACAGCCTTTGTTCAAAACGTGAATAAAGGGGACTTTAATTATACCTTAAATAGGAACATTGAATAGAAGTATACCCTAAATGGGAACTCTACACATTTAGATGCTTTCAGAAGTAGTGACCTTTAAATGAGCAACAGGAGGGATTTTACAATGGGGTGTGTCCCTTCAGTAAAATGCAGTCTTATTCTGACTTGAATGGAATATACATTACACCAGCTAGGCCAGTATTTTTTATTCTCCCCCAAAATCCCACATTAATTTAATGTTCATTAAATTAAATTACATCAGAACATTCCAATACAGGTAATATTTCTGATAAAGGAGACTGAGAAGAACCTCCAGTGTCCGTGTTTCTGTCACACCTGTAAACTCTCAACTCTGTAATGTTCCAAAATGCAAATAGGAAATTAATTATTGGTAATAAGCCAGATCACATTATTACTTTTCTTGCTTATGACGTAACTTGGCTTTATCAAAAAGCTTACTAAATCTCTCCTGATTTAACAGTTATTCATCTTAGGCTGTCTTACTTTAAGCAAGAAATTAGAATTCAAGCCCAAAAAATACAATAAAGTATTAATAATACATCTTACACATATAATATTATTATATTATTTATTATATATATATATTATTATATTATTATTAATTATACATTAATAATACATCTGTAACAATAATTATGCTTTTCTGTCTTTGACTCTCAAACCATACATCCAAAATTAGTTGTATTTTTCCAGTCAGTTTAAAAAGTTGTATGCCACAGTCAAGTTTATATGTATATACACACAGTGAGTTTTCAGTCCTTATTAGCACTAAACCTGCACAAACTCAAATCAGCCTAAAATAGATGCTGATGAACACTTTCTGCATCAAAAAGCCTTTCTGAGGGAGCCATTTTGCAATTCATTGGTTGCATTTAATCTAGATATTATTGTGACCCAGCTAGTTAAACACAGCTGAGTTCCTATGCATGGCCTGACGATGCTCAAACCTGATTTTTTGTGGTTTCTGAACAAAGTCAGACTTGTGGCCCTTACTGATTTAGACTAGCTGGGTCCTGGGCATGCCTGACTCAGTGTGCACAATTGTATTCTGACCATCGTGTATTCAGGCATAGGACAACTCAAGCTGATTCCATTACTACCGTGAATTCTGGCACCAGAGCTTTCACTGAAACATTTATCGTGCTGATAGCTCCAGGACTGGTCTGTTTGAGCTTTGATTCTTCTCTGCCTTCCTGACTACAAATGTGACTGGGCTCACAAAGCAAAAAATAGGCAGCACATACATCACCTTCAGTGCAAGGCTCTCCTGCTGTCATTGTTAGAAATGATAAATGATTGTGAATTGAATTCACTATTCTGTCTAGTAGCTGATTAATGTCAAGTGAGTATGTTGCAAAACAGTGGTGGGAGCACAGGGGCACAACAGAACAGTACTTCTTACTTTAGCAGCAAATTTGTCCTGGCTGGGTAATAACCTTTGAAATTCATATAGCAAGAGAATAAAGGTACTGTCACACAGTACTGCTGCATTTCAGTTTTACTAAGACTAACATTTAAAGAAAAAGGTTGAGCTTAATTAATTTCTTCCATATAAACTCATTCTTGAAGTGCATGTGTTGCTGTACACTGCAGTACTCTATCAGGATTCTGAAAATTGGGTGAAAGTGAAATACTACAATTTCTGTAGTTGTTACATTTATTGAATCACAGAATAGGTATAAAGCATCAGTTAGTCATTCTCAGGTAGTCAATGATAGTGAATATATTTCATAGTAAGAGAATCTTGATCCTTAATTTAAGAAGAAGTTTACTGTGTTTGTCCACCTGTGCCTACTAAAACTCTCAGATTTCATTTAGGGGACAAATCCTCAGGAAGACCAAAAGCATTATTTGGAAGAAAGGCAAATCAAAGAAATTGTGAGGGAGCATTCTCAATTCATCAGCTATCCAATTACACTCTTTGTAAGTGTCTTGCTTGAGATGCTAATAGTACACACTTGCTAACACTAGTTGAATATCTAATGCCCTTGCAGCATTCCCAGATGATACTAGTACAGCAGTAACTAAGCTGTCTTTGTACTGTTAGCATTAAAGTTTACAAGAAAGACCCTATAATATGTTTCTAATAATTTCTGGATTCTCTTTCCTAATGATCACATTAAGACTATTATCTACGTATTTATACTTGTTACCAGTCTAATCTATGTACTGATCTTCTCACTTAGCAACTCAGAGGGTATCTTATAGAAGTAACATTTATGCTAGTGAGTACAGTCAGACACAGCTGGTGCTTTGTTAAAATCTGGACTGTTTGACAATGAAAATACAGATTTGTAGCTGAACATCCCAATTATGTAGCTGAAGTAATAAACTTTGAATATATATTTTATACTGATATACCATAGAGGTATACGTTTAGGGCCAAAGAAGAGGTCTGGCTGGCATTGAGCAATGTAGCATTTGTGTCCACCTTATGCAGCAAGCTTATGGCTCTAGCTCCAAAACTGACAGAAGATGTGCAGAAAGCGATTTCAAAAAACATTCTGAATACCAGGTGTGTCACTACTTCATGAATGAACTCCATGAAAATGCAAAGTGTTAGAAATACTTCTCATATGACCTATAACAACCCAAGTCCTAAAAAAGCATCGACACGCAGGGAAGTCATGAAAATTAAAGAATATAACACATGAATGAGGTTTCTAGTGAAAATAATAGCTCACTGTAGTTTGCAATCTCAGACAAGTAAGGAGAGGGCAGCCAAAACATTGTGGTTGTATTTGGTATAAACTCAAAACTGTATTTCTATCAGATAAACAAAGTTGGAAAAGTTCTACAGAATTATGGGTAAGAGACAGATACTCCATTTTGATCAAATGATGTGAAGAAATACAATGTTAGGTAAGTCACCAGAAAGAGCAGCTATGCCCTGTAAAAGAAAAAAAAGATGAAAAATCTCTTCTAATATCCCAATTCTTTACTGCTCCTTAGATTTGTAGGTCTACTCTAAAAGAGCAAAAGCAAGGCACAGAAAATACATTTGATCATCATTTTTTTACAGTTCTATTTTACAATAAAGAACTTTCTGGTTTAAGTGAACTTGCCATTTTTATTCTAAACACTAGACAAATTTTAAAAGTAACTTAAATTTAACAAAACCAACTTACTTTCACTATTCCAGACACATCTAATCCAAATAATGTGGAGACGTAGATAACTTGGCCATTCATTATCTGAAACAATTTTTTTTTTCAGTAATCTGTGGGAGAAAAAAAAAAAGGTCAAAACTCTCCACTGGCAGGTACTTACCAGCACTGCTCTGATTTAGAAATAACATGGTGACTTCTAATGACTCCAGTCTGTCCTACTTTTATAATGCAAAGCACTGTAGAGCAGCTGCATTATACTGACATTCATATTAAGTGGCTAAGAATGCCCTCAGCTCAGCTGACTGCAAAGCAGGATTTCAGTATAAATGGCAAAGTTACTTCAGGAGATTTGCCTCACTGTGGCAGGAAACATCACTCTGAAAGAGATGAAAACTGACTTTCCCTCTAATTCACCATGCCCGTTTCATGTAGCATAGCCTACAGATAAATTTATGTTTGATTAATCAGATACTCATACAGTTCTCAATAAAATTTCTCAAAGTACCTATTCATAGTCAGCTTTAATCAAGATTACCTTACTGCTACTATTTTTTTTTTTTTTTGCATTCTTTGGAGAGAAAGCTGAGATTCAGGGCTTTCTGGTTTCCCTCTTTCTCCCTAAGAAAGGCATCTTTTGACCTGACACACAAGTGTTCACTGTACATAGATGTGAAGACTTAACCCACAATTTTATGCAAGTAGCCCATAACTACAGAATCTTTTTTTTATTTAACAGTATCCACAATAAAATGAAAGTTCTAAGTCTGAAATATGAAAAAAAAAAATCTACCAACCCAGTGACAGATTTAAATTTCTTTTTCTTAGAAGTATAGAATGTGAAAGCAAAGGTGATATCCTATGTCTGAAATACCAAAAATAATCAACTTTATGGACCTCTGTTTTAAATGCTAACGTCCCTTGTGAAAATGAGCTTGCACGTTTTTTGAATGTCTGTGATTTCTCAAAGCTTTGTTGAAACACGCATCTAAACTACAGCCCTCGCTGTCGGACTGAATGCAGTGTTTATAATCTGAATATATACAGAGGAAAAGTACCAGGTTATTTCCACGCTTCTTGATAAGGCTCAGTTACTTTTCTAGTGCTGTGACTTTCCCACCACAACAATTTGAATATCTTCATGGGCAGTCTATTGCTTTGTCTGAAGCTTCTCAGCCAAACCACCTGCTCTCTGGCAGACAATTTTTTCTCCCAAGTTTATTCTCCTGAATTAGGATCTATCACAACTTAGGCCCATGAATGGAAAAAAAGTCTTAACAGTAGATATATGAAAGCTACAGCTGTGACTGTATCTGTTCCCTAACATTCCTGTTCCTGCTGATTGCTTTAAAGGTGTTCTGATTTTGAAACTCTTTTCAGGCTCCAAACCACGTAAATACACATCCTGCCTTTTTTGTCTCATGCTGGAAAAAGACAACGCATGTTTTAGAACACAGTTACTGCAGTCTTCTTACAGTGCTCTTTTAAAGAGCAGAAACATACTGGAAAGAAGCACTTGTAACCTTGTGGAAGAATGCCCTTTGTCCCTGTTTTCAAAATTCTGTTCTCATAATTATAGGTTTGTACATATAGTTACAGTGAGAAAGTCTGTCCCTGTGCACCAGTTCTGGGGAAGTGTAAATTGTAACATGGATATGTGGTGTAAAACTCCAATTCAGTATTTCTTGTTTCAGTCACAAGGGAATGCGAAGGCAAACTTAAATTATGCTGATTACAGTCTATTTATCTTGCAACAAACAGCATATAAAGCAGTTTACGTTCAGATTAGACAATCATGCTGAGGCCTTTCTGTGCCCATTCTCTCAGCCTTTCCATGCAGCTAAGCTTTTATTAGAAGTTATACTCGTCGACATTTCCACTACTGATACATGCCTCCTGTATAATATATACAAATATCACTTCCTTGAACAGTACAAGTCCCCTCAGAATTCCTTCCGAGAGCAACGACTGAGTGTTGTACTCTAACACGTACTTCAAAAACCATAGACTTTTAGAAGAATGATGCCCGTGTTTCCACGCGTTGCCCTTGCTCTGTGCAATTACTGCCGCCACCTGCAGTTCAGAAGTGCCACAACACTTTCTTTGCCCTTGAAGAATCCTTCCACTACAAAAATATCCTTCCTAACGACTGTTACTATTTCTGGTACGAATCACTTCTTTTGTGACCTAAAGATCACCTCCCAATAAGACGTGAGAAAGCAGGAAATAAGGCAGCCTGATGCCTAGTTTTAAGAAAGCACGATGTTCTGCTCAGCCAGCAGTCTCTAGCCAGCTTTGCATTTCATGATTATAACACAGGCTTTACATTTGTAATCCCGTGTGTTCAAGAAATCCAGACACACATTTCCACATCTTTCTACTCATGTCAGTTTTCTGAAATCTACTGTACAGGCATTTTCAAGGCTGCAGCTTTGTTTTCCGTAAGTAAAGACCCTGAAGCACTGAGATAACGTCACAAATCTGCCTCAGAACTCGGACGGAACTGATCTCAAAAGCTCTAAGACTACAACATCAAGCACTCAAGAATTAGGTAAATGCTGGAATTAAAATTCTCTATGCAAATTGCATTTAATTTCTTTGTGGTTTATAAAATAGCTCTTTCAAAAATGAGGTGTAACACCAAAGAAGCCTGTGGTGGAACCAAGAATCAGAGCCAGCTTTCCCGAGCCTTATTTCAACACTTGGAATACTAAGTAACTTCCAGCATGTTTTACTTTGTTCTTTGTTAAGTTCAGTAAAACTATGTAATTAAATCCGCTAATAAAATGCAAATGTCTATAGGGAATAGGTATAGGATTTATCCTTAGGAAAGCAGCAAATGCAAGACTGAGGCCCTTGCAATTAGTAACTGTGCAGAAAATTGGTCCCTCTTCTGCTTGTAAGCTCCCTTCAAGTAGTGGAAGGCCACAGTGAGGTCTCCCTGGAGCCTTCTCAAACTTCACAGCATGTGTTGTTGGTACAGAACAGCTTTAATTTTAAATGTTTTTGATTTTAAAAGACCTGGCTCTTCAACATTTGGTTCAAATCTGGACTTTCTGAATGCAGAAGTTGCTCAGATCCTGACAGGAAAATGGCAGTGATTTACCCGGGCTTAGACTGAGTAATGTGGTGGGGTTTTTTTGTTTGTTTTGTTTTGTTTTTGCCTTTACATTTACAGTAATGTTTGAAGTAGGAAATCTCACCGAATAAGTGGCAGGTTCCCCCTGTTACTTATTTTCATACCTTATAATTAAAAAAAATAAAAATCTCCTGTATTCATCCCTCAAATGGTGTCTGTTAAACAAAAAAAAAGGAGGGGGAGAAAGAAAAGGGAACAATTATTTTAGTCTAGTTTCCTAAGGCAACGAAACGCGCTGTAATGTGGTGGCTGTCCATCAGTCCCTCCTTTGTAATCTCGACTTATTTAAGCAATTCAATTAAGGCTAAGAAAGGAACAGAGATCATAGAGATGTTAAAGCCCTAGAAAATGAATAGGTGGGTTGCAGAGATGCATCCTCTCCTTGCCTCTTTTGAAGGAAGGTGCAGGGAGAGTCCAGCTTCATCCCCACTGTCTGCCTAAGAGCTGGGAGGCAACGGCTGGCTGCTCGGAAAGCACATGTGCACTAGCCATAGTACGTGCTGCTTCTTGTCCAGGCTGTCAGCCAAAGGATAGAGGGATTTGGGACAGTGAGAATGGCTAGGGGATGTGGAACAGGACAAACCTATGTGTGAATGTGCCAAGAACAGAGGACTTGAAAATATCAGGCTTCAGCAACTTCCCCAATAACAGAACTGTTTGTTAAAACATGAAAGTATACTAACCCCCCCCTCCCCACCCCAAATGAACTGAACAGGCAGAAGCCAAGTCTGGAACATTTCAGACAAAATCTGAAGCAATATGGAACTGTGATCGCTTGAAACAGAAAAACCACAGGAATAAAATGTCAGCCTTCACCAGCCCTGACTGCCTAACAGAACAAGATGAATACAGACCTGTTCAAAATTCCTGAATATTACCTTTACACAGGCACACTCTGAATGACTGAGTCCACATTAGTCAAGAAATGAGAAAGAAGATTTGCTTAAAATATCTTTAATATTTTGATAAAAGTGTCAATCTTAAAATCGTGGATATGTAAATAATGCTAGCAGAGTATTACAGGAAAAAAAAAATACTGGACAGATGTGCATAGATGGCATTAGTTTAGCAGTTCACTGGAATACTTCAGTCATTTTGATCCAAATACATGTTAGGAAACATTTCAGTTGATGGAATCTGAAAAGAGTTCCAGCCTAAAAGGTGTGTCATGTAGAATGCATACCAGATCAAGACAATCTTTGGGTACAACTGTCACACTTTATTAGACAGTATTTAAAAGCCATTAAGCTGCTTTAAGGAAGCAGAGGAGTAAAGCAGCTCAGGTACACCTGAAACCAGTCACTATGCAAGCAAAGGTACACCTAACACTCTAGAAAGGACTTTAGAATGTATTACTGTTCTGTTGACTTCTGCGTTCGAGAGAAAGAAGAAGTAACGCACTGACAATGACAGCAGAACCAGACCTGAGGAGCAAAGCAAAAACACAACCAGTGCAAGCAGCAAAGAGGTGAGGCGTCCTGGGTGGAACCACAGAACTTTCTAGGCTGGGCACTGGCTAAAATCCAGCTTTTTCAGTGGCTTAGAACTGAGTAAATAACTTCACTCTTACTGTTTGATTTCTCCTGTGTGCTGACCAGCAGCTAATATTACACCACCTTGCATTACTGTTGACACTACATCTAATTCTTCCTTCTAATTAGGGCCGCATTTTGGCCTGCTGTGTATGTCGCTGGTGTAACGCCTCTGTTCAGAAGGGCAAGATCCTCTAAGTCATTGCACCAGTGCAGATCCTGATGCAGATACAGCAGAACTGAACGAACCAAGCTGGAATTTTAACTCCTCGTCTGGTTTTGAACATATACTTAATGTATCTTGTTTGTTAGATTACAGCAAGGACTGAAAATTCCCTGACAGACACAGCTCTGGAATAAAATCAAGCCTGTAGGCCCCGTTTCAATCAGATATTTGCTTGGGTCAAACTGCAGGATAAAGGGTGAGAAGAACATCAGATTCACCTTAAGGATTAGCAGTTAAGACACATAAGCATCGTAACATCTAATTTACTGGGTGTGCTTCGCCGGAGTGAGAGCAGGTTAGGCATACAGAAATTGGATTCTCACGTCAGTTGGATGCTGACTTAGGATAGCTGTCTGGACTATGTCCAAGAGACAAAAGAAAATGCCAAAAAAGCTGGGCCTGAAATGAAACAGCATCCTTTTATTCCTCGAGTAAATTAATAGCTGTTCTTTAGCAAAAGGAGACCCGCCTTGCAGAGATGCTTCCACCACTGAGCAGCTTCAACACGTACGTTCACTTAGTATTTATATCCTCAGAAGCGGATCAGCTCCAAGGAGAAAGTTTCCGAGGGCAGTGTGGAACCATTCAGGCCTGCACTTAAAGCCCTGCTCCCGATCGCGATGCGAAACTGCCCCCTTGCTGCGCGCACTAATCACACCGCTGCTCGTTCTAAGATGCATCCTTACCGAGGCCCTTCTGCATAAACGGATAGAGCCGCGCCCTCTGAACACCAGCACACAGCCGTGGCTCGCACAGCCGGCCCTGCCCTGCCCGGCAGCCCCATCCCTCCCGACGGGGGCCGCGCAGCCCTGAGGTGACACGGGGCGGCTCGCGGCCCGCTTCTAGGACGTTCCATGAGGCGCGGAGCCGCGCTGACGTCACCGCCGCTTGCACAACCGCCCCGAGGCCGAGCCCGCCCCCCCCTCAGCGCACGCCCCGCCCCGGCTGCGGGGCCGAGCAGCGGGGCTTAGGCGGACCGAAGCAGCGGCAAACGCCCGCGCGAGCCCCGCGCTCTGACGGGGTCCTTTCGCGGCCGCCTGCTATTGGCCGAGCGGCGCTCGGCCCCGCCCCTCAGCGGCGCTCGGCCCCGCCCCTCCGCCCCCTCCCCCGTGCCTGTCAGTGAAGGTTCCCGATGGTTCTGGAAGGAGGCGGCGCTGGCTGTATATAAGACGGGCGGGCGGCCGGGGGCGCGCATTAGTGGAGGCGCAGCGCTGCGGGTCGGGCGTGATTGCTGTTTTCTGTCCGGAGACCGACAGCCCTTCCCCCGCTGCCAAGGTGAGCGGCGGCGGAGCTGGAGCTGCGGGGTGGGACGCGGCACAGCAGCGGCAGTACCGGGGCTTGGGGGGGGATGGCAGGGTGCGGGACGCGGCTTACCTTTGTGCTTGTAACGTGGAGCGTAAGGGGGGGGGGGGGGGGAGCGTGAAATGCAGGGCGGGGGGTGTCGGTGTGCTGTGAGCCCTTCAGCGATGCACTGCTACTTAACGGGGTGATGGAGCTGCAACGTGGCGGGCAGTGCCTGGGGGCATTTCGGCTGCCGCACAGGGGAGCGGCTCTCAGCGTTCTCGGGCGCGCTGCTTTTTCCCGCCGGGCCGGGAGCTGAGGGCGTTGGATGGAGCGGCGGTGTGACCCAGCTGGGCTGCGGGAGGCGAGCAGGGCAGCGCGGGCTGAGGGAGGGAGGGAGGGAGCGGGGTGCGCGCCGCTGCCGGAGGCGGGAGGAGGTTGGGGTGGGGGGGGGGGGGGCGGCGGGCGGAAGGCTCTGGCAGTTTCTAGAAGCTCTGCTGCTTCCAGCTGCTGCCTGCAGGGGGCGCTGCAGCCCGGCCCGGCGCCGCGTCCCGTCGGGAGGCGGCTGCGCCCGTAGCGAGGCGCGCTCCCGCCCCGGCGTGTTCAGCGGGTCTCGCTTGGCTGCCCGGGTAGGGCAGGGTTGCGGTTCTACGGTTATTACCTGTTCGTTACGTGCGCCGGTTTCAGTGGGATCGCGCGGCTTTTTTTTTTTTTTTTAATTTCCCGTGGGGAGTTTCATTTGGCTTTCTCGAGTTAGCAGTGTCAGGGGTAGCGGTTCAGAGGAAGTATCTTCACAGCAATGTGTGGAGACAGGACCGGGAGAAACGGCCCGAAACTGCAGCATGGGGAGTTCGGCGCGAACGTGCGCCAGAACTTCTTTCCTGTGAAGGTGACGGAGCACTGGAGCGGGCTGCCCGGGGGTTGTGGAATCTCCTTCTCTGGAGATATTGAGGACCCCCCCCCCGGATGCCCCCCTGTGCGGGGGGGTTGGACTCCGTGATCTCTAGAGGTCCCTTCAGCCCCTACGATTCTGGGATCTCTGTATGACCAGTTATCTTGTACGGGCAATAGGTTCAGTCGGGCTGCAGCGGCATGCGAAGGAGCGCTGAGGGAGTGCAGTAAGCAGTGGTGCAGCTGGGGGTCATTGTTCGGTTAGCAGAGCGGCAGCTCGCGGGAAAACGAAAGTGGAAATTGTGAGATGGCTGTGGAATAATGTCATGAGCATCCCCAATTCCGGGCCGGATTTCAGTTCTGTTTTGTAGTCCAGTGCGCAAGTGCGTAGTAAATTACTAACTGCAAACCAGAGTGAGCAAAGTGAGTGTGGTTAAAACTTTCCTATTTATTTTTTTTGCCTTTTTTCTGAACTTTTTTAGTAGTTATTGGTAGGATGCAAGATCTTTTTGCGTGTTTACTCCTGCAGTCCCTGACATTACCTAGCTAATATTTGGAACTCAAAATGCTTGGAAGTGAGGTGGAGTTGCTAGGCATTGAATTTCACCTTGGTTTCCCTACAGATGCCGGAAGCTGTGCAGACACAGGACCAACCAATGGAGGAGGAAGTGGAGACCTTTGCCTTCCAGGCAGAAATTGCTCAGTTGATGTCTCTGATCATCAACACTTTCTACTCCAATAAGGAAATCTTCTTGAGGGAGCTGATTTCCAATTCATCCGATGTAAGTACACGGGCTCTTAAACCGGTTTGTGTTTGTAGAACTGCTGAAACTTTTCAGTAGGAAATGTTAAAGCTTGCCTCTTCTTTGGTAGGCTCTGGACAAGATCAGATACGAGAGCTTGACTGACCCAAGCAAGCTGGATTCTGGAAAGGACCTGAAAATTAACCTGATTCCAAACAAGCATGATCGCACTCTGACCATCGTGGATACTGGCATAGGGATGACGAAAGCTGACCTTGTCAACAACCTTGGTACTATTGCCAAGTCTGGTACCAAGGCTTTCATGGAAGCACTGCAGGCCGGGGCTGATATATCCATGATTGGGCAGTTTGGTGTTGGCTTCTACTCTGCCTACCTTGTTGCGGAGAAAGTGACAGTGATCACCAAGCACAATGATGATGAGCAGTACGCTTGGGAATCATCAGCTGGAGGATCTTTCACTGTCAGGCTTGATAATGGTGAGTGTTTCTAGTAAGTCAGTTCTTCTAAAGGTGAAAGTATTGTGTGTAAGCTTGCTTTGGTATGGTGTCCTATTTTGCTGGGGATAAAGAAGCCTTGTTAAAGGAGTATGGTTTTAGAAGAAATTTTCTAGAGTTTGTCAAAGCTGAGTTTGCCTCTGTGTAAACAATACCTGTAAATTTGATTCTAGGTGAACCTTTGGGCCGTGGAACAAAAGTTATCTTGCACCTCAAAGAAGACCAAACTGAGTATCTGGAAGAACGGCGAATCAAGGAAATCGTGAAGAAGCATTCTCAGTTCATTGGCTACCCTATCAGGCTCTTTGTATGTACTTTCAAATACTGTATGTAATGAAGTTCAAGAGTTAGATAAGCGAGCAGTCTTGAGTACAGATTCTGCGGGGGGGGGGGGGTGTAAGCTTTTTAATAAGTGTGATACTATTAATCTTTAGAAGATGAAGCTAAAGGGGGAAAAAAAAAGCCAAACTAGTAGCATCACAGTTTACAAATAATTCAAAAATTAACTGTACAATCTTAGCAGAAATGAGCTATGATGAAAGGTTGTGTCTGAGTTCAGGACAAAGCCTGGGCATAGGGTGTGTTAGTGTATTTAGATAAGCAGTCTGCAGCCTGCCTATGTTGTAGTTGATTGTAAGGCTGCATGTGATGAAAGTGGTGCAGCCCTGTAGATTAAATCCAGCTATGTTCACTTACACAGGTGGAGAAGGAGCGTGATAAGGAGGTGAGTGATGATGAAGCTGAAGAAAAGGAGGAGGAAAAAGAGGAGAAGGAGGAGAAGACAGAAGATAAACCAGAGATTGAGGATGTCGGTTCTGATGAGGAGGAGGAAAAGAAGGATGGAGATAAGAAGAAGAAAAAGAAGATCAAGGAGAAGTACATTGATGAGGAAGAGCTGAACAAGACCAAGCCTATTTGGACCAGGAACCCCGATGACATCACCAATGAAGAATACGGGGAATTCTACAAGAGTCTGACTAATGACTGGGAGGACCACTTGGCTGTCAAAGTACGTTCTTGTTTGTCTTTCTGTAAGAACAGCCTTTTTTTTTTTCTTTTTTTTTTTGCTACTAAAGTCAATTTCTAAATGGTTCTGAGCATTACTGTGGAAGTTGCTTGCTGTTGAAAGTGATACTGTTAAGAATGCACTATGGGAGACTATATGGCTATGAGTTGCCACAGCCCGGCAACAGCTGAGTGGAATTAGGTGATGTTCGAAGACTTTGCTCATTCTTTGGCCCGGTGTTTTGCTTACTGCATTGAATTTCTTTAGAGGAGACGGCCATACAAATGGCAATTAAAAAAATTTTTCTTTTTTAACAGCACTTCTCTGTGGAGGGTCAGCTGGAATTCAGAGCTCTCCTGTTCGTCCCACGACGTGCACCTTTTGATCTGTTTGAAAACAGGAAGAAGAAAAACAACATTAAGCTGTATGTACGCAGAGTTTTCATCATGGACAACTGCGAGGAGCTGATCCCCGAGTACCTGAGTGAGTACTGGAGAAAGGCATTTCTGAAAATAGAGATACTACTCAGCAATTCTAAAGCTTACGTTTAAAAGAGAAAAATGGGGATAGGAGGAGAGTCTTAAGAGAGTTAATGAGGATGTGTCTGAGCAGTTGAAGTGCTGCTTACATTGTATGAAAACTTCGTAGGAGCACGTTCATACATAATTCAGATGGGTGAAGGAACTTAATAGTGATTGTAAACTTCCTGAAAACCTGTGAAGTTAATTCCTAATGATTTTCTTCCAGACTTCATGAGAGGTGTTGTAGACTCTGAGGATTTACCTCTGAACATTTCCCGTGAAATGCTGCAGCAGAGCAAGATCCTTAAAGTGATACGGAAGAACTTGGTGAAGAAGTGCTTGGAGCTTTTCACCGAGTTGGCTGAAGACAAGGAGAACTACAAGAAGTTCTATGAGCAGTTCTCCAAGAATATCAAGGTTTGTAGTACTTGTTCAGTTTTGAATACAAAAATCTCTTCAACGTCTGCGAGCAGCCTCATGGCTGAGCACCACACAGGATTTAAGTAAGCCATTCAGTAGTTCTTTCTTACAACTTCTGTAGCTTGGCATACACGAAGACTCCCAGAACCGCAAGAAGCTCTCAGAGTTACTCAGGTATTACACGTCTGCCTCTGGCGATGAGATGGTTTCTCTGAAGGACTACTGCACTCGCATGAAGGAGAACCAGAAGCATGTCTACTACATTACTGGTGAGTTGGCAAGATGTGCCCTGTGGGAAAGCAGTTACATGAGGTGGTTGGGGTAAGAAAATGGTAAAGAACAGTGGTAATTCCTACTGAAGATTATTTCTTCAATGAAATACGTTGATGGAGCAGTATAACTCATACAGCTGTTCATTGTAGAGAAGTTAGGCCGAATTTCTGCTGTGTCACACCAGGTAATCTCAGTCCTAGAGTATTTCTGAAATAAACAGACACTGCACGTGGTTTTAGAGCTGTGCAGAATGGGACTGTAGTCAGTGGCTCGTAGTGTGTCACTGTGTGAGGATAGCAGAGCTGTCACTGATGATGTAGACAGCACCCCGAGGACACAGCGCCGCATCCTCTTGTCAAACTTGGGCTGCCAGTTGGAGCATTAACTGCTCTTCAGGAAGTGTGCAGCACTGATCTGCAATGCTACAGCTACTCCAAGCATTGCCTTAGCTTTGGAATAAGATATTTGTTGTCCTTGGCTTTCTTGAAGGTAAGGAAGAATAAATTTGAAGCTGTATAAAGGCACTTCCAGCTAGCTTTTCTTCCCCTGTGAGCTCAGAAAGGTTAGCAAGACCACTGCAGTAGTTTGTTGGAACTGCAGTAAGAGCTGTTGGGCATCAGAGGTCCTTTCCAACCTAATGTATCTATGAACTGGATTGCATTAGCTCTTCCAGAAGACAGCTTACTCTGTTAGAGTGCTCAAACAAGACTTGGTGTGCGTGCTTCTTGCAGGTGAGACAAAAGATCAGGTGGCTAACTCTGCTTTCGTGGAGCGCCTTCGCAAGCACGGCCTAGAAGTGATCTACATGATCGAGCCCATTGACGAGTATTGTGTGCAGCAGCTGAAGGAGTTTGAAGGCAAGACCCTGGTTTCTGTAACAAAAGAGGGCTTAGAGCTTCCAGAAGATGAAGAAGAGAAGAAGAAACAGGAGGAGAAGAAAGCCAAGTTTGAAAACCTTTGCAAAATCATGAAAGATATCCTTGAGAAGAAAGTAGAAAAGGTAATTAGTACTGCATTTTGTAAGCTCCAGCTTGGTGGAGTCGGTGGGGTTCTGCTTTGTGTTGAAGTGTCAGAAACTTGAATGTTACGTGCACTTTTCTAGGTCGTTGTGTCCAATCGCTTGGTAACTTCTCCATGCTGTATTGTAACAAGTACATACGGCTGGACTGCCAATATGGAGAGGATCATGAAAGCGCAGGCGTTGAGAGACAACTCCACGATGGGATACATGGCAGCCAAGAAGCACCTGGAGATCAATCCCGACCATTCCATCATCGAAACACTGAGGCAGAAGGCGGAGGCTGATAAGAATGACAAGTCTGTGAAGGATCTTGTCATACTGCTGTATGAGACGGCTCTCCTGTCCTCTGGCTTCAGCTTAGAAGATCCCCAGACACACGCCAACCGCATTTACAGAATGATCAAACTGGGGCTGGGTAAGTTGGCAGTCTGTTTGCACTGAGCTCTGGGTGTGTTACCTCAGGGGTACGTGGAGAACACGGGTGCTTTGTGTGCACAGTATTGAAAAAGAGGAGTGGGGTGGAGGTGGTGTGAAAACTGCAGGCCATGACTACAGAAGCAAGTGAAGGCTTGGAGTTGCAGGGTAAGCACGCGTGTCCTGGTGTCTCTCGTGCAGGCATTGATGAAGATGATGCTGCTGCAGAGGAAGCCAGCCCAGCAGTGACCGAGGAGATGCCGCCCCTGGAAGGCGACGATGACACGTCACGTATGGAGGAGGTGGATTAAACCGGTTTACAGGAACTCGATGAATGTTTCCTTGGCTAATATGAATAAGTTATATTTTGTATATTATGAATGTTACCTGCCAAAAAAAAAAAATCTTCGACACTTTTGTCTGCATTCCCTCTTTATATTTATTTTGAAAGATGTTATACCTTTATTTTTGTTACATTGCTTTTTCAGCTGACGTGAGATACAAATGCCATTGAGGGACTATTTTCTTTAACACTGTACAACCCTAGACAGGCAAGCAAGGAGGAGTTATTTTTTGTCTGTGTTAGCTGGTTGCAGGTTGGCAGGGTTTTTTGACTTATTCTTTATTGCCAGAGAAGTAACAAAGACGGTATGACATCTGGGTGTTCCAAGTTTGTTTAGTGTTCTACAGCTCTTCAACTCTGAATACGTCTAACATAGAGTACCTAGTAACTAGGTATCTATGAGAGCTGACACTTGGGGAAGCTTTAACCCTTTTGCTCCTAACAAGGTCTTGATGTTTAAAGTTGTTTTTTATACTGTTCAAGGATTCTGGATTGCACTCTACCATAGAATAGAATCCACTGTAAATCTCTATTGTGACTTATGCAAATCTGCATGTACAGTTCAAACCTAGAACTGTAAGAATAAAAGTGTTACGAATGAGTTGTCGCTGACTGGTGTGTTAGTGCTGGGAACAGAAACTGTTGGTCTTAGTGCTCTGGATTTCACGTATTAGACACTTGTGCATTCCATGTTGTGTGTTTTGTACTGCCACCACAAACCAGTACCATGCGTTGGAAGAGTAAAAGTAGAGGGTAAGGCTGCTTCGGTGGTGCTCAGAGGTTGAGTTGGTGTCATCATTCCAGCACTTGCGGAGCTGTGAGCCCTGTTTATTGTGTAGTCCTGGCAGTCAACTTCTCACACAGTGTTAGGCTGTCTGTGCTGTCCTTCACCAGCAGCCATGAGGTGGTTACATGGCATGCTCTATTCATCTGGCCAAAGGTGACAGTTGACAGCATGCCAGTGATACAGACTTGGTAACGTGTTCTGGGTGTAATTAAGGTAAAGGATGTTTAGATCATTAGAAGTAAACAACCTAAATCCCCTGTTGAAGTTCAGAATCATTCTCTTGTTGTCCTATCGCTAACAACCCATAGAAGCAGTCATTCTTCCCAGAGCCTCCTCAGTGAGTCCCATTCCCTCAGCCTTTCCTCATAGAGGTGCTCAGGGCTGTGATGGTTCCGGGGCCTTCCTGTCCCAAGCTCAGCAAGTTCCTGCTGGAGCCCCACGCCGGGATGCAGTGCTCCAGATGGGGCCTCACAGAAGCTGAGTCGAGGGGGAGGGGGGGATCACCTCCCTCATCGCATGGGCTGCTCCTTTTTTAATGCAGCCCAGGATGCAGCTGGCCCTCCAGGCTGTCAGCACACTCTGCTGACTCGCGTCCAGGACCCCCGAGCCCGCACGGCTTCTCTTGAGTTCTTCCCCCATCTGTATAATAGCTGGGATTGCCCCGGCCCAAGTGCAGCACCTTTCACTCAGCCTTGTTGAACCTCATTAGATTCACGTGGGCCCGCTCCCCCAGCCTGCCCGGGTCCTTCTGGATGGTTTCCCTTCCCTCCAATTTATCGACTGCACTGCTCAGCTTGGTGCCATCTGCAAACTCACTGAGGGAACACTATAGTCTGTGACAGGATGAAGGTGTTGAGCACTGACCCCTGGGGGACACCACTCGTGATCACCCAGACACAGGGCTGCTGACCACAGCCCTCTGACTCTGACCAGCCAACCTAATGCTTAAGGCATTCGGGCGCTGCCTTGGCAAGTGGGCAGCTCCTCTGCTCTCAAAGTAAACTGTCACGTTCTGCATTTTTGAATCTTGGGAGCTGCAGGGCTGATAATTCCTGTTGCTCTCCTGAAGGGCTCATCTCATTGCATGCAGTAAAACCTGCAGAGAAAAGTAGCTTTCCTTGTCCTGGGGACTAACGAAAACATGAGCTGCATTGCAAACATCACGAGAATGGGACTAGAAAAGATAGATGAGTAAATTCTGTGTTGTTCCCTCACCGAGGGAGGGAGCTGGGTTTGTGGAGGTGCTTCTCGACTGTTGTACTTTGTAATCCACAAATACGAGTGCTGTTCATATGCTTTTCAGGAGGAACGAAGCGTCAAGCAGATGAGTATTTTACTTACCAGCTTACAGCTGATCTGAGATGTCCATCCACATTCTTAATGTGCAGCTGGAGGTGGTACAGATTCTGGCAAATTCATCATTTTGGGTGAACTCCTACCTGTGAGTAAAGTTCTTTGTTTGAAACCAAGTAAACTACAGCCCTGCAGGCGGGGCTGCTCCTCACCCACGGGTACTGAGCCTTCCGAACCTACAGCGTTTCTGGAGAGCTCTATTCCAGCTGCTTTGCATCAGAGTGGGACCGGTGTATGTGAACAAAGCAGCAGATGTTTCCAGTTCTACGATGTACCGCTGAAAAAACGAAAGAAACCTTCGTGTCACCTGATGCCCTTTATGTTATGTTGGACAGATCTGTACTTCAGCAGGGCCAGAACGTTACGAAACAGCTCTAGGAAACAAAGCCAAATGTCAGGTTATGGCACGAGGCAAATCTCTGAAGGAGGGTCACGCTAGTTCAGTGAAGACATCCTTCGCAGATCCTGATTTAGGCACTTAGCACTGTCAGCACGTACTGTAACACTAGTTACCAGGTGTGTCCTTTCAATCTGAAATTAGACCCCGAGCAGCAGATGGTACAGACTGCAACATACATGCAACGGAGTTGTGAGAATAGAGAGTTTTCTTCTTGCTCGGTTTTCAGTGTCCTCCTGTTGCTTCATGTCCTCACGCCACTTGTGCCTAAGCAGGACGGGCCGATTTTGGGATGCACAGAATTTCAGTGAGTCGAGGTAGGAGCAGGGTGCTTCTGTCCTGTATTGCTGCCTGAATACTGAAGTCATCTTGAAGTCCTGTCACCGGCAGGATCGCACAGACCCCTGCCAACATGGGTGAGCTCTGTTATTTTTCAGGGTGAAAACCATTCATGTTTCCAAATCCGTTGGAAGCAGCAGCTAAAACGAGCAGTATGCATTCCCAGCACAGCCAGGCACGTATTCAAGTGAAGAACTCCAGGGTTTTGTTTTTAAAGCATATTGGCTATATCCAACAGGAGTTTTAATAAGAGGAATCTACATAACTCCAGCTCTGGTTGCCTTGCTTTCTCAGCATCTTTATTACAAGGACCTAAGGAAGTGGCAAGGAGAACTGAGGCAGCCAAAACTGAGGCCTCAAAGAGTGAAAGGGATGCGGACACTCCAGGAGCACTACATCTTCAGAATAGCGTCAGCCTGCCAAAGGAATTTATGGATTACACGGAAGCCATATTCCGTGTCAGATAAAATATTTGCCCTGTGGTGCTCGTGAACAAAGTTGGAAGTAAAGCAGCAGCAGTCTGGCCAGCCTTTAAAAATTTCTTCTCCAAATGTCAGTGTGTCTGTCTGGCTTTATGTCTTTGCTACATCCACTATGTACACAAGAAGCTTTCTGCAGAGCTGCACAGTGGGTCACCTCCTTGCTCGGGGAGCTAAGGAGCCATGGCTGCTGACCAGAGGCTGTGAGGGAATCTTACAAACTCTTGTAGTTTGTGTATCACAAAGTACCAGCATTGAATCTTGTCCACAGGGACTATTTAGTAGCTTGCTTCTAGTTGCAAGTAAAATAGAAGCATTTTCACTACAGTGCGGTTTTAAATGTTTCACGCGTGGAAGCCATGATTCCTAATGGCACCATTTCACCTGTAATCAGAGGCAACAGTTCTCTTGAATCCTAAGCCGTGGGGACTCACTGCTGACAGCTGCTCCTTGTAGAGCTGATTGGGGCAGGCCTGTGTGGGGGAAGGGCCTCTGAGCCATGTGTGTGGATGAAAGGTGATGGCTTTATGCACTCATTGAAGTCAGCTGGTACCACGAGCACTGACTGAGCCACCCCTCAGAGCCTGCTCCAGTGCTGGGAGGGCTGTAGGAGCCTTTGCTGTTCTGAGCGTTATTGTGAAAGCCCTTTCCTGAAAGAAGGAGGTAACTGTCAGACAGCATGGGAGGATGAGGTAAGGAGCTGCTGGGGGGGAAAAGAGGTGAGTGCAGCTCAGCTGAAGGTGTGTGTGTGTGTGTGTGCTTCTGTGCTCTAAATATCAGGAATGTTGTGACTGGGGCACGCAAGCTGCTGTGCTGTTTTCTGTAGGCTTCTGCTGCAGGCCTGTGTGCTTTCTGCTCTGGTGAGCTTGTTTGGAGGAGGGGTCTGGAGCCTTTAGTTACAGACACAGAGCACTTTTGCAGGAGGCCTCACTCTCCTTCTTGTTACAGCCCTTTTTAAGCTGTTTTCACGTGGAAAGAGTTGAGCAGGGAGGCAGGTGTGACCCAGCAGCCCGGGCACAGCGAGCTGCAGCAGGATGGCCTCACTGGAGAGGAGGCCACGGCGAAGGAGGCAGCAGCAGGTGGGGCAGAACGTGGAGGATCTGGGCAGAGGTGAGTGGGACTTCATAGGGAGGGATGGGTGCAGGATTGGCTCTGAGCACGGCCTTGTGTTTGCTGGTCTCATTCCTTGGGTACAAACACCCCTCTGAGGGCTCTGAAAACCTGTGGTGCCTTTTCTTAAGCAACTGAAATCCCTTTATGGAGTGCAAGCTGCTCCTTCAAAAGGTGCCCACGGAGTTGGGGGGGGGGGGTCACTGTCCCTAGAACTGTGGGGATGTGGCACTGAGGGTTGTGGTTGGTGGGCGAGGTGGGAGTAGGTTTGGGTTGGAGTAGATGGTCTTTGTGGTCTTCTCCAACCTCAGTGATTCTATGATGTGTTTTCCTCCCCTCCCCCTGTTCTGTTAGATGCTCAGGAAATGATGGATTCTGTTAAAAACTCGGACTGTGTAGAAAGGCTGGCACGTAAATACATGGTAACTTTCTTCTCGTTGCTGTTTCTTATCTCCCCATTAAATTATAACATAGTTTGTGCTGGGTGCTTTGGTGCAGAGAGCTGTGCTGAAGAGCAGCTGATGAGGAACATCTGTGAATAAATCAGTTCAAATGGTGAATAATTCAATTCACCTGCAGCCCTTTGGGGAGGGGAGTGAAAGTCTTCTGCTATCATTGGTGTCTTCCCCTGCGCAACCTAGTCAGTACCACAAATGTGAGATAACTGGGAAGCCAAGCAGCTTCCTGTGATGAGAACTCTGACAAAACACAACACTTTGGGCTTGTGCTGGGCCTTCAGCCTCAGCCCAAAGCTGCCTGTACTTCAGCTGTGATCTGTGCTTCTTTCCCTTCTTCCTCCACAGCAAAAGTGCGTGGTGGAGTCGAGCACGGAATCGGAGTCTGAATCCAGCGTGGAGGTGAGGCTCAGATCCTGAGGTGTTTCCGTGCTGATGAGCTTCTCTCATCCTTTTGCTTTTGGCAGGGAGAGCTGAAGGAGTGGTTGCTGGAGTTCCAGCTGTACAAAAATGTCAGGGACAGAACGAGGCAGGAAAATAGCAGCAGTTTCAGGTTAGGTCACAACAGCCTCATCGGTACTTTGTGCTCACAGCAGAGCTGGGCTGTGTCTGGTGGTGGTGCTGGGCAGGGCTGGTGCAGAAGCTCTGCCAAATGCTTGCTTTGGGTGAGATGGAGAGAGCAGAGCTGTCGCTGTGGCAATCGGTTGTGACTACTGATAGCTTCCTGAACTGGCGGCCAGACCAGTGTGGTTAATAGAAAAGAAACCAAATGGATACTGGAGCAGAGAGCTGGCGTGGTTTTTAGTTTCACACCCCTCATGTGTTCCTGTCCATAACGTGTAGCCAAGCCCTGGTGAATTTGTTCTGTTTGCCAACTACCTGTTAGAGGAGCTACAGAGCACAGCAGAGTGTAGCTGAAGAGCGTCGTGAGCTCTGATCTCATTGTTCTTGGTGACATCCTTCATATGGGTAAGTGGCTGTGTGAGCACGTGGACTGAGCTCACAGGAATGCTGTGTGAAACTGACTCTTGTCACACGTTCTTACTGTCTTTTGAGAAGACGGGACAATCTGGCTTCCTCTTCTCTAGGTTTTTGTCTGCTCTAGTACTACTTCAATCGATTCACAGGAAGATATACACCTATGTCAACTTCTCTTAAACAGGTCTTGCGGAACCCACTTGCTGAAGGACTCAGGAAGGCAGGGGACTCCAAAGGACTGCAAGTAGGTTCAGCTGTTATGAGGCAGCTTTGTTCTCAGAGTACTACGCAAAAATTAAAACAGTGTGGGAACGTGTGGATGAACAGGACTTCCAAAGAGAGCATAGGCTTTACTGTGCTGAAGTGTTTCTTAAGCCCACTGTATGGTTCTATCCTCCATGTTCAGAGAGAGCTTTATCTTTTAGTTCTTAGATCCTTATGATGGTGACTCAGAAGACACATCCGTTCACTCTGATTGTAGCTTGAGTTCTCTGAACAGTGCAGAAGCTGCACCGTGGCTGAGCAGTGCCTCAAAAGCAGTGGCTTTAGAGGACACTGATCCTTCAGGGGATGGACGGTCCTTCCCTCAGCCTCTGGACCGGCTCTGCTCAGAAACAGAAGTTCCTGGCCAGCAGAAGGGTTCCCCAGGAAGCCTGCTGCAGTCCTCTGAGCCGATGAGACGCACAGAAGCATTTCCCTCCACGTGGCTGATGCCAGACCCTTCCACACTAGTGGGTGTTAATCCTTCAGCCCGCGCTGATCTCCCTGCAGGTGCGGGTGGTAGCTCTCCACGAGCCATGCCAGCAGATGACTGTGATGGCACCGCTTCCAGACCACCGCTTATTAAAAGAAAACAAGGTGTCAGCACTGCAGAGGGTGCCGCTGAAAAACTGCGAAGAAAGAAAATCCGTGCCATCTAATCTACGGCATGAATGACTAGTTGGACGTGTTTAATTCTAAAAGTGAACCTGGTGGGCTTCTGTTCAGGTGCTGTCTGAAAAAAAACTTCCAACTACGTGCAAGCCTGGTACAAACACAGCTGCCTGAGATCCTTTGGAAAGAATGGAGCCAAGTAAGCAAGCTCGTGTGGCAGTTTGAAGGAAAACTAGCTATGCTGCGGGCAGCAATCTCAGCTGTGAGTCTGGGTCTGTACTGCTTCAGTGACTGGGCACCTCTGGAGACACGTGGGTATCGCAAGTAAGCATTACGAGGGTATGCTAAGGAGGGAAGGAAATAAGAATGAATTGCCATTGTTTTTATGTAGCTATTGCTCTTCATTTGTCCCATCTGCTGCAGGACAGGAGGGAAGTGGCTGCATGGTGAATGAGCCGCCAGGTTTGGCTTACAGGTGAATTGCACTGAGCAGAATTGTGTGCAATTGAGGGCGATCTAGATTTTTTTTTTTTTTTTTTGCCTTTAGTCGCAGGGGAGCTGACTCATGCTGTTAACGTACCTGTCCCTACCCGTTTGAACGTCGCTTTAGGGATGTATTGCATGTATTCTCAGTATGTCTGCCAGTTTAGAACTTACAATGCAAAGCTGAACCCATTAACTGGATGTAATCTCCCTTGGTGAGAACCACGGCTTACGATGTTACAGTAGTGCTGTATGAGGACAGGTCAGTCAGCTACAATTCTCAGATCTCCCTCTTCAACAACACTTCTGTATTTTCCTTTCCACACCAATGGACTGTGTAGCCACAGAAGTATCACTGTCTGAATTGTTGGTGCCAACTAGCTGTGGAATCATTCTTTCTGCATGACTGGTGCACAACAGCATACAGATTCTCTTAAAAATACTAATAAAGGTGGAAGACCACCCAAAGCAGTAAGCTCCTAGGTCGTACCGTTCCACTAAAACCTCTGCATAGTAATTTTGTTGAAACAACTTTTTCCTGTTATCCAGCTGGAGATAAAGTTGGTTTTTAATTTGAAAACAGCGATTAGAAGAAATTCCTGTTAAGATTCGGAGCCCTTTGCTTTGAGACACAGGCTGCCGTGCTTGCCCTGCAATGTCTAAGGGCTGTTTTGAATGAGCACAGTCCTTAATTCTTTGAATTCCTCTGCCCTTAAGCAGAGGCTGAAGGAAGTCACCCCCTTCTAAGTCCTTACTGTGTGCTGAGTGGTCTTTAACCAGCTTATCTTAGGCTGCATAAAGCTGTTGAAATAAGCATTACTTTTTGCTCCCAGCTCAGGGCTGTGCCGTAGAACCGTTTATTGCAGAACGTGTATCAGAACTGATGTGGGTTAACTGCCTCATAGGAGAGACACTGGAAGGCAGGAAGCGAAGACTGCTGTTCACGAGAACAACTCCAGGAAGTCAGTGATGCTGCTATAGATTTTATTTCGTATAACGCTACCAGGGAATAAGCCTGCCAGTAACCATCTAAAACTCGTTCAGTATTCCTTCAAACAACTCCAGCCCACCAGCCCCCAGATTACCACTGCCCCTTCTCCGAAGTCCACTTCAGACGAAACCCGCTGCCAACCTACCCACGCCAACTACAACGCCTACATGAGGAGTACGGGGGACAGCCACACTGGTTACAGGATCAGCACTGAAAGGTTTTCACTCGGTGCACAGAACCGCCACGCCACGTTCGTAGAAGCTCCGAGGATCTTCCTTGGTCGCGATTTCAAAGTCAACCGTGAAAATGAGATCGGCACGAGTGAAGTTCAGATACACGGGTAATGTCACCTGGGGGGGAACGCCAAGAGTTACACAGGCAGCTGAAGACAGGAAGGAGTTTCTGTACCACTCTGAGGTAACTCAACGTTCACCATAGGCGACCAGTACACAGGCGTAACAAATCAACTTTTAAAGGACAGCCCTCTTTATATGAATAATTAAGTTCTGGCTTGAATTACAGGGTTAATGTTTTCTGGATACTGCCCCTCTCTTACCTAACTACACGGAAAGACCCAGCTCCATGCTGAGCTTATCTGGGGTGAGGCTGGAGCTTTGCTACCTCTGATACTGAGAGTATCAGTAAAGGAGCAACTGCCTGTGGTGTCAGGGAAAAGGCAGCAATAGTGCTCGAGCACAACAATTCCTGCTGGAATTGAAGACAGCTACGAGAGGATCTAATCAGGAAACTCTTATTTTCAATTATTTTCATCGATACTTACAACATTTGCTTTTTTATCAGCATTTGTCTGCTTGATCCAACGAAGCTGTGTGATAGGTAACACAGTTGAAATAGCATTTGAAAGCGACAGCTTGTTGTTGCTGCATGTAGCTCCTTGAAGCTTCAGGCCTGTAAATTGAAATGCACAGGAGCCTTTTTATGTCCAAGGAAAGCAAGTCTCCCTCTGTCCTGTTTGAGGGCTGTGATGTTAATCTATTGAGGTCTGCAAGAATATGGTTTAAACTGTGGCTGTTCTGGTTCTCTGCTTCGTCCATTAAAAGAGCAGTTAAGTATTGCATGTCTCAAATAGAGAAGTTGTGACAGGTTATGTCTGAACATACAGACCTGAGTCCTGACATTTATTACCATGATAAAATACACCAATTTTGGAAGGTGTCTGCTAATTCTCGCAGTGATATGACTTTCTTACGTGCCGCAGCCCATTTCAAACCAGCACCTTCTGAAAGTATTACGGAACAGCTACCCCTCTTTTTTTTCCCAGAGTGTGTTTTACCTGTGACTCCGAAGCTGCAGGCATCCAGCACGGCGTTCTGCGTGGTTGTGACGTTGACCTCCAGGCAGAGCTCCTCAAGGGACCAGCTGTTGGCCTGCGCGACGTACTGCCGCGTAGCAGTGATGTACGCCTCGGGCACAAACAGGCCTCCGAGGCACACGTGGATGTTCTGATGGAGGAGGGAAGAGGGAAAAACAGCAGCCACTGTTATAGATATTGTTACAATTTTCATTCTGCTAGAGCACTGTGTAACTGCTGTTTTTTTTTCCTGTAAGTCTGTGTTATCTGTCAGTGTAAAGATACTGCTTTTCCCTCTGATCTACGTGTTCATCTGCTGCCCACATTATTTTGGTATCAACAGATACTTAACAGCACTTACCAGGACATTCATGAAAAACTGACTGTGGCTGTTCTGCCTGAGGAGCCTCTAAAGAAGTCCTGGTGTGAGGACTCCACAAACCACTTGTGGACCTAAATCCAGATATGACCTCAAGATGATATCAGCACAAAATACCTTTAGTTCTTTTGCTCCACCAGAAGCAGCTGCCTGGGAAATATTCTGCAGCTGTTTGATGCGTTCACTGAAGTCGGACACCCACTGAATCACAGTCATTCCAGCTGGCACTGTGTAATGAGACCAGCTGCGAGGCAAGATACCTACGGAAAATGTGATTAACGTTAACATTTGTGCACTACTTTCACACTATCCATTTTTCTTTCTCTTTCAGTGACCATTTAAGGCTTGGATCGGGACACAAATGTCTGTTACAATGCTCCTCAGGAAGCAAAAGTATCACTAGAAATACATGTTTACCTACAGTCTTGAAAGAGAAGCTCAGAAAAGTCAAGAAATTAACAGAAGTTTTTATTAGGAGCAGTATTACTCACTTGGTGCTGTAATTAACTTTGTTCCATTGCCAGCTAGAGACTGATAAAACATCAACACTTCAGCTTAGAAATTAAGCTGCTACTGTAAACTATGTGAAGAAGCGTAAAGTTACTGACCCCAACTTGAAGCCCCAAATCAAACTAACTGCATTTCTATGCTCGACTCAAAAGGGAGGCCTGTCCCAAAGCGAAAAGCCAATCCCAGCTTTCCTGCAGCTTCTTCTTTAAGCTACTGAGCTTAACAGCCTCTAACTTACAGAGTACATCAGGCAAACAGAGCACGGGGAGACACCGCTTTTAATAGCCATACCTTTCACCAGTTCATTTATGAGCGTACGCAGGTAGTTGGTTTGTTTCTTCTTCCCTTCGCACACTTGAACCACATCTGCGAGGTCCTGACGCACATCCTGAAGCAGCTTAGCTCCCATTTTCACCTCTCTCTCAAAGAACCGGAACAAAGGATCCTGATCATCAGAACATTTGAAGTTAGTTGCAGATCAACGTTTAACATTCTTGTTGGAACGTTGCTAGTAGAAGACCTCTAGTTGAGCAACGAATGCAGACCGTGCTGCAGCTCCTTCAAATCAATTCTGGATTGCTTTTGATCAGCAACAGAAGGTTCTCATGTGCTGTCCCTCAGTAAGCCTTCTGAGCAGCTCATTCCGGAGCTGAAGCTTAGGTTACTACTGTCCAGACCCCAAGAGTTTCCTTCTGAAATGCGTGCTACTGCTCAGCAGAGGCTGCTGCCCTTATATTCCTTTACTATCACTGAACTTTAACGTTAATTTGTGTGCACTAGCTGTAAAGGCAGTACCCCAAGCAGCAGCCAATGTGCTACAAGAACAAAAGGATTCTTGCTACTTCATCACAAAGAAGCTTCAGAAGCAGTTCCTGTGTTTTAAGGAGCTCCCTAAAACCACAGAGCCAAATTCTAAGAGCTACAAGAGACTCAGTAGCCGAGGCAGTTAGAATCAGCACTGACACAAGTTCCACAGTCCCAGGGAACAGCTTCATTGGTGGTTCCTATAGTCACAATGCACTTTCTCCAATGCATCAGAACTTGTACGGTTCCTCAGTTCACATTAGACAAAAGTGAATTCTTACCTTGATGTTTTCCACAGTCCGCTTCAGGTGATTTAGAGTCTGTGGGATAAGGTGAAGCCAGTTAGAAGCTGTGGTATGCAGCGTTCTCATCCAGGCTGGGCGACCATCTGACGTAGAATCAGTTCTTGTCTTCTTCTCAGTTTCTGCATAAGCTAGATCATCTTCGTCCTCCAGCATCTGCATTTTCAGCATCTTACTGATCATATCTATGCCTAGAATACAGAGAAAGTACACTGCCAGTCAGAAAAGCACTGGCATGGAGGTGAAAACATCCCACCACATGCAAGAACCAGGACTCATTTCCCTCCAGCTGTAGACCTAAGATTCTCAACTGTCAGCTGCATGGGGTTCTAGGGCTGACAATAAAGTTCTCCAGAATCAGGATGGGCATTTGACAGATGGAAGGCTGTGAGCAACCAGCTTTTGAATTCACAAGCTTCTTGGCAGCTTTGGGAAGTTCAAGTTGTGAAGCACTTGCCTTGCAGGAGTTAAACCAATTACGCTGGGAGAAAGCTGATGTTATACTCCTCATCAGGACTTGCATTTCTCATCTGCTCTTCACTTACACTGTTGGCCTTCTAATCTATGTAAGGCACTACTGAAGTTCTGTTTTTACCTTGCGTGGTGAGAAGAACTTTTTCTGCGTTATTTGGCAGGCCAAGCCACGATGGCGTCTGAGTATCTGGCAGCATCTCAACCCACTGGACAAATTCTTCACGTCTGCAAGTAAGAGTTTTGGTTAGAAGGCCTTCCCTTATTAGAACAGCAAGGTAATTATTTGCCCAAGACAATTGTTGGCACAGCTGAACACCAACACAAAGACACAGATCAGGGTTAACTTTTAGTTAGGAAATACACAGAAGTTTGGATGGGGAAAATGATACCTGATTCCATCTGGCATCTGAATGTCTTTGTGTCCATCAACTTTGCAAGCCAGTTTGAACTCGCTGTCAAAACTCAGCGTAGTGAATAGACGTTCCAGGAAAGTGTTCAACAGACGCTGATCAAATTCGTTATCGATGCGGCCTCCATAGATGGACTGCGCCATCAGCGTCTTCAGGGCAGACCAGGGGATTTTATCAGGTGAAATGTTCTGGCGGCCCTGTAAGAAAAAAAAATGCACTGCTGTGAGCAGGAAACCATCCTCCTCACCTCTCCTCTGATAGAGGAATCATATTCAGCAAGAATCATTAAGCTGCCAGCACATTATTTAAGCCTGCTCAACTGGGAAGCTCAAGGATTCCAGAAGAGACTACAGAACTGGAGGAGTTAGGTCATCCAAATAGTACCTACGCCAAGGGTTCAGGATTACTTGCCTTTGCTGTGTCATCCAGCCATGTATCCACTGTGTCACAGGCAGACCTCAGATCAGATTCTCCAAATTCATACTTCTTGGACCAACCCAATGGAGCATAGCGTAAGCGCTCTTGGATGATGGCATGGAACCAGGCCAGCAGGAAATACAAACGAGCACGTTCATTTGGAGACTAGGAAGTAGAGGAGGGAAAAAAAAAAAGCTTATTACCCAAGTGAACTGATAAAGAACAAAGCCTGCTAAAAGGCTAGAGAATAGCAGATTTGAACTACACTGCTACCAAAACCGAGTATGTCCTATCAGAAGATGGAGCAACTACGTTCCTTCTGCATAAACGAGACATCCTACACAACTCAGAAGCTGAGGTTTTCCCATCTTTCTAAAGCACAGTTTTAACAAATGCATTCTGACCTTTCCATTTCATCCACAGAAGTCACAGCCTTACCTTGCACATTCTAGACACTGGAATGCTACTGAAAGTCCTCAGCATGTTTGCCTTTACGCCAGGAGGAGGTTCAAACACAAAGATTCGGCCAGCACGTAACAAATTCACTGGGACCTAGAAGAGAAAAGATCAACAAGCTCAAACCCAACTCCTTCAGCCTTCACTACGTTAAATCCCTCTAGTAGCATTAGTGTTAAGAATCAAAACCTCATTCTCAGCACGTGCACTGAGTTCTGCCTTTCTTTGGGAAGGTGGGGTCATCAGTGGAAGGAATTAGGTGAAGTTTTCAGGTACAATTACCAAAACCAAATCCTGGCAGCGTGTGTTCTCCTTTTGCTAATGGAGAGAGGCAGTCCTAAGAAATCCCTCCCTGGGCAGCATTCTTGGTTCTGCAAGCCAGTTACTCTACCAAAGCATCAAGTTTCAGATCAGCATTACCTTTGGATTGATCTCCATCGTAAGGAAGAGTCTGAAGCAAGCATGGGGTTGCAGGGAGTGCAACTTCTTTTCCAGCTGCATGAGCCAGCCAGGAGCCAAGTGAACGTTCTTCAGCATTACCCACCTATCAAGTTTGGAACAGAATATTTTTTTAGTACACAGACTGTGTATCCTGGTTACTATCACATGAGTAACAGAATCTGAATATTAATGGTACAGGTTTTCCTCCATCTTTTAAACCCTTATTATACAGAACCAGTTACTACTGTAAATGGGTTACCTATCCAGTTCTGCAGCTACAGCCTACCTCTCCTGAAAATACTTATTTATGCACAGCTGTTACTTATTGTAAATTAATATTAGAATATGCAATTATTATTTACTTATTGTAAATTTCAGCTCAGAAGATCAGATACTCTCTTCAGTTTTATCTACTCTACTCTCTCACTCCAGCCACTCCATCTGCAGGCATTCTAGCTAAAAAATAGATGGAACGTACCTTCCGGATTTCACTGCTGTGTTTATTGCTTTATCTGCTTGGTTAAATCCCTCAGCAGAACCTGGAAGACAGAAAGTTGCTAAAGCTCTTGCTGCTAACAATTTTATTTATGCTTAGATAACAAAATGCTAAGTTCTTACCAATAGCAATGGAAGTAATCTGTGTATTCTGCTCAGCTGCAAGATCTTCAACGTGACCACTGGCATCGTAGCCAGGCACCGAACACATCAGCACAGGGGTGTTAGGTTTCACCTGTCGTACAAGAATTTTAAGTAAGATGAAGCAGTCACTGCGTGAACACACGAATGCATGTAGCTCAGTCTTTCCTCCTTCTGTCCAGCTGAAGTCATTATGTTATCTCTGTTTTCCTTTTAAAAAATAGGAAGACGATCCACTCTTCATACCACAGGCAGAGGGGGAAGAAATGTTCTGTGAACAAGCCGACTTGCTATGGAACTCACACAAAGCAGCACAGAGCATCACCTCAGGATTTTATCCTTTCACAAACGGGGAACGTACCTCTGTATCTACAATGTGTGTCAGATCTAAAGGCTGCTCCATAATGGACATGAACGACTCTCCAAGATTTGTAGAAACGAATGTATGCGCCATTGCCAACAAGCGATCCGGACGGAAGGCCTGGATCAGAAGCAGGCGGTGAATGGCCTGTCCGATAGGAGCTGGAGAGGGGAAGCAGAATGAGGCAGTCAGGTAAGAACAACAACCCTCAGCACCATTTCAATCCTCCATTCTGTTTTTCCTATCTCACTCCAAACACTGCTGCAACATATTAATGGAGTGCTTATACTCCATGTTCGCTTTGACAGTAAGAAATGCTCCCGCTTCAGCTGTTTGTCTTCTGTGACATTTTAACCACTTCCTCAATTCCTCATGCTGCAAGCCTTTTAAAAGTCAGCTTGGTAAGATGCTTCTGCAGAAATGCTAACTGTTCACAGAGCCGACGGACTAGAATTGCCACGATGCAATCTGAAACTTTCAGGGATAACAGATCTCTTCCCATTAACTCACTCATTCAATAACGTGCTGTTCTGTAAGACTCTGAAGTACTATATACTCATCCAGCATGGACATGACAGGTAACATACCTTCACTTAATGGTCAAGCATCATTACAGTGTCCAATAAATACCAACACAGAAACCTCAGCATAGAAAATCAGTTACAGGAATGAGTCCTGAATAACCACAGATGGCAAGCTCTTCCCAGCATTACCTTTTAGACAGGGGAGTAACTGAGGGGCACAGGTTACTCCCAAAGATTTGAGCAACTCTTAATAAATTAGCACTCTCAACTACTGCAGCAAGAATTAAGACTCCATGCTTGGCTGCAACTGCAGGAGAAAACATTCTAGTAGAGCAGTCCTATCCTCAGAAAATGTATCAAACTTGGAGCTTTTTAAACTGTGCTTCCTAGAAGCGGAAGTGTGCATCACAGAACAGGGAGCACAAACCAAGTACAGCAGCAGCTGCCTACAGAAGTGCTGCTTTTTTTCTTTACTGAAAACAGACCAAGTTTCTTCTGCAGTCCCAAGTCTGTGATTTTCCCATTCCAGCTGTGTTTTGAGATTACTAAGTAGACTGAAGTCAGGGCAGTAGGACTGGTGTGGACAGTAGTGCAAACTGAACTTACTTGCAGGTTTTTCTTCGGTCCAAAGGTATGGAACAGTCTGCTCTGGTGAACTGCTATCCAGCCAGATACAGAATTGCTGCATTGAAAGAAAAGGCAGAGTACTTAGGGAAATGGCAAAGGAATGGAGTTTCACAGCACCAGAAGCGAGCTGTGTTACTGTGTTGTGGGCCCTGCTCATGACGCAACAGAGATCTTCAATTTCAGCCTTACAATCTAAATTTAATGGACTGTAGTTCTGAGCTCCTTATAGGCTGCTGGTAAGAAACAAAAGACAGCTACAGTAAAGTTGAGCTTGACAGAAGCCAAGCTCAACTCGCCTCTCATTTGCAAAATCTCTTATATTAATACTATTATATCTTTTATATACAGTATTATTAATACTGTTTTAAAGTTTCACTAAGTAGTTAAGTGTTTGAGCTACTGAAGATGTGGACATACTTTGAAACATGCAGTTTCACAGTTACTGTGAACACCGATGTATTCTCAGAACACCTGGGTCATGTCTTTGAACAAGGAGCACACTGTTCAGCAGCTGAGCACCATCCGAGTTTACTCATGTATTAGAACACAAGAGCTCACCATAACAATGTGAGGATGGCTAGCTCTATTCCCCACTAATGCGTAATTGTCACAGAACAGTGACACAGTAAGAAAGACACACAGTATCACAGTTTCTGTCTGCAGAATTAGATGAACAAGATGAATAAGCTGCTTCCAAAGCTCAGCGATGAACAATGCTGGTATTTACAAATCAAATGTCATAGCTTGAATACAAATGAAGTAAATCCATTAATTTCCACAAAGACCACAACTAGCTAGATTGTAAGCCTTCCTCTCTTACACTAGGAGAACTTGTAGCATGAAGCTCTTGACCCAGAAACCTAAAAAGCTGAGCCAAGTAGCAGGGTGCAGGAAAACACCCTAGCCAACTCTTACCTCATCAGCTTGAACTTTAGCAACAAGGTCCTTGAAGGCAGGAAGGCAGCTCAACCTCATCATTGCTTCTGTCTGCTCTACAGTCAAACCGTTGATTTTGGGGAGAGATGCAGTGTTTAGAACAATTTCCTTTCCTCTCAAGAAGTGCTGGAATTCTGCATCATATGTAGGCTCCCTATGTTAAAGGAACAGAAAACTTTAGCTCCGTGTTGCCTTCAAAACATCCCTCCCTTTTTCAATTGATGTGAGGTAAGAAAACGTTTACCCAATAGTGCCTTTCAGTTTAATCCGTGCCAATAACATAGCAAATGTTATATGGTCCTGATGCAGCATGCCACGAGCTACTCTATTGAAAGCCACCTGTAAAGAAAAAAAGGTGAACTCAGTAGCATCAGGAGCTTTGAACTCTTGACTTTCAAAGATTATTGGAGTATATCTACTCTGTAAAATACTGAACCTGGAAGAGATCCTTTGTGATAATTGAGAGACGCTGAGTATGGTCTGTGATTCCCTTCAGATTTGGGTTCTCATACAAGACGTTGTGATAGATGTCCAAGAAAAACTGGAGAGAGTACTGGTACAGGAAATGTATCTGAAACACAAAAGAGTTTGTTTTCCTCTCTAGAATCCAGCTGGTTTTGTCAATCAATGGCTTATGCCAAAAACTGCAACACTGCGTTGGAAATGGAATTAGGCAGTACCAGATTAGCTCTGAATAGCAGTTAAATGATGTTTCTGGTAGGAAGAGCTCATCCTACCTGTTTCAGTGACTCCATAGTAAAGTAGATACTGCTGCATGCTGTAGAAAGAGGCAAGTACTGCTGCGAAACAGTCTCCACCTCCTGCATGACAATATCAGTCTCCTCTACTTTTCTAGTAACCTCTGCTGCTTCCTTCTTCAGGTTCTCCAGAGTAGTAATGATGGTGTCATCATCCAGGATGCGTCCCTTCACTTCATTGAGCGCCTGTAGCAGGGACTTTTCCAACTGACGCAAGCGCAGCTGAAATTCACCTTAATTAGAAGAGAAATTAAGTTACATACTGTTAAGGCGTGGTAGTTTTTAAGGATTAAATTTTGCTGCTGGCCATACGAAAAAAGCAAGGGCATCTCCTACAACAGTATTCAACCACGTATGTCTACAGATAAAAGTTAAACAACTGTATTCTTTTAGAACAAGAGGAAGTTACTCTGACTTCGGTCATCATACCCTGAAGCTTGAGGAGATCTGAGCGTTTCTCATCAACGTCTGGTCTTTCAGCTTTCAGGACTTCATTCAGACACTGGCTCTGTAAGCTGCTGCGAGTTACTGTGAAATTCACAAACGTAACACGAGAGCAGAGGTCCGGTGGGAATTCAACCTACCACAAGGAACATGGAAAACTTTCTCAGCTCGTGCACTAATCATTTATACCAACAAGAGAGCTCTGAGTTTTGCTTACTGTTGGATCTCTGGTGGAGAGGAAGATAACAAAGGATGGTGACAAATCAATATCTTGGTCTCCCAGAGTAATCAGAACTCTGCCTCCAGTTCTTCGGACTTCACGATTCAGAACAGGATTCAGAACTGGATCATAGCTCTCCACATCCTAAAAGCAGAGATGTGTTACACAGACTCACTCACTCACGTGTCTCTAGCTAAAAGTCCTGATCCAACTAAGGCTAATGCTCTGGAAGCATAGTATATATACAGCTAGTTTGGTGTACAGATCACATTCAGAAGATTTCCACCTGCAGCTGAGCTACAGAAGCTCAGAGTATAGGCTACTACTAAAAAAGGCCTCAGCAGAGGAGCACTGTAATAGCCTTGCTGCATCAGTGTTAATGCATAACAGGTCCTATTCTGAGCAGCACTGCTGATCTCATCTGTGAGCCAACATGTTTTCCCAGTTCTATGCTAGGAAACAAAAATCTCCGAAGCGAAAGCCAGCCATTCCTATCTCTTTGTATTACTGACATTTCTTTCTGCCACTCAGAACAGATCAATTCTGGACAGCTACGCATATCAGCCACTGCTAACTATGACTAGAGACAGCATATGGAATGATAAAGGGAACAGACTCCAAATCCAAAATGAACGAGAACACAAAAAGATCACCTGAAAATAAAAGCATCTGACCTTAATAAGGCAAAAAAAAGAAAAAAAAAAAAAAGGAAATGGCTTCTTTTGACTGCTGATCTTGTTAAATGTATTCTTCTCAGAACTAATACTTCACATAATGTTATTTGCATCTTACTAACAGAAAGACTGCAAACCTTTCTAGTAAACAGGGAACAATTAAGAACTGTAAGCAGTTTCTTCATGACCACGGAACTAACCTGAACCAGAAGTGGGTTACCAAATCTCAAGGCACTTTCCAAGTTCTTCCTGAAAGCATCATCCAAGAAACTAGTACGAGTTATCTTACGGTCTTTGTATTCATTCATGATAAACTCTGTAGCTTGCCCAGAGGGATCAATGATCAGCGGATACCTAAATTAACAAAAACACACTTTCATTAACTGATTTTCGACCGCAGACAACCTCTAAGCAGTTCTTTGACTTCACATGCTTTGACAGAGTTCCTGTAAATTCTGACGGGTACAAAAGCCTGCCTGCTGCGAGAACAGCTTTAGAATTCTGAATCTTCGAGTGAAATACCTATTGAACCGCTTGAGCATGATGGCATTCTCAGTGCACAGGTCATCTGCAGGTAGAGAACTTGCTTGCCAGCGAAGCCGCTCATCCGCGTTGGAAAGGTACTCTGTCCTTGCAATGTCTGTACGGAACTGCAACAAGTACACACCATTAGTATCTGACCAGAGATTGTCAAGACATCTGCACTAAGTGCAGCTCAGCAAAGGTAAACTTCTCCATTAGTCCCATTCTTTACTTAGAAATCTTAAAAACTTCTTTACCTGTCACAGGAAACTGACTTAAGATTAAGATGATGCAGTCTTTACCTGGATATTTGCTTGCTGCAAATGGTGAGACCATGTCGTGAACAAGTTCTGACGCATCTGCTGATCGAAGTAACCAGCATAAGCAATGAAAGCTCCTGAAAGTAAGCAGTCTCCTGCAATAGTGGACATCTGGTTCTTGAAGGTTTCACTCGTCTTCTCCCATCTTTCACGTTCAGCAGAAAGACTCTTCAGAAGAGCTGTACTACGGTTTACCTTGAAGTGAGCACAGCAGTCTCGTTAAATGATGCATTATTATGGTATTGAACATTTCAAGGAACATTACTTACACTGATTCAAGATCCAAATTAAATGCAGAAGCTCAGAATGAAATTATATTTCTGTGTGTGCGCTCCAGTGCTCATTTATTATGTTGGTATTCAACTCTTTATCTTGAAAAGTTACTGGCACAGTAGTGATATGCTAGTGATCGGATCAAATAAACTGAGAAACTCTTGCAAATAATGTGAAGTTATACTACCTCCACAGGTGTTTTCTAAAGGTTTCAGCCTACTTTAAGCCAGGTATAAAGTGTCTTGTTATTTAGCTGGCAACGAGTTGGATATTTCTAACCCCAGCCATGTTTCAGTAGCTTAAGAAGCTTCACGAGACCCAGTGATTAATCAGACAGCTCAGATGCATGGTGAAGAGGAAGCAGCTCAGCTTAACTTTGAAGAATGGTACAACTTCTGACTATTGAAGGTGAAAGATTGGAAAAGTATCTAAGGTCTTACTTTTGCTTCTACAGCAGCCAGGTCTGCCTTAATAGCTTGAGCTTCCGAAATCAGTACAGCATATTCTTCTTTGTAACGAGCAATACTGGCCTCCAGATCACGGATCATCTGCTCCACTTCGTTTGCTTTCTGTTGGTTATCTTTGGCATCATCCTCCAGCTTCTGCAGCTCATTGCGTAGAGGTTCCACTCTTTTCAACATATCAGCATAGTTAAGCTGTTAACAATAAATAGGTTTTTTTGTACTTTCCATGTTAAAAATGTGTTCAGAAGCCCAGCATTCAGGTATACACTACCAATTTCAGCTTTTCAAGCTAAAGTATTTGCAGTCCATAAATGACTAATAGCTCCTTAACAGAAATTTAAGGCTGATAATTCTTAGGGCTTTAGTTTAATCCAAGTCCCAGCACAAAAACACTTGCTTTTTATAATATACTTTTACTGTTCTGTATTCACAAGAAGTTGTCTAAAAAGGCTGAGGCCACAGCTGGTTACAATGCAACACTGTTTTACTGAAATATTTAATTATTCATTCATGCCCATACTGAGCTCATCTGTCTTTCCTAGTGAAGAATCCAGCACAGCCAAGCCACAGAACACCAAGGACAGGACCTACTGCATAGACTGCAGCTAAGTCAAGTCAACAGGTGAGTGAAGCTACCTTAGGTAACTCAGTGTGAGTGCGCTTTCCCAGAAGCATTTGAATAGGTTTATTTGGGGGCTGGACTACATGATCTCTAGACATCCTTTCCAACCACTACAATTCTGTGATTTAGGACTCTAGAATTAAAAAGTCTGTCTAAAAGACTTTAACAGAATTGTTTGTGAACGTGCCCCACCATGAAACACGACAGGGACAACAGAAGTTTTCAAAGGATTGCAGTGCATCTCCCAGCATTTGTCTTACTGAAAGCTCAAAAAAAAAAAAAATCTTGTACAGAAAGGATCATTGTCCACTGTAAACCTAATGTTTCTTGGTGCAGAAAGTCTATCTCTGGCACAGAGCCATAAACATTCATATGAATATTCTATCAGTGCCTCTGCTTAGCTGGAACAGCCGAATTCAGAGCCTCCAGACCCTGCCACACACCTCCGTGCTCACCCTTCACCTTGTATTTGTGTTCCCACAGTACCAACTTTACCTGTGCAATTGCCCATTTCACCATTGGCCCACAGGCCAGAGATGCTCTGTTTACTATTTCGTAGTTGTAACTTGGATTTGACAAGTAGTTTTTCTTCATCTTCTCCCGGATGGCATCACTGCAAGAGGAAAGTTTATAGAGACAGCATGAGTCCCCTAACATCAGGTCAGCACACAGGTGTTCTGAGTGTGGTCTGCCTTTTGGTGACTGGCAGCTTCTATTTTCTATTAGTTTAAGACACTGTATCAGAAATTATAGCTTACGAGTGCTAAAAGGGTATTCAACAAACTCCCCTAACCAGCTAATCCCAAACCTCTGAACTCTGCTCACAGGATCACAGAATAATTTGGGGCTGCAAGGGAACCTGGGAGGTCTCATCTGACCTCTTGCTCTGACTCAGGGGCAGCTACGTCAGCCTTCATTGCTGGAAGCCTAGTTTAAAACATTAACGTGACTTTGGACAGCAGCACAACCATTTGGAATTATGCCTTGGAGTTATTCAACAGTGGAAAAGAACTGTGTAACTGTTTTGACCCACTTTGTGTGGTGTGTGTCTCTGCCATACAATCAGTTCTCCGTAACACGCAGGAGTGAAGAGTCTCAAAAGAAGCCAAGTACAACAAAAACAATTACAAAGAGGAAAAGTTCAGTTAAGACTCCCCACGTCCTTGTGAACAGTTCTGTCACACAAGACGCTCTTGCAGTATACCTGATTTCCTCAGCAGAGAAGTTAACAATAGTTGGAATGAAGTTCTCTCTCATGATGATGGAACGTATTTGTTTCCAGTCAGTTGTGCTTTCGCCCAGCAGCAGGCAGATGGACTCCAGTGCTAGCTTCACTGCTGCAGGCGGGTTAGCCATAGAACGGACCTCTACCAGGTGCTGCTTCTTTATTGACTTCACAGCTGCCCAGTGCCAGAAAGATGACAAACGTCGATTGGGAGAAGAAAATGAACTGTTAGTAGTCTGCTAAAAGACCTTGGATCTGTAAAAAATGCATCAAGATTTTCAAAGGAAGCCGAGGTAGCAGATAAACAGTCAGAACTACTGTATCACAGGACAAACTTAACTTGACAACAGGCCACAGGCAACTTGTTCTCATCTCTAAATGACTTAAAGCTTTATCACAAGGAATGTTTTTACTACCCTGTTTTATGAAATTAAGAGTTTGTTTGCATACTGTCTCTGCCATTAAAAAGCAACAGCAGCCCTTCTGATTAAGAGCTTAGCTGACAAACTAAAGCTGGCGTACTAGAAATTAAGCCACAAGCCATCAGCATCAAATATCTGATCAGTGCTACAAGCAACACAAAATCAGAGCTCAAATAGTAGGAATTTCTCCAGCAGTGTTCAGCTCTGCATTAGATGCCCACATCTTCATTAGCCACGACCAACTCAGACCACACCAAAGCACATTACCAGATTTCAGTTTTCGATCCCATCCCATACTGTGCTGACGTACCATTCTGTGCTTCAATGACAGCAGGCTCCACCTTGTCAAGATCTTCCTTCACGCTCATCTGCTTGTCTGCAATGACCTCCTGCTGTTTGTGCAGCTGCTCCTGAATCTCCTGGCTCATGACCTAGGTGGAAGTTTCACAGACAAAATGCTGCTTTTCAGAAACTGAACTTCCTCAAGAACTTCTCTACAGGCTTTTGTTACAAACAAGAGTATTTACTGTGCACGAGAGAGTTAAGAAAGGTTTTTACCTTTTTCTTCTCAGCCTCCTGCTGATCTTTCACCATCTTTTTCAACTTGTCGTTGGCTGCTGCATTCTTCACCTCCAGCTCCTGACTCTTTATTCTCAGGTCACGCCGCAACTCTTCCACCTGAGACAGATTGTCAGATGGGAGAATTCAGATTAAACAGATCTATTTAATCACCCCAGGCTTTACAAAGAGCAAAGTTTTAAAGACACGTACCTGATCAACTGTTTCCTTGATTTTTCTAAGGCCAACATTCAAATGCATTTGCTGTTCCTCCAATTCACTTCGTTTCTCATTGAACAAGTTGGCATAATGGTTGATGAAATCCAGATAGTGGCGTGGTGTGATTGCCATGGTTCTGCCTCCTCGTTTTGCCAGACGAGCGTTAGCCTTTAGGAAAGAAGGAACTGCTGATCATTCGTGGGTTTTAAACCTATTCAAATGCTAAATTCCATACTTTTTAGGAAGACCGTGCGTGATGCTGAGGCCTAGAGAACAACACAAGTTAAGCGATATAAACATACCTGATGAAGAGTCTGATGAACAAACACACAACTATTAACAATAGCTTCCCTGTGTGATGGTGGCTGTGGCAGCTTATCATACACAACTGGCATGTAATCGGGCACAATATAATTCGGTTTCTCAAGATCCATTTTGCTTGTGAACTCTTTGCCAACTTGGTACAGAGCCTCAGTTGACCAATCTCCAAACCAGTTCAAAACACATCTGAAATACAAAATATTGATGAAGGATTCCCAAAAACACCGTTCTCGTAGTATTCAAAATGTCCATTCAAATACACAGCAATTACCTGTTGAAGAGGGCAGGAGAGGTAGCTGCCCTGTCCTTCAGGCCCTCAGAAGATGGATTCATAGTGAACACAACATGGAGATTGCGAATAACTTGGCTGGTGAACCATTTGTAGAGTTCTTCATGTGAATCTAACATTAAACCTTCCTTCTGTGCTCCTTCTTTACACTGAGTCATGAGGGTGGCGTATTCATCTCCTTCAAACAGACCAGGAACCTAATTAAAAAGACAATTTTGTAGTAGGTTACAGTTGTAAGAAGATGCTTTAAGTGCTTACTCTAAATATCCTTACCTCTCCATTGGCTAAGAGAGTGTTCATCCTCTCCAGGAATCCAGAATCCAACACATTTGACTCATCCATTATGAAAGCTATTTTTTCATTCTTACAACCAGAACGTCTCAAAACTGTTCTAAGGTCTTCATCAAAATCTTCACCTGTATATTTTCTGTGAACCTGGAAAGATTTAACATTTGTTATCAACATTTCCTTTCAGAATTTTTTTTAGAGGAAAGTACTTATGAAGTATGTTTGCACTGACTGTTTTTGTCAAGTGAAACTAGCATGCCAACCTTAATTTGATAGACACTCAAACCGTTCATCCAGGCAACGAATCTTGAAAGTGTTGTTTTCCCTGCTCCACTGACTCCAATGAGCAACAAGTGGCCCTGTGGCTGACGGAAGATTCTGGAAAAAGAACATAACCCAGCAGGTTTGGTCAAGTGTTACCAACTTTATTAAGTTACTTTCCTGTGTATCTAAACTTCAGGTAAGCACCAAAACCTGGAACACGTCTCTAGCTAGAATCCTGCTATCTACAGGCCAGAAGTAGATCGTCTATGGAAAAGAATGAGATCAAGCTCCTTTGTCAGCCTATATACAGGCTACTTTGCTCTAGAAAAAATCTCTTAATATGATGTTATTGAACAGCAATGGAATTCTCAACTTACCGGTCAATTCGTAATACGTGATCCAAGACTTCATTAAACAGAACAAGTGGTACATCGAGTTCTTCTTCATAAAAGACTTTAAGCCTAGCTTTTACATAGTCTCTTAATTCTTCTTGATCCACTGGAATATAATCCTAGAAGAATAAGTCAATAGAATTTGAGATTACGTTTATTTTGCTCAGGGGATCAATTTTTTACTAGATGAAAACAAATTATTAGAGTATCTACTATAGCAATCCCCTAACAGAAGCTTAAGAACGCCATGCTCATTTAACTCACACAAGGGCATGACCACAGCTTAAAACGCTACTGATAGTGGCATGTGGTTTGAACACTTCACCTACTGGACCTGTAAGCTTTAGCTGTCAGTCACCAGAGACTCAGAAGTACAGATCTGATCTCCCTTACTCCCCCATTCAAAAAGCTTTTCTTAAGCATTTGTTATCGGTCACAGAGAAGGGTACCAGATTAGAATGACCCATGACTTGATGTAGCAATATTTCTCCAGATTGTCCAGCAGTATCTACCTATTCATACTGTGAGAGAAACAGTCCACCATAACATTTACAATGTCAGAGCTGGCCAAAGGCCATCTCTTATCCAAGAGATTCCATAGCTTTCAGCTGCCGGCAACTCTTGGAAGTTTTCATCCTGTTCTAGAAAAACATCATTTAAAATGCTTTTATGTGCCATGGTAGACCTTCCCACAGTAAGAAGAGCATCTAGGACAGCACCCCTGGAATAACAACTGTTAACTCCGTGGTCATTTACTTTAGGCAAACATGGCAAGGACTTCGAGAGATCAGCTTAAGAAAATGGAAGACACAAATTATCATGTTAATATAGGCATAAGAGCTGCATCAGTTAATTGCTCCCAACCTATTTATTATTATTTATCACACCTTGGACAGCCAGTTGCTGTATAAGATAGGTCTGCTCATAGCTTTTTCTTTGTCAATGTTGGGGAAGTGTTTCAGAGCAACCATATCAATGTTCTCATCAGTCCAGCGTCTCTCCTCATCTTCTACAAGTCTGAAAAATGAAAAAAAATACCATGACTACAAATCCTCTGTAGTGGAAGGATATAGTCACTTCATGTAGCAGTGCTATCATCAGAGTGCTTCCATTCTGCAACTACTGGTCAGAAGGAGTGCTCAACTGAAGGACAGTAGCCCAGCTACTTTAAGTGGAGCACAATTCAGTTTTCTAATGAGAGCTGGCAAGGAGTGGGAAAAATTCATACTGCACTGTTTGTTAACAATTTCACTCTCCCCCATCTCATGTTTCTTACCTGTCCTGGAAGAGACGTAATGCTTCATGAGCCCAAATCCTGATAAGGCCTTCAACTGGCAAGGTTTCCAGTGGCCTTAATGCTTCAAATATGCCCCTCACCCATCGAGTCATTTCACGAGGTGAATAGATGTAGTGTGGCTGTGTGTCTTGAGTGAATCTCTCCTAAAAAGCCAAACGCCTATTAGTTCTCTCTCTGCATATATATATATATATATATTTATAAACATGACATGTATTTACAATAGTTACTTCATCTCAAAATTGTGCCATACTTCCACAGGCCTCGAGTTACCATGCATTACTTTGTTAGCCACATTCAGAAGCTTCCACCAGAAACCAAGTAATTAGTTGAGTAGTTGCACATGTATCATACATATGAAAGGCAAACAATTGCATGTTAAAGTGATCTAGCAAAAAAGTAGAAAAATTAGAATTTAGGGTTGTAGTCAACAAGTTACCTGAGACATTGTGTAGAATTCAACCATAGCAGCAGTGAGAGGTTCTGCATACGTGCGAAGAGATGGGATCAGCCTTAGCATTGCACGATTGAACGTTCCATATATCTGAGTAAGTGAAGCTGGTCCAGGATAGTCCACATAAACAACAGGAACGTGTCGTAAAAATCTGAAAGATGACCACATTAGGTAGTATGGTAGGTCAAGGTACAGACTATACTATTTTACTTGTTTTTCTGCCAAGTTAAATCACTGCTTGATAAAACATTTGCCACAGTAACTGCTGTTGATCAAGGTGGACCCATAGCAATATGGACCAAAAAGCATCCTGCACTTCAGTCAGGTTACTCAAAAACAACAAGGCCACTGACAGTCAGAATAAGAACCAACTAGTAGTTACCTTCAAAAGTGAAGAATACAACTTAAGCAAAGCCAGTATTAAACAAGAATATTGAGAATGGATGCCATAGTCACTGATTCAATTTTGACCCTGCTATTCTGCAGCTACATAGAGTTGTTTACCGGACGTTATTACCTGTGTGAGAGAGGTTTTCTTCCAGGATCAGTAGGGGGATTACATGCACCAACAAACTGAATTCTCTCCAGTTTCACCCATGTCTGATCTGACGTACGGTAGAATCCTCCATGTTCCACCATCTGGAAAAAAAACAAACAAAAAAACCAAAGTCAGTATATCACTAAGCTCCTGTGAAGTCAACTGTTATGATACAGATGACTACAAGGGAAGACAAACCTGTCTAATGAAGGATATGACTCTCTGCGTGCCATACTTATCCATATCTGGCAAGTTGATTTCATCGCAGAACAGCACCAGCCACTTTCCTAACTGCACAGGAGCCAGCACCACTCCATTAGGTGTGCGCCTGTACTCACAGTAGTGATCAAAAGTTTTCAAGAGCAGTTCTGGAGTAGTAGCACTAGAAAAGTTGAGTCCAACCACCTTAAAAATAGCAAAGAGAAGATAATTTATGTTAGACTACGCTACAGCTTCGAAGAGAGCTTCTTAAGAGTCCAGGACAACAGGTATCCTACAGCTTAGCGTTCTGCAGCAGAAGTACACATACCATCTATAGCTGCAGTTACTGACTATTGCATATGTACATTTATCACGCAGCAGAGCTTCCTGCCCAACCTTGTGCTCAGAACATCACAGCTTTACACCACTCTTTTTCCACCTAAATACTCTCAGGGATGAGAGCTGTTCTTAAGAATACATTACTACAAGCTCTTCAGTACTAAATAGAGGCATGTTCCCACACTTAGTGATGCCAGATAGGAAGGAATTACCTTTTGGGCTAAGGATCTTAATAATTCTTAATAAATTTAAATTTTACTCACCATAAATTTTTATTCTTCGCTGTGTTTACATATGACTAATTAAGATGGAAGCACCACTGGGTGCTTTCCCAGCTAGGAAATCGCTTCAGTACTAAATCAGGACGAATTTAACCTTTAAGGAGATCTGCATCTTGCTGCTACTCACACACACACACGTGTGACTACACAGACTCCTGCATACCTCCATATCAGGCAGGGCTCTGAGAGCACTGAAGAGGGTCATGGTCTTTCCAGAACCTGGTGGGCCACAGAGCACAAGAGGCTTGTGTTCTGCCAGCCAGGTATACAGCAGCGCTTCATGGCGAACTGTATCTAGGGTTGGTACTACGACATCAGGAGCCGCCACTTTGTGCGTCTCAACTTCAATCTGAGGAACCTTGGTTTGCCATGGCACCCACTCACCCGTAATAGACACCTAAGAATATAAAAACGCCATCAGAACTCAGGACAAGAATGTAGTTCGACCTCAGTTAAAATACATGTAGGTTTCCGAACCGCAGAGAAGCTTGTGGCATTGAACTCAGTGTGATTATGGGAAAATGCAGCTTAGACCACTGTGGAAAGCCAGAAACTGTAAAACTGAAGACAACCTAGTGTTTTATTCTCCAACTTCACATCCAGAATCTAAAACAAGCTTCTAAGACTACAAAGCAGCAACACTTGCTAAGAGAAGCTGTACCTCATAGTCGATGATAGGTATGTTGGGCGCAGTTGGCAGTGGCACAGTGGTAATTCTCCTGATGTATTCCCCAAGCTCCGCTCTCATTTTCAGACGGCTGTCTCCAGAGAGCGACCAGAGTATTGCATAGACCAAGTACCTCTGCAGGAAGCAGCAAAAGAAGCCATTGCTCATACAGAACGTTGTGTACGATGAAGTCTAGCCACTATTCTGATACATGGAACACAGGAATCGCTCAGCAGTGCACTATTGTTACCTGGATATAGCGCTCCAGCTGATCTATCTGCATCGGGAAGTCAGGATGGTTGGCATTGTACTGGGCCACGTTGCGGCAAGCCTGATGCAGCATGGAGAACAGAGAGCCAAGGCAGCGCAAACGGGTGAGGTCCATGATATGCTCCAACTTGAAAGCATGCTCCAGGGCTTTGGTCACAAGGCCATTGGATGTGAAATACGGCTGCATTATAGTTGCAGCATCTCTCTGTATCTGTTGGGAGGAAAGAAAAACACTGCTTAAAACATTTGCTTCTCATTTGATTACCACGAAGTAATCTTGTTTGAAGTCTGAAATGCATCTTACTTTAACATTTTTTTTTAAAGGAAAAGGATTTAACAAGGAAGTCAGCTTCTCTATGTTAAGCTGCCAGAAATCTGAAGCAAACCATACTCCCCGTGATACCTGCAACATTGGGGATGCTGCTTCTTCTCCTTCATCTTCTTTGCCCTTTCGCCTTCGCTGAGCCTCCTCCTCCCCTTCATCCAGAGGAATGCTTCTTAGTCTAGCCAGGAAGTTATTGAAGATCATGTCTGTACTGAGAACATCTTCACTGAACCAGACCATGCCGCATCTTGACACAGTAGCCAAAGTGGCGTATTTCAGATCTTGTACCTCAAACATGATACGCACCTGAAGAACAAGTTCAAAGCAGATTTTGAAGTTAACATAAAACGTTTGGTTCCACCAAAGCTCCTGACTCCAGCAGACCTGAGAGACCAGTATTACCCTGCTTATGGTAAGAAACAGGGATGGCAGCAACACAGCTCAAGATAAAAGCAGCGAGTTTGCACGAAAGCAATCATAAAGTCACATTAAAAAGTTGCATTACATTTGGTGGAAGGCTGAGACGTTCTCCATTTGGCAGAGTCAGCAGTTTATTGTCATCCAGAACAGAGTTCAAGTTCTCAACCCATTCAGGGTCTACATCACCGTCAAAGATAATCCACTGACGTTTCTGTAATTCACCTCTCACGTTATCTATGATTCTGTAATTGAAGAAAACATTTACTGTAGTTTTACAGACAACAGAGAACAAACATAACGTAGGGCCAGAATACACAGGGCACAAATCTACTCCCCACTTTTCATTTGTGCTACTGAAGACTCACTTTCTCAGGACATGCGTGAACAAACCATCTGTCCATTCCCTGGTATTTGGATCCAAAGTACCGTAGAGGTGATCTTTGCTGATTGCTTTTGGATCAATAATATGAGCAACGCCTTCCACACCCTCCAGTCGTTCAAGAGCTTTCAGCAGTACTCTCCAAGCCATGCTCTTTCCGCTTCCAGAGGGACCCACCATCATCAATCCATGATTTATCTGTGTAATCTGGTACAACTGGAGAACCTGTGACAGAAAAAAATGATGCAAGAATGAAGTCTCAATTCCAGCAGTCCCTTGAACCTTCTAATCATGCTCAATTAAGGTGAGAAAATTCCTAATAAAAAGGAATATAACATCTTAAACATACATTAATTCCAATTGCACAATGTTCTCAGTTTCATGTTTTACCTTTTCAACCCACATGCCTCCAACTTCTTCTCCATCCCCATAGGTAAGGTACATTTCCTGACACACTTTCTTAAGCTCCTCTCGCAGGGCTGTCATCTCCCCACGGTGATACTGCACTCCAGGGAACACATCCGAAAGGAGACTGAACAGCAACGGAATGTCTTCCGCAACCAGTTTTGGTACCATAGTTTCACATACGCTCTGGATCAGGATCTGCAAAGAGAATCGTGTTTTAGTTAAGGTGTTTTTTTTTTTTGGCTAAGTTCACTCTGCTGAGCATGTTCAACAAGGAGCACTTCCCTACAAATTCACTAATACGGTACCTGTTTCTTAGTTTATACAGCTGAAGTTGCTCACTCATCCTCAATATGCTTTTGAACTAAGTACAGAACTGAGCAGCAGTGAGAACTATGAACACAGTACTCACATAAAAACAAATCTTTTACTATTATTCATGAACTCCTAAGTCCAACACTTCTTTCACTTAGTGCTTCTAAGCTATCGATTATCACCTCTGATTAACATAACTTTGCTAGCATGTTATGTTAGCATGCTAACGTAACACGAATTGCCAAACACTGCAGGGTGTTTGCTTTGCTTAGCGAGCATCCTGTACTTTGTCAGATAAGGTAAGATTTCAAGCACACATCACCTCTTGTTCTGGTAAGTTCTCAGCGATTTCTCCTTCATCAACAACTTCACCACGCTCTTCTTTCTCCCGCTTTATCTTCTGAATCCTCTCCCTCTTCACGTTACCTGCACTAACCAACACGCTCTTAAGTGCTCTCAAGCCGAAATCGTAGTGACTTTGGGAGGACAGCTGCTCATCACAAAGCCTAAGAACCAGGAGATACAAAATATGACTCTCAACAGAGATCACCACAACATTCAAGAAATTACATGCCATCGTTTCATTGGAATCACTGCTGCGCAGTGTGCTTAGTGAGTCACAAAGAACATTACAAATGAGAACAACAAGCTGTATACTTAGCCACAGGAACCAAAGTTGTCACTCACTTGAAGAATGGTACTATCTTATTGGCAAGCACTTCAGCGGTACGGAAACCTTGGGAGTACAGCATGACCTGGGCAATCAGCTGACGGTCTGGTTTTGTCATTGCCAAGCTACGGAACAACTTCTTCAAATTGTCAGGCAGATTGGATCTGCCTGCATAGCCAGGATTCATGGTGATGAAGATAGCCATGTCAGGGCTTACTTTGACTTGTTTGTTCAGCAGCTCACAAGTAATAGGTGTTGCAGCTGAAAAGAGAGGGAAAGTGGTCTCATTTTTGGACTGCTGGGAGAACATGATTCATAGATTCATTAGGTTGGAAAGGACCTACGAGATCATCTAGTCCAACCATCCTCCCACCACCATCCCTACCCACCAAGCTACTAAATCAAGTCCCTAAGAGAAACAAAACAGCACAAAGGACACTGAAGATGTTACACAACACTCCCAGAAACGAACAGAGACATACTCTTGTCATAGTTGGGGTTGGAATGCTCTCGCAACGCTTCCTGGATGCACTGAACTTGCTGTGAAACTGCAGACAGCATGCGCTCCTCCAGTCGGTTGAACTCATCAAAACAGCCCCATGCACCCACTTGGCACAGTCCCACAAAGATGCGTCCCATTGCCTGCACACACACAAGAAATATCTCTGAAGAAGCATGATCCTTCTTTCCCACACACAGGCAAAAGGAATAGGTAACAGTACTTTACATAGGCTATCCCATGCAGGGAGGAACTGTGTTTGTACACAAGTCGTAATCTTTGTAAGAGCTGCAAAAAATCTGTCTGACTTTCAGATATTTGCTGCTTTTTATTACTACAATACTATGGTGTGTTCACAAAACAGTGGAAATATATTCACTACAAGGTGTGCTGCTTGTTGGTGTCACTAATGCTAGGTACTTCATCTGAAGTATTACAGAATTACAAAGCATTTCAGGAGAGCAAATGGAATGGACAGATGCTCAAAGGCTTCTAACTGAAGAATAACCTTTAAAGCAGGACTCCACAAAATGAAAGAATATGATGGAGGTCTAAAAGCCACAGCAGATCAGGATGGCTAAGAATCAGCTGTTCATTCTCTAATACAAGAACCAGGAAATTGATGAAAGGTGCTCTTCTGTAAAGTGCGCAGCAATCCAGTAGAGCTAGTTGGCAATCACACAGCCTCAAACACTCCTCTGTCCTTCATTAAACTAGCACTACTAAGGAAAATTAAACAGCTAAGCTACTTTCCTAAAGCCAGTCTTAAGCTTCACGTTCCTGTAACTTTCTATTCCATTCCCTCTATTTGCTGCTGAACTACCAGTTCTGAAGAAAAAACAGAACCAAACAAAACCAGAAGAACGCTCCCCCTTGCAAACAAATTTTCACCCCACTTTCGCTTTATGCATTTTGTGTTACAGAGCATGCGTACAACTCGCAGATAACCCACTCATTTAGGTGTCACACATGAGCATTTCAAAAGCAAACACTGCTGGCTGCTCTGAAGAGATTCTCAGTACTTGTTACCAAAGACAACATTATTTTTACATTGAGCAACTTACCTGGAAGTCAAATGTCTCATCACAGTTGAAAACCAACACGAAGCGGCCGAGCTGATGCCCAAGAGCCTTAACAGATTCTGTTTTACCAGTACCAGCAGGACCTAATTTTGAAGCAAGAGAAACACGTTTCAGTGCTTATAGACTCAATCACCACTGCCTCACCACATAATCTGCCAGCACGCCAATTCCAACGGTCCCCAACAAGGAGCCTAAAATTGTTACAGCTTCTCCCGAAAGACTGTTTTGTTCTTCAGTCTTAGTTAAAAACATTCTGAAACCTTAGATTAAAGCTATACATTTCAGAGAGTAAGAGTATATTCCTGAGCTTTTACTGTTCTTCAGTACAAACATACCGAACGGTGAACCTCCAAGTCTTGCCTCCAGGGCTTGTGTCATTGTGAGGTAACAGCGGTCAGTAAGAGGAGTCTGCACTAGCTTGTCCTGAACACCAAGGTACTCAAAACCGTAGTTGAATTTGGCATTTGCCATCTGAATGGAGAGCTGCTGCAACACATCTGTCTGTTTTGGGTCGAAGTAGAACCGCATCTGGCTGAGCCACTCGAAGGACTTGGAGTTGTCGACCTTGCTTCTGAACAGCGATCTTGTAACATCTCTTTGGTGCACCAACTCAGTGATCTGGAAAATGAAGGAACCCCTCAGACCACAGCAGCACAAGCCATGGCTACAGTAAAGCCAAGATTGTACGGCTTTCTAGACCAGCAGTGAACGGCCATCATTCAGAAATCATGACCTACCAGCAGTATCCGTTTCAGAAAGTGCTGATATGAAGAAAGAATTAACAAAGTTGACGGCTCTTACTAAGAACTTTCCTAGCTGTCAGCAAAGCAGTTTGGTCTTCCGCTAGTCTGTTAATCTATTACAATGCCGAACAACATATTTTACTTCCCAGAAACTACGAAGCTCCTTAAACAGGCAAGATATCACCCTTTAAAAATCGAAAGGAATAACTTGAAGTGATTTTACTCCCTGCTCAGAACTTCTCTTCCTAACCCACAAGAGGAAAGGAAATGTTTACTTACCAAGTGCTCCAGCTTCCTTCTGCGAAGAGGTGGCTGCTCCATCAGCACGGAGTCCGCCAGGACATTGAGCGTGACCTCAACGTTAGCCAGCACTGACTGCAGAGGACTGCTGTCCTCACCTCCAGCCATACCATTGAGGGCTGACTCAACGTTTTCAGACCATGCAATCTGGGCTGACAGCACAACGAGCTGAGCCTGTGTAACAAAAAATCCTCATCAGATAGCTTTCTCCACTACAGTAACTAAGCTACTACATGCTTAAACGTTCCATATTGATACCTGGTATTTGTCAATCCAAGAGATGTAGACTGCTGGATCAATTGAAGTTGCTTTTCCAAAGATCTCTACTTCAGTAACAGATTCCGCAAGCAATTTGGCAAGGGTCACTCTCATTTCTTTCTCAACCAGGGTGAGCCACTCATTAATCTTGGGATGTTCTGTGATGGAGACGGGGGTTTTGAACAGCACCTGGAAGAATCAGCTTCAAGTCAGTTCATATTCACGTATTTACAGAAATTTAATTAAAAGAAATACAGTGCAGATCTACCTCCTCTCCTTCACGTGAGGATATGCCCAGAACCACAGAATTATCTTCGTTGAGAATGATGCTGGATACGCCAGCAAACATCTTCTTGAAGTGTTTCTGAAGCTTAGCAACATTCTTGCTGTTTCCAATGATTTCAAGCAAATCTTCATCACCAACAAAGTAAAACCTAATCATTATCAGAAATGAGATCTGGATCAGAACTCCAAATATCACTTTTTAATTTTGTATAGACACGGACATTTCACAGACAGATGCTATATGGGAGTAACTGACACCCAATTCTCCACTACTGTGAGAGGGCAAGAACCATAAATTCACCGGAACTAAAAGCTCAGTTCCAAAGCCTAGTTCTAGTTCATGTAATACCAACATTACAGAAGTGCAAACATGCTTCATACTGCGGAGCATTCTATTTACTTATCTGTCTCTGAAATATCCACAGCAGTGCTTGGGAATTAAGTCTGTAACACAGGCAGAATTTTCACTTTGCACCTTCTCATTATTAATCACACTCATATTCTCTCGTGTTAAGTGACAGACCAGTTGATGGCTAGGGATAAGTCGGAACCAGTAACCTAAATACTGGACTGCAACAGTTTAAATACTGTTCTTCAGTCCCACAAAGTAAGCAGTTCAGAAAAGAATCTGTAAGTTTATATATGTCAACTGCAATAATTATTTAACTTTCTGATCCCTAAAACCAGCCACTTATGAACATGGACAAGAAATTTCAGTTCCACTTCTTGAAAGGCAACTTTAACTGAGTTCAGTATTTTGAGGTCACAGATTTACACCTTATTTTTAATACATGAAGACTGGCAGAGCTTAAGTAACAGTACCCCATTCTTGTACAGAAAAAGCAAATTGCTTTTCTTCCAAAGTCAACTTCTTACCGAGGGAAAGAGGACCTCTCCCTTTCCAGGTATTCGCCCAGTGCCTTCTGGATCTTCCCAAGCAAGTCTGCCAGCCTCTCCAGTGATCTTTGCACACCTTGAATGTTGAGAACATCCATCACGAGTGGAGATTTGGACACCTTTTTCATGAGTGCCAGAAATTCAGTGCTGATGCTGCAAGGAAAATAACAGCCCTTCAGTGTGAATTCACTATGTGCAGGCCTACAGATCTCCAGAGTTATTTCTCTAATGGCTGCAGCTGCCCTGTAGAACACAAGGCTACACTACAAAAAAAAAGCTCTTCATTTATTTCAGAATAACCACTGCCAAAAAATAAAGCTTCTTTGCAAAGTTAACTCCGTCAATTCCATGCCGAAGGCCTAATTTTCTTCACTTCTTGCAAAGATGCTTCAAAGTGACTCTCTGATGCTTGCAATAAATGTGGAATAAATAAAAACAAACCAATGACTTTAAGTGGAGGAAGAAAATGGCACTTTAGGGTGAAACCAAAGGCTGTGGCAACAGATGTAAGCTGGCTTTGTAACAGCCACAGAACTGGAAAAAAGTCTAACATTAACTGACTGGAAGTCAGAAGAAAAAAAAAAAATCACCTGAATTTCAAACAACTTTTTGTATTTCTTCATTGTAAGCCATTTTCTGTCACTCTTGCCGATAGGCAGTTTTAGCTTTATTAATTTGCTTAATGAACTTAAGCTTGCAGCAGGGTTGTAATCCAACCAGACCAGGTATTTCAGCTTAGGAAAATGCTACACTGAAGTTACGAAGTGGTAGACCTGTTCAGACAAGCAAGAAAGGAATAAAGCAATTAAAAATTACCTTTGGAACCGCTGGGTCTCCACTGGCAGTAAGTGTTTGATGTCTGCACTACCAGTGAAGATACCCTCCAAGTAGACCCACCGCCTCTGGACATCTATCCAGACATCAAAGAGTGCCATGATGCGGTTCAGTTTATCTTCCCAGCTGAGGGCATCCTCCTCAAACACCTGAAGTTCAAATGGTGCATAAACACTCATTTTAACAATACCAGGACTGCTAATAACTGTCAGTAGAAAGTCACTTAAGAGTAAGAACACATATGCAATTAATTGTCAACCTAAATATAAGACAGGAAGTCAGTATTAAATAATGAAGATTTTTTAGTTTTTCTCTCCAGTTTACCTTGTAGTATGGTGACAGCTTCATAGCAGACACGCTGTTAATGTGCTCTTTTACTTTGTTGAAGAGGTCATCCCAACCTCGAATCAGTCGACATTTGTTCTGGTAATTGACCAGATCCAGTTCATAGGTGTTCCACACTTCTCTTATCTGAAGGAAAAGACAGGGGAGATACTACATCAATTACTTCTGCCTTAGCATTGTTACAAAGTAGAAACTTATTAGGAATATCGGATTTCCCCTCTTAATCCAAGGATTCTGAGTTTATGCTCAAGTTGTTGTTAAAGACAGCACTACTTTTTTGCACTTATTACTGAGGACTGCTCTTCCAAAATGATTCAACTTTCGTCACCAGAGCCTTTCACAGCTTTACACTGTTCCCAAAAAACAGTGTTCCATGGAGCCTGAGCACTTCTATCAGCAGCTCAGATAGACAAGTTTACTACCTAAGTGTCACCTGACAGAAAGGCTTTGATCTGATGTTACGTGCATACACAGCAGTTGATACTAGCCTGTTTCAAGAACTCCTCCAAAGCCATTTCTCCCTGAGCCACGAGAAGTACATCTTTGACGATTGCTTCATTTCTCTGTAAATCCACATCCCAGATCTGCCCCAGGGTCAGTTCTGAAACAACCCAGTTAACGTGAAGCCTCTTCATCAGCTGCTTCCAGTGACGATCTTTGAGCGCCTCCGATTTCAATTCAATAACTAACATGTTTATCTACACAAGACAAGAAAGCAAGTTACAACTTGGAACAGGAGCTATAAAGTTCCCACATTTTAGAAAGGAGCGTAATTTACCTTCATGTAGCCTTTCAGAAGTCTCTGAACATACTCATAGGAGGCATACTGTCGCAAGCGGGCAGGGAAGTTCTTCAGTTGGTTCAGCAGGCCATCTAGGTTTTGTCGAAGCTGTCAGTAACATAGAATAAAAGAAATATTTACCTACGCATATAATTGCGTTCATAGAAGTCTTATTTCAGAGAGGCTTCTGCGAAAATACAAAGCAGTAATCTACAGTACAGCTCTTCCAATGCTGTCGTTATTTGTGTAAGATGCGGTCTCTCTTGCTGACAGTACAATTTTATTTGTCCAGTTAAGATTTCTGAACTGATATTGTTATAAGCAGTTTATATGGCTTAGTGCTCCTACTGCTTTCTACCTCTTCAACACTTAAAACTGACACTGTTCATCCAACCTGTAAGTTGAAGTTCCCCTATTGTGGTCCAACAGCCTACTTAGAACCAGCATAGCACATACATACATATCTATCTCTATATATTATCTCGGTATACAGTCCAATCTCATAACTGGAATCACACCGCAGTACTACGTAACTTGTGACAAATGCTGTGGTTTTAAGCTTGGCATTTAAGGAAACATGCTCACGAGACGCAGGCAAAAGGAACGTAGACACTGTAAATAATCCGGAATGTGACAACTGAGCACCTGCATCTCATGAAATCTGCTTCTTAATTCACATATGCTTTCAGCAGTTATATTGCTTACGTGTACAGTAGCACAGTACCTTGCGAGGCTGTACAGAAACCCACGGCTGCTCTTTCATCTGATCAATCTGCTCCCACACCTTTGAGAGTTCAGACCAGACGCCTTTGAGATCTTGCAATTCTTCCAGGGCTACCTATAGTAAAAAAGGAACCAAATATTGGCAATTAGTTTCAATTTCCTCACGGTCAGTAGCGTGGGGGAGTTCGAAAGAATCTTTTAACATCTCAGAAACAATCCGATAGCTTGCTAACTCCACAAAATCACAATAGCAAGTGACCCAGAACAGACTCTTGCATTTTGGTCACGTAAACTATAACTCTACAATAGTAAGGCGGTCATAGAAGACGTGGTGAACAATCTTCTAGGCTAGAACTGGTTAACAGTAGTGACAGCATCTTGTCACTATTACATAAAAGATTACAAGTCACTTTCCAAAAGGAAGAGAGAAATGGAACGGAACCATTTTGCCACAGGACTGACAAGAAGCTGTGTGAATAGGTTATACCTGGACGCGTTCTTCACTGCCGCTGAGCAATCCTGTGTCTGTCAGTTCCAGAGCCTCCTTGGCCTTTGCACACTTCTCACGATCATCTTTCAGCCTTCCAAATTTTCCTTCATAAATGGTAAGAGCCTGAAGAGCCTCTTCTGGACGCAAGTTGCCCTAAAGTTTGGAAGAGAGATATTAAATATATTAATTCAAAAAGTCAACAGACAAGTTGAAGCTAATTTAGAAGCCAGAACTGAATACCAAACGTTTGTCTGTCTCTTTTTAATTTTTTTAACACTTCAAGTATGCTGATATGAACGCTACATACAAATCCAGAAAAAGCCTCATCCCACTTTTAAGTGTAGTTTTTTGCTTTACTGAAATATTACTTTTGAGGAGGGGGAAAAAAAAGCAAAGAAAGAAAGAAAGAAACAACTCTTCAGAATCTTTCTACATATACACCCTCCTAATGATAATTTCCTTGGTCAAAATTCTGTTAGTAACTACAGTTGCCTTTCTTTTTGTTACTTAAGGCACTTCACATTTGAAGGGTAAACTTACCTCCACCACCCACACAATAAGTCAATGAACAAATAATAACAGAATCTTCACAAAAGACTTTTATCATCATGCATAATGAAAAACAGCAAAAAAAAAAAAAAAAACCCAACATTAAAATCAGCTGCTACTTCCTGCCGAGTGCTGAAAAACTACCTCCGCTGGTGAATGAATATTATCTTTACTCACTGTTACAGGTTTCGTTTTCTCCCAGTCTGCTAGCAAGTCAGTTGTTCTGCTCTCTACTGCCCGATCCTCTTGAACTATCTTCATCTGCAAGTTTGCTACTTGCTGCTGAATGGCAGAATCCTTACGACGCATGATGTCATTAAAGGCACCCCACTCTCCCTCAATGTTGTCAATGTACAGCCAAGAGGAAGGAAACTGGAACCTTTGTTTCTCAAGCAACCGCTGACCATTGCGATACAGCTGTAGGAGACAGCGATTCTAAGTTAGTTTCATCGTTCTAACTGGTACTGCAAGACTAAATACTCAGCACATGTTAACGAGCACTACAGATTCCCCAAAAGATGAAGTTTAAGTCTATTCTCAAGAGAACTTGAATGATGTGAAGCTATGCTTGAATGTCATCCTAAGAGTGAAGTCTCACGTAAGAAGCACTGAGCAAGGCAACATACCTCCACTTGCTTTTCAAACTGTTTGATTTTACGTTTCAGGGACTGCACGTATGTTATGAATGTCACTGCATCCGATGTGCTGGCAGTATCCACTGAATGCTGCTCCAGTTCTTGCCGGGACTGTGTGGGGTAATAAGTCAGCATTTTAGAAAACTGAAACAAGTCAATCTGAAGGTTAAAAACCAGAGAGAGACGAGTCTTACCTTAGAAATCTGTGAATGAAACTCTGTCATATTCTGACCAAGCATCTGGCCAAATTTGCTGAGCACTTCCTTGTGCCAGGAGTCATACTTCAAGTTCACCTTTGATTGTACCTACAGTTGAATGAGGTTACGCAAAGTTATTAGTCTTGTTACTTTCTGTTACACACCCATTCTGAATATTAGTGCATTTTGTCACAATCAATAACTGCCATTTCTTACCTTTCCATAGTCTATCACAACAGGTCCAAATTCCTTTCTAGTTTCTGCATTGTCAAACGTTCCTCTTGCCTTTCTTATTTGAACTAGAAGGGCTTGCCACTTATTTAGGTCCTCCCCAAGGCGGTTGTATATGTTTTCAGCCTGCATATCCCACAGGCACTGGTACTGCAGCCAAACCTAATAAAGAAATTTCACAACACTTCAAACACTTTTCCAGTACGTTCTAAAGGATGCTTGCCTCCTGCCCTGAAAATTCTTAGTAAAAAATGAAAAAAATCATTAGAAAGGCAGCATCACATGTCAGCCTCCTACCTTGACGTACTGCTCCACCTCAGTCACAATTCCCTCGACAGCGTAGTATGACTCCTCCAGGGCTGCAGGGCCATCAGGCATCCGAGTTAACGCATTACGATAGAACTTCTCTTCCTCAGACAGCTCATAATGCACACCAACCTGGGAACCACATGCGATACATGTCAACTTACAGCGTACTTGAATTCAAACCTTCAGTAATGCACTAATGCTGAAGGCAAATATGTGCAAAGCAAAGAAGAACTGCTCAGACTCAGATACCGACACTCACCTGGTATCTCTGACTTTGAATTCTTGGTAGTGACAGGATTACTGTCTTCCACGAAAACAGTTCTTGATAAAGTTTGTACCTGCACTCTTCAATTGGTGGATTCAAGTAGATCACCTGGTTGGTTATTCTGAGCTCGTGTACAATGTTCTGCAGAAAAAGTGAACATACTCAGTTCAAATGAAAAATGCTACTACAACCCACGGTGACAATAATTTGGACTTCACAAATTAGCACGCACTACTGAAAAGCAACTGACACTTAACATGGGTGAAATTTAGTATTTCTTCAAAATCAGATGCAAAAAAAAATACTTATCTCCCATAACAGCTTCAGCAAAAATTGCTGTCCTGAATAATCATCAACAAAGGAAAAAAACCAAACAGCCCACCCCACCCCAAACAAACAAAAAGCCACAAAACAAACTATCAGCAACTTACTTTGATCTTGGGTTCTCCACCAGGCTTATGGCTCACTTGTGGAGCATCTGTATCCATGTCAACTTCGGCTTTGTCATCTGCTTGTCCCAGAAGAACTTGGGTCCACGCTCTGAGCCCAGCTTGCAGGCGAACACCCAGGATTCTTTCAATCTACAGAAAGTGAGTCATGTTGGAGAAAAGTTACACAGTACTGCTTAAGGAGCCTCACTGTCAGCATATTTTGACTTCAAATACACTGTGAGTCTCAAAGAGCCAAGTTCCCCATTTACCAAGCAACCACAAGAGGTATAAGAGTTCTACTAGGCTTCCTGGGGAAGATCAACTCAAAAGTTTTTGTTGTTGTAATGGACTACAATGGAGTTAAGTAATTTTAACTGCTTGAAAGTTGACCTAGTGTCCAACAGTCTAAGACTTAACAAGCAGTTTTGAGGTAAAAGTCTTCACTACCAACATAGCACATTTTCCCCATCCCTATTATTATTATTCCTGAAGATAACAGCTGAAAACAAGCAACTCTTCCATCTTCTGCACAAATATTTCGCATCCAATTGTAATGTTTCCTCCAAATACATACTACTTGATCTGAAACCTACCTCCATATCCAGCTTATTGACCCAGATTGGCAAGTTTGAATATGAATGAAGATTTAAGTCATCCACAGCTTTCTGAACCCTGTTCAAGATTTCAGAGAAAGTCTTGTGATCATACACACATGTTTCCAGTGATCTCACTTCCAGGTCTATTTTCTCTTCAATAATGAGCAGGTCATCCACCTAAAGAAAAGGTTACAGAAAAAGAGAATGTTTAGCTTGAGAGGTTAGAGAGACAATAACATCAGAGCAGAAATAGTCAGTCAGTTTTTCTGATTCGGATGCACTAAATCAATCAATTTCAGTTGTACTAAAATATCCATTTAGTTGCCCAATTTGTGTTAACTCAATTGGCCACTTAACTGAAGAGCTACTGAGGCGATACTGAGCAGCTATCAAAGTCCACTTTTGTTTAATGACCCACTGGAGAAGTAGTAAAGTTAAGAACCATTGCAGAATTTGAAAGATAAGAGGTATAACAAACCTTTTCCTGGAAACTGAAGACAGTCTCAGCCAAACGCTGCACATATGGATCAAGTTTGTATGATTCCCACACAAGTGCAATTCCTTCTGCAATCAAAGCCTGCACCTCCTTTTTCAAGCCAGCAACCAGAAGCGAGATAGTATTACGCTCTTCCACTTTCTCACATGTTCGTTCATACGTACGGACACTTTCAATCAGAGAAATGGCAAATGGATAGAGCTGGTTTGCCTGGTGAGCTTTGTTGACAATTGCTAGAGGAACACGGAAACCCAGCCACTTCAGGTTCCGCACTTCTTTTGAAAGTGTAATTATTTCTGGAAGGAAGTTGACTTTCAGTTTTAGGACATTTCCACTTCGGCCTCTAACGCGAGTGCTTTCAATGGTGAAGATACGACCAGACACGCCAAGATTGCGCTGCTGAACTTTTCTTGCCCAGTCATCAAAGATCTCCTGAGTGTTGAGCTTCATGCGAAAGCTATCTCCATCTTGCTTGAGTTTCTGACCCTCTACGTGGTTCTCCCAGCCTTTGCCAAGGACATCCTCCACACGCTTCATGTAGGCAGTGAGCTGTCTGTCAATCTGTTTTGCCCAAATTATAGACCCAGACACCGGAGGCAAGTCGTGTACATGACTCATTTTACAAGCTTGACTTTGTGGGTATTGTACCTTAAATTTGTCATGAAGGGACTCAATATCATCCTTCACACGCTGAATCAACTGCGTCTGATATTCACGAATGGCACCTCGAATGTGAGGCCTGACAAACAGGGCGTTAAACCGAGAGAAGATCCTGAACATTTCATTGGCGTTCTTTGCTGTGCCAAGCTGGTCTCTCAGACGGGCAGTGATTCTTGTTTCAACCCTATCGATTCTTTCATCGTATCGTTTCATTGCTGCCTCCCAAGCTTCGGTACCTTCTTTGGAAACATCTAACCCATCCACTTCCTTGACATTCTCGTAAGCGAGATTGACTTCTTCAATGGCATTGGCATCTGCAGCATCAAAAAGTACTTCTGCTACTTTCATATCTTGAGGTTCAGGTACATCTCCTTGATTTTGTTGGGCAACAGCAGTCACCTGCATTACAAATCAGTTTGTGAGTCAGCTGCCTCAAAATTCACGCAGAAACAGCTAAACCCTTCTCATGAGCACTGCAAGAAACTTAGCAGATTAGTACCCAAACCCTTAGCAGAGTTCTAGTAAAACTTCAGATTTAAGTTCAATGAAGAACAGAACAAACTAATCGCTTTATAAACTTCCACCACGATGCAGCATAATCTTGTTCTTTGCTATGTTCTAGCCAAGCCCACGTATATATACATTACTGCGTGTGTATATACACACTAATTAATCTTCTCTATTTTAAGTCTCAACTTGCTGTGCTTATCAACGTCAATATAGGCACACGATGTCAAGTACATCAGTTAAGACTAAGACTTTCAGCAAGAGTTTATAAACAGACTGATTCTGGAAGTAGGAAGTGGTATGTTTGTCTATTACTGGTGACCTTTTAAAGCAACAGAGAACATGTTTTTGGAAGAGAAAGTTGAAGAAGTATTTCCTGAATTTATATTTAACTCAACCACTTCAGAAAGAAGAGCGGGTCTGCAGAAGTAGTCTCTGCCAGGCTGTCACTGAAGTTTCATTTCCATTCCCTTGCTACTCTTCTCCTAGTTATTTCATTGAATTAACATTCCATTGTGTTGCGTTGTGCTGCTACAATTCTGTAGAAAAGTTGAACATCTGACACGTGGATACCACAACTAAGCACTTATCGTCACCTAGTTTAATATTAACATCCCCTTTCCTCTGCATCATTACATGTACTGCCTGCAAGCAAGAAATCACAAAGCACTTCTACCTGGTAACAATCAAGACTATTACCTGAGGTCGCAGGACTCTCACAATAACTGCCCTCAGCTGCTCATGCTGACGCCTGAACTTCCTCATCTGATCGAGACGAGACTGGAGTTTCCTATGAGCAGGACTGATACGCCACACCATCTTCAGGTTCTCTTCCCTTTTTCTTTTCACAATATCTCTTAGCAGAACTTGTAGCTTCTCATATTCATCATCCCAAGTTTGGAACACTTCAAAGCACGCAATCATTACCTGAAGAAAGTTTGAGGATGTGAACTTTAGCTACCGAATGAGGTATCTCTTTATAGTCACTACTCAATGCAAAAGCACAGTTTGCCACTACCAGTGCAAAACCCACGAGCATACCTTTTCAAACTCTTCATAGGCAACATGCATCAGCTTTCTGGTTCCCAACACTTTAAGCAGCTGAGAGCTCAGGTCTCTGGAGATAGCTTCCACTAAACGCAATGCCCTTTGGATGGGATACTTGGTGTTTCTGATTTTTCTCAAATGGGTAAATATTGCAACGAGGGCCTGCCTTATTTTGTCCAGCTCGGTAGCAGACAGCAGGTCATTGAGTGGAAAGTCTTTCATCAGTGGATTATAGTCATTCACAGTTTCCAGAGCCTGTTTTAGACCTAAAAGCAATAGAAGTGGTTTTGACTTAGAACTTTTCATTTCGTTAATCCATCTGCACAAGGCAGCAGCTTTAACTAGACCGACACTCCTCTACACAGCACTGTACTGTAATGATGGATCAGAACAGGCTGAGTTCCAGAGGACGTCTGAAGAAGATGAAGGTAAAGAGGTTTAAGGAACAGATGTTTTACCTGTGTCTGTATCGAAGCTGACTGTAGCATGAAAACGTTTGCCATGTTTCAAAATATCCAGAGTTAAAAGAACTTCTGGGCTTTCACGTTTTTCCTGAATTCGATACAAAGCACGCTCCAAGTTTAACCAGAAGCTGATCTCCTGCAACGCAGTGCCTGACGCGGGGTCTCGGTCGAGTTTGGTCACCTTGAAATTGAAAGAAAAAAAAGAGCAGGGAGTGAGGAAGGGAAAAAAAACAATTCACGTGGTCTAGCTATGAAAGCTTGCTCTATTACTAAATATAATTGAGACATATAACATACACTAGCGTTTAATGTTTACAGTTCCCATGGAGAAATAAAAATGGAGATGCTAATTCCAAGTGCAAGCAGAACAGCAGTTCTCTGGCAGTAACAGGCAGCAGTACAACAGATTATGAGACAGAAGTGGAGTAACTGTTCTGAAGTGGCTGTGGATGCACACGGGGAGATGTCAGAACAAAACAAAAAAGTGGTGTTCCTCTCAACCTGCTGCATAGATTTGAGGAATGGTTACGAACTTCACCGGGAAACTGCCACTTATGTACAGATGTTTTTTCCAGTAGAGAACACAGTCACATTCTCAACTGCCTGCACATGAATTTAGAGTGGTCCCAATATTTAGACGAGGCTTAGTCTAGTCCAGACTTCAGACCAGAGTCTTTTATGCCTCAGAAAAGCAGCCTCAGATCTCCAGAGTATCCTGCATGTAGTAACGTATCACCATGTGAAGATAGAGTGGAATTTTGCACAGTACTAGAGAGCAGCTCTCTCACACAGTCCTGCACTTGTCTTATTACCTTTTGTATCTCTCTAATCCAGCGATTGACGCCAGACTGCAGCTGATTGAGGAACAGGGGATCCTCAGCCTTCTCACCAAAATCTGTAACCTTTGGTTTTTCTCCACGTTCGTAACACTGCTTGGCAACGTTAGTAATGGTAGCGTGAATTGGCAGACTGATCTCTGGAATTTCAATGTTCTGCTGCAGATGCAAGAGGCCCATTTCAAGCTCTGCAATCTTCTTCTCAACTGAAGGAGCCATCTTATCGCCATCCCTGAAAGAGCAGAGCACTCTGCTTCTGTACAGAGTCAAAACTAAAACCACATTAAAGGCAGTAACGTTACTTCCCCTAGGTCAGCAGTAGCTGTGTGCGCATACAACTACACACTTTCACTTATGACTTGCCCAGAACAGTCACTGCCCTTTTTGTTTTTCATTGAACGCTTGCTTTTATCTGTTAGCAGAGAAGTGCAGTATTTATATTGAATTACCTGTCTGCTTTGCCAGATTCTCTGATATAGGACTTGAAAAAGGGAGCAACGGCACTGCTAATGAAAGAGTGAAGTGTTTCATACGGCGAATCTTCACTGAGAGTGAGCACTCTCAGCTGGAACGACACCGGTTTGTCAGCATCAATCACTGGTGTGCGCTTAATGAATGCCAGGCTGCAGAGCAGAGAGGACAGATTGACCATCTCAAACTTGGGAGACAGAACAGCTTCAACCTGACTGCAAGTTCAGTACACAGGACATAAATGCTAACCTCCATCTTATACTTCACAATCCTGCTTCTGGGGCTTGAAAACAAGTCTTCCAATAAATACATCTTTATTCTTAAGTATTCATTTGTCACTAAGCACCCACTGCACATGAACACTCAGAGGCACTCAAGCTTTGTGAAACGAAAGCGACACGTAACGGCCAACCAAAAACAGATTACTGAACCCCACTGTAGGTATGTTACATTTATATGTGCACAGATTAAATACAGGCACATTTCCTTTATGAGTTTGACCTCAGATCTAGAAGTTCTCAAGTCCATCCCTTTCAGCCTTGTGATGCATTTGTTTTATCAGAGTCCAAACGCTGAAAAGCCATTACCTCACCTGAATAAGCACACTACATGAAGCATGAGTAAGTACTGATTATCTGCCTGCTTGTGTAGGTTTGGCTTTAACAGGGTAAAAACATCAAGACTTGTTTTTGTAACTCACCTGTTCGACTTTATTCCATAATGAATGTCATTGCTGATACTATAGGAAATGAACTCTTTTTCCTCTTCTCCTTCATCTCCCACATCCTCTGCAAAAAATACACTATGTAAAAAACACTATTTTTAAAACACCTGTCATCCCCTCTCAAACACCTTCTGCTACAACCAGATTGTTTTCTAATCTTTAATTCCTGTATCAACTTTGCATGCAACGTAGCTGGAGTTAAATTGTGCTTTGCAATACTCCATGCAGGCAGGATGGGTTCGTTGGTTTTGCAGCACAACCCCACTAAATTTTCTAGTTGCCATAAAACAAAACAAAAAAAACACCCCAAAAAACAATGAAAAACAGCAACAAAAACAGTGAACGTCACAACAAGGATGTTATAACCCGCGTCCTCCTTATGAAACCGAATGAAATCTTCTGGAGTACAGAAAATTTACTGCGCTTATTTGGAAAAATATGCTCCAGGACAGTTATACTTCAGGAAGAACGCAAAATAGATTACTTTTTCTCACACACTGCGTTGTACTTTCAGATTTTCTCTTTGAAAGCGATTTAGAAGCTAAGCCTGAACAAAAGGAACAACAAACCGACACACCACAGCCCCCAGGGGTGGCCGGGCAGTACTGCAGCCCTTTCTTATCAGATGATGTAATTCCTGGGGATGCGTGGAGCCGTGCTGCAATGCAGAGGTTTCCGTGCAGGTTACGCCCCGCAGGGGGACACGCCCTGACCGGATGCACCGCACTCTTCTCCCATTTCATCCAGCCCTGCGTACGAGGCACGCTGTGAGGTTGTACCCCTGAGCACCAGGTGCGTGGCCAGGCAGCAATACCACATCAGACACACGCGAAAGCCGCTGGCAGGCTGCGTGGCAAGGGATACGGCCTGATATTGTGTTACACAGCCTCCGTGCAGCTGTATTTAGTGCCCGAATTTCAACAAGAAATATCGTTTTTAACAGCGCCAGAACGAACCACCCCTGTATGCTGCTCGGTTCGATGCGGGGTGGGGCAGGTGAGCAAATCCACCTTCCGAACAACCGCTATTAGCTGCCAACATACCGGGGGCAGCGGCTCCTGCGCACGACACGCCCGCATTCAGCGTCTGCAACACGCAGCAAGTTCCAGCTGCGCTTTTGACCGCGGGTATGTGAAAACACGCCTGGAGCTAACTCGCCGCTCCCATTCCCCACAGAGGACGACCGACCCCACGAGGACCGCAGAGCTCACCGACGCCCTGCGGACCCCTGCAAACCTCTTTACTGAGGCTGACCCCGCAAAAGGGCTTTCGTCTAGAAAATTCTGCAGTGCTGAGGCAGGGCATGCAGCGGGCATCGCCTGGCGGTATAAACAGCCGTTGTTACAAAGCAGCTCGTGTCCTTCCAGCATCCGTAGCGCCGGATCCCGCGCCCAGAAGGCGGCGGCGGGGAGCCGGAGCCGGCGGAGCCCTGCACCCGCCCCATCCCTCCGCGCCCCGCTCCCTCCCCACAGCCGCCATTTTGTGACGGCGTGATGGCGGCGGGCGCGGGCCCTCGCCTCACCTTTGAGGGTGGAGCGCTCCACCAGCACCGTGTGGACCTGCGGGTCGGAGAGGAACTTGCGCATATGTTCCACGGCGCCCTTCTCCTCCAGGGCCGCCTCCAGCACCGCGGGGGCATCGCCACCGTCTTCCAGCAGCAGCGGCACCAGCTTGCGCAGGTGCTTCTGCAGCACCGACACGTCGGCCACGTTCTGCACGGCCGAGCCCGACACCTCCATGCCGCCCTCCTCGCCGCCGCCGCCGCCGCCGCCGCCGGAGTCGGACATGCCGAGGCACGAAGCACCGCCGCGCTCCGCCCGCTCCGGCGCCGCCCGCCGCGTTATAACGGCCGCCTCAGCACCGCGGGGCAGCCTGGGACGGGCGGGGCGCTCCGCCCCGGGGCCGGGCGGCGCGGCACTGCGGCACTGCCGCCCCCTTCCTTAAATGAGGCGCGGCACCGGGTGTTCGAATCGATGGGTTTCTTGTGAAGGAGCCAAGGAAGAAAGCCCTCCCGCCACTCGTGGGGTAGATGAATCTTTGCTCCAGCTTTTCACCTCGAGCGCTTCGGTGTTGACTAATAAATCATAGAGTGGCTTCTGAGGGAAGGGACCTCGCGCATCATGCAGTTCCTCCCCTTGCTGCAGGCCCTGAACACCTGCAGGGGTCACCCCTCAGCGTGAGGAATTGCTTCCTGCCCTCTCGTCTAAACCTGCTCTGTTCCAGCTCAAAGCTGTTATTCTTCGTCTCACAACATCTCACCCTCTTTAAGGCCCTTTCATATAGCAGTAGGCTGCCTCCTCCCCTGAGCACTAGGCATCCAAGCCAGTTGAGTTATATTAAATATGTCATTAACTGCGTTCTTTAAGCATTCAGTACAACACTCCCATATTTTCCATCTGAAGGCCAGCTTGTTCACACACTTCTTTCTGGCTGCAGAGGGGGGTTGTGGTCTCCTTCACTGGCGATATTCAAGACCCACCTGGACGCCTACCTGTGCAACCTGGTGTAGGGAACCTGCTTTGGCAGGGGGGTTGGACACAATCTCTTGAGGTTTCTTCCAACCCCTATGATAGACGCCATTTAACAAGGAAAATAGGAGCTGTGTCAGGCTGCACTCCACCAAAGTCCGGTAGCTACGTCCTGCCTTGCTGCTTCCCACTGGGGGAAACACCCACCTGTCATATCCACATATGAAACACCAGTTCAGGCCAAGGATCCAAAAAACACAGGTTAAATGAACACCTTGGCTCAAGCATAACCTGGCATCTCAAAGGAGTTAGCTTAAGCTAGGCAGCATGCTCACTCTTCTAAACAACTATCATCTTGCTACACCAAAATGTCACCACCTTTCTTTGCCGCTCACACAGGAAGATACAATATCATTACTCTAGAATTGCTGACAGGAAGAAATGAGAGTAAGAAAAGTGAGGTAAGGAAGTATGGAGGAGAAAGCAGGACAAAGATAGGAAATAAGTGAATTATTTATATCAATTGCTGCCAAATCTCCCCTCCACCCTAAAATCCAGCAAGTCTTACATTTAAGGATAAATACTTCACCAGACCACATAGTAAAGGAACAAGTCCTAGGATTCTGCTATGTTAAATGCCAGGCTACTTACAACCAAAAGGCAGTTTAGATAAGACACTTTCTGCTTCTTTAACCACCTCAACCTCATCTTACTGCGTGAGGGGAAGGAGTGGGGGCTGGGAAGTGCTGTGAGTAAAGAAATCCAAATAAAAGACAAGATAACATTTTTCCTTTTTTTTTTTTTTTTTTTCCCTGCACAAGTTCTCATGCTGAGGTAAAGCATGGAAAGAACAGGCTTTAGGTTGTTCAATCAAGGTGAACAACAGTTGACCTACCTCTGGTAGATACTAGTAATGGAACACGAAGAAAGCCTCAGAATTCCAAAGCTTTACAGAAGCTTCCCACAGGCACAAATGAAAAAAAATTAGAAGGATTTTATTTATCATGATTTAGTACATTTTTGAAGGCCAGTCGCCTGAGTTACAGAAAATCATGCATCTTCCACCCTCACCCCCCACTCCGTTCTGATGCTAGTTCTTTCCTTCAGTGATTTTTCCCAATCTTGTACATCTTCACATATTTGCTATATACTTTTGAGACTCTTTAAAATTAAATACTCTAATACTCTCACTCACCTTTACATCATGAGTGGACAATGGAAAATTTCTCAGGTGTTATAAATAAGAGAATAATAGTATTCAGTAAGTTTAAGTCAAATCCCTACTTTTCAGATTAAACTGCAAGTGATAAGCGGTGTTTGGAGCCTTGTAAATCACTGCACAATAATTACTGGGGATCAGTTGAAATATTACATCTCAGTTAGGGAGAGATGGTACTGATAAGATTTGATGTTCAAAACTACTGCAGTAGGGATTGAAGAGGAGAAAACAGGAGCACATCACCACAGGTGGAAGTTACTCATCAACCCATACTACGCACTCAAGTGAAACTTGCCATGTTTATCTTGACAGTTTAAATGAATGTGAAATAACCAACCAACCTTTCTGCTTCGTGTTTGCTTTTCTTCCTACTCTCAACTCTTCCTGCCTAGCTTGCCCGTATCACAACTCACTGACTTCTGCCAATTCATTTCATCTTCTGAGTGGAGCCTTGCCAAACCATCCCATTTTTCTTCTGCAACTTCATCATCTCAGAGATCAACTTCAGCAAACAATACAAGCTGTTCATTTCCCTGCATTTAGTAGTAAGCTGGCAGTATTTGAGGCCAAAACAAAGCAAAAACAACAAAAATAATTCACCAAAAAAACAAAACACAAAAAAACAAAAAAACACCCCCCCCCCCCCAAAAAAAAAAACAACCCAACGAACAAGCATGTGTTTCCCCCACCTGTAATTCCACAGTGAGAATGCTACAAAAAAGCATACCCATTAAGAGAGTAAGATCTTCACACCAGGGTGGACTCCTCTTAGCATGGTCTTCTGGACCACAAGAATGCCTAAGATAGCTGTAAGCAAAATACATGAATGCTCTCTCTTCCCTTGTATCAAAACACTGGAAGCTCTCCCTTCAAAACCCCAGGCTGGATGCTTACGTAGCTTCACATTTTGTCCCTGCAGCTCTCCGCTTCTACAGGAGTGAATGCAGTCCCAGGACAAATGGGTTCAGAGAAAGGAAGCTTCAATCATGCTACTCTTCATTTGTGAGAAAGGAATGATGTACCATCTTCCATAGCTACACAGGGAATTCCCCCTTGGGAATTTTTTTTTTCATACGTATTACTCATCTCATCTTCACCTAATAAGGTAAAGACTGCATAAACCAAGTCTCATCATTTAAAGGAAACTACGATCCAGTGAGATCCTAAACCAATCAACCAAACTGACATATATGTGCTTTGTTAGGGTCTTCTGTTTGGCTGGTTGGGGATTAAATACATACAACACATAAACCAACAAACATCCATTTGTTTCAAAGTCAGAACTTCTCGTATTCTTGCCACCTGGCCACTTTTACCCACTACCCCTTGATCTTTTGGCTACTTCACTTGAAGCCTGTCAACATAACTGTTGTAAAGAAAAACATGGAATGGAATATCTTCTGTATTTGGAGACTGGAGATCTATCAAGTTCTTGTCAGTATTGATAACTGTTCTTAAAGTTGCTTGGTGGTTTTTTTTCCCTACAGAATAACCATTACTCCCTATTTTATTAATATTACTAACATTAGTAGTCCTCCCATTTTCTCTGTGAAGCTTACGAAAGTCTTTGATTCACACAGCTCAATTCTTCAAACTACGATAATCTGAGCATCCCCCCGAAGGCCCTGTGCTAAATATATTTTCATGATGAGCAAGTAAAATTCACATGTTCTTTATTTGTCCATATAATACACCATTAATCCTTTTTTTGTTTGTTTGTTTGTTTTAAAATTAGATAAGAGCAAAATTAAATGGCAGGTGTATGAAGTTCTTCAGAAACAATGCCAGAACAAAAAACTGAATTACAAAATGTTAAAAAATGTCGGTACATTTGAACTTAACATTCCACTACTGCATAATGTTACAGATACTGTCTAACGAAAAATAATTGTGCCACTTACCTATTTTTGCTGTTTCTAGGAACTTTTTATTCTGTACATAGGACGATTCTGTACAAAATATGAAGTCTACATTTTTATTACTTATTACCATAAAACAAGGTACAATGTATGTACAATATTAAAATGAAGCCATACTGAAGCCACACTAAAAAGACACTTGTAATATTACTTTTGACATTCCTGATGTACAGGTGTAATTTTGGAGAACAGGGAAAGGTGTCAAACACAGAACTTTACGAAGAACAACAGTCACCAAAATTCCTCTTGTATTTTTCTTCCTTTTTGTTTTTTAATTTCAGAACGGTTTAGTAAAGGCTTATAAGTACATAATTATTGATAATAAACGTGCTAAATTAGTGCTGATAGATTTTGGAATATTGCCTAATAAAATGATGAGTGGCCCCAAACCTCAAATACGAATTTGTGCGAAATTTAAGTCTCTAGAAATAGCATATTTCCCCTTTTTGGTGAGTGTTTATCTTCAATAAAGAACAGAAATTAAATCTAGACAGTGAAAAATGTTCTTATACGTTGAGCATCACACAGTCAATCAAACATTGATATATATTTCTTTTTCTTCCCCTCCTTGGGTAACACAATTCCTTTCAGCAACCTCTTGCACAGACATACCGAACACCCAAAAATCAAAAGTAACTGATAACCTACCAGCTAAAGATGGAAGTTCAAACAATGGTATATCAAAATACATAGACACTGCTTTACACAATTAAAAAAGCACCCTTTTTCCCTCAAAAGGAGAAGGCATCTTTAAACTGTTCTAATAGAGTTTATCCTAATGGTAAAGCATATTCTTTTTCAAGTTTTACAGGAAATGTTTCAGACACAGTGGACTTTCCACTTACAGGTTGGGTTGGTCTTTAAATTTAGTTCTCGTAAGCCAATATCTACCACTGACAATTTTCCTCCAATAGACAACATAACAAATACTGGAAACTGTATGTTAAATGCAACCAACAAATAGCAGGCACAGCATCTGCACGAGGTTACTATGAATGTCTGCTTTGTGCAATATTTTTTATGGATGCAGGAGACGTTATACTTCCTTAAAAAATAAAACAAAACTATTTTTAAAGAAGCCACATTTTTATCTCTTTATGCATCAAGACATTAAACATTAAGTTATATCATGTTACTGCCAGAGACAAAGGAAACTAATCACCCATTTAGAATAGCAGAACACATTTCAAACAGCTTGTAAGCAGGATAAGTAAGTCAAAATACTGGCCACCCTGAGAGAAATCAAATATTGAAGACAAAGAACTATATTTTAAAAAAGATTTTCCTCCCGTGCTTTTCCATCTACAACAGAAAGCTCAATACATGCAAGTAATCTTGTGGAATATATAGCAGCATTTGAAGATCATCAGCAATTCAGATGCATTTTCAGTTCACTTGTGAGGTGTATTTGCAGCACATGTGCTCTTTACAACAACAAAAATATTTTCACAATAAAGTTATGGTCACTATCTCCTCAGCTCTTAGACTTACAAAAAAAAAAAAAAAAAAGCATAATGGAATTCAACGGTCTGCTCTTTTTCTCCTTTTACTTTATCAGAAGCTTGTGATGTTTTGTTTCCTGAAAGGCTATGCTCATCTTTCAGATAAAAACTGATGCAGCTGAAATGACACAAAATATCTGCCATGGAATACTGAACTCTTAGAGCCCAAGAAAAATGCTGAGTATTAAAAGCTCAGATAAGGGAGAAAACAGTGAAAGAGTATTTTATTGACTTGAAAGAAAAAGTTAAAATTAAATTTTATATTCGATCTATTCCCAGTCATAGTAAACATGATTTTATTTTTTTTTTTTTAGGAAAAATTCTTGTACCAGTTCATTTCTGGAATACTGGTGTCATATAATATACTAAAGACTGGAAAATATGGCTTTAAATATACATAAAGTATTAGGACATGGAATATATATATTTATATATATATATATCTTTATCCTAAGTAAAGGAGAAATGAATTTACAGAACCCTTAGAAAGGAATCATGATTGAGGATTGTCATGACAGTTACCAGTTTGTAAGCCATATTTTATAGTACGAAAGAATAATTACGTACTTTTAAAACTGCTGGTATATTACAAGATAGCAACGTGGAAACAACTATAAAGTTGAGAAATCCTACAAAAGGTTTAATACTCAAATTTGATATAACTTTACTTTTGAAAACGCACATTTATCATTAGTACCAACTATTGGTCATTCATTTATTTGGATGGAATTAGTTTACAGAATGCTCTTCTCAAATGTGATCATAGAAATTGCATGTTATCGCTCGTTGGTACTATGATAACAGCTCCAGGAAACTGTGTCCACTTGATTATAGTCAACCCAATATTCTGCATATGGAACTGGGTAATTTACCATTGTTTGAACTACTAATCTTGAGCTGCATACTCTTTAAGTTATTGCCTACAGAACTGGGTTGAAGAAAACTGACTTTGTGTGTAACTGATAGGTATGGCACAAACAATTAAGTTCTACTGTAGAACTGAGTCCAGAAAAAAAACGTTTCCTCCAAAATAATATTTCACTGTAATAGCTTAATGCCCATCATGTGATATTAATTCATCAGCTCTGCAATGTGATTCCAAGGCTTTCATGGTATAGATATCCTGAGGCAGTTCTGACTTGCGTCGCACGAGAGGACGATCTTTTTTCTGATCTTTCTGTGCCTGAAACCAAAGTAGAACAAAGTTGGCAAAAATATTAATTCCTGAATATTAAAATATTTCTTGCATACCAGCGTTTACTTTCTGGGAATCAAACTGGAAAATCATATGTCTCCTTTTTATGCCACCAACTATCCAGTTTTAAGTCTTGAAACTTTTTAAGTCAAGAAACCTCAACACTGTTTTTCATTCTGTAAATTTCTACATCCAAGACAAATTATCATAACTTCTCCCACGCTTGTTTACTTGCACCATTCACACACCTGAAAAGGTAAGGTTCTCTCATGTTACTTCACTAGTGCTGTATCAAAGTCTTTGAATGAACACAAGGTCCTTTCAGCATAAATTCTTTTCACGGCTTCGTCCCCAACTCCTCTTCACAATCTCATACATTTGAGCTCAGGTCTGCACTGAAATTTCTCACTCTTCACAATTTCAGTTAAGCCATGCAGCTGCAATCTGCAAGTGGTGTCACCTCACAGACATCCCTCAGCTGTAGTGAATGTTATAATTCTTTCCTGATAAATCTGATATGCTACTGTTTCATTCTTCCCACTGGGAAAAGTGGTTTTTATTTTTCCCCCATCTTTGTTCCCTAAACAGCCTTATAAAAGGAATTCTATACTTAAAAACAAATAATTAATGGCACTTATAAAAACCACACAGTTTACTTCGCCTTTTTTTTCCACAAGCACCTTCCATCAGTTATAAAGGCACTGATCAAGTTCTACCATACCAGACTACATTTGCCAAATGTACTCACAGCTGCTGGGAGACCTTCCTCAGCTGTACTATCACTTCCTCAATACTGATGCTGTGCATAAAGCCTTACTTTCAGTGACAGTGTATAGTTTCTCACTTTCGATGTTTGATTTTTGATTTAAAAAACTCCAAAATTTCATGCTGACTTCACATTTTGTTCTGGGAAACCATTAACTGTTTTAGCTCATTTTAGCATCAATTTCCTTTGGTACTTGAGCAGGGGATTCGTAAGTCTCTCTCTGGTGTCCACATATAAATGCAATGCTACCTAGCTTGCTCTCCACAGTACCCCAAACCTTCAATCCTTTTCTTATCACATTAGCCAGTGATCAATCTTGCAGGCTTCATACTACCCAGAGATTTCTGTAAGGTATTTTTGTTTGTCTTTTAAACAAGAACTCCCATTTCACACTGTCCTGCTCACCCTGTTAGGACAGGATCTTCACCTCTGAAAAATGGGTTTAAGTATTTCTTAATCATCTCTTTTACTTGCACTGGACTGGAGCAGCCTTGAGTCTCTGCCTTTTTGTAGGTAATGGAACATTAACAGTTGGTGGACTGCAAAAGACTGCCTACATGTGTGTGTAAGAAAACTGACATGGTGGACACTTCACAAGTTCTGCAAAAACACTGTAGCTTTAGCCAAAAAGGAGGCTCTGAATGACAGAAAAGAAACATAACCACTAGTATCTTATTATGAGTTCTCCTTATTAAAAGACAAAACTGTTAGACAGTTATGAGATTTATTCATCTTTAATTCTCCTTAGGGCACAAGCATTACTTCTGTCATGACTCAGCTAATTTTTAAATTGAAAATTAATGAAATCTTGGTAGAAAATCGCAAAAGGTTTTCATCAGATCCCTAGACGTTAGAAATGTAACACCATATTCCTTGCTGCTTTATTATCACTTTAAAGCAGCAGCTCTAATGAAGTTTCTTATTGCAAGGCACACAGAGGTGAAAATACAGCCCAAGTTTATCTCTAGAATTAACAAAAAAAAAAATCAGATTGAGAGCACTGACAGATTTATCATTTGTTAATTCAATTTGTAGAGTACATCATTATCTTCACATAACCTTACCTGACAAGCCTCTTCTTTCACTGTCTTTTTCAGCATCTGCAAATCTTCAATTAAAGGCCCATCTGTTTCCATTGCAACTGGACTGTTCAGCAAGCTCGTGTCACTATACGTTGGGTACTAATAAAATGCAAAGTGTTAAAATAATCATTCTGAGCAGCAGTCACTAAACATTAAGAGTGATTCAGAGCACCTGAACGCTGTAACTATTGGAGATTAGCTTCAATATCTTATGCTTCCAGGTACCAAGGAATGTTTTCTCCTATGTGTACATAAAAGATAAGAGAAAAATGGAACTCCAATATTTTCATTCTGGGAGAAATGCCCCAATGAAAAATTACACTTTAACTGGGACTTAATTTTAAAATATATTCATATTTTGTCAGTTTCAGGCAACTGAAGCCTTCTTAACAGTGGATAGCCTTCTTAGCTAGTGGATTTTTGTCTAATGATTTATGAACAGCATAGAAACACTATGATTTTTCTTGCTTCTTTTTTTTTCCTACATATAAGAAAATATACTGTTAAAAAATTAATTTACTATAGATGAACAAACTTCAAAATTAAAGTACTTACACAAGACGGAAAAGTTTAACAAAGTAGGCATACAAGAACTTTGGGAATTAAAAAGAGCGTGTGTAAACATTCAACATCTAAAACTTGCTGTTCAGTAATCTCAATAGTTTATCCATAGGTTAAGTTTGATTTTAACTGAGACGGGGTGTAAGTGGTCTTTAAACAAAATCTCATTATAAGCACACTTTCTCAACTATTTTCATTATAAAAATTTTAGTATCTAACTGTACTATGTACAATGCATATAAAGTGATAGAAAAAAATCTAATCAGCAAGAATTTTAATGAGCAAGATCTAAAATTTTAAAATGTATTATGTTATGCAAAGTCAGGAACAGCTCTGAACAACAAGAACTGTTAGTAATTAGACAAATTAAGGACGTGTTAATAGAAATTCAGGGTGGAAGAGGGAATTACTAAAATCCATTATATAGAGTGCTAGAAGCATCTAATACTTATGTCAATTCTGTATTCAGTGAAGCACTCAGTGTTCAAATTAATCATACTTTAAATCACTTGTCATTATCAGCTCTCTTCAAGCATGCTATGCAGAATATATTGAACACAGGTCGTGCTACCCAGCTTCAGAAAGTACACTGAATTTCAAGAAGTTAATAGCAATTTTATACTTCAGAATAGTAGATGTTACTACCACAAGTCTGTTTATTTAGTTAGACAGGCATAGTTCACCATTTGTGACAGCAAATGACCATCTATATCAAGCACTCTTCAACCGAGTCTTTTGGATGACATTAGAGAACGTTGTGTCATGCAAAGACAGTTGCACATGGTTCTTCTAAAACTCATTTGACTCTAGTACTAAAAATCAGAACAGTATGTCTAACATTTATTTATTTATTTTAAATTCAAGCAGTTTAGTAACCATCCCCTGAGAAATGCTGCAAGGGGAAAAATTGTTTATGAAATTCCACCTCCTTTGGAAAAATGACCCCATACTTTGTTTTAGAATAATGAGATCACAAAGTATCCTGCTTTCATTTACACAGTATCATTATTCACTTTTACCACTCAAGCTAAGAAACTGCCAAGACACAGTAGAGTAAGTTGCTTGCTACAATAAATCTACTTGCTGCAAAAAAAAAACAGGATTTTTTTTTTTTTTGCCCATAGCAACAGATCTGTGTGATTAAGGAAAAACGATTTTTCAGAAAATAAATGAATGAATAAAAGGATTAGCAGCATTCCCTAAGAAATGAGAGAGTGGGTGAGGGGAAATTCAGGCTGAACCATTGCCTTCTCCCATGATTTCAAGATAAGCACTCTAAAAAAAAAAAAAAAATTTTCTTCATCAATATCTTAATTATGTCAGCTCACAAATGCTTGACAGGATGTCTCCTTTTTAGTAAGAATCTGATGTGCAGATTCACCAGGACACTAACCCACAGCAAATATGAGAACAAATGCAGCAGACAAGAACGTACAATTTTAGTTTAATCCGTTTGACACAGAGGAAAACTGAGCAGTCATAACTCACAGTTTGCAGAAAGACCTCTTTTGTAATATATTGTTTGCAAAACAGCTTTCAAAGAGAAACCAATTATGGCATCTCTATGTTTTCCATAGTTTTGCACAACAACTTTTCAAACAGCAAACAGTAAATCTCCTATTATAAGAAAAGGAAAAAGTACTTCACATCATACTTTTCAGAAACCTTTTTTTCTCATTAAATAACTACTTGCACAAGAGAAAGGTTACAAATTTTAAAGCACTTTTATTGTATATCTTTCATAATACAATTAATGAAATTGCTTTATTTCCACGATCAGTCAGACCTGTTTCCCCCACTGATATTTAACAAAACTAAAGTATTAAAACACGAACGTCTTAGGTTAATCTTTTCTAAATACCTGGGGATTTGATTTGGCTAGATTTTCTATTTTAACCCACGCTTCTTCCCGTTCCTTCAATTTTAGCTTCTCTCTGAAAAAAAATTCAAAGCAAAAATGGCAAAAGCAGCTTGGTGAATCTTGTTAAAGAAAATACACAAGTTGCAATATATTCAAGGAGAAATATCACTAGAAGAATAAATTGTTTGGCAATGCCCATTACAGCTTACCACCGAAAAAACCACTTCATGTTGGCATTACAATTTGCATTATATCAGTACCTCACAATCCCAAAGCAACATTAAAAAGGAAAAAAATGAAACCCAAACCCCTCATGAAAACTAACACTAATCTTTGCTAACTCTACACTGTTAAAAGGATTATAACACATAGGGAAAAAAAATTTGAATTGTTATATGGATTGTTACTGTCACTTCAAGGCTTGGGTAATAGGTAAGCATTTACAGACATACTTAAAAACAAAACACAACAACAATCAAAAGCACAGTAAATCATTCATGGGAGTCACAAGAAATGGCACGTAAGTAGAAAAGGTATGGTTTCTTTCTTTATACCTGATATTTTATTGAATTGAAGTTATTGGTTTTACCTATCTTAATAAACAGCTTCATACATAGGCTAGAACAAACCCTTTGAAAGGTGGCAGAGTTGAAAAAGGTTTTAGATCAACAGTGCTTAAAAATTGCTTTTAGGCTTCAACACATGGAGTAGCTGATCCTGGCTTAAGACCCTGCAATCATAATTCAAGCCTACACACAACTTGCCTCCAGCTCTTCATTAAGTTAAGCTTAGAGTGGGGTAGAATTCCTGCTCCATCTAAGCTCTATTGTAGTGAAGAATTTTATTTTGCTCTGATGTCATCCTTAGCACTCAGCCTGCCTTAGTTCACATTCAAATCAGATGTCATGAAAAAAAAAAAAAAAACACCAAACCAAAAACAACCAACTCAAAATAAACAAACAAAGAAGGATAAACTCTAATATAACAAAAGGATTTCTACTCATTTGCTATGCAGGAAGAGGGATTCATACATCTCTGTTCCTTTTAAAAATAAATATTCACATTTTTGTTCATATTAAAAAAAACCCAGTATGCAATACTACAAGTTCATTTCTACTTGAATTGTAATAAGCAGCTTCAAAATTTGAGTTTATCTAGAAATTTCCATTCCAGAATATTGTTTTAATACAGGTTCATAATTTGAAACACTGAGAGAATCCTTGTTCACTTAGAAACTAAAAACCAAACCGAAATCCAGATATTTTTAATACCTGCCTCTTAATCATGCTGCCAGTTTCTAAAGTGAGAACCAAATGATTCACACATTTGACTTCTATTTTCAATCTATTTCCAATTAATTTTGAGATCCAGCAGATTTATGAAGAGTCAATTTACGAGCACAAAATTTAGCTTCAATTTTGGGCATTTACCAGAAAAATTCTAGCTTCCAATTGCCAGCTGCCTTTCACTGGCTCGTGCAGGACTACATTACAGTCATCAGGATTCTTCTGGCAAATAGTGTATTGTAACAGTGACAACTTTACCTGGGATAAGTTCTAGAAAAACATGCACAGTGCACACACCATGAATGTCAAAAACACTGGAAAAGTGTTTTGGAAGGACTGAGTGACAACATGAGAGAAAATAACATGGGGTAAATACAGCATGCAAAAATAAACATAGGGTGTAAACTGCTCAACAGATCTTTTACAGTGGGCTCTACAATGAGCAGTGTCCTTTTCCAAAACCTAGTTTTAAGGAATATGGTGATATACAGCAGTATTAGGCAACGACCATATGCAGTCCCCCATTCTGAAGATTTTACAGTTCATACGTAATGAAAACTTTCACCGAGTGAATTTTGAGACTGTTGTACTGTAACATGGGGTAAAAATTCCCAGTAGAGACACAGTATTTTTTCCAGAGCTAAAGCACTCTGAACAAATTATTCAAGAACAGACAGACACACTGACATGAAAACTTACTTCAGTTTTTCTGCTTTAAATTGCTGTGTGCAGTCATCGAACAGTTTTTGGTTCATCTCCATGAAGAGTTTCAGAGCATTGTATATCAAGCCATGTATTGTCCTATAAGTAAAACTTCTGGTTGAAACTCAAAGTACTTTAAACTTTGAAATCTATTTTTTTCTGGTCAACAGAAGCCAATAGCCTACATAACTGGAAAATTACATCATTTCAGAACAAATGGAAACAACACTACTTAATGGAAGTTTATCCTCCAAAGGGCTAACACAAGTACTAAAGTTACCATTTCCCTTACTCTAAAGTACTACTTATGTCTATTTTTCATGAACTTCATTTTTAATACTGTAAGTATCAACAGGACTAGGTTTGAAATTCACTAGCTGACCTTAATCAAGCTCAAGTTGTTAAAGAAAATGCAAGATAGCATTACAGTTTTTAAGTAACTTACTGACAACTGACAAAGTGATAAGGAAGCCTAGAGAAGACACTATGCATTTTGGGAACTGACACACAGCAACAGCACTTAGTTCAACACAGTTATGCCAGGACTCTTTGGAAAAGTGTTAGAAAAGTGATGTGGAAAACAACAAAAAACTCAAAAAAAAAAAAAACCCCAAAAAAACTCCTGCCTTATGAGCACTTATTCTTACAGAGTATTTTATAAATTCTAGCATGTAATCTGTTGCTGATCACTAACACCAAACAGCAAGCAACCAGTTCAGTGATTATTACTCTGTAACACGCGTGCAAGTGTAACATGAGTTGCAAGTGAGAGTGCAGCCGTACTGGGTAGCATGTCTTCTGACAAAGTGAATGCATGGCCTTGAAAGCCAGAAAACCAACTGACAACAACCCATATTTACTATATACAGTTGCACCACTGAACCAAAATTTTATTAGTAAGTACATTATTCGTTACTGCTTACATCTAGTGATAGTTATCAATCACTAACATCACTTTATCTTCCTTTCTGTTCCTGTGTTTATCGGTAGATTCAGTATGTGCTCTTGGCTAACCCATCACCACATCTCAGTTCATGGCCAGCACTAGACTGTGGATACTTTCATCATCCCAGCAGTTGCACAATAGCAGAAACAAAGAGGCCCTTTACAATGGAACAGCTGCAGAAAGGAGCTGACCAGGACTGTTTTCATGTGTAAGTACTATGTTGTTGTGGGGGAAAAAGTGAAAATAGTCAATGGAGAAAGTAAACACAGAAGGGAAAAAAAAAATCAAGAAAAGGAAAGAAAATAACTCAATCTATAACCTATTTCAGTAGAATTCAGAAGAAACGCAAATGAGCAAAGAGGTTAGAGATCAAGAAAATCACAGTTTGTCTTTAGAAGTACCCAGATTAGAGATTATCAACAATTTTTCCTCATGTTAATAAAAATGCCACGGATTACTGTGCTAAAACATTTTTTGTTTAATGGAAGAACTCCCTCCTCTCCATTTTTTGCTTACATTTTTTGCTTATATTACTTATAACGTTTAGTATTAACATTCTTACATCAGTAATCTCCTCTTGACCCAGCAACCCCAATGACATAGAATAAACTTATTCAAAGACAAGGTATGAGCTACTTTCAAGCCTAAACTATACAAAAAGCAAAATTTTACTTGAACAAATGTTTCTTACTTGTTCCAATGTGTCTTTGAATTCCGGTATAAGGATGGAAACATGATGGGTAAAATCTTTGCTGCATTATCACTAATTAAACTCATAATATACTCATTATTCCAGTAGTATAATGCACGCTCTGCAACCTAAGATGACATTAAAAGATAAAAAAGAACACTTCTTCAGACAATCTCTTTAAGAGCAAACATTTGGCAAAAACAAGTGACAGGTAAGAAAAAGCTACAAATGAGATTTGGATTTTTGTAGCATGAACTGGAAGCTTCTCATGGAACTGATGGAAAGAAAACTGCTTTTCCTCAACAAGTACAAGATTCAAGCCATTCAAGCAGTCAAATTAATGTTCTCCCCCAAAAATAGTATCTATAGAATTCAATTTCAAGAAGTGAAATGCAAATGCTTTATACTGATAAGTTCCAGGCACTTCTGAAAACATCATGATTTTGAGCTGTTAAGAATAATACTTTTGAGTGAATCGTCCAAAATAAACACAGGTACTGCACTCTTGAAAAGAGACAATAAGGCTTAACATTTGGAACCCCCAATTCTGCTATAGATTTGAAGACTTTTTGTAACAACTGAAGTTGAACATGGTGAATAATAGCAAATCTGCTCTGTAAAAATCCTCATTGCATCGTACATTTTATAAGTACACACCTGGAAGTGTGGACTGGACACACATTTGGCTAGCTGTCTGAAAAGAGGCTCCATAACTTTCACAAATTCAGATGGTTCAATAACATCTAAAATTTCTTCTAGTTCATTTAAAAACATGACTTCTTTTGGACTGTGAGTCTTTGGCCAGTATTTCAACAGTGCCATTACAACCTGTAGAAAAGAAATGAACAAAATTTTCATAATTACTTTGTCTCGTGATAAATTATGTCATTAAGAAGTCTGATGGTTGAACAGAAAAATCCTCAAACTTTTGTCCCACATAACAGCAGAGATCAGATACGGTTCAATGTCACAGAAATAACTGCAACAATGACTACAGAATACTTCCTCAGAAGACAGTCATACACACAAAAACTGTTTTAAAATAATTAGAAAGCTAGAGAAATAACCTGACATAAGTCTCAATATGATTATCAACTCAAAGTGCAACTATCTGCCACTTACCTGACAACAGCTTTCAATCTCTTATTTCTTCCAGGTGTATTTCAGAACTCAAGTAATGAAGTTCTATCAGTATATTTTAAAAAAGACCATAAGTGCTCAAACTGGCAGGTATATTGTTGCTACACGTCAAATTTTATTTGACTATACTACTATAATCAAGTCTTAACTTGCTCCATGATTATTGAACTATTTACCCAAAGTAGTTTTTGTCTGGCAAATCATAAACCCTCAAAAGACAAATGGGGGAAGAGGAACAAAGAAAGACAAAAAAGAGATCCTACAAAAAAGGAAGTAGTCAGATGGCTCAACTTAAAAAAACCTAAACTCTTAAGAAAAAGCTTATATACAGTTTTGACATAGTTTAAGCTGCTAATGGCTTGTTGCAAACACCAAAGATTCTCATTTAGAAATAAGGAACATGCTTATTTTATGAATTAAATTTTAAAAAAAATAAAAAAATTAAAAAAATTAAATTAAAAAAATCTGGACTTTTATGAACAAGAAACATTCAACATCAAAGAGGTTATAACTCAGTAACAAATCAATGTATGTTCCTTATATGTATCCATTAAAATGTCAATGTAGGCGGTATGTCCTTAAAACCTTGAGAAAAACATGCAGATCTTATTAAATAATATGCCAAAAAAATCTCAAAAATTAGCAGGCGAAACAAAGGATTATTTCCTGTAAGAATCAGAATTTTTGAAGAGGAACCTAGCACACGCATCACACATTAAGAGATTAAAATAATGCTGTAAGCATTATGTACTGATTTGGGATAAAAAAAAGAAGCAAACAGATGTTAGTTCAAATTTGTTCTAGCAAATATGTAGCATTGTAACTGATGCCTGGATAAAAGATAACAATTCAAAATCTCACATACAACGAATAACAATCTCTAGAATTCGATAAAAAACATTAAAAGCTTCAAGCAGAAGAAAGTTCTGCTCAGTGGCACACTGCTTCATGAATCAGTTTACAATGGAAACAGCTTAACCTAGTAAAGTGCTTTTGTTAGAAACGATCATTCACTGATCACTACTTAGCAATTAAATGTGTTGGCTCAGTGATGCAAAAACACTATCTGCAATTTAGGACAATTTAAAGTATTCATCTACATATGCAGCTATGTGCAGCAGACAAAAATTTGGTTTTGTTTATGTTCCGAAGTTGGTATCTGATTCAAAAGATGAGGATCTGACTCAAAAGCCTTTTATCAGTATGCAGCTATGCATGCCAGAAATCTGCATGCCAGCACAGTATCAGCCTCACAACAGAGCACAGTTCAGGCAAGTAAATATCTGACTAAACCACTTTTGGATCAGCTGTCTCAGGAAGAGTCAGCCAGAACAAAATAATCAGAGTAAACTCAATTGTGCTCCTAAAAGATGTACCTTGAAAGCTTCATTAAAACATTATCAACATTGCAGAAAAATATATCAATTTGATATATCCAAGTGGCTAAATATTTGACTCTTCCTAGTAAAAATAATCACATATCAATACTTTATTCTCCAAGCCTCCTTAAATAGTCCCTTGATAAGAAGGATGTGACTATCTCCGAAATAAATAATGAGAGCAAAATAAACTTACTGGTTCTGTAAGCGTGCTGTCCTTTTCTAAAAACTGAACTACACAGTACGCCAGCTAAAATAAAAGAAAATATTTTATTAACACTTCTTGTGAAACACTGAACAGTGGAACACACTGAAATTGGGAGCTTAATAAGAAAATATTACTGAATTCAGATAGAACAACAGTATTTCTGTAATTTTACAGATCTGGAAGACAATTTAAACAACAAAAGAATAAATATGCTGAACAATTTTCCTAACATTCTCAAGTCTGTTTTCAACTTCTTCTGGTTGTAACATGAAGGAAATTTCAATACAGTCTCTCAAGAAAGAAAGAATTCACAGAAAAGGGAGAATGGCTGAGCAAAAGTTACTCCATTACGATTTATTCTTATCCCATTACTCAGTGGATCCATAAATAAAACTGATACATCGTTACCAGAAAATAAGAAAAAAATATAAGTTTAATCAACTTGATTGGAGAGATTGGGAGATTTTCATGATTCCAGTGTACAAAAATACCAAAATGGGGAAGAAAAAGCACTTTCAGGTTTGGAGATATTTCCCACTGTTATTCTTTAATGAAGATATACACAGGTGTAACAATTACAGAAGGTTTGCATTAAGTTGTCACCTGAAACAGTACTCGCATGCTGCTTTCATTTTCTAGGAAGATCCAACTTACACTATGAGGAAGAACTTATACTATTAATACTGTAGGAAATACTCAACATGAAATCAGACTTTTTGGACAAAGGAATGCAATGTTTACTCACATCTATTACATCTTTGCTCAAATGCTCTGCTTGTTTGTACATTGTTCCTTTAATTGAAAATTACAAAGCAAAAACTATTCTAATACAAATGAGAAGTCCCAGAAGTTCACCTTTGTATAAAAATAATTGCTCACTTCAGTATAATCAATTTCAGAATTTCAGTGAAGCAAATGCCCAGAAGCCAGAACTGCAAAGGTCAAATCAGATCCTGCTGGAAAAGCTAGACATCTGCCTCATTTGCATTACAAGGGAAGTTAAACTCTCACCCATAAGAAAATAGTTAGAATCTTCTCTGAGATTCTTGCATGGTAAGAAGGAATTTACACTTATTCTTGGTGATGAAAATGGTCTACAAATTATTGCTCTATTTCAGCTCTTGGTTATGAAGAAAAAAACTTGTAGATCCCATAAATAATGAATGCAAGGAAGAAACAGCATATGAAGAACATCTATCTTCATAAAGTCCACACAGAGAATAGCAAAGTTTGTTTCCCAGTGGGCACTATCTAGGCTACAGGTGAAAAGCTAGAGAATCATTTCTAGCTGACATAGCTACAAAAGAAGATAAGTGTCTTCACTGAAGACGTCCATGCATAGAAGCTGCCCATGTCACACACAGGACCTGAACACCTTTTCTCTCTCCACCCAGACTACACACCCCAAAAAAAACTCAGAACCCCGACCAGCCTGACCCCGGATGTCACCTGGGACAAGGCATCCACCACATCTTTGGGTACCCCATTTCAGTGTTTCACTACCCTTATTATAAAAAAAAAAACCAAAAAACAAAAAAACCAACAAAAAAAACCCTTTATTATACCCAGTCTAAATCCCCCATTTTAGTTGAAACTAATTCCACTTGTCCTGTCACAACACACCCTGCTAAAGAATCTATCCTCTTCCTTCTTGCAATGCCCTTCAGGTCTCCCTAGAGTTTTCTAATGGGTGAAAAGCCTTGTAAGTTCATATTTCAACTCACTTTTTTTTAAACATAAAATTGAAAGTCACAATTCTGTTTTCTACAGTATGTTCCACTCCCTAGCATTATGGTGTTCCATACTGATTTAAAAATATTTTCAACTTCATCACTAAAATTAGTAAAAAAAAAAAAAAAACACTGAACAGTTTTGAGACTTAGGATTTTTCTATATATGAAACTATGAGCATCAGTTTCAAGCAAACACAAAGGTCTGACTAAATTACAGTGTTTACCAACTTCACTTCTGAGAATGACTACTTTGCATCTGTACCTAAATAGGCAACTATTATATCATTTTCACTCTAAGTACCAGCACCACCAAAGTAGAAATTTTAAATGAGAGAATTGCTGCACATCTTAAGTACAGTTTAGCCATTTCTTTTTTCCTAATACGTTCTTCATTTATGGAAGTTCAGCTGATAAAGCCATTTCCTTTCTTGCTTTTGATGACTTGACTATTCTAAAGTAAATTTAATATATACATGAGAGAAGCTAATTTCTAACTGGACTTCACTGTCCAGTATTTCTTAATAACTGCTGCTGTTTCTATGTGTATTTTTGTGGTTTTGCTCTGGTGTTTCACATACTAGTTTCATTTCAAGTACTTTCTCATTTCATTCAGTAGAACATCATAAAAGACGGGTATGCCTATGCCTACCTTTTGCTGATAGGAATGCAAGGGTTAGAATTATTAGCTTGTGAAGTAAGGAATATAGATAAAGATCAGTTCATGTCAGTCAGGTGGGTTAGGAGAGAAGGTGGCCATCATACAGCTCTGCACATTGTTACTAAAAAAAACCACCCAACAAATCTTACCTGTGGATGGTAAACACTGAGTGATTTCACTTTATGCAGTGGTAACAAAACCTTCAATAAGAATATTTTGTGCTCTTCTTTTAATGGTAAGGCAAACCCATTAATTATGCTGGCAGAGAAAAAAAAAATAAAAATCAGCAATCTCTCACTATTTAAATATTCACTACTGTACAGCATGTACCAAAACCCTTTTTTCTTTTTTTTTCCTTTAAGACCCCTTGGAAAACAATACAGCAGAAAAAAAGATAGATTCAATAAATACCGGAGTTTTTGATCCAGCTCTTTAAAGAATACAGCTTAACAGAACAGACAAATCAGCACCTGCCCATCCCTTGCCAAAGTCTTCCACAGGTCCTCAATTCTTCTTTCATGCAAGATCTGACTATATCTCCATTTCAGATCCCAACTTTTGTTATGAATTATTCAATACAAACAAAGTTTTAAATTCATATTGCCACCAGCACCTTCGATGAATTAAAGAGTGACCAGAGAGCGGATGCTGAGGAGGTCAATCCAGGACAACAGATAAGTGAAAACATACAGGGATTGTTAAAAACTTCTACAAACTCCCCTTGGCAATCGTTGAAGAAATTTGATGCTGACGTTACAGAACTATAACAGACACACATTGTTAAGAAATTAAGAGTTCCTAGAGCTGCCTTTTCTGTTAATCATACGAAGCTCTGTCAACATCTTGTACGAAACTCCTTAATGGATTAGAATAATACAGAACAGCTACAGCACAGAAGTCTATCCTGGCTACTAGCATCATAACACTTATGCCTGATTATATAGTAACTCCGTAAAATAAGACAAACAGTGCTTTTAAAGCATATATATACACATTAAAAAAGCTTGTATCTGGATGAGAAATCAACTGATAAAAACAGTTTTGACTATGCTAGCAGCTTCACGTTGTACAACTTAGATTCAAGGGCTGGCAGACATCACTGAACTTTACTTTAAGGACATTAACAGAAGTTTTCTGAGGATTTATAACCCACCCTTTCTCTGCTTACCTGCTATATACTTAGTGAAGTCAGAGGAATTTTTAAAACAAATTACAACTAGTTACATGTTAATTACAGCTGCTTTGCAGCTAATCTTTATTACAAGGATAAAAATGTACAATATGAGACTTAAATTATAAAAAAAAAAAAGTCACATCCCAAAAATGTCACCGTGTAGTTGATGTTCTTGCTCTATTTCTGCACTCTTACACAAAATTTAAACTTTTCCACATGTTAGGAAGCTGTTTTCATCTCATCTCATAGCAGTTGGTAATTCCAACTGAATATTTAAAGTCTCCTTTGAAGATCAAGACAGTTTAATTAGACAAAAACCTGCAACTTACCTTCCCAGTATTTCCAGTAATTCTGCTATGCCATTGTGATGTTCTGTTTCATAAATAAACCTAAAAAAATTAGAAGTCTGACTCAGTTTCTGCTGAACATAGATATAAATCTACCAATGAGATGACCATCACAGGTAGCCTTGACCTCTCAGGTTTTAAGTCACTCAGCATAAAGTAAACTTTGTGGATTCCATCAAAACAGTTAAGCAGTGTTCGAAACTTTTCAAAAGGCAGTGGGCACTTTGTGTTCTTGAAGGCCCTGTTCTTTAGAAGATATGCATGCTACACAAGCACATTAAGCTGCCTTCAACCTTCACACTTGCTATTTTCACAGGCATTTAACAATAGTGCGTGCATTTGAGCTTTTTTAACAATCATACTCTGTCATTTCAATAATGCAAAACTGAACACAGCAAACAATGCTTTAAATATTAAAACACAGAGCATCTGGCACAATCAAATGCCATGACTCAACCTTCTACAGCACATACAAGCACAAAGTGTTCGAACAGTTACTACTTATGGAACTAAAAAGCTATTCGGTATTAGACTCCTGTGCACACAAAAGGCTCAGTAATAAACAGAAGTAATCACATTTTCATGAATTTTCTTTTGAAAGAACACTAATTTACTGAGCATTCATTGCTTGAGCATAAATTTATTAAGCAAGTTCTATGCAGAACTTTAGATATTTAGCAAATAATGATTTTTTTCAACTTAGACCTATTAATTTCACTTAGTAGAAAATTATTTTTTATTTGAAAATCTCTCAGATGAACATACTCACACCTTCTTTTAATCTAGAATATTAGATATGACTTTTTTTTCTCCTTAAAGATCCTCTTGGTATAATTCAGGACAACAATTTCAAGCAAAACAAAATACAACGATACAGAAGTCTTAAAAAGAACCTAAATTAGCAGGAACATACTAACTTAATTTCTATACTCACAAATATATTTTACATTAGGAAAAAAAAAGATCAACATACCACGGGGACAGAATTAATGTAATTCTGGACAGTGACTAGAGGTCACATCAGACATTTCTACTTATTACTGAGCATACGTAAGAAGATTTAGAGGAAGAAGGTATACGAGAAGGAAATATTTTGAAAAATTCTACACACTGTTTACGAATTTGTCGTGTACAATGCACTAATTCAAGACAGAAGTTGAAACAACTTTCCTTCCTGGTGCTCAGATTCAACAAAGTTTCCCTTTGAATGCAAAGAATTTCTACTTATTTCTGCAGTACTTAGGAGCCATGAGTAAGCTACTTCCCCCTAAAGCTTTCCTGCCTAAAATATAGTACAGAAATGTCACTTCTACAGTGCATCTGTCATACACGTTTCAGATTGAAAAAAAAATAGGGATAGCTATTACAAAAGTTTGTGAAAGTCAACGTAAACTATAACATTTCTGTCTTTTAAAAAGCCACATGCCAGTACTGTATTTCAAGTCTTTACTTCCACTACTGCTGAAAGTAAAGAGCACAAAGCAGAGAGTAAAAACATAGTTCAGTAACTCATTATAGTAGGCTGTAATATTGTTTGCCACTTCGTTCAGATATTTTACAAAGTCATGCATTTCCAAAAAAATTTAACAAAACCTATGCATGTAGAAAAAAGTTGACCAGTTTGTTTGAAAGACACATTTTTTCCACGGGACATACTGGTTCTAGCCAGTCAAGATCTGTTGTCTACAGAAGAGTGAAGGCTTACCAGTTATTTTAAAGTAGCTCCACTGTATCTCCTGTAAAAGCTCACTCACTACCACAAACTGAGAAGTGAAACTCTCTCTATAGCTGGTACAGCTGGGTGCCATTCATAATATTGTAGCCAGTATGTGGAAGCTTTTTGCTTTTTTCTTAAAGTTCATTTTGGGTAGAAAAAACCAGCAGAGAAAAAGAGAAGCGTGTCGAAGAAGTGTATAAAGCAACACACAGTACAATGACTGGTAGAAAAGAGAAGTGTACAAAATCTAGAAGATCAAAAAAGGCACCCTAATCTTGCTCTCACGTTCAATGAAAAGCAGCTAAAAAGGACTTTTAAACCCCTTTGGTAAGATTGCAGATTAAATATTCTTCATGTCACATCTTTTGATTGGGTGATTACAACAACTAAAAAAAAGTTTCCATCAACCCCAAACAGAGCACGTTGGGCCTGAGGAAAGAGAAGGCAGTAAACACGCTCCTTCTATCAAATTCTCTCAGTCACTCCATTTGGGTTGCAATTTCTGCATTACAAAGAATTACACTTTATTCAAGTGCTATTACACTATGAATACTACTACATAATAAAGAAGTCTCATAGATAAAAACACCAAACCTCCCAGCAAATAACATAATCCAAATGCTGGCTGCCAAATCTATGCTGTGTACAGGGCAGCAGTAACTCAAATCTCTCAGGTTAGCATTAAGTGCTGTTAGATGTAGTAGCACTAGGTATGAAGTTACTAAGAATAAAGACTGCCAACAGTATCCCAAAGCATATTTAGCTTTTAGTTGACCAAATGCCCCATAAGACAAAGACAATGACGTACCTATAAAATATATTATTAATTTGTTTTCGGATGTAAGCTCTCAGGCCTAAGAATTTCCCATATATTCTGTGAAGAGTTGTTTTAAGAAAATCTCTTTCCCGGGGATCTTCACTGTCAAAGAGCTCTAAAAGCTGCAAATGGGGAAAAGAAAAGATTCACTTTATTGAATCTAATTCACTGCAAGATTACACAGCTATAGAGCTTGAAGTTACTTTTACCTTACCTGTAATACAAACTTCTGATCAATATATTTCTTAGCTATATTAGGTTGGAAATCTGGAGATTCTAAAAACCTTAAGAAAAATTCATAAACAAGCTGAAAAAAAAAGTTCAAAAATACCATTAGTCTTACAAACAAGAAACCATTTATAACCAGTACATTACCAAAACTACTAAACAGTTGCCCAGAACTGCACTATTTATTTTTGTGTAGCACATATTTATTTACATAACACAGTGAAAGCTTTGCTCCTGCCCTCCCAATGCAGTACATGTTTATTTAGCATACAAACTTAATGTTCTTTAAATCGCATTGAAATTTTACTGAGCTCCACTGCTGGATTTTGCTCACATGACATTAATCTGATATTCAAGATGCCCAGAAATAAGTGTTTTAAAAATTCTGTTCTATGTTTGTCACAGTACCTCTCAAAGCCAGAACTGACTCAGTCAGATCAAAGTACCTAGCGACAAACTGAAGCTCATTTAAAATCACAGCAGTTACATCCAATACCACAAGAAACAGCAAACCTTCAGCCTCCAATATACAGACATTCATTGAAAAGATTTTCAGTGTAAATTCAAGAGGTATTTTATGTATTTTAGAAAGAAGTAAGTGATTTAAGGACCTATATGATCTTGAATTCAACGAAGAATGAATTTTATGTCAAAATTCTGTTATTACGGCTTCCTGTGCTTCATTAAGTACCTGCAGATGAGGCCATGCAGCTTCTAAAGTTGGTTCATCTTCCTCTGGATCAAATTCTGCTCCAGTTGGATTAGAAGATGGTGGTAATGTTCGAAACATATTAACTGCAAACTGAAATCACATGTACCTTTTAGAACTTTGAAGCAAACAAATGATTAAAAGAAGATTTAAGATGATTTTGACTGAGAAGTGTTAACACAACCTACTTAGTTAATATCTACAGAAAAATGCAAGCTATATAACTCAGTAATTTAGAGAAAAATGAAGTACATTTATTTTTCTTTAAAGATTTTAAACTTGGTGGACACTTTTCCATGTAGCACTCTTTAAAGTACAAAGTTACTGGCTGTATGTCTTGCCTCCTCACACACACACACAAACATGCACGTTTTAAATGCTCAAGCAAACATTTATAAAATGTTTACACAAGTATATTTATATATACACTGGAAAAGAATTTGCAACCTTCAAAAGTAGAAGTCATAGCTAGAGACACAAAACAAAGATCACCTGAAACTGTTATGTAAATTATTACGTTTCATTTCACACATACGCATAGGGATATGGAAATACTTCAAAACCAAATCCTCCCTTCCCTTCTTAGAGGTACTTCTCTCACCCCATGCCCATCTAACCTCAGCATCCTCAAGGAAATGGAGCACACTACAAAGATTTCTCAGGGTGTGTGTACACATAAATCATTTCTGCACTTCCAAGTGCTTGCCTAGATGCACCTTTGTAACATGCATGAATCACACAGGGGACCTTAAAAATGAACAGGCTTTCAAAGTCCCCAGTAAAGACAAAACAACAAAAACCCTTAGAACTCCTAGAAAGAAAAAAAAAAATAAAGCCAAAGGGTAAATTTTAGAGAACCTCTCATATCTCAAGGTCAAAAATGTTCTAGAAGGAAGGTGGGTGCTGACTGTGCTTGTGTAGATTGTGCATTAATAATCATAGTTTCTTCCAGTGTAATAATTCTGCAATAAATTATGACAGAGAATACTTCTTTAAGATGGTCTCTTCCAGGTACTCCACTTCACCACTGAACGCATGTTGAACTTTTTTGTAAAGTAGTCAGAAAATACACTATCAGATATAAGCACTAGTACATTAACATATGAAATGCACAATCATAAATATAAGTAAAGCACATTTGTTGGCAAAAAAAGAAAAAAGCCTTACATGATTTTTTGGGATAACTTAGCACATATTCTCAAGTAATCTTACTTACAATAGTTTAGCACAGACTTAACAGGTTTGCACTACTCTCAAGTCTCCTGAAATGACAGCCAGTTTCTTCGTGGACAAGAAAGGACTACTAGCTTGTGATTCAAAGGTTGTTCTTACATCCCTGAGGAGTTAATGACCATAACTTTTACTGAGCAACTTGGAAGGAACACATTTCTGTGGGTACCAGTAAGGAAACCCGAGAGAGTCTTCATCTGTAAGTATAAAGACAGCTATAGCTGTTAGTACTGAAAGATACCAATTCCTCGATACCACCTGTAATCTAGATTACTAGGTGGGGCAGATGTTGTAAGAGAACTAGAATGATGAGCAAACAGAAAAATGCAATCTCTTTAGCAATCTATTAGTAAGTGCGTCCAAGAGAGTCTTTCTTGTTCTTGCTTGCTTATTTGGTATCAATCCAGCATGAAGCAGTCTGAACTTAATTTTCAATAATTCAAATTATGTTTTAAACCACCTTTACTACTTCAGGCTGATCCTTTGATACAGACACCCTGAAAAAATGACAAGATTGTCAAAATAAAAACAGCAGTGTACTATCCTACCCTTTCATAATGATTGAGTGTATCATAAAAAACTCATAAAGGCTATTCCTACTTAAGGCACTACAACAAGCTCTGCTTTAAAATGCACAAATTAAATCATTTTGTGTATTACAAAAATGCTAAGATATTTTAAAATAAATTTAGATAGACTTGTTCACAATGAGAATGTTAGCTATGCTGAATGGAGGACTATGACATAGAAAGATTTTGTAGATCAGCTGCAGCTGGCTGCATGGAACATCAGCACAGGGCATACACACCCCATTTTAAGTGAGTACCACAAATATCAGAAGAGATTACCTATATACTGTTACTGATATTTGATGGTTGCAACAGATCAGAGGAGACCTTTTGCAAGTATTAAGGGAAAATCGGAGAATACATTTGTCTAATCTGACCACAGAAGATATAAAAAAGACAACAGATCTCACAGGAAAAAAAATATTTGTAAAAGGCTACACCATCAGAAGCAGCAGAAACACTCACAGTCTTTTCAAGAAAACCAATGCTTAGTTCAGCAGACATGCCAGTAGAGTATTTCCACAACCAGAGAGAAGAAGATTACTCCACTGGATCTTGCACTGAACTGAAAGTCTTGAGGATGTTAAAGAACAATTTACTTCATTGGCTGAGTTGTTCCTATGCTTTCAGGAAGCGTCCAAAACTGTTCAATTCAAGAAAAAGAAAATAAATTCTCTAGGTTTGAGTTTATTTATAATGTAGCTATAGGTCTACCCAAGTACCACACTTGAATTCTCTTCTTTATGGCATACTATCAGTCTATAACTTTCAAATTTTCAGATGATAGAGGAGCCAAATAAACATTGTTATCCTCTTCTCAGCATGTTATAAGGTGGTGTTCTTTTATTTTTAAATAATATCAAAGTTTATTTTCTGATTATTTCGAGACTATGGAGAAGTTCTGAAAGATTAAGCCAGATCTGTTTTAAGATGCTGTTTTGCAGAGGAATCCACTCCGCCCATCTGCAGTGGGACTCTGTGAAAAGCAGCAAGCAGCTACATTTCCCTGTTCCCATTATGACTGCTTATCATTTACCAGCTCCATTCACAGTTTAAAATAATGCTGTAACGTTACCTACTAACTGGCAGGCTTAGGAGCGCATACGTAAGTGCTGTTCTGCTTTCTCACACATCTGACAGATGGCAGAGCAGACAGTGGGAGGCAGTATCAAACTGCATCAGCTAAATCTGCAAGAATTACATCATATTTCCATGAAGGAAATGTCATCCTGATGCTCTGTTTTCCTCACGGCACTTGTTCACATCAGGGATGCAGGTCTGATTTTGACTATGACTAGCATATTAATTACTCTTTCAGAGAAGGAAAAGGAAAGCTGAAAAGGGCAGTATAAGGATATTCTAAAAGCACTGACGCCAATCAAATAGCAGCCTCCAACCTTCCTCTACAAAAGATGAAAACTTTCAATAGCCAACTGTCTTCCAAGAAAAAACAGGGATGATGAGACTTGGAACTCCCACTTCCTAATGCTGTTAAACAGAAGAAAAGTCAGCCATTTCTAGACTCAGGCTATAAAGAAAGAAATGCTGGGTTGTATAAGGTCTTAGCATTGACTCATACTTCCCCTCCTGCCCATTCCCCTTTCTTTATGTGAATATCAAGTTGAACGAGTTAAAAACTCAAAATGCAATTAAATTGTTCCATGAGCAATGAAGCTCTTCTGTGTTTTAAATCTTTGACCAATAGAACAGGAAACTCAGTGCTCAGATCAAGGTATGGCGTTTCTCAGCGAAGGCACAGACCTGAAGCTCTCGTCTATGCCACTAAAATTTAGGAAAACTTACAATGAATTAATATCATTGTACCCTTTATCTTTCTGTCAAATGGCCAGTCATCTCCTAACCTCTGTCTTTTTACCAAACAGGTAAGATGCAAGCTGCAATGCCCAATTTCCTCTAAGGTCCAATTCCGACAGAAGTACTTAAGCAAACAGCACAAAGGATTAATCTACATCCCCTCAATAACACAACAGAACCTCACAACCTCCTCAAATTTATTCAGATCTAAGACTTTATGAAATCTGGGCTAGTGTGCCAAAATTCCCCGTGCTTTCAGCACTGACATACTTGACTCGGAAGGATGTAACTTTGGAGCATGGGTGAACAAAAAAAATGGCAAATATGCTGCATTTTTACAGCTTCACAGATATGTTCTGCTGTCGTGGTTATGTTCCCTACTTTCCTAGCAGCTCAGTTTGTGCAAAACTAGAGAAAAGTTTCAAGCGAGTAGGCATTTCAGAGAGAACATGACACACATTCCCTTCTGCTGAGCTGTTCAAGTGAAGCTTGACATGAACAGCTCTGAATAACAAATTTTGTAATCTGACAGTCTGCATTCTCTTATTTTAACATTCTAATAATTAAGTAGAGCCACAAATACTACACTTTAAGTCCCAGTAAAATCTCTCATTCCATACTGTGTATCAGATTAAACAAAAAAACCCTACCCACATAACCAGATATAACAGTTAAATTCTTCACGCATATAACTGGGTACATGACTTCGTTTTCATAATATGTGAAAAAAAAGCAGTGAAAATAGCTTTAATTACTGAAATGATCTGGTTATAAAATACAAACTCATTTCTAAGATATTATCATTTTTAAACTTTAATAATGGCCTACGTGTTTCATAAAAACAGTAATCTATCATTCACAAGTACCCCATCATAATCAAGGAAAGTATTCTGGAAGCTTCAGAGACAAGTCTCATTTATACAAGCTTCAAATTTACTTATATCTCAGAACACTGAAGATTCATCATTTCCTTGGCCTCCTCTGAGCTTTTTTCAATATCCTTTGACTGGTTAGCTGGTGAATGTTTATACTGATCTTCATTTTCATAGACACAATACAGACACTGCCCATCCTTCCCTGAGATGAAAAGCAGCAATCACAAGGGTCAGTATTCTACAAAGCTAACAATTCTCACAAGAGTTCTACCAAGCTCATTTAGGGAAATGCCTATGCTCCTCACAGAAAGCATACAACAGAACTCTCTCATGAAGCCCTGTTTTCTTCAAAAGCCAAGCTAAATTAAATCATTCACCCCTTTACTAAACAAGTGAATCCGGAACAGATGCTTTTCATCAAAACTACTGAATTCGGTATTTACATTTACTGAATGCATTTAGGCATTTGTCCACATCTTCCACTTCTAAGATGGAAGTTCCTGTTCTGAGGACAGCCAGTCCAACTTTACTATAACACATACAAGAAGTGAACTTGTAAAACAAGCATTTAATAGAAACATTTTAGTTTCCCACCCTATCTTTGCATACAAACATAAGGAGAATCTGAAAGACACGTCAGCTGGCTCCTTGAGGAAGAAGTGAAAGAAATTCTTGCATCCATTCTGGAGAATAACATTAAATCCATTTTAGAAACTATCTTTTGAAAAGACATTTGTGATTAAGGTTGAATAACTGAATTCATCCATCAGATGAATATACTGTATAAATAGAATATCTAACCACACATTCGTCAAAGGTACCTGAAGCAAGAATAGAGGCAGGGGCCAGAGGGGGGAAATGCACACGATGTGATCACTAGAGTTGTAAAGAGCGCTCTTATCAGAGTAAAGAAAATAAAAGATGAAAAAAAAAAAAAAAGAAAATCTTTTATTAAAAAAATATTACTATCGAGTAGAAAACTTGTGTAAGTCATTGCTCTAAATGCTTGGCCTAAACTGCATGTTAACTGAAGAAAACAAATCTTGTATACACACCTATATAAACATGCACATAAATAAATGCTCATATACAGATGAGTAACTGGCACAGTTGGATGAACAGAATGGCACAACCAGCCACTCAGATAAAAAGAAAAGAGAAAGACTTCATCTTTATCAACAACTTCTACACTCATCACTAGCAATACCAGAATGCTGAACTAGGTGGAATACTATCCCAAGTTCAGTGTAACAAGTCCTAGTACAGACAGATGTAGACAGGTCCCTTAGAGTACACAGAAGACACTACATTTCTTTTGCCTTAAAATCTACATAATCAATTCATGAGCCTACTGCTAGGATTTAACAGTTTTTTAAGGCTGCTTTTATGGAACAGTTTTCTCTCAGTTATCTTTTCTGAAACAAGCATATTCCTCCTACAGCAGTACTTCTCTTTCTGGCATACACATTCATACTGAAGAGTACATTTTGCTACCTGAAGTTAACCTCAAAGTACTAGTCCAGGTCCAGTAACTGGCAGCATATATCACAATGCTGTGTAAGTTCTATGGAAGGAAATCCTACACTGTATAGAATCCAATGTGTAAAAAGCATTTTAAGTTCACTGAAAGATGCTGTGAGCTCACAGCAGAATACAAGTGATTAAGGTATCAACTCCTATACCAAAATTTATTAGGCTGACAGAAATACAGACTGTTGCCACTAATTGCATTCAAAAGCTACACAACTATATTCTCCTAGGCCAAACACATTTCTGTCACAGTTTTTTTTCTCGATGAAGGAAGAAACATCATGAAGTTATGAACTTAAGGACAGCTAAGACTCCTCACAGTCAACCCAAAGGTCTGACAGAGATATTCAAACCTTTCATCGTGAATTCTATTTTATCTAAACAAAATCTTCAGCTTATTGTTTAATAATTCCCTTTTCATTGGTGTCGAATATTCCAAAACAATCAATTAGCAAAAATAAGAGAAATACAAATAGGTTATCCAGACAACCCCATTAACAGGCTCATTAACCATCCTCAAAGTTTCGTGTATTTTTGACATATAGTTATTAAGCATTCTCATAAATTCAGTTTCTCACAGAAGTAGCATCCATCAGTAAGCACTTACGGTAAGCTTAGATAACAAAGATGTTACTTTAAAAATTACTTAGTAGTAAAAAAATTCCTTAGAATCTGCTCTGAAGAACCTTTGAAGTCCCTGATTTGGAGCAGGACCTCAAAATCTTACTGAGTTTATATTTGTTATATTTATGTTAAGCATACATTGTTTTCTCATCACACTAAAAGCTCACATCAGGCTATTAAGGATCATGGGAAAATAACTTCATGTTATACGCAGTCAAGAACTGTTTGCAAACTCTGTAGTTAGTGCCTTGAGAAGATAGCATTCTGTTCCCAGCCCAATTGCTACTCCAGGCAACTGGTGTCCATTCACCACAATGAGAGCAGAAAGATTCTCTTGTAGTTTCTCCTCCTCTGGAGTGAACTTAAATATGACAGAAAAGTAAAGTGGGTCTAATTGGCTTTGGTTTGGATAAGAAAGGGGAGAACCAACAGAAGTCTAAGCAGTTCATACGCTTGTTCCAGCGCAATTCTCATCTATGTACAAAATAAGGTCCAACTCACATTCTCAGCTCTGAATGCAGGAAAACCAAAATCCATTTCAACCAACAGTACTGAATGTGATTTTGTAAGATTAAGTGTCAGGTTTCCACAAGTGATCTTAATTCTCACCTTACAAAACTATTCTCAACTTTTCAGTTTTGCAATCTACATTCTTTTAAAAACTAGACATTTAACTTTCCCCAGTTTTTATAAACATCTGTCCCAAAATAAATCTATGGGGGGGGGGGAGCCTTTTTTCCTCCATAAAGATTTATTTTTATCAAATTAAATCAGAATTTATTTCTGCTGCACATACGCATCTGTCCTGGTTTCAGATAGGTCAGAAGTGATTTTCTTAATAGTGTCTCATGCTATGTCTTGTCTTAATTAAAAAAAAAAAAATGTTGATAAGACTCTGTTGTTTCATTGTTGCTGAGCAGTGCGATGCAAAGCCAAGGACATTGCAAATTTACATACTGTCTTGCCAGTGAGGTACCTGGAGGAGCACAGAGCTGGGAGGGCACAGAACCAGGAGAGCTGACATGAACTGGGCCAAAAGGATACCCCTTACCATACAGTATTACATGGAACTATAAAAACTGGGGGAAGTTGGCCAGACAGCAGTGGCTGCTTGGGTACTGGCTAGGCATTGGTCAGTTGGTGGTGAGCAATTGCACTGTATTGCACTGTACACTACTTGTCATATTTTATATATATATATGTATATATCTGTATATATACGCACATACTTATTTGCATGCATGTGCATGCATATAACTATTATCTTCATTATCATCACCACTTTTATTATTTTGCCCTTCCTTTTCTGTCTTAGTAAACAGTTTTTAGCTCAGCCCATGAGTTCTACTTTACTTTTTTCTCCCCCCCCCCCCCCCCCCCCTCATACCACTAGGAGCAGGGAGTGAGCACATGGCTACACAGTGCTGAGCTGCTGTCAGGTTAAACCACAACAGTACCCAACTTCTACCTTACAAAGCAGAGGAGTCAACAATGGCAAAAAGATTTAAAAAAAAAAACCAAAACAATTATATTACCATTTTGCTGATGAACAGTCAGTAGTTGATCTTTTTTGAAGATCTCGGTAGGGTTTTTTAAAATAGATTGACATAGCTGAAGAAGCAACTGTGAATTAAAATTGAGACTGGTGCCCGTCACTTACCATATGTACTACTTCAGGGTAAATAGGTTCTGTAATCACATTGCGATTGTGTGTGATATATTCTACCATTTCACTTAAAGCTGCTCGTTTTACTTCCTTCCACTTTAGGTCACTTAGTGGATCAGAAACAAAGTCAAAAAGTACACAACATTGTCGTAACTTCTGGATAAAAAGCTTTTCTTGATCAGCAGGAGGAACATCTGAAAAGTGAAAATAATTGGTTATAAGTTACATTGCAGCAGACTTCATTCTTCTCCTCATTTTAATTTCCCCGAGACACAGGCATTATGGTCTTTATAAGCAAAATTACTGAATCTTCAAACAAATTTCAGCAACATAGTGGTCCTAAATATTAACTCTATAAAATACAGTATTGCATAGAATGAATTAAGACTGCAAAGTGATGCATGCTTGCCTTTGCTAGAAATAGGTACTGCATGGAAAAAAACACATATTTGGGGAAAAAAAAATGCCTCAGGGAATTCCCCAAAGAACTCCATTTGTATACAAAGCATTATGCTGCATTTGCAGAAATATTCTTTGAGAATTAAGAAACAAGAAACACACTTCTGGATTTTCAGTTTCTCCAATAGCTGAAACTAATGAGTCACTTTTTCAACCTCAGACTCATCACCGAACAAATTCCATTTCTCCATCAAGCATTCCTACAACACAAGTGGTAAACACATATAAGCATAAAATAACTACTGAAACTACAAAAAAGAAAACACATGAAAGAAATTGGAGTAGATGCACTTAGCATCTTCAGCTATTTTGCCAACTTGTAATGCTAATTTGAATTCTGCATGTTCTTGCACATGTTCTGCATGTGCAAGAGAAAGACTGGGATTATAAATCTTTTGAAGTATTTACAGTTCATTTAAGTAACTACAGCCAGCTCTGCAACATGGTGCACCCTCAATAAATTTGAGGATGACATCAAGATGGGATGGGGAAGAGTCCATCTCTCTGAGGGCAGGAAGGTCCTACACAGACGGGATTGTGATAGGCTGGATAGGTGGGATGAGGCCAACGGGATGCAGTTCAGCAAGACCAAGTGCTGAATCCTGTACTTTGAACGCAACCCCAGGCAACAATACAGGTTTGGGGCAGAGTGGCCAGAAAGCTGTACAGAGGGAAAGGACCTGAGTGCATTGGTGGATGCTTGAGTGAACACGAGCCAGCTATGCCCAAGTGGCCAAGAAGGACAGCAGCAACCTGGCTTGTATCAGAAATAGTGCAGCTAGAAGGAGCAGGGAGGTGACTGACCCTCTGTACTTGACACTGGTGAGGCTGCACCTTGAGTGCTGGGTCCAGCTTTGGACTCCTCACTGCAAGAAAGACATCGAGGCTCTGGAGCAGTTCCAGGGAAGGGCAATGAAACTGGTGAGGGTTCTGGAGCAAAGGTCTTATGAGGAGCAGCTGAGGGAACTGGGATTGTTTAGTCTGGAGAAGAGGAGGCTCTGTGGAGACCTTATTGCCCTCTAAAACTACCTGAAAGGAGGTTGTGGTGAGGTGAGGGTCAGCTTCTTCTCCTGGATAGCTAGCAACAGGACTAGAGAGAATGGCTTCACGCTGCACCAGGAGAGGTTTGGGTTCGACATTAGGAAAAACAACTTCTCCGAAAGAGCGGTCAGGCAATGGAACAGGCTGCCCAGGGAAGTGGTGGAGTCACTGTCCCGGTGGCCAAGAAACATGCAAATGCAGTACTAAGGAACACGGTTTAGCAGGCAATACTGGTGACAGTTGGACTAGACTGAGAGGTCTTCTCTAACTTTAATGATTATATGATTGAACACTGGTCTTCTAAGCAAGATCACAACCACCAAACATAATCCAGGAGCTGATGCACATATACTCAAAAAACATTCAAAGAAATAACATTGTCAGCTCTCACCAATTTGAATATAAGATATGAAAAAAAAAAAACAACCCAAACCAGTGAGTTTTAAGTCAAAGTGAGTAAACAGTTAGTTTGACATTGTTTAATTTATCATCACTCAGGTGCAGCTGGTAATAAAATGCACTAACTAATAGGGAGAGTAATATTTTCATTCTGTCTGCTTTTCAAGACTCCAGTCCCCTTGCTCTCCAACTCCCCCCACCTGAAGCATCTTTGACCTGTGAAACCAGTCTATATATTTGTAATATTTCTGAACACCTTTTGCTGGTGCTTTATTTTACTACTCCTCACATTTAAACTGCCTCTTCTCAGGTGTGTGCAATACTATTTTACTAAATTCTTCTCTTCAACATACTTCAGATACTGAATGTGACAGAAACTGGCCTCAAGTTACCCAGAAACCAACCAACCAACCCAGCCAAGGAGAATATTTGTACTCTTTCCACAACTCCATTTCCCTGTCTGTAACACTATTACATCAATTTACATGTAACCTTTTGAGATAAAGATTGCCTCGACTTTTACACAGTGCTTTGTGCAGTGGTATTTTTACTGTTTGACAAGGACACCTTGGTTCTCTGAAGGAGTTCAAGTTTTTACCTTCCAGCTTTTACCTGATGCTACAAAATTCTGTGTGTGTCTCATGGTTTGCCTAAGTAATCCCAAAAGTAATTAAAATGATCAATGCATATGACATTATGGTTCATTACATGCAGCCAAATCTTTGGGGATCTGGACATTAACTTTCAGTAACTGAGGAACACTTAAGTAACCAGTCAGATGTAAAGAAAACAGTACCAGATTTTGACAGCAGCAAAAAACCACATCCAATTAAAATGCTCTAATAACAACAGCATTAAGTTTAAGACAGAAATCCTGTTTAAGTTAACAGCATAACACATTACGTTTTTGCATGACAACTCTTTGTTTTTAATTACTGTTGGATATGATTTGCTGAGTTATAAATAGCACGATAAAAGGCAAAGTAAAACTAGATTGCCTACTTCTGCTTCTCCTAGCTGATGTTTTTTCTTTTCCCTTAGCATAACATAGAATGCAAAACTTAAAAGTGAAATGAGCCCTCATCAAACAACGGATTTCCAGAGGTACTACTGAATGTAAACATACACACACCCAACACACACATGCAAACTAATGAACTGAATGTCTTGACTAACTGATGCCTGCAGTCCAGTTGATTTGGTACTGCAATGAGCAGGTCTGCTTCAAATGCTTGACGAACTCATCCTTAAGATAGCTAGAGTAGCCTCTTCCTTCTCAAAAGGAAGTTACCTTCAGAAGTACTTTTGCTACAATAAGCCTATAAGACATGCTGGTCTAAAATGGCTTTTTTTTTTTCCCCTTTCTTTAAGCTACATACACTAAATTGCTCTGAAGAACTCCAAAGAAACTTCAACAAACCACAGACAAGAAAATCTGTAGAGAAATAGCTCCAAAAAACATACAGAACAACAACAACAAAAAATCAGGGTACATAAGCCATTATTGGCTACAGTCTTCTCTGTCAATAAGACAGTGAAGAGTTCAAGAATTAAAATGAAGGTGGTAAGAAGTCAACAACTTTCTAACAAATAAAGCAGAACTTCTGTCCAGTGCAGCGACTTTATTGTACTTTAAGCCACACAAACTGCATGTTAATACATATGTTTTTGTCTATTTAGATTAAAAACTACATTAATGAATAACTCCCTCTGGGAACAGTATTTAATGGAGTAGTCTATATGACTTGAATTTGCAAGTGAGACACAGTGGTTAGAAAGGTTACCTTTTCCAAATTAACCGTAAAATGGAAAGTGATTTGGTATGAAGCACAGAACTCCTAAGTGAAATCATGTTGCTATCCTGTACTACACAAAATCCAGAGCTTAAGATTCTACAATCTCAGAAGTAACAGACAATTCCAATCACCTGAAAGGAGAGGAAGCATTAAAGCTATAATTACCACTAAACTCTGACACAAAAGACTGACAACTAAGAGGGTCAAGAAATACTCAAAAAAGGCAAGCCAGCTATCTCAGTATTAATTCTGAGTTGGCTTTAAAATTTTAAGTACTTCAGTTACACATGTAAACAATTATTTGCCATGTTCCTCCACCCTCACATGAGCTCTTTCATAGCTTTCACCTGCCTTGACCTCAAATCCCTCATGATGCTTCTGAAGTACTTGTTGTCAAGCTGAGATCATCCCTACTTCTAATGTTTGAAAGGATGACTTCAGTATAACAACAGTTACTGAAGGCGACCAAGAAACTGTCCTGATTACACCATAATTTTTGCGTAGAGAATGTGTGTGTAGCAGAAGAATTCTGAAGAAGTATTTATCTGAAGCCATGTGCCAGGGGCACATGCTTTCAGTTCACTGCCTGGTGACTTGTGCATCAGCTTCTACTTCAATTAGTTGATAACCTCTAAATTCTAACTGTTCCGGTTAATAGACATCTGAAGGGAATGTTAATGAGTAATTTTTTTTTTAATTTTTAGATCTGAGCAGCTCTTCCAGCACTGTGGCTATTCAAAAGCTACTCCTTACGATTATTCCAAAACTGACATTTGGTACTATTCACTGAGCCACTCCCCTTTTGCAATTTGAATCATTTACATTCAATACTTACAAATTTTGTTTCCAACCATACCACTAATATCACCGACTCTTATCAATTACCATAGTTTAATAAACACTATTTCTGGTCTGCCAACTTAATGGGAACATAGTTTTTCAGAATCATAAAGCAATTCAAACCATAAGATTGGATTTGATTTCCACCATATTCCTGGCACCAGATTTAAACAAATACTATAATGGCAGATTTTATGCTCAAATCAGCATTGTTTACCCCATTATTCTTCTTGTGAGATAATTTTGAACACACCACAAAAGGTATCCCCAGAAGTCAGTGTTATGATCACAAGATAAGCCTCTAAGTCCGAAGGATCATCCTTCTTTCCTTGTTCAGGTATTTCAGGCCTTCCCTCATTTCAGTCCCAGGGTAATTGCTGCATCATCTTACCCAGCCTACAGACAGGCAGGCTCTGCCTCTTCATACTTAATGGCATTGATTCTGAAGTAAATACTCCATTCAAAATCCTCAGACTGTGGCCTTGCCAGACAAACTCGCTGATGAGTATAGAACATTTCCTTTCACTGTGCAATCGGTATCAGCTGTACTTTTACTGTGGGACTGAATACACCAGTATCTCACTCAGACACAAGGTGCTCAGCTAACAGGACAGTTAACAGGAGCCCTGGCAGAGCACAGATAATCAACTGTGAAAGACAAAATTTAAACAGAGTTCTCTGAATGAAAACAAACTCTTTGGAAGCTCCAGGTACTTCTTCAGCAGCGATTACTGCAAATCCAAAGAAAATGAATTCACTGCAAAGTGTTCCCACTTCTAACTGTCCTCCTCCTGTTCCTGCCTGCTTCTCAGCTGGTCTGTGACACCACTCTGCACCCAGGAGCTATAAACTACAACTTAATGAGATCATTTCTTAAAAGGTAGCATAGCTCCCTCACAGAACTAGAACATCACTATGTGACAAGACGTGATTTCCCCATTTTCATAAAATAATAAACTTTGTGCCTGTCTTAAAAGAAAATCAGAAACTGAAAAATAAAAGTGAAGAAGTTCCTGGACATCCATGCAGTATTTCATGACATTTATCAACTATAATTCCATAGAGAACAGACTATTCTCTGAATAACCTTTTTTTTACCCAAACATTAAAAAAAATCATATTTTTAGTTCTATATTTTCTGTCATTACTGTGTCCAAGATTATCCCTTTTCACAGAAGCTCTTTTTTCTATATCAGCATTTAACAATTCCTGACTGAAGGGCTGTAAGTCAAGACAGGGTAAGCCATGCAGAACAGCTGTTTTCTAGTACAGACTGTAACTGAAACAAAGTCAAACATTCAAAGTTTTCAGGTTATGCCTCAGTTGGAATAACAGCTGATACAATTGCTAGCACAAAACAATCTGTGGTCAGTAGAACTCCCTACATCATTTTTGAAGCAGAAAACAAGGAACACCCATGATAATTTACAGAAAAATACATAGAGGACACACAATCCCTCTTCCTTGTATGAGCACTTCCTTACCTGTTTGTAAAGGCTCAGCAGAAGTATCAGTCAGAAAAAAGACTGCTAAAAGAGCAAATTCTGAAAGTGACTGTTTCCTTATGACAGAAGCACAGAGCAGAAACCCTAGCCTGACTCCTGTTTGCAGGTAGATGGTAAATCTTAACAAATGTGTCTTCAAATCTACTGAGGGGCTACAGCTTTTACATGCTATGGAGGAACAACATTTAACTGTATACTAGAGTGCTCTCCAGCACATACCACGAAGCATACTGTTAGCACAACACAGTTCCTTCCGGCCATCTAAAGCAAGTATTACTGTCATTTAAATTGGATGTCATTAGAAAACCAAGCAGCATCACTAGTGTTAGTAATGCTTTGTAATTTGCACCACAGCTGTGCTTAACATGAGGAGTTTGCTAACTTGCCACAACCATTTTTTCCCCCACAGACAGTTCAGCTAATATTACTGTGATAGCATTTTGTTCAAGAATAAGTGTTCAGCATCCAGAGTAAAGGAAAAGAAAGTTGCAAGACATGAAGGCAGAGGGATTGCAGAACATGGGAAAACAAACGTGGCTTTAATAGAATTATCTTTTTTTTTTTTAACAGAACTAGTGATCAAACTTTAAAAAAAAAAAAAAAAAAAAAAAGAAATCACAGCAATGGCAAGATGACAAATGCTTGTCTAACTTTTGATCAAATTCAATTCAAAGTATTTACCTGATTATGAGAGGATTAAATTACTGTTCAAGTCTCAATCAAGAAATACTTTGGATTACAGAACTTCTACTTCATTTCTATTACTTGATGTACTCATTACAGTTCTTTGATTTTCTTCAGCAGATTTTACTGAAAACATGACAGAACTAATTAACGCTGAGAGACATAATTCCCCTAGATAACGGTGTTTTATCTTAATAGGTGATAATAGAAATAAGGAGTCTGGAAAAGGAAATCTTGCAGTTCATGCACGGAATGTTTAATTAATGCTATTACTTCTAGCACTGCTTCAAAATACACTTAAGAAATGCAAAAAATTACTATAATTACATATAATATGCAATGTGTTTCACACAGTAACTCGCAGCCCTGGGAGTTCTGGTGCAGATTACCTGAAACAACCAAGATTTTATGATGCATACAATAGACTGCAAAAACCGATATAACAATATCAACAGCAAAACACTTTACTTGGAACTCTACTGATCCTATAGAAATGTTTTTTTTTTTTTGGTTTTTTTTTTGAGGGGGGACAAAACAAACACTCAATACAATAAAAACAACCACAGTGATCAAAGTCACAGGAACACCCAAGGAAAAACACGGTACTTGTATTCAATTCAAGAGAGCATGACATATAAAAATGAAAGGCACAGAAAAGGAATAAGCTTCCACTCTACCTTACTACTAAAAGGTATATTAAGTAAATCAGTGTCATAAAAACCACAGCTGAGTCTTATTACAACTCCTGTCAAATTTGAGGTCCAACTGCAATTACCATATATTATATTTGTGTACATTCCTGCTGAGAAGTTTGATTTTTTTTTCCCCTTTCTTTTTCAAAATCACATTTCCCGTCAGAAACAGGACTCTGAAGGTTGGATGAACATTCAGCCTGACCTAGAACAAAGTCCATCATTCTCTAGCAACTCCTGCTCAATAATTAAAATTACAGGTGCTCATAGCTTCTGCAAGGAAGACAATAAAATGCTTTGATAGTCTGAATAGCTAATATAGTTGTTTTGTTCCAGGCCAATTAGAAGGTGAGCTGAGACCAGCAGATGGATGCACTCCAGTTGAACTGATGCTCATGCAGCAGCCTGAAACTTTGCAACCGTGACCTACTGTGGGTCAGCTGCCTTTATGCAGCCCCACAGTTCCCAGGAGCATTCCAGGAGAGAAATGAGAAGCAGCTGTAAGCAGTGGCTATTTCCACTCCTCTCTGCCTTCAAGGAACTGAGCTGCTGCCATCAATACCTTTTGGCTGTTCTCCAAGTAACAGAAATTTGTAGCTGGTTTCTCTGTCTTTGGAACTGCACTGCTCCTAACTACTGCTGTTCCACATTCTGTAATGCACTTTGACAAGACTGGCATCCATAATAAGTACTTCTCTATATATTTAGTTTAAAAACAATGCTTGAAATAATGTATAAGTGCCACATTTTCTATCCACAATATAGAAGCAAGCTGTGTCTTATTTTCAAGAGGTTAAAATTTTGGAATGTTCAACTGTATTTTTCAGTTTTCAGTTAAAATCCTGGCTAGCAGAGAAAAATCCAGCATTATTTTTCTAGTGAAGGAATAGCACTGGCTTTGCTTCTGTGCTGATCTGCAGTCTGGATCAAACAGTCCACTTAAAACAAAAAGAGATTCCACCTATGACAGGTTCTGTCTGAAACTTGGCTTAACCTCGTAGGACAGAAATTGGAGGGAGGCAAGAAGAGAAAGATGCCTGAAGTCATTAAGAAAACAGTATTTTAAGTTTTGTGCTTCTAAATAAAGAAATATGTTTATTCAAATGAAGGGCATCTCACTGGAATGTGTGATTTTCCTTTTTTGAAACAACATAGTCTTTCATTTAATGGAAAAAAAAATTATACACTAAGGACTGCTAGAATTAAACAAGCTATCAGACTAATAACAGCAAAAATAAATAAAAAAAATCAAACACTATGAAGCCATCATGGCTTAATAAGGTTAAGAGAGCCAAGAAGCACATGTGTTGTCACTGAAGCTCAGAACAGGTGCTTCACAGCACTAATCCACTGTGAAAGCTGTAGTCTTTAGGGAGTCCAGAGCTGAAGGCTGTGGCTGGTGGAAGCAATAATGATGAGACTGAATTGTGGCTTTGATGATAGAGAAACTTCAAGTAATGACATTTCACTGTCAAAGATTTTAAATGAGAGATAAAGGACTTGAAATCAAGTAGAATTTTCTATCATTCTTGCAGAATCCAAATATTAAACGACCTGAGGCTCTGAAATGACTTCCAGCAACACATTTTACAGGTGCACATGATAACTATCAATGAGAAAAGTGGATAAACAGCAAGTAATCTCTGCATCTCATTATGCAATGACTTTTCAGTAGCAATACAAAATCATCCTGCCTCTACAGTCCTGCTTTAAAAACAATGTTAGCTCAAATCCACTTTCTTTGACATCATATGAAATTAAAAACAAAAGAAGCACCTTAAGAACACGTGTATTTCAAACCTATCTGAAATAAACACTTTTAGCCTAGATTAAAACATATTAAAAATTACAGAGAAGAAACCACAAGTGCATAAATACTTGAAAGGCAATGTACCATAAAGAGAAAAAATAGGAATGCTTATACAGGAAATGACAAGTGTAACAAGCAGAAATGGGCTTGAGCTAATGAAATAAAAATTCCACCTGAAAATTAGGGAGAAAAATGACAGCAAGTAAAATCAAATAGACAGTGGAAGGGAAAAAGGAAAAAAGAAAAAATCCTCATCTTAACAAGGGAAGAGGGAAACCAAAGAGACAAAGAACTTTCAGAGCTTTTGGGCACAGGTATAGTTAATAAGACAGTAACACGCATTTTAAACACAAAGCACTTACTAGTAACATAAGGGAAAATCCTCTATTTCCTAGCTCTTAGATGAACTTTACAAGATGCAACTAATCTTGTGTACACCTTCCATAGTATTATTGCCTGAAGTTTTGTGGAAACAAACTTATTATGAAGCACTTTTAATTGCATTTTATTTTATTAAAGATAGAGTTTTATACATTAAAACTGAGAAAATGAAGAGCTACTGCTAAGGACACTGGTGAAACTAGATTTAAGTTACGTTAATATAACTGGGTGCACAACCAACCACCACTATAAAATATCTAGGCTACTTTCTGAACCAGGCTGATAGGCTGCTTTTCTTCTCATTGTTCCACTTGCTAAACCCTGGGTTACAGCTTGTACTAGGCAATTCTGAATGATAAAATACATACATTTAGTGATGGGATTCAGCATAAGTACTGCCAGATAAAATAAGATTTCACTGAAGAAATACTGGGTCACGTATAGGCTTAGGAAGAGATGACATATAACAGATAAGAAAGCATGACCATGGTTTGTTTTTCTATATTGCCAAACTTAGAAGAGTTTCACATTCTAAAGCAATGTAACTTCATGCAAGAAGTCTGATTAAGTTGTAGCAAACACAGCTGTGTGTATTTGCCAGTTTGTTGTAAGATCACATTTATTTTTAACTTAATCACTCTCATAACTTCAATGGCAAAAAGTCTAAGTGAGTTTTCCAAGTTACCTATTATTTTCAAAATTAGAAATAGGATGTGGAATACGCAAGCCTTTTCAAAAGCCTATTTATTGGGAGGGCTGTAACAGTGAAGGTAACCAAATCTTCATGAAAATGACCTTTCAACAGACACTAAGTCCCACTGAGAATACACCTGAAAAATTCTACAGCTCAATACAGTACTGTTTCTTTGTTATTGGTATAAGCAAAACATCATTAGCTTCACATGCCTGTGAAATTTAGGAACCTTGTGTGATGCAGCTCAGGTAAAAGAAACAGTCAAGTGTGATAGCGGCAATGTTTTGGAAAGTAACCTTAGAACTAAGTAGGTCATCAGTAGCTTGCTTGGCAGCCACTCCTTGCCATGTCAACAGCCAATGACAATTACTTCAAATACTAACAATTACTAGCAGATCCCTGCTGGGAACTAGAATTCATGTTCTAGCAGCAAAGGAAGTTTTGACTCATGTAAGAGAAAGCCAATTATGTCTGTTTCAAAATGTACTGAAATACACGGTTTCAACATTACCATGTTTGAAGACAGACAGATACTGAAGACATGATATTCCAGCACGTTCTGTTAGTAATGGGTGCTTAAGAATTTCTATTTAACCCAATTCAAAACAATTACTACTGCACAACACAACACCATTTCCTCACATACACTGACAAACATTTATTCCAAAAAAAGACGCCTTCAGGCTCATGTTTATTCTGATTGAAAGGTCAGCAAGACCTTCATTTCCTACTGGGAAAAGAACAAAACCAAATCTTTTTTTTTTTTTAATATATCATGCACATAAGTAACAGTCCTCAAACCTCACCTCCATCCCCCCCAAAAACCCAGCAAAACTAACAAAAAAACATCCTGTGCATCAGATTTTGGAGTTTAAGATACTTTCTATGTAAGACTATATGTTAAAAGAAGCAAAATAAAGTTATCTGGGAAGAGGTTGGAAGAAACATTCTTGTCGAAAGGTTTATTACAGTTCCTTTGGAGTAGGTCTTTGAAGGAAAACCTCTTACACTCAAAGAGCAGATAACAACTTTCCTTCATCTATTTATGGAAGTTCAAGCTCTGATCATCATGCCAATTTTCATTCCAGTATGTGAATGAACATAGGAAACCTCTGAAACAGCACTGACTTTTACATGCTTTCACATTAAATAGAGAAGCAGTAATAGAACTTGGTTCTAGAAGCTGTGTGAAAATTCATATCTGGTGGCTTGAATTTAAAAATGTTAAATAAATTCCATAAAACTACTCAAAATAAAAAATGTTTCTGAGTAGATTGCTACAACCAACTAAAAAAAATTAAAAAGTAATTTTTTAGTTAGTATTTACTACTTTTAGGTTCATCTTTAACCTACAAAGAAAATATTTACGTAATCAAATTCAGGCGCCTATCAGTAGCAGGAGCAATTATGAAAATTGAAGCACTGAAGCCTGACAAAACTGACACTTCCACCTCTGATAATGGTTCAGAGCCAGCCCACACCCCTAGTTTTAACTGCATTTGAAAAAAGAAAACTTAATTGGCAAACAGTAGAAATGGCATTGCACAACCTGTACGCAGAGGGAGATTTGGCTTTAAAACACCACACATTCAGAACGTTGTTTAACTCAGTTAGTTGTGTGGCCTTTAAACACCAGCATGTGGGCATAAGCCTAGCACAGACAACACTGTATTTCCACTGGTATAGACTGTGTAGGTCAGACATAAAGATTCAAACGCAAAAGCCACTGCCATGCAAGCAACATCCTGTGCTCCGATCTAAGTACTCCTGTACCTAAAATATTGCTGATGCCCACTAAAGCTACATGGTTTCAAATACTGTTTCAGTAGCTAGCAGTAGTTGCAAGGAATTAGCTGACTCAACAGAAGTTAAAATACATTATTAAAAGCTTTGAACAGAAATAGGGACACACTTTTTTTCTGAAATTATCACACTGAATTTTCATCTTCAAGTGAAAACCACCAAACAGAAGAACTTTGATCCCTGAATAAAAATTGAGGACAATGTGCACTTACACTGATACAATTCTGCTTCCTTTGAAGGGAGTAAAAATTACACCGTGACTCAATAAACGCAACAAAAATGACAGATGACTCTTCCTTCCTCTAATTTAATGGAATTTTTAGTACAACAGAAAGTCCCCTCCAAAGCCTTTATACATACACACACACACACACACACACACACAGCAGTTCCCCGAGAGATTTTAAATGTTGCATGGATACTTAACATCCTCATTGTTTCCAGTAGCTTAATTTAGATGCACATACTCTATACATGAAGATTTAGACAAAGACCAGAAAACAAAATAACTACAGCAGGAGTGACAGAAATACAGAATGCATAAATAAAATATATCCATGGATGCAAAGTGAAGAGTTAATAGGCATACTATCATGCTAAACTCAGCAGGAATGATAAATAACAAAGCTCTTTTAGATCTGCTCTTGGTCAAGTATCAAAAGTGTTTTCCTTGAGTTTCTTCAGAAAACAGTTTTAAAAAACCACCACATCAGACTCTGCCTGCCATGCACTACAGCTATGTCTGGATGTCTTCCTAAAACCAGTGAAGGAGGCAGAACACTAACAGTCATTCATACAAAATATCAGTCCTTTGATAATTTCCTAATACTAACTGACGAAACTCACAGTATGCATTTCAATATCTTATAGAAATGAGACCTCAGTTTGTTAAGAACAACTGCTACTTATTCCCTCTTTCAAAGGAACACTTTCCAAAAAGAATGGTAGGTGGGTTTCAGTGTACCACTGGTTACACAATGCTAGGGAGCAGTACCAGCCAAAAACATGCTATGAGGATACAACAAACTTATAGTGAGAAGGACAACTATAAACTCCTGGAGTGAGGCTCAACATCAGAGTGTGGGTGACTCCGTGAGAAGGAATGGCTGTCAGCCCAAGCATGTTGCCCATGCCCAAACCTTGAGATTATCCGTCTGAAGACGGCTCCCTCAGCTGAGATCCAAACTGAAAAACATTTACGACCCACAAAAATGACAAGACAAACGATGACCATGGGAAGTCCCATTAAGTGGATCAGCAGGTGAAGAAAGAAAGATTTCTGTGCCAAAGGCCTTCGAATACTTCCACTAAGAACATACCTGGAGTTTCAGAAGTAGTTGTCAATTTTAAATTCACTAAAATAATTACAGTGGTTCATTTGTGTAATGGAAGCCTCTGGAGAAAGCGTTTAAAAGGTCTACTATTCTATGCAGCTTCCTTCCCAAGAAGATTGTACTGTGACAATAAGGACTATTTGTACCCTAAACGTGTACTAAATGTTAATGTGTTAAAGGATTAAAGAAACAAATATTTAAATAAACATACATACTCAAACCACTTAAAGCTGACTGTGTACATTTATGAGTCCTAGCTTACTCAGAAGATATTTTAGTTATCCGTGTTCTCTATAAAACACCTACCTGCCACATAGCTTTTAGACTACCACCGAGCAGCTAGCAGAGCATTAAGAAACAAACAAAACAGTGGTTTTGTGTGCTATTTTTAATCGTACAAGTAGTTCCAGCTACCCTATCTTTAGCACTTTGCAAAAACAGTGAGAATCATAAAACATCGTAATAGCTTTCATGAAAGCAGCACACGAGACTTACTATGGACGTAAAAATACCAATAGGCGTATTGGCATCAAACACATTAAAGAGTCTGCTTTAGTAAACCGAAAGGAAATACTGCTCTTTGAATTTTAAAAAGTAACTATATATGTATACAAATATATATATATATACACACATACAGTCATTTTTTCCTTCTGTGTGCAACAAAGAATCACAGCTACATCATAATTTTCATCAGAAGTTGCCCCCTCACTGCCACTAGGCTAATTCCTCCTGCACCACAGAACACAGACAGAACAGCTCATGTTGTCCAGTCTAGTTTTATGCAGAGATTTCACACTCCCTTCTGCAGTCTTGTTCTTAAGTTTAAATGTTATCACAGTGAAAAATTTTCTTCTTTGTATTCCCAATCTCTGTGTTGCAACTGGCATTGGTCACCTCTCCTCAAGCACTGTGCATCTCTGAGAAGTGCCTGGCTCTGTTTCTCCATCCCCTCCCCTCCTGTCAGCTGAAGAAAAGAACACCACTCAGCCCTTCCTTCCTCAGGCCAGCAAACCCAGTTCCCTCAGACTCCTTTTGTATATTATGAGATTAATGGCTGCTGCTCTTCATGCTGAATTTACCCTGCATTACTGCTGAAGTGTAAGCTTCGGCCTCTACTTCCATTTAATTCATTACTAAATTGATATATATTTTTTTAAGGCTCAGAAACAATTCCTGAGAAGTAAAAGCCCTTATGACATTTCAGGAAGTATTGACAGAAATACATACAAGCCAACTCTTTTTCAGGAAAAAGAAACAACTTTTTGTTTGTTTGAATGAAATAAATGAGCTTCTCTCCTTTAAGAAAAAATTGCATATCACAGGCTCAAATGCATTATGCAGCTCACTTAGAAGCTGTTTCAACTCACTGTCAAAAGAACTTGACCTTCTATAGTGAAATACTAAAACACAAAGCAGAAATGCACTTTTCAATAGCTAGAGTGCACTTGGTTGCCCTAAGGTGGACCAAGCTTAGAGAAAGCACCAAGTGATCAACTTTGTATTAATACTAAACAGAACCAGCAGTTTTCATTGGGCTTTTACAAGAATACAAATTCCCACCCAAATCCTCAGATATCTGCATTAAAAGAACGTTACCACATATTTTTGGTTATATGCTCTGGAAGAGCATTTATGTGAAGACAGAATACAAACTACCTTCCATTACCTGTTGTTCAAGATTAAAAGGAGCATATGTAAAGAACAGGTAAAGTTAATTACTGCACTTTTTACTATATCTGAATGAAGCTAAATTAACCTGAGCCCATCAGAAATTCATTTTTTTTCGTTCCTCTGGAAGGCAGAGAAGAATGGATGACAGGATATCTGAAATAGGTGATGGCCTACAGGAAGCCTTAGTGCGAGCTGACAGGATCAGGGCGTTCTCAGCCTCCTTCCCACACAACTTTCATCATGCCTTGCAAAATATCTTGAAAATCATTTTGAAAAAGCATGAATAGACAACGTTACCAACTGCAGCAGTCAGCAACTAGGCCACTAAAGCAAATGCAACACTCAGATCAAAGCAGAGTTTCACCAATACTTTGTTCAAATAACTGTCCACATCTTGAATTCATAAAAGCAGTGGCATTAGGGCTACTCTCACACTACATGTCAAACAATATTAAGATATTTTTCTTACAGCAGTCAACTCTATTCCTAATGCAAAATACTTGCCCCTCTCAAATGAATAAACATCTATGATCTGCCCACACAAAAAAACAAGATCATTTATTTTCTAACTGCAAACTGTACTACAACTACAGCTTTCAGCAAGACTGCTCAACGGTACACATGAACTGATAACTCTGAAGTCTAGTGACAAATGTTAACTGCCCTAATCTACGTTGCTTTCGCAGCTGCTTTCCTTGCTTAAAGTACTGAGATGAAGGCCCAATTCCTTGCCCCAGGCCTCATATCAGTTACTTGGAACAAGGCTCTGAGTGCACTCCCATCACCCTAGGGGTTTAGCTGCCAGAAGAGCTTCATAAGGAGAAAGCATCTTGAAAGCACCATCCTGCTCTCCACTCGCACCTTCCTCTCTGCTGTCCTCATGTCACCTCCATAGCTAGTTACCTGTCAAAATATACACAGACATCCCACCACCTGTTTCTTTACCTACTCCATCTTTACTTGCTTCTCAATGCACACAGGTCTCTACCCAGGACCATGAAAGACAGCAGTTACTCTATACCCGTGATGGCTGCTTAATGTGAAATGAAGATTTTCTTAGCTTTAGTTTGTTCCAGAATGGGGTAAGCTTACAGCTCATCATGATCACCAATAACGAGCAGCTCAGCTGACCATCATGTGCTCTCTTTGTACTCTTAGAACGATCAATGCAGCAACGGAGCAACTGGGATCTCCTGGAAAGCCTGCTGCAGGTAGAATGACCAAAGGGCATACCACCCCAGCAGGCCAAACACCCTTCCTGAGCCAGTGCTTTCAGCATAAGCAAATAAGACAGCGATGGCTGCATTCCAAGTGCATTCACTCAGTGGCTGCGCTCTCCTGGTGTTTGGTGTTCTCCACAATAGGTCCAAAGTCATATTCTGCAGGCCTGATTTCCACATATTGGTCTCAGGCAACAGCCAGCAGTCTGACTGTGACAAAGGGCAGAGCCTTGCAGTACCAAACCAGGAAAGGAGAACAGATCTAGTGACAGCAGTCAGGGTCAGCCAACAGTTCAGCGCTTGCTGAACAAGTGACTTCAAGCCAGGTAGTCAACATGTCAAGATCCAGAGAGATGAGGTACATAGCCTAAGATAAGGCTGCAACCTGGATGGGGCAATTACAAGGTCAAGGGCCTGAGCTTAATGACAGCTCTGTAGTGAAGGACTAGGCCTGATCCTTACACTTCAAAGGAATTAATTCTACTAGGACCATCAGTCCCATACCACAGGAGGTGATGTAGAAGGACTGTAAGAGCAGCATGGATTGGGGAAAGCAGTAAATCTTTGTCATTAAGCTTCAGAGTTATCCGTACATTTTAATTATTAATTATAATACTGTTCTATTAGGCTTCATCTGGGAGGCAAATCAGTACTGGTTACATCAGAGCAGCTAGCAACATGAGGTACACAAAAGAATGAAGTATCTTCTGTGTGTATGCATGGAAGAGATGTATTCCCCTCTCTGCTCCCTATGATCTCCAAAGAAATTCCTCTGAGATATAATACCAGACACTCATCTAATTTCCTGCCATCTGAAAAATACAAAATGACCCCATAGTACTTTCTTAATTGCTTACAAGAAAGTTATCTCTTCATTAATAAAACAATCTCTCATTAATAAAACAAAACCAACAAAAAGACACAAGAGCAACACAATTCTTAATCTCAATCTTTCTAGGGTATTATTACACATACCAAAAATATTGCATTTAGTAAATTTCAGAAGCTTCTTAAAATACATTTCCACAATTATGTATTTGATCTGAGCAACAAGAGAGATAATAGATTCACTAATGTGAACCTTTTATCATACCAAGACAAAGGACTGTTAGGGCTCAGCAGTATAATATTACATAGTTCTGCTTCAAACCTTACGTGTTTTTCCTAAAACAGACTCGCACCTTTTAAAGATGGGGCTTCTGCCCTTCTAAAAGGCAGCATGTATCATTAAATTAAGGTGATTTGTGAAGAAGGAAAAGCTACAGTCCAGGAAGTCACAGTTATATTCCCCTGACAACAAGCAAAGCCCTTATTCTTACTCAAAGGAATTTTACCACATTTTCCCCCCCCCACTCACAGACCAAAATTAGAGTCTTCAAGAATACATTCAGTCTCACTTCAGACAGAGGATAAGGCTGTTTTATAGATAAAAAGAAATCATGATTTTTCCACTTATGATGACAGCTACTACTGTTCCTGAATCTTACAAGCTTCTGAATATTGCTTGTTCATTTAAAAATTAAGCTTCCAAAGCAACATATTTTTAGCATATGGAATACTCATTAATTTTTTTTTTCAGTACCAACAGATAGTCTATGCCTGAGCAAGCTAAGAAGAAAAACGTAATCATAAGCAGCATCAGCTGTTTCTCAGATAAGTGCCATTTTTTAAGGTGTGCTGATCTCATCTGATACATGCTCTGCTTTCATAAAAAGTTATAAAACAAAGCCAACTTGAGGAAGGTGTTAAAAAAAAATAAACGCTTCGATTGGTTAAGAAGCCTGTTTATAGCCACTTAAAAAACAGAATGAAGTCATAGAATCACAGTAACAGAAAATTTCGCTAGCTGCAAAAATAGAAAAGGCACACGGTATTATGTAGAAGCACCCTACCAAAATACATTTTCTCTAGAAACTAGGTAAAATGTACATTTGCAATGCAGTAATTTTATAAATCCAGGAGGATGCATCCTGTGAAGCGATTTAACATGCAGCACCACACGAGCCAGCAGGCACATAAGTGCTCACTTGTTAGGGCTGAGCTGCGCCGCTTCTAGGAAATGCCTTCTGAATGCATAAAGGATGTTTTCCTAATATGTCACATCTCTCCCCCTGCACCCCAACAAGACCAATTCTTCCACATGCTGCAGTGCAACTGAAAGGTGTTCCAACTAAGCACACACACAAGCCCTGAAGCACACCCACCGTTTGTCCCCATTCTATAGGAACTGTACATGGATAACTTGGCTCTTCCCTCCCCCCCCCCCCTCACTACCTTTCTAGGGTAGTGACTTCACATCCTTTGACATCAGCGCTTGCTGAAAGGGGGATGGGAGAGTTGCAGCAGAAAGCAGCAAAACCTGCTTTTAGCAATGCGTGCCCAGCCTGCGTGCGGAGCTCGGAGCAGGGTGCCCGGCCACAAAGGGCTCCTCCAGGAGCCGCACCGCCCCGGAGCCGGCCGGGGGGTCGCGATCCGCCACGACTCACCTCTGATGTGCAAAAGGGCCACAGGCTGGAAGGGCCCGTTGGAATTGGCTGCGTCAACCACCATCCTGCTGCCGGCTCTGTTACATGTCAACATCTAGGCTCCGCCGGGCAAGGCAGCGTATTCCTTAAGGCAAGAAACCGGCCTCCATTTTAGTTTTTAAAAAAAAAAAAAAAAAAAAAAAAAAAAAAAAAGGGACAGAAACTGAAGCGCTCTGCAGCTGGAGGGAACTGGCTGCTGGGTGATGTCAGCGGGCTGGAGGAGCCCCATTGGCTGAGAGCCGCAACTTAAAATGACACCGGGCGAGCCGCGAATGGGAGGCGGCCGGGCGGCGGGCGGCGCGCCCCCTAGCGGCCGGGCTCAGGGAGCCGGGCAGGCGGGACTGAGGTAAAGGCTGCGCCGGGGGGCGGCGCCTCAGCTCGGGCACGGCCCGCTGACCACGGTCATCGATCTGTTCGAGCAGTACACGCGTTACTGGCCATATAATAACAATTAACAAAAAAGTTTAATGTTTCTTTCAACAAGGCTGCCAAGAATTGCCGCACAGGAGGCTAACTCAGCACCGAGAGCAATGTCCTCTACATCTTTACATTAAAAAAGCCATATGGAAAGCAGCTCCCAGTGAGATGGATCTCTGACTTGTTGTTTGCAGCAGCCTGTAAATAGCAAACCCTATGCATGCTCCAATGAAGTGCGATATGGCTGGCTGCCGGTATGGGTTTGTCATGGACAAAACCATACACGTGGCATTTGGGAACCGAAGAATGCACACTCCAAGCTCATTTGAGCGTTTCTGGCACAGAAACAAACCTACATTTAAACTCAACTTGCTGGTAAAATTAGACACGGTAAAAATCAGGTTTTCCTTTTCAGCAAGTTCAATAGAACGCAAGTGTCACACCACTAGGAACCAGGACACAGTCACAGAAAAACACTGCTGCACAAGGCCAGAACTGCAAAACAAAAAGTACCACAATTTCAAAACTTTTTACATATATTACTTTGAGTATTTCTAACAAGACGGTAAGCAACTTTTAGCACAGGAGATGTGGAGGTGTGTTTTTACAGAGAGTAACTTGAAGGACCATTTTGTCTCCTGGATGCCATGCATGTGAGAGTGACGTTCAGAGACACTGACGATGCATTTGGACCATCTCCATATCCATGCTGTTCCCCAAACACTATTTTCACTGGTGTGTCAGATTTTGGTATTCAAATTACTTAACCTACAACATTTTCCTACTTTATGACAGAGGAGTCCATTCAAAATAAAAGATGTTTTTCAGTTATATAATTTGCTTATGAATTTTTTGAAGAAAAGTCATCAGACATATGCACACCTGACAGGGAAAAATCATAGTGAACTACAATAATACACTGCCAAATGTAAGTTAGAGCTATACTGAATATTACCGAATTGGATGAAGGGAAAAGACTGACAGGGATAGGTGAGAAGAATAATTACTCACGAAACATAAAAGAATCAATTGGATTTATGCTGACTGTACCTCACGATGCAGAAGAAAGATGCAAAACTGATGTGAAAGCTTAAATGAAAATAGTCTAGAAATATTACTAAAAATATGAAGTGGGTGTTTTTGCGTTGTGTTATTTTCTTTTAAAAGGAGGGTGAGTGGCTGTTGTATGGAGGTTTTTGCAGGGGGAGTAAAAATAACTAGACAGTATCCAAGTGTTTTAGAAAGTAATTATGGAGTTGGAGGAAATGAGTTTTCCTCCATTCCCTACAGACAGTAAATTCCTCCTACATCAAGGAAGATTAACTTAAATACTAAACAAAATCAGTTCACAATAAAAACAGTGAAGCTCAGTAAGACTGCAAACTTTTTCTCCAAATTAAAAATAGCCAAACATAACGAGTGATATAATGTAGCTGATCTTGCTTTTAAGCACTATTTGTGGTATACACAAACTTCTGATGCATTTTTAAGCCTCTTAGATTGCAGAGTATAGTCTCAAAAATGTCAGTTTTTATATTCATATATGGGTATTCCTTAGACTTGAAACTTCAGTCTTCTAAAGCAAAGTCTACCACATAGAGGTTCATAACAAGACTAAATTTAAAACCAAAACCAAGATTGAACCCAACCAGAAAGTACTCTGCAAGATCTTGATAGATGAAGGAAGAAAGAACAGCTCGATGTTTTTACAATATTTTCATACACAGAATTTTCAAGGCAAATTATCTTTCATATCTAAAGTGAAATTAGACTGTTCTATGGTGATAAGTCTCAGTACAATGCAGCAAAAACTGTTTATAATTCTACTTTATCTGGTAACCTCATCTTTAAAGGCAGCTGTTGTCCCTCCTCTCTACTTGTATCTTTGCTGTAATGGTCAACTGTTGCTATTATTTGTTAGGACTTCCCTGCAAAGATCAAAGTAGGTATGAAGGTACACAACACAACCTCTGTACTGTAACCTCAAAGAAGGAACATTACCTCAGTTAGAGTGTCATTTTCTATTACATTCAAGCATGGCTTGAATAGCAAGAGATTCATTTGCAAAATTTCTGTAAGGGTTTAAAAAGTCAATCCCTCTAAATTGTTCTAAAATAGAAAATGATAAATGTGTAGTGCTGGCTGTAGTACTGGTAGAGCACTAGATCAAGTAAGTTCTGTTGTGAAATATCTACTTCCTGTTCACATTTCATACTCAGCAGGACTCTTCCATCTCAGGTCAAGTAGTTAGTTAAGTTACCATGCAACTTGCTCAAACAGCCAGAATTCAGTATACTCATGTCATGTTTCTTGCATGGCACTAGTGGAGTTGTAGAACTTCAATCTTCACAAAGCTTTTGCTTTGCTCATTAAATTTGGTATTTTCTCACCAGTTACAGATTAAGAGGTAGATCCTGCTAGAGAGGACTGGATAGCTGCTTTTTGCTTCAGCCTTGAGAAATTTGATTTCCTACCAAAAGAAAACTGAATTAGGAATTGAGTTACTAATGAGAAGGGGAAGAATATTAAGGCAAGTGGAATAGTACTACTGAATATCACTGAAAGGAAGAAGAGGTCATTTAACCAAATTTGTGAAGACAATTTTGTTGCAACAGAATAAAAAAAACATTAATTCTGAAAATGAGCAGCTGAAGTTAACAAATAAATAGCAAATACACATCGATAGTATAGCAAAAGCATACCTATCACAGATTTCCTCTGAATCCTGCCCCTCATGTCAGCCTTTCTGACAAGAGGAATGATGGAAAAGCCTATCAAGATCTCAGGATATATTTAAATGTCACATTTGGGATCTAGCACTATAGCTGGTGAATTCTCTTTAGCTTTTCAGCATATCTGGCGTTTCTTTCAAAACAAATGCTCCATTTGAGTTGTCAAGAAAAAAACACAAAAAATACACACAGAACGAAGCAGAAAGCCACCAACAGCTCTCCTCCCAAACAACAGGTTTACCTGGACAAAGACTGCCTTAGCTTCTGTTCAGGACTTCGTTTTATTTCTATGAAGACACCTGAAATAGTTACCTCTCAACAAATGAGGAGTTGGGACTTCTGGAGTGGGGAAGGGGAGGGGAAGCAGGGAAAATGTTATTTAGTCCGAATTCTAAGGAAACTAAAGGAATAACTTTAGGACTACTAGAGCCACTATTACTCAGTGACCTAAGCCAGTCCAGTTGGGAATGCAGGAAGAGGACTGAAAGCAGTCTGCATCTGCTTTCCATGGACTTCCAGCCACAGAACGAAACAAGGTGGGATGAATCAGGTCATTTCCATTATCTGGTTCACCAGAAAGCCATACAGAAAAGGGATGGGAATAAACATGACTAGGTTCTACTGCAGGACCAATCTAATCTTTTTCCCTCCATAGAATCACAGAATCTTTTGAGTTGGAAGAGACCCTTAAGGGTCATCTGGTCCAATTCTACTGCAATAAGAAGGGACACCTACAGCTCAGTCAGGATGCTTAGAGCCCCATTCAGCCCGACCTTGAATGTCTCCAGGGATGGCACTTCTACCACCTCTCTGGACAATCTGCCAGTGCCTCACAACTCTCACAGTAAAACAAACAAACAAAAACCAAAAAAACACCCTTTTTCCTTATATCCAGTCTAAATCTCCCCTCTTATTTTGAACTCTTCCCCTTGTTTTACCACAACGAGGCTCTGCTAAAGAGTCTGTCTCCTTCTTTCTTACATCTCTCCCTTTAAATACTGAAAAGCTGCTCTCAGGTCTCCCTGGGGCCTTCTCTGGGCTGAACAGTCTCAGCTCTCTCAGTCTGTCCTCGTGGGAATTTGTTCCATCTCTTAGATCATTTTTGTGGTCCTCCTCTGCATGCAATCTAAAAGGTCCATGTCTTTCCTTTACCAAGGGCTCTATATCAGGACAGAGTACTACAGGTGAGGTCTTACCAGCACAGATTAGAGGGAGTTGTTCCAAGCAATTTTTTCAAGTACTGACAACCTATTTCAACCAAACCTTGTATAAAAGCCAACATGTCCTAATATTATGCTCATATGTGGTTTTATTACACAGATCACAAGTCATTTTCAGGAAACGAAGCTTAAAATCACATTTAAGAGTAAAATCTTGAAAGCATGATAGTTATCCAGCAAACATTCATACATTCGAATGTAAAAGAATATAACACAGTGTTTGATGTCCTATGAAAGGAGAAGTTTAGTGTGCTAAAAATGTTTAGGTCTCATAATAATGAAAACCTGTGCAATAGACCGAATGTTCATTTTGTAAATAAGACCACAAAATAAAAGACATTTTAAGTCATTTAAACTATCAATAAAGAGGTTAGAATATACAATTTTAAACACAGTATTGTCTTATTTTCTGTTTTAATGGATTCTATCTAGACTTGAGTGGAAACAAGTTTGGTAGGAAATGTTGCCAGCGACAGATGCAAAGCATTCTTCTAACACTTTCAGCTGCTGACTGATGAGTAGGTGTTGGATAGGGCAGTTGAAATGAAAAATGGCTCATTAATCTACCCTATGATTTCATATAAAGCTAACTAAAGAAAAATAATTACTCTCTAGCAAAGTCTCTACTACCTTTTTTTTTGTCTAGTTTTTATACACTCAGTGTACACTTTTTTAATCTTTAGAACGTTACAAAGTCACTCAGACTGGATAACTGCTAAATAATTTAACAGTTTCCTAATGATTATTTACTTTTTCGTGCATTTTCCTGTACCAACATGAAACAAATTACATTTTTGTTTGCATGAAATTTCTACCACTCTTGTGTATACCAATGTTGCATAAATTTTATCACTCACATTTGTTTCAATTGTTCTAGACACACACAGATACTAAATTAACATGGCAAAGAAAACCTCCAGGCTTCTTTCATAAGATATAATAAGTACATTTACTGACAACATAACACACTGGAAATGGGACCTTCTGCAATACTTTCAGCTACCAGCTCTTTGTTTCAATAAATTCAACAGAAAATTAGGCTGACAAATATACTATAATGCATGAATGCAGCCAGGATCAGAAGAGCAACACTTAGCATACCGAGTCAGTCCAACATAGTTCACATAAAAGGGAGAAAACATCATCTGTTAGACAGGACTGCATTCAGCGATGCTTTGCATGACAATGAATTTGTTTTGCCTCAGTGTTTTGCCTTTTAAATGCATTACATCTCAGGGCAAATTATCTTTTAGAGCAGCATAATCTTGTTTAATCTACTACGTCACTTTGCATAAAACCGAGATGCTACCCTCTTGCAGCTGGTCAAAATTCTTTAATTGCTATGCACGCACACAAGAAGCACAATTAAAGTGGAACGGCTGAAGTACTGTACCTTCATTCTAACAGGGAACTGGGAGTAGATTTCTGTGACAGAAGTGACATTGAATATTGAGATTTCCTGTCTCAATGGCTTTTAACAATAATGCTCCTTAAAGTCTCCAGAAAGTCACTTCAAAATTCCCATAAATCCAAGAATATTACAGATACCCAGCCTCTTCTGTATCAAGAAAATAGATAGCAGTTGGATGAAAAATTAACACACACTGCTTGAGTTTTAACTTATCCTGATGTGAGTTGGGGGATGTCATCAACATATATGGTTGAATTTCCCTATAGAAAAAGGGCAATTCTTCATTTACTACCTTAATTTACCTTAATCTCAATTTTGCTTAGCTATCTGCTCTCTGTGTTGACAGAAACAGACAACAGTCTTCCATTCCTGACCTATTTGGAAACCCTCACTTTTCCCCTTCCTCGCTGTTTGGGGAAAGAATATTTATTCTCCTCCCCCATCCACTTTTCGTTTTAAAATGCATCAGAATCTTAGGGTGGAATCACCTCTTCTGCAATCTTCATTCAACAGATTTCAATATTGCACAGAGAAAGAAAACAGAATTCTTACACAGCCAATTATGACTTAAAAGCATTAGGAAAGCTTTAACAACACTTGCTGCCCTATCAGAATCCTATATCATAGGCAGACAAGTTGGGACACCAGCCTGAAGTTCTCCTCTTGCACAAAACAGCCTCAGAATTTGGCACACCTATTGAAGTCTCTCCTGGGAGAGGAAGAAAAAAGCTACCACACACTCCACATGTGTCTTTAGAAAATGGCACCTTTATGGCCTGTTTTTTTTTTTTTTTTAATAAATAGATATTTCTGATTTAAAACCCAATTTCATCACTAATGCTATTAAGTCAATAGAGCTATTTCTTCCTATGCTGAGACATATATGCATATACATGTATTTGTGTGTATAAGTTAATTGTATCCACGTTTTTCAAGACAGGAAAAAACCCAACCCCTGGAGGAAAGAAGCAATTCCGTAAACAAATTAGGAACTGAATTTGAAAACAAAACCTGAACTCAATTGTCATATTTAAGGTTATAAAAAAAAATCATCATTCACATTTATATAAAAAAACAACAACACAAAACACAAACAAAACCATGACACTGGTATCACAGGAGTTTACCACGAAGCCAGAAAACCTATTTCCATCCAGTCTAAAAACAAAAACAACAAAAAAAAAAACAACAAACCTGGAAACAGGCATGCTATAAAAATAACATTTTTTGAGTTACGTCCAAACCTACATACACTTGACTAACACATCTTCATAAGGATATTATTCAGCACTTGAGAATAATGTGGAGCATTGTATTCCTTTTAAAGATAATTATTCTAGGACTGACAGAGAATATCATCTTTCAATGAACACTACTTGCAGAATGAAGCTAGATTTGTGACAGTATTTGACCATGTATGAAGCATTTTATTCCACACAGAGCACCTTAGTATTGTATTCAAGAATCCCCACTGCAATATTGTTTTGTACCATAGGACTCAGAATACAACATTAGAAAACGTCTCTATTTTGTACAACGCTTCTCTAAACACTGCACATTTACACAGTTTATTAAAATCAGCACATTCTTGCAAAATTACATCAACAAATATAACCATGCTCACCTGTCTCCACTGTCAAATATACTTCATAGCATATAAACTATAAGTACATAATGGACAAGAAACCACCCTAGAAATATGTGGTTAGCATGGGAAAGCATCCACCTGTAACGCAAGAATTTTCAAAATCATGAATTCTTATCAATGTATTTTAGAATACATACTTGTAGAATCATTAACCTTAAATTTTACTTTTCTGCATCAAATCTTACACAGCAGAGAAAGTACAGTAACACAAAGGTTGTCACTGTTCATGAAACGCCATGCTTTGGGCTAATTTTTCATTCCTTTCTATTCATCATTCCTTTCTATTCATTCCTTTCTATTCATACTATATCAGTACCTCAGCCAATCCACCAGGGCAACACCTCAGCAATTCCATCCTTTGGATGCCAGTGTTGGCACACTGCTCTCATTTAATAAGTAAACTAAGAATACAGAATTTACAAGTGATTGCATGAAATTCTCTTCCTTCCTTAAATGCTTTCTTTTATTAAAGAGGTAGGTTTGGAAGTACATATGATTACTTCATGCCAAAAGGAAGAAAAGTCATCCTTTCCTTCCCTCAGTATTAAATCCAGATAGCTTAAAAAAAAAAAAAAAAAAAGTACGTACAGACACTCAATCTGTATGATCTGAAATAGATGGAGACTGACTTTCTACATGGTCTGATAGTAATAGGGCAAGGGGGAGCAGCTGTAAACAAAAAAAGAAGGAAGATGACTGAGATGTTAGGAGAAAATTCTTTACTCAGAGGGCAGTGAGGTCCTGGCATTGCTTCTCAAAGTTGTGGGTTCCTCATCCCTGGAGGTGCCCAAGGCTGGGTCGGATGGGACCCTGGGCAGCCTGAGCTGGTGAGGGACAGCCAGAGGGTGGAAACACATGCAAGCTCTATAATTCTTTTCCAGTACGCAATGTATTTAGATGTCATAAATTCCTAGAGTTAACCTAGATTAACGAACTGAAGTAAAATCGACAACACCAGCAATCAGCACCCAGCAAACCAAATCACAGACACTCCACAAGTATTTCCAAATTTAACTATGAAAAAATACCCACAGTGCAAAAATGAAATTCAAATTCTTCTTTAAGTGGACAGTTGCAAAGAACACAAGCTTCAGTGTAATAGCAGTCAGGTACACACAAATACTTGTCCATATTGAACTTTTACGCTGTTTGTGTCTCAGAACACATTCTACATTTATCAATTCAAATACATCCTGAATTACAAGGCACTTTCTTAACAGAGCTAAAATAATGGTAAGCTTCTGAAGGCTGAATCAACCTTAATTATTTATACTTGCTATAACCAAAGCATTAATCAGGAAGTTTTCAAACACCACAAAAAAACCCACAGAACACTTGATTAGGACAACAAGTGACTTTTCCCAGACAATAGCTAAAATCAAAAGCAACTTTCTGTAAAAAGTAACCATACTAATGCAGTAAAGCAGATAAGTCGAAGTTAACAAAACAAGCTGTTAGCACATTTTTTTTTTTCCGTTACAGTGAGAAATTAGCAAGATCTTTTCACACCATTTGACCTCTTAGATTGCAGTTCTGGAGGCAGCCCTCCTGGGATACTCCTGGGTTATGTGCAGGCAGACACTGCCTGTTCTACCTGCTCTGAGTCAGGTTGCACTTAACTGTGCCACATGGATCTTTACTTGCAGTTTTGTTAACACATGTATGACTCTGCAAAGCAATAGCCCCCCCACACTCCTCAGAGATTCTATGTTTATCTTTATTCTTAGAGCCTCTTAACTCATAATTTATTTCCCTTTCTTTCTGCTAAGCTATGCAGCTCTTCCATTTCCTGACTAAACTGAGGGTTTACAATGGTAAGTGTAATCTGCTCCAACGAATACAAATCACGCTGCACTAATAGCAGTTAACAGGTCAAACATGCTGGTATTTCCAGAAGCAATTTCATGCAATATCTAAGGTAGCAGCATGCCCGAAAGCCAAAAATTGAGGCAAGCTCAGATTAAAAAGCCAAAATGTTTCCCTTGTAAGACACACTGACCAAAAGCCACCTGGGAAGTTCCCCTTCTCATTAGTTGAAGGGATCCGCTGAGCCCAGCTCCAGTCCCACAGCACAGAAGAAAGCAGTCATACTTCAGCACTACCATAGGTCACTGAGAGCCAACCAGCCACAAGCTGCAACAGATGGAACAGTGTTGCATACACTGACACAGTCACATTCTGTACCTTATACAAAGTACCTCACACCACACCCAACCCAGTATTTATGAATGGAAAGCACATCTCTTGGCCTTCTGCAGGTAGAAGGAAGGTTTCCCAATACTGCAGCTACAGAAATACAGCTCCCCTTAAGAGTTTTAATCAGCTTCCAAAACAACTAACCCAAAACAATACTGTGTTCATTCCAATCCTTCACTCAAGTCAAACCCGCCTTAATCCTCTTGGTCTTCTTAAATTACAGCCTGGCCAGTAGGCTTTAATTCCTGTCCAGACACAGTCAGAAAACACACATGGAAAATCCAAACAAACATAGAACAAAAAAATTCAGGAAGTCCAATAGTCATGAACAGGCACATGAACTGGGAACTGCAATTACACACTTACCTGGGTATGATACATGAGGCTGGACACAGCCTTATTAGTAAAGGTAGTAATTATTATCTGTCACAAAATCAGCAATGATACTAGTGTTTCATAACAAAGACTGGCTATCAACAGCCTGGGGACACACATACAGCACCATGACACATCCTCCAGAGATAAGTTTAGCATCTTTCATTTCCTGTTGCCTGAAAGTAGGGGAAAGTGATCACAATTTGAATGACAAAGCACGTGCTCAATAATATCACTATCAACATACAGGTACATTGCTTCAAAAGCATTAACATGCCTTATACAGCTTAAGATTGATTTATTATTGTATTCCAGTCAGGCTCTCTTGTGCCATTCACTGGTCTATTAACCAGCAACATAGTCAAAGTGGAAATGGATCCAAAACTCCACTATTAACTTCGCAGTATTTGGTGGGAATACCAATGATACCTTTCAAAAATCTCTGTTATTCACACCATCCTCTGTGGACTACGTTCCCCCTCTCCCATCCACACTCACTTTACTCGTTCCACCTCAACATGCACTCTGCTTCCATCAGAATGCTCACTTCCATCTTCACTGACCTGACAGCCCCAGACACTACCAGAAACACAGTTTACAACTGCACAGAATAGAAGTTCTAAGAACAAGTTGTATTTTTCTTTGCAACTCACACTCTGAACAAAGGAGCATGCCAGACAACAAGGCTGTAAGCAAACCTTTTCCAAAAAGCACCACTTTTATTTGGTGTCATTTTTTAAGTCACAGCCCAGACGTGATAGCTTAACTGCATGTGCACAAACTTGCCCTGACAGTTTAAGAGACACAACATACCTCTCAAGAACCTGTGGCATTACACATTCTTATTTACAAATTTAAAGAAGAGATTGAAATTTACGAATTGAACTGCATTTAAATCTTGAAGCCTCTTATACAGATTGCCATACTAGTACAATGAACAGGATTTCATATTCCTTTTGTAAAAGCAATACCCATGAGATAAGAATGCTGCAGCCTAATTTTAACCTATGTGAAGAGCAGTACAGCTCAGGTACTGAGAAACTGGGTTCTTTATTGCCAAGGAACACTAACACACTGTATCAAGAGGAAAATGACAGAGAAAAAAAAAGTCTTATCCCTTGACATTTTCACATTATTTCACACTGTTCTACCTAACATTTCAGTGATCTATAGGTGTTTCACTGTCAACTTTGAGAACAGGACAGTAGTATGCATCACATTTCAAAAGTGCCTTTTCTTTTTAAACAAGCCTTCAGAGCAGTTTCTTGTAACCCACAGATCAGTAAATATGAGCACATCTGGAAAACTCTACCTTAAATCTATGAGGTACCACAAGAAGAATACACTGGCGTATGCTAACAAACACAGACAGTAGCTAAATAAAGATAATAAATACCAAATTAGTGAGAGACGACACAGCAATTGTTACCTCTTTTCGATCACAGACAGCACTAAATATAATTCTATATGATCACAGGGCCTCAAAATCGACAAAAATAAAATATGACTTCACCAGAAAGATGCAACTCTGTCTACTCCATGCTCTGGAAAACTTATCAATAAGCAGGGATAGATCTGGCTGCCTTCTCCCAACACAAAGAGCTTTGTTTGCATGAAGAAGAGTCCTCACTGAGGACAGAAAACTGATGTTTTGTAAAATAAGTAAATAAGAGAGCAAATATTCTGCTTTTATATGAGATAGGTGAATTTACTTTCACATAAACCCTCCTGGGCTGAAAAGGCTCAGATATTTCCTAAACTGACTGCCAAGAAGGTAACAGACTGAAAGCCTCTTTGCATATGCAAGTATTTGCAAGTTTGCATATGCTAATATTTAATATATGTGTTTTCAGATACTTTTAAGTATCAGAGTAGAGATGCTTCTGTCTCATGCTCACAATCCCTCATAAGAGTCATTTTGATTTAGAAAGACATACCTTTTAAAGCTGGCAGTTTTTGAAGCTCCCTGTTATTGCTGACATTAAACCTTGATGAACTCTGACGCTTTTCCTTTTTCAGTACTGTCTGGGGTGCTGGTACTTTGATTTTAGATAGCTGTGCTGGGGGAGGAGTGCTGTTTGATTTTTTGTTTGACACCTGTTTAAAAAGAAATGAAAACAGTTAATTGTAGTTGGACATGGAGCATTTTTTGTTGTTGTTACAGAAATCACATGAAATAACCTTTTAATCAAAATGTCCTATTTGTCATCCCCTGAATGCATAGATGTTTTGTTCACTATGTATATTGTTTCTGTAACACTCACACAGATGAAAATTAATCATTGTTACATGCACTCATCCATTTATTCAGTTTCCTGCCAACCAAAGAGACATGTTCTAATGGAGTGTCTCAGTTACTCCCACCATCAGTGCAAAGAACCCAGGTCTTCAAGGCATTTGGCTATCTGACTTGAGCTTCAAAAGAATCAGGACCCTGTCTATTTACAGCAGCTGAACTTTACACTGCCCATTTGTACTGTGCCTTGATGGCAGAGCCCTACCTTGGCCAGGGTATTCAGGCTTTGATAGAAGTTTACAAAGTTAAAAGGAATGAGTCTTCTTATTGTAGCTGATAGTTAGGAATCTTCAGCAGCTTCTAAAACATACTTGTAGCAGTTTACTGCCTATTCACAACAGGTGTCTTTTACTGTAGTATTTCTTACCAAATTTTCACTGTACCTCTGTATGAATTAAATAACAATGAGAAGAAAGTATCGTTTTGCTCCATTTCCCAGATCGTGAAAGTGCTCTCACTCAAACTAGATAAAATGCACCATTAACAAAAGCTTGTCAGAACTTGTGATGTTACTTTTCTCACTCCTTTTTTTTCCCCAAGTAGGAAAAGCAGGTTTAAAGTGCACAACAGTTAACTGTTTTTAAACATGAATAACTTGGCAAGGCACTTCACAAGAACAATACATCTAGAAATAATTTACAACAAAAACATAACAGGTAAGTGAGAAACTTTACTGCAGGTATTGCAGTTTGGTGGTTTTGGTTTTGCTGTTTTGTTTTGTTTTTTTTATAACAGGATCTTAAATTGATGTAGAAGCTTTTCAAATTCGCAAGCTATTTTACACTGCAGCAAACTACTGAAAAGATACCTCAGCACTTCTCTCTTACAGGAAGAGAACACATCCTCCCTTTCAATAAGTGCCCATATGATAAGAAATAGAAAAAATTGGACAGGAATGGGATTCAGGGTGGAAATCAATTTGCAATGCTGCTATTTCAGCATTTCAATAGATTTAAATATAACAGATATGAAAGCTGTGTTTCAATCACCAAACACTTGCATAGAAATGTATCTAAAACAGAAATCCCTTTTTGTGTTCTAAAGAGGAATAGAATTTCCAGAATAGCTTACTCATTAGCAATTTCCATATGGTCTGTGAGTGAACACATTTGGTGTGCATAGAAATGTTACCACACCACCATTTAGAGAGTCTAAAGGTAGATAGATTGAAGACATTTTATGCAAACCTTTATCTAGTAGCAAATACTCTTTAACTGGCAGAGAAATATATATATATATATAAAAAGAATACAGTACTGTATGTAATAGAATTGTTCAACCGTTGAAAATGACTGAAAGCAACATTTAGTTCTCATTAAACATCTAAGATTCCCATTCTGCAGATTTACTATTAAAAGAGCAAAAATACAGAACAAATAAGGGAAAAGACACAATTCACTGATCACAAGTTATCAAAAATATACTCCAGACTTCCAGTAAAAATGGTGCAAGTTGGTAAGCTAAAGGCATTCACGTTAAGTAATACCCACTACCTTGCATTTTTTATTTTTAACTATTCCTCTAAATGCTGAAAATTTTTGCTGATATACAAGTGATCCGTGAAGTAAATTGTACCCCTTAACTCAATTAAAAAAAGCATTCTAAATTATCGAGTGACTAAGCAGAAGGAGAAGTAGCACTAAAAATTAGGAAGCAATGATTTGCAATGCATTACGCAATAAAAGCTAATTACAATCTATTATGAGCACTATTACTATACAAGATTCTGTACTTCCAACGTTATGCTTGAGCTTAATGTTGTTTTTCTGAACTGGCCATCTTCCATTACCACCTGTTTTTTCTTCATTACTTCAAACGGGAAAAGTGACCTCCTTGTTTCCCCGACTCCCAAGCAAATTCTCAATTGTGAATTAACAAGTACTCACTTGTGCCTGCACACAGGCCACGGTATATTAAGGTAAGTCACTCATCAGGAAACCATGTATTCTGAATTGCAGATAAATCCTAAAATTAGCCAAAAGTGGTTATTTAAAAGGATGGACAACATTTCTAAACAGAGGCATTGAAAGAAGGCATTTTTTGTTCCTATGGCAACTTCTCATCTTGCCGTGATGGCTCCACATAATTCCAGCCCTGAATCACTGGGCAGTTCATCCAACAGCTGCTGCCCTTTTTTCTACCATCAGCCCCAACTCCCTGTGTTTCAGTCATGCTCCCATCGTTCAGCCATCGCACATCAGAGAGCTACCAGAATAACTTACAGTTCTTGGTTATGTGAAGACTATGCTACGCAGCCATGACTGACAACTTCTGCATGTGGCAATAAATGCTCTCAAGACAGCACCTGCCTCCAAAACTGACATATAACCAGTGTTTGCATAGAAAGGCACCTGAAGAAGTGACTTCAATTTAGGCAGAATATTACAGCAATCTCAGCCATCCTGCCTTTTATTTTCTGCTTTAAGAAGCTGCAAGCCTAATGAGAACAACGCCGGCTACTTCACATTTTAAAAACACAAAGATGCTCATTGGTTCCTAATGAAGACCCATTCTCAGTTTCTTCCCCCCAGCAACCAAACTACTTCAGAAAACCACAGTTCCTGCGGAAAACTGACTGACATTTGGCTATGAAGAACAATACAATTGTTTGACAGTAGAACAGTCAAATCAGAGATACATCTTTATCAATTCTCTTTCAGTAATTAAAATGGGAAATACCTGTTCCCACCCTTGTTCCGACAAACAGCTCCCTTCCACCCAAATGTTTGCATATTCTCATTCAACTCAAAGTGGCTGACAAACCTAAAAATGCATAGAAATGACTCTGAAAAGTCACCAGACTGAGAAACTGTTTATGTAGATCATAATCCAAAAACAACCTCCACATTTTCTGATCAATTTAGCTTTTTAAGCCGGTGCTTCACATATTTTGATGAACATTAAGACAATCACGACAAGTATGATTCTGACTCCCACTTTTAATAATTAAAAAAAAACAACCAGAGCTTATGCTTCTCCATTCCCTTGGATAGGCTTAACATTAATTCAAGAAAGAAAGAGGTTTCTTGTCAGTAACAAGCACTCAAGATGGATTGCCCTTGCATCCCTCCTTCCCTTGTGTCACAAAACAACTAAGGTTAGCAGGGCCCTTGGGGTCCACCTGCTCCAGTCCCTGATCAAGAGGGTGAGCAAGACACATTCAGGCAGCTCTTGAAGATCTTCAAGGAAGAGATTCCACAGCACAGATTCCACTCAGGCAGCCTGTGCCAGTACTTCATTACCCACACAGCACCAAAGTGCTGTCTGATGGTCAGAAGGAACCTCCTGTGGTCCAGTTCATGCACACTCCTTATCTTGGCACGAGGCAACACTGAAAAGAGTCAATCTGTCCTCTTTGCACTACCTTCCTCCACATTTTAAAATACATTGATGACATCCACTTTCCCCATCCTCCTCTTCTCCAGACTGAGCAATCCCAGCACTCTCAAGCCCACCCTCATAGAAATGCTCCTGTCTCTGCAAAGATCTCAAACAACTGCCTGACAGAACTCCTCATGCATGAAGAATAACATTATTGTTTTAACAGCACTGCTTTGAACATAGTTTATCCTCCTGACTGCCGGATGCAGGTGCATATAGATCAGGGCACAATGCTATGCTATGACCAGACAAAAAACCAAGTGGACAAAGCATATCTCCAGTTACAGCCAGTTTTACTTCTTTTAAAGTGATTATCACCAATCAGCTCACTTTATTTTGGACAGTCACCTAAGACAAGAGAGCAGGAGCGTACTGGGAGCAGGAACACAGATGCATCCTGTGTCTTATGTCAAGAAGTTTCTTCATAAGACTCAAGACACATTCCCTCATCGACAGTCCCTCAAACCACCAGTATTCAAACCACTTTATCAAACAGGCAACCAGAAAAAATCTGTCTGACGTCACTTTTCAAAGAACAGTGACTAATAATCAAATTAGAACAGAACATACAAAGCCTTGTGGCTCCACAAAACCCTAACGGATGCCAAGACAAGTCTAGAATAAAGTAGCAAGCTTTCATACTTAGTTATGAGATAAAGCAGTCAGAGGAAAAGTAGGAATTTGAAGATGACGATGGATGCACCTGCCAATCAAGATTTAAAAGACTGAATGACTTAAAAACTAGTGACAAAGAAGAGATCACCTCCTAAGCACAGGGAATGAGATACTCTGTCTTCTTCCCTGATGATAACACTGAAATAGGCAACATCCTGTATGGTGCTTTGTGATACATATCTGGTTAGCATTAGCCTGCAAATCTCTCCCCTCTACTGAGCAACGTAATTGAATTCAAGTTTGAATAGGCACATTTACCAACCCAGGATAAAAACAGCATGCCAAGAAGAATCTTTATGAGAATTCTGGAATCCAGGGTTTACCTACTGAAACTTCTGTATCTGTTACCAAATGATTAAAGCTCTGTGAAATCCATGTAAACAAGGTAAAAAGCAGAATGGTCTTGATAAGAATCAAGATCTTGAACCTGAGATAAAAGGAGAATGCTTACATTAATGCAGAATTAATCCCTCTCTTCTTTTTCATTTTGGTACAGTAAGTAGTCTCCATGGATTTATCTGTCATTAGAATAAACAGAGGCCTGATCTACAGCACCCAGAAGAGCTCAGTTCTTGCCAAGCAAGCCTCAGAAGGGGTGTTAAGAGCACTTTGGATTACATCTGAAAATATACTTACACCAAAAATGAAATACAATTTATTGAAACTAGGCAAGGAACTAGAAAAAATATGAAAGACATTTACGACTTCATCTTCAAAAATGTGTGACAGTCCAATTTGTAATTAAAATAATCTGGCTAAGAGGTAGAGGCCAAATACACGATCGGTGTAATTAAGCTGAGAGTCTAAACTTAATTTAGTCTCTTGAGATGAGAACTAAAATCAAAGATCAAGAAGTCAGAATGGGTGGAGAATAGCTGAAATCTAAATACCATTCTGATTTTCCCCTCTGAATAACTTCAAAGCAGCATGAAAATCTCCAAACATTCCAAGCATCTCAAACTGCCTCAGAGCTCTCTCCTTCGCAGGTCTTCATTTACTACCCCTATGTTTGCGCTGGAAACAGGGTCAGGCCACATCTGACACATGGCACAGCAGCAAGCAACTCGATAATTATACCTACAGCATACCTACAAGAGCCAGGCTGGTGGCATAGGATTAGCAGCCAGCACTGAGGAAAGAGTAACAAAATTCCCCCTGGGGTCAAAATTCCAGATGTTCTACCATCCTACAGTCAGGTCTATCAGGTTTCCCAGATCAAGCAATTTCTGTGTATCAATTCACCAGTCTTAATCAAAAAACTCTGCACTGATATGTTGAAACTGAGAATGCATGGTCTTTTTTCTTTTTTGTACAGTAATTGCTTGGCAATAGCAACAGTCTTCACCCTGAACTCCACACACAACAATTGAGCTCCTTCCTCTGAAAGAACAATACACTGCTGCTCACTGCAGTCACCAATGCAGCCACACTTTCAGATATACGGCCAACAGTAAGCTATTCTGAAGCTAAAGCATATGAGTAAATATATGTTGTGGACAACAGTTGTATGTAATACTCTCACTATCATTAGCATGTGTAAGGTGTGCTGTCCTCATTCCCTCAGGCTATTTCCCACAAATTCTTGGGTACTGTATTATTGCCCATTGAAAGAGAACAAGCACTGGTTCCCTGCCTACTTCTGACTAAGCCTACATTTATTTATTTATTTATTTAATAAAAAACTTTTAATTAATAATTTAATAATTTAATAAGAAACTTTTAATTAAGTGGTGGTCTTCTCTTGGGCATCCGTACAGATCCAGAGACTGCAGTAAATAACAGTCCACCACCACGTTTACACATCTCCACGTGGCACATCTTGAAGTACTGTTATGATTACCTTGAGATGTTTCTTAAGTTGAAATTCAATGTGCTTTCCAGAAGGACAAGATCAGACGAAAACTGTTACAGCAATAAAGACAGTGCTCAGAGCTATTAAGAAAGTCTGCAATAATTAAAATTCATGCCCACCAGGACGTGGCATGCCAGGGCAAGTGACAGGGACAAACTTGGTATGATCTTAAACCTCAGTATCTCCAATCTGCAGAGACTCAGTGCAAACCATATGCACCTCAGAATAGGTTCTTAATCGCCTAGACAAATAAAAAGGGACATTGCTCCATCAACAAAGAGTTGAAGAAAAGCAAGTAAACCACGTGCTTTATGGCACCAATTTTAATGGCAAACAGTTGTGAAGTTTTGATTTTATCGAAGATTTGCACCACTGCGTCATTAATACTCACTAGTTTCACAGGCTCAAGAATGTTTCGACAGGCAGCTTGGGAGAAGCCTCTAAAGACCCTGCTTTTGGTGCTGGGAGCTTTGGTTAGTTTCTACCAGACTACATTTCAATTTCTACTGTTTTTCCTTAAAAGGATCATTATCAGAACGATTACTAGACTGCCCTGTGAAAACAATAATTGCAGCTGCCTTTCCAGCAAGTATGCTCATTATTCTCTCAGTGGTCAGGACATACAGGATAGTGCAGTGATTGCTTACATTTTTATTTGCTAAGATGGCAAGAGCTGCACCATCAAGCTTTGAGGATCCACGGTATCATATTAATAAAAGAAAAGATTAGTTTTCAACTAGGTAACAATGAAGCTTATACATTTTAGCACACTAATCAGTGTTCACTGAATTACACTGAGGTACCCATTTAGGAACCGTGATTTTGCATTTATACATTGCAGCAGTACTGCTAGCTGCTCTTGATGAATAACCCTGGAGTGCCACCAGTGTTTTGTCAGATGTGACATGAAGTTTGCTGACTGGCCTCTGTGACTGGAAAGTTCCCCATGAACAGTGAGTCTTCACACTCAAGCAGTGCACTAGGGCAAGTTCTACACACAGATCATTTTTAAAAAGACTGATCCACAACTTGCTTGCAAGAAAGGCAAAAAGAGATTCAGCATTTATTTATCATAACAGGAAATACAAGTAAAACTTTGTTAAGTGCTTACAAGCCGCTAAAATGTGATCTTCTAAGGACTTGTATCATCCGAGCTTTGTTGCAATACACTTGCCTTGCAACACATCAAACCAACACTGACAATTAGCAAAGGTGTCTCAGCTCAGTGAACTGCAACCCTCAGATTCTTGCAGTCTAACAGTAGTATCTAAGTATCAGCAGCGTGGGTTTGTTTCCATTTCCTCCTTGTAAACCTAATTTTTTAACTACCTTACTCAAACTGCCTTTGGTTGCTTCTGGTCAGCAATCAGATCTGCAAGTCTGAGGTTGCGGAGGAACACAATTTTGGCAATTGTGATGGGGTACCCATTGATTCAGACTAGGCTTACTCATGCTGGCTTACATCTGCTGAAACACCACCAGCAAGCATGTAGTGCTTCACGTGCATAAACAGCAAGGCAACATTTATTTCTTAATGCATTTTCTATAATGAAACTTCAAAGAAACAAATGGCCCAGAAAAGTCAACTTTGTTATTTGCAACCATCAGATTATTTTATTAAAAACAGATAAGGCCCTAAGTATTATTTCAGAACATTTATAAAAAAATAGAGATGAAGAATCTGAATAAATGATGGCCTGCTTTAAATTACATTAATTTTCAATTTCAAATCTTAATATCTCTCTCCACCACTTCCAACTTCCAAAAACAAAAATCTAAAGAAACAACATACTTGAGGGCTCTCTCCCCACAAAGATATTCACACTACATATATATACACACATACAAAAACCACACGAATTCATTTGCATTAAGACCTGAGCCTCTATAGTCTGCTGTAAATTCTAAGTAAAGCTACTGATGAGCTAAAGCTACTGCATACATATATATTGCTTTACCAATAATATCTATAATCTTGTGTCCCTTTATCTGTTTATAATTAACTTCTCACCCCATATACTCATACTGAAACTAACACTAAGATATCAATAAATTTGGGAATAGGAGGTGAGGAATGTTTTTCTTTTTCTTTTTTTTTAAAGAAGTGCAGGACTGCTTTAACAGTATCAGATAGTGCATCTTCCTAGTCAGTATATAGCACCTCACTTTGTTCTAAGGCTGTATTTTCTTGCTGCACTGAAGCACTTAACTGTTAGACCAACTGTTTGACCAACCATGGTCAAAAAAACATTTTCAGATTAAACACTGTCTTCTTTGTAAGTACTAGGCACACCAGTTTAAGGAGAAAGAAGCAAACAACAACAGAAACTCAGTCACAGCTTAGTTTAAAGCCCCATTTTTGCTAATGTAAGAAGAAAAATCCAAAATAGCTCACAACAGCTCTGAGAAACAGAACATCTAAAACTGTTTTTACAGCAGCTCTGTGATTCAAATTTGAGATATCCAGTTGTTCTTAAAAATCAAATTTATTTCTTACCATTAAACTATCTTCTCCCAAATTGAAGAAAGCCAGTTGCCAAATAAATTTGAAGCACTGCATGGGATTCACTCCTCAAAATACTGTCTATTCAGCACACAAGCTCAAATATACCTCTTTTTAAAAGAAGTATGCTTCTACGAAGAACAATAATAAAGAAGAATCTTATACCTGAAAGATCCTTATTTCAGTGCATCCAAAAATGTGATGCCTCTGAGTGACAGCAACTGCCCATCTGGCAATAATGGAGAGAGCTTAAGAGACAGTCACTTGACATGTAACAAACATATACACATACACAGAATCACACATAAGTGTAAGTTAGACAATTAAATTAGGACAGTCTCAGCTGATTAAATGAACTTTCTGACACTGGAAGTTACTTTCAGAAATCATTTAGGAGCAGTTCTATTACTGATGAACTGCTGGATTTCACTGCTTTTATCTACTCCTTGGTTTTGTCTCAACATTAGGACACTTCTTCACACCACCTCTGCTAAGAAATCTATGCTACACAACTAACATCGTTTCTACTTCTCCCCTTTTTTACATATTACTTTTAGGGAAATTAGTAAACTAACTGAAAAGAGATTGCTGAGAGGTGGTGGTAGGCAGAGGCATGCTCACTACTTAAATAGGTAACTTGTTTATTTTTTTCAATTTCAAAATTGGTTTCTACAGTGATAATCACCTAACATTTAGAACATGTGCTGTCAATAAATAAAGTCATTTCTTGCATGCATGGCAAGGGAATTGGCCAACAGTTTATATTTTATTACACTTTGTATGAAAAAAATTAGAAAAAACCTTTTCAAGTAGAAAGAAACCAAGCAGGGCAGCACATCAGAACGACAATACAGTAACACACACACTCATTACTCAAAGCACATTAGCTTTCTGTTTTCCAGCAGAGGAACCTGAAGAAAGAAGAATTACATTTCTGTTCTTCTTTGTTCAAAGTCACCAAGCCACCATTCTGTTAACCAAAAGTAGTGTTTCCCTGCTACAAACATCCAGATAAAAAAAAAAAAAATGTATAAAACCATGAGTTCAGATGCTTTCATGCCTTCTCAAGCGAGTGCTGTTAGACCTAGAAGAAGCTATCACTCTGTCACCTGTTACTGTGTCGTATGAAGGGTCACCAGCTACTCCTGAACCTTTCATCTCCTGGGTGAACCTCAGCAATTTGTCATCCAAGTGTTCCCAAACCATTCCAGTGCAATCAGTTCAATTTCAGCACCAAGCAGGGAGCAAAATTATGATCCAGACAGTGATCCACATTCAATGTACTCCAGCTGAGGCACGTTAAGTATTAGAATCACTTTAGGTGCTTGTGATTTTGCAGCTACAGCCAGCACCAATGTCAACCAACCTGTGTTCCCTGTAGCAATAGATAGCATCAGTGAGAAGCACAAGTTTTAGCACATACATTCCCACAGGTGAAATACACAGAAATAAGAGTCCATGTGGTTCAGATCTTAACTTTCTTTCTCTGTGGTTTGTACTTGAGAACTATTAATACTGTAATGTAAGAAACTTTTTTTTTTTATTAAAAAAAAATTAGGTTTTTGCTAGAGAGGCAAGGATAACATTTCCTGACAATCACTTACTGTTACCAAACCTTTTCCTTCCCACAGGGATCCACAAATCACTCAGTGCTGGCATAATCACCACCCACACCTGGGCATCTCCCTTCAGTGTGTGTTCTGACTACAGGCTTTGGTCACTGGTAAACAAATCCCTGAGCACTTTACCAGAGTAAGACTCCATCCCTTCAGAGTGCCACAATATGTAACAGATTGTCTTTGTTCCCAACCTGAAGACAAAATACTCTGGACTACTACTGAAGTATAAAGCTATTCCTAAAGGAATAGATTCAAAAGTTTTGGCAGTGATTTACCCTAATTCATGTTACTAACAGGCAACAAGCAAATGTCAGATGTAAACAATCATATTAGCTTTTCTTTCAAATGTTACAAAACAATATGCGAGATTGGAAAGTGGACTAACTGCATCTGGTTACAAACACACACGGTAGCCCCTCCATCCCTATGTACACTGTACAGTTCTGGTGGTTCCATCACGAAAAGTATTACAGAACAGAACAACTTAAGATATGGAAGTCCCATCACTCAGGCGAGTTTAAACAGGGCTTGGAAAAAAAACTTTTTTTTATATTATATTTAGATAATATAAAAAAAAAAGTCAGTTAAATCACTAATAACATGAAAACAGTTTTATACACCTCAGTTAGGCAATCTTCTAAGACACATACTAGCTTAAAGAAAGGATGGATGACCACCCATCTACTCAGTTTTTAGTTACAACTGAAACTCGTTTCTTGAATAGCAGCTACTAACCACACAGAATACCAGGTAATGTGGATCTCTGGTCTCATCTAGCATGGCTTTTTGTATTACATCAAGTAACCAAGGCGCAGGTAATAGGAGAAGAATCGACTTTCTTTTTTTCTCCCCAAATCTCTGTTTGGTGGGAACACTGGAAACAAATAGATGAGCAAGACAGATTTGTTTTTAAATACAATGACAATGAAATGCTTTGATACGTAAACAAAAAAGTATTTATTTCAGTAGGTCACTTACACAAGTATGTATAGAAGCTCTACTGTAGCTGCAGTGTGCACTGACACTGAAATTTACAAAGGGCCACAAGCACCAGCTTAAGTCCCTTACATTCCCCTTCAGCAAGGGATGCCTACCAATAAAACCTGGTATGATTTCAAATCGCTTCTCAGACTTGCTGAGTAGCTTCACTCAACCAAAATCTCATCTCCCTGACCACAAATCAGGATAAACACTTGTTTGTTCCTATAAACTATTGAGATCTGTTTATATTTTCATCTACAGAAATCCAAGGCACAATGAATTTAGTTTACTGTTACAAATTTAGTCAAATTGTCTATAAATAAAGTATTTGTGGGACACTGCTGCTTGTGCTGCCACCTGTTCTTCGAGCAGCATACAGTTTCTAGTCTTTATGATCTGCCACTTGCATTATATTAATACCCATTAAACCTAATTTTGCTGAAAAAATGACATGAACCTCTGTACTTCTAAATCTAGAGTCTAGAAGAGGATCTTAAAAACCATGTTAAAACACTGGTACAGGGAAACACAAGGACAATCTTTGTTAAAGAAAAAAAAACCATCAAAAACCCGTATTAATAGTACATTCCAGAGCACTGCTGTTTTTGCTGCACTTCACTGTGCTAAGGAATAGTTTCCCTTCTGCACACATAAGTGTCAGCTGACATACACCTTGGTTACAGCCAGCCACATTAGAATGTGAACTCCGTGTTACTACTTCTGTGCAATTATTCTATTAATTAAGTTAATGAGTCAGGCACCGAGGTATTCAAAACTGTCTGGAGACAAAACAGTGCCCACTGGGAATGGCAGTATATGTACCAGTCACATTCTCATCACTGTTTGGGTCCCCTTCCCACTCTGCCCCCACTCACACAATAACCAAGCATCGTCACAGACTTCAGCAAACTGTACTTTCACATTGGGAAGGCCAACTGAAACAGAAAAATGCATGACCAATATGACATACTCTCCTGTTGAGATTAATCTCTTGCACATTCTGAATATTAAAAAAAAAGCTTTATTTGAAACTATGGAAAGGAATCTAGATAGGCGTTTTCAGTTAACATTTACACACTACTGGTTTTCTGTGGCAGCTTTACACTGTCCTTGAAGGAGCAAGAAAATCAGTTTTGGTCTCAGCAGCACATTATTCAGAAACACAAGAAAATGAATTGTCAACCAACACACAGTAAAGGTACCAGTAATCACAAACTTTACAACTGCACAGGAGCCAAGATTACAGTCAAGAAGTAATCCTCTTTTTTAATGCCATAGCACTATACCGTTAACTACAGAGCACATGTCCATTTGCACTGTAATGAACATATACATCCAGCTACTATTCTGATTGTATTCCAAGTGATTTCTCCCCTAGCAGCCAGGACAACAGCTCTTTTCACTGAAACTCAATCATTTTTATAACTGAACTTGCAAAAAAAAAAAAAAAAAAAAAAAAAAAAAAAAAAGAAAAACGAAATCCACAAGTTTTCATAACTATATCAGCTGATGTCAGTAGCATATATCCTTTCTGCGCAATAAAGGAAAACTCATTTAGATGAGTTGCACTAGAAGGAACAGACTTCTGCAAGACAAACCCTTCCATCCCCGCCCCCCCCCCCCCCCCCCCCAGTACACCAGTAATCACGTGGGGGATGGAAAAAATGGTAAAGCTGGATAAGCATCAGGACATACAGTTTAGAGGATGAAATATACATAAACTTCTCAGCGCAGCATTTTCTGCTCAGGCTGGTATTAACACTGGAAAGTAAATAAACAGTGTATTTCCAAATGAAGCAAATCTAGTAATTCTGGGTTTCCAGATTAACGTGAGAGAATGGGAGCGTGTAATGAGTTAACTGAGCCCTTCCAAATAACTGCACCTCGCTGGTAGGCAAAACACACAGGAATGCAGAAGGAAAAAATACTGCAGCAACAGTTGTGAAAAATCAATAAAAAAAAAGCAATATTCCACTGTATACCGAGATACAGAAATTAGACAAAAAAACTGGATGCCTTTGATTAAGAATAAGATCTCCTGATAATCTAACAGGTAACTGACAACGCTTAACTGGAACACTAACATTAAGAGTTTATGAGAGAAGAGCTCCAGGAATTACAGAGAATGACAAAAACCACAACAAGAGGCTAGAAGACAAGACCCAAACCTCACAACAAGACTAGAAAATAAGAAAGATGTACTCCCCACAACCAAAGAGGAAACAGATGTGTGATTAAGACCATAGCAAGCACGCAGTCTCTCAGCCTACACAAAATTAACTTCCTCAAAAGGACCTTCTCTCGAGTGTTAGAGGACTTTTTAATCAAATACTAAGTCAGTTGTTACAGAACCACAAAAGAATCACAACAAAAACGTAACCACCTAGAAAAACTTCAAGTGTTCTTCAACTATCTTCACAAACTTGCCTGGAAAGACTACACGCTTAAGTAACACTTACTTCATGTTCTTGGTTTTCTTGTCCATCTTTGCCGCTTTTTCCACTTTTGCCCGATTTTGCAGGTTCCTGAAAAAAAAAAAAAGAAAGTTCAGTCTTAGTTATGATAGGTAGACTTTAAAGTTGAGATGCTTGGTTTTCCACACAACCAGGAATATTAAAATTGATAGGACCAGAAAGGATATTGTTTTGCTGGAAGACCTTAATACCGAACCCTACAAAGTTGCTTTAAAGATTCTTCATCTTCAGGAACGTTTTAGAGTTATATTTACGCCTCAAAATTCACCAATAAGGTGCTCAGATATTGGGTTTTACTATATAGCTTAGAACAGACAAAGAACAAACTGATTAGAACCACGTCTAAGAATTTCACCTTGCTGCCTTTGGGTTTTAGCCTCAGGGGTATTGAGGGGTATTTCCACCTTGAAAAAGAAATCATCAGAACACACATTTTACACTTCATTACTGTGTCTGCTTTAGATTGTTTATGCACTAGGAATCCACGTAGTTTTAAAGTAGGCTCACCGCTCAGATTCTCCACTCCCTGCACAGCACCCACAGCCTATTTGTAAGACTTGTCTTTTCTAAGAAAAGCAAAGTTCAATGCGTTCAGTATCACAAGTGCCAAGGATATTGGGGAAAAAAGTTAAAAACCAAAAGCAACACCAAGTCACAACACCCATTTAACTTTTAAGCATTACTGAAAAGCTAATAACCAGGCAGAAGGCAAACAAAAAGGGCTTAGCGGGACAACAGCTGGATGAGACAGGCTCTATATATAACTGCTCCTGCTCTCCCCTCATTCCCACGATGGCTAACTACTTATCACAGAGTGCAATCCAGTTAACTTTATGCAGGATTTACAACTTTTCGGATACTTCCACTTGCAGGAGCCCCTCCTGCGGCTAACAAACCAACCGCTCCCGGTCACTGGGGCAAAGCCACATTCATCCCAGCCCACGGTCAGGGAGAGGGGGACGGGAAGGCCCCGCTGAACGCTCGCAGCGATTTCCCCAAACACAAATCCATCCTCCATGCGGCCAGGGTCGCCCCCCCCCCCCCGCTCCCAGCACCAGCACAGCCGGAGCCACCTCTCCCCGCTCACTCTTCCGCCAGGCACAGCTCAGCGCACGCTTCCATCCCCTCCCTCCGCACTCCCCCGCACGCCAAACCCACGGCTTCTCCCTTCCCCCCCCGCCGGCCGCCCCCAAGCCCTACACACCCGGGCCGAGGTGAAGCGAGGCCAGGACCCCCCCTTGCAGCCGCAGCACCCCTGGCTAGGCCCCACGGGAGGGGAAAGGGGTAGGGGGGGGCGCGGGGGGACGCCCCCTCCCCAGTTCCCGGAGGCGGCAGGGGGGGCCGCGCACCCCGCGCTCCCCCCGGCAGCACGGAGCTCCCCGCCACCGCTCTCCCTGCCCCGTGCCGCTCCTCCTCCCCGCGGGGCCTCTACACCCTCGCAACCACCCCGCGGGGCCCGACCTCCCTTATCCCCCCCCCCCCCCCCCCCCCCCGCCTCTCCCCGCCTCACTTTCTCCTTCTTGTTTTTATTCGGCATGGCCTCTCCGCGCGCCGCAGCCGGACACGCGCAACCCCCGGCGGCCCCGCTCGGCGCTGCGCCCGCCCCGCGCTGCCGCTCCCCCCCCCGGCTCCCGGCGGCGGCGGCGACGGCGGCGGCGGCCTCAACCTTCCGCCCGCCCCCTTCCTCCTCCTCCGCCCGCGGAGAGAGGGCAGCCGCCCGCCCATTGGCTGCCTGCGTCACGTGAGCGGCAGCTCCGTAGCGTCACCCGGCGGGCGGGGCGTGTGGCGGCCTCCCGCCCGCTGTCACGGCGCGGGGCGGCGGTGGTCTGGGCTGCGGCCTGGGGGCGAGCCCCGAGGGGCGGGCGCCCTGTGAGAGAAGCGACCCGGGGGCTGCACCGCCGCGCTCAGGCCGTGGCTCGTTGGCACCTTTGGGAGCTCTCCCCTTCGCCGAGGGGCAGCCCTGGGGGTACCCAGCAGGGGAAGCCGATGTGCGAGGAAGGAAATAAATAAATACTGTTTAAAAAGTTAACGCATCCGAAGCGCGCTGGTCCTTCGTACAAGTTGGCTGTAGTTTCCCTGTTCGCTTGCAGGCTGTGTTGCGTTCGTCTTTGCCCGCTCTTTGTTTTCGGGTGCGTTTCTTAATGATGCCCAGCCGTTTTTCAAAAAGTCGCTCTTGAAACTCTCGAAAGCTGCGATAGAGAGCTCAGAACGGCCTTAGCCAAAAGGAGGAAGGTGCGTGTACTTCAGCTGAAGTTACAAACTGTAGTTACCACGTGGCCCCACTGAGCCGCAAGTTATCCCCAGCTGAGGGAAGAGCACAGGTTATTAATCTTCCTAATAACAGCAACACATGAAACAGTTTATATTGGACGTGCCTATAAAGTGCTAACTGTGCTGTGCTGCTAAAGGACTGAAAAATTGCAACTTTACAAACAGCAGCAAAAATGAGAAATCCATCTCCTTTCATACTCAGCTGGTATAGTCAGCCCTAGCCAACAGCATCTATCAGCTATCCTAAACTGGAAGGGACCAAGAAGGATCATCAATCCGTTTATATCCACTATATTTGAACGTGTTGCTTTTGCTGCAGACGATGGACAAAGAATTTTTTTTCCACACAAACCAAAGAGTTCTATAGACTAGGGAGAGCTGCTTCCTCTTGTGTCTGTCCCCTTCCTTCCCTTTGCTTCTTAAGTGCTATAGGAAACAAATTATGTCTGCCTCTTATCCTTTCCTTAATCTTCTCTGGTTTGAGGGTTTAGAAGTGAGGTGCCTTTATCACTGCTAAGAACCAGCCAAATGAATTGCTACTACTAAATAATAAATAAATACGAGAGGAGAACATAGATTTTGAACATAGTAAGAGGCACTAAGGGAAGGAAATCTACCTCCATCTGTAATTTGGAATTTGATCTGTGTGGAGGAGTTTGTATGGCTGAGGATAAACTCCAAAGCTTCCAGTGGTTTGTTCAGTTCCAGTTTCATAGAAGATTAAACAACTCTTAATTTCCAGCCGTGGTGTTCCTGCCTCACTCTCTTGCACTGATGCTAGTACCCTGTGCAGCCCCTTAAACCAGTTCATATGCTAAAATGCCATGGGGTGATTCTTTTTTTTTTTTTCTTCCCTTGAACCAGCACACCACCACCTGTTTCTGTAAACACCAGCGTTGGCCGAAGGAAGGGGGTGGAAATATGTGGCGGGGGAGGGATGTGACCTCAACAGCCTAGATTTAGATCGGTTTAAGCAGCTTAATGAGTTTCTCATTGGCTCTTGGCCTCCTTTGTGCTTGCCAGTGCTCATAGTTTTTCCAAATAATGGAAAAACTCTGTCAGTATCATTACCCACCTACTCATAAATAGTAGTAGCAAAAATTGTCAGCTTATTTTGCTGCTAGTTGGGAAAACCTTGAATCGATACATCAGGCTGAATACAGCTTCAAAAGATGGCACTGACTCAGTTAACATTTGGGAGGTTTTCTTTGTGACTACAGATGTAGAAACTCTTATGAAAACTTGACTCCCCCTCACCTCACTTGCTAGGGAAAGAGTCTCATTCACCAGTAACAGAAAGCAATTGTATTTTTCAAAGCTGACTGTATTGTATGAAATAATCAGTGGGTGGAGGTGGTTTACAAGAGGAATAAGTTCCATCTGTACACTCTAGTGTCCGTAAAATCCGAGAATAAGAGGAGTGACGTACATTTTCATGCAGTGCTGAGATGAAATCTTGTTCTCGCTATGGTGTTACACCACTGTAGGCGTCATTATTCTGTTACTGAATGGTATTAAACATGTAAATGTAGTGATGTGATATGGGTGTATGACTTTATTAATATTTGTATTATCTTCTGAACATGCTTTGTGCAAACTAGGTGTTTTCAAAAATGACAGCAAACTCAGACTGATTAGGCTATCTCTGTAATTAAACCAGTAAAAATTAATGCATGCAGCAGAGCTATAAATTTTTATTTTTTATTTTTACTGTATTGACAGAAGTGATTAAACATGCAGAAGTTAAAACACAAAATAATTTAATGTCTTGTATAAAGCAGCTGCATAATATTTCATAGCCTAAGATTGGCCCATGTATCTAGCACATCAATAAAGGGGCAATATTTACATGGTTAACCCTTTGCTCTTGTGCTGGATATTCCATGTTTCTTCTTTATTTTTAAATCCCTTTTTAAAGGCTAAGCATTCATTCTCTGTTATGAGTTTACTGAACAGATCACTATCACTGTGATGGGGACAACATCTTCTATCCCCAGATCTACAGTGTCACTGCTTTCCATGCACCATCTCTTGTTTAACTGGGTGTATGCCAGTTCAGCTTGCTAAAATGGCAGGAAACTAACCGAGCAGGGAAGACATTAGACAATGAGACCTTCTGTCATTGAGCTGTTAATTTGCCTCAGCTGAAACTATACAACCACACTTGGGGACAAGGTTTGAGAAGCCAGTGAACTGTCATCAGTACACATAATCGTCAAACACTGACAGTCTGTTTCTCAGAATACTTCTTTATTGACTGAAGCAGATCTCGTCTGTTTTCTGGCACCTTTTCTGGCACATGTAAATGGAGGAATGAAAACTCAAGCATCAACAGCCAAGAAGAGGCTCGAATGGATGGGCTGAAATTAAACGGTATTTCTAATCTTGTGTTCAGGTTGAACTACTAGATATGATAACTTACTTGTGAGGAGCAGTGAAACTGCCACGTTTTTCTGGGGGAACAAAGTATTTCATCAACCTTGAGCACCTGCAGGAGACTCTGCGTCTACACAGTATAGCATCAAAAGCTGCAAAGCCACTATATTCAACTTCAAGAAAAAGCGGAATTGTTTTTCAGATACCTTCATTAGTATAGCTGTGTTCTGCTTACCCTCAGTTACATTAAATAACACTTGGGCTGTTCTCAAGCTGCAAGGCTGAGTTTTAATTCTTTGCAGCTCTATTATTGTCTGTTAGTTTCGGATGCACATCTGTCACATTCTGCTGTGTTGTAAAAGTTAGAAAATAATTCAGTAACAGCTGTATAGAACTCAGACTCTTGGGGAAACGAGTAGCAGGTCAAAGTTTAGAACTTCTCACATGTACTCAACATAAATTTCAGCATTGTCTGTGACCAGATAAATACAAATGACAATTATTGGCATCAGTTGCACAGAACCAAAATTGCACATTCGGAACATTAAGAACCATAATTAACTGATATAACAATACCTGCATCCAGTAGTGTCAATATTAGACACCTTCTAGTTGCAAGATTGCTTGTGTAAAATTTGGACCAGTTAAAAATAAAAAAAAAAAGGCCTTGTATTGTTAATTATACTATGTGGATCACAGCTTTAAGAAGTTTCAGTGACTATGTGTAATTATATTTGCACTGAAATATGTATGTTGCTCTGAAAGTAATGCCTCCTTTTTATTTCGATGGAGGCTACAAAAGACACAAAGAGCACAATAATACTATTTGATAGAGCAAATCCACGGCTACAAAACACCATTTTTTAACCTGGACACCACTGTTAGCTATGCATTTTCACCAGCAATGAACACGAACCTGCATACTATGCTCATCAAAATTTGCATCATCATCTGAAATGTGATTTGTCTTTCAAGTTGCTGTCACCACTGTCAAAATGCACCATCCACCACCTCATTATGTTCACATCTACTACGTGGTCTCCATAAACATTCAGTAAGCACTGATGATGACAATGGGTGCCATTTTTTTTTTTCATGGAGGAATTCAGGGACACACCTTTGTTTCATAAGCACTTTCATGTCAGATGCCATTTTGTCAGACTGCCCCTCTGCTGCCATCTGTCACATGGTAGCAAAATGGAATGGAATACTGGTGGGAAGGTTCAGCCTCCACTGCCATACCACCACCATCTGCCTCCGATGTTGTGGGCCAACATAATAAAATAAGAGGCATTACTTTCAGAACAGCCATCATATGTATAAAGTTCATTCAGGGTATATGGCACAGGTGCAAGACTATCTACAGTGCATGGCTGAGGTCCATCTCAGAAGCCCAGTCAGTAAGTCATGCTGGAAGGAGGCAGGGTGGGACACAGGTACAGCTATGATATAGCAGGCCAGATCTGCTAACCCAGTCCAGAGTTTAAATGGAGCTCTTGGACCAGCTGATAGTGTTGACCCTTATGACTGGTAACCAGCCTGGTACTAAATGTTGTCAGTAGTAGCTATTTGTCCATATTCATTAACACACTAAATCTGGATTTCTGTTAGAATGAAATTAATGCTGAAGTGAAAATGAGAAAAAATGAACACAGAGAACTTGCTTATGCTGAATGCTGCTGAGGCATCATTGTGGAGATCCAGATAACAAACTAAGGAGAAGTGAGTATAGAACAAAAGCACCTGATAAATTCTAAGGATAGTTACACAAAAAAATTACTGTTTGTGGCCATAGTTTTCAGTATTTATGACAATCATTGGCTACTAAGCATTAAAATTGTCTGAATATGGAAACTCAGTTGTTGGTCACAGCTGGCTGTTAAGTGGACGAACTATTTGTCTTAATCAGAATGGCAGTTCCTTTGAAGAGAGACTGCACTTGTGTGCTAGTACCAGATTCCATAGAGACTGGAACTACAAAAATAGTAACATTAAAACTCTTCAGTCAAGTCAGTCCATGTTCTTCTGCCTCAGTGAAGCAAACAAAACGATCATAAGAGCAAGTCTTCGCTGCATGCCATGTACTTGAATCTTTCCAGGAAAATAAACAAAGATGTGCAACTCTGCTGGCAACATAGATGACATTAGGATGTCTGCTTTCATGTTTCTGCTGTTTTTTAATGGCTTTATTTTTAGCATTTATAGTGAATTGGGGGATATGTTTATATACAATATATAATCTGTTTAAAATTTATTGGATGAGCCTCGCATTCAGAGGACATAAGGGATCCATTTATTTTTGATACTCCATCTCATTTTTGTGTCAGAATTCTGTATCATTATGGTGTGCTTTGTGCAATTTTTAGCAGCATCTCTGTTGATTCCAGGTCTTTGCTGCATTAAGTGTAATGCCGCTATTCATCTATTACCATTCCCTCTTCCCACACGATGTCAAAGAAAGATTAATTTAGTATCAGATGAGAGAGACTACTAACATAAAGGTGACTGCATCTGAGACTCCTACGTTTTCATTCTTATCAAGTTTAAGTTGATATTTATGGAATGAATGAAGAGTCCCAATTAATTGTACCTCCTGTTGATGGCATACAAGATTTTCAATGCTTCATAGTTTTTTTCTGCCTTTTTTAGGATTCGGTTTAGCTAATATAGCTACATATTTTTATCTCGCTGCGGGAAGAGTTGAAAGACATACTCAGGAGCTATACTCCTGACTTAACACCGTGAATACCATACGTTTGTATGTGTGTGAGGGTCTGATTCTGAGTATGCTCAGAAGATGTTTATGCTGGATTTATGATCTACTTCATGATCAATCTGTGTTTCCTGTGTAGAAAGTAAGGACTAGTTTCTATCAACACAGCATTTGCCTTGCTCCATGTAGAGCAGGATGTGCATCAACACTGCAGCATCTGGAAGGGTCCTGTAGTCTTCTGCTGGCTTTTCCACAGGCTTTTTTAAATACAGGGCACATAATAAAAACCACTTGTCTACTACACTCCCATCCTGTCATAAAGCCCGTTCTTACTGTGTACTTTGATGTGACAAAGTTTGATTTCAGGGGTTATTTCCTGGAGTTACATGAAGATTTCTCAGCACCAAGCTACCCTTCCATTTCTCTTTTGGCAGCCAGGGTGATTTCTGCAGTCAATTTTTCGTTGTTTTCAAGGGCTGTGATAGCCTGGAGTCATCTGCCAGACAGACCCCTTCTCGGCACCTTGAAGCATATCTTTGCAAATGAAACATTTGAACTATTTTTAAAGGTTCTGCAACAATTAATACCCTTTTTTGTTTGTCCAAGACAATGTGAAAAAACGCTTCCAGCATGCTATACTATTACTATTGTAACACACATCCAGAGAGACATAATATGGAGGCATGCCAGGCAAAAGGCTTGCAAGGATGATGATGGAGGACTGGACCAAGAGGAAAGGGACTTCATAGTCAAACCATTTCCTAGCGGTAACTAGCTGCTGGATGGCCTCTAGGTTTTGTCTGTGAGGAAGCCGCCTAATTGTGCTCCAAAAGCAGATGCTAACAAAGAGAACTATGGAACAAAAACTGGTAATGATTCAAACTGGTAGTATTAAGTGCGCTCAGTATCTCCATATACGTTATGTTGGGCTGTAATTCAAGGCTATAAATTCTACCAGATGGCAGAAGACCTAAGTTCTTTCACTCTTCTAGATTCAGTTTTTCAAAATGGCACTTACAGGAATTTGTCAGTGTTAGCAAACCAGAATTTTTGCTTAGCTACATTTTAGGAGCTAGCAACTCTATTTTTCCTGAAGTTGTAAAACAAATCAATTACTTTGAAAATAAATCAGACTGAGCAACTAAACACTGAAAAATGTTTATAAACATTGCAAGCTAGAACCTTTAGAATAGAAATATTAGGCAAACTTAACTACAGATTTCTCTTCCATCTGTATTTATATCATGCTGTGTTCTGCCTGCCTGGCATGCCCATGTAGTCTTTGCCCCAAATCTGGATTTGTCTTCATCTTGTGTTCCGTATTTATCTCAAAAATTCTATGTAGATAGGAGCTGTATTTACATTTATGTCATCATCTCTATGCATGTTAGAATTTCTTTTGAACACCAGACAGGTGAATAAAGTACTGGAAGACAATAATGTTGATTACTAAGAAGTAAAGAAACAAGGCCTCTGACACAGATTTTTTCCTTCGAGGTATGACACATAACATTTAGAGTTGATACGTTCCCTTTGCAAAATGGTTTGCTTTTCTTTTTTCTTTATTTTGCTGTCTGCAGTTTTTTCTAGTCCCTGAAGACAGCGTTCAGTGGTGTAATCAGATCTGATTATTGCAACTGTTATTACAGATGATAATTACCTTAAAGCAGCTCATATCTCCAGCACGCTGTGTATATCTGTTTAGGGGTGTGATCTATACGTGTAATATTGATTCAGAAATCAATGGTGTGATCTGTTTTTCCATTGCTTTCACAAGGGCTGTCAAGATAGAAGGTAGGTGGACGTTGATATCCTTATGTGCAGCCATTTGTCTATCTTGTATTTTGTAATTTATGGAATAGGTGCACTTAGTTCACAAGCTGCTTCATTTTTGTCTCAGAGGAAGAACTAGCAGAGATTTGAGCTGAAGTTCACTGCATTTCCATAGTTATCGAACAGGAAAATCCACGTTATTAGCATGTATGAAGAGCAAATAGGTAGCTGTCCATAATTCCCAAGGCACATGAAATTAAACATTTATCGGTGAAGAAGGTAAAGCTAGTAAATGAAGCAAGTAAATAAATGTAAGACAAAGATATATTTATTTACTTTTATTTGTAAATCCTACTGCTCGCCCTAAGTGAATTAGATTTTTTTGACTTAGTTGTCTAAGCTGTTTTTGAATTTTATTTTTGCTTAATATTTTAATATGTAACAGTAGCTAAATTTTCAGATTTTTTTTTTTTTTTTTTTAAGATTTACTTGTATAATTGAACCAATCACATCTTGTACCTCAAGGCTGAAGTATCATGTTCACAAAAAAACATTCTTTTCACAAAGAGGTCTGATTTTTCTGTGACATATGTATTTCCCTAAAGATACTCTTCATATATAGTGGTACTCATTAAAAACTAAATTAATGATATGGATATGTCCTTGCATGCTTGAAGCTATAATGAAAAGAAAATGATGAAAAACTTTCAAAGAAATTACCATGTATGTGTTACTTGTGCAATGGTATGGAGGCAAAGCCTCAGTCATTGCTGTATATAGATCCCAAATCATTCACTGAGAAGAGATAAACTTGTTCGGTTACGATGCTGATCATTTCTCTCCTTTGCATATTGTTGGCTGCAGAAATTAGCTAGCCCAACTGTTGCAGGATTGAGTGAACCTTGAATGAATATGGCAAGAGCCCCTTACACAACTTTTTGATTGTTCTGAAAATGCTACAGAGGAAGTAGATTTTTGAGAGGTGGTAAGTTTAGCTGCTTTGTGTTTAAAAGCCCTTTTTATGATCTAAAAATAATTGCTACTGGTAAGCACCTTGATGACTAACAAAAATGGCTTAGAAAAGGCCAGAGGGAATACTCTGTGAGCTCAGAAAAGACCTAAGGTTTGGAAGACCTGGATTCTATTTTTATTTTGGCCATCGCTTTGCAGCATGATTTCTGACAAGTTGATCTCTCTGTGTTTCTTTTTCATATCTTTTAACTCTCCTGTTTATCTTTACTACAATTTGTCTCTATTTGTCCTAGATTGAGGAGAGAAACAATCTTGACTGTGATTCTAATGAGTAATAGCAAACAGTATTAAATTCAAAATACTTTTCAGTCATATTGAAATATATTTTAATGGGCTTTGTATAGGTGTACAATGATACAGATTTAGATTTCATATTCAGACATCTTTAACCTTGAAGGATTAAATCCTGACAGAGAACTGTCTTTAGCACCCATTTTCATTTTCCATGCAAAAGAAAAGAGTTAATGATAACAGCCATAAACATCAATAAAGTAATATAGTTGTATCTTTAACAATTTTAGCAAAGCAAACCTATAGCTAAATTGCTGCAGGTTTTTTACGTATGTAGCTCTCCTTCATGCCTGATATGGTTTTAAAAATACTCTCATTAAAACACCTTCACATGATACTGATCCTACTTCTGTTTCGAATACAACTCTTTAAGTATTTCTCAGGTAGCTACTGCTTACCTTACTCCAAACGTACCTTGATAGGATTTTTTTTCTCCAAAAGAAAACTGCTTCTAAATCGTGACCAATTTTGCTGTGAGGTGCTGAGAGATATAGGCAGCCTTTGAGTCAGGCTTGAGGGCCTACCAATTTTAGTTGGATTCCATGAAAACATGAGTGCATAAGCATTGAAAAACAACATGTAGTCAGTTAAAAAACTCATGGAGACCACTGAGCATATATTTTTTATTGAGAACCGTTACTACTAGCTATCTTCATTGATCCAAAAAATGGAAGTGAGAATCAATTGATTTTTAACAACCTATTAATGCTTTTTTTTGATAATATAGATACATTGTGTTCATACTTTATGTCCGCATCCTGCTGAAAACTCTTGAGCAATGTAGTGGCATAATAGTATATATAGTATAGTATAATAGCAATAGGACCAGTGCAATGAGAACTTGTTCCAAGGAAAGAAGAAAATGAAAGGCTCACCAATTTCCAAGGATCAAGGAAAAACTCTGCAGAGGAAGATCTCTTTCCTCAGTAGCAGTCAGCCCTTAAATGCAGTCTAAGGCGGGGTTGAGCCTGGCTCCATCCCTTCTAGTCACACAGGTGAGTGGCCTTCACCTGTACTCCTAGGGCTGTGCTCAATTAGTGTTTCAGGCTGTGACTCAGCAGTTGCCATACAAGCATACAAAAGAACACTCCATGTCTTTCTTGCCATATTTTGTTAAAACAAAGTCAATCTCTTAATTTTTTTATCCCAGTTTACTTGAGTTTGATTTTCTGATTGTTTTTTTTCTTATTAAAAAATTAATTTAGTTGTTGGGAAAAAAAGCTCCATAGATACAGATACTGATGGAAACAGACCACCGAAGAAGAAGAGTTATGTGTACTAAGTTCATTTATCCCAGTTCCATGTGGTTCTGAAACTTTCAAGGGCAGAACTTTTAAACTAAAAAGGGTAATTGAATCTCCCAGCCTGCTCAGCCCTTATTTTGAAAACAGCATGCCAGCTTAGTTAACCAGACCTTAGAGGAAAACAGAGTTTAGACCTGTTATTATATATTGGCTGTTGAATACCTGTTGAATAGCAACTTTCAGTTAAAAACAACATGAGGTGGATCTGAATTAGTTACTTTGAGATGGAAAGCTATGTATCCCATTACAAGTCCCTTGAGCTATTCAATGTCCATCTGCTGATTTGAGAAGAAAACATCATTAATAATGTATTCACAGCTTGTGCTCTGGCTTTTATGTTGCTATTAATTCTTCTAGCATGAGCTGTCTCAGTATTATTTAGCTTCCTTGCTCTAAGATCTCCTTACTGGCTGTGGCAAGCTACTTAGTATTTTCTATTTTAGAGGATAAAAGGAATTAAGCGTATGATGTAGCATTAAAATTGATCCATGATTATAAAGTTGTTCAGTTTTTTAGTAAGACTCCATACTATATGTTTTAGCACTGCTTCAAAATACTTCTGTAAAAGAGGGAATTGGCACCAAAACAAGTGTGATATATAGCTTATTGCAACGAACACTATCTAGTTCTTAATCATATAAATCTTTTAATGCCATGAAGTGAGTAATATAATGTTATGACCTTAAGGAACTGATGAAATTGGTGTAGCTCCACTGAGGTCAATAGAAATGTCAAAGCCAAAATAATTGCCAAAACCACGTAGAGGATTTTCTTCATTTTGGACAGTATTTTAAGATTTTTAATGAATAGTTCCACCAGGAACAATGAAATCACTGCACTAGAATCTAAGCTACTCACACTCATAATTTATAGCCTTGTTTCGGGTTCTTGTTTTGTTTTCAAATTGCTTAACAATGTGATTAGAAAATGTATCAAAATTAAAGCCTGCAGCCAAAACAAGACAATGTTAGCTGTCAGGCTTTAAATATCTCTGAAAGTCTCGCTCTTTTGAAGTATTGATCTTTCTCTTTCCTTAAAAGGGACAGTTTGTATACACAAGGAAAGTAATTGGTTGCCTAGGAGAAAATAACATGCAAATATAGTCCTTGATCTAAGATATTTGCAAAATAAAACTTCTTTTTACTCTCTGATTTTTATTTTGGGAATATCAGGTGCTATCATTAGCCAAAATACCCAAAGGCTTGACTGTTTATCTCTGTTAATCATCTCAGTGGTTTTCAAGCCTTTGTGGCTTCAAGACTGCACTTTTGCAGAAGATAAGAGCTGGAGTTATGGAAACCAGTGTCTTAAGATATACCAACAGCATAAATTGCGTCAGATTGCTGAGGACTGGTCTTCTTGCTGTTCTAGATGCCCAGCACTGGCGTGGGGGAACTGTTGGGTCATGGCTTAAACTGGTGATTGAGTGCCTGGTGAGGGGGTGTGGCAGGCCCAGGGAGCACAAGCAAATCATTTGCACCTGTGCCCCATATGACCACAAGGAGTGGATCCAGGGTGGAGCTATGCTGGACTTATATAAGGGTCAGCTGCAGAAAACTCTTTCCTGAGAAAGAGTTCTGTGTAGCTGAGGTCTTCTTTGCTAGATGGGTGAGTTCATCTCTTTTTTTTCTGTAATTGACTATTGGCTTACCTGTTAATGCTTTATCTGGCATAGCCATGAACCTGTCAATAGCAATTGTTCTTTTTTTTTTTTTTTTTTTCCGTGAGCAGAGCATTTGATGTAGTCAGTAGGATTAACAGTGTGATTATCCAAAATTTAAGAACAGAAATGGTATTCTTGGAGAACTTCTCATAATGGTTTGGATGGGGGGAATCTATTCTCCTTGGGGAGGAATTACCTGGACACGTCCCAGGGTTTCTAGTATTTTCTTAACATTCTGCTGTAGAGGTAGTTAATGAGTGTATGGGAACTGTTGAATCACGGCCTGAACCACTGATTGATCACCTGAGGTGAGCACTGGGTCAGCCGCAGGGGCACAAGTGAGTGTGATTGGAAGGGGTGGAGTTTGACTCCACCTCTCCCAAGACCCCATTTAAGGGCTGACCACCACCAGGGAAGGATCTCTGGTTGGAGATCCCTCCTTAGTGGAGTTATCGGTGAGCCTTGACCATCTTCAAAGGTGAGCCACTCTTTTCTTATTAACCATCTATACATCATCTACTTAAGCCTATCAAAAATACACCATCTTTGGCACTATTTCTTTTGGGTGCTATTTTTGGGGGTTATTTGCCCTACAATGAGTAAGGGTCTTCTATGAGTTTTATGGCCATCCTCAATGCCCCCCCTTGTATAGATGAATTACTTGAGGAATGTGGGAAACCATGTTTTTCCTACTAAGGAAGGACAGTTTTCTGTATCATTTGAGGTATGGCCCCTATTAGTAGCACTGAATTACACAAAATACACTAAAGAAAAGTTAAGGAAGGAAAAGGAGATGCTATTTGTCCATAGATAGTAATTAGAGTTTAAACTTCTTGTTTTGGTGGGGCAGTTTGCCCAAGCAGCAGGTATGAAATAAGACCCTTAGTTTTAAAAGATGTTTAGAATCCAGAGCAGTAGAGTCTATGTAACATAAGCAGACCAAAAAGTAAGAATAAAATAGGAAGTACTTCTGATGAAGTAGAATCTATAAACATAACCCTGAGGAAAAAAAGTTTCAAAGGACACCTGCTTAGAGGCTCTGGTACAACCGAAGCCTCTGGAAATGTGACCAATAGTGACTCAAAAAGCTAAAGCTTTTCAGGGGGGATCAGCAGGTGTACCACTCAAGTGATGGCCACCTGCTGAAACAATGATGCATATCATGGTCCATATATGGCAGCCAAATTGGTGGACCTACGACAAAGTTTTAAACAGCAACTGAGAGTGTGTTGACGCATGGTTATTAAGCATATGGGGTGTGGGGGCAGAAGATATTATAGTTAATAGGCTTGGGAGCTAGTTTCCACTGTGTCCCACCTTCCCATGCAGCAAAGATTACACTTGGCTTTTAGATGTGGTGATGAGAACCACTTGCTATTAGAATGGCTAGTTGCTGTGTGTAAACTTAGACAACCAAATGAAAGCGATATGCCCACTCATAGTGAACTGTGGGTTAACTTGGAAGACTTGCAGACATGTATGAGGATATAGGAACGAATGGGGCCGTTTATGTTGAGGACTTTGGAAGTCCTAACCTAGTTACATTTATAGCTGGGATGAGAGATTGAAGCCTGCACATGCAGTGAATTGATTTATGGACTTACGCGTTTTCAATATTGAGAGTGTTGATTGTATATATTGTAAATGTATAGGCTTATCTCCAAATGTGCCCAATCACTGTACTGTCGTGAAGGGGTGGAGTGTAGGGGAAGTGTAGGTCTTGGCTTATACTGGTGAAGGGGTGTAGCTGGCACAGGAGCACAGGCAAATTGTTTGCATGCGTCTTCCCTGTGCCTCCTGAAGGGGTGGAACCACCCTGGGCTCATATAAGGGCTAGCCACTGAAGGGAGTTGAATTTTTGGGTCTAGGGTGTTTTCCGTTGGGGGGAAGCTGTATAGCCAGAGTCCCTTTTCATCACTTGGGTGAGTTTTACTCTTCTTTTTGTGTAAAAGTATTGGCCTACCTCTGAGTACTTTGCCTGGCATCACGGAGAACTTGTCAGAAGTTATTTTGTATTTTTGTGAGCAGAACAATTGAGATCGTCAAGGATTCTGTGTTTTAATATTATCTTCCTGTAAGAAAGCCTGAAGAGTTTGCAGAAGTAAACTAGATGTGGTTGGATATTACACTGTTGGTTGCTTTAATTCTCCAATTGAAGTCTTGTTCTTCCAGCACAATTACATCTGTTGTAGTACTTCACTAATACAGCAGTCTTAGTCAGACATACAACACTAAATCAGTCAAGGCTATAAAAAAAAGTAAGTCAATCCTGAAATCAGTTTACTTTCTGAGTTTGGGATTTTTTTTTTTACTGTAAAGGTTGGAGTGAAGTGGGGTATGATGTGTTCTTTTTATTCTTTAGGCTTTGCAAGGAATATCTTAACTAAGAAAGCAATTGCAGCTCTGACACTAAAAATCCAAGTCTTCCATAGTCACTGTTAATTGGAGTAGGTGTTTCATAGTGATATTCCAGAAGCAAAGGGACTAAAGGGTGAAATATAGAAAAAACGTAACTTGGATTCTTGCTTTTCTTACCAACTTAACTGTTTTTAAGAAAAAGCCAGCTCAGCCCACTGACCAACACGTGAGCGATCATGCTCCAGAGCATGTAACTTAGTTTTTGTTTTCCTTACCCAATCAGAAGATAAAAATACTTAATGCTGTTTGAAAGTGTTTCACAGATCAAACTTTAGTATATCTGACCATGTACTTGGGTTTCTTTTCATTTGAACTTTTGGTCATTTCTGTAAGGATCATTGGCTAGCAGTTATCTATTCACTGTTACTTGCTAACGTACTTCTGAAAATGAAACTAAATGAGCCTGCATGCCGAGGCATACAGCCAAGTGTCCAATTAGTGCAGATGTTATGTAATAATAGTAATAAGTTTAGTAATCTCAGACACATGTTCTGGCAAGATAGCTATTTACTTGTGTACAAAAGTTTCATAGAAAATGCAACTCACTTATGAGGAGAACAGGACAAAACTCAAAGTTTTAGCAGTCAAAGGGTGAAAAAACTTATCTGAATTAAGCACTTATACTATAGGAAATTTGACAGATTGAATGTATTTTTTAGTGTTTGGAGGTCAAATGAATTCTATTGCTTAAATATCAGCAGCAACTCGTAAGCTGTGATGCTAGTGTGCTGGTATGTATTGCTATGAAAATCTATTAAAATACAAGTAAAATGCATTTACAAAACAGCCATAGTGATCTTTATAACTACAAGGCACAAAGAAGCAGTTTGCAAGAAAAAATCCCTTGTAAATTGTTACTGAGTTTTTCTGGATCCAAAATTACTCCATCTTGCTTCATTTTAAACCAAGAATTTTGTATGTCATTTAAAATAAAACGACCTCATGAAATTCAACAAAAATTGTAATCCTGACTGAATATAAACTACTGTTTGAAAGACTGATATAATACTTCAGCTGGGGGAGCAGGAGAACTGAAAGTTCTCCTTTTTTTTTTTGTTTTACTTTTCTTTTTTTCCATGAACTACTAGTAGCTATAGAGAGAGTCACTTTCTGCTTTACTGAGAAAGGCCTTTATGTTTCAGGAGAGGTCTCAAAACAGAGTGTTTCCTGATGCAGCTGATGAAAGGCTGGGAAGAGGAATATTTACGCTGATTCTTGCATGTAAGTATGATGTGTTTATAAGAATAGAAAGATATAGGAAAGATAAAGGATTTTCTTAATTCTTAATTGCTTTTCTGTAAACCCAGTTCAGATCTCTTCTCCTGAATTTGTTGTACTATTAATAATGCACCTAGAGATAAGTTTGTGTAATTCTAGTAAATCAGTATTAGTTTTTTTTCCACAAATTCAGTATTACTTCTGTCAGGATTTTAAATGACAGTGTAGGAAAAGCACATCTACAATTTCTTTAAAGACTTAAGAAGGCCGCAAAAGCTTCTCTCCCATAAGTGGGCCTGCTGCTTGGCTTCACATCCATTACGTTTTGAATTTCATATTAATATATTGTAATTCTTCTGAATGGAAGATTTATTTTTTTCCCATGCCACCTCTAGGCCTTGTTCTAGTGGACAGATAGAAAGTACGGGATCATTTTCTTACATCTTTGATGTAACAAGGGCCATCAAGACCTGTGCGGTTTCAGGTCCTTCTTCTAGGTCTCATTTTCTAAGCTGCTTGTAGTGTTTGCTTTTTTCCTCTGGATAGAGTTTGTCTGTAAATATCTGCTGCCTATTGCTAGGCCTGCTGACTTTTTAAAAACAGACAGTGCAAAATAGGTGAGTAAATATACACATTATTTATTCGGCAGTATTTTAATATAAATAAGATTATGAGCATATAATAGAGGTAAAAAAAATGCTGTTTCTGAAGAGAAACAGGGTTCAGTGAACAGAGAACATGGTGTTCAATATCAGGTACAGATCTCAATGAACTGACTGTGTTCTACTGCAGAGTTCAACTGCTGAAAACGAGTGCCAAAAATGTGTCCTGCCCTTCAGTTAAAAAAAAAAATGCCCCACATCATAATAAGACTAAATTTAGGTTTTGTCTAATCCGGAAGTCTGTTTTAATTCTGAACATGGAAAAACTTACCTATCTGCTGCATCAGAACTCCTGGGGATGACTGGGATAGTTTCTCCCCTTTTCCTTTCTTTTACTGTTGAGTGCAATTTACTGTTTTTTGATAATCCTGAAGCCTGTGTAAGTCATTTTCTAAGCTCTGTTTGTGTACTTTAAGTGAGTGAGGTCCATGGCTCATTCCTCTGTGCTCTGCCTAAGAGAAGGAACCAGTACACTTACAGGAGTGAGCTTCTCATTCCCTGTTATTTCCACAAGTGAATGTACCTGATCTTTTTTCTAAACTGGTTCCTAGTCCCCAGCAGCCCGCCAGTCACTTTTAGGAAAGAGTTTTAAGGTGGACAACTGTAACTCTCACCAGTAGCTTAGCTTTTCATAGAGCAAATGATTTTATTTTAGTGTTATGAAATGTGTGTATTCTAAAATAGGAGCAAAGACTTCAAAAATAATGAAAACAAAGATGTTAAATAGCAAGTGTTTTAAAAATTATATTAGACCTCCTGGAGAGCAGACAGGCTTCTTTACTATCTGTTTATGGCACTTGACCCTGTCAAAGGTATTATATCTGCATTTTGAGATGACATTTATGTAAATCATTTTCTAACTCAATGAAAAATGAATTACTTTAATCTGATTATATACTGCTGCTGTAGTAACAGTAGATATTTTTAAATGTAGGAGTAGTTATCTGATATCTGGTTACAAAAGAGTTTAGTTTAATTCTAGGCAATCACATGAACTGGGGCACAATATTCCTTCACTTCCTCTGTGCTGAGAGCTCAGCTTGATCACGGTCACTCAGTTTAGAGAGCAGAAATGGCAGAAAATCTACCCAAGCATGTATTTGAAGGGACTAGCACAGTGGGAACGTGCAAGCTTTTGGACCACCTGAGGCTTCTGTGGTCTGTTATGTCTCACAGGTACCCTTAGAGCAGATCATTTAATTTTGGCACCACTGCAATAAAAATTGACATATATCAGAATAGTGCACAAGGCTATATCCTTCTGTGAGATTCCCATGTAACACACTCAGCCTGAGGTAAGTCCTTTTCTCTTACTGAAAACAAATAGCATATTAAATATTGTTGTAAACTAATAATAAACAATTATGCCATGTGATTTTTCTGATTTTTTTGGTTGAAAAAAAGTCCGAAATTTTTCAGTTAAAAATATATTAATTGCAATATAATTATTTCCTGATGCCAGCAAAAAAATAACCTGAACTTTATAGAACTTTCATATATTTAATTTGGATGCATAGTAATATGACAACACTATCCTCTAGTGGCAGTATGTGTTAACACGTCTCAATCTACATCAGCGTGAGTGAGTTCCCGTGTGCTGAGGACATGGGATGTTACCCACATCAGTATTTATACATTCAGAGTTTAGTTTTACACAACATAACAAGAAATAACCAGATGCTGTGTATGATCTAGTGATATTTACATGACCAGAATCAGTTGCACAATGTACATTTTTGTGACTGTAAAGCAGGGTGTATATCTGATTTCTTGCAATTGGACCATCAAGCCTCTGTGATTCTGTTCAGATGTGGCAGCTCTTTCATAGGCACATCATTTTTGTGTGGCAAGGTTACTGGTAGGTTTTTCGTCTACAGTAAATCTACTAAAGTCTACATTGCAATCTAACTCTCATCGTGAGCATGACTAGATCTGGTATCCACAAGCACATAAAGCATCCTTTATGTTTGATATTTCAAATATCTCATGTATTGCTTAAGGGAAGGTGAGGCAAACTTTGTGTAAGAATAAACTCAGAGTGCAACTCTGTGAAAAACAATGCTTTGAACTCTAAAAAGGAGCAGTCTAGAGTGAAATTCAGTGTATTTTTTGCAAAGGTGGAGGTTACAAAAAATAAACTTTTGCACATCCTCTGGAAGTCTGGAAAGTTACTTATGCTAAATTCCTGTGATTCATTTCTTTTTTTTAATATTTGGCGCATCAAAATTTCATAATGTATTTGGAGAATGAAGAGGTTATGATATTCCTTATTCATGTATGCCCCATGTGAATGCAAGGTGATGCAGGAGACAGAAAAGACCTAGTGAGATGCAACTCTCTTTTCATATGTAGTGGTTCCTGGAAACAACAATCAGAGCAAGTGGGAATTAACATCTTGGTGTTTTTACTGTTGTAAATTTTCTTTCAAAGACCAGCTCCCTTGTGAAGCAGTTCCAATTAGAGGACAGCATAGTTAACAGAGCTTTCTTTCCTCTTCTTTTTAGCTTAGACAGTTATCAAACGTGTTTTAGTACATGGATTTGTACATTAAGTGCTATTGCTTAATACACCGTAAAATATAACCTGTAATACACTGAAGATTGGCTATACTAACTTTGGCACAAATTTCTGCAAATTGCTTCTGCTTTGTAAGTGCATTTAATCCACAACTGGATCTGTTCCTGTTGTGCCAAACTGTTTCTGTTAGTCTGTTCAAATCACTTGGGGTAAATATTTATTTTTCATGTGATTGGTATTTAAAAAACAAAAGAAAAAGTAAAAACAGACAAATGCAGTATTTATTTTCTTAGCATTCAATTTACATTACAAAGTGTTTGCTTTTATTCCCTGAGATCTGCACTTTGAGCAAAGGAGATACTTGATCTGCACAATTTGTGTGCACAGAGACAAGTCATTGTCCCGTCATCTTGGTTTTACAATCCCCTCAAGTGCTGTTTTCTATAATGATATGAATTGCAGTGGGTTCCCAGTGTGAAAAACATAATTATTGTTCCATAGCTACATTTATGTTGTTGTGAATTTTAACTGACAAATGAACCTTTCTGATGAGACAACAGCTATTTTTCATGTTTCAGTGAAACTCCTACTAATATAAGTAGTGCCCCACTGAGGGTCAGATATAACCCTGTTATGAGCAGAGTTAATTTAAAAATCTGCAGTGAAGAGATCAGATATTATTAGGTATGAAAGGTGCTATTCAGTAGACAGTAGTGAGCTATGAAGCTTGTTGCTTCTGAATCATTGTTTTACTCTTGGTTTACATTGCTTGTGACTAAATATAGGGTGCAGGCAGATCACAGAACTGTAATGAATTAACAGTATGTTTCCAGTCCCCTCAAAGCATAGCTAATGATGGAAAGCACTGACTAGTAATTTTGTTAGCAGTGCTTGAATTACCAATGAAGGCTGTTTTGTCTTTTTTCTTCTACAATTTGTTCTCTGAAAGTTGAGTGTTGCCAATGAGAAATACAGAAATGCCTTAATCGCTACCTATGCTTTGTGTTCTCTGGATAATCTAAGCAATGAGAAATACAATAGAGGAAAAATAGTAACTATATGCTATAGAAGGAACTGGGGGAAAAACAGGAGACCATCCTGTTGAATCATGAGAGTCAGAGTAAACCCCATTGTTTCCAGACTCCTTGAACCACAGAGGTAAGGAGCTTAGGTGGGCTAGATTCAGTTGTAGTCCCAGACTTGGTCATCAGTTTGTGCACATACATACCCTCAGACTTCATGTAAGATATAATCTTAGTAAAGCTAATGAAGTTTACAGTCAATTTAAGATGTGATCTCAGTAAGGCTGGCAAAGCCTAAAACAATTAGCTGTTTACCGAGAATCTGTATCAATGAAGTATCTTGATATTAAGTACAGGATCCCCACACAGGTATTAACCTTCAGAGGTGTCCCTACTGAAGGGGAGATCCTGTTGTGCAGCCAACTGCTGTGTGGGAGAGCCACAAGGGGCTCTTGGGCTACTCACTTCTCATGGGGTTAAATTACTGACTCCTAGTCATTGGTTGCTTTTTAGGTGCATGCTCAATTGATTCTCAGCTGTTGAACCAGGTGTCTGCTATCAGCTCTTACAGCCTGCCAGTTTGAGACAGATTTGTGGTCGTTAATCTGTCATAATGACAGTGTTATCAGTACTGTTGCTTGTTGTCCTCCTGTGCAAGGCCAGGGCAAAGGAGGGAGTTAAAGGAAGCAGGGGGAAATGCATGGGGACAAACTGTTGCAGTACTTTAAATACAAATACAAAATTCTATTTTGAAAATTTGAGACCACTGTATTTGGCTGTGAATCACTGTAGTGTTACAATGGCTTAGTACTTAGGATTCTAGTGCAATTTTTTCTGTGCATGTTTAGGGTTCTTCTAATATCTATAATAAATGTGGACTTTGTCTATTACTGTATTTTAATTTGAATATAATTGTTAGCTCTGCACAACTGAATCAGTAGGAGAAAGTACACAGCCAAACAATAGCCGAAGCCCCTTTGATAGTTTGTATTTGCTGACTGATAATGCAGTTAATTTATGTATTCATTTAATATCTGGGCTGTCTGCTGAGATGTGCAAGAGTACTTTAATGGCAGCATGTTCTAGAGGATTACAGGAAATAAAAAAATCACACATAGTTTGCACAGGTCACTGGAGAGCTATGCCATGTGCGAATAGCTGTTGCTTGCTAATGGCCTGGGGAATGTGAACTCAGAGTCTATCAGAGGCATCCTCTATTTCCAGTAAATAACCAAACAAACCATCTCCTGTTACTGGTAGTGCAACTGCAGGCTATGTGCAATGATTGGAACATTAGATCTTTCGTATGCTGAATATGCCACCACAGTTGACTTCACTGAATTCAGTTCACTGGGCCAGGTGCTCTTCAGTATAAGGATAACATTTGCCCTGGATAGAGCTGAAAAGAGTACTATTGCATTGGTTAAGAAACTGCGCATGTGAAATGTCTTTTTTTTTTTGATTAAAAACAGAAAGTCAATATGTGACAGTGAAAAGAAGAAACAAATACATTAGAGAGATTGATTTGGATTTGTGGAGGCTGCTTTTTCACTGCATTTCAATTATGCCAATGGAAGCATGCGTTCTTTCTCTTTGATGCTATTCTGTGCATCTGGAAGCAATTCTTAAGAGAAGGCCATGACATCTCCAGTTGGAGGAAGCAGAATAGCAGTATGAGGCAGAGCTATGGCAACAAATCTGGAAGCCTGTCTTCACTGATTTCAGTATTGTTGCATTAACTGTGATACAAATTTTCAGTACCAGTTCACTCTCGTGTATTACTGTCTGAGTTAGATACCTGTTAAGTGTTAAGAACTACTTTTCGGGGAAAAAAAAATCGGATAGGTGCCATGCAAGCTTGCCAGGAATTGATTTGACTAAAGCAGGTATGTGAGAGCCCTAAACGTTTTTCAGACTGAATAAAGTATAAATGTGAAGTACACTGTTTATCAGGTAGCTCTACAGAAAGCCAAATCATCTGCCAAGCTAAATTTCTAGTTGAGTGAATAAAAGTGCCTTGTGACTTTTTCTAATATGAATAGAAGAAAATGTATTTACTAAAAAACTAGAGACCAAAGATTTGATATTTAAATACCATATTTGGTATCTTATACCAGTTCATTTTCTAGAATGAAAATTTTCAGTGTACAACTTAATGTGATTTGTGAGGAAAAAGTTCCACACAGTTCTTTCACTTTGCACTCTTAAAGCAGTGATTGTAGTTATGAAATAAATCAGAAATTAAATTGTGAATAGGATAGCTCTTCTTGGATTCAACAGAGACGTAAGGTAGAGACTAATTATATCCTAGTAAAAAGATTCCAAATCTTAAATGTGGAAAAGAAAGTTTGAGTTGCAAGGCTGTGAATGTCCCTGATTTTTTTCTTTTGCATATTATCAGTAGTATAAAATGAGAACACAACTAGTTTACTACCAAGAAGGCCTGAAGGCCAGAACAGTGCTGCTTACTTCCATTAAAATAAATAATAACAGCCCTATTTTCTGAATTAGGGTTATGTATAGGAGTAAGTGCTCAACACTTAAAAAAGAAATCGTGATCTGGCTTTGGGAACTATTTACTATTAAATTTCAAGCCTAGTGTTTTAAACTGAGATATCCTAGAGGCAAGAAGGGAATTGTTCAGCTTGTAAATGACACAATTTCTGGGTGCATATTTCTTTATTGGCTTTCTCTGAGGCATTGGTTGCCAGGTATGCTTGGAAGGACATAGTGCTAAAGCACTCAGTGGATTGGTTTGGCATGGCATTGGTTTGGCATTCTGTTTTTCTATTTTAATAAGTTCCTGAATCAAACAGACGTGAAATAATAATAAAAAATCCTAAATAAAGAGAGTCATAAATGTTTTGGTCAAAATATCCTGTAACCAAAGTATTAGCAAATAGAGGAGCCAAAGTGCTTTTCCAGGAAGTGTCATTTTCTGTATTAGAGCAGCTCTCTACTGGGAAACAGTGCTACAGGTCCAATTCGTTTAAAGGTAATAAGCAGTTTGCCTAAATAAAATAGTGGTACAGTTTTATAAAACTAAAATAATGTTAATTCTTAAGTCTCCTGACTAATTATGTCTGTCTGTTTTCTTCAAGACTGAATGTATTCTTTGACACAAAAATCTCTAAAAAGGAAACATTGAATTCCACCTCCTCCTTTATAGTTTGACATTAGTCATGTATATAGAGGATTTAGCAATGCAAGTCAAATGTTATGCTTCCAGAAATGTTGTTAATCAATCTTATTACAGGGTTTTTGTGTTCACTTGTTTAATTGGGTTGCAGAGCAAATTCATTGCTGCTGATATTTTTTACTAGATTAAAAAACAAACAAGCATGGCATTCCCTTGTCTAACAGTTCCTTCATTAAATTTCTATTTCTAAGGTCACTGCTTTTAATAATCTACTATTCAAAAGATGCTTTAAGTATGTAGTTTGAGAAGCATGGAATGCAGAGATTGTTATAAATCATATTTTTTAGAGAATAAAAAACATGACTGTTATATGTCAGTTGATCACAGTGTTCTTCAGTTTCTTTGTTACACCCCAAACTATTTCTTATGCCTGGACCGTGCTTGGTGAGTTTTTTTTCTACCCTCAAGAAGCATCTCAGACCATTTTCCTGCCAAATCAATGTTGTTTAGCACCTTACATTCCGTTCTTTAAAAGCATTAAAGAGAGGGAGCTACTAAGCCAGTTCCTCTTAGGATTTGAGAATGTGACTCTGTAATCTCATGCAAAGAGGTATTAACAATATTAGTCACAGTATTCTGCTTTTACTGTGCTCCTGACCAGTCCCTCATGTAGCAGTCCTTGCACAAGCAGGACTGACGTTAATTTATTTAGTAAATTGTTCTATGAAATGATTGAGTTTTGTATGGCAGTACTACTATTACTTATAGAAACAGGATCAGTTGTTAAACTAATGCATGAGTAAGTTGTGCATAAAAAAAAAAGGAGAAAAAAGAAAAAAATCACCTGAAAGAAAACAAAGCTTGCAATCTTGAATCAGCAGAGAGTTTTATGGTAGGGATGCCTATGTAGGGAGTAAGGGTAGGATTTGGAATATCTGGGCTTTATAGCTTTAAGTAATGTAATTTATTTGTAAGCACTGCTTGTGAAAGAATTATATGATAAAGCTGCTGAAACAATATTTCATAATGCTTAATGATACTGGTTGGGTTTTTTTTTTTTGGGGGGGAAATGACCTGGAGGGCAATACTGAGAAGTTTCAGGTTCTAAATGTACTCTTGCATCAGCACATGTAGTGTGCTGACCCCCTTAAGGTACTGAAAGGCTGATGGCAATTACAGATCAAAGATTTATAAAGATTTAAAGTATTTAAAACATTCAAATACATATTTTTAACAATATTTAAAGCGTTTAGGAACCAGTAACCTAGTAATACAGTCCAGATGTGTTCATCTATGACTTATTTAACGCTTTGCTTCAGATTCCAATTAATAACATCTGATGGGTTGCTGGTTGGACCAAATGATCTTAGAATCAGAGAGTCATTAAGGTTGGAAAATCTATGATAATCTTCCATCTGAACTCCTAGAATTCTGTGGGAAATATATTAACAATTCAATCACAGTAATTTTTAAGAAATAATAATCAAACTATTTATGTAATTACATGCAGTGTGATCTTTAGGAGTGAAGTCCAATATATTTAAACAGCTTTTCAGTATTAGATGTTAAACAGTGTTTCCTAGCACCTTCATAAACTCACAAATCAAATTTCTGGCTATCTTCCAGAAACATTCAAATTGCTTTTGTTTTGGAATGTCAAAGTGTAATTGGAAATTTGACTTCTCAGGCACTTGTGGATGATGTGCAATGGGTTTTAATGGTTCAGTTGATCTGTAAATGAAGTCTAGAAGCAGCTCGTGAGTTCTCAAAGTCCTCACCTCCAATAAGTTCTCCTTACATTCCTTACATTAAGTATTTCATTCTGCTGTGGTATTTGAGCTCCTGGATACAGGCATGCATCCCAAGTTACAGTCAGAACCACATGGATGTGTATATTGTTCCTGTATCCCACCCATCTCACTTTCATTGAAAGCAAGCTCCACTACATGGGCAGGAAGCTTTCAGTTCAGATACTTTTCCAAACTGAGCTGTTGAGGAGTAGGATGGTAGGGTATACTGCACTTCATTTTCGGTATCACAACCCATGACAATTCAGTTCTGCTATGTTTTAAAATACAAATCTCCTTACAGACTACAGCAGATTATTATACTGGGGACAAAAACATTTACTGATGTGTTTTCTGAACTTGAAAACTTAGTGAAGATTTTAGAATGACCAATGCTTTGTTTTTTGGAATTTTAGGTTTTCAGGTTGAGTTAAAATTTTGAGATTAGTAATAGGAATAGGTGTAAATTGTGAAGTGCTTCAAGAAAAGATGACAGTAGGCTGTGGTGTATACTCATCAGGTGAATATCGTGCAGCTTTGAAGTAATCTATTGTACCTGAGCATCTTCAGATCTCTTTCAATCTAATGTGAGTGGATGTTTTCAGGAGTCAGTTTTAATGTTGAGCTGATTGTGCTTGCTTTTTTACAGTGTTTGTTTTCTTGTTCAGAGGAACGTTAATAGAACTAGAAGAGAGAACTAAGCAGTACAAGGGGGCAAATGAGGATAAAGGCCCTGTACTGCAGAGTGTTGAACATGTTTTGAGGTGTTTATTGCCATTAACTCTTGTTCACTCCTACTCTGCATGCAAAGAGGGTGAATTAAAAGAATGTGTGTATGTGCATGTGTGTGGAATTAAAGAACCTTATTTAACCTATCTCTGGGTAATAGCCAAGTGCTTTAAGTCAAGACAACAGTCAGATGCTTTGGGGTATGAAAGGTGCTTAACGCAGAAGAAAAAAAGAAATATAGCTGCTTTGGTTTTGATCTTGCTCATGTGATAAAAGTTCCAGTGGCTTACAGTCCTTCTGGCAGGTCCAAAGACCTGCCCTAATTATATTTATATAAAGTTTACTAAATATTTCAGTATTATTAGTAATGGCAAGATCTGAACTCATTAAAGGTGGGAAATCGGTAGGATTAATTTGCTCCAGTTTTTATTTGCCAAGAGAGCATTTTCCCAGCATTATTCTTTCTCCATATATTTTAGCTTTGTAATTGTGGATCAAAGCATACCCAGCTTTGGTTGTATTAAGTGAATCTTACTGAAATAGAAACTCAAAAATGTATTTTCTGCCAGAAAATGTAACTGGAGAAGTCACGATTGAGTTCAGCTTATTAAATCTGTTTACTCAGTGTGCCTAAGTCTTTTTGGAATTTTAAAAAAACAAAACACATGGATGTGCTTGGGCACTGGGACATGCCAAGTAGTGCTTTCTTAAAGAAATATTCCTGGGAGATAGTTTTGAGAAACATCATCTGTAGAGTACAGTAAACAAGACCTTGTAAATATGTTGCCTGGAACAATGTCTGTCTCTAGCCAATGAAAATTATTCTGAGATTGTGAACTGCAAAGCTTCATGCTTTACATTCATCTGAGTGTAAGAACTCCATCTGGTCCCATATCCTGATTCTGGAGATTGCCACTATTTTTGTGCTTTCAAAAGAAGGTGGAGAATTTTGCAGGAAACTGCTGTGGTCTGGCCTTGTTCTTTTCCTGATCTCTAATTGTTAGACTGGTTCAAGTTTTACTAGCTGTCTCCACAAAAAATATATATAACTAATTTATAATGATTGTGAACATTCACTGTGCTTACTGTCCATATGAATATTTGAATGTAATTTCTGAACCTCATTTAATTCACATCATTTAGAATATAAGATCAGCCACATGAAGTGAGACCAGCTTAATATTGCCTCTCACCTCCTTTGGGAGAGTTTTGTTTGGTGGGCTCTATTATTTGCAAGGTAATAGATGATGTATTTTCTGTTGCTATTCTTAAAATCATTAGTGACATTAGTAATTGTGGTGCTGACGTCAATCATCTTATTTTCCATTTTATTTATTTTGCAGTGAAGCACGTTAGTGTATTTGTTTCTCTTTCATAAAAGTTCTTCTTTACTTGCATTTATTTTTGTCATCCTTTCTATACTTTTGTAGAATCCATAGTTTATTTTAGAAACTAAAACTTTTTCCTTTTTTTCTCATCTAGGATGTCAGAATTGCTTACTTGGTAAATGTGGAAACATGGTAGGTCTATGTCTCAGAATTATTTTCTATCATTTTCCTAATTGTTTGTTGTTTACATTTTTGGATCCTTTTAACTGCTGTTTTCAAAATATCATCCATAATGACTCCAAGACCACCTTCCAGTATGCTAATAGTGATCATCTTTTTACGTGTGCTTCTCATGCGTATTGCACAACCTTAATTGATTTTTATGCATCCATTATCCATTTTATAAGTGCTGGAATGACGATCTTGGGTAGACCTTTGTTCGGTCTAGTCCAGTTTCCTGACATGGCACTGGTGAGGATAAAATGCTGTGAGGAGAAAAGCACCAGCATTAGAACAGGGGAATCATGTATTGTTACTTTGTCAGAATATACTCCCTAGCTCCAGCATTTTGTAGCTCAGGAAATTCCGGAGTTAGAGATACTGTCTTTGTAGTTAATGAATTTTATTTCCTGTTGCTCAGTGTGGTATGATTCTTCTGCAAATGCTAGAAGAAAGTTTTAGATTTGACTGTCCTGACTAATTTTTATCATGAGTAATATTTTCTCCTGTTTTATCTGTATGCTGTTAGTCGTGACTGAAATAATTATGCCGACTAGTATTCATCAAACACTTAAATTCATGTATGTACTCAGTTAATTGATCACTCTTTTTTGGTCAAATGTAGTTTATGCTTTTTCCAATGTTTTTTTTTTTTAATCCCAAACTGTTTCATTTTCTCCTTTGGCATGTTAATTTTTTTTCATGCAAGGTAGCAAGCTCTTATTTGAGGCAGAGATGAATGGAATCTGAGCTGTCCTTTAACTTTTTTAAAGCCAGAGCGTGCTGCTGACAAAGCTGCAGAAATTCATGGTTATTCCAAATGCATTCTCTCCCAGCTGCAATAGTTTAAGTAATTCACTATTTTTTGAGATATAAATAGGGATAGAAGTGGGAAGAACTGGTAAGTGCTTTAATTTTCAGTCTTTCTATTTAACCCTTTATAATCTCATAAGAAACTTCTGCAAAAATCCTCTTTATGAAGATGACCTTTGACTGAAGTACTGTCTGAAAATGAGTTCCCTGCCTAGGATTATAATCCACATTATTGGAATTGATGGCAGTTTCTGCTTTGACCTTGCTTACTAGTAGCAGAACATAGAACAGCACTGTGTAGCTTGATGTGCTGCAGTATGAGAAATTATTTGGAATGTTCTATTATGTGATTAAGTAGAGAAACCAGAACTCTAGCACTAGTTATGTTTTCACTGCTATTTGTTGAAGTACTGAATTCCTAATCTACGTTGCACATTTTTAAAGGTGATATTATTTGCAACTAGAAATAAAGCATATAATTCATTTGAACAATTTAATATTGACTGTGGCTGATGGAAAGAACAGACTTGTAGTTACCTTGTGGGGAAAAATGAATCATCTGCAGCTACTTACACTTTTCTCCTTTTATTTCCTATTATCCAATAATCTCTTTGAAGAAGAGTCTCCAATTTTCTGTTCTCCCTTCTAAGCCTGGCACTTGCCTTAAATATTTATTTGCAAAATAGGCCCATGTAGGCATCATTGAGATTGTTAAGATTACAGTAACAGCTGTCAGCACTGTTCACTTTGTTTTCCTGTTTTCATGAAATCTACTTGGTGTTTAACATCAGCTCTCCCTAGAATTAGGAGTGTCGGGTCCCTGGTGCTCTGCTAGAAGGAATGGTAATGAAATATACCTCTGTCTCATTGCTGAAAATAGCTTATACCAATTAGTATTAGTAGTTGTTTCACTCCAAGGGGTGTTTGCTTCCTGAACTTGCTGAGGTAGAGCAGGCTCCTTTCTCATCAGTCTATGGTGTACTTATTTCTCAGCATCATTCCAGTGCTGTCTGTTAAACTATTTTGCATTGTTTTCTCAACATAGTTTCAAACTGTTTGACAGACTTCACTTCTGTGTTCTTAACTCCTAAGATTTTTTTCTTTTAATGGAGGCCAGATGGTCTTCCACACAACACATCACTATGGATTGTTCTTAAAGTGGCATAAAAGTTCCCATTTCCTAGCACTGCACTGTTCAACAGTGGCAGTTTTCATGAACACAGAGTACTTGCTCCTTTATGACATGCTGCACTCATTGAGAATTAACTGTCTCATCATTCCTTCTTTCATTTCTAGAATTATACTCCATTCCCCCTTTTTTTTTTTTAAGAATTCTTAGACTGGCCTAGTTTGCTGGGAGACTTCAGTAGCAAAGAGAACAATGTTTTACTGATTACTAGTGTTAGATGATCTGTCCACCATAGCTTTAGAGTGTAAGCCTTGGTGGTGTGTTGTTCATTTTAAGTGTCTGATTTGTTTCCTTCCAGCCAGGAAACATACAGTAGATCTCCCTTTTTTTTTTTTTAACATTCTGTATTCAGTTTCTAGGATGAGTATCTAGCTACTGAAGGAGATTATTGAAGTAACTTATGAGCTGGGCATTCTGGCATGGAAATATCTAGCAATTCAAGAACTTAAGAGGAAGTATACCAGTGTTTCAGAAAGAATGAACTGTCTTTTTCAGCTCTAATTACTGAAAAGGATAGATGGTAGTGCCTAAAGTTAATATTCTATACGATGGTGTTACTGTGAACTCTTTGGAAACAGTTCTGCAGGGTATGTGCTGATGCTCTTTTATTTAAAGCATAATGGAATTTTTGTAATAGCTTAATGGCATGGCTAAGACATGCATGTATATATCCCATCTAAGCCTTCATGAGTTTAGTGAGCAGCCACTGATTACATTTTAATTTGGTAGGGTCTGGATTTATGCAAACATTAACTAGTTTTGCTATTCTTTTGGAGATCTCTATGTTGTAGAGTCAAAGAATGGTCTGTGTTAAAAAGGACCTCAAAGATCATCTAGTTTCATTGGTTTCTTTTTTGGAAGTCTTTTTTTTTTTTTTTAATGAAAAACTGCAACTATGATCTTGATCCAGAGTATTTAGCAGGTTTTAGTGAGGTGCCAGAATGAACCACAGATGGAGATATCTTTTCTGGATAAAAAATCCTCAGAATTAAAGATTTCAGACTACTCTTCCAGTGGAACTGTAATATGTGAACCTTGTAAACAAAAAAGACAATTGCATATTTGGATGCATTGTGTTTTTCTTTTGCTGAATTACTTAACAGCAGTATCTCTTCATCGCTACCCAAGCCTGAATCCTTTTGATAATGAATTAATGTGTATTTATCAGATCATTGCCTGTTAGAGATGACCACTGGTTGAAGAGGGAAAGAATACAGATAGTGAAAAGTGAATGCTTAATGTCTGAAGATGAGAAATTCTAGGAGCTACTAAGGCTTTCATGATATATCAACACTCAATTTTAAACTGTGGAATAAAGATCAAAATTATCAGTTTTAAAAACTAGTCTGATTGTTTCCATGAGGAGCTGTTATCAAACTGATAACTATGAAGTATCCTTACATTGAGAAAATACATAAGTACTTGCCTGATAATTTCTGGAAAATAGTTTTTTTTCTTTTTTGTTCACCCAAGCGCTCAAAATGCTTTTCAACCAATCATTTCTATTGTTTAGTTCACTTTTACTGTTTTGTATTTAGAGTTGTCTTTTCCTCCAGAGTAAGAAAAAATGGATTTGGTATCTAGTGTCAATTAAAATTTGGCTAGAAGTTTTTGTTGTTGTTGGAAATGTAATGCATTTGCATTCCAGCTGCAAGCTGGCATCCATGCTTTGGGATAAATAGCAATGAGTCTGCTTAGTCTCTCAGAAGCCCTCTAAATAAACCAAGTAGTAATTATGGTGGGCAACAACACCACTGAAACCTGTTGATTTCCTTTTTTTTCTTTTCTCTTTTTTTCTTTTTTTAGCAGCATTCAGTCTCCTGTGTGGGTCAATAACTCTTCTCTAGATAATGTTTAGTAATCACTAGAATACGTCTGTTAGTGCCGTGATATGAAATTCTATGAGGGGTATATGTGACATGAAGTCAGTAGTTGTACAGTGTGTCTCTACAACTGTATCTGCATGAGAATCCTGTCTCTGATAGTGTCAACTGGAAAAAAAAAAAAAAAAAAAGCCTGTAACTTAGGAAGCATTGTTTGTGTAAATGAAGAGGTAAATGCTGAGCTGAAATCAGGATGTATGGTGGGGCTGCTCAAGGGAAAGGAAAGAATGTTGTGTTGACGTTCTCTGATAGTAAGAATGCTCTGAGTTGGTTGATTGAACAGTTGCTCATTTTGTGCCTCATCCTTTCGATTGTGCCCACTTCCCTATTAGTGGTGGACAAATGAGATAGAGGACACTGTGTTGGGTTTCACCACAGGAAGAAAATTCTCACTGCATTTTTCCTAGAGAACTGCAGGTGTCACTAAAAATCGTGAAGACAATCCCATTCTCTGGGAGAAAAGACGGAGGAAATCTGGGGAAGTGGTGAAGATGAATCCTTCTTCAGTTACTGAGTATGATGAACCAGTGTAGGAAAACTGGCCGTGTCATAGGATATAAGAATATATCTAGTCAGAGGAATGACAAAGAAAGCATCTTGATGAGCATTTTCTAACTGCTGTGGTATCAAGCATTGTATAGAATGCAAGATAATCTTGCAACAGTTTTCCATTCACTTTGTATCTCTTTTCTCCCTTTCAATATTGACATGTTAAGTTTCATTCTTGACTGAGCCGAAAGTGTTAACTATCAGTGATCTGTCAGAGTCAAACTGTCAAGTATTTATTAAGGCAATTACCAATGGATGATGTTTTCTTAACAATGGCAAATGATTGCTGCCATCTTTAACTTCTGAAAACCAGCAGCGTCCTTCTCACCTTTTGCCTATTAAGGAGTAATAAAAATTATTAGGTGCTTATTGTGGAGAAGGTCAAGCAGGAAGATTAGGATACAGACAGCAGCAAGATGGATCAGAAATGTTGGTGTGTCTCATTCTATATAATGTAGTCCAGTGTTGTTGAGCAAGGGACTGTCAACTTTTTCCTCTGAGTGACAAAAAAGGATGGATTATTTTAGAAAACTTCCATCATCAAGTTACTGCTGGTTGCATAGACTTCCATTATCAGGACAAGTATAATTTGCATGTACTAATAAGACTTCCAGAACTGGAGGAAACACTGATTGTGTATGCAGAAACAGAGTGAGGGCTAATATTAGAATTGAGTGGAAGAAACTCTGAGACAGCTGTAGTGGGAAGAGCAAATACACTCATCAAACATCTATGGCAAATATGAAGCTTGCATTAAATGTGTAAAGTATTTTGTAAAACTTACTACTTTGCTGTTTTCTGTCCTGCTCTTGGCAGAGCAAATACAAAGAGTTAATTTCATAAACTTTTCTCATTTGCCTTGGCAGCTTTTCCTAATGCAGCAATGACCTCCAGCAGCCTCTTAAAATGTACTGTCCATGGAAGTCTTATCCCATATTGAATTCAGCTTCAGCAGGAAACAGTGGTGAAAACAAAAAGAGCACTTTTCTCTTTGTATTCTCCCTTTTTCAAAGTTCTCTCTACCTTATTTATGCATCTTCAGCAGGTGTCTGAAGAACTAATGCTTTCTCACTTTGAAATCATTTTGAAAAAAGTTTTCTCCAATCAAATGACTCTGAGCAAATGACTTCAATTTTCTCTAATCTTCTGTATTGTTCCAAAGCAATAATGTATTGTAAGCATCTGTCTTTCTGTACAAAAAAGAGGCTTTACCCAGAGCTTTCTCACTTTCATTTTTTCACTTCATCTGTGTTGGCTGAAGACCAAACTCCTCCTTGTTTAATTTGGCACGCTGCTGAAGCTGAAGACTATAACTGAGCACCCCTCACCTTTTTTTTTCCCGTTACTACGTTTACAGTAGTGATCAGAAACATGAAGCTTTCTTTGTGTTGCTTTGCTTAATAGAAATTCTTTGCAATGTTGCAGACAAAACTATTCTTGGCACTTCACTGCCAGTATTTCATTAGCTGATGCCCATCATACATATTCATTTCTGTCTCGAAAGTCACACTGTGCCCTTAAGTATCAAAAACTGGCAATAAAAATGCAGTTATCTCTTTCAACCATGCATGGTTTCAAGAAGATTTGAACATTTTATGCAGTGAATCACTGAATACTGAGTAAACTTCATGCAGTTTGTTCCTCACTTTTTTCCTCTGCAGTACTAGATGCTCAGTTTGATAACCTCCTGCATAAGTTGTGAGACTAATTTCTTTTTCAAACTATATCGGTGGGTTTTGCATTACACTTGCTCCAGCTGGAACAGAATTTATATTTCTTAGATTTAATATTTGTTTTCTGTTTTGCCCTGATAATGAAACTGATCTGGGGGCTTTCTATGCCTAGTTCATTTCATTATTTGATTCTCTATGGTTATTGCAGTATTGGGTATCCAGCATGACAGAAGAACACACTTTGTATAGATAGTTTTGTTGAAAATGTTGTTAGTGAAATTTTATAGCATAGTCCAAAAATCTTTTAAAAATAAGTTAACAAAAAATCCAATAAAGTACAAATACCTTTCTTATATATGAATGTTTTTCACTCATTGGCAACTAAATTTTGGTCTGTTCATGCAAGAGTTTGCAAGTGCTATCTTATTCAAGAATTTGTTGTGTTGCCTGGAGCAGCAGGATATGCTGGAGATGTCTGGAAAATGTTATGCATTTACTGTGTCAGGACTGTATCCATAATGTACATAGGTGCTTGTTACATTCACATGTTATATGAGAAGTAGCTATGTAGGATATATGTAAATAGAGGTAAAAATACCAACTTTGCAAGTATCTGTCTGGATCAAATGTACCACTCTATCTAGAAATGTCATCTAGTGTGACCATTTATGAATCTGGGTGGCTAGTAAGTATTTTGTTTATTGCATGTACTTAAAATTTTTTTAAGCACCAGAAGACTGACTTCTCATCTTCTTAATGAGATGTGAGGGGGGAAGTAACTAAATACTGGTATCAGGACAAACAGTTATTTTAAATATTAGAAAAATCACTTTTGGGGGAAAACAAACCAAAGAAAATAAAGCACCAATGGAAACAAAATAATGTACATGTAAGTACTCTGATATATTCAAAAGCAGAATTAACTGAAATGTCAATCTAAGCTTGTAAATTTTTACTGCAGATTCTTAGTGAGGTTTTGGCCTTCTTATGAGAAGACAAGGCTTTTAGAAAGCTCGCAGCTCTCCCAGATGAAGATACTATTTTAATGTTGTTGCTCAAGTGATTTTAAGTTGTTGATCTAGAAAGATTTCTTATTCCACTAAAAGAATGTATTGTAGAGCTGTGAAGCATCTCTACTTCCTCCTTCAAGACAGAAGGCTTCTGAAGACTGAGCTCTCTTAGGAGTGCAGGGTCATAGGAGAGGATTATTTTTTCTGTGAGTCAGAGGGAGAAAGGAGTAAATGGTCACATAGTCTGTGCAGCAAAAGTGCAAGTCATAGCCTGAACCAGTGATTGAGCACCTGGTGTGAAGGGAGGGTCAACCCAGTGGAACGCAGGTGCATGCAATGTACCTGAGTATCCAGAAGGGGTGGAGCTAGGATCCACCCCTTCCCAACATCACTTAAGAGTTGGCAGTGGAAGTGAGGGCATAATTTGCTGGAGATTCCTGCCTACCTGAGGCCTTCTAAAGGTAAGCAGCTGCTCTTCATTTCTGTATCTGTGGCTGTTGCATGTGGGTTTATTCTCATTTGCCATAGCTGAAGACTTTTTCACCCTGCTATTATTGCAGTACTTTCCATTGCATTATAACATTATATAACTGAACTTCAGGCTATAATCAAATGGAAAAAAAAAAGGGAATGGCTTTAAGCTCAAGGAGGGAAGGTTTAGATTTGATGTCAGGGGGTAATTCTTTTCAGAGAGAATAGTGGGATGCTGGGACAGGTTGCCTGGAGAAGATTGTAGATGCTCTGTTCCTGGAGGTGTTCAAGACCAGATTGCTTGGGGCTCTGGGCAACCTGGGCTAGTACCGGATCTGGAGGTTGGTAGCCCTGCCTGTAGTTGTGAGGGGTGGGGGGGGGGGGGGGGGGGGCTGGCCTTGGTGTCTCTCTGCCAACCCAAGCCATTCTATGATTAGTTTAGTGCAGTGGATGGCATGACTGATTTCTTCACGTTGCCTTTTGGTTATGAAAAGTAGAGTGCTGGTTCTACTCATGTCTTTAAGTATTTTAAAATATGAATTATTACTGATAATAAATTGTCTGAGTGCTGAACAGTAAACACAGTACCTTGCCTCTGTTATGCTTTGCTGTCTAGCTTCAGTTTGTGCCCTATCTCTGTTATACAGCATCATCCCAGAAATAGCTGCACACCATTGAAGTAGGGTGAGCTTCAAATACAGGTCAGGTTTTATACCTGCATACTGACTTATGTGGAAGTTTGGAATCCTATTGGAGAGCTGTAAATCTTATAATGGTATTGCCGCGTTTTACTTTGAGTTTGTGACCTGAATTACTGTACAATACATCTAATTACAGATGATTTTTCTAAAGTTTTCCTTATCAGCTTTGTCTTAGGTTATTCCAGAGCCAACATCTGTGTTCTTCCTATAAATCCTAATTTGAGGGAAACTGGCTCACTTGGCAGGCAGAGTTACTGGGACAAATATAACTGGACCTCAGTGTAATTCCCTGATGGGCGGATGTAGGATGGCATTTATTCTGCTGCTTGTTGTTTGGTGGAAGGTTATCTCTTGCAAGACCAGGTTGAGTATTGGTTGTTATGAAACATGTACTGTGAAAAACAATAGAAATACACAAAGCCTTCAAAATGAAGTCTCTATCATGCTTTTGCATCTGTAATTTTCCATTTGTCCGGGACATAGCCATTTGATTTTGGCACTGTGCTCATGCTTGTGCCAATAAATAAGATGGCTAAAAGTCCAGAGAATTACTGTCTCATAATCAAGCCCATCATTAAAGTGTGTACACAGAAATGGGGCTAGAGACTGGTGTTCTTGCCAAAACCCTAGAACCAAAAAAGAACATCAGGATTTTCTAAACTGTTCCTGTAAGACATTTACCAATGTTTATGCAGTTCTTAGTCCATCTCTTCTGCTGCTGTCTGTTGCTCAGGAGCATAATGTAAGTCAAGAGGAGTTTCTGGAGAAGCAGAGAGTAGCAATGCCTCTTTTCACCCTGCTGTTATTATTATCTTAGGTACTTCTTTGGGCGTCAGCAGAGCTCTGATTAAGCACAGCTTTTTTTTGTTTGTTTCAGTAGTCTCAGATCTCCCCCTCTGAGTGCTGCAATGTGTTAGGAGGGTCTGTGGATATTGAGCTTTAAAATCTTTTTCTGAAATGTTTATTAAATGATGCACAGAAATTCCATCATATAAATAGTTAATGTATGTATAAACTAGTATTATATTACTGCATTTACTTGTTGCTAAGAACTGTTCAGTCTAGTCTGCAGGGATGTCATAAGCTTACATATCCACCAGTCCTCAGATACCGCATCTAATGGGAGCGTCCACATCAAGACCAGGAAATACCAGGTCTTTACTGACGCATTGTCATTGTGTCCCAGACAGACTTATGTATCACATGGACATAGATATCTACTGTCAGCTGCAAGGATCTAACATTGAAAATCAGACCCCAGGTCTTACCTGTTGTGTATTTCCAGGTTACTTCTGTAAGTAGTGTCAATGAAGGTCTTCCTCCTTAGATAATAGGAAACTTTACCATTTATTTTTAGGTATGGATCTTTGTAACTTTTTTGTAAGTAATTTGAACCTGTAATTAACTTGAATGAGGGCAAAAATAATAGCTTAAGAATTAAACTGACCTCCAGTACATTCTTTTTACTGGCTTCTGTATCTTTCTCAAATGAAAAACAAACAAATCTCAACAGACAATTTATACAATTGGTGCACAGATGGTACAGAGCAGAACCAGATTCCTGTGCAGAACTGTAAAGCTTTCATCCCATGCAGTTTATACAGCGATACAGTTTTTACCCATCCATCTGAGCTGTTAAGTTTCATGCACAGAGTGTGAGACTCAAAGATTTGGCTCCTGCATCAATGCACCCCCACAAACAGGGGTATGTCTTACATACTTTCCTAACACTGTGCCAGAATCTTTCTCCTACTCTGTGACCTGATATACCAGCTGCATTTGGTTGGCAGCTCCTTTTGCCTCCTGCCTCCCAGTGCACTGGTCTGTTGCATGGAACAGTCTGCTGGGCTACAGTCTGCTGGGCTACATGTCAGCCTGTCCTTGCTGAGATGTTGGGCTCCATACAAACCTCTGCTTTCTGGCATGTTTCCTGGCTGCAGCAGGGCAATCATAGAATCACTGAATTGCTTGAGTTGGAAGGGACCCTTAAAGGTCATCCAGTCCAACTCCCTACAATGAACAGGGGGAAATCTACAGCTCAGAGCCCCATCCAACCTGACCTTGGGTGTCTCCAGGGACAGAGCATCTACCACCTCTCTGGGCAACCTGTGCCAGTGCCATACCACTTTGCTGGATATGAGGAAGTATTTCTTTTACAATCTAAATCTCCCTGTTCTGGCTTTGAATCTATTTCCAGTGCTGGTGTCTTCCCAACCAGGTATGTCTCCTGCACAGGACCAGCCCATAATTCTGTCTTATTCATTACAAAAGAAGAAACATGAGACAACTGAGCCATTTCTAAACTAAGTTATGCAATGCTACAGTCAATTTTGTTTGCCAAAGTGTGATGATTTGAAAAATTTGTTTGCATGTGTCTTTCAGCCAGTATTAAATATTCTGGAAAATCATCTGTTCCTTCAAAGATCTTTTTGGTCCTCTATCGTGTCTACATAAAAGGATTTCAGGACTCCCATTTTAATGGATTTCTGAGATATCTTCGTGTCTGGTTTTATACAGAAAATTCATTAAATTTTCATTGCTTTTCAGACACCAAGGATATTTCATTTATTGTTTCATGGCTTGTTGTGCTGTTGCAGCTTGTTAAATTTTTGACTATTTCAGGCCTGACTCAGCCATGTTAGACAAAGCTGCCACCAAAGCTTGATGGGAGATTTGTCTAAGCAAAGGCTCTATGGTTTGACGTGGTTTTCTTTTTACTTTGTCTTGTTAACGTCTTTCATTTGAACAGGAACATGGGTAATTATATTCTACATCAGAAACAACAACTTTGTTTTTGTATAAATAAAATATTTGTTTTACTATGCAAAGCCTGGAAACACCTTCAAAGAGGTGATTTTAGTATCTTATAATTTTCTGTACACCATAAATGATTACTTGGAATGTGTTTCTAGTTGTCTGCCCTAAAAGGAAAAAAATACTGACCAAAAGAATTTAAAGTGCTTAAGAGTTTTAACCACAAAGGATACACAGAGAAACTAGAATGGCACATGGTGCTGAGCCCATCAGATTCTTAAAATACCAACAATTTGGTGGTCTATAATCCTGTCACTCTTTTCATATATCTGAAAAAAAAAAAAACACAAATGCTTACCATCATTATTAATTGAAAGTTGAGCTTTCAGACAAGACATTGGATTGATATTTGATTTTTTTTTTCCAATATCAGTGTAAGAAAATTGAGGAGGACTACTTTCTAAACAAACCTGCTGAAACATTATGAAAAAATTTTGTAAAAAGCAGTCTACTCAGAAATGTTCTTCTGTTCCATGTTATTCACAATTTTTCTTCTCCCATTTTTGTGTTCTTGAGGAATTTTCTTTACGAATTCCATATTTTGAAACCCATATGGATCAATTCTTTATTTATGACTCCATTCCATTATGTTATTTTGTGATCTGAAGATCAGATCCAGAGAAAATTGTGAATAAATCAATAAAAGTTAGAGCTTGGTATTTCACGGCATTGGACCTCCTTAATGGAGTTAGTCATGTTGAGCCATGGTTTTCTACTGAAAGTCTGCTGAAAGCAGACAAGCGTTATATATGGAGTGGTACAAAAATATATGATGCATAAGCATGAACATTTCAAATTAAAATGTTTTCCAATATTTTCTGTGAAGGATGAGACACAATTCTGAAAAAAAAAAATCTTGTTTTAAAGTCTGAGAACAGAAAGATTTTTAAACCAGGAATTATGGTGCTAAATAGCACATAACCTGCATTCTACAAACTTAAATATATTCTAGAGTGAACCAAACCTTTATCATAATCATCTTACAATTATATATTCTGATATTTTATTCAGTGATTTTTTTTTTCTCTGCTCTTCTCTATATATTTTCTATTAGCAAAAAGATGTGTAGAGGTCACCTGAACAGATGAAACAGGAAATGGCAAAGACTATGAATCTTGTTTTTTGGGCCACACGTGGTTTGTTATTTCCATGTGTGAGAGGATTTTTCAATGGTAGTGATAGTGGTGAAAGGACCAAGGCATTCTGAATTGCTGCCCAAACAACTGCCATAACTTTATAGTAATAACTTTATAGTACAACCAGATTATTCTTTGTGCAAACCATCCTTATCTTCTTTTACTGGATAAATGGTGATAAGGTAGGTGCTTCTGTAGGCAGAAAGAAGTTACCCTTATGGCATTCTTTTCTGCTGTGTGGGATGTGCTTACAGGTGTGAAATCCAGCTCTCAGCAAGGTAAATGTTGGAAAAAAATTGCTGATGGTTTATAGAACATGCTGGGTGTGTTTGATCCTGAGAATAAGGTCATTCTACTGAGCTTATATCTCAGTACATATAGAAGATTTCCTTATGAATTTTCTTCATCTGACAGCAAGGAGGCAGATAGGAGAATGATAACATGTATTCTACCACATAGGAAGAGCAATTGGTACATTGTACTTATGCATCATGGCAGAGGTAGAATCTTCAGAGGTTCTGTTGACCTTGATCACCAAAACTAGAAGGGAACCTAATAATAAACTTCTCAGTGAAGCCTGACTATAAATTCCTATGTGCAAACCATTTGTGTATTCCATCTTTGTGAATACTACCAAACTTGTATCTTAGCAGTGCAGCTGAGAAACTAGTGGTTTCTCACACATACTTTATTGTTGTTTTTATATTTGATGCTTGACACATCATAAATTCCATGCAGTACAACCTGTCTGTGCTGTAATGTGATTTCCCTTCTGCTCCTTAACTGCAGAAATGGGTGTTCTTCCACTCTATTGTTTTGTCTTCATTTCTAGATTAGTAAACTTTTAGAAAAGGTATGATCTTATATCCGTTCATAAGCTCTTGTCGTGTAGCGTATGTTATACAAAGTATCCTAGGTATTCTTTTATTTTCAGGTTTTCTCAACATCCCTCTCCTGGATACTTTTTGAATGATTATTTCCTTTAGCTTGCGTTTTTCCAGAACGGATCAAGTTTTGGATGATATCCAAAGCCCACTGAGGTCAGAAGGATGTTTCCCTTTGACTTCAGTGGGCTTTAGAGTTGCTCCTTTGTTTTCTCTCTTCAGGAGCCAAACTCTGCACACCTTATTGTTTTAATGGGAATTGTGTACAGCAAAGCAAACAGCCTTGGGCTACACATCCTGATATTCTCAGACTCCTTTGCACTGTATTTTGCTCTTTTCACTAGCATTCATAATGATTTAAGTGCTGTTTATCTGTCACCATGGGTGACAGATGGAAATCTGAAGTTATGCTGAATGAACTTTGCTGTGTACTGCCACTGCTTCTTTCCAGACTTGATATATGTTCTTCCATTACTTTTAGTTTCAGTATTTTAATTACATTGCAGTTCATAAGGGTTTGTTTGGGATAGTGTGAATCATTTGTGGGTAAAGTTTTGAAAGAAACTGTAATCAGATACAAAGTCCTGTTATGGTTTTCTGCTATGTACAAAACTTTGACCCGATACAGGAAAGCCCTTTACCATATGCTTGAGTCTATTCCAATTAAGAAGAACAAGTCGTGTATTTGCCTAAGTGGAATTTGATCTGAATACAAGCTAAACAAAAGTTTGTTCATAAATACAAAAATCTTCAAAAACTCCATATTTTGTTTGTTCCACAAGATTGTTTAACAAACTCTATTGTGTAATCGCTATTGTATTTGCCTTATGTAACAAGGTTTTGGTGGCAAGGAACTTCAAGCACTGCTGATTTGAAAATCTCCCAAAACGCATTGAAAAGATAAGTGTTTAGAGAGGAGATATTTATTTCTGTGCAGGGTGCAAGGTGGATAACCACCACTGATCAGGTGCCTTGAGACTTCATATCTCCTATATCTATTTGAAAATTTGTGATATATGCTTATCTTATGCACAAGTCACACCTACCTGCTATGTGTTCATAGCATTATTCCAGTACACAGTTTCAAAAACGTAACTGAGTCTTCTGCACTTGTGCAGAGATCTTTGGTGGTCTTTAATCCTTTATGGGTTTGGTCCTGCTACTTACTTTGTATGCATCTGGCACAGGTTTTCTAAGGATGTTTATTCATAGTTTCTACCTGGTCTCTATTGATGGGTTACTGCTTTAGACTTGTCCCCCTTCTTCAAGGATGCTGCTCTTATTGTAGAATTCCTATGCTCAGGAAGAATATTTATTATAGATCAGCAGTACATCTGGAAGTTACAGGCAGAACTTTAAGCATCCTAAATAGGCAGCAATGGTAAACGTGTAGCTCAGACACTGGGGTGGCTGCTGTGAGTACAGAAGCTGTCCATGGTAGAGAAAGCTGTTTCTCTGCAGCCATGGGCACCGCAAGGAGCAGATCTCCAAGCGCATACATGGTGTAGCAGTGGATGTGACCTGGATGAGGCTCAGCTCATGAAGAGCACTCCCAGGGAGCAGGACCCAGGCTAGAGCTGCAGCCTGTGGAGTGAGTCTGTGGTGGGTGGGAGGGCTGAGGGAGCTACTGTCTGTGGAGACAGCACTGTAGCACTGTGCTCCTGAAAGGTACTCACTTGTTATATTGCAGGGGTTCTTGAAGAATGTCACCAAGATGGTCAGGGGGCTGAGGGAGTTGCCTTGTGAGGCTTTTTCAGCCTGAAGGACATAGGGCTTTGTGGGACCTTATAGCTGGAGATCACCAGGAAGATAGGGCTGGGCACTTTGCGGTATTGCGTAGTGAGAAGACAAGAGATAACTGGTTGAAATAAGAGAAGTTCAGACTGAACTTAAGGAAAACCATTTCCAGAGTTATGGCATGCAAGCATTGGAATCAGTAGCTCAGCGAATTTTAGTCTTTGGAAGTTTTCAAGATCAAACTATATTTGAGTGAGTTGGTCAAATCTCATAGCTGGAAATGTTTTGAGCAGTAGATTGGACTAGGTTATCTCCAGTGTTACGTTCCAGCCAAAATTGTCCCATGATGTCTTGACTGCTTACATGTATTCTATTGCTGATTTTTTCCAGTATGCTCTTGGTCTATACTTGGGTTCATACTTATTTTCTGATAGCATTTGTTCCAATTATTATTGTGAGAGTAAAAGGGTGACATACTGGAAAGTAAGTGCTAGAATTCCTTGGACTTCAATAGAGAAAATGCTAATCTGTATTCCTCCCTTTTTAATTTTTCCATTTCTCCGTACCTGTTTCTCTTGGCATGCTAATGTAATTGTCTGCATAATAAATTAACTTACTGATTCTTTTGCTGTCTAAGGATGCTTATGTCCACCTACTGTTTTGTTTTTTTTAATCTGTTTTGTTAAGCGCTTGTTATAAATAACAGCACCATCAAGATTCTACTGCTTTAGCTGCTCAGGCATTTTTTCCTTAGTTTTCTTGTTTAATAATTAGTCTTCAAAATGATTTCTCAATTCTTTCAGTTTCCATTTTTGTCAAAATATAATATTTCACAAAATCACAGAATGGATGAGGCTGGAAGGGATCTCTGTGTCCATCTGTTCCAAGTCCCCTCCTCATACAGAAATACCCAGAGGAGGGTCCCCAAGACCACATCCAGGCAACTTTTAAATATCTCCAAGGAGGAGACTCCACAATCTCTATAGACAGCCCATACCAGCACTTGGACACCCTCACAGTAATCTTCTGATCTTCAGATGAATCCTCTTGTGTTTCAGTTCATTCCCTTTTCCTCTTGTCCTGTCACTGAACACCTCTAAGAAGAATTTGTCTTTGTCTTTTTTTTTACACCTTTGCTGCAGACCTCAAGGAAACCCTATTGTGCCTGCGTGTCCCTTGGCTAAACGGTCTCAGCTCTTTGCCTGTCCTCATAGGTGAGATGGTTCAGTCTCTTAATGATCTTAGTGGTCTTTTGTTGTCTCACCAGAAGTGCTCTCTCTCTGGTACTGGGAGCCCAGATCTGGACCCAGCACTTCAAGTATGGCCTCACCAATACTGAGTAAAAAGGAAGGATCACCTCACTTGACTCCGTTCATGGAATGATTAAAAACTTGTGGAAGTACATCATCCATCCCAAGAGTGAACAAAAAGATGAATTTTTAAACATCCTCAGGAAAAAAAAACGCTTCAAATTAATGTTACTTTGGGTTATTTAAATTGTAGTGTTTGGCTAAGGAGAAATGTCTTGTTTAAAGTAATGAAGATATAAAATATTGCAACATGAAAATTCGGTCATTTCCTTTCAAATAATGTCTTTTTGAAATGCATCTATATTTTAGTCACATTTTCCACTATGTCAAGAAAAGCTTAAGTTAAATTTATTTTAGGAAGCAGCTCAGTACAAGCGACAGTTTTCTAGTATAGTGGCTTGACATGGTTTTAGTCCTTTGTGTTAATCCTCTATCCAACCTACCTTAGTTTTCTTCTCCATGCAAGGAGAGAGTTAAAGAGTTTATTGACCACGGAGTTTTAAAATACTTTGTATTTATTAAGCACTGTAAAGATGGAGAAACTTAATTTCCAAACAGAATTATCCAAAATATTTTGATAGTCTAAGTGCCACCAACTTTCAGTGAGATTAAAAGACACCATCAGGAATACTCTGAATCACTAGTATGAATTCATTAGAAGAAATATATTTTAATGATTTAATGAAACTAAAGACAGAAAATATCATTAAAGCCACCTTGCAGTAGCCTTCCTCACTGTAGACCATTGATCATTAGCTCCTTCCTCTCTTTCCTAACTTCGAAGAAGGTAATAATGCAAAAGAAAACTGTTCCTCTTGTGCAATGATAGCTTCACTCTGTTAACGGTCTCTGCTCTTCTCAAAGCTTTATGGAAATCATGGTAGATGCACTCAAGTATTCAAGTAGAGAATTCTTACACCGTGGTGAACGGCTTATCTTATTGACGCATTTCTAAAAATGCCTAATATGTTTTTGAGACATGACTTCCATCTGCAAATCTGCATAAGTTCTTCCCCAGTTAAATCTCTGTTGCAGCTGTAGCTCCCATCATGTTGCAGTTCACGGATAATCTTGTTAAATATGCAGTCTTTGTCTTTAAAATTTTTGGATGCTTACCCATTGATTACCCTAAATACTATTTTTTTTTTTTTTTGGAAATGGTATTGAAGAGACATCTGATAGAAAAGAATAAGAGTGAACAAAATAATAATTTTATGACTAAATCATTGTCATTAGGGAGTTCATTAAAGAACGCTTAGAAAGATTAAGGAAAAAAAAAAACAACAACAAATACTTCAAAGTAAGTCTGTTCCTGAGTTCTTTGCTAACTAATTGGATATCATTTTCCTTATGAGCTCTTCAATATTGCTTTCTGTGTTTTGTTTTTCACGTATATATGTAGGCAACTGTAATAGAAAGTGGATCAATCTAGGCTTTGGCTTTCATTCAGCTTAGTCTGGCAATCCTGGAATGTACAACAGAAGAGTCTGTTTTGGAGGCATGCAAATTCACATCAGTGTCACTTTTCTAAATTTCACAACAGCCTTCGTTTTCATAGCTTCATACTTTGTATTTGTTGGGTTTCCTTGTGGTGTCAAATGCCTTTTCCAGTGAAGCCTTGAAAAAAGTACGTGTGAATTCACACAAATTGCTTGTGTAGTTACCACTTTCTGCAGTTGAAAATGTAGCGACTCAATTCTGAATTTCAGCTTGCTTTATACATGCAGAAATAGTGCAAGTGCCACCTGTTTTTAATTATTCCTGAAAAGCCAGAAAGAGGTATTATGAAGGCCAGTTAGGAATGATTCAGAGTCATCTGGATTTATTTTTTCTTAGTATTGATTTTTGACTGATGGCGTTCTCTTTGCTAAGTCTGCTGCCTGCACCATAGACTGATAGAATTGTTTGCATTGGAAGGGACACTTACAAACCATCCAGTCCAACTCCCTGCAAAGGGCAGGGACACCTACAGCTCCATCAGGTGCTCAGAGTCCTGTCCAGCCTGACCTTGGTTGACTCCAGGCACTGGGCATCTATTGCCTCGCTGGGCAGCCTGTGCCAGTGCCTCACCACCATTACCAAAATATCTCTGTAGTGCCTGTCGCATCCTGCACTGATGAATGTACTGAATTCCAGTGATGGGTGTTCAGATCAGAAGACACTCTTTCTTAGAAGTAGTATAAAATAAGGAAATACAAGGAGCTTAATGAGGTGGTCTTTTGGTTAAGAAAAGAATTGAAATTCCTAGAAACTGAAGTAGAAATTGAAATCTCTAGATCAATGACATTAGCAGTTACCAAAGATCTCAGCCTGTCACTGCTCTAGTTTTAAGACAAATGTCCCAAACTGGGTACCTGTTTTAAGTAGGCTCCTGAATCTGTAATGAAAAAAGTTGGAGATCTAGCTGTGTACCACAGAGGTTTGTTAAGATGTATGGATGTCTGTTACTGAGGTTTAACAGCTTAATTGACACTAGGGAGACTAAATACAGATTGAAAAGCATTATGCTAGGTGACCATGCTAATTTTTTTGTCTCTTAGAAAAACCTTTTGAGGAACGGCTGAGGGAACTGGTATTATTTAGTCTGGAGATGAGTGGGCTCATTGTTGCCTATAACTACCTGAAGGGAGATTGTGGTGAGGTGTGGGTTGGCAAGTAACTAGCAATAGGACTAGACAGAATGGCCTCAAGTTGTGACAGGGGAGATTCAGACTGGTTGTTAGGAAATACTTCTCTGAGAGAGTGGAAGCTGCCCAGGGAGGTGGTGGAGTCCCTGACCCTAGAGATATTCAAGAAATGTTTAGATGCTGTACTGAAGGACATGGTTTAGTGGGAAATACAGGTGGTAGTTGAATGGTTGGACTGGATTATCTTAGAGATTATATGATTCTATATATCAGTCTTTTTCTGTTTAATATTGAAAAGCCACCGTAAGTAAAGTAATTTTAAAACATGTTGGCCTTGTAGTTGTGGCATCCACCAAAAGTTTAGAATCAGGACAATACACTGAAAAAAGAATGGCCCAGATTTCTGAAAGATGCCTAGAGGAGTAACATCCTACTAAAAGGAAATAAGTTTGTTGCTTTTCCACAATTTTGCATATGAGGCAGTGAAATGAAAAGGCCCTAGTTGAGCTGGGTGTAATACGAGCCGTTTTGATACGATTATGCTTCATTTTTTATTGACAAATAAGTCAATAAGTCTGTGTTGTCTGAGCATGCATAAAACTCTACACGTAACTTTGATTCCTGAAGATCCTTAATCACTTGCAGCTTGCTGGCTTACTGCACTAATGCTACCGTTTAATATGGATTCTTTTCTCTTCCACTGAGAGCTGTTCTCACCTTTTCTTAAGCAAATCTCACCCATCCTACCTCCATTTCTCAGTGATGTGTTTATTTTTGCATTTCTCTCCAACCATCTTTTGCACAGACAAACTCGCTGACCATTTTTCAGGAACTTTTGAGACCTAAGGATGTACTTTCTTCATGTGATCAACTGGTAATTTGGAATTTAGGTCTCTTCGTTCTCTTATTTCCTGGCATCCCTGAACTCTCCGCGCAAGAAGCTGTTCTCTCCTGAAGCTCAGATAACGGCTGTCTTTAGGGATCCTCTTTCTCACATGCCCATCCTTCAGCGTTATTCTCTTACCTTGAGACATGCTTATTCAAATTGTCACATGAGCTTCTGCAGGGCAGATAGCAACAATTTAAGGGACTTCCACCCTAAATTTGAAATAAGTTTGTTGCAATACAAGCTGCCTTATCCCTTGTGCACAAAATAAAGACAAAACAGTTAAAATACAGTGGAAATAAAATGTGAACCTACTGTAGCTCAGTACTGTTTTTCTCTTGCCAAAATTGAAAGGTCTTTGAGTAGATAAAAACTTTGTAATTATCAGGAACGGTATTTAGAGCTATAGCTCCTGAAAATCACTGGCTCCCTCATTTTATGGCTCACTTGGAAGTCACTGCAAGTAGGAGTGAGGAATTCTCCTCTTATGTACCCAGTTGCACCCATGAATTGCACACCAACTCTAACATACCATTTCTGGTATTCAGATGTGATGTGTTCTTCTTCAGATCTGATGTTTATTTGTTAGTTTTACCTTACTGAAGTACGGACCTTAAAATACCTCTTATTTAAAGGAAACTCAGGAAAACTCCTTATTTAAAGGAAACTAAAGGATCATAGGCTTAATGTCCCTCTGTCCTTTTTACAGGAAAAAAAATGACTAAAACCTGAAGTCAGACTCTTGCATGTTTGAATACCATATGCCTGCACTATTGGGAGGCTGGAGCAGAGTATCTGAAGAAAGATGAGAGAGTGTGGGTGGCAAGAGAAAAAAACAACCACGACTGTAAGTTAGCAAGATAATATCCTTACTTTCTTCTGTGGGTCTCAAGAGTGATTAAAAAAACATTGGCGTTTTAAAAATATTGCTGAAGACTACAGTGTGACTCATAATGCTTCAGAGAATGGAATTCTTGGAAGTTTCACTGTAATGCCAGATTTCAGAACGGAGGGCAGCAGAGCTGCAGAGAAGTAACACAAGGCTCTGTTGATGGAGAGGGAACATCTCTGAGGAAATGCAGGCAGGGAGAAAGAAAGGAAAGAGAACGAGCCTAGGGAGAGATGACAAGACAATTATTTGTAATGAGAGCTGTTGCTTACATTGATGGGAATGTTTCACTGCTGTTTGAGATTTTATTGGCCGGCTGGTCTGCCTACACAATGCTTGGCTGCGTGTGCAGCAGGGGAAGATATGTAAACATGTTGGCCAATCAGACAATGAAAGCAGCTTCGTGCAGCTCTGAAAGTCTATCCTAGGGAGAGCCTGAAACTTTTGAATCATTTTTGTTGTTGTTTGTGAATTTCTCATTTGTGGAAATAGCTTTTTATGTGGGAATGTATTGGCTGGCAGTGAACTTGCATTGGGAAGGTTTCTCTAGTCAGAATAGACAACTTGGTCAGAATAAAATAAATAATGCTAATGAACTGGATACAAATAGTAGCATAACAGTTGTGACACATACCTGATTTTTTGGCTTTTTCCAGTAACATATCTGATTTATACCCTGAATAAGCACCTTCGTGAGAGAAGTGAAAACTATTTTAGGAGGGAGACTTAGAATTATGCTGGAAGTCTAAATACTGATATCTGAAGGGTTTTTTTTGTAAAGGAGTATTTTTATTGTCTAGTCTGTCCTGTCAACAGTATGTATAGATCATGAGTATATAGTTCCTATTTTATGATGTTGGCCCACAGTGTCAGAGGCAAATGTTGGTGGTTTGGTAGTATAGGGTGAACCTTCCTAACAGTATTCTGTCGCGCTTTGTTAACATGTGACAGGTGGCAGCAGAGGGGCAGTCTGACAGAATGCATCTGGCATGGCAATGCATATAAAGCAAAGGTGAGTCACTGAATTTTACAGTGCAGAAAAAAGTGGTACCCATTGACATTCATTGACAGTTGCCAAACATTTATGGAGACCAAACATGGGATATCAGAACAGTGAAAGCTGGACTGCAAGGGCAATGTTTTCCTAGCAATTATGCTGTCATATCAGCTGTGAAATGGTGGGTAGTCTCTACTGGTGCAGATTGTTACGAATGCAGCGTGCAGGTTTTTGTTCATCACTGGCAAAAATGCATAGCTAGTAGCAGTTACTATGTTGACAAATAGCATTTTGTAGCTGTGAATTTGCTCCATCAAATGGTGTTACTGGGTTCTTTGTATCTGTTGTAATTTCCAGGGAAATAAATAGAAGGCATTACTTTCAGAGCAACCTATGTATGTCAGTTCCACAAAACTAAAATGTGCTGATGGCTTGAAGATGGATAGTATCATTAACTGGACAGAAACTAATGATTATTCTTTGAAAATTCACGGCTGAGAAACATCATAACTCAATATTTGGTACTTCCTTTATTTTAAAACCCAACATATATATCCGCCAGTGGAGCAAATATGACACTGTTGGTGTGAGTGCTGGCTGTATAACACAGTTAAATAAATACCTAAAGTGAGCAATTAGTTGATATGTTCTTGGATGAAATTTGTTCATGGAATTTGATTGATGAAGTGCGTGGATAAAGAATAGATTAACAAATCATAAACAGTTCATGAACGATTCATGAACAGGAAGAAAGACTGCAGAGCAGTGAATTTGAGTAATGTGTATTTTATTTCGTCTGTCTAACAGGAAAATAGAGATTCTTAAGTTGGCCAAAATGGAAAATGAAACTTAATTTTTTGTGTATCTTTTCTGGTTAAAGCTCAATATATTTAGAAATGTCTTAAATGGAAAAGTGGTCTATAATGAAAATATGGACATAGATTTCTGTTTTTGGTTTTACTTTGTTTATATTTTAATGAATCCTTGTTAGAATAATTTTGCAATTGTCAGGATTTTAGCCAGGTTGAACTGGCATTTTGGGTGGATTAAACATCCAAAAATTTGTCCAGCTTTAATGAACTTGCAATCTACCAATTCCCTCATTTCTCATTCCAGTGCTTTGAGAAAAGTTTGTTTGTTACAGGATTAGTGCAACTAAATTGCTCTCATCATCCTGTAGATTTCATAATACGTGGTGAACACAGCCAGACTCTTGTGATCTCAGAGTCAGCAGCAAAATGCACAATGCCTGATGATACCAGGTTCTCAAATTAACAGGAACTTGGACAGAGTGAAAAAAAAACAACAAAAAAACACCAACAATTTGAGTAAATAACAGCAAAACAATCTGCATCTTCTGAGTTTGTGTAGGAGATCAGTCAAATCTGGGAAATGTTTTCTGATATGTCCATTAATGGGTGTACAACTCATCCAGTCACTCAGGAGCTAATACTGCACTTTTCTGTTCCCTGCATAAAAAAAAATGTTGTGCCAAATGACTCTGAGTGGTGTCCTTAATAACGAATTTACAACCATCAGCGAGGAGACTTCTTCGATTGTCTGCATTAAAGCAGCAGTTGATTACGATCCTATCCAGTGATGCTTTTCCTCAGCCTTATTAACAAGAACAGCACACAAGGCAATCATACCCTTGGGTGTCTTTTAACTTGCTCAAAAGTATGACTTAAGTGTTGATTTCGTTTCTTAATAAATAAAAAAAAAAAGGCAAATTCCATTTTACAATGATGACACATCCATCGTCTGAAAATGAATGACCTGGGAATTGCAATGAATGCCCTTATTGTTCACCTGGCATTAAAAATAGTACCAGGTTTCACAGGCGATACTTAGCCAGATGCATCTGCCAACTGTCATGTGTTGCACCAGGGAAGCAGACAACAGGCTCCTTCATTTCATCATCCTGCCCTTTGGGCCATATCTCCTGCACCTGTGATGCAGAGATGTGGTGTCTCTCTCAGACCCTCCCAGCTACAAGAGCTGCTCTGAAAGTAATGCCTTCTGTTTTATGATGTTGATCCGCAATGTGAGAGGCAAATGGTGGTGTGGCAGTATAGGCTGAACTTTCCCAACAATATCCCATTACACTTTGTTGACATGTGAGAGAAGGGCAGTCTGACAGAATAGTGTCTGACGTGGAAGTGCGTGTAGAGCAAAGGTATGTCATGAATTCCTCCATGGAGAAAAAATGGCAGCCACTGACATTTATTGACACTTACTGAAAATTTATGAATACTGAACAGTGGATATCAGTGCAGTGAGGTGGTGGATGGTGCTTTTTAGCAGTGGCAACAGTGGGTCCCTTCTGGTGTGGATTTCTGAGCGTGGCATTCAGGCTCTTGTTCATTGCTGGCAAAAATGCAGCCAGTGGTAGTAACTAGTTCGAAAAGTACCTTTTTGTAGTTGAGGACTTGCTCAATCAACTAATATTCTTGTGCACCTTGAATCTGCTGTAGTGTCTATGGAAATAAATAGAGGCATTACTTTTGGAATGACTTAAATAGCTTCTTCCCCATCCTCTGGCCCACAAGGCACTGTCTTATTCAAGGAAGAACAAAAACTTCACAAATCTGGAAATTAACTGTGAGTTTGTGGGTGCACACAGTTACTGGAAAGACAAATTAAAGCCTAATTTTTCCTTTGCCTTGTCTCTTTCCTATGGATTAGATTTAGCTGTAGTAAAAAGTAGGGGAGATCTTTCCAGCTTCCAACAGTTTCTGCAGGAAGTGCTGATACTATACCTCCAGATAACCTCTACCAACTTCAGGAAATAGAGATGATTCTCTTGCACATACCAATATGTTTCAGTTCTACCAGTAAATCACTACTGACTTTCTCCAAACTCCTCTTGTGAATCAGGTGTTTCATGGGCATTGAAGGAGTCTTGATCGCTAGTTCTGAGGGATTGCTGCAAGCTTTAGAAACATCTGTATTGTTTTTGTTTACCCTGACTGTTCTCTCATTGGGAGGATAAAACTATTGAATTTGATGCCATAGTAGATTATTAGCTGGGATGTACCAATTGGCTGAGCACTGACAAATTTTAGATCTCTAAACATAAAAAAAAAAAACAACCAGAAGTCAGATTAGCTTAATCAGTCCAGTGGTATACATTCTGGAGAGGGCAATATACTGTCAAGATAAAAAGTAAATTATGATAAAACAAAATACAGGAAATGGGTCAGCTGAATTCCACCTAACATTTTGTATTTCCCCAGAAATGTTCATAATTTGTTGTGTTCCACTTAGAGTAAGTAGAAATAGAAATTAACTTGGTAATTTGCTTAATTTTTTTGCAGTTGTCACTCTTTGAAACAAATATCTTATTCTATAAAATGCCCAGACCCCTGTGTCTCCCTTTCAAATGTTCTGAAACCACTTTGGATTAATTTTGAGCTCTGTTTGCATTTGTATGCATGCGCCTGAAGTGCGAGTAGCATAGCATGTTCTCTATGTCCATGCGTTGCAAATCCAGTTGACAAAGGACTTACACCCTATTCTTTCCTGATTGTCCTTCATCACAAATAGGAGATCAAGTCACTCAGGACTGTGTTTTCCTTGCTTTGAATTAGGCAACTTCCACAATTTCTTCAGTGTATTCTCAGTCTTCATAAAGGTCAGTTCCTTTATAAGAATTTTAAAAGGTAATCCACACCTTCAAATTTTATCACGATACCACTTTTCATAAATGTATGTTTAAAATACATCCTTAGTTTACATAATGATTTTTATTCTTGGAAATTATTTCCACTGTCAGAGCTTCAGTGTTGATTTTATCTTCAGCATAATTACACTTCTGAAGTTGAACAAGCTGAGTAAGTTCTGAAACATGTTTCAATACAATTCTTTTTTCACCTTTTTGGTACCTGAAGTGATGTTCTGCGCTTTGAGAACAATTTGAAATTCCACAGTGCAGTCCATCACTTGGAGAATTGAGCCTGACAACCTGGAAGTATACTCAATTGAATGTCCTAATTTCTGGCTGCTGCAAGGAATTTGCATCCCAACTGTTCAGGCAAAAATAGCAATAATAATAGTAAATAAATAAATAATGTGAGATACACCAAGGCAATGGGAATGTGATTGCTACTGTGGCTGCCTTGGAGTGAATGTAAATGTTTGGTCAAAGGCGAACTGTATCAGATGGTATCTGAGTCTAAGAAAGTGAAAAAGGATGAACAGAAAAGGCAGAAAGCTCCATTCAGGTCCTTGCCCTTCATGCTGGGGGTTTTCAGTAAAAATCAAACCTGTTTGTAGAATGGTAGAGCCCATTACTCCACAGTAGGTGATGGGAATCCTCTTCTGCTGGTGTCCCTGTGCCTAAAAGAAGCACTGCAATTAGGTGTGACCTTTATCAGATATTCAGGGGTCACCTCTATGTCAGGGTAATTCTGGGCATTGGGGAACAATGTGTTGGAGGCTGAACTGCCTTACCCCATCTGTCCATCACAAAGGTCTTTTTGAGATGGGGAGAGTGTATATTACTCGAAAGGAAATAGAAGTAAATGCTTTCTGCTTGCAGGTGTAGGCTTTCATTAACCTAAACAAGAAACTCAGGAAGGAGCTCAATGATCTCTAGGGTCCCTTCCAACCTAAGCCATTCTATGGTTCTGTTAACTTGGAGAAGACAGAGGATACAAAAATAGGCCTAATCTTCAGTTTGATGAGCACAGGACCAGACTGTGAGATCCTTAATTTTGTGAGCAGAAGCATAGCATATTCTGGTTCTGAAAAGATTTCTTATATGTAACATATTAGCTGAGAGATTTTGACGTTATCTTGGTATTTTGACATTACTGAAGCATGAAGTAACATGCAAGTGCTGAATGATACTTGCTGTTCTAGTGTAGATGTTTTGGCCATTGATTGTTGGTGCATTTATCACTGTATGCTACTTCCACCATCTCTGAAGAAGCAGGTGGTTGGCCAAGAGTACAAGGGATACACAAGGGAGTAATCAATTAAGCGGAGGTCATAAATGAGCCCCTTTTCAAGAGGCGTCATCAAGCATTAGTCTGAAAGGAGAAATTTGCAAAGAAGGACACAGGTGCTGAATTCCTTTCAGCATCCGGATGCTGAGAAGTGTTTGAAACAGAAAGATACGTGATGTAAATCTCAGTACCTGGAGTATTGAGTGCAAGGGACTGCGGAGCAATGGGTGTGCAATGCTCACACTGCAGGAAGGATGTGGGATGGTGGGGAAGTGCACTGACAGTGCTGAATGCTGGCAGGATGGAAGACGCTGCCACTCACTGAGGAGGAACTTGAGAATGATTTTTGGAGCTCTATTTGCAAACAGCTGTCTTGTCTTCCGCAGCATGCTGTAGAAAAATAGAGGTTTTGAACCATTAGGAAAGCAAAGGAAGTGCAATAGCCCAGATTTTGATCATAATTACACCCAGGTGGTGCTGAAGTGACTACACCCGTGTCATTGAAGTCACACCAGGGCAAAACTTGGGAGAGAAATGAATCAAGCTCTTTGTTTTCATGCATTTGTGTACCAAAAGAGCACTCTAACAGCTCTTAGTAAATAATAAATTAATAATGATATGCTGATCTCCCTTGTGACTGGAAGAAGTACGGAAAAATCAGTGTTGGGGTAAGAATTTGCTTGCAAGATCCTTTCAGTGCATCGCTTCTTCATTTGTATTGGATGCCTGATGTTTGCTGGGCTTATTTTCATTTCTTCTCCCGGTTTAGAAACACAAAATTAACTAAGTTTCTGGAAGGTGAACGATACAAAGCCGACAGCTTAGAGTCAAGGGTGTTTTATAATGCTGGTCTGCATAGTAAAGCACCTCTGACCAGCACATCGTTGGTCGGCACTGTAAAATACCTTTGGATTTACAGCAAGAAAAATAAATAGTAAAGAAAACAAACCAAAACAAAAAAAAGGACTGAAAACAAGTGCTATTGCTGCATGTCTGTTGCAAAGCAAATAACACTCGAGTGGTTGGTTTCGTTTGTATTTCCCCATTTGTGCCTCAGAACGCACCAGATTGCAATGTTACATCACATGTAATGACTGGGACCATGTCCTGAGATCCCCCTCTGACCACACAGCCTCCTCCTTGCTCTTCCCCTCCCAGCCTGAGGACTGTGTGTGATTATACTGAGGGCATAATTCAATTAATTATTGACAGCACACGCAAGCACCACTTAGATCTCTCGCCGATAAATCTCTGCTGCTCTCTGTCTTCTCTTTGTCAGGCACTTTGGAGATCGAAAGGCAATACAAATAACAAAGATAGGGCACTTCTTGATGCTCTGTATCAGCTGGAGTGGCTCCGGAACCCCCAGGCTTTTGGGATGCAGAGCATCTTGTTCTAATTTGTGCCCAACGAGTGTTCCCCCCAGAAGCGCAGCGGAGCAGAGGCTTACGATTCATTGTAAACAGAGGGTATAATAGGAGCAGATAACTTTGATTTGAACGAGGGAAAAGTGCGATGCCTTTCAAGGATTCCGGGCTTTCACAGCACGTTTTACTCCCGGTGCTGATTAGAGAGAAAGTGAGAAGTAAGAGCTCTGTGTTGGGTGTAAAGGAGGAAGAGCTGACTTAGTAAGAAAAGAAAGAAACCAACAACAGCCCTGACCTCCGGTACCCTTTGACCAAAATCCTGGGGGCGGGCGGGGACGCGCTGGGGGGTGCCCGCGGCTCCAGTGACAGCTGAGTTGTGCCAAGAGCGGGAGGAGGAGGGACGGCGAGGTGCGAAAACACAGAAGGGCGTTACTGTAAAGCGAGGAGAACCGAGCCGGGGTTCGGTCCCATCCCCGCTCCCGAGTTGGGGGACAGCTCCCGCTCACGGTAGCGGAGCGTCTCCGCCCTTACGTAAGGGACAGCCGAGTTCGCCGGGCGGGGCAGACGCTGGGGAAGCGCCTCGTTGTCCCGTGGGGGAGTGGTGCGATGCGGGCACCAGCTGAGATGCGGCCGCCGCAGGGAGCATCTCGGGCACCGGCACCTTTACCTCTCCCGGAGCGGGAGGTTCCCCCCCCGACCCCCCGACCCCGCCGGCTCCGGGGTGTGTGGAGAAAGAACATCGCTCTCCGCTTTCGGCACCCACCTCGGGCCGCAGAGCCCCCGGGACACCCACCTTGCCCAGAAACCGTGCGGAGCCCGCGCTGCCTTCACCCGCGGGCGAGAACCGCCTTCGAGCCCCCGCAGGAGGCTGCGCGGCCCGGGAGCCCCGTCCCGTCGAGCCGCCCGAGGGTCCGGTGCGGGGCTGCACCTGCGGGCTGCGGAGCGGTGTTCCCCGCCCTCTGAGGCGGTGCCCAGCGGGGCTGCCCGACGTGCAGGTGCTCTCCGCACCCCGCCCCCGGCACCTCGGAGCCGCCCCCGTGCCTCCACCCCACTCAGAACCGCGTCCCCCCGTCCCGTGGGAGTCCAGGAGGTGGACGTTGCCCCCGGGACGTCCAAAGCTCCCCTCTCTCCTCCGGGTCCCGCCGCAGACACCGGCGGCACATCCTCCGGAGGCAGCCCCTCCTTGGCCGCGGAGAGGAAGCGAGAAGGTGGACGGGAGGGAAAGGGGATGCGGCGCTCTGAAGCGAGATAGAGGGAGACAACCAAGGTTAGATGTGTATTTACTCAACCTTTATTATTTAAAAAAATTCATTAAAAAAAAAAAAAGGTGAACGAACGTCTTACAAAACCCCCCCCCCCCATAAATAGGACATTCCGTTCAGCTCTGGCTATTGGCAGTTCTAGTATTTGACAACATCAGACACGATTTCCTGGCATTAGAGAAACCCATTTCAAAATCGGTCATCACAAAGAAATACTAGAAATCCCAGTTAGCACTTGCTAGGCAGCACGGAGCACTTGTACACAACTTTTCAGACACACACACCCGCGCACACGCGCAGCTGGGAACAGATCCCGAAGGAAGAGAGCCTCCTTAAAAAATAGTAAATGCTTCTCAAAAGGAAAAAAAAAAGAAAAAAAGAAAAAAAAAAAGAGTTATTTACAAAACGCACATGGAAATACAGTATTGACAGAGCGTGGCTGGCAAATCAACATGATTTGAATAGAGAAAGGACTATGGCACATCCCGCCCGCACGCAGCCCCGGCGCGGAGCCCCCCCGCGTTCCTCCTCCCTCCCTCCCTCCCCTCTCCCCCCGCGCCTTCTGCCGGGTCCTTTTTACACTTGGATGACCACCGCGCCGGGGCTTTGGAGCCGGGTTTTGTACTGGTCTAGCCAGCTCCGCAGCTCCGAGATCTTGTAGCCCTCCGGTCCTCGGCCGCCCTGGTACATCACCTTCTCCTCCTGGATGACGTAGAGCCGCTCGAAGTAGGCGCCGTAGGCAGCGCTGGAAGCATTGTCCATGGTGTCCACGGCCAGGGGGCAATCGGGCGCCCCTTCCCGCATCAGCTGAGCCGCCCGCAGCCTGTCCTGGAGGCACTGGTGCTTGGGGATGCTGTAGGCAGCGTCCGAGCTGACCCAGCCGTCGGAGGGGTGCGCTTCTTCGATATACACCAGCAGGAAGTCGGCAATGTCCACGAAGTGCGCGGCCAGGCGCCGGAAGGACCTCAGGCGGGCCATGAACGGGGGTCAGGTGCAGCTGCCGAAGTTGAGGATGAGGGGCCTCTTGCCGCGGGCGAAGTCGAGGATGCGGAGCCTCTTCTGCCCGTCCAGCTGGATCACCTCGGGGTTGGGGGCCGGCGAGCCCACGTGCGCCGACTTGAAGAAGTCCAGCTTCTGCCCGTGCCACACGGCTTTCAGGGACTCCAGCGTGAACATGCGGTTGGAGTCGGACACGCAGACCGGAGGGTCGTCGGGGGGCGGCCCCTCGCCGGCTCCGGCCGCCTCCTCCGCCGTGGGCATCGTCAGCATCTTCTTGCGAATGCACAGAAAATCCAGGAGCCAGAGCATCACGGCGGTGAGCAGGAAGCGGGGAAAGAGGAGGATGCAGGCGGCCGCCTGGGTGAGCAGCTGCAAGGTGTGAGCGCCCAGCGAGTGGAGCATCGCCGCGGCGGCTGCTGCGGGCAGGGCTGCCCGCCCCCCCGGACCCTGCGTGCCGGGGTCTGCGCGGCACGGCTGAGATCCCGCTTCTCTTTAAGCCCATTTTATAGTCGGGGATTTAAATGAAAAGTGACTCCACCTCCGGCCAGAACCCGCCCCTCTGGAACTTGAGCCTGGGGATTACCTACCCCTCCACTCTAATGACCTAAAAATACACAGACAAAAGGGGGAGAGAGAGCCCCGCTGGGAGCTGCGGGGGACGTGCGACGAGGCAGGGAGCGGCCGCTGTCAGGCACCGGCGGAGAGTCCCACGCGGGGCACCGCCAGGTCCCGGCACGGACGGCGGCGGGCGGCCCCGCCGAGGTCAACGCGACAGGCGCAGAGCGGACCCCCGAGCGCAGTGGGGCTGGGGCCGCGCAGGCGAGCGCGCCGTCCCGGCAGCGCCCGCAGGTGACAGAGACGGTGCCGTCAGCGCCAGCGCCGCGCCTCTCCCGCTCCTCCATCCCCCGCCCCCTGCCGCGGCCGGCTCTCGGCACGGGGCGCGGACCACCGCCCCGGCGCTTCGGGGGCACGCGGGACTCGAACCCGCGGACGAGCCGCATCCTCCCGCGGCGGCGGCGGAGCGGAGCGGGGAGGGCGCTGCCCCCCCCCCCCCCCCCCCCTTCCCCCCCCCGGCGGGAGCGCGGACTGCGGAGGCCGGGGCGCGGCGGTGCCAGGTGGGCGCGGGCCGGCGGACGCTGCCCCGCGGCGGAGGAGGGGCGGCGGCGGCGGCGGGCTCCGTCCGCTAGGGGGCGCTGTTGGCCGAGAAGCCGCGGCGTCGGCAGAGGGGAGCGGCGGGGCCGCGCCGACCCCCGGCCCGGGGGTGCTCGCGTCCCGCGGGGCCGCCCGGGTGTGAAGGCGGGGCCGAGCCGCGCTGCGGGGCGGTATTCCTGCGCGCTCGACGCCGGCCCGGCCGGAGCCGGTCTGCGGGGCACGCCCGTCCCTTCCCGTCCCGTCCCGGAGCTGTGCACCTCGCGCCTGCTCGGCCCGAGGGTGCCGGCTCAGATGTAGACACAATTGCAGGCAAAGCTTGCCGGTCCTGCGGCTCTGCTGACGCAGGGCTCCCAGTCCGCAGCGTGCACATCACTTTTGCACCACTTTCCTCAGAATGGGTTTTGAGAGCTGTCCGAAGCGCTGAACACTGCCCTCTGCTACGCGCGTGTGCTGCTGCATTCGTAGAATCGTAGAATCATTAAGGTTGGAAAACACCTCTAGGATCGTAAGGACCAACCCATCACCCGTACACACACTGCCCTGGCACCGTGCTTGCAGGTGCTTCCTCCCAGAGCCGGGGATGCTTGGCTCAAGGATGCCGTGCTGAGAACCCCATTTCTGTGCGGTGTCAGTGCTGGGTTTCTGCCTGCTGCCCCCCAGTGACATGCGGGGCCGCAGCTCCTGTCCTCAGCGAGTGCATCCCCTTGTGGGGATGTGATTCCCCACGCCTCCCAGCTGACGTCTGCAGGGCTGCTGTGCAACCCCTGGGCCTCCTCATGGGAGGCGAGCGGCTCGATTGGTTTGGATGTAACTCACTGTGAGAGCTCTGAGTAAAGGGCAAAGTTTTAATTTTTCCTTATCTGGTTCAGCGTGGCGTCTTTTAGAGCAACCTAAGCAAGCACCAGGGTTGGAGCCCCTGGTGGGATGTCCTCTGTTGGTGTCAATGACGAGTGAGGTGAATCCAGTCCTGAACCATCTGGATGGAAATATATGCCCTGGTCCCATAAGGGCACCTTCATACCCGGCCTGACTAATGGCTCTGTTGGCATTCTGTGGCTCTCAGACCAGGGAAAATTACTGAGCAGATATTTACTATATTGTCAGATTTATTTTGAACTCTTCATGTGGGCCTCTCACCACCTCTCTGTGCAGTTATGCAATCTTGAAAACCACAAATTAAAGCCTCTAAACAGACGCAATAACAAATTGTGGTAGCTCTGAAGAAACCCCCAGGAAAAAATATTGATCTCTCAAAGCGACCTCTTCAAACTCTGCTGACAGACAAAAGCCTGAGTAAACACATGGGTTTGCAACCCCGAATATCAACAAACTTTGCTCTGCTGGATCAGAGAGGGCTGTTCGAAGGCAGAAAAAAGCATTCAGTCTTATGGAGAGCACTTATAACTGTGCAGGGACTGTGGAAATGACTTTTTCTCTGTTCCCTGGGAACAGCTTTGCTTTATTTTTATAGCTCGAAGAAAACTTTTGGATTGGGGTTTCCTATTTGGGTGGAACAGAATATGGAGGCATTTTGCTACAGCAGCCCCACTGCTGCAGCTTCCCACCGTAGGAAAATGAAGATATATTGTGGGGCTGCTGCTGTACAATGAAACAGGGGCTCTGTGTGGCCCTACAACCCACGCGCCGATGCATTCAGTCCAAGTACAGCATTTGTTTGTAGTTACACAAGCGGGAAAGGGTTTCAGGGAGGTTTGAAGATGTGCCAATGCCATTCGCAAGTTTGTGTGGTGCTGGACATGTTTTGGGATCACCCTCCCTGAGCACCACGAGGGCTGTGCCTCCCAGCAGGGCACGGGGCTGCTTTGGGGCACCTGAAGGCAGTGCGTCTTTCTAGGAATCCCTACTGCTGCTGCTGCTGCTAACGTGGGAACCCCGTCCTCCTGCTCACCGAAGGGGTGTCAGCGTATATTCTAAGATACGAGGTTTACTGTGGCACATTTGTCTGTGGGTGGTTTTTACTCTCCTGCACACAGTCTGTGACTCAGCGGTCGGTGACCGTGTCCCTGCAGAAGTCCGTGTGTGTCCGCACGCGTGCAGACGCGAGCACTCAACGTTTTCCTTCCTGAGAACTCAGCGGCTGTAGTTTTTCTTGATTTGATAAGTGTAATGAATAACACTTCGAAATTTCTTTCCATAAACAGGAGCTACCAAGTAAATTCCGCGATTTATAAAAACAAAACCTCCAAAAAAAAAAAAAAAAAAAAAAAAGCGAAACATTATTAAAAACATTGGGTGTGCTTTGATGTAGAGGATGTGTCGAAATGGTATATTTCTGTGTTTATTTTCCATTCCACAATTTCCTGGGCAAAGGCAAGCGATGCTTTCTGACAGGAAACATAATCTGCTTTGGAAGGGTTCCAGCCCTCGTGTCAGCCGAGCTCCGTGTCGGCGAGGTGTTCGAGCTGGACTTAGCAAGGGAGGTGAAAAACCTCCCCTGGGGCTTGGATCCAGCCCGGATGTGTGAACAGAACCATCCCATCTCGTGTGAGTGGCCACCCACTGCCAGCAGCTGCAGCAGGGCACTGCTCACCTGTCTGAGAGCCGCAAGAAGTAAACACCACGTAGCTGAAATCTGGGGTGGCTGAACTCCGCTGGTGGTTGTTTGCTCTCAGTGACACTTCTGCAGAGAGGTTACCGTGGGCTGGAGGCTGAGCACGGCTCTGGCTGCTCAGCACTGATTTCTCTTGTAGCCTTTGGTCGCTTTTGGATGACACGTGGGTTTTTATTTTTTTTTTCCTTCCTCCTGTTTTCTGTTTGTAAATATACACAACTCAAAAAAAAAAAAAAAAAAAAAAAAGCCAGGCAGAGTCGAGGAGTGAGCTGGTGCTTTGGGAATTGAATGAAATAGGAGAACACTGCAGTGCAGCCGGGTCACCATCAGAGCCGTGGCCTTGGTTCTCCTGCCCCACCCCAGCATTCTTGTCTTTGGTTACATGACAAATATGACATATATGACAAGTTCCCTGTATCTGAGGTTTTTACTTTTTCTCCCCCCCACACTTTTTACTGATTCTGGGTTGAATTGGAGAGGAATTGGTCATTTTGGAGGGAAGACTGATTCCAGAACTACAATGAAACACTCAGCTCTCACCCAAGGCGAAAACATTTCCTGAGCCTTAGTCAGCATGACCCAGTGACAGTCTGCTGATGCGCTGTGTTCATAGAATCGGGGGTTCGTCTGAGTTGCAAGGGACCCTTACAGCCACCTGGTCCAACCCTCTGCAATGAATAGGAACACCTACACCTCCATCAGGTGCCCCATCCAGTCTGACTTTGGCTGTCTCCAGGGATGTGGCATCCACTCTGGGCAGCCTGTGCCAGCACCTCACTGCTCTTATTGTAAATAACTTCTTCCTTATATACACTCGAAATCTCCCTTCTTTTAGTTTGAAACCATTTCCTTTGTGCTAGCACAACAGACTCCACTAAAGAGTCTGTCCTTTCTTACAGACACTCTTTTACAGCAGGTTCCTGCACCTGTTTTCACACTGCTGCCTGCAAGTACCCTGTTGTGCCAGCAGCCTGGCAGCTGTGATGATAAACCACATCACCTCTGGATGAGGGAGAGAGGGCATTCTGCTGGATGTCTTCTTTTTTTTTTTTTTAAATGTGGGTAGGTGTGGCACTGAGGGACGTGGTTAGTGGGCATGATGGTGATGAGTTGACAGTTGGACTAGATCTTAGTGGTCTTTTCCATTCTTAGTGCTCAATGGTTTTATGATTCAAAACCCAGATGATTTTGGTGACTGGGTTTATTTTAGGATCCCTGAAACAGTGGCAATTACACCGCTTCCAGTGCAACTTGATGAATACCAAAAAGGTGCAATTTTCCACCCCACTGCTCTTTGACATCTGTTTGCAGTGCGTGCCGCGTGATCCTGTGGTGACCTGTGGAGACCTGGCTCAGGCTTCTAAAGGAGCAGAAAATCTTAGCTATGTTAAAATGATTCATTTCCTTCAAGATCAGGTCCCTGCTCATGACAAAACCAAATGATCACAGGTATGGTGCAGAGAAGAAACAAGACAAAGGGCCACAGTGTGCAGCTAGGGGGAGGGAAACGGGCCATCCCATCAGATTGCTTTAGCAACACTATCTGCCTGGCCCTGAGTGGGATTGCACTGTGGGAATGCATTCAGAGCGGAGATGAACAGGCTACCCAGAGGTGTGGGTGCCCCATCCCTGGAGGTGCTCAAGGCCAGGTATGATGGGGCCCTGGGCAGCGTGAGCTGGTGGGGGGCAACCTGCCCACGTCAGGGGAGTTGGAAATTGATGATCTATAAAGGTCCCTTCCTGTGATTCTATGATTTCCTGAGCCAGCTTCCCTGCAAGAACAGTGCGTCGAAAAGGAGATGCACAGCAGCTGACAGAAGCTGTCGCGAGGTTCTGCTGGAGAGTGGAGCTGAATGGGGTGCACAGCTGGATTGTGGGGGAGCCAGTGCCGACAAATCCAGCAGCGGGAGATTAGATTATCCAGAACCCCTGTGCCAAGCACATCTCTGCTACCCATCAGGCAAACTGCTCGTGAGCTGCTGTGGCTCAAGGTCTCAGGCTGGACCCCTGGTAGGCAGTGCAATTATAGTTATCTGAATGGCCTGCTCTGCAGCAAAGCAACCATTCTAGGCCCGAAGTGGAACCCCATAGAGTTATACTTAAGTGTCGATTCTATACACATTGAATACAGATGAAGTCCTTGGCAGAAAGCGATAATACTTCTTCCATTGTCCCTTTTTCATGCTGGTTTCAGGTGCAGTGCAGGGAAGGATGAGGAGATGCAATTTGCTGGAATCTCTTCTCTGAAAGGATTGTAACAGAATTCACCACGTGCAGCGTTTTATAACAGCGTGTTTCCACGGACAGCAGATTTCAATGCACTAACATCATTTAGAAAGATGAGAGTAGCAGGCTGATAGCTAAGGGTAGTTTTTCATCCTTTAAATGAAGCAAGCGCGGTCACGATATTTTCTTAAAATGTTAAGAGGATACTTTTGAGTTGACAGGCAGCGTCTGGGCTTTGTTGGGGTGAAGGAAGCACCACTCCTTTGAGCTCCGTTTCCACGGGGTAATCTCACAGCCGCCTGCCGTGCTTTGTTACCGGCTGAGTCTCAGAGCCCCGAGCTCTGTCTGGTGAAAGCCTTCACTGAGCATCGTTGAAACTCCCATTGCCTTCCTTGAGATCAGGATTTTACCCAAGCCATGTAGTATGATAACAGACAAAAGCAGGGCTGAAGACTCAGGATGTGATTCCCGTCGTCTCGCTTTCCTTAACAAGTGCAGTAAACCATAAAGAATTTTAAATAATATCATTTAATAACTCTTCAAGTTTCCATTTCAGGCACTTGTGTGTGCCCTGCCTGAACTGACATACGCATTTGAATTTTCAATCTGTAACAGACTCAGAGGGGAAGGGAAGAAAAATAGCATTTAGAAAAACATTTATTCAAGAAAAACCTTTAGGAATCACGTGTAGGATAATCTTTTCCAAGGTGACCTTCATTTCCTATAATATAATGCTTCTACCCAGCAGTGGTTTGACATTTTTGAGTAAGCCATGGAGTGGAGGAAGAAATCATTTAGCAAAAATGGAGTTTACCCAGAAAGGCAGGAATATGAACCCGTATTAGAATATAGAAATGAGATGATTAAACTGCTGACCTTTTATCCCCAGCATCAGTAAGATATATGTTATGTACATAACATGGTCTAGTTGTGTGTAAATGACCACTTCAAGTATGATACCAACAAATGGTATTAGAAACACAAGAGTCAGAAGACACAACTGCTCTGCACTTCTGCTTTCACCACATAACTTGTACTTCAAGCCTCTTCTTTGAATATAAATGTTCATGAAGTTTTCCACTGATTTTTTTTTTTCCTGGCGTTTGCACCAGGACTCCCATTTCTTTTTAGTCATGTAAAATGGCAACATGCAATTTCTGAAATCTTCTTTCAGCCCGTGATGATTTATAAGTCCTAATTTCCAGGATACTCCCTTGAAGTTACCTTCTCTTTGTGACCTCAGGATTTCTCTTCCCAGACCTTTGGTATTTTTTTTTGCTGTTTCTGTGGCCAGGATTTGGTGGTGTTGTTTTGGGCTAATGACCAGACATACATAGGAATTGGAAGGAACACACGTAAATCTCCCGATTTAATGCACAGCTTGTTTATCAACAACAGAAATAAGTTTCTGGACAGGTTTGACACATTCTAATAATAGACCTCTGCAGCCAGATAGAAAGATTTTGACAAATGTGAACTGCATAGAATTCTTATTTCCAAACAGATGCAATTCACTTATTTTATATTGCAGTGCAGTATTTTGTTCTAAAACTTTGTCCAGAAATAATTGGAAGTGGAAGTCACTTAGTTTGGGCAAGTGTAGATTGTTTACATGGAACGTTTTAATTGACATAGAATTGTGTAAACCTTCTAGCTGCACTGCTCTTGGATGAGAAGAGGCAGAGTGAGGGCCTGAGATTTGGTTCTAATTTTTCCTGTCATGCAGAAAACTGCAAATAATTTAATGCTCAGATGAAATTACTCAGCATTTTCTCAACCATCGGATTTTCCTCGTAAGTCATGTATTTTGCTTTCATCATATAACCAGGAATACTTTAAATTGCATCTTCTGATGACTGTGTCACTTTCTGTGTATTCTCATTTACCTTCATTGTTTATTTACTTAGGCTTAATTCCTCCCCTCCATAGCCTACTGCGAATAAAATGTTCCTCTGAAAAGGATTAATTTTGCACTTTGTTTACAGAATAGTCTTGCAGTGTGGTATCTGATACTCATTAGCAGGAAAACAGAAATAAAAAGAGAAACATTAGTTCTCACCACAAATCATTCTGAATTCACTAGAATTAGGATCTGACCCAAAATGTTTAGGTTAGCTCAATAGCTCACGCTGATTTGCAGGGTCTCTGTGTTTATGCCTAACAGCGCGTCCTCCTATGACTCTTTATTTTTAGCTGTTCAACAGTTCTTACTTTCTGTGAATTTTAAAGTTATTCTTAGACTAAGCAATACAGTGTCTTTGCGGGGAAGAACTGTGACAAGCGTCGCTATGTGATACAGCTCATCATTTCATGGAGCCCATCATTTCCACCTGAAGCTCCAGCAGAAAAAAGAAAACCAATCAAAGATTAAACGGGCACTTTAAACTTAGATATGAAATTCTGGGTTCCGTTTCATTCTTCTCAGTGTGTGAATCATTGTGGACACCTGGAGCTGTCTGCCATCCTCTATGAAACTTAATTGAAGGGCCACAAATTGCCTTTGAAGGTTAACATCTGTGCAAACCAGCTTCCCAGAATCCAACCATACTTTCAGTTCTGATGTTTTAATGAAGTTGATTTTGTGGGAACACTAATCCTTTGCTACTAGTTCTTACCTGAAACCAAGTCCACATTTATTTAACTAATAAAATGACACTTCTTGTATTTTTTTTTTTCAGAAAGAGTATTCACTATCCCTTCTTTAATGGATAGCTGTATTTTATACATAGCTGGGAATGCAGATGTGAACAGAATGGATCAAAGAGACCTAAGGCTGCTTGTAGAAATGGGAAAGAGTTCTGAAGTTAATATTTATTGAAAACAAGCCCTGGATTTATTAGGTACTGAGGCAACATTTCTTTAAGAAAAATTATGTTGTGTTTGGAAAAACTGACGTTTTCTTTCTTAACTAGTTTTAATTGGCTTTATGTTCCCACTGCGCCAAAAAAAAAAAAAAAAAAAGAAAAAAGAAAGAAAAAAGAAAGCAGCAAAATATAAATAAAGTAGGAGTAAAGTATCTCAGCTGATGAAAGCACAGATAAAATGCTCTGAATCCTTTCTTATAAATACCTTCTACAAAATGTGTTGATCCTCGAGAATTCATGGCCTGTGCTGTTCCTTGGCGACCATTAGCAGCCATTGACACTGCATGGCCAATGGAAGCAGCTGTCACTTCTCACCAGTGTTAATGACTGCCAGCCACACGCTCAGGGGAGCTGCTTTTAATTAAATTTCTGATTTGGATTGGATTTTGGTTTGCAATTCACAGCTGATGGAGTTTTTTGGGGTAATAAGTAGTAGGGCACCTAGGAGTATTTCAGGAATCTCTGTAATGGAGGGCTCTGTTCAGAAACATATAGCATATATCACCTTAAAATTTCATCTTTGCCTCCAGTAATTGTGAGTGCTGTTTCAGGATCTTGCCACCATAGCAGTTCAAATCATTCTACTTCCGAGCTTAAATGTATCTATGTGGACTTACACCTGTTTGTTTTCAGGTCAGCATTGTCTCTGTATGAGGGCAGTTTTCCTGTGTCCCCTTTTCTCAGCATATTTGAAGAGGGCAGTCCTATCCCCTGGCCAACAATCAAGGGAGCATACCCCTGCCAACAAGGTGGGCTCTCTCTGCTTAGTCTAGAGTGAAGTGGGCTCTAAATTCCCTCTCTACGTGCCTGTAGGGCTATGTCAGGACAATGCTAAGGCTGAGCTGCTGAGTCTTGATGAAGACTTCATTAGCGTGTGCTAATTCTTTCTATTTCTATAGAAATATATATATATATATATATAGAAATATATATTTCTATTTCTAATCTATTACGTATTCTGGGAAAGTGTGAGGAGAACGGAGAAACTCACATGAGTTTGCACCTGTTTATTCAGGTGCTCAGTCTCATCTTGTGAGATGTATTTTCCATTTCTCTGATCCTCCTAGAAGCTTCCCTCTGCTCCTGTTTCCTGTAAAGCCCATTTTCCTGTGTTGTATAGGAGGAGATTCATTGAAGAACTACGAGTAGCTCTACCCTGGCATTCTTTTCCTCATATCAGCAATACTTGGCACAGCATACAGTCCCTCATTAAGCACAATCATTCTCAACAGTCTGGTTGACATCTGGAAGCCATGGGCAAACACACATGCAGCTTGTCAGTGGAACACCTGGTCAATGAGTGTGGCGTGTCGGAGACATGCTGGGTGCGCAGCTCATGCATTATGTTATTTAATCAGTGCTGTTCAATAGAGTTCAGACCTACCTGAAACCCAAAGGACAACTGAAAAATGTATGTAAAGGAACTCCGGAGCCTTTCTGCTGTCCCTGTGCAAAGCATCATAAGGCCTACCTCTCCTGGGGAGCCCAATACAACTGGAGAGCTGTTGGCGTTCTGTGCACTCACTGGCCATCTGTGCTGTTCATGTTTCCCACACACTGGATTTCCTGTTCGTGTGGTGCATGGCTTGGGATTTCCCAGACATAAATATGGGAGCCCAGGCACATGCTTGGGAGCCACGTGATAGGGCTGTGGCTCTGGATGTTCCCCATATGGAGTACAGCTGTGTCTGCCCTGGAAAGGAGTGACCTAAATTTTACACAGTATTTCAGTGACGTTATAACCAGCACATCCTTCTCTGCTGGAAATACCCCAAGTGTTTTCAGACTGTACTTGTTTGCCATAGCTCTTTGGAGGCTCGTGCTAACCCTTGCATTTGACTGAGCAATCTAGAGTTTTCTTCTCCACATGCAGCTGACATGTGCCCAGGTTACTGATATTTTTAGCTGCTATCTTCAAGACACTGAGGTAGGCTACACTGGATTTCATCCCAGTTGTGCTGCTTCAGACCTTGAATTCATTTAGTTCCTCCAGAGTAACTGTCCAGTCCTGTTCTGTACACCTGCAGATCTCATGAGCTCATTCCTACACTTTGCACCCAAGTTTTCTATTCCACCTCTGCTGACCATATTCTTTCAGTGATGTTTGATCCTGACAGTTAGCTGATGGCAGATAACCTTAGCTGATGTAAACCACTGCAGCTTTTGGTGTCAGAATAGTGCTGGTGTTGTTTCTAGATAAGGTTCTTCCAGGATGTAGTTATAAGTATACCTTTAAAATGCAGTATTTCTTCAACTACTGTAAACAACTTTTAAAAGAATTCAACAGGCATTACTTAAAAATACCACCATGCTTATGAAATAGTTATACTTAGGCCAAATGAACACTAATAGCGCATCATAATATTAAAGGTATTACAGTATAAAAAGTGTTATGCTTCCATTATAAGGAATATTCCCCTTGTTTAAATGTAACGTAACTGTGTTTCCTACACGCAGATGATCCTGATTATTGTGATAACACATGCTTATTTTTTCTCAAGATGCCAGAGTTAGATTGCAGCAAGCATTTGCTTGTTGGCGTAACCTCAGTCCCTTTACAACAGTGTCTTTGGAGGTGGCATTTTAAGAAGTTTTATTCTACTATTCAAGAAACTGGACATAATGTTGCTATCTTCTCTATATCATCAGGGCTATCTTCCCATCCTCTCTCTTTCTCTCTGCCAGTGCTCCAGCTTTATGATTGTGAAGAAAACCTAAGAAATCTAAAGCAAAAGCAGTAGTGCATCTGAAAGCAGCTTAAGTAACACCTCCAAGAGGTACAAACTGGGCCACATCTTGCATATGTTCAGTACTGGTGATTTAAGTGTTGACATTGTCATGGTGACAATTAAAAAGCAAGAAGGGGAGGATCTTGGGTCTGTGTGACTTAATGTGAATATTTTGGAGCTACTAGTCACCTCCAGAACCACTCAAGCTTAGGCTCAGCAAGCTTCATTGTAATAGTCCTAATTTAGGGGGAACCAAGCAGAAAGAGCAGACATACTGAGAAAAGAGGAATGAGTTCCGGACTGAGCAGTCCTGCTTTCAGACATCAGTGTCCCATCTGGGCAATTGATACACAAGTTGCTCAACAAATTGGCACCACCATCACTATCCATTTGGTCTTTGATAAGAGAAGATCAAATTTGAGGATGAGCTAATAAGGGGCGGTGATGTTGACATCACCATTTAATGAACTGCTTTTGAAGAAGTTATAACTTTTTCAGATTTCTAAGCTATAACAATCTGAGAAGGATTTTATACATTATTTTTCTCCTTTTGGTGTGTAAAAATGATTCACTTTATTTGGTACGTATTTTTTTATTTTTCCATGGGAAAAGCAAGCTGTAATCTGTTAAATATCTGCATTGGAAGTATCCTAAAATGACCTGATATGATGAATAGTATTACAGACTGTGCTGAACAGGTGCTTCTTTTCCTAGTAGTACAGTAGAAATAGAAAAAGTTCTTACTGAAAAGTTCTGGAACCAACTTTCCTCTTATGGAGATCTTTCTAGTACAGAATTAAGGTTGTTTAAGTGTATTTCCTTGCAATGAACATTCTAAAAATAATAAAGGATGATAAATAAGGTGACATTTATAGTCAGTGCAGAGCTGATTGCCATCATATTCCATAACCACAGCCCTCTCATACACAGACACTCAATTTAACAATGCATTGCCTTTGATTCACAACTCTGAATAGCAGAAAAATCCTCTTGTAATTCTTGCCCTTGGCCCCCAGTAACTCGCCATTCACTTGAATTACATACGATGAGTAAGCACTTGAAGCAGTGTACATCTGTACATGTCAGTAATGTTTGCGTAAGGTTTAATTTAGCACTGTATATTATATTGCATCCTTCACTTTCTGGGAAAGGTGATGTGAGGAAATTGTTTTGCTAAGCATAGACTACAGAAGTCATTACTTGCAGTGTATTGGTTGAATATCCTGTCTCTTAATTCGAGATGGACTTTTGCTGTTCAAGGATTGAACAATGTAAACAAGATCAGTCTGTTTGTATCCCAGAATACATGAGGGGGACAGTATTAAAAGGTTTACTGACACCTTTCTGCCGTTTCAGATACTGTGAGCTGGGGTTGAAGTCACCCCCTTGCATATAACTAAGATAGAGAAGTCATCTGAATGCAGCATTTCTTTCTATATATATATTTAAAGAGTAGAGTGCAAGTTCTTAGTTTATCTTCTGCTCTGATTGAACTAGGTAAAACTGTCGTATTGTTGTATTTGTACAGATAATGCTACAAATGTCTTAAGTGAAATGCACTGAATTTGTTCTGCAGGCCTATTTGGTCTCATCCAACTTGATGTTGTACCTGAGCATCAAAATGCCATGCAAAACTGGAAGAAGTATGAGTGCTCAGGGTGTGACTGGGGCAAATTTTCAAGGCACTGATGAGGGAGAACATGCTTTTTGAAAGACTATTGGGAGTCTCAGTCCAAGGTGGTGTGGCTTAATTGTGTTGTTTTGACGAATGGTGCATCAGAAGCTGCACAAAACAATGTGAAGTGCCAGCTCCTCTTACCATCTGTGTTGCTGTGCTTCCTTAAAGTTACTGACATCACTTTCAACTTTTGCTGCAGCATCTCAGGCTCCAAAATTTTTCCAAAGTGATTTTCCTCCAGTCTGCACCGAAATAAGCATGGGTGCATGTACATCTACTCGTGGACCACTGGAGACCAGTCTTCACTCAGATGTAATTGCAGAACTCCTCAAAGACAGTCCCATTAATAGTGACAGATTATAGTTGATGAGTATCCAAATGTGCTTATCCAAAAGGATTTCACTAAGGCTATCAATGAACTCTACTGAATAACCACAAATTCATAACAAATTTTGATAATTACTAATACAGTACAATACAAATGATTGCGTTAGCAGTGCAGTTGTTTAAAAACAGCAGTATCTCTTGTGGAAGAGCAGTTTCTTTTTTCATAGAATAATTTTCACATATTACTGTTCATTAAAGCAGAACAGAAATGAATAGCCACCCAGGCTTTGTAATCTGGATGTTTAATATGTCTAATATACATCTATTTTTTTATTTTAACTTTTTCATGGTGTGTGTTTCTTCTGAAACTTTGTCCCCATTAATACCCCTCTGAAATGTGTTTTTATTATCTTTTTCTTAAAATAACTTCAAAAGAGAGATGAGATTTTCCCATCAAGCTAAATCTTGGGTGGTATACAACATCTTCACTTTTCATATAATTTAAAATTAACACCATTGACAAATGCTGCTTTAAAGCCTTTATTGAATATCATAGTTTGTGACTGCAGTACAACTTCTTACTCATCTGGATTTACCTATGCATAATGGACAATTAATAGCTAGTATGATTTTGTTACAGATTGATTACTGTATTGCTCTTGTTTTGCATCCCATGATTTGCTTGAAGAGCTTAATTAAATGAATGAGAGTATAAGCAGAAATTCACAGCAACAATCACAATTCCCCATAGATAGTTTTCTTTGGCTTGTCATTCTGGGATTTCCAGGAAAGTTCCCAGAAGCTGTTTCACAGAATAGAGGGATTTCTCTTTTAAAACTGTGTTTTGGTGTTATACAAATTTGAGCACAGAAGTGTTTAATTTTTTGAGAAATAACCGTGAACGCTGCATGCATGTGTGCCTCTGCAGGAACAAAATCTTCAGAATAAATTGAACTTAAGTTGAATCTCATTTGATTTCTGTGGTTGGCTTTGGAAACATTTGGTAGTTATTTTCCATTGAAATTTTCACATGCTTGGGGCAGCAATATGTTTAAGTGCTTCCCCTGTTATTTCTGCTCTGCAATCTCAACTTCAAACTCATTCTCCTTTTATTTCTTTTTCTATTTGCTCTGTATTATATGTACTTATCTTTCATGCGCCAAAAAATAATTTTGTGTTTGCTATTATTGGTGGTCTTGGTCTTAGTGTGCATGTATGTGTGTTGAAAGAGTACAATATAGAACCCTCTAAAGAGCATTGCTCTTTGATTTTGCGAGAGAAGGGATTCTAATTTATATTCATATTGTTGGAATAAAAATTCTCCATTCAGGAATGTGGCTGCGATTTTTCAAAATGACTTGTAAGGCTTAGATGACTCCATTTATGGGTGGCTACACTGGGACACTTATAAGAAATAAGTTTTTAGAGAAGAATGTTCAACATGACAGAAATTATAATAGGGAGCTTTGGCCCCAAAGAACCTGTGAAACTCTCAAGTGCTGACTGTGAGTACAGTGCAGTTCTCTCTTGCTTTCTAGGCGTATGATTGTCTATTAGATGTTAAAATAACTTGATTCCTGTCTCAATGTATCGTCTGGTGACAGGCACCAAAGAGATGAGGCACATGGAATGTGACAAAAGGGACTATTGTTTATCATTAATACTATTTTGCTTATTAACACTGAGAACGTCTGTGAGAACGTGCAGAAAGATGCAAACTTCCTCTGAGCACATACCAGACTGAGAAGTCAGCCTGAGTCCAAAGCCAAATCACTGGGTCAGCATGCCACTATTTCAGCAGGAAACGTTACCTTAAGCAACGTAACCATTAAAGAGACTCACACAGCTTTCAATGTGCCAGTACTGGGTTGTTTCTTTCCATCTTGGATAACTGAGAGGAGGGAGTGGCTCTCACTTCTGACGGCATTTGCAGATATGGATCTGTTTTTGTGAGCATCAAAGGACGTACCTTGGAGTCCCTGGGTCACTGGGGATGTATCAGTCAAGTCTGAGGAGCTCTGTGTCAGAGCCCAAGACTTCTGATGGCATTTTTCGAGGTTGTTATACCTAAGAGATCCATATATGGATTTCATATAGCAAATGCAGAGTGAGAAGGAGGTCCTTCTTCCAGAGCTTTAATCTGAACTGAGAGGAAGCTTCCATGGAAATGTTCACCCAACCCAACCGCTTGCCAAAGCAAGATTATATCCTGCAGGCTATTTTCTTGCATTTGCCAGTCTAGCTAGAAAAGCACCAGGCAAATAGGATCCATTACTGGGGAGTGTCTGGGAGATTGTTCCATTGTTTAAAAGATGTCATGCCAGTACATTGTCCTCTGAAACTAAGTATGTGCTTTTTTTTTCTTCTCTTATCTTAATTATCCCTCATTATTGGTTATGTTAAGAGATACCAAATGAAAACGTTACATTCTGAAAGTCAGTGTAATTGTTGGCTGTTGCAATTCACCTTTGTGTCCTTGAGCTGTCCAGCCTGGAGTGGCACTGGTCTGATATAAAAGAAAGGGCTGTGTGGCTGCATGAGAATAACTGCTTAATGTCACCAAGGAACCAATGAAAATGATGGTTATACAACTCCTTTTGCCCTCTTAGTTATCTGCCCTGCTCTTTCCTAATAAAACAGATGCTCCAGGCCATCACAGCTTCTTCTATTCTTCAGATAATGTTTGCCAGCAGCTACAGCTGTGTCAGCAAGCAGTGTGGCCTAGTAAGAATATGGAGTGAGTGAAAATAAAAGCTGAAGAGGCACAAGGTTGGTGCTGTGGGCTTAATATCCACAATTATATGCTGTTTATTGTTTTCTTTTGTTTTTTTTTTTTTTTGCAATAGTTCTGATTTGTCCCAAAACACCTGGATGTCTCAGTTGACTGATACAGTTTTGTCTGAAAGTCTGTGAGACTTGAGGCTGCTGTGTTGTGTGCACTAGAACATAATGAGATGACCTGGAGACTTGTGTATTTTTGAAAAAAACTATTTTATAAGAATTTGTGTATGAGATACATAGAGTTGTTCCCAAGTAGAGACACAGGAAAGGTTTTGCTAGTTTACGAAAACCCTTGGAGGCAAGTTTCCTCTGATTCCAAAGTGTACCATCCTATCTGTTATGGAGTGATGACCTTTGTAGTAACAGCTCTGAAGAACTTTGTTTTCTTGAAGTGTGACGCTGCTATCCTTCATGCAGTGTTTGTGGTTTCCATCAGCACGGCATCTCCTTACATTTCTTCCATCTTGTTCTTCTGCATATCAATTTCATTTTTTCCAGACTGATTTTCTTGTCATTTCTTCTCTTGTTTACTACAATTCTTATTCTCTTTTCCTAGTTTAGTTACATCAGGGAGATTCACTGATGTCAATTTACTCTCACAGATACTGAAAGTTTTCATTAGCATCAAGTTAAAATAAAAATCGAATTAAAATGTCTATAGATTTCACCAAATAATCTACATTGACAGTGAGAATTCACTGTTAGCCAGATTTCAAGACACATAACTGGTTCTGTTCAGGTCACTTAAATTCAGCTTTGGCTGAGAAAAAATAGCAAATGCTCTACTGAACTAATGGCATGTAATTGTTTCCTGTCATAATTTCTAATTTGCAGAAAACTGCAAATTGACAAAATGGGAGCCTTTCTCTTCCCCCATTTTATATACTATTGTGAATTATTAAATGACTCAAAGCAAAACTGCTTACCCCAAAATTCAGATTTCACAGCCAAAACCCAAACAAATCCTACTCCTAAGCCTCAGATCCCTTAAAAAATAATCGCAAGAAATTGAGCCCATTTTTGCCACTTCAAATGCACGTTAAGCACCTTAACTCACTGAAGTTCATTTTAGACCTCTTCCATTTCCATAATGTTTTGTTAAAGTACACATTTCCTGTTGCAGTTTTTGAAGATCCCAGTGCCTCAGGAGAACTGTTATTTTCAATGGATGGTACAGGTGCCCAACCTCATGGCTAGTGCTTAAAGCAGTTGCTGGGAAAAGGAAGAAATGGACTCAAACTTAGCCTGTGAGAGTGCTTTAAAATCCAAGTCTCTGCTGTTGACTCCCACTCAAAGGGCGACAATTAAAGATTTAGACCTCTACATGCACTTCACATGTATGCTTTTGTGCTTTTTGATGACATTCGAGTTAGAAAAATAAATATTTTTATTTCTCAGATATTCTTTTTCACTAGGATAACTAGTGTTCAGAAACATTCTTGATGTCCAAATTTATCTGAATACTCTTATTCATTTCTGATTCTGAATTTAGCAATGTTAAAAAGGAAAAATAAAGGGGAAATGATTTGGTACAAACATCAGTTTTGGAATGAAAACATTTTCAGCTATAAGGCTCCTGTAGTTCTGCAGTTAGCAAATACTTCAATTGACACTGTTGTCAAACCAAGGACATAAAACTGAGAGTGTGATATGTTATCTGTTGCCAATTACGTAAGTTCATGATGCATAAGTTATTGCAAAAAATAAGGTCATGACTCCTAAACCAGCTCCTTTTGAAGTTGTAGTTCTTTTTAAAACCTCCTGCATATTTGTATATTTTTGTTGGTTAACTCTTAACTGAGTTTATGTAAGTGTTTATGAAAATAAATATTATATTAGATTAAAGAAGAAACTAGAATCTTGTACAGTCTACAGGAATACCAACTTGTTGATTCTGGTATCAACTGCTTATAGAGAGTCTGTTATCTAAAATACGGTTTTTAATTTCTAATCCTTATGAAAAAGCTGTTTGAAAATAAATGTATTTGACTACCAAAAATAAACATTTAAGTTATTGTGGAATATTATTTACCAAGTAGGTAAACTGATTAAGACTCAACCTCCCCAGTTCTTATCTTACCTTCTGTATTTTCTTTTGTGGCAATCTTGCTCTAATCACTGAATTTATCTGATTACCTTCACTTATCTTTATGTATGACTATATGTGACTAAATGTGATAAGTCATCATTTGACTAATGCCAACAAAACTGAGAACAGTGCCAGAGGAACAAATCACTCCACTCAGAGCTGGAACAGTAAGATTCTTCTTTACATCTGAGCCAGAGGCTTTAGAAACTTTAAGTATCTAACAGTTATGATGCTGAAGATTCTTAATGTGTCCAACCTAATACAGAAGATTTATTAGAGGATTTTGTAACTATAGGAACCATTTTTCACTTCAAGAAAAAAAGTTTGACTTTCAAATAATATCTCTTTTCAAAACTTGATGGAAGCATGACCTGTGGAGTAGATTTGGCAAAACCTTCTCTAGAACAGCTAGTATTTCTTGTCCTGCCTCATTCTGGTTAAGGACTGAAAAACGTGTGTTCTGTAGCTTACTGCATGATTTTACCACGAGTCATTGGGCTTTTCTTTCTGAGTTTTTGGGACCCCTTTAGGAACTTCTATTGCCCTGCAGCTTTCCAAGTTTATACAAACAGTTACTTACTCACTGATCTGGAGAAAGACCAATGCAACAGTCCAGTGAGCAGTCTAAGTTCAAGTCCTTGTTCCAATTAATGTTTAATTATTTATACAAAGTGACAGTGGTCAAACAGCAGAGACTGAGGAAGCTGCTGTTCAGAATATGTGACAATTTGGTGGCCAGAATGCCTGCCTGAGGTACAGGATTCTGATATACAGACATCTTGCAGGACAGAAGCTTGAAATCGGGATTCCTGTTATCATCAGTGTCTTGATCACAGATGGTTATCTGGGAGGGGTAAGAGTTTTCCTGCTCACTGATGTATTTTAAGTCTCTCCCTGAGTATGAGAACCTTTCCTAGATAAGAGCTTTGTAAGAACTGGTAAGTACCTCCAAAAAGTTCTGGTCTCTACAGAATATAATTTATCAGTAAAAAAATGGAAGCTCAGATGGGGATATGACTAGTGTTGTCACAGCCATGTAGGTCCGAAGTGGTTTGGCCATTGTGATAATGCCTCAAAGTCCTATGTTAGAAGGAGAGGTCAGCCTTGCAGTGCTGGAGGGCATGAGTCTTGGGAAGCCTGCAGAATGCCAAAGCATATGCCTGCCTGAGTGTCAGACTTGTAAATCAGCTGTTGTTACAAAACTTTTAACAATGGAGAAATGATCGCATGCAAATACTGGTTTGGGCATTAGGCTCATGAGTCTTGTTGTTTATAAACACTTCAGTTGACTCTGATATGAAACCAGGGACTTAAAACCAGGAGCCTGAAATGTCATTTCTTGCCAGTTGCTTCCAATCTACCACGTCTGATGAGAAGAAAAAGAGAGGAAGTGGATGGAGAAATGGGACAGGTCATTTGGATTCTGATAATTAATGTTCCTTAGAAAATAAAAGTTTTGAAACTTTCCTGGAAATGAGATTTTATGATCTGCTACAATGGCTCACAAGGGGGATGCTGCAACCTACAGATATTGACCATTGTGGTATGACTAGGCAATTCATTTTCATGAGTAATTTCCAGAGCAGTCTTCAACCATGCAGTCATGCATACAGTATAACAGTGTGACATAGAAGAAAGGCTCAGTTAGAGGCCAAAGATTATACAGATTTATTAATATTTGGGGAAAAAAAAAAAGTTCCTAACATCAGCAGAAAGCAAATTGAGCAACAGAGTGGGGAAGAAAGACATGACAATAAAGTATGCTCTGAAAGGATGTGATCCAGAGCACGTTCAACTCAATGGAAAGTTTTCCATTGATTTCCTAAGATCTTGGATAAATCTCAAGGAATCAGAGACACTTTGTCATACACCTTCCCCATTCCTTTCTCCATCAGGGTGGAAAATGCAGTATTTTCCCAAACCAGCATCATATTGTGAGCCAGAATCACAATCAAAATGCTCATTCTTGTGTTGTTAGAAGCAAGAAATCCTACCTAAGCAGATCCAGAAGTGGCTTGACTTTTCCAATGGCTGACCAACTTATAATTTCTCTTTAACTGTATCCTTTTCTTTTTATTGAAATAATCTTATCTTATAACTAACTTTAAAAACCACTCTGCTTTTTCCCTTGAAATTTTGAGAATAATGGAATACTTGGACCTATAATCTTATTTCTCTCAAATTCTTCTCCATAAACATTTTTCTTGTAAAGGTAGTGACCTGTTTAATCATCTTCTATTTATGTCTAGTGTAAGGAGTTATAGCTGTTACTTTTAAATGTCTATTAAATACTTCAGTAGTTCTTAAACAATGCCAAGGCATACTTGGAATAAAAGAACTTTGAACAGGGAAGACTGAAAATTATGTTGTAGAACTCAATTTGATCATTTATCATTCAGAAGAAAAAACTGTCAAGGTCCCTGTTCACAGCTGTTTCAGAAAGTGATGTACTTTGTCCTAAGTGAGGCTACATGGATCATGAATCATGGTCCCAAGTGATATATCCCCAACATCAGCTTGGTTATCTACTTTCAAAATCACTCCTTCTATGAAAAAAAAGATTTGCTGTCTAATGTAAGTAGTGTTTGACAAAATCATCCTGCTGTGATATCAACTCTTATTTCATCCTACTCACTGGAAAACGTAAATTATCTTAACACTAGACGTTGAGCAAGGCTAGCTGTGGTGAAGTGGAACTACTGGGGTTTCATTTTACTATTGAACTCAGTTGAAAACTGAAAAGAAGCCAAACATGGTTTAAGTACTTTGTTGATTATTTTCTTTAACATAGTGTGAAAGACCAAGAGTGCTTTATTGCAATGGGTGGGTAAGTTACCAGCAAGACATGCTGAGATGAGGAATTGGTGACAACACACAGAAACTGAACTCCATGCTACTCCCCATCACTCTGGAGATACAAGAATAAATTTCCTTACAGAGAAAACCAGAACACTTTCAGTAGAGAATGCTTGACAGAGAATCCTGCTGCTTGGTGGATTGCAGCTTTGTCAGTGATCAGGAGGCCAGTAATGAACACTTCCAGGACCTTGAGCACAAGCCCTTCAACTCCTGCAGGATGTACTTGTTTGAGTACGTGCTCCTCATCTTCTTCCCCACCAAAAAGCAGCAGCATGCCAGCTGCATCAGAAAGCCCAGATTCCAGTGGATGAGGATTTATCCATCTCCTTCACTAGGACTGAGGGTGCTGGCTTTGGCAGTTTACTTTGTGTTTCTTCCTTTGGAATCCTGCAGGGTAGCATCAGTAGGGATAGTTACCCTTTGTCAGGCCTAAAAGTCATAGAATCATAGAATCCCCAAGTTTTGGAAAAGACCTCCAAGATCATCCAGTCCAACCATCCACCTATCATCAATGTTTTCCCACTAAACTATGTCCTTTAGTGCAACATCTAAATGTTTCTTGAACACCTCCAGAGACATTTCTCCACCGCTTCCCTGGGCAAGCCTGTTCCACTGCCTGGCCAGTCTTCTGAAGTTTTTCCTGCATCTAGCCTGAATTTCCCCTGTCACAACTTGAGGCTATTCTCTGTAATCCTATCACTAGTTACACAAAAGAGACCTACCCCCACCTTACCACAATCTTCTTTCAGGTACTTGGAGAGAGTAATGAGGTATCCCCTGAGTTGCCTTTTCTCTAGACTAAACAATCCCAATTCCCTCAGCCACTCCTTATAAGACTTGTGCTCCAGAGCCCTCTCCAGCTTTGCTGTCTTTCTCTGGGCACACTGATGGTCCTTGATGAAGTGAGGGGCACAAAACTGAACATAGTACTCAACGTGCAGCGTGACCAGTGCTGAGTACAGTGGGAAAAATGAATATACACAGACTAATAAAAGGCATTTACATCTCCTTTTCTACCCAAGGAAGTACACAACAGCACTACCATCTCAAGCCTTACACCAGAGAAGGAAAAAAATGCAGTAAAATTAGAATAAAAGAATGGAAATGAACAGAAAAGCAGTTCTCTGCTATTCACAGAATGGCTGAAGTTGGAAGGATCCTCAGGTCCATCTGGTCTAATCAGGCAGGGCTTCCTGGAGCAAGTTAACCCGGGACCATTACCTTGCTGTGTATTTTGTTGCTGTGTTTTACAGCACACTGGACATTGAACGCCAATTCCAGTTTAAAGCCTGTCAAGCACAGATAGTGTGTTTGGAGTTTTCAATTTGACTTCTGACCCAGACCTCACTGGGGACAATGGGAGTCCCTCTGGGTTTGATAAGCTGCAGTAAATGCTCTTTCCCCAAGGACAGGTAAACACATGGTCATTACAAGGTGGTTAAAGAGAATTGTGCTTACCTAAGGACTTGTTTACTCAGATTCATTCTTCACTATCAGCTTGAAGATTTCTGTGAAGATCCTGTGGGGAACCTGCAGTTTTCTCTATTTGGTTTGATCTCAGGTTTTATTTTAGTGAATTTATTTCAGGTGTGACAGAGCGATACTGGCAAATCCCATGACGTTCCCTCTGTCCGTATCACATTTACTTAGTTTGTTTACCAGGAAGATGTGATACTATGATGTCAGGAATGAAGGTGGGGAGGGGCTTTATTTGTAGAAGGTGTTTTAAAATTTTGATATTGTTGTCACAAATAATCCCAAGATGGAAAATCCTGATTCAGAAATGGGGATGCAGAAATGAGAATCAGTTTTCTGGGCAGAAACAATTACATAATCTGTGCTGTGTAACAGCTAGCACAGGAGAATACTGAGCTTTATTATATATGGAATTAAAATCAATGGTAAAGATTATACTGCATTTTTCTGTTGACTTGCTCCAAAGGGTGAAAAAAAAGTAACTGCTTTTCTGTGTCCACACACTGAAGAACAGGAACATCAATCTTGCTTTCAAACACAAATCTCCGAACGAACCCAGACACATGCTACACTTCACTACACCGCTGTTCATTTCTCCTTTGTCCACTTTCAGCAAAAGGTTCATCAAAACTGTGGAGAAGTTTGATACTCCCAGTGACAAGTTCAGTGCTCCTTTTAGAGCTGAATCACATGAATTAGAAACTGAAAGGGGACAGAGGGCATGGGACAGAATGGGCACTATTTTTAGCACAGGGGCATTCTTCAGTATCCTTGGCATCACAGGCAATGTGTGAAGAGGGGTCTCTGTCTGGGACATGATTCATGGAGTAATGTGTGGAAGAGAGCAGCAGGCTCCCTTACAGTTTGCTGACACCTGTTTCTGTGTTCATTTTATTTTATTTGTGCACTAATATTTCAGACTTGTTATTATTTCCCCTTTCAGGGGGGTAGAAGACAGAAGTGGTGACTTCCCATGTGTGTTTTGTCTCTGCGCTTGTTTCTAGTGACCATCTGACTGGCCTCATTGTCTTTCTGTTCTTTTCAGAGCACTACTGATGATATACTGCATTTTGTGGGAATCCAGCCTACAGGGACAGCTTTACAAGCCATCGCAGGCTTCAGGCGTCTATTTTTATCAAACTGAACAATTGTTGCTTAGAAAAAAAGAGACCCCTACTTCCCGGGCCACGTGTGGCTGACCTCGGTTAGTCCGAACTCCTTTGACCTCAGTGCAGCTTAAGCGATGTGACAGCCCCTTTAATTCCCGTCTTTGAGAGGCTCATGTGATAATCATGCACTTGCTCTGTCAGAGAAGCCAGCAAAGACGATTCTGTCTGTACTTGCTGCCTGCAGCAAACCTTTTCTTGCCTTCTCTCGTCCACCAGATTCCTTTCATTTTGTTGGTTCTATTCAGGAACAAAGAGGACTTTGTTGAATTGCCTTTGTGGTTTATTTTCCTGAGCCTTGAAAGATAGCAGACTGTTGCCACAGTTTTATCCAACCCTTTATCACATGCACAATACTCTGAATGTTTGAAGGAGGCTAGTGTGTGTCCGCCTAACTCTGCTTTTCTTTTCAGGTTGGAATCAAGGACTGACTTCAGGATGCCAGGTTAGAAATAATTCCTGGAGTGAAAACTCCAGGAGGAGTCTGTCCACACAGCTGCCACAAAGGCTCCAGTCGGAGGAGCTACACTCAATAAATTTTGTATTGTTTCTCACGTTCTGTGATCTTACCATCTACATGGATATATTTATTTACAGATGTGTAGCACATCCTCATAAAAAAATATATGGGTCCAAGTTCAAAAAGATGCAATGACAGTCCACTCCAGCTGCTAACTCTGTAAAAGTGTTAGGACATAATAAACTGCTACAGTTTCCTTTTTGCAGATGCAGAAGGGCAGTGGCAGAATGGTTAGCTAAAGGGCTCTAGTTCATAGGCTTTACCAGAAAAGACTTTTCCAAATCTCAGCACAAGTCAGTAGCATGGAAAAGACTAAAAAGAGCAGCTGAGTCAAGTCAGAAGCTGTGGATGCTCCATCCGGGGAGGCCTTCAGGACTGAGCTGGATGGGGCCCATGGCAGCCTGATCTGATGGGGGGCAACCAGCCCGTGGCAGGAGGTTGGAGCTGGATGACCTTTAAGGTCCTTCCAACTTGAGCCAGATTGTGAAGCCCTAACAGCTACCTTCATGACCCACCACTCACTTTCCAGTACAAAGCTCCTAACACATTTCCCTTATTTAATGCATCAGAACTTCATTTTAAGTGATGGAAAATGTGCTGTTACTCAAGGCTGCACTTGAGTGAAGGCTTTATCTATGTTGTCTCTGTCGCCAGAAGAACAGAACATGGTCCTGGAGAGTCTCTGTACAAGGTAATAACAGAGAGTTGTTTCATCAGAACTCTTCCCATGAGGGATGAGGTCTAAGATCTTAGTTTTTAGTGGAACAGACCAACATCTCTGAAGGCGTAGTAGACATCATAATACAGTGCTTCTGAGCACTGAATGCAGAAGGTCAGGCAGTGTTTAATCCTGGGGGTGACTTCAAGGACCTCAAGGGAATTTCATCAAGGATGTAGTTAGTTTGTATGTTGCAATGCTCTGTAAGAAATGAGCCTGGCATTTCAGAGATAAAATTTGAAGGCAGCACCATTCCAGTTACCCAACATGTTTTGTAAATGGGATTTCTGTGACTCTTCAATGCTAGAACTGTCTGATGTTCAAAATTGAAACTTTCAGCCCTTATTCAGGCAAAGCTCATGCAAAAAAACAAGTAGGAATACTGCCTAGAGCAGAGTGAAATAAAAGCTGTAGGATCTGCTGCTATGTTACTTGGCTCATGCTGCAAAATTTCAGTAAATTTGTCACTAGCAGGCAAAGTGAGCAGTTTTGACAGCTATTGTTATATTAAATTAAAATGACAAACAAAGGCATTGATTTTTAAAACCTTTGGAAGTGTGATAAGCACATTCCCAATGAGAAGTATGTTTCTTTCTATTCGACAGAACATTGAACATTCACAGTTTTTCTTGTGCATACTCTAGGTAGATGAAAAAAAAAAAAAAAAGACCTGGTTATTTGAGGCAAAATTCCTGAAATATTGTTCTGTAAATCTCTAAGCTTTCCCTTATTACTTTTTATTCGCAGAAGTATTTGATTATTTTATTGCCCACAAAAACAGTAACAGTAATAAAAAAATAAAATTGTCAGTGCAAACACAGAATAGTAGGTGTATTATATGAATTCAAGTATGAATTGAAAGTGTACTTTTCAACATTAGAAATCTTGTCCAATAGTTAAATGGTGCTTATAGTATGGGGTTTTGGATTGATTTTGTATCCCTTATGTATTATAATCCTTGAATTGTTTTACTCTGGTTTCACCTACCATGGCTCCTTTTGAACTCTGAAGCCTACAGTAACTTGGACAGTCATTGAAAATTGTACACTCACAGCCACAAAAGAGTTGCAGCAGACACTTTGGAGAATAATGTTTGGAAAGAAGTGAGGATGATGTGGATGCTGCCATAAACAGCAACAATAACAAGATAATATTGCTTATCCACAAGTAACACTTGCAAGTGAATGCATTTTGACACAGCTGCTAGGAATTCAATCACTTCTAACAAGATGTTTAGTCCAGGATGTTGGCATTTCACATGACTGTTGATTTCCCTGAATGGTATTGAGTGGCTTCTGCCTGCTGTATTTCTCTACTTGCATCTATCTCTGTCTAGTCTAATAGCTCCTTTAAATGTGAAGAATTGCACTGAGTCTGTGAAGTTTCATTCTGTTATGCCAGTTTCCACACACAAACTCACATATTTCATCAATTGCTTTACTTTTCATGTGGGATTAAAATGGAACAATGCTATTATTGTTACTCATGTAAGTGTACTTGTGCATCTACCCCACCACTAAGTGGGCGCACAAACATGGATAGTCCTTATGATTAGTAAGTTGATGTAGTCACTAAGCCACCCTCAATGAGATTTGGAAAGTTGTGGCAATCAGGTAAAATCCCTGGTGACTGGAAAAAAGTAACATCACTTCCATTTTTAAAAAGGGTAAAAAAGAAACCACCAACCGGTCATTCTTACCTCTGTGCTGGGAAATGTTACGGAACAGATCCTACTAGAAGCTATGCTAAGGCACTTGGAAGGCAGGGAGCTGATATGGGAGAACCAGCATTTCTTCACGGGGGACAAATCCTGCTTGAGCAACCTACTGTTCTTCTACAATGGTGTAACTGCATCAATGGTCAATTGAAGAGCCACTGATGTCATCTATCTCAGCTTCAGTAAGGCTGTTGGCATGGTATCCCACAAGAGAGAGAGATGGATTTGATGGGTGGACTGTTTGATGCAGGGTTGAGTCCAGAGAGTGGTGGTCAATGGCACAATGTCTGGATGGAGATTAGTGCCAAGTGATGTCCCCCAGGAGTCAGCGCTGGGGCTGATGCTCTTTAATGTCTTCATCAGTGACACTCACAGTGGGGTTGAGTGCACCCTCAGCAAGTTTGCTGATGACACCAATCTGTTGGGGTGTGGTTGACATGACAGACGGATGGGATGCCATCCAGAGGGACCTAGACAGGCTTGAGCAGTGGGCCCAGGTGAACCTCATGAGGTTCAACAAATCCAAATGCAACATCATGCACCCAGGTTAAGGCAACCCTCACTGCCAGTACAAGCTGGGGAATTAAAGGATTGAACGCAGCCCTGCCAAAAAAGACTTGGGGGTGCTGATGGATGGGAAGCTGAACGTGAGCCAGCAACGTGCCCTCACAGCCCAGAAAGCCAACCATATCCTGGGCTGCATCAAAAGAAGTGTGGCCAGCAGGGTGAGGGAGGTGATCCTGCTCTTTTGCTTTGTGCTGGTGAGGCTTCACCTGGGGTGCTGTGTCCAGATGTGGAGTCCTCAGTACAGGAGAGACATAGACATGTTAGAGCATGTTCAGAGGAGAGCCACAAAAATGACCCAAGGAACAGAACACCTTTCCTACAAGGACAGGCTGAAGGAGCTGGGGCTGATCAGCATGGGGAAGGGAAAGCTCTGGGGAGACACGATAGCAGCCTGTCAGTATCTAAATGGAAATTACAGGAAAGAAGGGACAAACACTTTAGCATGGTCTGTGGTGACAGAACAAGGGGCAATAGTTTCAAGCTCAAAGAGGATAGATTTAAGTTAGAAATAAAGAAAATATTTTTTACAGTGAGGGTGGTTAGGCACTGGAACAGGATGCCCAGTGCTGTGGTTGATGCCCCATCCATGGAGACTTTCAAGGCAAGGCTGGGTAAGGCCTTGGGCAGTCTGAACCAGTTTTGGTGTCCCTGTTCATTGCAGGGGAGTTGGACTGGATGGCCTTCGGAGGTCCCTTCCAACTCTAAGGTAATTTCTATGATTCTGTGATTCTACACACATGTCCCCATAAGCCACACATATTCTTTTTACATTGCAAAACCTGCTTGTTTCTAATTTTCCAAGGAATTTTCAGGAGACTTAGATCAGACTTTTCACTTGCTTCTCATTTATTTTTCACTTGTCCATATCATTCTGTCCCCCCTGCATACCTGCCTCAAATACCGTTGCAGCCTGCTGAGATCAAGATCATGAGCTGCCCAGTGTAGAGATGCTTCTGCTTCTGACAGTGTTCCCTGTTTTCTCTGAGAGCGTTGGCCTGAGAACTCACTGTGTGTTTTTACGCTGGGGTGCCAGACCAGATGAGAAAGAGCTGCCAAGAAACCCACAGAAGAAGAATGCCCATGGAAATGAAGCAAGATAGGACAAATATATATTCCTTTGTCTAGGTGAGTGCTCAAAAAGCAGCTGCCACTGGAGAAACCTCAGGTCTTGTAAACTGTGCTGAGAAGAGACACAGCTAAAGGAATTTTTCATGTGTTGTCACATCCTCAAGGCTTGTTTTTCAGAACACAGAAATGTTTTTCATTCTCTCAGAAGCCACCTTCTACACATTTACAACTTTAAATCAGCCCTTTTTTGGTTCAGCAGAATTAGAGTTATTATTTTATATGTTAATTTGCCAAGCACTCTGTTCACATTTAAATAATTCAGTTTAATAGACATGTAATTATTGTCTATACCTCTTATTACATATTCATATATTTGAAAAAAAAAATTAAACATTTATTTTCCTGCCTCCTTTCAATCCTCTCAACCACTCCTCCTCTTCAGGAGGATCATGTAATTAACTTAGTTTCATAGATGAGGCAGTGGAAGAAAGGTGAATCTTTACTACTTGCTCCTTACTTCCTTCTACCAGGTTGCTTTTAGATTCCCACTCAAATTGATAGATTTGCTTAAAAACAAAGCCCGAGGGGACAGTGACACAGTGAAATGCCACATTTGACAGTGTGCTCCCTGAGAATGTTTCCAGAGGCCACCACCTTTCCAAGTGATGTTTGATGGAGTGCCTCATATCATCCTATGAACTCCAACCCATAAAGCAACAGGAGAGGTGGGAATCAGCTCTTGGAACAAACAGTGATGCAGGGGGAGGTGTGCCTGTATGTTAGCAATTGAGGCTTCCCAGTCTGGTGAGGCTGCTTCTTCCCTCAGAAGAATGAGCCCTGATCGTGCTCAGTCCTCCCCCACAAGGCTGAAGCAGAAGCACAGATCCAAAAGGCAGGGGTGTTCTCATCAAGATGTTGCCTGGTGTAAGAGAGACACCTGAGGCCAATGAAGAGGCTGGAAGATGCTGATTGAAGCAGCTGAGGCTCCAGCCAGGCAGGCTGACCCTACAAGTCTCAACAGGATATGGCTGTGGATAAGCTGGTGAGCAAGTCTCCTTTTTATGTTATTCATTTTTTCCTGTGTTTATTACCATTGAGGCTTGTATTTTCTTTTTCTTTTCTTTTTTTTTAATTGTAAGAGGTTGTGTTTTAATAGTATAATTGGTGTGCAATAGCATTGAGGTGTTAGGATATCCAGATCAGACCTCCATAGGGTGGTAGATTTCTGTATAGCAATAGTAATGGTTAAGAAGAGTGAGGGATGATGTGGGAGCACAATTCAAAGAAGCAGATGTGCGTAGGAGGAAGAAAGTGGTGGAGCAATGCATGATGACTCTTAGAGATCCGGGGACTTATGAGTACACTTGATAGCCTTAGAGTTACCTCCCAGATCTGGAGAGGAGCTGAAGCTCCACGTGGCTGATGTGGAACTGTGAAGAAACCTGTGTATATCCTGCGTGTTTGATGCACATGCTGTAAAGGGATACTGATTGTGAAGGTGTATGGGGAGGAGGGAGAATACAGGTATTACTTTTTGGCAACCTGGTTTATGGGTAGCTTATTGTTGGCCTGGAACATGTAACACAAGAAGTGGAAATCATGACCTGTCTGGTTTGACTCCCCTGGTGGTCAGCTAGCTGAGCACATGCTCTAGTGGAAGCAAGCATGTCGTCATACCCATGCTTGTCTTGATGTGGCACCTGACTCACTGTAGGAGATGGTAAGTGGAGTTTGCCTAGGTGCAGAAAAGTGTTTGGCTGCCAGTAACCAAGGAGAGGAACCTCAGCTCCCACAGCAGAGAGAAGAGTTTGAGATAACTGCCTTTTTGCAGGTCAGTGGTATAGCTTTTTTTCTGAGTCTCTCCTTAGAGCTTAGAAAAAGGAAGAGCAATGGCCTTTTTGAGTGAGGTGTTCATGGAGGATACAGATGCATTTCATTAGATTGCCTGAATAGCTGGAGAATGTACGTGTGACATACATCTGTATGAGCTTACTGATATTTTCAGTGCAGATATTTAATGAGAAGACAAAGTGGCCAATCTCGCAGACCTTTACTGTAGTGTCCAACCCTGAACTGGTTGCCAGCAGCTGGTGAGAACTCAGAGTGATGAAATTCTCCAGAGCGATATCAGTTATCTCCTCTGTTGTTATTTGTTTGTTGAAAGAGAAGTTGATGGTGTTTAATGCAGAAAGCCTTGAAGTTGGCCTGCTGCACCCAGAAGCATTGTCTTCATTGACAATCAGAATGGTCTTTAAGGTCTCTTTCAACTTAAACCATTTTATGAAGTTATCCTAGGTGCACAGCATAAACTACGAGGGCTGCTCCAAAAGCAGTGCCTCCTATTTTATTATGCCAGTATGTGACATCAGAGGCAGATATTGGTGGTATAGCATCACTTTTGGAGTAATCTGCATAATCTATCAAGGGCGCGTGATCTCTCAATCCAACATCTCAGCAGCTTGAAGACACTGGCATGAAGAACAAATGTCACTGTGTGTCATCAACTTTGGACAGCTGTCCTTTGTTGATGAGAGTGAAATATTGTGCAAGGCAGTAAGTATGAATATGAGAAACAGGTTCAGCAGTGGTGGAAGCAGTGATCAGAATGTTGTTATCTGCCTGTTGGACAACAGCTGCCAGAAAGCTGAAAGCATGACCTGCTTGTAGTGTGTTTTTTAGTGCTGTGAGGCAAACAAGAGTTGAGCACAACGTGTGGATCAAACAAGCTGCGCATGAGTAGGTTCAGAAGTCTATGTCCATCAGACTGGAGCTCCAGTTGTTACTTGGTGCAAATAGTCCTGCACAGTGGGAATGAGGCCTGTGTATTACATGTTCTGAATACTGTCACTATGCAGGAGACAATGAGAGCAGAAAATTCTTCTGATATCTCAACAGGGAATAGATTTGGACCTCCTAATTCCAGTGTCTCTGTTAGAACTTACTGCACCTCCAGCATTTAGATTTGTTTCTTGTGTAATTACTTTCCTTTGGGAACTCCTCTTTCTCTGTATCGGAAACACGAAGCACGAGCTGTAAGAGGCTCTGTTAAATTATTCAGGAGATGTGCTGGAGAGGATCCCTGGAAGTCATCCCCTCACTCTAAGGCAAGATCACACTTTGCTGGAGTATCCCTGCGAGAAATTCCTGTAACTCCTCCTAGACATCTCCAGTGATGCAGCATCAACTACAAACAGAGGCTGCAATTCTTAACTCCCCCATACGCTTAACTTTTTTTTCCCCTCATATTTCACCTCAGTGCATCCTTGCTGCTAATCAAGCTTACAATTTCTTGTCTAACTCTTGATGCATATGGCAAAGCTTTCTTTTGGTGACAGCCTTTCCTTCATAGTGGACAAGTGTTTGGAGGCCTTTTTCTCTATCAAGACTTTCTTTCCCAAAGCACTTAATCTTCCAGCTGTGCTCCTCTGACCTCTGTTCAACTTCTCTGAACTGCTCTTACGGCATGAGTTTTGTGTCCCTGGTGACCTTGTTGGCAATTTAGGTCTCACGTTCACTGTGTAAAGCAGACCAAGGAGTGAGTGAGGAGGCACCTTGTTCCAAAGACTAGGACCCAGGACTCTGGCTGAATTCTATCGTTTACTTCTAATGGATAAAAACTCCATGAGGATTTGGTGACCTCTCTATTAGTCTTGGGGAGGAGAGCACTGGCCAAGGCCTGGGGAGTTCTTCTGTGGCATGTTGGCCCTCCCTGCTCCATCTGCTTTCTATTGCGCTTGAAAAGGAAATGAACTGAGCTAAATGGTTTCAAAGTGACGTTCCCCACACTGCACTCTAATTCCAAAATTGCCAGCTCCATGCAGCTCCCAGTACTAAAATGTTTAAAATAATAGCCTTCGAGAAGAGCCAAGGCTTCCAAAGGGCCATGCACCACCTCTGCTAGAGCAATAAAATGGTGGCAGAATAATTTCCATGTGCAGTGGATGGGTGTTTGGTTATTTGGGGGTCGAGCATAGTTTTGGCCTTTGCCAGGAATTTCTCTAAGCCAGGAGACAAAATTACTTTTTTCCTTTGTGAACTCCTTTTAAATACTGTGCTGACTGATATATCAGCTGTGGTTTGGTCTCCAGTTGACTGCTCCAGCTTGCTGGTGCAAATGTTGCAAACATGAACGGACAAAAGAAATAATTTTTATTTTTTTTTTAAATATGGACCATTCTGTATAGAGAGGTAAAACAAGTTTTTACTCTCAACTCTTTGATCTGATTAGTTTTTCATGGGCAGCTCTGTAAGTATCTCTGTAGCAATGGTAGCAGTTGTTTTGTTTAGTCTGACATCTATTAAATACAACTTCAGTGTGATGTAACATCTGGGACAAGAAAGATGATAGCCAGCCACAACAGCAGGCAACAACCAAAGATTTGTTAGCTGCTGGTGGTTTGCACATTACAGCTCAAGAACTGCTGGCTTAGAGAATTCAGCATGTAAACCTGTAAGATTAATCATATTTTTTACTAAATTATTGGCTGATTTATACTGTGTTCGCTTTCTAATGCTATCTCCATTTGCTCCATGCACACCTCATATTTTCCCCTCCCCTTATACACTATTTTTTTTTTTATCAGATGTTTTTCTTTCTTGAAACTTACTTCTGAAATAGGTCTGCATAATGTATCTACCAGGATGTGTTGTCACTGCTGTACCGTCTCGAGTCCACTTCTGGAACTCATTAGGTTGTTGTGAAGACTGTTGTATATATTCTGTTAAGGTCATATTTTATAAGTATATCTTATCATATCTTGAAACGACATTTATTTTTGTTTTCAACAGAGTAAATTCTGCTTTCTTTTTAAATCAGGAAGTAACCGAAGTAAAAATAACAGAGAATCTCTTCAGCAACAGGCATTCTGAATTTAGGTTCTCATTTGCACCAGCTAGGAAGATACGATGACTCCGTTTAGCTGAGCATCAAAAAGATCAAACAATTTTATTGAAGCGTAACTATCACTTTGATGTGAAAGTTGAACTGAAACTGGAATGAAAATTAGTGTCGTCTTTGTCAGTCATGATTCCTCCCAGTTCCAGATGTAGTGTTGATACTACGGGAAAATAACCTGACCCTGCTGAGTCCAGACACTGTGGTTAAGTTTTGGGTGACATTAGGTCAGACTTTCCTTTTCTTCAGTAAATATCGTTCCCTTGAATTTTGGCTCCATTCAGCTGGTTTGTGAAGTTGGAATTTTTTTCTTTTGGTCCCGATTACAAGTTATTTTGTTCGTTCTGGATTTTTCAGCGTTCTCAATAATTCCTGAAATGGATGCTATTTCCTATTGTAGGCAGGAGAAATAACATTATAGTCGAGACGCTAGACTGAGATTTGTAAAGTTTTGGTGGAATCATGTGGAAAAAGCTGGCCATATTCTGTGGGAGGTTTCAAAGACATTAAGTTTGATGTTTTATCTGTTTATTTATTTATTTTGTGTTGTGCTTGACTATAAAAGTTGCTGTGTGGGTTGGAGGAGGCTGTAGTATGGGGATAGCTCAGGAAGCTAGCTGGCTGCTGGGAAAAATGCAGGAATGAACAGTGCTGGCCTTTCCATGGGAATCTTTACTGACCCTTCCTTTGTGTTCTCCCACTCAGGTGGTGATTGATATAGATGAGTCAGGGCCAGATCACTTCAAAACCACTTTCTTCAAGACATTTGGCTACTTTTTTCAACTCGGTTCTGAGATTATCTGGAAATTTATCAGTTTGTTGGTTTCTGCATTCTTGCTTGGACTGGTATGTTAGCTTCTTTGGAAAATCCAGTATTTGGTCTTCCACTACCAGGTTTTCATTTTTCAAATTCCTTAGAAAAAAAATCTCAAATTTCATTTCCCCAAATCTTTCCTTTTATTTTCTGGTCTAATATTTGAGGCATTAGCGTATTTCAAATGATCCCACTGTGATCTCAACTTTTTAAAAAATAAGATCCATGAGTTAGTCCCTAAGTAGGGCCCTAAATAAGTACCTGCAGACCTGGCTCTCTGAGGGCTCTATGAACATCAGCTGTAGTTGCATTCAGCGAGGTTAAACCAGCTGGTGATTTTGGTGGCGTTGGTTCTCTGGTGATGCAGATGGCTGCTTGCCTTAACCAGAGCTCCAGCAATCCCTGAGTATACTCAGGGAACAACTCTGCAGGGAACATCCATGGTTTTGGTTTTTTTTTTTGTTTTTTTTTTTCAACAAAGCAGCTGCTTCCAACAATGGTTGGTGCCAGATGGCCTGGAAAAATTAAGTGGGTAGTTAAAGATTAGCTCGTGGACTGAAGGCTATAGCCTTTTGAAAGAATCGTGTTTAAAAAACAAACAGGAAAAAAAAACCAACAAAAACCAAGCAGGAAGAGGTTTCGAGCTGTCTTTACTAAAAGGAGCAGCTGATAGTGGAATGGCATCCTTCTTTGGCAACACTTCATATCACTCACAATGAATATATCTAAATTCTTGTTTCCTGGATCCCAAAGGGGAGTCAAGCATCCAGTGAGAGTTTCTCTGCTTGCAGGTCCAAGCCCTCTGCATTCAGCACACTGCACTGTTTGTCTCTGCTTTCTTTGGGGTTTAGTTGCCAGAGCTACCTCTGCCAGCCAGTGTTTACTGCTTCTCTGCATGCACAGAACACTGCAGTGCAGACTGCAGTCTTCAGCCTGGGTCTACCAGCTACATGAAGAGCTCAGCAGACAGCTGGACCCTGCCCCTGAGCTGTGTCTACTATCCCATATGCAATTTGGGCCAGGTTTCCAGCTTTTGCTTCATAAAAGAGTCTGTAGCTGCTCCTGTGTTTAGCCTGAGCAGCCATCAGCCACGCTCCCCACAGCCCTGTTGAGGCTGTGACTGCCTGGCCTTCAGTGTTGGAACGTTGGGGATGAGCTGTAAAACTTTCCTCCTAATTCCTAACTTGCTTTATGCCCTGAAACTTAAAAGTGTAGCACTTTCCAAAGTACCTGGCTTTACAAAGTACTTGTAATTCTGAGTGTTTTTATTACCCATGTGAAGGCTTAATTCAGTTTAACTTCATGGACTTCTAGCAGAATTATTCTTGATTCCTATCCATGTGAGATGGGGATCGTATTCCAGGACTTTTCAACCTGGGACCATTATATTTTCAATTGAAAGCATCAGCATTTAGTCTATATACATTTCCAAACCTAAATTATTCTGAACTTTGAGTTCCACCAATTTATTTCATTGATATTTTGATTTCTTGGCCTGTTTTAGGACGGAAATTAAAGTTGAAATATATAAGAATTCCCTCCAGATTGGAAATTCCGCTTTTAAAGCAGATTTTGTGCAGCATGGGATTCTTCAGTTGCTTAATTTAACATATATGTATATACATACACTTCTCTGATGAGCACCTTGGGACCCCGACGAAAAGTTCATTACAGTTGAGTGTTCCTTGTAACAGCATTTGGCAGTTTACCAATAAATGGAGAAATATCCAGTCTTAATCCAGCAGGAACTGTACAGTAACTTCATGGGGAAACTTTATATTGATCAATTATTAAAAATATCTTATAAGGAATAAAACATATACTTGAAAAAAAGAAAACCTATTTACAAGCTAAATCCAGCTTCTAATGAAGAAAGAAAGCAAGAGAAGTAAAATCATGATACCCAGGTCAGTCTGATGTCCTTGGGATTTTTCTGTGTGGGAATTTGGCACAAGAAGATCTGCCGTGGCAAAATTAGAGTGTTTTGAGCATGCTGAGCATCCCTTTTAAGCTCCCCCAGGCAGCTGTTTCACACTCCCCTCTTCTCCCTGCATGCCTCCTCTTCATCTCTGATGTTTGGAGTTGCCTCTCTGCTGACCTTCCTCTTTCGCAAACCATCTTCTCCTCTGCCTTGCAGGCCTTGCTTTAAACAAAGACCTGTCTTTAAATGTTTAATTCAAGAACTTTGTTTCATTTTTTTAATTTCCTCTTCTTTCCCCTCTATCACCAGGACTGTGACACCTGCAAGTAAGGGAGGAGCCCTTAGAGAAAGGAAGGGAGGGTGAGAGGGAATACACAGAGTAAAGTCATTTAACTTTCTCTCTTCTCCTCCATCTAATGCTGGAATCTTTCCAATTACAGTTGGAGAAAAGTGAAGTTTTTTCTTCTCTTGTCCTGGCAGCATGTTAGCTTAAAGCTCCCATTCCCTCAGAGGGCAGTGGGGACAACGGGTGTTGAGCGCCCCTGAAAATCCTCCTACTTAGGAAGCCCTAGCCTGCAAAGGCTGGGCAAGGTCAGGGTTGGCCCCGTGTGGCCACAGCTCTTCTGTGAGTTGTGCCTGGGCACACCTGACATATGCCAACCCTATGGCTCAGCTTGTCTTTTGCTATTTTTGTCTTTTCCTTAGGGAGACAGCTTGGCTGCTTAACACAGCGCTTAATTCTCAGGTCACGATCTGCATGTCTTCAGGTCATAGGGGACTTCTGGCTTGCCAAGTGTTAAACCTTCTGTGTTTCTAAGCGTTAAACCTTAATGTGGTTACTGCTCTGTGTTTTGTTTCAGATTTGTGAAGGCTAAAACATATATCTTAAGGGTGCTGAAGGCAGTAAGTCCAGCTTTGTTTAAGGTATTGGAACTAGAAATGTTTCCTGCTACTAACACATTATGGAGATGTGGGACTCTGTATGCTTTGTAAACATAATACTTGCATGTTAAGAGAATGAACTACTTTATATTTCCTTGCCAAGGGAAATATTTACTTAATTCATTTTATAATATTGATTTGTATGTCATTTAAAAAACAACACCTATTTTTCTTAGCTTTTGTGTGAATTAGGGGATGGAATCTTAAATTTATTTTAAAAATAGTAGCCACATCATGCAACCTATTCTACAGGATGTGGGAGTGCTGACCTCTTTTGTCGCTTGTAAAGCACAGCTTAGTTGGGATACCTGGTTGGTTCTTCCAGTCACTGTAGCACTGGCAGCCAGCAGGTGAATGACATGTGGACCAGGCGTGCTTTTTTCAGTCTTCTCATCATCTTACTCATTTCTCTGATGGTTTTGGATCAGCACAAATTTCATGTTCTTCTGAGCATCTGCCGACCTCAGTGATCTGCTGAAGTCAATAAACCTCTGCTGACATCAGTGATTTCGCTAAGAACTATGGTGTGTATGGTGGCTTTCCTGTCCTTAAGACTAATGTTTTAAGGACCTGTCCCAAAACTCACTTTAATGGCAAGCCACTAACTGACTTAAACAGGCTTAAATTGAGTCTTTGAAGAATTTGCTAGTGTAATACAAAGGAGATTTTGTATCCTAATGTGTTTTAATCAGAAGTACCTTTCTGCTTCTGGACAGAGAGGGTAAAGCTTTACTTTCTTGGGAAAGGAGTCAGTCCCTGAAGTGGAATCTTATGTATGATTCTATGAACGACTCTTCTGAAAGCTTTGAGAATTGTTCAAAAAGCCAGCTGGCAAATTTTTAACCTGGTTATAAAAATGTGTGCAAATCTTCTTTCAGTGTAGTTGGAAGAAAAGGAAATGCTGAGCTATGAAATTTAGTTGCTATCTAGAGCATTGCAATAAAGAAGAAAGAACATACCAAATTGCCAGAGAACCATGCAGTTGCACTCTCTTGTAAGTTTGTGTTTTCCTGGTCTCCAGTCAGTGCCTGGTTGTGCACTGCATATTTGCAGGTAGTATTTGTTTGATTTTGTTCAGACCTTTAGAGATACCTCTGCTCTAAGTGGAGGATGTGCAGACGTGTTACACTACTTAGATATATGAGGGAGTTATACAGACACACACTTGAACAAGGTGTTGCTATAAAAAACAATAAAAAACAGTGATTGTTTTTCCTTCTATGATATGTATTGGTTAAGGGGCAAGACCTTTACAACAAAGAACTTTGTTCTTTTGCTGTTCTGGAGAAATTTGTGTCTCTTTACAATGTGTTATTATAAGAAGCCAAATTCTGATCTCACTTATATTTCATAAAGGTTTCATATTTATAAGAGTCTCGAATGCATGTAAATGAGAACAGGACTTTACTTCATTCTTTAGAAATCTTCAACAAAGTAGTGCCATAGGGAAACAGAGCTGAAAGACTTCACAACAGATCTTCAGTCTTTGGTTTGGATCAAAGTAGAATCGGTTATGTCTGCATCACTTCTGAAGCAGTGCATTTAAATTGTACTGGAAGATAATCAGTACTGTAGACTCCATTCCTTTCCCAGTCAAGAATTTTCAGTGCCTCTCTCTTAGATATTCTGTCTGTCAAACCTGAATGTTCTTTATTGCACTCTTAATCCAACTATTTTTTGTTCTATCTACCAAGAAATATTGCACTACTAATTGATTTCTGTTTTGCTAGAAATATTTTTTGATGTTTTCTACCTAAAGGTTCTCACAGATGTATTTTCCAACAGAACAATTGTAATTTAATTAAGGTGCTATGGAGCAACTAGAATAGAAACTATTACAACTACTAACAACAGTCATATCTGATTGCTTATCAGTGATTTAATTAAATGCCTCTGCTTAGTCAGGTGGGTTTGCAGTTTGAGTTTGCCATTCCTGTTCTTGGAGCCAAAACTGTTTGGTTTTGGAGATTCTAGAAATTCATGTATTTCCAAGAACAGCTGTTGTCACCAGAATGGTATTAACGCTGCATGACTTGCGCCAGGATGCAACAAGAATTTCCATTCCTGAGGAGATAAGAATTGAAAGGCAGTTGTATGTGCCCGTAACGCTATGTAACTGTACGTACAGTGTCAATGAGTGTGAAGAGAGCATGCAGCTCACTGAAGGACAGAGGAGCTTTGAAGAGACTAGCTAGTGAACAGGGAAAAATGGGTTGATCAAGGTAGCCCACTACAGACTTGGACAAGGAGATAAAAACCACCTATGTGTAAAGGAGACTCTCTGGAAATTGGCTCTGCTTCACTGACATTAGTGAGATGTAAAGTGTGAGTGGGAGTTTTGCGCTGTGCTATATTGGTGGAGCTGGAGAAGTGCTTGCAACGGTCAATAGGAAATCCTCAGCAAATGTCCCTAGTGTAGACCGGGCCCTGTTGAGCCGTTAGGAGTTAAATCTGCAGGAAATAAAGGGAGGGGGAGGGAGTGTGAGAGACACAGTACAGACCGTTCCTAATAGGAGTAAAACTGCACATAGCCCAGAATACAATATACGGAATATAATTGAAGAAGATGTTTTGAATGAACAATAACCTTTAAATTCTTTAGTGTGTGTTCTCTGAGCTGTAGAATGTTCTGATTGTTAAGGCAATTAGCTTTTAAAAATAGTTATTTTTTTAGATTTTAATTACATGCTGCATTTTGCCTTTGTTATTAGATGGGGTCAGTAAGGTTACTGAAGTAATTATTGCGCTCTGCTTGGCACTGGTTAAAGCATAACTGGAGTGACTGAGTTCAATTCTGTATGAAAAAATGTGGAAAAACCAAAGAATTTAGAGGAGTGTAAGAAAGATAGTAAGAAGTCTGGCATTCAGATCTAAGAGGGAAGGTTAAGATAACTTGGCACCTTTACCCTAAAGGCAAGAAGAGAGTGGGAAACATAATAGCAGGAGACATAAAGGAATGTTATAAAGAGGACAAGAATCAATTATTCTCATTAGTCAACAAGGATGAGACAAATAATAATTGGCTGAAGCAGAAGGGAAGTTTTAGGTTAAACATTAGTCAAAACTCTGGAAGAACTGTTTGGCAGTTGGACAAGCTGCCAAGAACCGTTGGACAATCGCTGTTGTTGGAGTTATTCAAGGCCAGACGTCCATCTACAGGAACAGTTATAGAATAATTAAATCAATCCTGCCACAGGCAGAGGGGTGGGCAAGGGGTCCTTCCAGCCTCAGTGACCAAGAGTTTGTTACGGATCTATGTTTTCAGGATTCTTATTTTGTAAACTACCAAGTCTGCTTTCAGAGGGAGAGCAAAATTTTAAAGCCGCTCTTCGTAGGGTCAGAAAACATGTGAGACATAAAATTATTCCCTGATCTGTGGCCATGCATTTCTTTTTACAGCTTCTTAGAATCAGACTTCCTTTCCTCTGGGTGTCTCTGCTTTGTCCCTTTGAAAATACAAGCTCTGGGAAAATAAAGTAGAAACCAAAACCAAGTAGAATGGCTTTGGAATTATTCATTGCTATTCACTGCTTTATGGCAGCTTTTAGAAGTTGAATTGTAAATAACCTCTGTGTTTTATTGACAATATGCTCCTCATCATCCCTACTACTTATATGGAAGAAAGTGATTATTCTGAGAGCAAGCTCTGTCTTCCTCATGTCAGCAGACCTCTTCCCACTGGCTCTTTGGTATACTCAAAGCAAACTAGGAGTAACTGCAAAAAGTTAGTCTGGTACACAGTTCTTACCAGCAGAATTTGGCTCAAACAGTGGCCTGAACGCATTCTGTTTCTAGCTGAATGACAAACACCAAGAGATGGCTCCAAGTTCTGGGCACTATGTTTACAAACAGGGAAGACCATTTTTAGAGGTTTGTTGGGCTGTTTTGTGCACATCTGAGATTAGAATCTGGCTGCCTGATGAGACAGCTTACATGCACCCTGTGAGGCACTGCAGAGATGATAAAAAGGGCAGTGAGCTAATTTGTATTGCTAATAGTGGTCTTAAAGTGGTAATTACATATGCAATTATAAACCATGAGCCCAGCCTGTTTATTTTTCCCCTGTAGTGCTAATGAAAACCAAAGTCGTCTTGGTGTTTGTGAGATCCCGAATGCACTGGAAGCAATCATTCAGCTGACAAACTGAAAGCAGTGGCATGGTATGACTCTGATTTGGTTAAAAATTAAATTATATAACAATAAAATAATAAAGTAAAATAAAATTTCTACCTTTTTTTTTTAAATTTCCTTGGAATAATGGCAGAGTCAAATGAAATCCTATTTGTGAAGCCTGAAAACACTGAGCAACCCCTACTGTCTGGAATTCCCAATCTGGCCATGCTCTGTTCACTTCCATCCAGTAACATCTCAGAGATATAGGGATAGGTTTCTTGCAGAGATAACTTCTCTAGAAGGTAGGCAACAGTCAAAGAACGGAGGTTGCAATTGCAGTGTGGTGCACAACCTATAAAACTAAATAATAGCTTGAGCTTTACTGTGAGAAGCCTTCACAGAGCCACTTCACTCTTTATTTTTATTTTTAAATCTCCCAACTCCCATTTGTCACAATGCAAAAGGCACTTTGATGCTTTGAGGTGGTGTTGTGGGAGTGCCCCCCTGTTTCCTGGGGGCTGTGAGAAGGATGAACCAGGAAAATTCACTCTGGGAGACCTGCAGAGGATCTGTGTGCTGGCTGGCTACTGCCAGCTATGGGATGGAAGGGACATATGGACACCTGTGTTTGTCTCCATTGTGGACCTTTTTATTTCCACAAGCTCCATGAGGAGCCACAGACATCTCATCTCTAGCCCAGGCTGTCCCTCACCATGAGGATTTTCTGACCAACATCTGCAAAGCACAGATTGAGAAAGGGGGATTGCTTTAGTGGGCCTTGCTTTCTGCTTTTGGGGAGTCAAAGGAGACCGTTTCATAGCATTAAGGAGGCCATATCAGCAAAGGAGACCATATCATAGCATATTTTTTTCTCTAAAAGCACAGTGTACTTTTGATGAGTATCTAATATTTAACGTACATTAAAAATACAAGAGCAACGGTCTTTGAACTGAGTTATCCTAGGCAAATGTTATCAATATATGTACATCTAATAGATCATCCATATGAGAGGGAGGGAAATGAACCTTTTATTTTGCAATGTCTATTAATGAATTTATGTGCAAAACTTTGTTCAATGGTTTTTGGAACTACAAACACTTTCTGTCTTGGCTTAGATCTTCAGCCTCAGTTTTTTTCTTTTTTTTTTTTTAACTTCTCATCCTGGACTAATTCACATGTGGATGCAAAGGGGGAAAAGTGCCTCCACCACCCCTTCAGTGTTGAATCAGTGCAGCCTGAAGGGTCCAGGGACTAGGATTTTCTACCCACAAAAGGGCATGATGTATTAGCAGTGATGGTTAAGCATTCCTAGTAACACTTGTACTTAATAACTCAAAGCTGCTTGATGTGGCTGTGCTTTTTCTGCTTGTGCATCCCTTCGCCTGCTAGCACCACTTTGTAACCTCATGCACCCTCAAGACCCATCCCCCTCGCTTATAATTCACTGGAGAACTTGTGACATAACGGCATTGAGGCACTGCCTGCTCTGACTTTCTCTGTGATGTGTTTTGAACAAGATTCCTGCTACGAAGTTGAAAGAGTAGAGGAAGAAAACCCGACATGACTTTGGGGTAGCGCAAACGAGTCATAGGAAACTCACTCTAGAGATATCTCCAGAGACTAGTCAAGACAAAAGTTACAGCACAAGCATTTGGAAGGGGGCCACTGCAAACAATTTGTCCTCATTCCAGTTGAGCAACTGTAAGCAGGGACATTTTCAACACAGGCCATTTAGGGACAGAAGGAAAGATTGGATGGCACTAAAAGAAACTACACAAATACATGGTGATAGGATGACTCGGCCACCCGCCACACATACTCTGCTTCTTCATTGTTCTTTCTCCTATCATCCCGACATCTGAAAAGGTCCCACCCCAGCACGGCGGCATGGCACAGCACAGACTGGCATAAATTGACTCCAGGTGACAATATCACCTTCCTCAGTTGGCGGGGAGGGAGGGCAGGGGCCATATGTGTGGCAGGAGTTGAGCACAACAATGTAAAAAAACCATTCCGCTTGTCAAAGTGAGCAATATAACCAATGGGGAAAAAGGACTTTTAGCTCTGCTGAGGCATATATTTTTTTTTGCTGTGTGAGTCTTGGGTTTAAAGGGTTGCAGTCTTCCTGCTTTTTTGAGGAAATACTTGGAAGTAGCTATTCCAATTTCTTTAATCCTTCTCTTCCCCCTAACTTACAAGCTGTTCTTGCTCTGCTGTTTTCCTCAGCGTGCCAAAGACACCATACCTTTCTGTGGAAAGTTTCTGCCACTCTGTCTGATTTTGTATTCACGCTGCATAAATAAGAACAGGACCTCCCTCCAGCACCTTGGCATGGGGTGGGGAGTTGGATAGGAGGATGGTGCATGATAGAAATATTATGTAAGTGAGGTCTGGATGTCTGCAGCCCCAGCTCTAGAGAGCCATTGTCCACAGATATTTTAAAATGGCCTTTTTCTTTCTCCTTCTGAGCACCACATCACAATACGGTTTCATTCAGTGAGGACCTGGCATTTGGGGGCTGGATGGCTCAGCTGGCCCATTTTGGGATGGGGTGCCTTTCATCTGTAGGTCAGTGCTTTGAATTCTGCCCACATGGTTGGCAGCCGGGAGCCGTTCTCCTCTGACGGCAGCGCAGCAGCATATGCAGAATTGCTAGGAAGTCTCTGATCCTAGACACCATGTCTAGATCGTAAAAGCTACCGTAACAATTGAGTTTAAATGGCACCCTTCTTGGCAGTTGAAACAGAGGCCAAGCAATAAAAGGGCTATAGAGAATGGACTACTGTCTAGCATCTATAAGCTAATAGTGAGGAACATGGGTGAGGGAGTGTGAGAAAGTATGCACAGCCTGTGAAGGGTCTTTTGGGCAAAGAAAAAGGATTTCAGTCTCCTAGACTGAAAGGCCAACACCTTTCAGTAGTAGAAGAATCATTTACAAATATGAGAACAAAGCCATTGTTTGTCCTCGTGCGTTTAACAATGATGCTTCCTGTTGGCATCTTTTTCCTGCTAATAACACAGTCTCACAATTTGTATCTTTGCAGTGCTGCACGAGCACTAACTAATTAATCCTTTCTCACCCCTTTGAGGCAAGTAGTTTTTTGTTTCTGATGGTCTGTAGTGGAGATGTGTTCCTTAAAACTGTTGCGGATCAGTATAAAAATGCTGCTAAAGCTGACTATACTGCTAACCTTTGGATTTCTGTATTTGATACTACAATTTCAGTACAGGTAGGCTACAGCCGGTTAAATGTTTTGCTGAACTGAGGTCTTAATTAATATAGGTGAGAGCTACTTCTTGAAAATAACAGATCAGGGCAGGTTTTCACTATAATGATATGAAACAAAAAGCCCCTCCTTTCTGCCCCCCAAACAAATCAACTCCCTTTCACTGAAATAATCTCTGGCTGTCTGACCTTATTTATTCAGATGCTGACATGAATCATCATCTGAGCAAGCATTCCCTCCTACACCTGCAGTACTTGGGGTTATAGTTCTCCTTGGTTTTCTGCAGCAATAAGAGCTCAGTGTTACTTGGAGCTGTCCTCCATCTGGCAGCCATGAAGTCCGCAGGAGCACAGAGGTCTTTCTGTAAAAATGGAGACAGCCCAGATTGCTTTCTTTTTACACAACATCTCAAGAGGGCTCTAGACTTTTCCCTTTTGCAGCTATAGTCAAGTGTGCAGTCTCTTTCCCTCCTATCTCCTTTTCGTGTGATGACCTTTTCTTGGGGTGAAGAAGTGCGTGGGTGAGTTTGGGGGAGGGGTTGTTCTTCTCAGTAAAGCCAAATTGCAGGATGCAGCACATCTTGAGCTTGGCAGCCTTTCACACTTCCCCAAGAGGCAGCTGAAGGGCCCAAGCAGGGGTAAGACGTTATCAGCTCACTTTGAGCATGCCAGAGCATATCCTTACACACAGATAACGACACACTGCCTGCACCACAGCTGATCTCCATGGACCAAAGGAGATTGTTTGGTGGTGGCTAAGGGAATATCTCATGTCATCTGTACACTATAACAAAGCTGAGTACTTAACAAAGAAGTAACTCAGCAGTGTTAGCTGTAGACTATGTACTAAGCTGAAGGCAAAAGTTAAACTTTGTTATCTGCCAGTCATTCATTGTTTGGAAGGAATATCCCAAGAGCACGGCTGAATGTCAGTGTCTTAAAGATCTATACATTGCTGTTGGAACTGGGTCATTTGTCACCATCTGGGATTATGCCACCAGCAGTATATGAGCATATTCACAGTATTATTCAGCTCCAGACAGATTTCAGCCATATGGAAAAAGTATAATATAGTGAGAAATTCAATCCTTTAATAGAATCCAGAGCACCCTCCAGAATGTTTTCTCTAGTTTTATTTCTTTGCAATGCAATCGTAATAACCATTGATGTAGCATTTAAATTGAAAGAGATGCAATGTCTAGATAAGGTGGGAGATCTACTGATATCTGTTACCCTCTGATAGGAAAATCCCTTACCGTTTCAGTGGAAAAACCCACTGAGCTTACTAAAGCCAGAGGAAGGGTATGGCACAACTGTGGCATGCATTAGCTTCCTTTGATTCTGTTCTCTCAATAGAAAGCTCCCTTATCCCGAAATAAATATTTGCAAGTAATTTTCACTGCAGAAGTTGTCTTTACACTTACCTCTTTCATCTATGGCTGTTGTAGAATGCCAAATGCATAAAAGAATTGTGACTTGCAACAGGATGCTGATGGTACACAAGACAGAATTCCTTCTGTATCTACCATCTTCCCCTCTTTAAAAACAACATCTGTAGTGCAGTACTCATGTTGATATTACCTCAATACTTGAATGAGTTGTGATTGGTCTTTGTGAATCCATCAGCAGTTATAAGTGACTGAAACGGTTCTACTGATGAGCTCAGAAGCCAAAATTACTTTTATATAATCTTGCCTGGTGATGCCAGGTCAGCATGCCCAATGCTGGATGCGGTCTGTGAACCTGGTTGCAATGCTATTAAGGATTTGGAGTGATGGTGAAAATGGGAGGAGATCAAATAAGAGATTAGCCCCATTGATTTAGAAGCAGTGGTGCCTGGAACCTCTCTCCAATGCTGACTAAAAATCGACAGGAGTTTTTGAAGAAATTTTATACAATTCTGAGCTTGATGTCTCCAAAATAGGCTGTTCCTGAGATGTACCTGGCATGACATTGTAGTCTGATGCCAGAGAAATGCAAATGTTCTCTGAAAGAAATGGTGGGGTTTTCTGAGGCCAGCAGCAAATAATATGTGTTGATGTCTGGGAAAGGTACAAATAACTACAGCTTAGTGCAAAAAAATACATTATGGCTGTATCTGGCTTAAGTGCTACATAGTTCTGCAGGCTGCTAACAGATGTTGCCAGAGCAACTTGTTAGGACAAGTTGTGTTGTATTTGTGAACCCTGCGATGTTACTGGCGCCATCTCCTCAGACTCCCAACAAATGGGAGTTAACTTTTGTCGAGGTAGGTTGGCAACCCATTCCAAATACCCCTAAAGCTCAATATAAGAAACTAATCTGATTCTGAACTAAATTCAGTGCCTGTGACAAATAGTCCTCTGCCAGCCAGGACTGCCTTCTCACTCTACAGGTCCATAGAGCTGGTCCGGTTTTTTTGAAGAGTTATGCTTTGAGAGCTAGGCCAGGGGAACAAATGAGAGTGGGGAGAGAGTACAGATTAGAAGAAAATGGGGGAAGAGATCTGGAGAGAGGCAGGAAAAAACGCAAAACAAATGGCAACTAAGGATGTTTATGTGGCAGCCACATTCTTATATCTACATTCAAAACCAGACAAAGGAGAGATGTGATTGGATTTAGTTGGGTAGATCCCTCTGTCTTACTTGTTGTAGAGAAGTTTAAATTCAGGTCAATGAGCCCCAGAAAAATTTTGTAGAAAACTAAACATTTTTTTTTTTTTAAAAGCAACCTGGTTGCATGTGTCAAGTTATTTTCTCACCTTATGTAAACTTAGCTTATAAACTATGTGGGAAAGCATATAAAAATGTGGTACATGTCTCAGTGAATCAGGCTGGTAGAGGATGAGTTTCCCACACAATGAAATAAAGAAATCCATGGCAATGATGTGGGGCAGGAAGAAAGTTTCTGGAGAAGGAGAAAGAAAACAATGGTATTTTGTAAGTCAGATGGAAAAAAACCTATATAGTGCTGGTTGATTATTTTTCTTTCCAATTGGAGCAAAAGAGCGAACAATGCAAAATATCACCTTGGAGGAAATTTTCATTTCATTGTCCCTTCCTAGTGTGTAGCCAGAAATGAGGAAGAATGAACAAAGGCTCCTTCTTAAGGACAGAACTGGGAATGGGCACAGCATAATATCCAGCCATCTTTCTCATCCTTCTTGGTTTGTGAGTCAAAGTGTAACTGTGACGTAGCCCTTCTTCATCTCTCAATTACTTGACAGAACAATAACACTGAAAAGATAAACGGAGTGATAAAATAAACAGTTCATCTGCAATTTTTTATAATCTATCTGACTCTTTTCTTCCAAGCACAGCCTGCCTATTTTGTCAAAAAAAAAACAGTCTTCTGAGACTGTGGAGATAAATTCATTAAGCAAGACGAAAAGAGGCATTTCAATCACTTTGCAAAAACCAGGTCCTTAGTCTCTTGGTGTATTTGATATGTTAAAAATAACCTTGTGTCACTCTCTGTGATTGGGAGCCACACTGATTATGGCTGGTCAAAGCCAGCAAGAAATGGCTTGGACCATTACTGCCAAGAGGGAGGGTTCATGTAGACCACAACTGGCTTATTCCAAAAAGCAAATAACCCTGAGGGTCTGATCTGCAAAAGTGCTGAAGTAAAAGGGAGTTGTGGTTTCTCAACACTTCCACAGATCAGACTTCTCAGTCCCCATTAGTTACACTGCTGTGAACTCCTATAAAGCCTACCATTCCTTTTTGTGCTGAGAAGTCAGTGTGAGGGAGTAGCCCAACACCTGCTCTCTGCTGATATCCTAACACCTCCCAGATGAGCTTTAGCCCTGGCCCAGAAACTGCCCCAGCTACTCTGAGGACAGAGCAGGGCATTACTAGGCACCCTCTGCTCCTGAGGTGTAGCGAAAGGCTCTCCACCACCCTTTATCACAGAATTGTAGGGGTTGGAAGGGACCTCTAGAGATCATCATGTAATCTTCCACTGAATTAAAGCTCCTCAAATCCTTTCACATCATTGGTATTCATTTTTGGTAGCCTAACATCTGCAGATGCCTAATTTTACTAATCCCGCCTGTGACTGGCTCAGGCAGGCTGGCTGAGGCATTTGCAGAAAAATGGAGATAACATATGCAAGATCAGGAAAAAAATAAAAATTCCAAAAGGCCGATGAAGTCAAGTGAACATGTTTCTGAGCTTTGGACATGTCATATTTGCCATCTAGTTACAAGTCAGGGCTTGTTCCAGGTAGAAAATGAAGAGTAAATAATCCACTACCACATGAAAGGGAAATAAGCTTACGGGAACTCCTGACAAATGAGAGAAAGACTTCCAATGGTATTTTAATTGAGATGCTTGGAAAACAATATGATAAAAATATGTGAATTCCTGAATGTATTTTATTTGGCTGTAAAAATAATTGTATACAGGAGTACAAGTGATGAAGTGCTACTGCAACAGTGGAATCAAGAGCTCTGGGTCCCACTCTCAAATACAGTGAGGCTGTTAGCATGAGGTCCCTTTGGCACAAAACATGATCTAGTAGAAGTTTGACCAGTGAAGTGGAAGCCAGAGCATCGTAAGTTTTGTTCTTTGATTGATTTGGTAAGGCACAGATTGGCACAAATTACCTCTTTCAGTCTCAGTTTACCCATCTGTAAGTGGAGACATACATCACAGTGATGTTATCAGTCTTAATTACTACAGTGTATTTAAAACTTCTCAGGTGCATGGAATTACAGAAAAAACACAAAGTCTGTTGTTCCCAATCTAAATTACTATACAATAATTTCAATATCAGTAGTCTTGTATTTTGTCTGGAGTATTAGCTGTGAATAATATAAATATAACTGTACGCTGAGACATGTTCTAGCTGAAAAAAAGTACACCCTACTTTCCAGTAAAAATTTTTGTGCATGGTTTGGCATTCAAAATAGGGCTGCAGCGCTGTTGAGCATTGGTTTAGTTTTAATCTCCAATTTGGTTAATTGTGAGCCATGTAAGATGCTGATTTGCAGCTAAAATGTTGCTTAAAGTTATAGAACTAGTGGACAATTTATTCACAATCTGAAAAACCGCTCAGAGTTACAAACTGGAGTTGTTTTATAATGAATGTTCATTTTTTGGTTCAGGAATGGTTCATCTTTAATTTCAGTTTTAGTATGTAGAAGAGGATGCCCACAGCTATGGAAGCACCATCATTAGCAATGTAGGAAATGTAGATTGAGTTATGTGCCTTCTGCTGAACATGCTACTTGTTTTGAAATATTTCGGCTCTCTCAAAAGAACAAGATGCTGAGTTCATGCAAAAAGTTATAAAAGGGATGGATGATTATACTTTTAATTACTCTGAGACGAGAAGCTAGAAGCACTCATTGAAGAGGGTGGGGTATAGCTCTGTTGGCCTCAGAGTCACCCAGTGGTCAGTTTTAGACTCAAATATGATACTGTATGTGAGTAACCTGTGTTAATACACTGAAGGAAAACTCATTGCAATACGCTGGGATAAATAAAGGGAATTAGGAGCCCAAGTCAGAAGCAGCCAATGCCCCTTTGCTGAGGGCAGCTATGTTTGTCACTGAGATAAGACAAGTGTCAAAAAGAGACAATATCTCCAGAATATTCACTACTACCTATGTGTCTGCAACCTGCTGAAGCAAACTAGCTCCAAGCAGCCCTGTACCTTGGCCTGGGACTGACCAATGTGAGTTGGCACTGCAGTAAAATTCAAGGATCGCTGCTGTGACTTCCCTTGGGACTGCTCCATCTTTTCAAAGGTTTTCTGACCACAAACCACTAGCTTTATTCACCTTGAGCAAAGCTGCTGTGGGCTGAACAGAAGGGCTGCCACAGGCTCTCAGCTGGTTGGGACTGCCCTCCTCTCGGACAGGGCTGGCAAGAGGTGACACCTTCTTCCCTTTCACTGCCTCAGGCCTAATTCTTCCCTCACTAATTTTAGTCTTATGTAATTCAATTACTTTGGTGAAGTTGCCTCCTGATTTATATTGGTGTGAGTGAATGGGGTAGCAGTCCTTGAGGCTTTGACTGAAGTATGATGTTACACTATTTCTGGACATCATCATGTGCTGGTTGTGCAACAGATAAGAATAATGTTTGGTAAGTCATTAGTACTTCAGTTTAATTTGTGCTAAAATCATCAGCTACATCCCATTTAGTTTCTAAAGCCTCCTCATTATTGCTGCAGACACCAGACCCATGACCTGCTTTCCACTCTGTGAGGGAAAGATAAGTGAATTTAACGTGATCTCTGTTACAAAAGTCTGCTGCTGCTCCCTTGAGATCAGGTGATGTCTTATTATTGACTTCGGTGAAGGTAAGATCAAGTCCAAATTTCAAGCACTTAGATTTCCAGCACAGGTAAGGGAAGCAAGACTTAAAATTGCTGTACTTCCTTGGCAAATAATGAATGGGACCTCATTATCTCTGTTAGGACGTGACTTTACAGATGATTACATGCTGAAAGTATGCCACCGATAGACTGGCTCTGACCTGAACTGTGAAACTTGCTCAGAGAGTGAGAGACTTTCAAGACACTTCATTCATTCCCATATTGTGAATGATTTTGTCAATGAATGGGACAACTGACCTTGGTGACCTGGTACCAGCATTCCCTGCTAGGTACAAGCACACAGCCATACTGTGGCTATTGACCATTATTCCCACATTCTTTTCTGATGAAAAATCATCCACTGCAGCTTTTAGCAGAATTTCTTCTAAGATGTTACTGTGGCAATAATAATTTATTGTATCTTACAAAAACAGTAGATAAAGAATCAAAGAAATTGCTCCACAGGTTTTATGTAGAAAAATTTGGTCTTACATTCTGAATATATGTTAGCTAAAATGCTATAATTCAAGAAATTACAAAATACATGTAGTTAACTTTATCCATATTGGTTATTAGAGGTGAAATAGTGCAGGAATAAAAATGGGTTGACCATGAAAGTTCATTTTATTCCAGCAAAATATTCCCATAACTCTACTTTTTTAGAGGTATTATGCGGCTAAAATTAGTGATCTATGCATGCTTCTCAAGAATATCTATGACAGATATTCCATAGAAAGCTTGTTATGAGTATGTAATAAGGGACAGTGATTTATGGATTTATTCTTACAAAACTCTTCTGACTCAGATAAATACTGTTATTGCTGTTCTGCAGATGGGTAAATTGAGGGACTGAAGGCTTAAGTAGCACGCACAGGATCACCCAGCAAGTCTAGAGAAAATAGACTGGAACCAGAACGTTGTATTTCTATTTTCATGTTCTGTAAGTGTTAGATCATCTCTCTCCCATGATTAGCTGCTATTCTGGCATGAACTCAGGACCATTATGATAGAGCTATTTTTCATACAATGGGATGACACTGCCATGGCTTTAATTGCAAGCATGTGTTCGCTCTTTTATGGCATTATGATTGTTATGTAAGGTAATGTGTAAATTTAATAGATTTTAAATTATGAATTTATTTTACAACCACTTTAGTGTAGGGAAATTTTTTTTCCTCAGTGTCCGTACTGCCCTAAGTAACTTGGAGTCCTAATTAATGCTTGGACATTGGAATCAGTAGACCAATGCAAAATCTAATGTAATTATCAAATTGTATTTATTCAAGGTTGAAGTTGTTTTAAGTTAAGAGGAGGAAATTCCACCTTTAGGAATTTACAGAAAGGAGCCACATATTCTACTTCTAGGTGAACATGGTCTTTGTATGATTTAGATCTGATGGTATACATGCTCCCAAACTATGTCTAAACAAATGACCTACAACACATGCTGCTAAATTTTGGAAAATTAACATAATGCTTTTGGAGGAGAATGTGATGATTTCAGAAATGAATAAATGATGGTATATTTATAGCTGCTTTTCAAAGAAAAGAAAGGTAGCCAATCCTTATGACTAATAAACATTATTTAAAGTACAATCAGAGACGCTCCTTGTAAATTTTTAGCCAGTGTCTTGGCAAGACTTAGTGCCCAAGAAAAGGATATCTATATTGGGAATCAGCTGCTCTTACACAATATTTGTGATGATTTGGAACCACTTAAAAACAAGAAGTTGGTGATATAATACATTCTTTGGATTTGGAGATGTTCCCCTTATTCCTGCTTTGAATTAAGAGAATATACTGGTGGTTTAGTTAAATGTCTCTTAGTTAAAATTATACCTCTTTCTTTGTCTTTGATTGAAGCCAGACTTGTCTCTTTCAGTAAAAAATAATTAAAAAAAAAATACAGGTGTGAAGAACTTTCAGATTCTTATAATGTGAAGTCATTTCTGTGTTCCAGTGGATTTCATACTGTGGCCTGCAGACCACCAAAGACTTGGGGAGTGTCTGCTGGAGGTCTGTGGAAGAACTGGCAGGTCAGATAGAATCTGTTTTTTTCATTTTTTTTTCTTTTTTTTCTCCCAAAAATGGTGTTACAAGTAGCTAAAAACGCATTAAATATTTTCCAGCTAGTGCTTTTAAATGTTAACAGTTGTACTTGTCTCATGGCTCTTATTCAGCCACCAAAACTAGTAGGCGGCCTATGTGATCAGAGAGTAGGGGTGAGCTTCAGTGACAAAATTAGTTAAGAGGCTGTCTGTAGTCCAAAACTCCTTAGGACTCTCTAGCCTATGTCATGCTTTAAAACCTGTTGGTGAATGCAAACATCTGGCTTCACTAAGTGACTGAGAAGGGCTTATATAATTGTGAGAAAGCAGGTAGGGCTCTAATGAATTGTATAAAAGTTACTCAGGGTATGCTGATTGCAAGAGGTCCTGCTACACCTAATGATTAACATAGTGTGGAAGACAAGTAGAATTGTTTCTTTAAGCTCAAATAACTAAATAATAAAGTGAAGATATAGTCTCTGTTTCCTTAATAGAACACTTAATCTATAATCTGGAAAGTTTATAAATGATAAAAGATAACAAGTGTATATAGTAATACTATAACAGTAGCTATTACTCTCCTTTTACAATGCAAATGATTATTACTGTACAGATTTTGAATCAATAATTGCAAACACATGCTGAGTCAAGAGGTTATGATACAGTCTGGTCCTTCAAAACTCAGTTCAGTGCATGTCTTACTGGCCCAGAAATAACCCAGAGCAAAATATAGACATCCATATGTGTGGCATTTCTAGAGTTTGTGTTCAGAAAGAACTTTGATGTTGAAGCCAGTGTTTTCACACTGAATCTAGAAGGCAGAAAACTGTTTCACTGTTTTTTTTATTTCTGAGGCTGAGAGCTTACCACAGCAGGGAGAGGCAAGGGCTATCAAAATTGTTTTTGCTATGGAGTATGCTTATAAATCGTACTTCACAGTGGTACTTATACAGAGTTTATGGTGGCAAGTGTTTGTCTGTTACAACTGGGAGTACTAAAAGGATTTGTCACTGGAATTTCTGAGATGAGAATAATCTTTGACCCCTCTTGAGCTGATGCAATACAAAATTACAGAGGAAAATAAAATGCAGTTAAACCCTGGGCAAAGAAATAGACAAAATTCAGGCAGTCCTCCACTCCAGGTGACTGGTCTAAAAGAAGAAACTGACTTCAGTAGGAATGGGAGATCAATCATGGATTGCCGAAAGCAGTTAGCTAAAGCCATTACTTGGGAATGATTAGAAAACTAACTGTTTCCATTTGCTCAATCTAACAATTTAAATTTCTGAGGGTGGGAAGAACTTACTGCCATGAATAAACTGTGAAATGTATCTTTAAAATTAAGTTTTTAATTAGAACTGGCAGTTCTGAACCTGCTGTTGGCAGGAGCCAACCTACTGAAAAAGAGCCCGATGCAATAGACTGTAAAGTGTGCTTGCTTGCTGCTTTAGCATTTAACTTTTTTTTTTCCTTAAAAAAAAAAAAAGCCTTTAAAACTGAAAGCTGTGTTTCAGCACCAACATTAGGAGATTTTTTTCTCCATGCTTAAATCAATTCAGAAGTTTCAGTCAACATTTCTTATGACAGGTGAAATGCAGCTGATTTTCTGAAGGAATGGGCATGTTTTAGAGGAAAAAAAAGAAAAAAAATTGGAAAAAAGCACCTGCTGTAAGAGACTCTGTGATATAAATGCCATCCTACAATCCACAGTTGGACTGCTGGCATAAGTAATCTTTCACTGGTTGTGGCCTGATTTGAGCAACATGCTAAATTACAGTTTGCTTAAATTGTATTGTCTGTCTTGGGATTTAAAGTATGTGCCTAAAATTGAATATCTGCCTTTTAAATAGGAACTATTCCTGACACCTACTTGGCAGGAGTTTCCTGTTTATTTTCAAATATGCCTCGCTGCTTATTCCCAAGAAAGAGTAGTGCTAATGCAGTTAAAAATCCCATCCTAGGCTAAATACAATAGGTGAACTTGTTGTTTTTGTGAATTTTCATGGTCGAGAGGGAAGCAGCTGATGTTAGGAGCCAAAAGTTAGGGGAACCGAAGAGCCAAATGTCCCATGCCACCTGTCTTTGCTCATACTTCCAAGAAGCGTGAGTCTGTCTCAACTTCCCTTTCACCTGTGGTTTAGGAACCTCAGTGGCTTATGCATTCCTCCGCTTTTTTTTTTTTTTCTCGTTGCTCTCACTGCTCTGTCATTTAGCAGAATCCATTTTCTGTATAGTCCAAGCCCAGTAACCCTTGTCACTGACCTCACCGCCATGTGCTCGGTGTGAGCATGACTCATGGTAGCGCTGAGAAATCCTTTCTCTCTCTAATTTGGCCTTCTCATGTAAAGGGGGAGGAAAGGGGCAGGGGGAGATTCTGGTATTTCCAAACTGGCTTGCTGGAAGTGTTGTGTCAGTTACGATAATTTGGTGTAACACATAAATCTTTAGGCTGATTGTGATTCCCAGCACACCCCTTGCAGACTAATTGAGGAATTGCATTTCTGTCACTCACAGAGTCTGGTGGAAATGCAAGAATGTGAGGAACAATAGGAGCAGGCTAGTACTGAGTCAAAACAGATAAAGGAAAATTTGTTGTTGGACTGAAAGATGGGAGCAAACAGATGAGAAGCAAGTTGGTTGGAATCCCTGTGCTGCTCCTGTTGGCTGTGTGGCGTTGTGAATGGTAAGCTCACTTCTGTTAGTGTGAGGGAAGGAAGCAGACAAGAAAACCAGGCAGGAATGCCACTATGTTTAGTTATGAAAGAGTGCAAGGTGAGGGAGCTGTCGTGGCTGGCCCACAGCTGCATGCTGTGCACAGTCAGGGCAAGATGGCAGCGCAAGGGGAACACATGATGGGCCTCTTCCTCTGGAGGCTTTTGTTTGTTCTCCCTTTCGTGGTGATTTTCTCTAATCTGAAGAACAAGATGTCCTTAATGAAAACAGATGTTTTGCTCCCTTGCATATGAGGGAAAAAAAAAAAAAAAACAACACCCCAAAATAGAATAAACCCAAAGAATGCTGAGATCACGAATGGGTTTCCACAAAGACAGGAGATAAAAAGAAAACCTTCATTAATGTCCTGACCTGTCCACTTCTTTCCCACGGACATGTCATGGAAGCTGTAGATGTGAAGCTCAAGGCAGGACCTGGGCCTAAGAGAGGGAGGGCTGTGTGCCTCTGTACAATATAAACAACACACTGAGCTGGCTCTCAGCTTCCCCATCCATGGTCTCCCACTGTGAGATCCTGGTCAATGGCAGTTTTTGTTATTGGCTTCAGTGTAAATAGGAATTGGTCCCAGTATTTAATTTAAAGCACAGGACGTGAAAAAACAAAATCATAACATCCCTGCTACATTTATAGAGCTGCATAAGCCACTGATTAACAAATGGATGAGATACTGAACTTTGCTTTACCATCTGTCTTTAATTACATAAAATAACTTGAAGCAATTAACAAGAAAGAAACACTATGACACGAATAAATAAATCCTATTGATGGAAACAGATGAGGGAATACTAAGGATATCTGAATCTATGTATAAGAGTCACTAAAACTGCATAATCTGCACACAATGATATTATAAATATTATCTAGCAGATTTACACTGCCATTACCAAGTATTTTTGAAAAGCAATGGTTACCTATGGGGATGCAGAGGAGCAAAAGGAAAGCTACGTGTGACTAGAAAAAAAAAAAAAAAAAAAAACCTCACACACACAAAAACTGTGGTTCCTTCAACAGCCATGATTTTGAAGTTTTGTCTTTCAAAGATAAGAGAAACTAATATTAACAGAAAAATATACAAAGAGTGAAGTTTCCTAACAGTGGACCTAAAGCCAGTCTCATAAATCCACATGCTTATAAACATTTAGGCACCAGTGGGGATTAAGCTCTTTAACACTTTGCAGGATTTATGTTCTATTTTTTTAGCATTCAAATACACTTGTTTCCCTTTTCTGCTGAGGCATTAAGAAAAATGAGCACTCTTACAATAGCCAAACAGATTAAGAACTGACTGATAGATGTCAGTAAGTCACTACCAACTCTGAATGAAAGCTTTGGAGTCATCCTGCATGAAATTTTGAGAGACAAATCCATCCCTAATAAATAGGCTAGTCAATTAGGGAGGAAAAATAAATTTGGTGGAATTATAAATTATGAGGTTGGAGCAGTCCAAAATTTTTGAGCTAGACTTCTGCAAGCAAGATGAAATTTAAGTAGTGATGGCGGTATTGATGCATCAGAAACTATATCCCAAGAGTGATACGTGAGCTCTCTGGTATCACTGTGGGGAATCAACTGGAAATAGGAAATAGGACTCAGTCTGATGATGCTAGGGAGAATTAATATTATCTTTGAACAAGTTAGTAGTGATATTTGAGTTGTATATAATAATGTTTATGTGGCAGTGGTGTATTACACTGCTGCGGGTGCTAGAAATTTGGAAAGAGTAAGAAAAATAGAAGTACTGCTTGTAGACTGGAAAATATGCATTGTTGCATTTATCAAAGTGAGATGGCTGGATTACATTGTGTAATTACCTTCTCAGCAACAGAAAGTGTCTTAACTCAGATGAATATATTGCAAGAATCAGTGGGTGGAAATGTAAGTCAAGCAAATTTAAGAAAGTAATGAGGCTTGGATCTGTAGCGCTAAGCGTGATGAACTGCTGAAAGAAACTGCTCAGGAAAGTGCTAGTGTACGTATCAAAACTGGATGTCTTTCTGGGGAATGCATGTTAGCCAAACAGAAATTCCTGAGCTCGGTGTATGGGGAATGATGCAATGCTATTGTCTGTGACACAGAAGAGGTTAGTCAGGATGAGTTAATGGTCCTCCCTGGCCTCAAAAGCTGTAAATCAAGGAAAGTGTTTTAAACATTTTAGGCCAAATGCTACTTATTTCATCCAGCTAAGACATCCACTAATTCCAAGGAAGCATTGAGGCAAATAGTATCAGAATAGAAAGCAGCATGGAGTTAGAGAGAATAAAGCTTATTAAATGTACCTTTCACATGAATATAAACATTGCACATTCTGTATATTGGAGATTTGAGGACCAAGGCTTTAGGCTGCACTTGGTGTGGCACACAGCAAACTAAGCAGTATGCACAGTAAATGTGTTGAGAGATAAACAGACTAGGTGGGACAATGGGATAGTGGATACAGGGCCCCCTAAATATGCCATTTGCTACTGTTTCAGGTACTCATGTTGAGAAAAATAACTTTAATTGTTTTGGCGGGGAACACTGCTGTGTAGACTGAAATGAGAGAAAAAATGTAAACAAAGGGTAACGATCACTTGCTGTGTTATCGTAGCTTGTAGAAATGTCTTGTGGGTCATGGCAGGGACTTTTGACAGTCATCATTCTGTTTAATATCTCCATTGGTAAACCTCAAAGTAGAGGTAAACAGCACAATAGTGAAATGTGCTGATGATACTAAACCAGGAAGGAATGTAAACAGAAGGCAGCAGATAAATGATATCAAAGGACCGCTGGATATTAGAAAGCTGCGTGCAAAAGAAAACAGCTCCCAAACAACTCACGGAAAGAAAGAGGAGGAGAAAAGGAGAGGAAAAGTAGGAGAAGAGGAAGGGAAAAAGAAAAGTAGGAGAAGAGGAAGGGAAAAGGAAGGGAAAAGGAGGAGAAGAGGAAGGGAAAATGAAAGGAAAAGGAGGAGAAGAGGAAAGGAAAAGAAAAGGAAGAGGGGGAGGAGAGGAAGGGAAAAGGAAGAAAGCTGGAATGTACTTGTCTTAGCCATCACTATTGCTGATAGGGTTTCAGGGCACAGTGGACAGCAGATCAGATGGAAATGATACATGAAGTTGTAGTATAGTAAAAGCTATGCACATTCAGGCATATCTCATGAAAGTAATAGTTCACTTGTAAAGCTCTGTGCTATTACTTCAAATCTGTGTTCAATATTGCCAGCCACTGACTGACTGGAAGGACTTGGAAGAAATCCCACAGCAATTCAAAGGGTGGAAAAATCACTTTGGGGGAAAGATTGAGGCTGAAACCCAGCATGTCATTAAGTATAAACTTAACTAAGTGCATGAGCTGTACTGGTGACTTACAACTCCCTTTATAGCCCTGCTAGGTGACTTTAACAAAGGAGCCACATATCAGCTTAAACAGCGTACATACTAAAGCACTTCAGTAAGACTGGAACAGAAGGAGTTTGAACAGACCTGTGAATAAAGGTGACATGCCCCTGAGCACTGAAAGGCACATTATTGTCTGCATGGAAATCAGCAGGAAGGCACATATTTCTATAAAGCTGGGCTGTTTCTTACCCCTGGAACAAAGGTCTGTGAAGGAGGTTTAAACCAGCCGGCACAATTTAGCTGGAAGTGATGAAGACAGCAAAATCAAGCCTCCTGGGTGTGAATTTTTTAAAGGTGAGAAGTGGAAGATAGTCAGATAGTCCTCTAGGGGGAATTCATATTGCTGGGGGTTTTAGGATAGATTTGGATAAAGCACCAGAGAATGCCCATAAAGAATAGCTTTATGTCTTTATGTTGGAATGCTGGGAGTGCTTCCTGATTCCAAGAATTTCTGATCATATGAAGTTGCTACAAATGCTCCACAATTCAAGGTGGGAAGAATGTCTGCTTTATAACTTCTGAAATCTTCTCTGTGACTGTTTATAAAATAATTCCCGTGAGACTGAATTCCTGATGCTGATTTTCAAAACAGGGAAAATTAATCTTTAAAGAATAGGGCTGTGAAATGCCCAATCATAAATATGCTGGGAATATCTCTTCTGTGTAACCATTTATTGTTCTTGTAACTGAGAATTATCTGGAGTAGAGAGCAGCCTGTTCTCAAAGAATGGCATTTTGGGGAAGGTAATACTCAGCTCTTATTGAAAGTCAAAAGAAGGTAAAGGCTCAACTACTTAAACTTTTTGTGACAAACTGAATTATTATTATTATTTTTAATTTTCTTCCTCAGAAACAGAAGAAAACAACTCCCTTCTGAAAAAAAAAAAGACACTTCAGTGTTTCACTCAAATAATGATTTTAGAAATCAATTGCAACTAATATCTGATGGTTCCATAATTAGAGTTACCAATTCATTTTGTACAGAAGAACAACTAATCTTTAACATAAGAAATTTAATAGTGAACAGAAGTGTTGACTATGGCAAGGATTTAGTCTTGGAAAGTTAGTAGACACTCTTCTGGGCTTGACTAGTCAATATCCACAAGAATTTAATAAAAATCCCTCTGTAGGTTAGGAGAAAAAGCAAGTGGGAAAGAGTAAGTGAATGATGATTAGAGTAGAACTTCCCTTTACAAATGTCGATTGACCACATGCTTGAAAGTCATGTTTGTCTTTACTGGATGGAAGTCAGAATATGGGGTTAAATCATTTACATGAGTGAATATCTACATTTTCTTCTCCTTTTGATTTTTAGTGCCTGTTAATGTCCAGTTTCATATTGTGCTGCTTCATTCATCCCCTATTTACTTTTCCATCTGGATAGGATGTCTCTATAAGATAGTTTGAGTAACTAAGTTGCAACCTATTGTTATTTTCACACAATAATTTAGCTCTAACATTCAGCAGTCAGTCCCTTTAGGACGCAGAGTTGTTACAGCAATGTTAAGACTTTTATGTGTAGTACAGTACAAAAGCTACCAAAAGAGGGCAACATATGAGCCAACAATGAGAAATGTATCCTGAGGAGTTTACAGTTCTGTATCGGTGACTCCCTTCCCCCCCCTTCCTTTTTTGATAGAGCAAGAAATTCTAGCAGAGCTGGTTGGGAAACAGTATTTCCATTATGTGGGAAGTTCCAGCACTTAGGGAAAAGAAGTAAAGGTGCTGAAGTTTTCACAGAACAAAAATTCAGAAAAAAAAAATTATTTGCCATGGTGGAAGTGTTCCAAAAACATCAAATAGTTCACACTCCAGAAAGCCCGAAAGTTGTAATGACATTAAAATATTTAATTTAGTAGGAAAAAGGTTAAAGGATATGTTTATGTTAAGTATACACTATGAAGTTCAAAACGAACTGAAATGAGGCAAGGAGTACTTAAATATTTTTACTTTATGACAACAATGTTATTACTGTTATTGAATGTAAATGTTACTTGAATTTGTCTCCATTAAAATGTTGTCAAAATAAGTATGCTCTCAGAAAAGCATGCTGATTGAGAACAAGCTGTATTTTCTGAACGAATAAATTCCCTCTGAACTTAGCTTAATTACATTCACTCTCAGTGAAATGCCTGAGAGAATTTCAAAGTACTCTTAATAATCCTGCAAAGGACTAAGGTAAACCGGCCACGTGCCAGGACCATCCCTGAGGCTATGTCTGTGGCACTAGACCAAGTGCCCGACATGTGAGCTCAAGATCTCGTATACCCTGGACAACACAGAATGTGCAGTCATTGGTGAAAGGTTTGTTATAAACAAAGGTTTTTTGTTTTTTTTTTTCAAGGTATTCAATAGTACCAAAAGAGTTAGTCTTGAGTGTGTGCCAGCGTGGCAATGTATACGGTATGTAAATATACTCTACCTCACTTACAGTTAATATTTGGATACAAATGTATTGAGTGCTCTTTAATTCTCTGTTTACTTCTACCATGAGAACCAGAGGAAAGGCTATGGAGATACAAAGACTGGAGTGTCATTTTTTTTCTTCTCTTATCAGCTGCCCAGATAGGCCAGCTGCCAGTCAAATTTAAAATCTCACTGGAGGAAATAAATGAAGGCATGTAGGTGTAGAAATCTGCTGTTTATACAGCTGCACCAAGTTCTTGCTAACTCATATAGGCAAAGGCTTCATGCAGATATGCAAAATTCTGTGGCTGTATCTGAGACAATGGAATTTAGGGCATCCTCTTTTTTTTTTTTTTTTTTTTCCTTTTCCTTCCTCTGTTTCTTTCCCCTCACTCTTATTTCTTTTTCTCCAGATTAACATCAGCTTGCTTCTATGACAGCTCAAAATGCTGAAAAGTTTCTGGGAAGGAGAGAAGGTAGATATATGATCTATCTGGAGGGCAATTAGACATTTTGAAAGTTTAGTAGTACTCACCTGTCTTGAAGTCAGGACATTCTGCTTGAAGGAACAATACTTGTCTCATTTATCCAGGTCTTGCTTTTGCTTCTGTATTTCTGTTGATTCCAAAAGAAGGAAAAATTTATTCTTCCTGACCTGAAACAAGTAGAGGGTTCTGTCTGGAGGATTTCTCCATTGTCTGTTCTGTCACATGAACAACAACTTTGCATCATTCACCTGATGAGGGGCTGCAGGGTATAAAATAAGACATTCAGTATAGGATTGGCAGCTGTGTACGATATCTGTGGTGCTGTATCAAGCGCATCAACTCTAATCACGGTGTTTTCAGACAGCTCCTACATTCTGGGTATGCGGGAAGCTATATATACTCGTCTGCTTGGCCCTCATTTCTTGTTCTGCACATCTATTTTTGATTAATGTCTTGATACTCCCTCCCAGGCAACAACACTGCTTCTGGGACTCAAACAAGAAACAGTTACAGAATATAATACATGCATTTTAATGGCACTAGGAGATATGGTTCATTATTCAGTACTGTCTATTTACAGGAAAAATGGTGAACTGTGTTCTTAAATAGCCTTGCCTTGGAGGTGTGAGTCTACACAGCAAGGTCTGACTGCCATCTGTGTCACTCCTTTACCAGCAGCTCGGTGGCAGGGATTTGTTCAGGATAGGACTGGCCCATGCACAGGCTCACTGTTTCTCTCACAAGCAGTTCTGCATGTGCTCATGCATCCCAACTTCTGTCAAATTCAAGCCTAAATTCCAGAAAGCAACAATAGCACTGACAGTAGTCACTTCAGAATAGGAAGCTATTGCTTTAGCTTTGTGAACACAGTCCAGACTTCTGTATCTTGTTTCGAAATGATTTTTAGATGTGCATTGGCTTTTCAGAGCTAGCAGTTTCACCCTATGGGGCAGGTTATGAGGAGGGATGTGTTACCTCCTTTGCAAATGTGGTACGTGACCCCCGTTACATCACATATGAAGACAGATGGATCTCTGAGGGAACTGCAGCATCCAATCATGTGTTTTGTGTCCCTTGGTATTGATTCATGTGGTTAGTCTGTTTCTGATTTTATTTCTGTGTAGTTCAAGGGCAAGTCTGTGGTGTGCCCCACGTGCCCGAGAAAGGGTGCAGAAGGCAGCCTGGAAAAAAATAAATCAAAACCAGATAGACTAATTGCACAGACAAACGCCAAGGGAGGAGAAGATACAACATCTCCATGGTCAGTTACGCTTGTCCTGTTGGAGGAGGGTCTGAAGTTTCAGCATGTGATGCAACTGTGCCACATTGGAGAAGAGAGTGGGAGTGTCCTCTTCCTTGTTTGGAGGAGCAGAACCCTCTTGTGTGGTTGCCCACATGGAATGTCCCAGTCTGGGGAGGCCCAGCTCCCTGAGGATGGGGTGGGAAAGAGAGAGGCTGGGAAGTGGGAGGCTGTGTTTGCCTTGCCACTGCCTCCCCCAGCAACCAGCAGGGCTAAGCTGACATGAGGAAGGATGTAATCTACTGCTGGTTGCGTTACGCTCCAAGCACATTACTTCCTTCCATGGAATAAGAGGATAGTCATGGATGTCGTCGTGGCTCACAGACTGCTGGGGCAGCTCAGCTCTGTGCCTTGCCTACAATCAAATGACCCGGGTGTGTGAATTAGGAAGGCTTTTGATGTCATTCTCTGAGCGCTGCACCGCAGGAGACAAAGACTTCTTAACGTAACGTCAGGCTCTCTCTTAAACATAACCATGAAACTAACTTTGACTTGCCAGCAGCTGATACAGGCAGTGGCCTCCCTGCACCGCACTGGCACTTAGCATAAGAAATGTCATCATGTGGCCGGATTAGGCAGAACCTGTCAAAGTTGCGTGTGAGTTCTTTGGCTGTGTTTCCTTCCCTGGGCTAATAACGCTGAGGAGATGGGGAGTGGGTTGACACATTCTCTGGCATGTGTCATGTAACCCAGTGAAGTGGAGGACATGTCAGCCACAAGACGTTTTTGCTTTAGTAAGCTGCAGGCAGAAGTGACATGCCGTAGCGGCTAGCAGCCTTAATCCTATGTGTATTCACACCACCAGCACTTGCAGAATGGTCTCAGCTTCCCCAGGCAGATGCACTTGCATAACGTATTACCTATAGGCAGACCCTGCAGATCTTTACAAGTTGACTGTCGTGATCTCAAAGAATCATCATCATAGATGATACTGGTATGCAAGGGGAAATATTCCATGCTTTTTTTCTTTGCAGTATACAGAAATGCTCCATAGCAGCTCCATTCAGTAGAGGATACAAAGAATCCATGTATCTGGTAGGAGAAGATTTTTTGGACCAAAGATCCTAAAACAAGACAGCTGAAGACAGACGAAATTTAGGACACAGTCACTGCTGCAGGCTCCCTGATCTATAAGGGAGTGTTGATAAGAGTAGTGGGGGAGAATTTCCCAAGGAGCAGCACAGTCACAAGGTAAATCATCTTCAGGGATAAAAGGGTGATGAGGGGAAGAAGGAAGAGTGGTGTATTCATTCTCACAGCCAAGCCTGACTTTTGCTCCCTACTTAAAGCTTGTGCCAAGGAGACACAGCTTAGTCCCTGGCTGAGGCAATGAGCTGGGTGGGTTCCTCACAAATCCCTGTCAGCGAAGCAGAAGATGGCACAGGCATGTTTACCCAGTATGCCTAAAATGCCATCTCCTGTCACTGCCAGAATGTTGCAGGCTGTGTTTGGTTATCAGGAAAAGTTGTGGCAGCTGGGCGTTAGCTATGTGTCACAAAACATAGCGGTCGTGGATTTGGTCTAACTTAGAGTGGGGGTAGTACCCAGTTCACTGAAAAGAGATACTGTGTTGTGTTTTCCTCATAATTTATAATTCTGAAGCAGAAAAGGAGAAAAAAAAAAAAAGGGACCTTCAGTCTCTGTGAGTAACTGCATGTGAAGGACAATTGCTGCTCTGTTGTAGCGTCTGTGGTCAAGAATTGCCACACCAGGTGCCACGCTCCTGTTCCCTGTGAAAGTGAAGAGCAATGGTGGCGTAAGTACATATATTAATTGGTAAAAATACATCTTGGTGGGCATGGAAGCTGCCAGCATGGATGGGGAGGCTGTATGGTAGTCCCATAGCACTGGCAATGTCTCCTCCCTTCACTTGCTGGTGCTGAGACACAACATGGGACCTTAGGATAAGGGTGAGAGATACTACCCAGTAGCTACACCTCCTGCAAGCATATACCTTCTTTCCTAGTTTGGGTGCTACTCCTGTGTCAGATGCAGTTGGTTATTAAGTCAGTCAGCTGTGCGGAGTGTGTGGGGTCAAGGGGCTGTGCAGGAGACTGAAGGGCTGGTATGGGGTGAACTGAAGCCCCCATTTTGCAATAGGGGAGCAGAGATGAGATAATGCTGAGATGGGAAATGACTGCCATTTATTTCAAGCCTGACTGCATTGCTTGTCATTTGGGTGAAGCTGGTGACAATCTGTATCAACATGATGCCTGACATGGAATTTGCATTGTCCCGTGATCAGCATGACCCTGCTCAGATCGCCAGATAACGTCACACCTCCCGTTGTGTAACACCATCGTGTTCTCTAGATCCTGAGCCTGCAATAGTTATTGAGCTGGCTGTTTGTGCACTGGGGAGAGAAGTCAAATATTTTTAAGCACTTCAAATGGTAGATAGGTGCCCTTTGTTGAGAGTAAAGCAACCTCATTCCGTGTATGTCCACATATTGAAAGGATGAAATTTGTGCCAGCAGGGATAAAGGAAGAGCTTTCATCTGAGTATGAGTACATTACGTGCAAGGGTACACATCAGCATTTAGGTAGATATCAGTGTTTTGTAATTCCAGGATCCCGTAACTTAAATAATCCACTGATGCCACAATGTTTTTCATTAACAGCCAAAAAAAAAAAAAAAAAAAAAATTAGGCTAAACCCTACGTGTTCATTTACTGCTTTAGTGCCTTCCCCTCCCCCCAGATTATATGCTTGCTTTCTTGCATGGCAATGTGTATGTTGTTTGGTTGCTCGTTTGTTTTTATTTGAAATCTTATTGCATGTGCTATTCTGAAGTCTTGCTGAGCAGAGAGCTCAGAAAATGTGTCTGTTTATGTACCTTTGTCCACACACAAAGACTGATGGATAGCTAATAAAATGCACATCTCCATAGTCCTTTCATGCTTACGATCCCCAAGCAGAAGTTGTGAGTATTCAAATAAAATAAAACTGATCCAAAATGTACATATTTAGCTTAGATAATGGCAGCCCCCAGTTATGTGCCTCTTTCGGCTGCTGGAAACCTGTCAGCTAAACAAAGAGCAGGATACACTGTGAATCAGGCTGTCCTTAAAGCCTTATGTGATAGACACACTTTATGGAGTTATTTCCATTTTTCCTACATTTCAAAAGCAGACTCAGATCCTAATTATCACAAAGACAAATTCCCCAGATCATTATTTGCAGTCAAGGACTGCAGTGCACTCTTGAAGTCAAAATGTATGTTAAAAGAACACAGCTTTTCCTAAGGCTGATATAAAGCTGTATAAAGCTTCTCCTTGTTCCTTCCATCTGCAAAATTATTTGTGAAAAGTCATTTTGCATATGTCTTTTTGCTATTCTTTCAGAGAGAAGAAAATATAAATGAGCTGTAAAACTCGTGTTGTTCTGAACTCTTTCTCTCTTCTTTTACCGATGAGTTCATCAAACAAAATTCCACTAGAAACAAATGTTATTATGGGATTAGCACAATGAATGCCAGAGTTCAGATACTAAACATTAAAACAAAACAAAACAAAAACAAAAACAAAACAAAACAAAACAAAAAAACAGCAGTGGGCTTAATGACGTGAAGGAAGTTGTAGTTTAAACACCAAGGTCAATTATTTCGTTAAATATTGTTTAAAAGTTACTTGCCTCGAAACAAAACCAGACCTATCCATTTCCCAAACATGCAAACAGATTATTCTGCCCCTGTTTGTCAGCTTCAGTAGATAACTTCTATTTCATCTTCAAATGGAAACGGTTTCTGTTTCAGATTTATACAACAGGCTGCCTCTTAAAAGAAAAAAAAGATCTTAAGGTTGGAGCTGCTGTTTGCTTTCCTTTCTAATCTTGTGAGAAGATTTGCATAAGAAAAGCGTTTAGATTCGAGTCTAGGTTTTTCTGTCTACATTGAAGGCTTGAGTACCAGCCAGTACCCTCTATTTATTCAGAAAGAAAATGATGGATTTGTAAGTCAGGTGAGCTGGAAATCCCTCAGTTAGTTCAGCTAGATTCCTTTAAGAGTAACGGGGGCTACTTATCAAGGCTAACTGGAGTTTAGTCAAGCAATTATATCAATCAAACACAGGGAGTCCAAAACCTAAAACCTCCCGTTCCAGGTATGTTTCCTGATACTGTATACTTAGCTTTAAGACAACATCCAGAATGGGTATTTCCTGAACCTTACAGAGCAGCCTCTTGTGTCTGCAGGTAGCAACCTCACAGTTCCTAACAGCCCCATCTCGTTTGAGACCTCAGAGGGGTGAACAGGGCTGTGTGGGGATGTGCTGGGTGTCATGACTGAGTGCATGCCCCCATCTCTAAGTGTGACGCCCGGATAAACCAGTTAATTCTGTGTAGAATTTGAATATAGAGAGAATGGGAATGCCTGCAAGAGTGGTGTGAAGCAAAACAGCTTAATGCAGTGTACTTTGAGATTCTTTTGGTGTATAGGAAGGCAAGCTATTTTATGTGAAGAGGCTTAGGAGGGATGTTTTGGACCACGGGGTCAAGTCCCTTGCTGTGGGTGGTAACCACGTCTCAGAGTCTGGTCCACAAGCCAGTCAGGTTCCGTCTTCCAGCTGCTTGGACAGCTTCCTGCCTGTGAAAGGCCTTTCTGGGTCCCCCCTGCTCTGGTGGGGTGAAGCTGCTTTTCTGTTTCCGTCTTGAATCCCTTCTTCGTCCGTTCTTACCAATTATTTCTCTTACAATTATTTTATTTGAGAGGAAGTGTGGTAAATTGTCTCATAATTCCAAGATTCATTTGCATTTTCCTCTGAGCCTCAGGCACCTGGTGGAAAGGCACCGGCAATGCTGTAGGCTGGTTCGATGTACCAATGAAAATAAAATTAAATTAAAAAAAAAATAAAACGAGTAAGAAAAGCGCCATTCTTAGAAAGCCTCCAGCGTTCCAGCTCGAGTACAAACAGCTTCTTATTTGGGACTTTCCTCGGGTAAACCATCAGCCCCGGGGAGAAGGGGCCGCAGCTCTGTGGTCTTGCACAAACCCAGACCCCTCGGGGCGGGTCGAGGGGGGATACGACAGGGAAGGAGGGAAAGGGGAGGGGAAGAGGGAACCATCCGTAAACCGCAGCTGGGACTTCGGCCGAAAAGGACGACGCTGTGCCGGGGCGAAGGAGCGCGGCAGACCCCCCCGTCCCTGCCCGCCCCGCCCGGGGTTCTGCCCGCTCCCCCGGCTTCTGCGGCGCGGCAGATCCCCGTGCTGAGCCTCTCCTCGGGCTTCTCTTTGCCCAGGGAACGGGCGCCGTCGCTGGAGCTGCGCTCCCGTGGGCCGGGGTTGATTTTTTCGTTTGTTCGGTTTTGGTCCCCGCATTTCCCTCACGGCCCTTCCTCCCGCACCGGCGCTGCCGCCCGTGTCCTGCTCCGGAGCAGTTTGCGGGCTTGCAACGGGGTCGAGCGAATATTCGAAGCCGCCTTCCCCTCCCCGGATCGGGGCACGGAGGCAGTGAATCCGCGTCCTTCGGCGGCCCGCGCCCTCGGTTCCCACGGGGGACGGCGGTGCGTGGGGAGATGCGGGGCTGTGCCACGCTGTGGGGTCACCGGGAGGTGTGGACTGGAGCTTGGGTACCGGCGATCTATCGGGAAATGCGCCGAGGAGCTGCCAACCCGCGGGGACCCCTAAACAATTAAATCATCTTCCTCCTCCCGCACCCACCCGGGACCTTCAGCTCTGTAACGCTGACGGAAGAGCAATAAAACGCCCTCGAAGCTCGGCACCCCCAAAGAAAACAGGAAACATAAAAGCGAGCGAGCCATCAGCACACCCCACGAGCAGCCCCTAAACGGCGAGGCGAGGCTTCCAGCCCGTGGGGGGGTCCGGCTCCCGGGAACTTCCTCGCCCTCCACCATCGTCTACCGGTTCCTAATTCCTTCGAGTTTAACCAGATTCCCCCCACTGATAACGGGGTCGGGTGAGGTTTCATCCCCGAGCCCCTTCACACTGCAACCGCAAGAAAACAGATGACGGTGCAGGTCCTAACACTTGCGAGGGGCCGGGGGTCCTCGCACCAACGGGACAGCCACGGGAGGGGGGGTGGGGGGGGGGTGGGGGGGGTTCCCGGAGGGGAGCGGGGCAGCCCCCGTGGGCGGCGGGGGCCGGGGTCCGCCCGCAGCGCTCCGCTCCGCCGGGATCCGCTGGGCTGTGCCGCGGAGATCGCATCGAGAGAGAGCCTTTCCGGGAACGGGCTCCTGACAGCTCCCCGACGGGAGGGGGGGTGAGGAAATTAAAGAGAAAAGGCCAAAGAAACAGCGCGATTTTGGGAGCGGGACCAAATCCTAACGTGTTACATAAAAGCCACGGGCGGTTCTTATCAGCGAGCCCGGCCTGAAGAGGAACAATCCCCAGGAGCGGCTCCAAAACAGCCCCGTTAAAGGAACAATTGTGAAATGCCAACTTCCCACCAGAGCATGAACAGCGGGAGCCGGGCATGTCCCGTCTGTAACCGGGCTTCTGACAAGCGACAGAGAGAGGGGAGGGCATGGGGGGGATCCTCTCTTGACAAGATTTATCAAGAAACATTTAACTGGGCTTTAATCATATTAGCAAGAGCCCAATTAGGGCTGAGAGCGAAGCGAGGCGGCTGGCGGGGAGGAGGAGAAAGGGGGGGGGGAGGAGCGAGCGGTGGAGTCACTCGAGGATAAAGTCCTTTCATCGGGCTGCGCTCTCGGCGAGCAGAGGAGTGCGAATAATCACTGCCCTTCACGGGAGGACGGGGGAGGGAGGAAGGGAGCGGGCGGGGAATGTGTGTAAAGGATCATTAAGGCCAGGCAGAAGGGGTTTTTTGGTGGTGGTGTTGTTTTTAATTATGACGGCTGTTAAGGTGCTGTCCCTGGATTTTCTCGGGCTCTGTTCTCAGGAGCGGAGCGGGGAAGAAGCGAAGGGGCCCGGCGGCACCTGCTGCACCGCCCTGCTGGAGCGCAAAGGACTCTTTCCCGAGGAAAAAGGAGGGCTCTGATCCCCCCCCCACCGCTCCCCTCTAACTTCCCCGAGAGAGAAATCCCCTAAAAACCCTTCCCCGAGCACCTCCCCGTAATGCGCGGCTCTTGGGGGGGGGGGGGAGGGACGACAAGGCTCTCTCGTCCCGCCGGACCCCGTCTCGGTGAGCAGGGCCGGGGGTCTCTGAGCCCTGAGAGAAGCGTGGTGCCGCCCGGGACAGGAGCAGGGGGTGGAAAGTGCCTTCTCGAGGGGAGGGAAGGGGGTGTGGGGGATGTCACATTTTCCCGTTGCCTCCTCCTCAGCTTTAACACGGGCGTCCTGCCTCGTCCTTAGGGAGCGGCCCTTTGCGGCTGCGGAGATGGAGAGGGCGCAGGACAGAGAAATGAAGCTTGCTCCCATAGGAGAGGTGGGGCCGGAGGGAGAGGCCGGGGGAGGCGATGCCCCCCGGGTCGCGCCGCGTGTGGCACTCCGGTGGGAGCGCGGCCGTGACCCTGCCAGCGGCTTTCGAGACATCGCCGACAGCTGCCAGCAGCTGCCTCGCTGCGCTGCCACCGCCCGCGGAGCGGAGCGATAAGGCTGCTGGGCAGCGGGTACGCCTTTCGCCCAAGAGAAGCGGGATCTTTGCACAGCGGGGCAGAGGCTGCTGGCTTTTTTTTTTTTTTTTTTCTTTTTAACAGGGTGGAGATGGGGGAGCCATTGCCACGAGTATCCCCTCCGTCGGGAGCGATCCCCACTGCTCGGAGGGGGTTCTTCCCCCCACTCACCTCCCAGTCCGTGCCCACCCCTTCCCGCAACCCGAGGCGGCCGCAACGTGCCCCTCGGGGCCGGGCGGCCCCTTCCCCGAAGCTCCGTGCCCTCTCGCTGACCGTCTTTCCCCCCCCCCCCCCCCCACCTCCCCCTTCCTTACTCCGTCCACGCTTACCTTTTCGGCCCGGCCGCCGAGGGGCTCGCCCCCCCCCGCTCCCGCCCCCCGCCCCGTCGCCGCCAGCCCCGCCGAAGGGGTGCCGCACGCCGCCGCGCCGGCAGGGACCCGGCTCTCGCCTCGCAAAGCGCTCGACTGGCGCTGGCAGCCCCGCCGGGTTCATCCGAGGACAGTGGCGGCTCCGCGCCGCGGCTCGTCTGGCTGCCAACGCCGCGGCAAAGACTGATGCTGCCGCGGCCGGGGGTGACTCACGGCGGCCCGCGGCTGCCGCTGATTAGCGGATCAGAGAGCCGAGTGGGAAGCGGGCACGGAGCGGCCGTTCCTTTCCCGGGCACCGCGGGTCGGGCCGGGCCGCCTCGAGTCACACAACCTTCCCCCTTTCCCAGCCCCCCCCTCCTCAGCTCCGTGCACAATGTATTTTTATTGCTTCGGAATGAACCGACGGCTTTGTCGGAGCATAAATTCACCCTCCCAACGGCGAAAAGGCCTCCCTTCCCCCAGCCCCTGCCTTGCCGCGTGAGAGCCCCGACGGCACCGCGGTGTGCAGCCCGCAGCGCTCCGACGGCGCCCGCCTCAACGTAAGTGCCCGCGGCGCGGCCACTTCCCGAGGGGCTGCGGGGCCGGGAGGGGGGGGGGGGGGCCCAGCCCCGTGTGCCCCGGGGTTGTCAGGAGGTTCTGAGGGGCTGAGCTTGGGTGGGCCCAAGGCTGAGTGAAAGCTGCCTCCTGGTTCTTGTCTGCGTCCTCCGGTGGTGTGACGCTGTCTTTCAGGGAGCACCCAAACCTCGTCGTGGTTCTGAGGCCTGGTGGGCAGGCTGGGGCTTATCTCCTGCCTTGTCCCCACCTCGGCCTCCCTGTCCCAGTGGGGTTTGGCATGCCCGAGGTGGTTCCCCTGCATCCATTTGGGCTCCGCAGATGGGAAGAGAGATGTGGGCACCTAGGGAGAGATGTGGGGTCAGTGTCAGGGAAGAAGGTGAGCGTCGGTGTGGAGCACGTGGATGGCTGTGCTCAGCATGCGGGCTGCGGAGTTGTAGCTGCGTGTGGTTTCCATGGAGTCCTCATGGCACGTCCCAGCTAGAACACGCGTAAGTTTTCATGGTGAGCGTGTTTTCCTGTTTCCCAGGTGCAGCCCGACTGGTTGCATTCCACATCCTCCACACCAGGCAGTTCACTGCTGTCAGTGCCTCTGAGAAACATGCTGCCTGTGTGACATCTGTGTTCCGAAGTGTGTTTTTGAAGGGAAGCTGTGGCAAAATGCATCTTCCTGTGCACACTGTAGGCACAGCTCTAAAAGCAGTGGCTCACTGAAGTGAAGGGATTATTAAAAACACATTTATTAAGAAACTCAAGCCACGAAGGTACTGGAATCGAGTGCTGTGTTCTCTGGATGCACATTCGCTCTGGATGCAGAAAGAATGCAGGCTCGGGCCTGCACTTAAAAATACTCCAAAGCAACTTGTCAGAAATGTGCTAAAATGACAAGCCATGGGCTGGTGGATGGGGATCATCTTGTCAGCGAATCAACCTTAAGTTCATTTTTAAGTCCAAATTTCATTCCTTTGAGGAAAAAGAGTAAGAGTGGGAAGAGGCTATTATAATAGAAATGCTGACATTGCTAACTGTGGCGGTGTGAATTCACTACTATAATAAGAGCTCAGCTGGCAGCCTAATTCCAAAGAGGTGATGTTATCCAGTAATAATGCAATCAGTTTGTTGGCTGTAACATAGGAAGCAGGGAATTGGTCTATTTATTGCTAGTTTTGGCCAAAATGCAAAGGGAGCAAAAAAATCTATAAGATGCCAGCATCAAGGCAGGAGAGCTACCTTTGCTGTTTAAAATAATAAATCAGAGTTCTTCTTGGTCTTTTTTCACTTCAATGCAGTTTTTAGAAAAACAGATTTTAAAAGGGACAGCTAGGGAGAATGCAAGCTTTCAAGCTAGGGATTGGAGGATGGAAAAGCCCAAGGGTGGAACATTGTTAGAAGTTTTCAGAGAGGTCCTAAAAGCACAATGTTCACTTCACAAAATAGAAGTTTTCTCCTGGGTAATTGCTGAATGAGTTTGCATTGATTTGCAGCTGTGAATTTCAAGGAAAAAGAGAGGAAAAAAGAAATGAAAAAGACAAGTGCCCTGTTAGTAATTTAGAATTATGCCACAAGCATTAAAAAATTGGATCAGATATTAGAAAAATTGGAAATAACTATGCAAACTTCTGAGTTTATACAGTGTTTTCCAGCCGTTGCATCTTTCTTTTTGTAATTACTTCTAAAGGATAAACATTCTGACAACTTTATAGACAGCTTGTTCTCAAACAAGGAAGACTGGCACAAGATTGATCTGTGAGGCATACAGCTCAGTGAAACCTTGTTGGTGAAATCTTCTGCAGTAGATTTGTTGGTGATGTTAGCAAGGTCGGGATTTTACCCACTCTGAGTGTAGCGTTGTTGCAGCAAATTACAAGGATATAGACAGACTGTGTTATCCATCTAATTCAGGCTTGGATTTTCCTGCTGTCCTTGATGGAGTTCCTCACATTTAGCCTGAATCAAAATTCACTGAGGTCAATGGAAATATCTTTGTTGGGGTCATGAACTCTTTGAAGGATTAAATCTTTGGTTTCTTCATGCTGCTCAGAAGCACAACAGTATCAAGTCCAAGATAATATCTCAAGTATGTGAAGATAGTTGAAGTAAGTAACGACTGTAGCCAAATCATAACTCATTTTAGCAGAGCAGCCTGTGAGTAACAGAACCCTACAAGAATACTTGGGTGTGTCTGAGTCAACCAGTTCTGGAAATCCTATGATGTGCAGCTGCAGAAACTACACAGATTCTTGAAAAATTGTCAACAAAACCTGAAACGACCCTAAGGGTTTTAATACAAATTTGTTGAAATTTCTTGAAAGTCATGTTTCCCGAGTTATATACAGGCTCTGTTCTGCTTACTAATAAATCACACGTTGCCCAGTAACTCATGATAAGTAGGCTAAAAGTGCTACAGTGACTACCTTGTTCACCTGATCTTCTTAAAGCAACATTAAACTTCTTTTTAGACCTTACATTTAACAAAGCATTATAAATACTATGACCATTTGTGAATGTGTATTCTCTGGACTGTAGAAAATCAGGTTGGCATTTACTGTCAGGCTTCCATCCAAAAACATATGGGATAATTTGCATTATATGGCCACTGGCAATACAGAGTGACAAGTTGGAGGAGGTATTTTGAGACCAGTTCCAGAGTTGCCTTAAACACTCGTTTGAAGTGAGAAAACAGATGTGATATAATGACAGTTGTTTTGCTTTTATTGTGGAAGAGAATACAAGCTTGTGATTACTGATTGGATATGAAATAAAACTTTATGGCTGTATGAACCGGACATAGCATGTCAGCAATCAAACAGGATGCCAGGGAAGCATTGCATATTAGCTCTGTAAAAAGAATCAAAGTACAGTTAATCACAGTTTCTGACAATACAAAAATGAGAGGGCACTGATTAAAATGATCAAATTTAGAATTAAATCCACAACAAAGAGTCAATGGCAGAACTTCATTTCCGTAGGATATTGTGGATACAAGAAGTAGAAAAGATTCATAAAAGGATCAGAAAAATTCATTGAGGGATATTCATGCATGGAGACAGAGTATGGTAGTCTGAATTTTGGCTGCCATAGAGGATGTCTGCAAACCTCTAGCTGCTGGAAATACTAAGACCTTATCAGGTTAGGGATTGCTCCAAACAACATATTTTTACATTTTTTTTTAAGTATTAACTTTTGGTGACCACAGAGAGATTACATTAGCGCAGTATAGACTTTCTGGCTTCCTTGGTGCATGCCTGTAAAGTGAACTTGTCTGTCATTTTTCTGACAGTATGCTGACCTAGAGTTTCTATGCTGCCATCTTGATCTACTTTTTTCTTCACTCATTTATTCTTCTCTGCCTTTTGGATGGAAAATCCCTCCTGCGTGGGCCAGGTTATACTGGATATCTCATACAGAAGAGTATCTTATTTCATACATGACTTACTCATGTTGCAGATGCAGGGTGAGTAATGGGTGCTGGAATTTAGCTTAATGTTTCATTTTGCATCTTGGATTTCTGTATCGGTTCATAAAGTACACAGCCTACTGCAAGTGATTTTCTGTTTTTTTTTTTTTTTTTTGTTCTACCTCCTGTTTCTGCTCTTTCCTCAGTTTTGTGGGGATTTTTTGTGATCCTGGAGAATTTTACAAGTTTGCAAAATATTACATAATTATATCGAAATGCTCCAAGCGCTCTCCAAACACACAGAATGTCCTTGTGATGCAAAGGAGAGACCAGGGTTTGATTAGGCATGATGCCATGTGATTCAAGGCCCGTGAGTCAGCAAAGGTCTTAGGTATGCATCAGCTGCGTAGAGAAGCAGTGCTAGACTATTCTCATTGCAAATACAAGGCTTCAGATGATACACGCAGTATCAGCCTTAGGCCCACAAGGATTAAAACTGCTTTCCATGTGCCAGTGATGCTTTTGAGTGTGAGTCACAGGACCCCAAGTACAAGGACAAACTTGCAGTTGAAAAGAAGCTCTCAGTGCACTAAGTTGCTGATGTTGCATTCACAGTGAGAAATAGTCCTGGTTCAGATTTAGTTGTTGGGAGTACAAGCAGGTCAGAGAAAGGGCATCTCAGAAAGCGGTGGAAAAACAAAGTCCAAAATCACAAGCAACTTATTATCTGATCTAGAAATGGGGGGGGGTGAGGTGTTATAGCTGCTTTTTTTCTTAAATTTCACTTGTACTGTACTTGCTTGTATTGTAACTTAGACACAGTTCCATGTCTGATTTTGGGCTGTGTGTTTTCTTGCAATCTTTCAGGGCTCCTTGGACTTGGGAAGAGCTAGTGTACAAGGGTGAGTTTGTTCCATGGGTCTTTATTCAGTGTGAAGAGGTGGTAACAGCAGTTGTTGTTAGTTCTTGCCTTACAAGTAAAGGTTGGGGGTTGCTGTGCAAGCAAGTCTTTTCTGCTCTGTTCCAGTTCGAAGTAAATAAATCTAGATGAAACTGGGAAAAAAAATATTGATACAGCTAGTGTTTATTCTCAGGAAATGAGAAGGAGATGGGGAGGAGGGCAAGCATCCAGATCTGTACACAGGAATGGCAAGTCTGTTGCGTCAAGCCCTGACTTCAGACCCAGTGGGCACATGCAATATAAATGTGCTGAGTCCAGTCTTACTAATCAGATCACAGTCAGCTGTGATAAAGGGTCTGATGCTTTCCAGGATAAACTGGCCATTTAGTTTGTGTTTCTAACCAGTCAATAAAGCTCAAACAATTCTCTTCTAGAAATTTGTATTAAAATTGCCTTATTCCTATGTGTCTATATTTGGATATGAATTGTAGGACCTTGGGGATATACGTAGAGTTCAGTTAAATTTTGACATAGGAGCAACTGCATTTTCCTAATCCGTAAACAAGCTTTTACGCAAGATTCCTGGCACTAAGTCTGTTTGAAATTGAGATGTGGAAGTGCAAGAGTTCATAACCCTTCTCTTGCAGCAGCTCAGTCAGTGCAAGCTGAATATTGAGTACCTGACTTAAGGTGGAAAGGTCTTCTTTAGCTATGTGGGCAGAGCCCTAGGAAACAGAGTAATTGCTGCCAGCTACATGGCAAAGGATGTGGGTATTACAAACAACTCTTTCTTTTACCTTTGTCAGGGAAAAATTAATGATACATTTACAAAATACAGAATAGAACTGAATGGGTGGGAAAGGAAGGGAAGAGGGGAGGAAGAGAAGATGCCATTCATTACTGCTGGGAGAAAATGCATGCAATCAAAGCTCAATTAGAGTTGGAGCTGACAAAAAAAAAAAAAAAAAAAAGGGCTTTTAAAAGTATGTTAGCGGCAAAAGGACCAGAAATAACATTGGTCTGATACTTAGAGAGAAGGGTCACCACAAATGTGGATGTAGATAAAGCAGATATTTAATGGCCGGTGAGCAGACCTGTGGAGAGGAATCTGGGGTTCTGGTTGGTGGCAAATTGTATGTGGGTCAGCAGTGCTCCCTGGCAGGCAGAAGGGCCAACCGTGCCTTGGGGCACACCAGGGCCAGCACTGCTGCCAGGTGAGGGAGCAGATTGTCCTGCTGTGCTGTGTGGCCTCATCTCAAGCACGGTGTGCAGCTTAGAGCACCACAGTATAAGGAAGACATAAACCTATCGAAGAGTGTCCAGAGGAGGGCTATGAAGTTGGGGAAGGGTCTGGAGGGCAAGGCATGTATGGAGTGTCTGAGGTCCCTGGGTTTACTCAGCCCAGATCAGAGGTGGCTGAGGGAACCGCTGCAGCTCCGTACAGGGTGCGGAGGGGCAGCGCTGAACTCTGCTCTGTGTGACAGCAACAGGGCCCGAGGGAACGGCATGGAGCTGTGTCAGGGGACGGCAGCTGGGGGTCAGGGAAAGGCTCTGCCCCAGGGGGCAGTGGGCATGGAACGGGCTCCACAGGACAGTGGGTACGGCCCCAAGCTGCTGGAGTTCAAGGAGTGCTAGGACAGTGCTCTCACGCATGGTTTGAATTTTGGGTGGTCCTGTGTGGAGCCGAGAGTTGGACTTGGTGATCCTTGTGGGTCCCTTCCAAATTGGGATATTCTGTGAGTGTATAAATAGCACAGAATAGAATAGAACTAAATAGTTCAGTTGGAAGGGGCCTACCAAGATTTAGTCCAACTGCAGTGCTCTTTGTAATCCAAACACTTTCTCAGGCTAAGCTTCAAAGTTTTCAACCAGAGAATGGATTCAGCAGTAGGTATTTGTGCTCTGCAGCTCACTAACTTCAACTTTTGACAGTAATGGAGGAGTTTTCCATTGCAAGTCTTTACGTTATTGTTTATTTAGCATACACAGACCGCTGTTGCTGGCTTAATATATTAACAGTTATTTAGAGAATAGTCTGTTGAGTACGTTACTTCATGTATGGATTATAAAATATATCTGGTCATTCACTTTATGTTAAGATTTATTTCTGTGCTTTTGCTAAGTAACAAAAAGCTCTTGCTGAGTTTGCTACGCATACGAAGACCATGTGGTATAAGGGGTTATAAATACACCAGTTAAAAACATTCCAGACAATTATAAATCACTATAATGTGCAATCCCAGTGGTTTGATGAATAATATATTTACTAAGTTATTAACCACTTATCAGAATGATTTGTGTTGTACTTAATTTTATATTCAGTGTAAGTTTTCTAGAAGACCTAAGTTTGTTTTCTTTTGCCAGAAGCATTTATTTCTGAGTCAAAACTCAGCCTCTTTTGCAAAACAGAGGAAAATCAAAGAAGCATGATAATCAGTCTAAACTCATCTAAAGTGCTTTAAAAATAGCCAGCCCACCTACTGCACTCGGCGATTATATAGTGTAGCGTACAGAAGCACAGTGCAGGGTAGCTAAGGAGCCATGCAGTATGCAAGCTTTTCCAAATGCATTCAAGGCAGTGGCTCTCAGCAACACATTTGCTCCTGCCAGACCTTCTGCCTCTCACATTCCCACTCTCTTACTGCTAGGTAAGCAGAATGTTTAATTCTGTCCATGGGAAATGGTGCTGCACAGATTTTTGTCTCCAAATTGACAGCTTTAGTGGAGAGACTTGTAGCAGAAGGAGGTTGAAAAGAGAGAGATGGTGCTGTTCAGTTGCTGGTGTGGTGGTGGTAGTGCATCAGTTGTCACTTGGGCTGTCACAATGATGGCCTATGTAAACTGAAGTAAAATTCTAACAGCTAAGTCTGCAAAGGACTGTAGGCATCCCACTACCCTGTGTTGGCCTTGCTAGGCTCCACAAAGCCATGCCTAGCTGTCATCCAACTCTGTAATGGTCTTGGCTCTGCCAGGGAGCATGTCACAATTGCCTGATGGCTCTGGAAGGGGTCTAAAGCAAAACATTTCCTTGTTAGTCTTCTCAGCAGTGCTGTACAAAACGATTGCAATAGATACTATTTCTTGATGGATCCTATGGTTTTTGTGGTGATGTGTAAGTGCATGACACATATACACTAATTAAATCAAATTGATCTACTTTATAGGAAGTGTTTTGATTTTTTTTCCTCGCTTTTCCCTCTGTCAAGCTCTCTCTGAGAGCTTGTTATAAAACTCTGCTCGACTGTTTTTCTAGTTGTCTGTTATCAGTGTTTTACCTTCAGTTGATTCACATGGCTGGCCAGCTTACCTAATTTCCCAATAAACAGTCTATTGGTGAAAGAGTTTTTGGCATGAAAACAGCATACATTACAAAAGACACACTAGGAAGAAGAGCTGTATGTATGTGCGTTACCACACTGCTGCTTAGGTCATGTGGTCACGTACCTGTTTCTGAGGGGAATTTTGCACCAAAATAAACTTTGAAGTTGAGTAAAGCAAAGGGGATTTTCCCATCACAGATCAAACAGAACGTACTGTGAGCAAAATGAGGAAATCCAGTCTCATGACTTTCAGCATCACTGATTTTGAAAGGGTTAACAACCTGCCTGTAACTGCATCTTATTAATGTAATGCATGTTGGCATTTCCTTTGCATACTCCTGTTACGGAATTTGATGAAACAGCTTTTGTTTGTTCACACTTGTCCCTCTTAAAATTTGTATTTCATTAGTAATTTTTTTTTTCTGCAACAGCTTGCACTTTCTTTTCTATGCTGACAGAAGTCATTCTATTAGTTTAGATTATCATTTTAAGCTTGATTAAAAAGTGTGTAGACTTTTAGTGCTCCTGTAACCAGTTTACATGTTGAGATCTGTTAATAATCTGTCTGCATAAGTTTGTCACTACAAGAATGGAGGTAGATGCTTGTACCTACAATGTGATTAGGCTCTCAATACATTTTTGAATACATTTTGAGGAGGCAGGAAAAAAGACTTGATAGTGTGAGTCCAAGTTAACATGTGGAATGACCTTCATTGTATCCAAATGAAAGGAAATTTTTTACTTTTTTACAATATTTCGTACGTATATGGTACCCTTTGTTAGTAAATATATTCATAGGATGCGGGTTTCTAGTCTATATATTATTTTAGATATCTTATTTGGTTGATAATGAAGCTCCCTAGATGTTTAGTGGCATTTCAAAATACCTCAGTCTGTCTGGGGAGAGAGGAACTTGCTGTAGCTCTTTTGTGACCTGGTCTGCCAAGTTTATAAACATCCCTTCCCTTCCCCATTTGTTTCTTCTTATTCAAATCATGTTTAGGAGTGACCTGGTGTATTTTTTTCCAGCTTATGTTTTAAGGGTGGCAGAGAGAAATCCTAGCAGGGAGTTTGTTATGTTGTTATTGCAGTTTATATTCTTGCTTTTAAGATATCTTTAATTCCTGTTAATTTTTGTTCTGTTTTTGTTTAATTCATTGGAAGGATGTTGTTCTCCCATGGGATGTGTTTTTTTCCTTCTAAACACAAGCTGTAAATGCATATACTAGTAATACCGTGTGAACCTTTGAGTCAGCTGCTTCCACCTCTCATGTATTCTATCCTAGACAATTTCAGAAAAATGATTACTAAGCCTTATAAGCTCAGACATAAAATCTCATTTACTGACATTTGCAATGGAAATTAAAATATTTAATGTATGTATTAACTGTATATATATATGTTTATGTTTATATGTATAAATAATCCCAGAGTTAACAGACAAGTAGAATTTTACAGGATTGTTATAGGCACAATGACATCTGTTTTTTATTGCAGTTAATGAGTCTTAATATGATGTGCCATTTTGTGTTATGTAACCATTTATTATTAATCTGTCTCCTGTTGCAGATCAGTTCTCAATGCTTTTTTTCTCATCATATCTTGAGATACTATGTAGCTATATATTTCTGCCTATTGTAATCAAAGTAAAGATATTCTGCTGTATTAAATTCTTTTTAAGTACTTGGAGATAGATTCTGCATTCTTCATGGAGTAACTCTTGTCCTAATCATTACCAGGAATTGAACCTGGAACTACCAGAGCTAGAGGATAGCTTCACAATTTGAGCCCAAAAAGGCTAAATCTCCTGGCTAGCAGTTGCAGGAGAGTCATGCTTTTTGTGGCTCTGGCAGAAGATGCTAGCTGGAGAGGGAATTATTCTTGTGCAACTCCAAACTGCCAGAGAAATCCAGGGGAATTTGGGGGTTTGCAGGGAATGCAAAATTGGTCTCTTCCAGGAGCTTCCCAGTAAGCATGAAAGGGATTTGTGTGTGTGCGTGTGCGTGTGTGTGATGGATAGTGAGAAATTCTAACATCTGACATTGCTAAGTGCTTTCTGCAGTTTTCCATTAGTGATGGTGGAGTCCTTCAGTGAATCCCTTCAGGAGTAACCATTCGGCATTTCCTAAACCCTTGTCTGTGTATCATGTAAAGCTCAGTGTTACCACTCTAAAGGAAGACCTTGAAAAGTTAAATGCCATTGGAATTTAGTAATGTAGGCCACAGTGTAAACTGTGGTTAAGTTGAGCTGAGGCCTGCTTCAGAGAAGAACCTGTATTTGATTAAACCCTGCCTCTAGCTAGATAAAAATGAGTTTGAAGTAGATTAATATAAAAACAGTTAAAAGCTTCCTCGTTGTTGTCAGTTTCCAAAATGAAACTTGTCAAGAGTTTGGCAGGAAGAGTTCAAAGGCAGATCTTATTCTGAGCTGAGAAAAACAAACCCAAAGGAGCAAACAGCAATATGGATCTTCTCATGTTTGGTTGACTTAAATGAATTTTCTCAGTGTACGCTGTGGCTTTATGGCCTTCATTTCTACTTGCCAAGCCATTTTTCTCCAGACTACAGCCCTTCAAGAGCTGTGTCTCATAGCTTTGTCTAGCGCAGAAATTTCTTCTGTACTGCTTGGCCTATCTTCTCATGGCCTTCATGAATCTTCTCTGACATTTACTGTGCATAATTATTATGAGAACATAATCCAAGGGCAAAACTCGAAAGATAGTCTTGGACTCAATAAGAAACTGTCTGAGAGAGAATTGAAGTGGAGACAGCACAGCCTAACATTGGGGTTTATGTCAGAATTTTTGCTGGAATCTACTTCCATTTGTAACTTTGGGTGGCACACGACCACTGTGTGCCACGCACCTTGGCCTGCTGTAGACACCTGCACAGCTTGGAGACAAGACAGTGCGACTTCTTGTTACTGATTTGGACATAAATTCTGAGGTCCCAGTGATGAGTAAAAAACGGCACTACAAATGCTACCAAATGATTATCAAAACCAATGTAATACTGGAAAGTTTGGGCTTTGACACCCTTAATACTTTTTTCCCATATCCTTTTGTATATACAACTAGGTCACGTTAGTGACCACAGGCATGAGTCTCCATTCCATTATACTGGTTTTATGCCAGAATAACCACATTGGTTTTCACAGTATAAAAAAACTGATGAAATGTGGTGAAAAATGGATCCCATACATATTCCAATCTCGGAGTGACTTAATATTTGTTGCTAAAACATTCTAAACCTTTAAAAACAACATTTCCACCAGTCATATTATGGATTTAGAGTTTGCTCTCTCATGGCTTGCCAGAACTAGCAGCAAATGCTGGGAAACAAGCATGACTTTAATCGTGGCAAATCATGGGATATTTAGTTGTCAAATTTGACAGTCATCTAGGAAGGACAACTAGTGCTCTTGTATATTGATCTCATTGTTGAAACATATCTTTTTCCCCCAATCCATATTTTACAGTAGAATAATCATTCCTATAGATGTAGGGTATTTGTTTCTTCTAGATGGCAGCAGTTTGAAATCAGATTAAGAGCAAAATTAATGGAGAGTTTGAGAAAGGAAATGAGGCAGAAGTACGATGCAGGATATTTCATGGGTCTGTAGGTTTTTCCTTGACTACAGAATACTGAAGTTTGTCATTGTTTTGACAATGTATGTGCATATATCTATTCTTTCATAAGTACATGTATATAAGCATACACAGTTCCTTTAATTTGCTACTTACTAACTCACTGCTCTATTTGAGCTGTAAAGGGGGACTTGTGGTTTCTTTAAATGTCTGAGGATAGCAGGCTTGTTCCTGCTTCTGATAAAATTAATTGCAAAACTCTGGTTGACAGCAGGAGGAGAAATCTCCTTATTTTTGATGATCATAAGTTAATACTCTTGACAAGCAGGACAGACTGTAGTGTCAAAGGACAGCTTGCTTGCTTGCTGAGGAAGCAGAGGTATGTAAAAGGAATATAGGATCTGTTGTAGTCAAGACTTTGTTGCACCACAGATTTCCTGTATAACTCAGAACTAGTTAAAATGGTTCACTTTTCAATCTGTAAACTGAGAACAACAGCACAGCCTTATATTAAAAAGCAGTGATAAACTTAGATAAAGTGATCTGTAGTAAATATAGTGGCTGGGAGGGATTTCTCATATGACTCAGGCATAAGCTTACTCTGAAACAGCTGGGTAAATAGTCCTAGTGATTAATTTATTATTAGTTAATTAGTTCAGTTAATTAGTAACTGGTAAAGAAACAGCTGTTGCTCCTGCTTGTTGTGTAAGAGAATTGTGACCCTTGGCCTTGTGTTATGCTCCTAGTGGTGCAGTGTTAGGCAGCAAACTGATGATGCTGGAAGTCAATTATTGCCTTTTTTTTCTTTAGGTATGTACTTAAACAGCTGCATATTAATGTGGTGTAATGTGTCAGCTGAAATGTGATAACTGAGTGCACTTTCAGGCTGAGGCACGTGGAAGGCAAAGAACCTTCATTTCATTTGTAACAAAAACGAGCTATTTAAGGGCTGAGGATGTTGGTTTGACTGACTTGTGGTAATGTATTATTCCTTGGTAATTCAATCTGATTTCATATAAAGGTTTAGGTAAGAAATTGCAGTTGTTCTTTCTGGTATTAGCATCTCCAATTTCATGAAAACAAGTCTGACAATATAAAGGTCTGAAAGTTTACGTTGGTTAACAGTATTAATCTTTCTTTTTCTTTCCCTTCCAATGTCTACTCATTTAACATAGCTGAAGAAAATAATTTCTTATTCATGGTTCATTTTTTATAGGCTGCTGTCCCTAACTGATCTGGGGGAGAAAAAAGAAAATTTTCTGCCAACCAGAAATTCTGAGAAATTCTCATTCTGGAAACAACAAATGTATTTCTGTGTTCCCTGGTTCCTGCAGCTTCTCAGTGAAAATGACATTTGTCAGGTAACTGACTACTAGCTTGGTATTCATTTGTTGGTATAAATGGGCCATTTTTTTCTTTTTTCTTTTTTTTTTTTCCTTTTTTGGTCAGCATTTTTCTTAGGACTGCCTGGAATTCTATCACGAGGCTTCCAAGCTCTTGGTTGGTATTTGCTGGTAGGTGATTGGAAAGTCTGAAACTGCTGAAAATTATTGGGATTTCCATGGTTTCTTAGTGGGTAGTCATTCATTTTAAGGCTGACGTTTCCAGAACTTGAAACATAGTGACTGAAGCTGTGGAAGCCTGGTGTTTTCCCTCTTTGGGATACTCATCAGGGCAGATCTGCCTCCTGATTCCACTCTAAACTTTTATTTCATGGGAGCCATAACCCACCTCCTTCTCCAGCAAAGGATGAGCCTACCTTGCTTTCAGCTAGCTAGCTAGCTAGGGTCCGGGTAGCAATCCAGCTGTGAAAGCGTGAAATTTAGTGTGGGCTAATTCCTGTATGCAGCTTACCCAGCTTCTTTGGGTGCGTCCTGCATGGCTGCTAGACCACAATGGAAACTACCCACGCAGCTTCAAACAGCTAATGATGCGGCCTTGCACCCACCACACCCAGCGTCTGGAAGATTCTGGCCCATCTTGTGCAGTAACACTATGCAGAGTTACAGCATCTGGCTTTGGCAAGTCTACAGGCACAATCTTTGAAACAAAAACAAAACTATGCATCCTCACCACTGTTTCTTCCCTTATTTACATGACTAAATGCTGCAGTGTACACATGTGGGCAAGAGCAGGAAGAAAGCTCAGGGAGGGGGGGAAGTGGCAGAATCACTGTCCCTGCAGGTGTTCAAGAAACATGGAGATATGGTGATGGAGGATGTGGTGAGTGTGCGTAATGGGAATGAGTTCACATTGAATTAGATGATCTTAGTGGTCTTTTCCAACCTTTATGATTCTATGGATGCACCTTAGCAGTGGTTACAAAGGAATTGTAGTGGCTCTGTCCCTTGTAGGTTCTGCTGCTTGAGCTGATCAGCATCTTCCAGCCACACCAAGAATTTCACACATGCTAGGCAGAGCTGGTGTTTGTGGTGTGAAAGCTGTCTAAAAGGTGTCAGATTTGGCCTTCAAAACTGAGGGAGTTTTATCAGACATTTTTACAGGCAGATTTGCAAATGCACCCATCCCTAAAGCCTGCATCTCTGTATGGATCTCCACAGTACAAACTTCTTTCCTTGTCACCTTTGTATGCTGGTGATACATAACTCCTGTGATTCGTGTGCAGGCACAGAAAAAAAGTTTTCTTGCTGTCTTGCTTGTATTGCATTAAGTATACTACTCATGCTGAGAAACTGAACACTTTCTTTTACTTCTCCGGTGACTTGCACTTCACAGTTCTTCATCTATTGATGTCTGGAGGTGGCCAAGATAGCAAATACTTTCAGAAGATAGATGACAAAAGAAAGCAAGAATTGTTTTTGGTCTTCTTTGGCAGACTAGGTCATTCCACCATTTCAAACACTTTTGCAGAAGGCCTTGCTCTGGGAGAAGCATCTGATCCTCCATGGTTGAAGTGATTTCCACATGAATGCATTGTGTTCCTCTTATGCAAATACCTGTGCCTGTGAAGAGATTTGAGCCCATAAACACTGTTCTGGCTGTTTTGTTTGTCTTTGAAGATGACTGCCAACCTTAGACTTCCACAGCAGGAATCTTGCGTAAGACCACATGTGAAAGAAAATCGTCCATGTAGCATTTAAAATCCATTGTTTTGTTAGTTAAGAGGAAATGCAGTTAGACCAGTTTTTTTTATTTTTTATTTTTATTTTTAATGGCTTTTTCACAGCTTTCATGATCTTGTGGGAGCATGTAATCATGGAGTGTTAAAGGAAATTCAAGCTACTAAAAGCTAGATTCATCTGTTATCTTGTTAAGAGGAAAATGAATGTGATGAGTGGATTGGCCGGATTAAGTCACTACAAGCAATCATAACCTTCTGTTGCCTTTTGCATATAGGAAACCTGATAATGTTAGTTGTCTCTACCATAAGGGAGCAGAAGGATGTTTTCAAGCGTATGTTTTATTACAAAGTGAAATGTGATGCTGTAGGCACAAAGCATAGTAAGAGAGTGTGTAAACACTCGCATACATGTTCATGGATATACACATGCATTCTTCTGGTACATGTATATTTTTTTCCAGATGAAGTTGGAGTCCTGGCTGCTGTGAGACTTTGATGGCTTTCTTGTGCAATGTGGGTGTTTATCTTTCTGCTGTAATTGTTCTTATTGTTATGAGTTTCCTCTTGGGAGCCATTTTCAGGCACATGTTCCTGTTAACCAAGGTCAGTGCTGAGCCAGAGAAGCAGAGCACAGGTGCTATGTCATAGTTAGCCTCTTTCTTTTGGCTGCAGACAGTGGCACTTCTCAATTTAATTTATGATTAAACCATTGCCCTGAGATAATACAAAAAATATTAGCATATTTCTGCCTGGATTTCAGAGAAATGGTTCTTTAAATAAACAAGGGAAAAAATGAGTGAATGCTTAAAAAGGGACTGAGGATCTGACCAAAATCCTATTGAAGTCTGTGGAAAGACTCCTTGGACTTCAGCAGGCTCTGCTTGTCCTTAATACACACTGCTGTGTCTAATCCCAGGTGGGAGTATCTCACTGTTAGACTGGAAGTGGCTCCTTGCTGTGCTGGTGGCAGTGGAGAAAGCCCAGAGTGATAGGAGAGTTCATGGCAAAGAGATCTTTTTCTGCTTGGATGGCAGCTAGATTCTAAACAAAAAAGCCCTACGGGGAGAAATACATCAGGGTCATTACAACTGTCATTTGGCTGTTACTAACTTGTATTCTTGAAATAAACTGTTAACACAATTTTGCTGATTCTTGCCAACCAGCAAGGGCAAGCTGGCTGTATTTTAGGATCTAGAATGGGACTGCAAGCTTTAGAAATCCTATCTACAGTCAGCTGATCAAAGAATATGGGAAACAGTGTTTTGATGTTAACCATCTTACCTGCAGAAATCCATGCTTGTGTATGCACTTATGTACACACTCTGTGTTTTTGCCAATTTTCAGTGCAGGCTATTGAAAGTTCCACCAGATTTTTACCTGTTCTTGAATTATATCATTAAAAACCGGTGATAAGATAATGCTTTAAGATGATGTTGGTGTTATTGACTTGGATGAGGTTTTTGAGCTGTTTATACTGTGTAATGGTGTTGATTTTCCTTCAGAGTGGATAAAAGTCTGATTTTAGCTCTGTTGATCAGATTTTTCTTGTTAGAACTGCACCTCCTTTCCAGAGTAAAGGAATAATTGCTTATTCCTTCCAAGACCTTGATGTTTTTCTCAGTTTGTGCTGTTTAGCCTGGAACAAACAAGACAAAAATTCTTTTTCACTCTGCCTAAATTGCCAATATCTATGATGTGGAAATTCAAGGCCTGAGAAACAGACCTGTGTCTCCATTTGGTGGTACTGCCCTTATGCCATGGCTTCATCTGGCAAAAGCAGTGAGAGGGATACCTCATGCGGTGCAGGAGAAGAAATAGTGGTTTTCTGCTTGGTGTGTTTCTCTCCATTACGTAAGCTTTCTTCCCAGGGTCTGGTTGTGGCAGAGAGGCCACATGGTATAGCAAGAGACTATTTTTTATCACAGCAACTAGACTGTTTTGCTGTATGTGATCGGCATTGGTGGTGACAGTAGCCTGGAGTTCAAAATTGGCAATAAATACCAGTGGGAGGCAAACTATAGAATACATAATCATCAGGTTGGAAAAGACCTCCAAGATAATCTAGTCCAACTGTCTACCTACCACCAATTTTTCCTCACTAAACTGTGTCTCTCAGTACAACATCTTAATACTTCTTTGACACCTCCAGGGACTGTGATTCAGTCACCTCCCTGGGATGCCCTTTCTGGCTCCTGACCACTCTTTTGAAGAAGATGTTATTCCTACTATCCAACCTCAAATTCCCCTGGTGCAACTTAAGGCCGTTCCCTGTAGTCCTGTCAGTTACAACACTGGAGAAGAGGCCCACCTCTCCACAACCTCCTTTCAGGTAGAGAGTGATAAGGTCTCTCCTGAGCATCCTGTGCTCTAGACTAAACAATCCCAGTTCCCTCAGTTGCTCCTCATAAGACTTGTGTTCCAGATTCCTCATCAGCTTTGCTGCAATTCTCTGGACCCACTGCAGGGCCTTGGTATCTTTCTTGCGAGGGGCCAGAATCTGAATGCAGCACTCAAGGTGAGTACAGGGGGATGATCACCTCCCTGCTCCTGCTGGCAGTGCTGTTTCATATACAAATCAGGATGCCATTGGCCTTCTCGGCTACCTGTGCACCCTGCTGGCTCATGTTTTGCCAAGCATCAACCAACGCCTCCGTGTCCAGGTCATCAGTAAATATATTAAACAGGACTGGCCCCAATGCTGACCCCTGGAGAACCTCACTTATGACTGGTCACCAGCTGGATTTCACTCCATTCACCACCACTCTCTGGGCCCAGCCCTCCAGCCAGTTCTTTACCCAGCAAAAAGTGTAGTCGTCCAAGCCACAGGCTGCCAGCTTCTCCAGGAGAATACTGTGGGAGACAGTGTCAAAGGACTTGCTGAAGTCTAGCTAGACTATGCCAGCAGCCTTTTCCTCATACACCAAGTGGGCCACTTGGTAGTAGAAGAAGATCAGGTTGGTCAAACAGGACCTGCCTTTTGTTAACCCATTCTGACTGGACCTGTCCTGCATGTGCTGCGTCATCTCACTCAAGAAGATCTGTGAATGTTTTGCAAGAGTAATTACAATGTTTCATTGAAGCTGGGCAGAGAAAGATGTATAAAAGTTTGTCTGGATTCTAACTCTGTGTTTCACATTTGCTGTGTTGCTTCACTTGGAAAGTTCCGCTATGATTCTCTGTAACTCAGTTATATCACTTAAGTACTACTTAGGTGCCTAATTTCAGCAAGTTGAGTGCAATCCAGTCCAGCAAATGCTGCAAGCATATAGAATGGATTTCCCATTGCACTGAGACACTTGTTTTATTGAGACTAAGTTGATATTTTTAATATGATATTGAATTTGTTTGGAGTACTTGACTGTGCCAAGCCTTGCAAAATTGGAGGAAACAAAATTCAGTAAATGTACAGCATAGAATTTCTTGTATGTGCTGTGAATGTTGGCACGGAAGGAAACTGGATTAGGTGAACTGTACTGATCTTACGGAGTATGTCGTATGTTTCTTTCTTACATAAAAATATCCTAAACTCATTTACTTGATGTCACCCTGGAATGAATCCAGTTTATCCAATGATGTTATACTCATACTACTGATACAGTTGTGTTTTATTACCTGCTTGATGCAAACCATGAGTAATACAGAGAGTATCGGGTATGCGTTTGAATTTCAGATGCAGAACTTGTGATGCAATCCACTACAGGTCTTATGCATATATGCACTGAGCATATTTTTGAGTTACTGTACTTTGAAATCTGTGCCAGACATCTATGCAGCCAGACAGTAAACAAAGAATGCAATACCTTAGGCCAGGAACCTTCAACAGCACAGAGGGCTTACCTCAGAGACTACAAATAGGAAGCATAGCATGTGTTAAGTCACAAAGGTTAGTAGGCCAACGTAGAGCAGTGCTGTGCCTGTGAGTTACACGTATGGGATCTGGAGACATTGGGAGTTTTGCCACTGGTTTCAAAAGGGCTAAGGCTTGAACAACTGTATCTACAGCCATTTAATTCCATTGGCATTAGTGAAATTGCATCAGAGTTGGTTGAGATTTGATGCAAAAAGTGAATCTGATCTCCTGTTAAAAGGAATTGGGAAATTTACATTTATTGCTTCATTCAAAAAACTTTTTTCTCTTCCTGTGAAATACTTTATGAACATCTTGCCTTAATTTATGTAAGAGTGCTCTTCAGCTAAACCCATGTTCTGGTACTATTGAACACAGATTCCACTGCATGAGAAAATATTATAAATGCAGTGAATATTAACTGCAGCCTCTTCCAGATCCCAAAATGGGACTTTAAATTACAAAGTTTTGATATGTGGCTTACATGTTCCTGGAAATTCTGTGAAATTCATCACAAGATTGAAGAAAACATTTTTTTTTCCCAAAGCCAAAGCTAAGGTTAGGAGCTAAGCTTAAGACAATCTGGTCTGGCTGCACAATTTGTAGTAAACTTCAAGGAGACTTGAAGAACTATTTCACATTCCTCAGTTGCAAGTGAATATGTAGTTGTGATGAAAAGAAAAAATAATAAAAAATAATTCTTATGGAAATGAGAAATCAAGTATAAAATGTATTTATAGAAAGCAAGGCTGCTGAAGTACAATAGTACTGTTTTTTTTTTTTTTTGGTAGAGATTTTACATTTAGTTAGTTTTCACGTGATTCAATTCTTTTTGATTTATTTGTATTAATGATTAATATGACGTGTCAGAATAATGTAATGGATAGCTAATGATACTGTCCTCAGAGCCATCAAAATTAAGTTGTTATGCCTGATGGGAAATGTAGTTTCAGATCTTTTCTTCTCATGATAATGAGAAACATTCATAATGTCAAAAATTGTTTTCCTTATGTGCCAAACAGTACAATGGAGAAATTTGGAGAGTGTTTACAGCTCTTGGCTCCTCTCTTTGGAATATCTGTACGCTGGCTCTACTGAAGCAGGAAAACTAATGTTCTTAAGAAGGTAGAGGAGAGAATGAGTAGCAGAAGATGCTGAATTGCAGAGCAGTCAGATAGGAGGAAAACTACCAAATGGGATTTCTCCCAGTTGGTCATGTCCGTAGTCCAGAGAGCTCTTGATATTGGATGAAGTTCAGAGATCGAGGAGACTCATAGGAAGACTGATGTTTCTGCCAGTGTGCTTTCTGGGAAAATGAAAAATATTATCAAGAATTGGTCTTTGGACATCAGTGGCAGTTCTGCAGTAGGAAAACAGACTAGTAATTGACTAACTCAAAGGTATTAGTCATATTGATATTCTCCTGTCTCCCTCTCTGTTGTCCCCTGGAAAAATAAACTAAAAATCACAGATCTATCTGCCAGCTTTACAGCATACAAATATGCTGTAGTTTGAAGTCTGGTGCAATACCTTGCCCATAGGAACCAACTCTACAGTCTAATCTTGGACTGCCTGCTCTGATATACATATAAAAAAGAAAGAAGATAGAAAAGCCTGTCATCATTTTCTTTGCAGTTGCCATACTGTATGAAGAGAGTTTTCTGAACAGAGTTTTGAGTTTGAAATTCTGCATTTTCTTTGGGGTTTATCTGAGGTGTTCACATCTTCAGCCTTCAGCAGTAAATATGAGGGATTCTCTGAAAGTAATGCCTCCTATTTTATTATTGAGCTCTGCCCATGGTGTCAGAGATGGATGTTGGTGGTATGGAAGTAGAGGTTGAAAATTTTTACCAATATTCCGTTATATTTTGTTGCTGTATGACAGATGGGCGTAAGGGCAGTCTGACAAAAGTCTGACATGGCAATGTATATGAAGCGAAGGTGTGTCACTGAATTCCTCCATGTAGAAAAAACGGCACCCACTGACATATGTCAGTGCTTGCTGAACGTTGATGGAGACCAAACAGTGGATGTGACCACTTTGAGGTAGTGGGTAGCATGTTTCAGCATTAGAGGCAGTGACAGTGGGTTGCCTCTACTGGTGCAGATTTTCATGAGCACGGCATGCGAGCTCTTGTTTAGTGCTGTTGAAAAGCCACGGCTAAAGGTGGTGACTGTGTTTGAAAAAATAGCATTTTGTAACAGAGAATTTGTTCTGTCAGTGTTATAGTGCTCTTTGTAGTATTTTCTGTGGAAATAAATAGGAGGCATTACTTTCAGAGTGACCTATGTATCTGGCTGAGACCTCTTAAATCAAGGAACTGGTTTTTGTCGAGAACTGTAGAAGACCGTAATCTGTCCAGAACTAGGGAGATGGTTTAAATTCTCAAGATTTTGTGCTGTGTGAATGCAATGCCCTCATGATGTGAGGAAGAGATTTTAGCTTCAGGAGCTGGGTTTGCTCTGTCCCCTGCGGGCTTATGGTCTTCTTTTGTTTGTTTGTTTTTTGTTTATTTTTCCAGACCAAGAGCAATGTTACTGTGAAATCACAGCTTCCCATGCTTTCTGTACCTTGAGCTATATGATGGTCATATATGTGGGTTGTAGAAGGGCAAATAATGCTCTTTAAGCAAAGTGCAGATAACAGAATTACAAGCATTCATCAACTCTTCACAGGAGGCCTATTTAGTTAATAATAATACAGCTTTTTCTTTTTCTTTTTTTTTTTTCATTTTCCATTTTAACTGTTATGAGTTCAAGCTTGTGTTAGCTGCTTTTGTTATAATTCACTTTGGCTTTTCTTCAGCCCTTGCCCTTTGCCTTAGTGATCTCTGTTTTCCTTCCATCTGTAGCTTCTTTTCTTACGTTTCTTTTAAGCAGATTCCTTCCATCTACCACAAGAATGGATACTCAAATCAATTGTTGATTGAAATCCTGGCTCCCTGGGTGTTTCCCTCTGCTGCCTTTAGTTCTGTCAGGATTCAAGATACATTTGTTTTTCTTTCTTGCCATTACACAAATACTGCTCCCCAGTAGGACTTTGAAGTTTGTATTGTATTCATTAATAAGATTTTAAATCTTTTCAAGACAGTCCCTCCTAGCCCTTCTCCACCAGCAGGATGTGTAGCCCACTGCATATGAATTGGTTCCGGGAGTGGGGCCAGGGAGCTGGGATAGCTATTTCTCCAAGCATAGGAGAAGGGACTTCTGGATGCTGGCTTGAGGGTTGAGGGAAGGAGCGTGGCCATCTGTGCTGAGCATGGGTCAATCAGCTCCTCACGGTGCCATCGGCAGTAATGGGGAGTGGGGTCAGCTAGGACCCTAGGGGTCTCACAGTTTATAAACCAGCTGGGATTTCAAAAGTTAGTTTGACTGAACCGGGACAAACTGTCTCCAGCACAGTTTTGGCTACACACAACCTCTGTTGGCTCAGCCCCCTCCTTCTAATGCCAACGCATTGCCTAATGATGTCAGCGGGTGTTTTGGGTTTGCAAGGAATGCAGGAATGGGTTTTCTGAAGAACAGAATGTGTATGTAGAAATGCTTTAAAACAGAAAGACTCTTTGCAGAAACTTTCTTTAAACATTTTAACAAGAAACCTGAGCTTCTTCCAATTCCTTGGGTGTTGTTTTTAATAATTATCCTTGCAGGTAGCTCATATTCTTCCAGGCTGTTATCAGATACTTTTGTGAAATGCTTCAGGGAAGAAATATCTCAGAGAATCTGAGTACAGCATTCACCAACTGCTTGAATGCCTTTGAAAGCTGTGAGACTTCAGAAGCTTAAACACTTTTCTGAATTTCACCTTTTTGGATCAGTGTGGCTATTCTGGTGAATCTTCTGTGAAGATTTTAATCTCTCTCAAGGGTTAAAAAATTCCAGCTCTACTTGATGCCTGTCCTAGCATTTAACTGTGCCGTACTGTGTTATCCTCCCCTCTACACTGATCTGGTGAGGCCATATCTGGAGTACTGTGGGCAGTTCTGCGTTCCTTAGTTCAAGAAAGACTGGGGACTTCTAGAAGGAATCCAATGGTCAGTCACAAAGATGATTAAGGAGTGGAGCATCTCCTTAATGAGAAAAGGTTGAGAGACCTGGGGCTATTCAACTTGGAGAAGACTCAGAAGGGATCTTATCAATTCTTATAAATATCTAATGTATAGATGTCAAATAGATGAGCCAGGCTCTTTTTGGTAGCTCCAGGAATACAACAAGGGGTAATGGACACAAACTGGAACATAGGAAGTTCCATACAAACACGAGAAAAAGCTTCACTGTGAGAGTGACAGAGCACTGAACAAGCTGTCCAGAGAGACTGGATTCTCCACTTTGGAGATGTTCAGACCCTGCCTGGATGCTTTTCTGTGCAACTTGCTGTTTAGCAATAGAGTTGGACTGGATGATCTCTAGAGGTCTCTTCCAACCCCCACAATTACACGATTCTGTTTCTATGCAGGTCTTTGCTAGGCTTTTTGCACTCTTTGATTGTCTCTGAGCAGAATGGAAAGGAGTAACCATGGTACATCAGAGTGTATTTCCTGCTGTCGTTAGCATATCTTCTCTCACCAGTTCTTTTCAAGTAGTGCTCCTTTCTTTTTTCACTTTTCTTTTCTCTTCTTAATGGCATGTAAGGTCTGAGGCAGGAGTTCTGTTTTTTGTAGTATCTGTGTTGCTCATGGTGTGATGCAATCCCTTTGTCCAAAGGGCTCTAATGCCTCCTTGGTGGGGCTCACAGTCAGTGACTGTTTTCTATGTGCTTGTGCAACGGCCTGATTATAGTTTGGTCCAGGCAGTATTCACTTTTCTAAAGTGATGTGAGAATTCAGGGATTTCTTAATGAGTGTTGGACAAGTTCATCAGATGTATGTGCTTGCCATTGGATATGTGTGTGACTTTATGTTCACCAGTTTCATCAGGTAAAAGTATTTCTGGTAGCTTCAACATGAAAGATATATTTTCTGAAATGAGTTAGCTTGTTAGTGTTCAAATGCAAGATGGATGTCAGATAACCTACTGTACCAAAGTGTTAAATCAATTTCCATTTTTTCAGCCACTGTTATGCACTGGCATTTCTCAGACTGAGACAACACCAACTGTGTATGTGTTTTTATTTTCTGTTGGAGAAATGTCATTGGCCTTTTCTGACCTTGTCCTACGGTCACACGTGAGACTTTGAGAAGTCTTTTTACAAGGCTTCTCCCTTGTTACAGTAATACTGCAGAGTTCTAATTCCTGAATTTCCTGTTAGAACTTAAGTTTTTACAGTGGTGAAGCTTTAAATAGTGTTTGAAATATTTGGCATCAGGATAGAGATTTTTATATGCAATATATTAGTGTGACTTTTTAAACCTCTAAAAAGAGTGGCTTGTGCAAGAAGCTTCATATTCCCTAGTAAATCATAGAACTGTAGTCATGGGAGGGAGCTCAGGCGACCAGTCCATCTCTACTCTGCAGCAGAGCCAAGGACTATTTTTGACAGTGATTTGCCTAACCTTTCCATGATGGGCTGCAGTGCTGAGGAATCCAAGGCCAGCCTCGGTGAGATGTTCCAGTATACTGCTGTTTTTGTTAGTTATTTTGTTCTGAGAGCTAACAAATCTTCTTTCACCACATGGTAAGCAGTTCTTCTAACCTTGATGGACCTGAAGAACAGTTGATCACTGTCATATTCAAAAAAGCATCTTGCATATTTGAAGACTTATGTCTTCCCTTAGTCTCTTTTCTAGACTAAACAAATCCAAATCTTTTAGCTTTTCTTCCTAGATCATGTATTCCAACCTGTTTTTTTTTTTTTTTTCTTTCTTTTCTCTTGCTCTTCTCTGGACTCTCCAGATTGTCTGTACAAATAATGAAGCATATTGTTTAAAATTGGACAGTATTTTTTATTTGAGGCATCACTAATACCGAGAAGTGTAGAATAATTACTTCTCGTGAAATGCCATGCACTTTTTTATCTGCAAGAATCACGCTTGTAACTTAGTTTGTGCAAAGTTGTGTCTGAGATTTTTTTTGCAGTTTTGTAGCTAACTTGCTTTCCTCTGCTTTGTAATTGTGTGTTTGATTTTCGTGCCCAGGTGCAGAACTTTTCTTTCTATTACATCTTACTGTTTTCTGAGCCAATGTGATAATTGGAAACTCTTTGAATCCTGTTTTGTGAAGGTTTTTCCACTCTTCGCAGCTGGATGTCTTGCAAATTTGAGTGTACCTTAATATTCCATCCTTCTACTTGTTAGTGAAGACCCAGAATAGAACTGGGCTTTAGGGTAGCCTTGTACAAAATGAAGCTTGATGTATATTTTCCACTGCATTACTAATAACAATACAGTTTTCAGCCAGTCATCGTGTAATAATATCCTCTGTGGAACTTCTGCTGGCTTCCTGATGAAAGTATTGGGGACTGGGTTTGTGCAGCATTGTGTCAGTCTTTCTGAAGTCAGCATCCTGTCTTCTGGTTCCCCTTTCACCTTTGGGCCATAAAAGTGCAACTAAGAAGAATGTTCGGACTGGTCTGTCATGATTTATTTTTCATCTCCATTAGGAAAGTTGGCCAGAACACTACTTGTGTCTCTGGTTCCCTCAGCCCTTCTCTAGAGCCAGAAGTCACTTCTGTGCAGTCTTGTCTGAGTCACACCTGGCTCTTTTATTCGTGCTTGAGAGGAGCACTGGGCAATGGCTGAATTGCTAGCTGAAGCTTGGCACTGTGACTGTTATCTCATGGATTTGGGCTCCTGGCAGGCAGGCAGCTAACACCCTAGGAAGCAGGGTTGACAATGAATGTCTCTGTTCATCTCAGAAAGAATTTTAACAGAAAAAAAAAAATAGAAATCTTGCCCTGATAATCATCAACCAAGCAAACAAAAACAAACACACACACCAACCAAAAAACCCTGCCAAAAACCAAACCAAAACAAAAAACAACCCAAAAAGAGAGAACGCAGCAATTTACCTATAGTCTGTATTCAGTAGCAGGTTTCCCAATACTGAAACAATCCCTCTGTGTTTCCCAAATTATTTAATAGCAATAAACATACTCATCAGCTGACTTGTCCTTCAACCACTATGAGAAAATTTTTAAAGGGCTGCTTTATTTTTTTTCCCCCCATCATTCCTGGCAAATGCACAAATATCTAAATGAAGTCACCTTACTTAAATAGAAACTAATAGAAGAGCTGGTTGAACAAATAGTTCAGGATCTGCTCACAAACATGCACTAAGCTGCTGGGTGAAATTCACCTTGGACAGAGACAAGAATTGCACCATTTTAGCTCAAAAGAAATTAACTATACACCTCGCGCTTTAGTCAAGCTAGTAGAGTGAACTGGGAAAGCAGAAGAGGGATTTTGAGACTGCTGGCCTGCTAACTCTAGCTATTTATAGCAAAAGAGAATAATCATAGAATAAGATGAAAATATTTCATTTTTATAGCTCCATATAAGATGAAGTTATCCTTAAGTGAATCAAATCCTCTGAACCAATAAACAATGGACTAATGTGTTTAAAAAAGAAAAAAAATATTAATGAAAACATGACTTTATTTGTCTCTTCTGGAAGCTTTCTGTGTCAGTTACAGTAGTAAACATGACTTCTGTGAATCACTAGAGATGAAAAACAGCCGTATACTTGGGCTTAAGTGGTTCATATGGGTTTATAACAGTTTTCTATCTTTTGAGCATTCAGGAAAATCCGGCCTACAGATTTTAAACTATGATTCTGGCTACAGAGGCACAGCACATTCTTTTCTGTTTTTAATAAGTCTCTCTCTTTGTGCAACAAATCCTTCTAAAAAACTGCACCAGCAGTGCTAACCAATGGGTAGCAGTTAAAAGCTGGGGGGAGAGGAATTGCTTTGGCTGGATGGAGACTAAGGGATTTGTACACCCAAATTTCTATTGTTTTTAATAGGAATTTGGCTTCAAAATTCTTAGCATTCATGTGTTCAGTCTCTAACAACTGGAGGTCTCTACCCATGCATTCCTATCTTCCTGGATCAAATCCTCTCCTGGCTGATGCACCAGCCAGGGGAAAGCAGATACATCGTTCTGCACATCCTTTCTTAAGATTCCTCCCTTGTCAGGTGCACTCTGTTGCTTTTCTGAACAAGAGCACCCACCATCTGCTGGCTAGATCTTATAGCTGAAAGGAGGAGGGCCCATATTCTACCAAGAGTGCAGAGGTTGCTTAACTATCTTAAGAAAATTTACTGTATTATAAGGTGGATTCGTTTTTCCCATTTTTTTCAGTGGCTTTTCAGAAGATTGAGAGACTTCATAAAAATACAGGGCACTTATGCGCGTTACCCCATTTTTTCCATACCTTCTGGCATACTGCCATTCTGATTCTCCCACAAAATAATGAAAGAAAACTTAAAAATAAATACTAATCATGAAAAATCTATGAATAACACCAGAAATTGATTACCTCAGTTCAGATGGAAAATCTGAATGAAAACCCAGAAACTTGTTTATAACAAGGTGGTGCTAATTTAATTTCTGATGACCTAAGTGATTATTGAGAACTTTAGAATTATTTACAGTAGGCTGTGTGTTACTTTAATGCATTCAGTTAATCTCTGGGTTGCGTGTAGTGAATGTAACTTGGTGAGGTGAGTGCAGGTGTTGATAAGTTAGCTGCAAGCAAAAGGGAGATTTCTGCAGTGATGTTTACATTTTCCCCATTCTTTCGAGTGACTTCAATTTATATGGAAGAGCACTAGCTACACAAGGACAGCATTAACTACTACATATGCTGAGGAAAAATTGCAAAGCAGTATATTCCTGAGGTGCAGTTAGATTAACATATGTTCAGTGTAAGTTAGTTAAGGAGGAGGATGTCAGAGGAATGAGTATCTTAGAAACCTTGATCAAGGCATCGAGACAACGGGACACATCATTTTGACATGAAGAATTTTTATAGATTGCATGGGACTGGCAGTACTCCAGTATTAGTTCCAGACTGAAATGAAATTCCACTCTATATCTTCCTTTGTGTTAGAAACCTGAGTACCAAGTGGTTATTGCACTGAACTATATTACGTGCACTATTTAAGCACACTGAGTACCGTACATGATTATAGCTCTATTTTTAAGCACACTTCTCTTTAACATGTTTTTACTTAGAGTGGCTCTGTAGGTTAATATTGGACTCAACCCATATACACAGTGCATGGGATTCTGGAGGGAAGCTGCATTATCTGCCAGTGCTGAGCATAATGAAGAGGGAAAGTGCTTTCCCACTGTATGAAAAGAGTGTATGATTGGTCATGATACTTTTGCTTTTCTGCCCATTGCAGCTGATGCTTTCATTCCAATAAGCACTCAGTGCAGAGAAGGTGATGGCTGAAGTTCTCCACCTGTTCCCATAGACATGTGGCTTTCTGGCAGCATAGCACAAGTCTCTGCAGTCAGTTGAACCTCAGGGGCTAGTGGGCTAGATGAATGGGAAGAATTATGTTTAAATGCCTCTTTAGTGCTTAAGGATGTCTCTAGGTGTCACTGGTATTCCTCTGCCTTCCCACCTACCTTCTCTCCTCCTATGCTTAGTACTTTCTGGGCCAACTTCTACTAGTCAAATTGCCACGGGACTCACTGCTCTGTTTTTGAGTTTGCGCTGTCTGCCTGAGTCCTGACCACATCAAGCTCTTGGTCTGTGGGCCAGAGCTTAAAACAGAGAAAAGTGTTCTCATCCCCTTTCCTGTTCCACTTGTGGTTATAGCAAAAAGTGTGTGCAGAGTATATCTGATATTATGTACGGTTTTATGAAGAAAAAAGTCTGTTTTCTGATATTGAATCAACCATCCATTAAGTGTCTTACCTTTCTGACAAAAGATCTGTGCTCAGATTTTTTGCCTGTTTTGGCAGAAGAAAAAATATTTTACCCAGGAGAATGCTGAAACTCTAGCTGGGGTTTTTTGTTCTTGGCACCCTCCTACAAATGATCCTGCTTTATTTTCCTTTTTCTGTGTTCAGAGGGTAAGAACAAGAATGATTTCTAGTAAACATTTTTTAGGGCACTTAACGCAGATAAAGGAGAGCTAGGTTACTATAAGCTGAGACTGACAGGTTTCTGGAAATTGGAATACATGTATTTTTTTTTAAAGGAAGGAAATAAGATTGTTCTGTGCATGGGAGGTAGGCAAGATGATGGTAAACCAACTGTGGCAGCTTGGTGGCCTGACGTTCTGCTGAAGGATGTGGGTTAATATCTCTTGGTGAAGGTAGGGCATGGGACCAAAGTGGAGACAGATGAATGTCCTGACACTTGAGTGACAGAGTACAGTCTCTAAACCTACTTAGAAATGTCTTTGCATGTGTGATCTTATACTGCACTTGTTTCTGTGTTTCCTACTGGCTAGCGTAAGCAGCTCCCTTAGTGTAGGGCAAATAACCCCCAGAAATAGCACCCAGAAGAAATAGTGCCAAAGCTGATATATTTTTGACAGGCTTAGGTAGATGGTATACAGATAGTTAATAAGAAAATTAATAAGAAAAGAGTGGCTCACCTTTGAAGATGGTCGAGGCTCACCGAAAACTCCACTAGGGAGGGATCTCCAACCAGAGATCCTTCCCTGGTGGTGGTCAGCCCTTAAATGGGGTCTTGGGAGAGGTGGAGTCAAACTCCACCCCTTCCAATCACACTCACTTGTGCCCCTGCGGCTGACCCAGTGCTCGCCTCAGGTGATCAATCAGTGGTTCAGGCCGTGATTCAACAGTTCCCATACACTTAGTCTGCTGCTGTCTGCACATCTCATTTCAGTGAGCCTGAGGCCTTTGATTGATTTATATGTTGCTGCCAGCTTGAGACGGCTAATGTGGTTATCACCTCTAGCTGTTTACCCCACCCTTTAAGTGCTAAATAACTCCAGTGGTTCTCCAGCTGGTTTAATAACAGCTCAAATATCAGTGCAGGGAGGGTGAGGGGAAGCTTGGGCACAGTAACCTCATCAGCTGTCTGAAGCTGAACCATCTCTTCTTGTCCATCAGAAATGGTCTACTCTCACATTGCAGAGGTCCCTAGCTTCAGGCTAGGTACAAGGCAAAGCTTCCAAGTGACCAGGTACTTTTTCACATCTAGCTTAGATGCAAAATAATTGTATTTTATGATGCTGAATGTAGCCCTTCTTGTACTGTTTTAACTTCTGAATTAAATGCCTAAACTCCATGTCATTCAGGTGCTGAACTGGGAAGCACTATTCAGATCGAGGAAGCCAGTTCTGGAAGTGAGCACTTCAGAAATGTAACTTGGAAATGAAGTCTGAGGTTGCGATTCTGCTAGCTAAATAGGGTTCCATATCTGAACAAGATTTTTAGACTCACTTTATAACTGTTACAGGTGAAATGGTCACTCTCTTGTAGAATAGTGTCTCCTCTGGAAGCAGATGTCTAAACAGACCAGAAAAATTGTTCCCTGAAATGACCTATTTCTCTACATCATGTTTGGAATCAAGAGGGCTGCCTCAGCTGCAGACATTGTTTGCCAGATCCCAAAGTGAAATGAGATGAATCTTTCCTGTGCAAAATAGGCAGAAGCCTATCTGGAGTTTTAGTGGGTTGATATTTGGTTTTAGGTCCTTATATCCAGGCAAGGCTCCTTTGTGTGTCCTTCACACCTTGCACTTTTGAGAAAGGTATAATGTTTCTGAGAGCTGCCAGTATTTCTAGTAGCACGTGTACCTTGGTGTCCTCAGTGGTGGTGGAGATGGAGGTGGGCAGCCTCCCTGCCCTGAAGTAGTATGAGATCTGCCCTGGGTGTTTGTATCTGCTGAACCTTGGACACCACCTTTGGTTGGATCCATTCAGCAGGGCACTGGGACATGGTCACTAAATAAGGTTAAGAGCCTTGCCCTCTAGCTCTCCCTTTTGCCTCTATGTTTTAAGTACCACGTAATGCAAAGTGTACTCTAGTTTCCCAATTGGACGTCCTGAGATACCCTTTTGTGCACCATATTTACAGCTGCCTCATGCTCCTATAGAAAAGGAGTTCCTTTTAGGCACCCAAACACAAGTTAGATTTCTCTAAGAGCTCATCTATTCCCTTGTGTTTTTTGTGTGAAGTGTGTCCAGAGCCAGTTGGCTTATGGCTCTCTGTTTAGCAGTGTGATTTAGTGGGAGAAGAGAAACTTCTGTGTAGAGATGTCAGCAATACCAATTGCTCTAAGTTTCCTGGAAATATCTAGCTGGTATAAACTGAAAAAAAATAAAAAATAAAAAAAACTCTACTGTGAAGAGATATTGTAAATTAGAGTATTTATATAGCTGCAGTGAAACTCATGTTTCCTCTTTCTGTCCAGATTAGAATCACAGAGGTAGGTGCATATGATTCTTTCCTTGAATTTTTCGTCCAGTTATTTTCCATTTCTTTTTCTTTCTTGTTTACAGCCCTTGTGATTATGTAACAGCTCTCAAGAGGAAGCTGCTAACAAGCCCATCTGATACTTTGTGCCAGCTGTTTTAGTGGAGGCGTGTTGGATTAGACTGAAATCCACCTTCTTTGACAAGGTATATTATATGAGTAACACCGTAAAATATATTTCAAACGGAATGATACTCTACTTAACCTCTTGGTACTCTTTTCATTAATTTCTTCTTGGATCAATTATTATGTTTTGTCTGTCACAAAACTGAGCTGAAAACTCCTCTGGGCATGGAATGTGTCATTCATTTAAACAACATCAAGGCACACTGTTCATGTTTAATTATTTCTTTAATGCAAGTGCTAAACTGTTTTCAGTCACATCTAACAAACATGTTTTCTGGGAATGGTTGCTGCCTGACCTCAAGTTGGGGGCAAGTTAGGCTAAGCCTTGAAATGCTGCATCAAGCTGTCATTCCAAATAGAAGTGAGCTCCATCACCCTCACATGAACTACGTACTATTGTATGGATGGTCTGGTGGAAGCAGAATATATAAACTGCCCACCAGAATGGATGTTGCAGTATGCTGATTTATGATGAGTAAATTCTAAAGTAATCATATTGATGATGCTTAGAAACATCTGTTGATGATGTTGCAGTAGCTAAGCTAGCAAAGTTGTGCAGTAGATGAAAGCCACCTGTCAGTGAAATCTTTTTAAAAACATATATAAATATTTCTGTTGTTGTTGTTGCATCAGTTCTTTTTCAGCATATCCATTATGGCATGACACATTTATTTGCAAATGGTTGGAATATTTATAGGCACAGTTCCAGCAGAATGAGAACATGTGACCAAAGGTATTGCTCAAAAAGTCAGTTTGATGCAAAATGTAGAAATGAATGCTAAGGTCACTTTAGTTACTTTAAAAACCAAAGTAGAAATGTTTTTCAGGATCAGGTGCAAGAAGAAAACAAGGTCTGAGTTGTAAGCGTGTGAGAGATGTGGCTAAAAGAATTAGGACAGAAAGCACCATGATATCTTACAGAGGTTGGATTTACGGTGTTTTGATAAATTGCATTGTGAACAATGAATTATGATACATCCACAATCATTTCATAAGGCTAATCTGTTCCAATTTTAAACTAACTCAGAGTGTACTTTAACTTGACTTGGCATAGCATTCACCTTGTTCACATCTTAACAACTAACACAACGATGACAACACATACAAAGATGCAGACCTGACTTAAAACTTCCCACAAACAGGATTTTAAGTTTTAAGAATTTCCTTCATATCTAAGAAAGATCAGTTGAGAAAATTCATTACATCTGCTGGAAGATTTGCTTTGACATTTGAGACCAAATTTTGCTGGATTTCCTTTTTTCTCTTCTTCCCTTCCCGTTTTTCCATTTTCTTCACTGGGTCTTTCTGAAATCATAGCTGATACTCATTGCTAGCTTTTCTTGCTGATGACCTTATGAGCAGACAACAAGACCTGAATAAAGTTTGATAACTACAAAATGTAGCATATAAATGCTAGAAGTGTCTACTTGTGTTACTGACAACCAATAAGGTACAACACACTCTACCAAGATCTTTTGAAAGAGGACTTATAAGAGTAAGTGACTGTGAAGCTAGTTGCCTTTTGCTGCCCTTAATGTAGAACCATTAAGAGTTTTAAAACTTCAGCTTAACTTTTGAGTTCGTAGAAAGCTTTCTTTGTAAATTTCCTGGCCCAGAGTACTCTTGCTTTATGCTCTTGCCACAGTACTCTGTTGGTTTGTCCTGGTTCGAAGGAATAAATCCTGTTTTAAATTTCCTTGGTTTCTTATAACAAAGGGCTCTGGAGGAAAGAAAATCTTTTAATCCTCCCAGCAATAACCTGACACGACCTTCTAAACACGCTATTAGCTCAAAAATATTAGCAATATTTTGTAGCTGTCTTAATACTTTGTAGCTTACAATAGAGATTGACCAGATATTGAGAAGAATAATTTTACTTGGATCTGAGGAAATCAGTATCTACAGCACAACTACATGTTTAAAGAGGGCTAAATGTTAAAAAGTATTTAAAAAGCTTCACAGTGGAGTATTGTTCAGTAGTGGTGACAGGGCACAGCCAGTTTTCTGCACGCTCTTTCTAGGCTTGTGATTTCCTCACTGTCTTAGCACAAATTACTTGCTTTCTCTGTGCTCTTTAGTTACTCCAATCTGTTTTGTCCTTCCTTCATAAGAGCTAAGCTTTGAGAAGATGGTCAGAGTTATTTTAGTATTCTCAATATGAGATATTTCTTAGAAAATTTGCAGGAAGAACAAATTTTCTGCAAATCTGGTCTCTCTATTATATCAGTAGGCTGCCAACTATTGCACATAGCTTAAATATCAAATAGGTATTTTTAAAAAATTAATGCTGTTGTATAAATGTAAGTACATTACCCAAACTCATGTGGAAAGAACCTGATGTTACTAAAGTGTCACAAAGTATTTAGACTTACAAGGGAGAGAGAGATATTATTACATGGGATTTACGATAGAAAAATTCAGGTAAAAGTCAGTAAGAGAAGGTAAAAGAAAAACAATTTGATTGCTTGGGTTAAGGTAGCTAAATTCAGAGATAAAATAGGGTTTTAAAGCTAGAAGTTGCTTTGATAATTTTAAGCACCTCAGTTGTGGTATGCAGCAGCAACAGTTGTGCATTCCCTCATAAAATTACTTGATAAATCCTACAGCTGTTAGTTAATTGTTCTGTTTTTAAATTTAAGTATCTGATCTAAACCTAGAGATGTCACTGAGAGCCTTTCAGTTGCAATAAGCACAAACTACGAAATTACAGCTAGACCTACAGAAAGACATGGAGAATATGATCACAAGTTGGGATTTACCTAGACACACACTGCTGTGTGCTGCTATCTTGTTCTGACTCTGGAGAGAAGAGTGCTTTAAAAGTGTAGTTCGTACTTCAGATTCAAGTTTAATCTAGATCAGTAGTCACAGTCAGAACCAAGAGCTTGGTGCCTGTTTCTTCTCCCAGATGTGAGAACATTTTGGAGTAAGAGAGTATAATATGGAGAGGCATGAGAAGGAAAAAGATGGCAGGAGCAGCCAGACATGAACTGCCTGTGTCTTTGGTGGCTGATTCTTGGATCCCAGGCTCTTCCTACAGCAGAATAGAGCTGCTTGCAATGTGGAAGCTAGAGCAGCAGTTCTGCTGGCTGTGCCATGGACTTTCACACAGTCATGTTGGCCAAGGGGTAACATCCCTGTTTGCTGCAGGGATTGACTGTAGTCTGGTTGCTAGCTTAGAATGGTCGCTGCTCCTTCAGCCTTGGCACAAGTTTCTGTCATGGGCACAATGCTCCAAAGACACGGGGGCACTCATCTGTGAGCAAGCTGCTGATGTGCAGGTTGGTCTCTAAACTTCACTTGTCTGGGAGCTGGGACAGCTGTGTCATCTACTGAACTTTTAGATTTTTTTTCACTGAAATATGGAGACCTACTTGGGTACCTGGTTGGTGGTGAGCGTACTTCTCCTGCTCCTGTACAGGTTTGGAATACCCTCTCTATGCTGTGTTTTAACCAACGTGTTAGAGATTATTTAGATAGAAGTGTGGTAGGGAGGCACCTCTGTCCTGCTGATGTTATGAACTTTGCAAGATGGACCTTTGTCCTTTCTCCTGATTATTCCCCCTTAGCTGTAGTAGCTGCCCAATTCACAGGCCTCACAGGTTGCTTCCACAGGGAGGAGATTGTGGTAACTGTCAGATATGTCACTGATACAGTCCTATTTAATTAAAATAATATTCCACTAGTTTAAATTTCTCTGAACGCCCTCAAGTGTTTCTTTGTTCAGTTCCAAGTCCTCCAGCAGCCAGCACTGTGCCCAAAAAGCTTTCTGCTTTTCTTTGAGGGCCATGCTGCTGTCTTCACTAGCCTCTGTGGACCCATCTCTGGACTGTCTCCTTGCTCTCCTGCATGTTTTTTCTACTTCTGACATGAAGTAGTTATTCTAAAAAGCAGTCTAACTCCCACTTCTGCATTTGACTCTGGGGGAGATCCTTCAGGCTGCATGGCCCAGCTCCTCCTCCAGCTTTGTCATGCTGATTTGCAATTTAGCCCGTAGCTCCTATTGTTGCGTTTATTGCTAAACAAAGGGAGTATTTTTTTTTGCTCCCTCACTGCTGAGGCTGAGTAGTAGATAGCTGTCCTGTCCACTATCTTCCATAAGCTTTGTGGCTACCCACAGAACAGAGGTCTTGCTTGCTGAACACTGCCTCATCTTCAGTAAGGCAATATGCAAGGAGCTTGATGGCCTGGCAGCTCCAGTAATCTTCCCTAGGCTGCATGTGTCTTATATTCCTCATGGCTTCTAATGGGCTGCTTGTTCCTCACTGATTTAATGGTTGACTTCTGATGTTTTTGGATGAGTCAGATGTCTGTAATAGTGACACTACATCTATGTATGTGGTAAATGTGAGAGAAAACAGATGTCTATAAAAATCACTGAGTCTGATTTGCAACAATGGACAGTATTTTGATTAATTATAGCTGTATAGCTAATGTGTACTATCTCTCCAGCATGGAGTGGAAATTACTTCTTTCACACCTATATGACTTTTACCTCCTATTTGTATCTTCTTTTAAACTCAGCTCAGAGTACTGTAGAGTTAAGTTTAGGTCTGTTTGTTTTAGGAGTAATTGTACAATTGCTAACAGTGTTTTAAAACAGCCTAACAACCTTAAATTTCAACAATGAAATTTTCTGGCAATATCTGAACTTTGCTCATATGTAAAAGGAAACAAACAGTAGCTGCTGAGTAAGTGTCATATAGCAGTAATTCCCCAATAGATTTTTTTCCAATGCAATGTGAATTTATTTGGTCCTGTTTTTATAAGTTGTCTCAGACCAAAGCCAAATCATTTGCTGAATAGTAGATGAAAGACAGAATCCTAATCCAGGCTTAGTCTGACACTGTGAAGCAAAGAGTTTCAAAGTTCCCAAGATCAGAAGGCAAGGAATTTCGCAAATAAGTATCAGCCAAGTCTTATTCCTGTAAGACCTGAGGTTGAATAATGAAAGAGCAGTGGCAGAAAGTAGTAGCTGAACAAAGAAAAATGAAAGGTCTAACCCTATGAACTAGCTATAAGGTCATGAACAGGATCTTACAAAATCAACAGAAATTCATTACTGGAAGAAGCCAGATATAGTCTTCAGCACAGTGTGATGAGTCAGAACTGATCAAATCATGTGTACGTGCAAAATTCAGAATAACTGCAGTCTGCTAGTGAATTAACAGGCAGTGTAGGGAGAATTTCCCTAATGAAGCTTGTAATTTCCTGGAGATACTTCTCTGGATTGCTAGCCGTGGTCTGGACAAATCATGAGACATAAGAATCACTTTATTTCACAAGTCTCTGTGTGTCCTGTAACAGGATTCTGGGAGGTGGACTGCAATGCTGATGGTCTTTTATCGACTCACCTACTTTGATGTTGAAGTTTCAGGAACTGTTGTGCTCTGTAGAACCCTTTTTAAGCCCACATGCTGTGGCTTAAATAAAGAGCATAGAATGCTCTAAATGCAGTAACAAAGATCTGTTTTTTTTTTTTTTTTCATAAGTATGTAAGACATAAGTCCAGTAAATGGGCACTGAGCATAAGTATTACATATCTTTCATTTTTTGTACTTGATTTTGGAAGATGGTATTTCTCAGAATAATGTGAGAAGACATGGAACATTGATTTATTCCTGCTGTAAGATAATTCTGCAAATGACTTCAAAGTGCAGTAATTTAGAAATCTCGAGGTTCTTTCTATATCAGGATTTGTGCATTCAGCAAGCTTTTAGTACAAATATATGAATCTTCGGTAATTACTTTAATTTGTGAATAGAACTTTAACTGAGCTGAATACATGAATGTACCTTACAGTGTTCAGGCTTTGTGAGACATTTCTGCTAAATCGGCTTATGAATTTCCTTTTGATGAGCTTAATTGTTGACAGATTTTTCAAAAGCCAGCAACAGCTTTCTTTGCTAGCTAGTATTCACATGAACTGGATAGTCTTGTGAAGTCCTTTATTCAATTTGCATAATATTTTGCTTCTGCTGTAAGATGAAGCGAAATCCTTTGTAGTGAAACCAACAATGTTAGACATATTAAAGGCATCAATCCTAATCAAATAAAAGAAAATAGAAAATTCACCCTCCCAGCTTGTTCTTCAAGATTTTAGGATATGTAGAGCTAGAAAAAAAATGTTTCTTTTCTTTTCAAAGAACTATTCTGAAAAGTGTCCTAAATAATGTGTTATCTCCTATTCAGTGAAGATTTTTTACTGGTTACTTAAGCACATCTGTAACTGTGCTTTTTATCTGGGATCCCTCAAGTCAGAACACATTGCAAATGCTAATATAGTCATTAAATCTAGTAAGCTTTTTTGTCCTTTTGCATGAAAGAGACAAATTTTACATTTTATATATACAAAAGTTTTTATTGCTGGTGATAATGTTTTAGAATTTCTACCTTTGAATACTACTTCCAGGGAGTATAGGTTGGAAGACAATTAAATTTAAACTAAACAGTAGGATCCCTGGCCATAATAATGGTTGTGGATATCTGAGGGTAGTGAAGCATGCAGAAGCCTTGAAAATAACTGACCCTCTTTTCTTCCAAACATTTCTGAAGAATTCTTGCTCGTTAATAATGCCTTAAAAGTAATAAAGTCTGGGATCTGTGTATTCCAGCCAAATGAGGCCACATCCCACAGTCCTTGCTTTGTGTTTACTGGAGTAAATTTCCCATTTGCTTGTGATAGGATGGGGTCTGAGAACTGAGTAAGGATGGCAGGGTGGGAATTGGTTTGTCACCTCTGACAGTGGGTTGCAAACTGCTGGAACCACAAATGAGCTCAGTGTTTAGCAAGATGGTGGATGCCAGCATGAAGCTTGGAAGTGCCAATTTTAATTAAAACCTGCGTTTTCAAATCAAGTTCTTAGTCAACAATGGGTGGGAAATTCTTCCCACCATATAAATTTTCTGAACGCTGTATTAACTGGCAAGATGGGGGCAGCTTCTCTGTCCACAAAAGTACTGCTACCTCCCCCAGTCAGAAGAAAAAGACTACATTGTTTGTGGAAACACTCCTTGGTCATGTCCTGCATTTCGGCCAGAACAGACAGATTTTATTTTGTCCTCCTCACCCCCCTTCCTTCATTGTTAACAATGGAGCAAACACATGAGATTAACATGGCTCTTGACATGGCTCAGTTGTTTGCCATTTGGAAACTACTGATTCCTCAGTTTCACAATTGTAAAAAAAAAAAAAATAATAATAATAATAATATCTATATAAAACAAAGATTCAGTCATTTTCTGTTTATTCCAGAGATAGGGAGAACAGAGTAGTATGGGAGAGAAGGGGGAAGCCAACAACAAAAAACAAATTAGTTTAAGAACCAGCGTGTTCCCCTTACTTTAAGGAACACAGTAAACATTTCAAACGTGCATGCCAGCTCATTATCTAACTCAGTCTTCACTGACTTCATGAAAAACAGCAGTAGTTAAGCAATGTTTGCCAAAAGCAAATTTGGGTACATGCATTGCTAAAAAAAATGTGGCATCCGCTCTGTACAGGTTCCTTAATCTGCCTCACATACATTTTTCATTATCCTTTCTTTCTGACGTTTAGCCTTTTCATGATTGCTGTTTTAGTCTGTTTTGAGCACTGTTTATCCAAAGCTCTGGTGTATGAACTATGACCTGAATTGTTGGCCAGAAATGAACCTCTCCAAGTGTTTAAAGGTGTAGATATGGCTTCAGTAATATAATCTGCATGGTAATATCTGTTTGAAAATACTTATTTTACAAAGTTTGTTGTTTTAAAAAAATCTGTTTAGGAATTCCTTCATTACCTAAATTTTAAGATTTAGTTTGTCATTAACTTTACTTATTTTTTTAATGAGTGTTGTTTTGGATACTGCCTTTTTCACTCAGTTCAATGTATACTTGCAATTTACACTTACAGTCAAACACTTTGCTATAATAATTTTAATAACACATATATTAAAATATCATTATTTATTGAGATAACAATGGATACAGTGGATTCCATGAATTCTTTCATATTGATAAGTTACTAATTTGTGGAGAAACATATCTTCTATGCCCATAACATATTAACTCATAAGTATTTTGAATTCTATTGAACTTTGTTTCCTTTGGGAATGACTCTTAATTTAAGAGAAGTTCAAGCATCTGTTGAACGATTATTTTGTTAAATAGTTTAAAGAATATTTATTTTGAAACCATGCAGGCTTTTTCCCGTTGCTGTTACATTTTCTGGTATATACATTAGTGTCCTATTGGCATTCATTTCTGTCATCTTAAATCTTTCCCTTCAAAATTAACATGACAGTGTGTATTTTGCTTTGGCACCTATATAATCTTCTGCCATATGCTTAAAATGAAAAGTTGAGCATTTCTGACAATCAGTTACTCTACTGCACATGCATCTTGCTCTTATTCTTTATGAGTAATGGGTTTTGAAACAATTTTTTAACTTTTTTTTAATGTACAGTTTCTGATGTTTTTTTTTTTCCTGAAAAAACAACACACACTGATTCAGAAATTCAATAAAGTAGGGCATTTTTTTTAGTAGAAAACAATGCCACGTTCTTAAGGTTTTCGAAATATTTATCTCATTTTCCTTTTGGGAAAAATAAAACAGCTGGTGAAATTAGGATTTCAAAATGGAAAAAAAAAGAGCTTAAATAAACATCCATTTCACATTTTATCAAGAGCTGAAAAATGCTGTTGAAATTTAAATATTCTTATTTTCCATAATTCTCGACTTCTTCAAATATTCTCTTTGTTATTGTTGAAATTTGCAATCCTCATGAAGACCAAGTGACAGAATGTAGATTTCTCTTTCTCTCTCTGTTTCTCTGTCTTTTCTCTGCCTTTATTTTTCATTTCTTTTCCTTTTTCCTTTTGGGGTAGTTATGTGTAAAATAGAGAGTATCAATATATTCCAATATTGATTTCTGGTCTTTGTTTGTTAAGCTTCGCTTCCACGGCATGGTTACTTCAGTTGACACAGTAAATCTGGAAAATACATTTACATGGAGAACTGAAGTATTACACTTGGACTGCAGTTTTTAACAGTATTTCTGGACATTGGCGTTGCCAGTAGAAAGAAACTTGAACTTAGGCTATTAGTGTTGGTCAGGGAAATGTCAGAGGAAGAGCATAAGTACAGCAACCTGCGGTTGGATCAAAGATACCAAGACTTTGTATCTGATAGCAGCCAGCACAATATACTTATGGACAAGTGTAGGAAGCAGGGCAAGTATAGAATTATTCTTTCTGCTTGTATACTTTTCCAACTTCTGACAGTAAGTAGTTTTGGGACTCCCTGTGCTGAAGTTGCATCTTAACCATTGTTTTTATGAACCACTGAGTGCGGAAGCAACAATAGGAACAATGGATCACTGTTCAGCATCAGTGGCGACTGCGCTTAGAAATAAGTAACAGTGCCACTTCAAAACGCTTGACTTGGACAACAGAAAGAGAAGAGCCAGGAAATTATAGCAGCACTAAAGCCACACCCATGGCCAGAGGCAACATCTCACAGCTCCTCCAAATTGTGAACTTCTCGGGAGCTGAGAATCCCTACTATGCAGGGAGGTAGGAGCTAAACTCACCATTATATAAGGCAGCAACTTCTACCTCTGTGGGATGTTAATGGGATGTGGTGTTTTGTTCTTCAATGTCAGGATTCCTCACTTTGTGTTCTGAGATTTTTGTTTAGTGAAAGTTGGGTGACCCTACCCCATACTAGTACAAGATGCTACCAGTCAGCTGATCTCTGGTAGTTAAGAGAGACTTACACTTTCTCTTAGAGTCACTGTCTAGTTCCCATTCAAGTATCTGTCCCATGTAGAAAGTCAGTCTCATGTTATTTCCTCTGACAGACTTCTTTAGGGGCTGTCAGCCTAGATCTCCAGTAAACCAGTCTGCAATATTCTTCATGCACCATGCTTGTCCTCATATGCAATCAGCTGCATATTTCTTTATACAGCAAATCATTTGGAAAGTGACAGAACCTGAAGAAAAAGGGTTTTTAAAATCTGGCTCTGAGTTTTCTCCTGGACTGATCTATTCAGTATCCATGGACAATTGGGCTGTTGTGGGAGTGGTCTACAAGTCCCACTGTTAGCAAGTAATCTGCACGATTCAGCAACTCCTGCTAAGTTCCTGTGAGTATTTTGTATGCTGTACTTCTGGACACCCTGCAAAGTGAAAACATGCTGAGACACAAAATAGAAGATCGTGTCTGTTGTGAACACAGCACAGGAGGGCAGTTGTGGAGGATAGAAGCTGAGCTGTAATCATGCTGCAGGTAGCTCCTGTTCTGTTTTGGTGACAGCGTGTGTATGTTTGAAGTTACCTACAGAGGAATATGCCAACTCAGGTTTCTGAACAGTTCCTTGCTGCCCCATTCACTTCAATATACTCTGAGTATAACTCGGTTACCTGAGTATAGTTGTCTGCTTCTTTAGCCCTTCCTTCTTTTACTTCATTTTGCTTTGGCAAAAATTTCACTGAATCCAACTGCAGTTATGCTTAGGTGAAGATTGTTAAGTCATCAGAAAATTTCAGAAGCTGAGACCAGGTAAGGATGAAAATTTTAACAGTGCCCACAGTGATCACATTTGAAATTAGATGTCGTCTTTGTATGGTCTCCTCTTATCCTGGTATCAGTGATATTGTGAACTACAGACCTCGTTTCCTTTTGCAGTTCCATTATTTTTACTGCATTCTTTGTCTTCTGAAAAAAGCAAATAAAGCCAAGATTTTGCTTTTTTTTTTTTTTTTTTTTTAAGATAAGCTGGAAAACTTTTAAAAACTGTTTACTTTTGCAGTGTTCAGGGCTGTGGCTACATGATTAAACTCTCATGCTGATCTTTAATGATTCAGAGGTCAGTGTTTTTGAAGGAGCAGGAAGGTTTGCACTGGTGCAAAGCAGTGTGTCTGCTGCTCGCTTTGCTTAAGAGAGCTGCAGGACTGAAAGAACGTTTATGCAAGTCAGTAAGTCAGACTCAGGGCAGTGGAGGAATGCAGACTGTAAATTACACTGTAACACACAGATACACAGACATCTGAAGAGGAATTTTCTCTTTTGTTTGTTGTTGAAATATGGATAAAACTCCTTCTTATGAAGACAGAGCTAAACCACACCCTTCAAATGTGAAGGGCTGTGGCATTAACCATTGTGCTATCTCCAGAGAGTTTGGTCAAATGAGGACAAGCTTGCAACAGGTGCAGTTTCCTTTTAGGAAATTGGTGGTGTTTCTGCATTCTGTAATGTGTCGGTTTTAGTCTCTAGAAAATACAGCTTGTATTTTGTTATAACCAGATTCCATGTGTCTGGAACAAAGAGTAATATATCTGAACAATTTATTACATTTAGCTGCAATCTTGTTCAGATCCTCTGGTTGCTTTCAATTTGAACAGTGCAACAAATGTGCTCCCAGTCTCCACTTGTATCACTTGTATCATTCAACAAAGGTCATAGTGACCCAGAGGAATGAGTTGTGGTGGACCTTGGAAATGGAGTTTCACAGTGATTATGGTGGGCCTGAAGCCAGGGCCAGCTCTCTAGCATGCCTTCTGTTTGCACTCAGTTTTTCTGGGCTGGATTCAATCATGCAGCCACATCTATGGATGAGGCAGAAGTCTGTGATAATTAGTACATCTCTCTTCTCTGATGAGTTTTTCAAAAGAATACTTCAAATTGCTTACTTTCACTGTAGTTGGACTGTTGAATTAATAACAAAAATGTAGCCACTGTTGAAAAGAACCATCTTCCAATGAATGTCCAAATGTTTTATTCTGTGCATGGTAAACACTATCTTGTCAAATCTTCTTTTGATAAATATTTTCTTAATGGGGGTTCACCTGCTCATGTCAATATATTCTACACCATGTTGCAAATTTCTTTTTTCGTTTAGTATTTTGTCTGTTTTAGATTTTTGGTTAATGGTGCCTCATTGGACTAACACAAAGAGCTTTTGGAAGTGTCATAAATGCTGATGTATGCTGTTCACTTAATGATTTTACAGTATTCCTCTTTAATGTAGTGATTACTTTTTTAATAAATAGAATATTTCAAAATCTATAAAATCTTCTAAGGTATGAATCAGTAGAAATGCATTTAGTGTTCTGATAGTAACTTATTTCATAGTTCAGATGTGCCAACGTTATCTGATTTCTGAAAGTTTTCAGATATTGATCCTTACTCAGTAATAACATTGAATTCACAGACTTCTGTAGTATGCTTTATACAGTCCTTTGCAACAGTACGGAGTCTATTCCATGAGGCAGCCATGTGTGTATAGCCAGAATTATAGGTGATAGTGTTTCCAGGTACAAAATAGGCAAGGTGATTTTCTCAAAAATTCTTGGAGCTTTGGGGTATCATCCAGTTTAAAGAGTGCTTATATATATATATATTTTAAAGATATTATCCAGATCTGATATAGTTTTTTCAAATGCAGAGATTCTCCTAGTTCCATTATAAACCTTGGTTAATAATAAATAAACCAGAGTTTATCAAGTTGTTTGTGCTCAGATCTTATTATCTTATGAACTACTATTCTGTTCTATTGATTAGCAATTATCTGGGTAAGAAATCTTCAGTGCCTGAGAAAGATGTGTTCAAGTGTGTGGCATACATTAGTTTTGCTGTGTCCACTGAAAAACAATCATATATTTGACAAATAACCTATGTTCTGCCTTTTCTTCAGTTGTAGTCAGCACATTTCATCTTTTATTTCTCTTATTTTGTGCAGTGAAGGCCTGGGAAAGGAGCTGACAATCTGATATACTTACCTCACTCACTTTCTCCCCATATGTCCATCTGGTGCACATATTCTGTGTGCCTCTTTCCTTTTGTATTTGCAAATGCATATATAGAATATTGATTTTTTTTTCTATGAGTTCTCCAGTGCTGTTTTGGGTTCCTCACCCAAATTATGATTAGAACAGATTTCTTATTTTCTTTGTGAACTTCCTAGTGTGCTGAGAGTCCATAGTCAACAGCATGTTAGTATCTTATGACTTAGATTATTGTATCCCCAATACATCTGGCCCTTCCCAGATGTAGGGACAAGTTCCATCTATGCTGTATTTAGAGCAGGTGATCAGACTAAAGGAAAGTGTATTCACTGACCTAAATCTTGGCATTCCTATTGTTACTTTGTTCCAGTGAAAAAGGAATACTTCCGCACCTTTAGTGTTATTATCAGCCATTTGTTCCAGATTTATGCATTATATTAAACTGGAAAATAAAGCCATTCCAGTTTGGATTTGAAGTGGAACCCAAACACAAGAGTCTGAATCAGTTGCAGGAAATAATACCTGAAGCTTTACATTCATGCAATCTTGAAAGACAAATTTTCAAAAGTTAGAAAAAAAAAAGTTATCTGATCCATGTCTAAAAATATCTAAGGAGTGGGAGACAAAGGGACGAGACTGGACACTTTTCAGCAGTGTGTGGCAATAGGACACAGGGAAATGGCCACAAACTGAAGCACAGGAAGTTCTGCATAAATGTGTATGGGAACTTCTTCACAGTGCAGTGAAGGAGCACTGGCACAGGCTGCACAGAGAGGTGGTGGAGTCTCCTTATTGTATGTTATTGTATGTTAAATGGCACAGAAAAATCCTTTAAAAAGCAATAAATTACATTAAAACTTTTGTTCATAAAAGCCACAAGACATATGTATCAAATTGTATTAAAATACTTTTCCAAAACACTTCCCTTTCCTACCTCCCTTCCTCTGTTGCTTTTTGTATTTGACTACAAATAAAATGTTGTCTCTAATCAAAGTAAGAAGATGTATTCATAGCTTCAGTATGCAATGAATAATGAACAGTTCATTTCCTGTGGTTCTGTCAAAATATGATTAGCTTGTAGTAAATATATGACAAATGTTAAAAGAATAAGTATATTAGAAGTATACTGTGCCCTTTATTTACCAGAATCACACAGAGTAAAAGTTTAATCACCATGTCAAGGCTATCTTCCGAACAACACATCAAGCAAATTTAAGTGAATTGGAGTGCAAAGTACAAATGTGTTTACAACTAGCATTTTCATAAGATAATTCACATTTCACTATGTACTTTTGCAATGGCACTAAGCAAATTGATTGATGTAGAGATGCTGAGTAGAAAAAGGAGGAGGAATCATGTTGTAATACCTCCCTGCTTGACTCGTAGCTCCTTTGCCACACATTGCTAAGCCTTCTATCCAAAGACAACTGATTTATGCCCATTTATTTAGTCTCATCACCCTTATTTCAAGTAGGGTGTAAAATGCAAACTGTTAGGATTCCACTTATGTATGAGTGATCTGACTAGTGGCTTGGCCATTATGGTTGTGGTAGCCAAGCTGGCAGACTCACAGAAAATTGAAGTTGCTTCTGGTGAGCTAGCAAAGTTGCTCTGCAGTGAAGGGACTTTAACAAGACAAAACCTGTCCCTGTTAAGGTCATGGATAGTTTCGCTGTTGAGTTTCTCTTATAGCTTCAGAATTGGCAAGAATTGTTTCATTTTCTCCTAAGATCTGTTTCCTGAGAGCTTTTTGTACAAATGGGTCTCTTCTCCAGCGTCTTGCTGGACCTTGCTATGCAAGGGTTTGTATGGGTGCCCAGAGCAGCTCATTGGAAATTCCATATCTATACCACAGAAACACATTATTTCTGAGAATACAAATAAAATGATGCATAGTGATATCTGGCATATCTTAAAATTCTTCTTTTAACAATTTATTTGTAAATACATCAGTTCATTTGATTAAGTGATACATGCCACAACATCAATTAAAAAGTAATACATTTTATTATGGGATTATGTGATTTGGTTTAATGAAACACTTTAGAATCTCATAGGACTATATAAATGTATCTTTTCTTAGTTGTTGGTATTATATTAAATGCCAGATCAATAATAAATGTTGATTTATAAAGGAAATATGTCTTTTAAAACATTAAAGCTTTGCTTCTGATTGTTAAACTAGTATTAAAAGAAGGTGGAAACATATTTGTAGTTAATTCCCAAACGGCTCAGTGTCTGAAGAGATGTCACTCTGAACTTTCTTTTTTAGGTAAGTGGCCTCTGTCAGATGTGATTGTCATTCACATAGGTTTGTCATGCAAGTATCTGGGGCCATGCTGAATTTTGGCAAGAGGCAAAGAGCAGGTCCTTATGAAAAAATAGTCCTTGTTGGAACAGTAAAAATATGCTGATATTTAATTCTTTAATAACATGCTAAATTAATTTGTTTGGTTTTGAGTCTTTCAAAGTACAATGCCACCGGGAATGTGTTTTTCATATAGTTCTCTGACAAATGCATTAAAGTGGTGAGGAGTGTAGTCTTTGAGTAAACAATTGATTATCCACTTTGGGTGACTGGGGCACAAAATACTTTTTTTTTTTTTTATTTATTTATGTTTAACAATCTGTGTAGTAATCGGCGTCTGTGCAAAGTGATCTTACCTGAATACTTTGCATTTTTTTTTGCACAGATGTAGAAAACTGTAGAGCATGCAGGACTGAGGGGTATCAGATTCACATTGCTTATAATTTCTTGCAAAGTGTGCTGTCAATGTGCTTATCATTTGGTAGATGCTTTTGTCAACATTTCATATTTGGCTAGCAGTACGTAGTTCCGTTGTGTTTCTTCCAAACCATTTAAACCACTGCACGCTATTCTCTGGACTAGATCATTAATTCTGAGAAGTGAATGAAGCTGCTCAGTCAATGTATTGTTCAGCTGGATTATCTGGGTAGGAGAACTCTATGAAGTAAATTGAAGGGAAACATATTCTTGTTTCAATATACAGTGGGTAAAAAAGAATATCTCACTTTTCGTTTCCCATTGTTCCATTCTTCATTCACAAGTAATGGCTCAAAATGTCAAAAAAAAACAGCTTTACAGCTTTTTTGAGAGATTGCCAACACCAAAACTGAGTACTGTATTGATTCTTTTCTGTTTATATAGAACACTTTCTAATTTCTGAAACTGTAGATATTAAGGAGGAAAGAAATCTCAGATTTTCCCCAAATTACCAACCATCTTTCCTCATTACTGTATTTAGCTTCTGATCTTTACCATACATAATGGCAGGTATTTTGAAGGGAGAAGAAGAACAGAATTGAGTGATAGCTTCTGGAACTGTTCTCCAAATATTATCCAAATGTCCACTTATCATCTAGAGAAAGAGAAAGCCAGGATGTAAATAATTTTTGTGGATACTGAAAAGATCAGTATTAATCTGTGTTTTGGAAACACCTGATGTATTTGGAAATATTAAGGGAGTTGATGCTTAGACACCTCTTGGCAAGTTTATCTTAGAATCAGTAGAATTCTGCCAGTGTATGCCATGTTTCCCAGTTGCAAAATTCCATGAGTCCACTGACTATTCTTTTCAGCAGACTTTACCTTTTCTTTCTTTTCTTTTGATATTACATTGAAATGAAGCTAGCAGTAGTAAGAATTATAGAAGTTATATGCTTTACCATTAAAGGAAAAGATTGTTATTAACTAAAATATTGAAAGTAGGAGGGCCTGTTCCCTATGTAATGCTAAATTTGACTTCTGTTTTTTATCCTGAAAATGAATGTACCTATTTTCCTCTATAAAAGCTGATAACATTTTTATCTGAATTTAACAGTTCATGATGAATGTTAGTTACCAGGACAAGTCTACCACGGCTAAGTCTGAGCTTTTTAGGTTCTCTCCCACATCTTTTCCATTACCTTCCTTGCTTGATCACTGTATTTCCTAGTGCAAAAGCCTTTGACCTGAAAGTAACATACAATTGAAACCTCTTCCTAAGTAATCACTTCCAGATGAGACTGCCTTCTTATAGAAATTCAGTAAGACAAGCCATTATTATCTACCCACATTCATTCAGATCCAAATGTAACCAACTTCTCTGTCTTCTTGAATATGAATTAATTCTCTTTGGTTTCACCATATTTTTTATCTTCTCTGCTTCTGTCTTGCTGGTGGGATGCCATCTCGAAGATGGACAGCCAGTTAGCTACTGATGCCAAACTTGGTTGTTTATGTTTAACTTTGAGCAATTACCTTTGAGTTTTCCCTTATTCTGCTTGTAATGCTTGAATAGAATTTCACATAACTAGCCACTAGTTAAGCTAAACAAATTTATAGTCTCATTCTAGATTCTCTTTCTTTTTTTTCTTTCGGTGATAGCTAAAAAAACCCCTGGGACACTACTGGCAGACAGATGGAACAACCCAGTGTTCTGATGTTGTCTTTCATATTTGTTTTTCTGTCTCTTTTTATGCCCATATTGTAATTAATTTGCAGCAGGGGGGCATCTTTTTACTTACATTGCCACCATAACCCTACCCTAACCTAATGTGCCACCGCTTAATCATATGATATGATTCTTATTTTTCTGTTTCTCTTGTGTGTGTTTTCACACTCAATAATAAAATGCCTAGTCAAGCTCTCGAGCAGTATCACACGAGATCAAATACTGCTTTAGGAACATGCATCTTAATTTCACTATCTGTATTTTCCTGTGGTCAGGAAAAGCATTGGCTTAAAGGGGAATTTGTTTTTGCGAATTGTGGAACAGAGTATAAAGTTGGAGTGTAAAATAGATCGCTTATATTCAAGAAACTTTAAAAATACTCTAAAATACGGAAGAAAAACAACCTTTATATTTACAACATTTACATTTTTTCTTGTTTGTAAAGCTTAAGATCCTTTAAATTAAATCTTTTATTTAGTTTCATTTAGTTTTTATTACAGCAGTAAATTTTCATGTGGGCTTAAGTAGTAAACAACAAATCTTAAAACAACTAATTGTTTGTAAACTTTTTTTCTGAGTCTCACCTAGAGTTAACTATGAAAAACATGAGCTGTCCTCACCAATAGAAAGGAGGTCATCAGATTTTGATGTAGTGAACATCAGTTGAATTAGCCTAAATGCCTTCCGTGGTTGAAATTTACTTTAAACTTGTAAAGGATTAAATACTTAGGAAAAAAAAAACAAAAAACGGTAGACAGTAAAATACGTTATTAGTGTTGTCAAAAATTAGTCATTAGAAACCAGCAACAATGCAGATTTTTCCTTGTGGTATTTTGCTTGTCAGAACACTGCAAACTGTGTCATGCAAGTCTGAATCACAGATAATCCATGCAATGGGACATTGAATCACATTGTCATGGTACTGGTCTTAGGATGGATATCTTGGAGGTTGTTAATACAAAGCGATTCTGGACAGTATTTCCTGGTATATCTCAGGATCAAGGTAGGAATATGTCAAAAGCCTTATTTTCTAGATCTGTTTCCACTTCTTATCTGCTTTGGGTCTACTGAATTGATGAGGAAATAGGAGGGTTTAGTCCCTGAAACTTTGTAAGGCATATGGAACTATATTTGTTAGCTGTGTGAAAGAAGAAAGATGTCAGAGGGAAATGTCTTATTCTCACCTCCCTTCTCCTGCCAAAACCCACCACAAAACCCAAGAAACACTGTACACAGGCCAGGGACAAACTCACTGTTTATTTCAAGCTACTGGTAAGAAGCTGTTATTTATTTAAAACTTCAAACGAAGTTGCAAAATCATAAGCATAAAAATTCCGCAAAGGATATGCTCTTTTCCCCCACTGTAACAAAAAACACAGTATAACAAATTAGCAGGGGCCTGCAGCAATCAGAAACACCCTAACCTTTGCTCTTTCTTCATAAAAGTTTTTAAGAATAATACAAATATTGAAACTACTAAGGGCAGTAGATGAAGGAGCTTACAATATTGTTGTCTGAACCTGGCTTTCTCTTGTCTGATTTCATAGTAAGGCTTTTCATGTGAATCCAGGGAAGACTTGTGTGTGGAGGAGTGGCTTTTGTTTTTCTAAGTACAAGCAAACACTAGACAAAATGATTCTAAAAAATAGGATACTGACAATTTAGCCATTCTCATTCTACAAATTGTAGAAGAATCTCTGCGTGCAATACCACTGTCAGTATGTAACTGTGGGTTGTGTGTTGGCATGGATGCCCAAGAAGAGTCTATCACTGGACACATGCCTTAGATGCCTCTGGTGTCGATGTCTCAGCCTGCAAGTTATTCGTAGGCATCTCCAGTATTTCATAGTCCATATCACCAAAGGGTGCTGGAGTCCTTCTAAGAGGGTTTTTATGTTTAACTTGTGTACTCTGAGGGCTCTATGAGATAGACAGGGCTTAAGACTTGAGGCCTTCTTTTTTCCAGGCACAGCTGCACTGGAGATGTATGCATGCTCAGTCCTTCACTAGTGGGCAGAACAGGCCTGCCTGCTGACTTTAGCTTCGTACTGGACACGGCTGCAATCTCAGCCTGTGGGCTACAGAACAAGCTGTTGGAGAAGTTAAGGTACTTCAGAACTTTTGTGTCAAGCTGGGAAGATTATATAAAGTCTCCCTCTCACTTCAGCAGTTCTACTGGGCAGATCCTATAGGCTCTGGTGATGCAGAAGGGAAAATTTTATTCAGTTCAAATAGGCAGTTTCTCTGCATGCCCTTTGCTATTAGTTGCTCTTGATTAGTGTGTGGGTATCATATATGACAATGAGAAAGAAATACTTAGAAAAACAAACAAACAACTCCTCCCTCTCAGGAAAAAAAAAAAAAAAAGAAAGAAAGAAAGAAAAAAAAAGAGAAAAAAGCAATAAGAAATTGTGGTTGTAAAACCACAAAAATTGGCAGTGAGGCTCCAAGGCAAGTGTAAGCCTTGAAACTTCTTTTAGCTCTTCAAAAAAAAAAAAATAAAAAAAAAATCCAAACCAAAAAAACCCCAAAGCACAACAACACTCTTTCCATGGATTCCAGCTTAATGATGCTCCCTCACACACTATTTTTTTTTTTTCGTAAGGGAAGATTTGAAATAATATTTTTAAGCTTTGGCATGAGATTTTTTGCTACTTTATGTTCTGTAGATAATGTTGAATGATATTTTTCCTGTTTGATTTTTAGTTAGAAATTTGAGAAATGCCAAGATTACTCTGTTATGGTTTTCCTGGTGACTTTTTGGATATCTCAGAGGAGGCAAATTGATTTCTTTCTCAGCAGAACTGCAGGAGTGAAACTATTGATTTTTTAGCAAAGACCAAAGCCTTTGTTAATTACTGAAAATAAAGTATAATTTATAGTAGAAAGAAACAAAAATGTAACAGTCTCACTTTGCAGTTGCTTTTTTCCAGTTGTTTAGTTTTCAGTATCTTGACATTTGTAATATGTGGTCAATAGTAGGGGAGTCATTGTCAGTGCACTTCCTAATACAAAAGAAAAAAAGTAAGGGAAGAGAAAGACAGGGAGAGCTAATATTTAGAAATGAACTATTCTTTGTGCTTCTAGTGCATATAACACATACCCTGTGACTCTCCTGTACTTCAGTTCCATGTTAGGTAAGGCATGGATGAGGTCACTTACAACTCTTTTTTTTCAAAGTACACTGAGGTTCAAAGATGTAAAATGCTCATAGATTATACTTCCTGAGTGTCAGAGAAGAGGTATGTGATACTTTTTGTATCTGAAGGTAACTCTGTCAAATTAGCCTTCACTGACATCTGAAATACACAGGGTATACAAATTAGTTCAATAAGGATAAGCCCATTTTATGATTTAAGTTGGTTGTTCATTATGTAATCTGGTTTGATTTAAGTGACACGAATTAAAAAAAAAATCCTAGATAGTGGTATCTTTCCCCTGTAATCATCCCCTCTTCATGGGTTACCGAAGAAGCAAGTGTAATTTCAATTCCACCTTTGCTCAGTGAGGAAGAGGATATCGGTAATCAGTTCTGGAAATTTTGGCTGATAATTAGTCATGGATGATCATGGTCATGGTAGGAATGGAAGTGCAGGGCAAAGTGCATTTGGGGGCTATGGTGATGATAGTTTTTGAGTACAAGTTTAGGAGAATCTGCAAATTCTTCCTTATCAGAATAGGAAAGCAGTCACCACTGAAGTCAAACAGCAAAAATCTCTCTCAAAACACGGTAATGCAGCTGCATGTGCACTGTAATGGCATTGGTGTTTAGTGCACGTGTCTCAGATAACCTAATTTCAATGTAGGTGTAAAGTGCTGAGTTTAGGTAAGAATTATCCAATGCAGAAGATGAAATCTTTAAAGGAGGGGGAGTGAATGTGTGCATGGGTTGATAGTAATAGGAGAAGGGAGAATGGCTTAAACTAAGACCGGGGAGATTTAGGTTAGATGTTAGGACAAAGTTTTTCACTCATCAGGTGGTGTTGCACTGGAACAGGTTGCCCACAGAGGCTGTGGATGCCGCATCCCTGGAAGCATTCAAGGCAAGGCTGGATGTGGCTCAGCCTGCTCTAGTGGTTGATGACCCTGCCACGGCAGGGAGGTTGAAACTAGATGAACTTTGAGGTCCTTTTCAACCCAGGCCATTCTGTGATTCTATGAAATTTCTTCTTTCCTCTTCCCTTAGCTGAAGCTGAAGATTCCTATGTTTCATGATTACTGATCTATAAAGAGATTAAACTGACATTTTTAAGTGATAGAATCCTTCAGCTGCCTCCTGTACTCTACTTTTCTCATGGAAGTAGTTGTCCATGTGGCAGGAATGGCTGATGGGGAGGAACTTCTGATGAGGAGATAAAGGTTATTGGCACAGCAAACAGTCAGAAAGTTCCCGTATCCTGAACATGCTAAGCTGTAGATGATTACAACTGGGGAGCTGCTTCAAGATCAGTTTGGTCATCCTGGCTCCTGGCAGTCATTGGTTTAAAGATTCGGTGGCTATAAAAGGCCAATAATAAGAGGGGGCTTCTGCTATCTCACTTTAACTCACCACCATTCAGTCATTAACAGTAAACTCACACTTTGGTCATACATTTCCCAGGAGCCTGGGAATCCAATTCTGTGCAGGCACCTTAATTTGGACAAGGTGAAGCTGACCTGAATCTAGGAATAGAGGATTCTTGTGTTCATTGTTCATGTTTCCACATGCCAATATAGAAAAAAAAAATAGTATGTACAGGGAAACATGTAAATACATGAAAACTTTATCTGATAAATGTCAATAGTAGATAAACATACTATGTATGGACTTGCTGAGTTGCTTTTTTGAATTCTAAATCGAAGCAAAACAGGTCTATTAGTCCATACTCCTTCCCCTCAGTACTCAGTGTGCAATTTGTTGTGTTTAACTTTTGAGATGGTTGAGATTAATACAGTTGGGTTTTGTTGACAACTTCTTTGGTCTGAGAAGAATATTTTGATAATTGCAAGGATTAAGAACAAATGTGTCAAAGCAGCATTTTGAAATAAAGTAGTCAGTATTTAAGTAATTCAAGAAGATCTGTATGAAGAAGATTAAATGGGGTTGATAATGCTTTGGAGTGGTAAAGGGCAAAGCTAACAGGTATGTGAATTTCAGGAGAGACTTAATCTATTAGGGATGTTCACATGCTGTGAGAATAAGCACTTCAGAAAATGATGGAGTTGCTACTATTTATTTCTAAAAGCCACCACGATTGGTGTACCTGAATATGAAGAGTTGGAAAAATACAGTCCAGTCTGTCTATTGAGATGAAGCCTTGCATTTCCACTGTATTATACCTAGCCACTTTTCTGTAAAGTAGTCTTGGTTTGTGTGTCAAGGCATTCTTCATCTTGTCCCATGAAGCTTTTCCAGTGTACAGGCAGTGTTCACTTTGTCAGAGAAGGAAAGCACAAGTGAGGAATAAGGGCTCCCTGTACACTCAGATTACCCAGAGACCCAAGTTTCTTCTCTTTGCTCCCAGGATGTGTTGTGCATTTTACATGAAATTGCTGCTTGATACGTCAGTAGAAATTGAAATAGGGACATCTCCTTGCTTACACTTAAGTATCCATTGGTCTTTCTGTACTTCAGTTTTTGGTGTCTGTTTTGAGTTGAGAGCTTCTTGACTGTGTTTGAGGCATTAAGTGTACTTTTGAGTAGGACAGTTTCTTTGGAGGACTTTGAAATCTGGTGAGCTAAGGGAAGAACTGAGTTCCTTTATTGCCTGGGCAATCATTAAGTGCTTGTATGAAGACTATCTGGTCCATCTGCTTTTACAAACTATTTTTAATAGAAAACTATGAACTCTGCTTATTTTTTCAGACAGACAGAAATGTAACATGAGTTGAGACTTCTGGATTCTGGAAATGCTATAAATCAAACTGCATTCCTGGATGAGCAGGACTTAAGGCATACTGCTCTTCTCATATGCCTTCAACTGGTTCTGGGTGGTTGCCCCCTGAGTACATTGCTATCATGTGCATGTGCGGTGTGCTGGCTGCTTTGGATTGCATTTGAGGCACAAAGTTACCCTGTGCCTGACACTCCATTCCCTTTTTTAATTTTCCCATATGAACTGAGTGACTGAAAGATATGCGTTGTACTACCTAACACTGAAGTATCTATGTCTCTTACTGAATCTCATCCAATTTAGCTACAATGCAAATTTAATTGTGAGGCACAGCTGATATTTTTAACATACATTTTAAAAAAGAAGGTCTTAATATTCAATATGTTAGCGAGAGACTCATTATGTATGAGATTCCTGAAGGATTACACTGCAGGAGAAGCAAGAGAACCCATTAAACTGTCAAAATGTTCGTATCATGAAATATCACCATGCAAAAACATAAAAGCAAAAAAAAAAAAAAAACAAAAAAAAAACCAACAAAAAAAACCCAAACCTCAAAGCAGAATCAACAAAGCACAACTGTTACTGGCATTCTTCCTGGGATAGTTTTTTCTTGCCTACCTCATAAAAACAATTATGAAAGAAGAACAAGTAGCTTACCAGATTCAGTGCTACAGTCTGGGAAATCTTTATGGTAAGCATTTGAGTCTCAAGAGCATACAAGTGAACCCTCTTCCTGTTCACATCCGTGCCATCTGAATTATTGTCTAGGGATCTGTTGTCTCTTGCCTTGCAGATCATATTTTCCTTCCTATCACAAGAAAAAAGATGTAAAAATCAGAGTTTAGCGATCTATATATTAACATAGATGTTCGCTTAAAAGGAATTGGGGTAGTTTTGCAGTTGTGATACCCTGAGTGGAAATAATTATCTCTAGTTTAAACACTATAAATCACAGATAAAAGTCATGCATGTTAAAGTAGACCTTCCTGTTTAATGGCAGATCTGCTTTCCCTCAGGAGTAAGTACTGCTTTCCTCTGTAGATCCTGTATTACTTCTTCCCCATTTTCCCTCCTGCTGAAATAATTGTGGTGCTAATAACAATATGTGGAGAAATGACCAGATGTGCTAGGTTTTTTTAGATAATTATACCAGTTTTTCCAATTTTCCAACATTTTGTTCACTTATTAACTCATTGGTGCCAGAAATTGGATTTTTCCAGTACATAAATCCTAATTAACAATCCAAAGGTTTGAACACTCCATTTTACTCCTGATGTGTCATTTCCCCTTCATTCTTGCTTAATTGGCATTTTGAAAAGCAAACCCAATTCTTTTTAAGGGTAAGAAAAGAAATAAGGAAGTGTTTTGGGAAAGAGATGGAAAATTGGTAAAGGGAGGAAAATTGTAAAGAAGATGTAGTTGGGCTCTGGGCCATCTGGTCATTCTGAGGATGTAGGGTGTGGAGGCGTGCTGAGTGGCTGAGCTGATTGAGACTGAGCTGCCTCCTCCTGGCATCAGGAGTGATTGAACTCCATGCACAGGCACAAGGGGGAGTTTATTAAATGACGCTGATCCTGCGGAGCATCTTTTAATTCCACAGAGCTACAGCTGCATGTGGTATACTACTTATATGCATTGATTTTATGGGTTTCCCTGCAGCCTCAATTTCTGCTTATCAAGGGTTGAAACAGAAAGGAGTAGGAGGAAGAGGTGGAGGAGGAAGAAGGTTTTCAAGAGTGATGTTATCAATAGATTCCCTGTTTAAGGACTCAGTCAGCTCTGGTATGCACTTAGGAATACCCTGAACCAGTGGGAGAGGCTTGTGGAAGGTGGCAGGGCAAGCAAGTCATTGTCTTAATGGTGGGTTATTATGCTACTACTTTCCTTCATTGGTCCTGTGTTACTTCTTTCCCAGCTTTTCTCCTACTGTGAGTCCCACGGAGGATGGAGGATCTCATTTGAGAGGTGTGATAGAGTGAGTGGGTTAACTGTGACAGGGGAAAGGAACTGACCAAAGAGATGTTTCTCTGGATAGACAGGATTATAGGGAACTGAACAGATTTGTGAGATTTTGAGATTCTCTGTAGTGGCAGAAGGAAGCTAATCGATTTACACATTATGTATAAAAGGCTGAGTATTCCTGTTGGGATTGGTTACATAGAGGTTTGGGGCAACATAAGTCCATCAAAAAGTGATAAAGTTGGGAGGTGGGGTTTGTACTGGATAGTTTGCAGTCTGGGAGGGAAAGAATGTATGTAGGAGATAATACCCTTTTTTAGCTTTTACCTGTGCGATGTAGAGAACAAAGGAAAGGAAATCAGTCATGATACATGCAGCCTCATAAGTTGTTAAGAAGGGAAATTAGTAGTAAAATTCTATGTCAGCTAGGAAGGGGTAACTCAGTTCACATCTTACCCCCATCTCCATAAAGGCCTGTCCAAAACAAATCTTTTGAGGTTAAGAAAGGGATGATTAATTCCTTGTTCATTTTTTGTGCTAATGCATTAATTGGTTCCAGGCAGACTGGGAACAGCAGAGCCAAGATATTGCAAGGAAGGCTGCAGTCCAGGTAATATAAGGGCTGTCCGGAGCCTGAAAAGCGCCAGGAAGTTCATAGAACCTGGAGTCTTTCATTCTCTGAAAAATTTTGTAGATCCAGAAAGTCTGAACAATGCCATATTTTGGGGTGCTTAAAAAGAAAAGTCATAATACTTTGGAGTTATTCCAGCACTGCTGTGCTGCCTCAAGGGGAACCTCAGGAATTTGTCTCCTGACCCTGGGTACCATATTTCTGGCTCCTATGATAATCCTCCAAGCTGTTCAAGAACAGTCCTTAGCAGCTGAATGTTAGGATTCCTTGTCCCAAACCTTGTGCGTTACCTCCTCTTATGACCCAGCTGAGTGCTAGCATCCTTGACTGTTAGTATGTGGGTGGCCCTCTTCATTAGCCCCAGCTTAAGCCTGTTGTCTCTCTACTATTCTTTTTGGTTGTGAATGGTTCAAAATCTGTCACTGCAGAATTCGTACTTACCAGGTGCTCTCCCCTTGGAATGGTCTGATTTGCTGTGTTCTCCCAGTACACATACTGGGTGAAAAAGAGCATAGCACCCATCTTTAAGGGGTGCACTGCCAAATCCTGCCTTACCAGTCAGCAACAGCAGAGTATCACCAAACCACAAGAGCTTTTATATGAGGCTTTTATTTAAAGGAAGTAAAAAACACTGGCTTTAGTCATATTAATTTCTCCTTTTTATTGGCTTTTAGGGAATGAGCAACAGCTCAGTGACATGTGTTTGTAACAAATACAGGTTATGAAATAAGTGTCTTTCATTATTTGTTCATTTTGCAATGAAAGGCTCTCCAGATCTGCCTCCTAAATGGTTTAACTCAACATTAGAATTGATGCTGCCAAATACCGACTGATTCAATAGACGACGAGTTTCAAATTCCTCTTACATGGGGAATGTGATATAGAACAATGACCTCAATTTTCTATTGTGTCCTTAGATTCACCTCTTTTTTGGCTGTCTCTTTCTCTCTTTCAGGATCTTATAGTTTTTTAAGTCCTGGGGCGTCTTTTAAGGACACAACTGTTTAACAATTAGACTGTATATTGTCAGTCTTTTGGTGACATCTTTTACAACTAACAAGTGTTTAATAGAATGTAATTGGAAGCTCTGATCCCTAGACCTTGACCTCTCTAGACCTTGTATGCAACTAAGTGACTAGACAGCCCTTAACACTCATTAGGAGTTATCTAGACCCCACTTTACAAAGCTATGTGAGGAAACTGTTTAGATTTATCCTCATGCCACCTGCTTTGTAATCTGTTGCTGTGCAGTCTGTTGATCCCGCTGTCCTTATAGTAACTGGAAAGTTACCAATGATTCCATTTTAAAGCAAATATTATATTTCAAGTATGGAATGGAAAGCTGGTTACTTTATTTGTCAGCATATAGCTTTCAAAATCTTGTAATTAGGAAAGTGTACTTCAGTGCCATGGAGAAAGTGGTCACATCATCACAAAATGGAAGAAAAACATCTAAAGAAAATGAATGAAATCAGCTGAAATCTGTTCTGATACAGTATGTTCAGATGAGATAGTAGTCTTCATATGTGTATGTATACATATATATGTATATATAATTTTGTCCTGTTCTTATCTCTAAAAGTCTTGTATATGTTTAAAGACAATTAGTACTTTTTACTATTAGCTTAAAAAAAAAATATTTTCTATATGCATTTCTGAAGAATGTCCTGTTGGGTATGCCACTAATAAACACAAGGAATAGATTCCTTTCTTCAATAATTTTTGAATGAAGACATGAAAATATTGTTTAATATCCTTCATCTAGTCCATAGATCTATTCCCACTGTTTCTTATTTTTTTTCTCACTGTATTTTCATCCTATTGAGTTAGACTGGATTTTGTCTGAGTTTTAACTCAGGCTCATGAATCCATTTCAATTCCACGCTTATTTATTTTATTTTTTTTAAGAGAAATGCAGCAAATCACGTAAAAAAATGAAGGAAAAATGAAATTCTTAAGATTTTTTAAATAATTTTTCAGTGGCTTAGGAAAGTGATCCAAATATTTGATCATGATCCTTTCCGGAATCTGTTAAATGGCACCAAATATATCCATATATAGAAGACAGATTTTATTTAAGAAATTGTTTGAATGATCTTGTTAATGATAATACATTTCAGTTATTTGTCTTTGGAAGAGTAGTCTGCTTTGAGATCTTCACTGCAAATAAAGGAAATGAAGTGTTGATGTTGTAAGGAATAATTTAGTATGTCTGGAGAGTTCTAAAGGAAAACATCTGGATCAATTTGTTTACAAAATCCCTGTAGATAAAAAGCACTATCTCTCCAAGGAATCAGCTTGTGCCCTTTTGAAGAATAATTAAAAAAAGGAAAGTGGACTATCATCATACACAGAAAGCTCCTGGGATGTTGTTTATGAAGGAATCCAAAGAAAATTTGGAATCCTCTTTCATGGAAGATCAGCTAGTTACTGAAAATGTGGTGTGGTTTTATGATCTTAATTTAGCCTGGCCCACCCTGTTTATCTGCTGTATGGTAACTGTTGAATCATGGCCTGAACCACTGATTGATCACCTGAGGTGAGCACTGAGTCAGCTGCAGGAGCACAGGTGAAGGCAATGTACCTGTGTGACTGGAAGGAATGGAGTCTGGCTCCACCTCTCCCAGACTCCATCTAAGGGCTGGACAGCACTGGGGAAGGTTCTCTTGTTAGAGATCCCTCCCCTGTGGAGTTATCAGTGAACCTCAACCATCTGCAAGAGGTGAGTGATCCGCTCTTTATTTACTGCTTGTCTATTTACCATCCAGATAAACCTAGCAAAATTTTCCATCTTCCTCACTATTTTCTCTGAATGCTATTCTTTTGGGTTATTCACCCTACAATCTGCTTTCCCCACAACCCCCAACTTAAAAAATAATGGATTTTAGAAGCTGAGATGAAACATAATAAAGTAGACATGCAAGAGCTGTATGTGGATTGGAGATTAAACTTTTGGGGTACTGTGATTCATATTTCACGTGGACACATGAAATTACCTTATGGTAACTGAAACATTTTTAGTGTAATGTTTTGAAGTTCCAGCTTTTTTTTTCTCTTTTAATTATTATTATTCTTTGTTTTCTTTTTTGTGGGAGGTGTCAGTAACTTATAGAAGGGCATTTGTAGGTTGAAAAGAGGAGGAAAAAAAAAAAGCGAGCTTTTATATTTAGATATTGCAATCTGGATGGTTGCAGGACTTCATTTGCTGATACTACACCTTCTCTTGAAAAATATTTTGTGTTCTTCCTTTAAGAAATCTAACTACAGCCATTAATACAGTTGTAGTGATGTTTACCATGACTACATCACTAGGCAAATTTACAATGGTAATACAATTTAGAATGTTGATATATTCTCCTGATGAAACTGCAAGTGTTCTGTGAGTAAAGGGGTCTTTGGAAGCCTTTTGTTACAGTTACTGCAAGCTATAGTTTAACTGTGTTAGCAAAGGAGTATTATAGCCATATTTCCTGAGGCTTGTGCCTGAATGTTCATAGAATCTTTTGAGCTGGAAGGGACATAGTTGAGATCCCTGCAATGATCAGGGACACAACTACAGCTCCGTGAGGTGCTCAATTTCTTCATTGATGCCCTGGATGAGGGCACTGAGTATACCCTCAGTAAGTTTGCAGATGACACTGAATTGGCTGGAAGTGTCAATCTGACTGGGGGTAGCAAGGCCCTACAAGAGGGATCTGGACAGGCTGAATAGCTTGGGCTGAAGCCAATGGGATGGGGTTCAACAAGACCCCCAGGAGCTGGAATGGGCTGCCCAGGAAGGTGGTGGAGACACTGACCCTGGAGGAATTCAAGGAACATTTAGATGTTGTGTTAAGGAACGTTTTTATTGAGAATGATTGGTGATAGGTAGACAGCTGAACTGGGTGATCTTGTAGGTGTTTTCCAACCTCATTGATCCTATGATCTGAGCCCCATCCAGACTGATCTTGAATGTCTCCAGGGATGGGGCATCCAATACCTCTCTGGGCAAACTGTGCCAGTGCCTCACCAGCCATATAGTAAAAAACTTCTTCCTTGTATCTCTCCTGTTTTAGTTTGAAACTGTTTCCCCTTGTGCTATCACAGCAGATTTTCCTAAAGAGTCTGTCCCATTCATTCTATAAACCCACTCTAGATGCTGAGAGACTGCTACCAGGTCTCCTCAAAGCCTTTTCTTCTCCAGGCTGAACAGTCCCAGCTTTCTCAGCCTATCCTCATTTTCAAGAACTGCTTCGTGCACTGCCTTAATTTATGGTGTTGTTTTTTTTCCCCATGTTTTCTACAATTACAGGTTTTTATCTTGAAAAGTAAACCTGAACTATGACTGATGAATAATTAATGGATATTTTCCTTTAAGAAGACATGTGTTTCAGACTTTGTATATGACCTTCATGTTTTCTGTTTCATTTAACTTTTATGTACCCTTTTAATTATGAAACTGATGCAGAATGCTAACAATGAAATTTAATTTTGTGGCTATCAATTTGATATGCTCAGGTATCTCTGTAATTTCTGCTCAGAAACATGGGGTGTTGGTTTTCTATAGCTATGCTTTGAATTCCAAAGGGAATATCTCAGTATTTCATTTTTTTTACACTGTTGAGAGAAGTGAGACATCCATCTCTCCTGTGGGACGTTATCCTCGGAGCTTCAAGTGCCTTAAACAACTATGTAGAAGTCAAATAGCTCTGGGACAGAATGTGGGTCTAATTCCATCGTAAGTTTGGTCATGAATCTGAAGGCTGTGGTTCAGACAAACCTCAGATCCATTTAAATACAGTTGCAACTCAGCATCAGCATCCACAAAGCCTAGCTGAATCCTATTGTTGTTGACAGTATACTGAGCTCGTAAAGAATCTGGGCTTAACTGGGATCATTATATAAATTAAAAGAAGATGAAAGTAGAACCCACATCTTTCAGATTGAATACTAGAAATCTGCCAAGAGGAATAAAAGATACCTCCTGAAAGGGTGATGAGTTGCAATTTCTTTCTGAATTCTCTTGTTTTGCACAGTAAAGAAAAGGAGAGAATGGCCTGATTAAATCATATGGGTATGGACTTTTCTTCTGACTGGAAGGTTTATTTAAAGTTAGTATGAAATCTTAATATTTAGTTTATTTTATGTTGAGTACACCAGACCTGTGAAATTATGTTGATTATTTTTATTTTTATGTTGATTATTGATTGATCTGCATCCTGGAGCTCTGAAATGAGGAGAGTACTTTCTTTCCCAAGAAAATACAACTGAGTCCGTAGACTTGTCTGAATTGTATTTTATGGGAATTTTTTTTCTTCTAGAGAATCTTTATTTAGTGCTGTGTTCTTTTGCAGAGGAAGTTTTCACTCAGTTACTGAGTAATCTCCCAATACTGTGTAGGACATTGCAAAGATGTGCAGTTTTGCACATTGTTTCTGCTTCTTGGCGTGTGCAAGTGAGGAGTGTGCATAATCCTTGTTTAATAATGTTAATTTATATATTTGTTAATAATAATTATGCAATAGATCTTATGGTCTGCAGCAGTAGAGTACTGGAAGTCACCACACGTTTCATTATTAAGTGACTTAGTCACACAACACAATGTTTTAGGTTTACAGATGTGTTTTCTTGTGTCGTTCATATAAAAACAGAAAAGCAACCCAATTCTTTTGTAGATTAGTGGAATCATCTCACAGTCTTCTGGTAATTGTTGGAGAAATTAATGGAGTTTTTGGAAAGGATTCTATCATAAGTAAGAATTTAGAGTGAGATCCAAAAAAGCACTTAGATGCCTAAAGAAAAACTTAGACAGAATTTAGGGAGAGTGTAGACATAGACACTGCACTGATGAGGCTGCTTAGGTTGCTGAGAACCCAGTATTCTGTTAATGCATGTAGTCAACAGTTCTGTTGTCTTTCTGGAGCTGAACAGTGAGCTGTCTTTTTCTCTTACTAATGTAATGTGGTAGACAAATACTAATTATCTGTTCTACTACCTGCCCACCTTTTTGGAGTTTAAATCTAGTTTCTAGCTATCTTGTGTGTCAGTTATGTGTTGATAATACAGAATTCACAAAACAATCTTTACTGTCATTCAAAAAGGAGTTCCTCTTCTTCTGTGCTCTGAATTCTACTACTTGAGCTGATCCATTCTTGTTTCATGAAGTCTACCTGCTACAATACCAACTTGCTGGATAATTTCTGATAAGACACTAAACTAATGTAATATGATTGTCAGATTCATTGATGTGTGCTGCATCTCTGTAGCAACAATAGCTACCACATTTTTACATTTTTCTATCCATATTGAAGATGAATAATTAAGCTAATTAAAAGTAGCTGTAAGAGATTATTCAGCGTTCTACCTGTCACCGAGTTTGCCTCAATACTTCTGATTATATTCAGGTAGTTTTATTGAAAATGGTTGAATTACTCTTCTTTAATTTTAACTTGAATAAGATCAACCTGGAACTGGTCTGTCTGAACGGAGGATCCCTACAGATTTGCTGATTTTGAAATTGGCATAAAATTGACAAATCCATCACCAGAATTTATTTATTCTGGTTTTACAAGTCTCCAATGCTACAAAAAAAGTTTCTAAAAAAAGAGAGACAGTGAAACCCTTCTCTGCAGTCACATCTTCAGGTCTTTAAAAATAGAATTATGGGGCAATTGTGTCCAGATTCTTGAATATGTTACATTTTCATCTGCTATTCAAAAGAGAGGGATTCAGTGCTACCTATGGTGCTTGGAATGCATAATTTTCCAGGGACAGGTCAAGTACTTCTTGAGTAGGAGATCTAAGAGCTAGAATAAGTCTGGAGATATGTGCTACTTTCAGACTTAAATTTTTGGGGCTAGAACTTCACAAATATGTCTTATATGACAAAGTTCCTGCTGAATCTGCGCTTCAGTATTATAGGCAGTCTCAGGTTATTATATTTTCACTGCTGTGAATGCTGGTATTTTATAGAATTTGAGCTTATTTTCAGTGGTTTAGGGAAGATGCCGGCATGAGTATGTCTGGGAAATAAATCCTTCACAAAAGTATCTGCTTTGTTGCCTGCCTTTCTCTCACAGACATACTTGCAGAGAAGTGGACAGATCCACAAGGATTAGAAGGTAGAATGTTTTAGTTTCAACCCAACATGCAATTTTTTATGTATTTGTCAATTTTTTTGCAATCGTTGTTTGTGCAAGTCATGAATTTATTGATGTTTGAATAGTACTAACACAGTAAAGGCAGTCATGAAGAAGGCAGGATGGTAATGAGACAGTGCTGATATTGCAAAGTTTTAATGAGTGGTAATAGGAAGGTAACAGCAGTGTAAGCATGCAGTAAATTAGTGGAACCATTTTTCAACATGCTACAAGTGGATAATGTTATGTTAAGGGGAAATGGTTTTTAAACTGAGACAGGGGAGGTTTAGGTTAGAGATTAAGAGGAAGTTTTTCACTCAGAGGGAGGTGGTGCACTGGAACAGGTTGCCCAGAGAGATCATGGATGCCCCATCCTTGGAGGCATTCAAGGGCAGGCTGGATGTGGTGCTGAGAAGCCTTCTCTAATGGTTGGCAGCCCTGCACATGACGGGGGGGGAAGAGGGGAGAGGGAGTTTGAAACCAGATGATCATTATGGTCCCTTTCAACTCTGGCCATTCTATGATTGTATGATTATCAGACATAGCTCTGCTGCTCCTAGTTACAATGTTCATCAAATATAAAAATGGCTGTAATACCAAATAGCATTGCAGCCCCTGAAAGCATCCACTGCAGCTCAGCTGCATTCTTGATAATCAAATTGGTTATGACAAAAATGTGCAGCCATAAAAAATGAGAAAAGCAAAGAAATGTGTTATGGCTCATCCCTTGGCTCAGAGGTCCAACTGTGGAAGTGAATGTCCAAAATTCCTCTGTTCTTCACGCTATGTGCTGGTGCTTGCTTGAAAGAGGATGTTACAATACAGTTTAAATTTATACATTATTCAGTCATGCAGAGTACGTTTTGATTGATGAATCATAGAATCATCAAGGTTGGAAAAAATCTCCAGGTTCATCCAGTCCAACCACCCACCTATCACCAAAATTTCCCTCTGAACCATTTCCCTCAGTACAACGTCTAAATGTTTCTTGAACACCTCCAGGGACAGTGACTCCATCACCTCCCTGGGCAGCCTGTGTCAGTGCCTAGCCACTCTCAGAAGTTTTTCCTAACGACCAACCTGAACCTCCCCCAGCACAACTTGAGGCCCTAAGTGAATGATTAATATATTGGCTATAGCAAATAATTTCTGTTTTTTAAGATAGATTATATGGTGCCCAAGGTTTTGATTTAATTACACTGAATCTTGACTGGCAATAGAAGTTAGTGGCAGCAGATCACATACAGTCAGATAGCAACCATATGAAATTTACATGTGTATATATTGGTCCTACACTGACATGGAAATTAGTTTGATCAGTGTGACCTATGTTAGCTGGGGAAACATTATACTGAAGCCAATTGCCACACTTCCCAGATGCCATAGGCATCTGCCATAATTCTATTTCATTTTGTAATATGGACTTCCACATAGTTTGGTAAACAAAATGAGAATGTATCTTGCACAGTTAAAATATTTAGCTTGGTCTTCATTCTGGTGGCATCATTGCATTCCTGCTGAAGGAATCTGAACATAGAACACTTCAGCCAAATTTTGCAGTCTTTAATTGAGCAAGGTATTCAGAGAACAATATCTTTTGCTATCTTTTATTCTTGCCACTGAATGTGAAGGGCAGTGATAGACGGAATTCCTGCTTTATGTCATTTCAGTCTCATCAGTACTCTGTCTTTTGAAGTGTAGATGAAGCTAACTGTACTAACACAGAAGCTGGAAAGCATCAGGTGTTGTGCCTTTATTCATGTATACAATATTCATTTATTCTTTTAAGTACTCAAACTCTTTCTGTACTTTGGCTAAAAGTTTAGGCTTTAAAATCTGAGTTGTTATGTGTGTCCAGCACATCAAAGTGAAAAGGGGAGAGGGTGATTTTTAGTGTTCAGGTAGCATCATATGTCAACACAGCACTGCTCTGGACTCATGAGTCCACCTGAAACATTTGGGTCATAAACCAGCTGTTTTGTGTATAACCTTTGCACAGTAGTTCAAGTGTGGATATGCTCACTTTTGTCTATGGCAGTGCGTACAAACAGTGGGGTGAACTGCTTCTTACAGTTAGAACTTAGTTCTAGGAGGATTGAACAGCTGGAGGCAATTTTCATAGCTGACTTCTTAGCAATGAGTAAAATCTTGTTTTGCTATCCTATCCCTTCGTCTCTACAAGAATTTTGTCATTGAGTGACTGGAATTTCACACTGTTTTGTCACATTGGTGTTTCAGTTTATATTCTGGTCTCAGAAATCTTGAAAACACTGGACAACACACACAATTGACAGAAAACTTGTATTCCTCTATGTGATGGACAGAAAGGCTAAACTAGAATAAGGTCACTTTGGTAGAAAAGAAAGCCGTATAACTTCTTGCAAAGCATTGGATTCTGTGAATGGGAGGGCTGCAAATTCCCAGGAAGCAATTTGTTTGTATTCAGAAAGAGTACACATGCTAAGCATAGTTTCTGGTTCAATTTCTATTGATTATGTAACAGCAGGTTGTACCATCTGTTCAGCAGTGGTATATCATCCTGCTTTCTTCTATCACATCTTTCCCTTGCTGACCTTATGCTTGGGTTTCACTTTAGATTTTCAGTACTGGGTGCTGCAAGAGAAAAATATGCCACAATCTTCTCCCAGTCTTGCTTATATTTTCCTTAAGTGATTTCTTTCAATATGATGGGTGGACAGCAGCATTTTTAACAGATGTTTTTCACAGGGTATTGCATAATTATTTTTCAAGAGGCTTCTGAAAGCAGATGTTTCCATGTCTTTGTTCTTTCCCCTCTTGACACTTCAACACAAACAGCAGATTCCACTGCTGCTGTCCTTCAGATCTAGTGAAAAAAAGAAATACTACAGCAGTGATGTTGGATTTTTTCAGCTCATTTGGCAATAGTAAATATGTACTGGCACAATTCTCCTCCGTTTCCCTCTTGTCACCAGCCATGCTTGCACATACTATCTCATGCTTTCTCTCTTGGAAACACTGTCTTTCTCTACAACCTTTGTATATTTGATCTTTACTCCCTTCCAAAAATTTGTTGCATTGAGGGCAAGTGTGATTCTTTGAGTTCCTGCCACTGTATAGGTTTTGATCTTATTCCAAGGTAGATGACAACTGTCCCCTGTGACACCTCCACCACTGTGAAGAAAGACTCTTTGGTATTACTTTGTATATTTTTGGGTGAAACAGCTCCATTTTCTTTTTCTCTCTCACAAATAGAGATACAACAACTAGACTTTCCTATTGTTTACAGAATTAGCTTTGCTTTCTTGCAAACCATTTTGTAGGAGGACTTCCTAATTTGAGTACTTGTTCCTCAAAGACCAAGAGCTAAGAATGAAATAAAGGGCAGGCCCAGACAAGTTTTATCCAACTATAATTTATCATTACAAAAGATGAATTCCATCTGCTTGTCTAAAATGAAGATAAATGCCTGGATGAAGAAAAGAAAAACTTTCTAGTAAATCTCCATGTCTTTAAACCTCACAGATGTTTCTTTCTGTATGTAAATCATCATCTGATGGTATAGCAGTTCAGACACGCGACAGGTTTAGTGGGTAGGGATGGTGGCAGGAGGATGGTTGGACTAGATGATCTTGTAGGTCCTTTCCAACCTAATGTATCTATGAATAAGGTTTCACCTTTTAATTCTGGGTTATTTACTAATTGGTTTAGGTCTCATGATGAGGCTTTTACTTTTCTGGATCCTAAGGGTGAGCAAAGCATTTTTGAACAGAACATTTTAAATTTCACAAGCTTTACCTGGAGCACAGAATCACAGAATGGTTAAAGTTAAAAAGGACCAGTGGAAGTCATGTACATTATAGGACAGGCTCCTGCTCAAAGCCATTAGAGTTGCATCCAGTAGGGTTTTAAGTATCTTGAAATGTAGAGACTGCTAAGCTTCTCTAGGCAACCTCTTCCAGTGTTTAACCACCACCACCTTAAGATTTGTTCTTATATTTACCTTTTACTTGCTTGTTTACAAGAATATTATGGGAGACAGTTTTAAAAGTCCTTTTAAAGTCAAGATGAGCCAGTCACAGAATCACAGTGTGGTTAAGGTTGAAAAGATCTTTGGACGTCGTTTGGCCCAACATCCGTGGTCAAGCTTGGCCACTTAGCACAGGTTTCTATTGAATATTTAATGGGAGGGAGACTCCACAACCTCTCTGGACAACTTTTTATATTGCTCAGTCACTTGCACAGCAATGGTGTGTTTTCTGATGTTCAGAAGGAGTTTGTTTCATTCTGTGTTCATTGCTTCTTGTCCTGTCCCTGGGCACCACTGAAAAAAGGCTGGAAGATGCTGGTTCTCCAAATCCTCTTTTCTGCCCTTCTTGAAGATAGCTGTGGCATTTGCTTTCTTCTCAGGGACCTCCTCTGACTGCTGTAACCTTTATAAGATAATTGAGAGTAGTCTCACATTGTCATTGTCCAGCTTTTATGGGTGCATCCTATTTAGCTTTGTGGACTTCTGAGTATCTAGTTAGTTTGTATGTTCCCTAACCCGATTCTCCTCTATTAAGGAAAGTCTTTCTTGCTCCATACTTCTCCAATGGTGCCTGGGGCTCCTGAAAGCAAACAATAGTACTGGTAAAGACTGAGATGAAGAAGTCACTGAGGATGTTAGCCTTTTCTGTTTGCTTTGTCACCAGATTCCATATGCCATTCTGCAACTGGTCCACATTTTACTGTCTTTTTCTGCTGATGTACTTGCAGAACTTTTTTTTTTTTTTTTTTTTTTTTTTGAGCTTGACATCCCTTGTCAGATTCAGCTGCAGGTAGGATTTGGCTTTCCTAAATTCCTCTCAGACTATGTTTGTATTCATCCTGGGTGTACCCATTCTTGCTTTTGCCTCTTGTACATTCGAGTTTTGTCGTGAGCACCTTGATCCATTCAGGACTCCTGCCACCTTTGCTTAAATTCCTGAACATGAGGGTGGACTGTACTTGAACACAGAGGAGGTGATATTTGAAAATTATCTCCTCTCTGCACAGCTATATCCCTTAGAATTCTTCCAAGTAGGTTCCTGAATAGGCCAAAGTCTTCTCTTCTTGAAGTCTAGTGTTGAGACCCTAATTTTTGCCTCATTTTCTCCCCTCAGAATCCTGAACTCCACCACCTCATACTTAGTGAAATCAAGGCTTTCCCTGTTTTTTGTGTCCCTGACCAGTTTTTCCTTGTTTGCAAGTGTGAGGTCTAGCCAGGTACCTACCCCTTCTGACATCATCATCCAGGTCAGGAATTTATTATCACTTCTATCCAAGGCTATTATGTTCCAATGATAAGTAAGGCCAAATGATTTCAGAAAGGCCTCATCTACTTCTTCCATGTCAGGTGATAAATAGCAGTTACTGACATTGCTGTGTTGATTGGTCCTGCTATATTATCTGTTTGCTGATAGCTAAATTGTTTCTAGTTGTTCCTAAGTCACAAAAGCATCTTTGAATGAAGGCAGTAGAAGCTTGATCCTTTGAGAAATTTAAACATATACTGGAAAGACTGCAAGAAGATGCACCACCAGAGAGAAGCATACATTGGAAAGAAAAGGGACTGGGTGATCTTTTTTTTTTTTTTCCATCCACTTTCTTTTTACAACAGCAATGTTCATCATCGTTATTGCTTCTGTTTGTTGCTCTAGACACCAGTATGACAACTTGGGTGAATGAGTGTACTTTACTAGTACAAATAATCTCTAAATCTTCTTTCATTTTTTTCTCCTTTCCTGTGTTCTGTGTTGGTGATTATCTTGGGGTTTTAATTTTCTGGCAAGCTGAGCAGTTACTTTTCTCCCAGTGAAAAAATAATTTCAATTTGACTTTTCATGTTGTTTTCCTTTTCACTGAATGCTCTCTCCTATATCTGATTTTTTTTTTCCCTTCATCAGTGATCACATAAAAGTTGGACGTGACAGACATGTAACAGATGAAGATAATGTTCATTTCAATTTCGTTTTTGTTCTCTAGGTATTTGTTGAATTATCTAGTCATCTGTGTACTTGTTAGGATATCTTATTTTATCTCCTTGTCCTCATCTGTTTTTTGAGGCTTGAGTTTTTTTTAAAAGTACTGTTCCGCATAATTATGCCAAAACCAAACAAACAAACAGAGAGACGTGTTTACTTCGGCAAGTGAAGATATAAATGCAGTCTTGCAAAGGGAGCCCAATGGTCAGTCTCACATAACCATGGGAAACCTTCTTGCAGATTGTAACAAGTGAAAGGAGAAAGATCGCTAATTTTAGTATTGTTAGTTATATGAAATAGTCTTACCATAATTTCAACCTCCAAAAAATGCAGAAAAAGAGAAAAGAAAAAGTAAAAAAAATGTCAGTGGCTGCTGTACTGTAGTATTTTTCTTTCTTTTCCAAAGTGTAATCCAACTTTTTCTTGAATTAACATACACAAGTCACTTTAACTGCTGGCTGCAAAACTTTTGGCAGTTTGTTTGATATTCCAACCAATCTCTGTGTAAAAAAACTGCCTGAATTGTTTATAGGCTTGTCCTTCTGCCCAGAGTATAGTCCACAATCTCTAATTTTGAACACAGTTGTAGCAGAGATATGTTTGGGCCTTGCACTGAGAGATTGTGGTAAATGGGCTGAAGAGTCACAGAATTTAGAATCATTAGACATGTTTTTATCAAGAGTTAAAAAAGAATAAAAAAAAAAGAGGTAATTCCACCTAAATATTTTTGTTTCTTAAAATTCCTGAAAATGTAAAGCCACTAAGAAATAAAAAATGACCTGACAGATTCTCTTCATACTGAACATAGGATAAAAAAGGAACTAGAGTAGAAGATGAAGATCTGGAAGACTGTGACTATTTCTGCTCTTCCTTTTTCAAATTTAGATGTATGGTTGTGTTAGCTAGGTAAGTAGGAGTTTTTTGACACAATTGCACAGTTGTGGAATTTAGTATTAATCTGGTGTCAAGACTGTGTAAAAGTATCTAAACAACATTTTCATGTCTTCAAGAATGTACATAGGTGAACTTTGGGCTTTGCGTTATCAAAACAGTGATGGGCAGTGGACAGCAGTTGCTGTTTTTGAATCTCATCTAGCTTTAGCTGAAATTAACAATGTAATGCTGAAGGAAAAAGACCCTGAATTATCTCTGAAGAACCTTATTCCCCATTTGAAAGCAATGATACATATAAATTGTGCCTTGGAAAATTAGTTTAGGTGCAGTATTTCACTGATACTGCTAACACTGCTTCCAAAACTCAACAGTTATTTCTTCACAGTGCTATACTGTTTGGAAAGGAATGATGTGAGCTCATCCTTCTTGAGTCGTCAGATAATCCAAACAGGGCATTTATTTCCTTCAGACCTATGACCAAGTCCTGTGTGAAGACATCAAGGATCCTGATTTGTTCATAGTTAAGGCACATTATTGTCAAAACCACCAGTAATTTAAAAGAGAGGAAGAAGCTTTATTGAAGTGGTAATTAGCATTGCAAAGTAAAACACTAAGAACATTTATTAAGGTGCAGATTTTACCTACTTGTTATCTATTTCAGATAGTCTAGCATATTTAGATATATTTAAAAGGTAAACAGTCCCAGAATAATCGGTGATTTAGAAGTCACTGAAGACAGGTAGGGAAATGGGATAGGGAAGAATGGAAAACCCAACAGTTCTAAGGTTCGATGAATCTCAAGATTAACGTTAGTCAATGAGGTGATTTAAAAGGAGAGGTATGGATATGTTGAAGCTGGTTAGTCTAAAGACAAGAGGACAATTTAGGAGAGTAAAAAATAGTATAAGCTGCTGCAAGAAAGGTTCTGATTAGAAGTAAGGAAAACAGTTCTAATAGCATGGGGGGGGTGAAGTGCTGGAAGAGATTGCTTAACGATAACTTGGAGCATCCATCAGCAGATTAGACAAACATCTGTTAGGAATGACATGGTTATAACTGAGCCTGCCATGGTGTGGGAGGAGTGGAAATGGGTAACCTCTGGAGTGATTCTGTGTTTCCGTTTATGATATTTTTCCTGCAGGACTCTTATTAAAAGCAAGAATTGCAAGAAAAGCACTAGTGATTCCTGCCTTCAGCATACAATTTTACTGTAGTGCGAGATAGAGGAACAGCTTGAGGATTTTTGATTTTATTTAGCAAGAAGGCTTTTTACTTCATTTGCTTTATTATTATTAGTGCAGAGCAACTTTGGCCCATGTCCATCAACAGGCAGCATGGTTTAATGGGTAGGTCACTGGGTACAGTCAGGCAACTGAAGTGTTTCTTGCTTTAACACACTGATTATTTTTGTAACCCAGCTTAAATCCCTTTGGCTCCGTTGGGATTCTTTCCTGTGTTTTGCTTGCGATATCTATCTGCCCTGCGTGTTTCAAGGTCCTGCTTCATGTCAGGTCTGGGAAGAAGAGAACAATACACTCTGGATATTATGGCACCTTTGAAAATTGAGTCTTCAATGTGTTACTGTAACACATGTAGCAAGCTGCAGTAACTGAAGATGCAAGTCTTTCTGTTGCATCTAGTGGAGGTTGTATAAAGATCTGAATGAAAAAAGGATATTCTCTGTTAGAATTCTCTCCAGTTATCTTTGCATCCATGTACTGCCGTATTCTGCCATTCTTATTTTCACGTTTAAGCTGTCATCTTACTCTGATTTGACTTGTCCCTGCTGTAGCATTAGGACATAAGGAATGCATGAAATATGCCTTTCATGAGCATGTATTCTAATCTTGATCAGACGTGTGTGGTCAAAATCTGGTATTTTCTGTCTAGTCACAGACTTCAGAGGTCATGTTTATAACTTACCTAGTAAAGCATACTTAAGAATCGGCTAGTACAGGAAGTATATAGAGAATGGAATATTTAAAAAAAAAATATATTGAGTTCTTACATATGTATTGGGTTAGGAACAGAAATCATAATGTGAGAAATATTTATTTAGTTTTACTGTCATTTTATAGCAGTGTTTCTTTAAGTTTTACATAATTTTGTCTTTTTTTTTCATTGGGGAAAAAAGTCAGACTAGCAAATGGTGAGACAGCTTAAAAATAATTGTAACTAGGAACTGGGCCATGATTAAAATTGTTCAGCTGTTTGTTTTATTGTTTGTTCCCAAAACCTTAAATGCACTCTGTGAGAACAATAACAACAGTTAGCATGTAACTCCGTATGGGCCAATTCTTGCAGTCTTCTCTCAGTCCTTTCTTACTCCAGAAAAACTCCTGTTTAGAGTGCTTTGCGAAGAGTCAGGGTTGGAACTGTGTGTTCTAATTGTTTTGTAATATTAACATGTAAGGTTCCATGGAATAAGAGGAAAAAAGCAGAAAGAGAGAAACAGACTGAAGTATATCTGTCTACTATATGGCTACGAGCATATTTGGATTCAGGAAGAGTTTAGAAGAACGTAGACTGTGATGCCTCCTTTGACAGTGTGTGCATCTCAACTTCGCAGTGAGGATAATAGTGACAAACTAGCAAGAACAACAAAATGTAAAGAAAACAATAATGGCTATTTGCTACAGTAAGCTATAAACTTGTAAACAATTTCATAAGTAAGAAATCATATTTACTCTGGATGACTTTAGCTGGCACAGAGAATCACAGAATCATAGAATTGCTCAGGTTGGAAAAGACCTTCGAGATTATCAAATCCAACCTCAAACTAACCATTCTACCCTAACTTGAACAACCCACTGCTAAATTATATCCCCGAGCATCGGATACAGATGGTTTTTAAACACATTCAGTGATGGTGACTCAACCATCTCCCTGGGGAGCCTATTCCAGTGCTTAACAAGCCTTTCTGTAAAGAAGTTTTTCCTGATATCCAACCTAAACCTCCCCTGACACAACTTGAGGCCATTTCCCTGTCTTGTCACCTGTTACTAGTGAGAAGAGACCAAACATGGAATCATTGATTTGCTGAATTTATTGGTTGTATTGATCTCCAGATTGGTTTGATCTCCTTGGAAATACAGGTGCTTGGCACTTCTATTATTAAAAATGGACTTCCTTTGTATACATTTTCCTAAATGCTCATCTGTGTTTCCACTTCCAGGACAAGAATGGTGGTGATACATATGAAATTGTAACCTGTTGTGTCTGATTTCAGAAATGATGAGCTAAATTTGGTGTGGGATTTTCAAAACTGTAAAGCTTTTCAACAGCTGCTAGAAGATGAAGCATTATGTACACTTGTGAAACTTTCTCTCAGAGTTTATTTATAGTTAGTTACAGTGCATATCGATAGTAGACTGTATTATTAGCAATACCTTTTAACTATAAAACCCCTTAATATTTTTATTTCAGTGACTTTCAGTTGGGTTACCAAGTGTGCATGGAAAACTTAACTTAGGAAAGGCTACTGTGAGCATAATTTGAACCTTTTCTCTTGGGAGAAGTATGGAAACCTCATATGTGTTTTAGGATGAGTAAGGATCTGGTGATACAGTAGGAGCATCGTTTAAAGCCCATTAATGCCAATGGAAACAATTCCTTTGCCTCAGTGGGCTGTGGACCAAGGAGCATGCAAGAGTAACTGAACTAAGGACGCTGCTGACTGTAACATATAGGATATGCAGTACAGTTTTACAAAACATAAACACATTTTCTAAGAATGAATTTTGCTTTACTGATGTTTTAAGCAGTAATTTGATGTAGTACAGTGAAAAGGACATCAAATATTCTAGGTTTGAGTCATTATAACCAGATGGTCCATTAAAGGTTTTTGTCTAAACTAGAACTGGGAAAGTTTGTAAACTCTGGATAGTCTGAAAATATGCCCAAACTTGATATGTCAGATGATATGCTGAGTTTTATAATGTGAAATTCTTTGGCTACTTTCCCAACATCCTAGTAAGGTGTTATACAACTTAGGCAATTAGAATAAAATTTTGGATGCTACTGTCATTATTGTTCTGCTTTGGAACTGGAAAAACAACAAAATTGCCCTAATACAGTGAAGTGGAGAATATTACAGGGAAGAATTAACGAGGAAAATAATTTTTGTTACTTAATATTGACTTACTGTGTTTATGTCATGGTTCAAAATTGTTTGTGTGGAAAAGGTCAGAAAACAGCAAGAAAACTCAAATCCTTATGGCCTTCATCCTGGAAGAATTATAAATGTTTTATCTTCAAAATAAGAGCAGCATTGTTAGTTGAACGACACTAGCTGACCGTGACCAGACAGAACTGCAGAATGCAATACTGAAATAATATTGATCATCACAGAATGATATGGCAACTTAGCTGTTAAAATTAAAAACGGCACTACAGTCCTGTGTCAGTCCTTCTGCATCCTGGAAGATACATTTCCTGAAGTCAGGTAGTATTTACCCTATTCACTTGTGTAGTCTGAAATGTGGAGAGAGGAGGCAGTATGTATGATGGTGGGAATTCACATGAATTCTTGAGGAGATATGGAGGTAACCTGAAGTTTGTTTCACGCTGCTAATATAGATTGTGTGAAGGACAGCTGTCCTCACAAAAGTTACCTGTATTTAAGATCAGAGAGAACTTTTATTTCCTTATTTCTTGAGTCGTATAACTGCCAACAGAATCTGGTAATCTGAAATTAGAGTGCGTCAAGAGTCTTGGTCTTGGGTGCTAATCTAAATGGTCTTCAAGACATTTTCATACAATATCTTGGGCATTAGGAGTGAATTTTGTAAACTTTTTTTCTCCATGATTCCTACTAATTGCTCTCAGGTGGGAACTTCTTTCTGTGATGTATTAGCGGTTTCATTATCCCCAAGTGAGCTGTCTGCATGCAGTAAGCAGGATCAGATTTCCTCTGCAGATACTTGTTGATTTCAGTACAAAAACATGAGTGTGCAAGTATAGATCAAGCAGATTTCAGCGTGCCTCCTCACTGAATATGGGCTGTAATGAAATGGAAAGTGCTTTAGAAAGTTAAACTACCTTTTAGAGAAACCAACATTTAAAAATATAGTAATAAGTGATCTACAGAAGGCAGCACAAGTGCTCAGTTCAGCAGCATTGTGCCTCTGAAGATGCCAAGCTTCAGTTATAAATTGTGTATGCCACTTTTTTTTTCCGTTGAACTGCATAACCAAATGCCTAGTAGATTTCTAGACTGATTTTCTTTGAGTGAATGTGTATATAGGTATGTGTGCTAATGTTTCTTATCGTGCAATTGTCTGCTGGAGATTGTGAATTTATATCAGTGATTTGCACAACTAACTCATCGTAGCCCTGCAAATACTGACAAGGTAGTATGTCCTTTGGTCCCCTGTAGTTTCGCAGGAGGATGATGGATTAGGATTTTCTTTTGTTTTTAAGCTTTTTGGGTTCAGCACTTTCCTTTGAACATTAAATTCTGGTGAAACTCCAAAGACTTTGTGCATAACAACTAGCAATTTTCTGATTGTATGCAGTTGAAATGAAAACTTTTATTATCTCCACCTGCTAAACTAGATTCTTCCAAGTTTAACGATAAAGATGAAATGACTGGTGTAAAGTCATGACATCCACAGTACTCTGTGCAAAATCATGTATTTCTTTCATTTTATTTCACTAAGTTTTTATTAATTTGTTTGGGAGATGCTTACATCTTAATGAAGCTTTTGAAAAACTTACTCTGTTTAAAGATTCTAAGAGAATTTGAAGCAAGACAAACAATGTGGTTTTGGGTTTTGTTGTTAACATTTCTCAACTCTGTCCATGTCATAAAAAACAACACATCCATTTGTGTAATTTGGCATTAGGGCACAGGAAGAGGTGTGGAATGAATAGTGGAGAATGCACTGGAAGTGTAGTAGAGCTTTGGATCAGACTGTTGCAGAAGCTTGTGAATTTGGAGAAAGCCGTGTGTCTATTTGAGGGGAAAAAAAAAGCGCGAATTATCTTGACTTGGATGGCTATAAACCATTTCCTTAAACTGTGAGCTACAGTCTTCTCTCCACAACTCCCAGGGCAGGGGAAGCATAAAGGGAGGTGCTGGTCTCTTCTTTCTGGTAGCCAGTGATAGGATATGTGAGAAGAGCAGAAGGTTGCACAGTGGAGGTTTGGACTGGATAATAAGAAAAAATTTATTTGATATAACAGTGATCAGAAGCTATCACAGGCTTCCTAGGAAGGTTGTTGATGTCCTGTGCCTGTCAGTGTCCAGGAGACATTTGAACTTTTTTCTCCTGTCCTCCGAAAATACCAGCTCTTCAGTTCTCATATTGTAAAATCGCTCTAAAAATCAGAACTCAGAAAAAATAGTTAAGTTTGGAACTGGCAATGAATATTCATTTATATTAAAACATACTTGAGTTTTGGACCAAAAACTTAGTGAAGTATCCAGAGAAGTCTTCACAGAAAAACAATTAAAAATTTTCCCAAAAGAGCTAATGTGTTGCTTTGCATATTGCTCCATACTTGGTGCCATTGATGCCAGAAGTAGGGATCCTGAGACAACTTTAGAACCAAAGGATAAGTGCATTTTATTGGAAAATTGAGACCCAGTGTGTCCACACTAACCAGGAATTGTCTGGATAATTTGGAGTAGAAATTCCTCCTCTCCTTTGCATTGAGTGACAAGGTGACAGCATCCTGTCATGTTCAGTAAGAGAATACTAACTCAGGTGTTGACTCTCTGGCTTGGAAGAAAAGCACAAAGAGGAGTTTTCATGGTTGTGCACTGGGAGGCTCAGTTCATGTATTCAAGCCATAACTTCTAAGGGCAGAATGGACCACAGTGAGTGCTGTCTGGCCATGGCATAGCACAGAATTTTGAAGAATCATTTCTGCTCCACGCATCTGTTATATGATTCTGTAATAGCTCCTATTCCAATGCATATCCACAGACAGGATGGTGTTCACATGCAACAAGTGAGCCAGTCAGCCAGATGTTTTGAGGCATTTAATATAATTATTGATATGAAAATCAAAACAAGGTATCGTATAAAAGCAGCCACTGTCAGATTGTTATGGATTAGATCATCAATCTTGTTGCTTTAACAAGCCCTGTATTCATTATCGTAGCTCAGAGCACTTTTTTCTTTGCCAGAATTGGCTGTCATCTTAATGAATATTGCAAATCATAACCCAAATTACATGCCTTAAGCTGTCTTCATTTTTTATTTGCAATGCTGTTCAGGAGCTTGATTTGTGTTACTGAAAAGCATTCCGCTGATGGAGGAAGGGGAGACAGACATGCAGTGAATGGGCTGCAGAATTCTATGTGGACAAGCAGTAGCTCAACCCTCTGGTACAGAGTCATCTTCATCTTGTGTTTGGACTTCACTATGAACTCTGTCTCCTGTGAGCTCCTTCACAGGAAGTATAGTGCTGACTTTGACAGTGTTTTGATGAAGATTCAGTTTTACAGTGAACAGATTTAAGACTGACTGCTAGTGCTGTATTTCAGCTCTATTAGTGTAAAAAATAGGAAGCTTGGGGGAAATAAGTGAAAACATATTGAAATTTTACTCCTGAGCTGATTAGAAATTGGATTTTTTTTTCTTTTATTTCCCATCTCACATCCAGATAATCATAGAATGTTTTGGGTTGGAGGAGACCTTTAAAGTCATCTAGTTCCATCCTCTCTTCTATAGGTAGTGACACCTCCCTCTAGACCAAGTTGGTCAAAAGTCCCATCCACTCTGGCCTTGAATGCTTCCAGGGAGAGGGCATTCGTGGCCTTGCTGGACCGGTTGCGGTGTCTCAACACCCTCACAGTAAAAAATTTCTTCCTAGCATCTATTCTACTTCTACCCTTTTCCAGTTTAAAACCATTTCCCCTTATACTGTCATTACATGCCCTTATAAAAAGACTCTCCCCAGCTTTCCTGTAGGCCCCCTTCAGGTACTGGAAGGCTGCTGTAAAGTCCCCTTGGAGTCTTCTCTTCTCCAGGTTGAAGAGCCCTGGCTCTCTCAGCCTCTCCTTACACTAATAAAGATAAAAGAAACAATAACTTATTTTCTCTTTTGGAAGACTGAGGACTAACTTCTGGTTAAAAACATTAGAATAAAAAGAAAAAACAGAATAAAATCATTACAAAAAATCTGTTAAAAGATGCTGAGAAATAATGTTTTACTGCTTTTAATTGAAGTGTATATATATATTTTTTTTTTTCGTGTATTTGATCATAATTTTATCAACAGTTTCAATAGAAGAAAAGTTCCAGTAAAATAATTTTGATAAGGAACTTTTAAAGACAGTCTAATTAGGCCACAGTACAGTTTTCAGCACAGTAACATGCAGTAAAAATGTAAGTAAACTGGCAGTTGGAAGTAGTATATGGACACCTTTTATGATCTGTTTTCTGTGTATCATCTACCATATGAGCATGACAAGGTGATTGTAATATTGACCTTAAAGTGAATTCACTCATGAAATGATAAAAACCATGAGTCACAGTAATTGCTTGGATCAAGCAAAAGACCAAGGACTCTTAGAGGTATTCACCTTCAGTGCATATCTTATAGTCCAGCTTCTTGAACAGATATTTAGGGAAAGTTGGGAACTGTTGGGCTTTATGAAGTGGGGAGATGTTGTGCAATGGGATGCTCTTGCTGGCTGATTCTTACATGTGGGTGGGGTTTCTTGTTCTTTTTTTTTATTATTGTTGTTATGGATTGTTTGATGCAGAATTGTTTTTCCATTAGAAAAAGCAAAACAACTGCTTTCAGTGTAAAACGACCTTTTAGATTATGTTCATGAACCACAAACAGAAAGAACACAATTAAATGCTCCTTGGGAAGCAGAATGAGCTTGACTCACCACTGTGTTACTCCAGTTCTGCACCAGATCAGTTCAACTGAAGACAGATGGAGATTTACTGCCTGTACTATCTGAAGGGAAGAGGCCTTATAGTGTTCTTTTGCAGAATCTCTCAAGTTAAATCAGGGGATTCTGGTATCTTAATAAGTATTGCTAATTCACTATGGGAAGAGAACTCCTGTCCATGGGAATCATTTTTAATGGCTGTAGTGGCTGAATGTCATGAAGAATCAAGACTGTACTGAAAAGCTTGGCACAGAGTACTGAGATGAAGGATGCATATGACGTGATATGTGTACCACATGTATTACATGATATATCATGGTATGATTTGGTATGTTTCAGGAATTATGTTCTGAAGATTAGACTAACCAAAAAGATCTGTGGAAGTTGCATTTCCTAGTTAACAATGACGTTCATAATATCAGAGTGGTTTCAGCACTTTGTTTCACAGAAAATACTTGCATCTAAGTCAGTTCTAGGAAATAGGCCTTCTAATGGGTAGTGGCTGACATAACACATATGTGACACTTATCCTTGTTAGGATGTTTTGAGGCTTTCCTTTGAGTAGCTCTCTACCACAGAAATAAATCATCTCCTCATAGAGAACAGATGAACAACAACATGTGAAATGAGGATTTATGGCTGTGGCTGCTTTTCTAAACGTCTTAGGTGCCCTGGACTGTAGTTCTGTAGTGCCTCCTAGAGGCACAGACTATAGGTACGAGGTCAGGAAGTTGAAGTATAGCTGATAGGTTGAGGCAGTACGCAAGGCCAGTTGCATGTTTACTTGTGTGTTGGCTGAATTCCTCTGCAGCTGTTGTGACTTGTGAGTATTTGATTCGTTTAATGCAATGGAAATGCTTAGTACTTGGCATATGAACCAGTGTGGATGCTCTGTGAATAGGAGATAGTGATTTCTGGCTTGTCTCTTCCCAGTGTGGATGATATGTTAATAACCATGCCTTCCAGGTGAAACAGGAATATGTGCTTTCTAGGAGATGGTGAATCCAGGTGAGAATTATGCAGTTCCACTAAGGTAAATCACAGAGAAGAATACAGATTGTCAGACTTGACTAATTTTTAAGTGCTTTAATCTTCAGTAAAGATAATGGCTTACAAAACACTAATTAGTGGCTGACACCAGTAGACCATATTCCTGAAAGTAAACCAAGTTGTACACAGACCACATGAGCCACGGTTATCTTAGAGATAGGTGGTTGTTCCAAACTTTTTCACCTCTAGTGACACTGAGTTAACTTCCGGTTGGCTAGAGGGTAGGATAGGAAAGAATGCTGGATATGGATTTAATATAAGATAGAAAAGGATGAGTTTGGACACTTATGCTACCACTTGTTTTGGTACTTGGCATCCAGAGGGTATATTTCTGGCACCTGCAACCCACGGGCTACTTTCTGTGATTTTCCACATTTGATGTGGTTAGGACTGATAGTGTATGACCTGTTATAGCCTAATGAAATCTACTGTTTTGTGAAGGCCACTAGACATACCTGGGATGGGTTGTATTGTTTCAGCGTGCTGCAGGGTTTTCAAACACTTTCTGAGAATTGTCTTTTTCTGGATTAAAGAAAGCTTCCTTTTGAACACATCTCTTTTGCTTGCAGCTTCTTCCTTTGCTGCTTCCTGTCTGTGATCCTGTTGTCCGTTTGCAATCACATTGTTTCACTTCCCTGATCAGTGGTAGGTAGGACTGTCAGGGAAGAGAATACTTCATGTGTCTCCCGTCAGTCTTTACTGTCATGTGTTTATTCTTTGTGAACAGAAACTAGTCATTCTGGGTAATTCTACAACTCCTTTGGTCTTTTGAGCTCATCATGCTCTTTTTGTCCATGCTACTCTTGTCTTGTTCCTGCTGATCCTCCAGTTTCTGTGGCTGCTCCTGGCTCTTTTCCTGTCATTAATTAGGGTCCTGGTATTAGAAGAGGATGTTTTCTGTGCAGGTGCAGAAAAGGCATCTGAATTTTTATCTGACAAAGAGAAGCAGACACGCAAAGCAGAAACAAAGTCAGTGTAACTGGATGGCAGAGTGAGTAATGGGAATTCTGCCAGTAAAGGGCCTTTAGAACCTGATTGATTGTGGATGTTTTTTGTAGTAATAATAATGGATATACTTCTAGGTAACTAATCAGTAAATGTGTTAAAAGGTTTTTTTTTTTTTTTTTTTTTTGCTTTGTCATCACTTCTCACTCTTTGAGGTGAGAAGTGCAATTTAACAATACAAGACAGTAGTATATGGTATCGAGGTCTCAGAGCTTGGATAGTATAGGATTTTTCTTTTTAATGAAACAACAACAATAACAACAACACATTTTAATCAAAATAGAGATTTGACCAGGAGAAGGCGGCGACTATGTAGAAAAGAGTACAGGAGCTCATACACACACTTCTGTGCCAAGATCATTCCCAATGGGTGTTTTGTGAATGCATAGGCCTGTTTATTCTCAGCAAAGTCATCAGTTATCACTGAACCTGAAAGGAAGACAAGACTGACCTTTGCATTGGCAACAATGCAAATGAAAAAAAAAAAAACTACCAAAAACATTTTTGTTGGTTGCAGCTGGTCAACCTCCAGTTCTTTATAGGGCTTTGTGCAAGCAGACAGTACTGTCTAGGAGATGGCAAGCAAAATGATGAACAAGATGGTATGTGGGAATAATACCGATTTGATTTTATATGCATTGGCAAAACCCAAGCAATACTGAGGATCTGTAGTGCATATAAGCTTTTTGTGTGTGAAACCAGATGAGCTGATAGCAGAAACAATTCTACCTCAGAGGATATTGAAAATCTGCCCGGGCTGGACAAAGCAAAATCCCAAACACTTCTAAGTTTTGGGGTAATCTCAGGATTCCCTTGGAGTTACTTATTGCTCTATTTCATGTTAGGAAAAAAAGCAGCAAACAACTGAACAATAAAACGAATGTTACTGATTTACATACAGTATCAAGCCTCAAATTCCACCTCTGCCCTGGTTTCAGCTTGGTTAGAGTTAATTTTCTGGTATGGTGTTATGTTTTGGATTTAGGATAAAAATAATGTTGATAGCATGCCAATGTTTAGCTGAGCAGTGCTTTCACTAAGCCAAGGATGTTTCAGCTTCTCACACTGCCCTGCCAGTAAGGAGGCTGGGGGTGGGGTGAACAAAGAGTGGGGAGGGGTTGAACGAGCATACCCGAACTGCCCAAAGGGGGAATCCCATGTCATATGGCATTATGCTGAGTTGGCTAGAGTAGGGTGGGGCTCTGCTCAAGGACTGGCTTGGCATCAGTCAGCAGGTGGTGAGCGATAGCATATGTTTTGTATATATACATTTATATTATTATTATTATTATTTTCTCTTCCTTTTCTGTCCTATTAAACTGTCTTTATCTCAACCTATGAATGAGTTTTACCTTTTTCTGATTGTTTCCCCTATCCCTATGGGGGAAAGTGAGTGAATGGCTGTATGGTGCTGAGCTGCCTGCCAGATTAAACCATGACTACCACGGAGGCCGTTGGCATTTTAAAAAAGCTTTAGAGCTAAGAAGGAATAAAAGAGTCTCAAATAAGATATTGCACACTTATTTATGATTGCTGCCATGCACCTTCCAAAAGAATGAAGGGATCTATTCATCTGTCTATGTGACTAAGTGATAAAATGTGTGCTGGTACAGGCTTAGGCTTGTGCTTGTTACAGCTGACTAAGAATAGAGTTTGTTCTGTGTTAAACAAGATCATTGGTATTCAGGAAGATTTCACTGGAAGTTTTTCAGCACTGCAGGGATGGAGAGGTCCCTTAGAAGCTCTTTCTGCTGATATGTAAGTGAAGCTGCAGAGAGCTCTTTGCCATGTTCTTTTGTAACTCCCATGTAAATCATACTTGTGGTCAAAGTATAGCCAACATGGTAGGGAGGGTTTGGGATCTTGTGACTAGACTAGGTGCAGTTTCACAGAAGAAGACCAGCTTTATCTCCCTAATCCTTTTGCTGGCAGTCAGGACAAAAAAATTAAGTTGAGACACCGTACCTACTTATTGCTTAATTTTTTCCCATAAATTCTAACCTTGTGGTTAAAAAACCCCAAAACATCCAGTAATTCTCAACTGTAAACAAGAAGAAAAATAATACTCCAGATAGCAAGAGCTTGTAAGTATCCAAACCCTAGATATGTTAACACAGTTGTATGTCACATGACCCATCTCAGTTCTGACACAAAAATATGCAAAATATTTGAAAATGTCCATAGTATTGTGATTTTTTTAATGATCTCCTAGTGGAACAAGAGGAATGCAACCGTTAAAAATCCAAGTGGAAAGAATGAAGAGTTGTGCTGAAATTATATAAACTACTCTCTTTCTTTGGTAATACTTAAAAGCTTCTACTGAAGCCCTGCCACCATAATTCTGAGCAATAGAGAGGTCTTGTAATGATAGCTCTGAACAAGAAGTATTACATCTTGGTGTGGTAAATAGCCAGGTTTCTCTTGCTTATAGCCCTAATATCTTGTCTGTCTTTACATGTTATATTCTGAGTGTAGTTCAGTGAGTGAAGCTTTTTGTGACCCCCAGTCAATGGCTGAAGTCCTGTATTGGCAGTTATAAGCTCTGGCCCTGGAAATAGCTAATTACCTGCACTAGACAAAGCCGAGTTGAGAGTACCAGTTGCACTTGAACAATTTGGAAATCCAAATTCATCCTCAAGAAGCTGACCAGTAAAGCTTGAATACTTAAAGTGAAGAAAAAGGTTAATTGAAAGTCAAAAAAAAAAAAAAATGACAGAAGAAAAAAAGCAATTACTTAGAAAAATGAGTGGAATTTATTGGGTCATAAATATTATCTGGGTGCCAGGTCTTCTTTCAAAGCCATAGTTTTTTTTTTTTTCCATATTGTTATTGTTTAGTAATAAATCTAAAAAGCTTTTACAAATACCTGTTTGTCTCAAGGCAATGAATGTTATAAAGGCTTCAACTGTAATGACAAGTGTAGGGCATTATCAGTTGATTTTGGACAAAAAAAGAGAACAAAATAAATTCAAGTGTCTTCAGTAACACTTTAAACACTATTTTAGTTCTAAGCAATTTGAAAATCAGTGTAGTTGCATTTAGCAGTTTCAAGCAAAAATAATATTTTCACTATTTCTTTTTCGTCATTTTCTTTTTCTTTCCCATCTCTACTATTTGTTCTCTAGGTTAATTTTATATATATGTATTTTTCTTCTTAAATGCATTTAGAAATATATCTACATTAACTAAATTAGGATGTGTATATTTGTGGGCAGGGACTGCCTTGATTCTTCCAGTTTCTCAGTATTTGTGAGAGACTGATATTACCTGACAGTGTTACATAGTGCTTCTATGTCACATTAGAAGTCACATCGTGGCCAGCAGAGAGAGGGAGATGACCACCTTCCTCTACTCAGTTCCTGTGGGGCCCCATCTGGAGTACTGTGTCCAGACCTGGGGCCTCCAACACAAGAAAGATATGGAGCTTTTGGAACCAGTTTAGGAAAGGTTGAGGGAACTGGGCTTGTTTAGCTTGGAGACGAGAAGGCTCTGGGGAGACCTCATTGTGCCTTCCAGTACTTTAATGAAGCACATAATCAGGAGGGGGAATGACTGCTTACATGAGTTGATAGTGATAGGACAAGGGGGAATGGTTATAAACTAAGACAGGGGAGATAGGACAAAGTTTTTCACTCAGAGGGCAGTGATGCACTGGAACAGGTTGCCCAGAGAGGTTGTGGATGCCCCATCCCTGGAGGCATTAAGACAAGGCTGGATGTGGCTCTGGACAGCCTGCTGTAGTGGTTGACGACCCTGCCACGGCAGGGGGGTTGAAACTAGATGAGCTTTGGGGTCCTTTTCAACCCAGGCCGTTCTATGATTCTGTGATTCTAGAAATCATTGCTTCTGATAAATAGATCTACAATATACTGCTTTCACTATAATTATGGCACTTCTGTAGATGTACAATACTTGCAAAATGAATGAGCCCTTTCTTCACAAACCTTTATGAATTCAAGACACTTGAAACTATATTTTGGCTAGTCCAGCAGCATCTTTGTGCATATAAGTGGCAATATGCAGAAAAGGGGATATAATGTGGAACTGAAGGGGAATGGCCTGAAGGCTGCTGTGAGGTTTTCTCCAGGACACTTCTGTTAGTCCGACAGCTGTTCTCCTGAGCTGGGTTTACTGACGCTTCACACAGATAAGCATTTTTAAGTGAGTGTATTTGTGACAGTGTCTAATAACTTGCATCTAGAAGGCTTTGGTGTTACAGTTCTTACACTTGCATTTCTAGATGGTAGGTTATTGCTGTTTGAAGTTTTCTGTCTCAGAGAAGTAAATCTTGTAGTGCCTAGGACAGTGAAAGAAAATTATTAGTATCAAAAAATAGTCATTTCAGGCATTAAGCAAATTATTCAGCGCGACTCGATCCTTATAACCAGAAAACTTCATCTAAGAGGAATACTGCTGGTTATAGAAAGGAGGCAAAACTCAGCAGGGGTGTGTTTCTGTTCTACCTCCTCTCTTGATGATTAAGTTGTTAATTTGCAATGGTGGTGACGAAGGCTTAATTATGTTCTCTGCTCCAAAGATCTAGATCCTGCTATCCTGCCTCTCAGAACGGTACATGAGCAATTAGCAGCAGTGAGGACTACCACAGTGTGCACTCAGTTGTTTCTCTTCACAGTTTTTCACTTCCAAGGAACAGTTTTATACCTTCTCTGCTATGTGAGTATGCCAGACTATAAAGATGTTCTTAGGCTTGATGGTGGCCCCTTAAGCACTTAGACATGCGAAGTGAATCAGTTCGAGTTCCTCCGAACCCCCTAGTACCTAGTCACTTTAGCAAAGTTGGGTCAGAATTCAAGCCAGTGCTCTGTCTGATTAGGAAAGGAGTCTGACTGTGGGTCACTAACTCTTCAGGTCGATGTCCTAGCAATTGTTCTTCAGATCTTCAAAATGGTACAGGTCCAGTAAGCCACTTCATGCAGAGTACGTCAGTAATAGTTGAGAGACAGTAAGAATAGAGCAAGAATGACTCTCCAATCTCGTGTTAATTATACTCACTTGTGAAGCTGGAGCAAACCTTATTATATTTTACATGGCATGGAATTATTTTTCAAACATTTGGCTTGGCAGGTGAACTGAAAAACTAGCCCTGAACCCTGCTTTGCAGTTGGACCCCTGCATTTTACAAAGAAAATTGTAGTATAGTTGCTGGAGCTTTTCATCTATGACACAGTGGTGTGAAATGGAAGTCCTACTGAAATGCAGGGGTGTCAGAAGATTTTACAAATGCAGGAGCTCTAAAGTGGGATTAAATGATGGCATCCACAGTATGTGTACTGCTGGACTTTCCAAAGGCACTATTATTTTCATGGATTCCCTGTCTCAGTTACTTACCAAAAAGATACCTCTGATGCACGTCTTTATGGGAAATACAAGGAAGAGCTGAGTTCTTGACTTGTGTGCATCGTTAGCTTGGAACAGACACATTTATTTCGCTAACTTTTTCATTCCATGATGTCATGAGAACATTTTAAACCAGGACAAACAATCAGCAAGTGCCAAGCTTTTTCCTAAATGCTTCTTGTGATCAAACATACCCATCCATGCTTTTAAATACCTCATAATTAAACATGCCTAAATGGAGACTTAATTTGAACATGTAAATTAATCACATGTTATAACAATTGAAATTCATAACTGAACATCCATTAGCAGACAGTGCCGTTCCTCATTCTTTTGTCTGCATGTTTATAGTAATCATGCAGTAGGATTTATGGTGCATGTCACTCTTTGAAAATTAATTCTGAATCAACATAGGAGATGTGTTCCCATTTCTATTGTATAGCTTTGCTCTAAAAATGCAAATAATTGCAAATTAAGCCCCAGATGTCTAAAGAGCAGCAGGAGTAACCATTTATTTGATGTTTGATGCATGTCATGTCATTTGTGTTACTCCTCAATGGGTTAAACGAGTTTCATTGTTTGGACATTTTAGGAAAATAATAAACAATGTAGCCCATCCAAAAAACAGTTGCAGGTTTTTCTTCTTTTTTTCTTAAAAAAAAAAAAAAAAAAAAAAAAAAAAAAGACGACGACAAAGTTATTTAAAATTTATTTTAAATTGCAGGCTAAGAAAGTAAGTTCACATTAAAGAAACCTCATTTCCTTCTGAAAAACTGTGAATTTACCTTCTGAAGCAATTCAGTAAAAACCAAATTTATCTGGGAATTTAGCAACTACTGAATTGCTGTGTTGGGCTATATTAAGTATAGATGGATGAGAATGAGGTCAGTGGAGAAAACATGAGCTGCACTCTTCAGAGCTAAACCTCGCACATTCCTTAAAGATATTTACGTGATGAATGCCTGTGTTTGCCTGTGTTTTTCAGTGTATGTTCATGATGCACCATGAAGCTATCCCTAACAGGCACTTGAGAAAGACAATTCCAAAGCATATATGCATTTCCACTGAATAACAATAGCACTCCTATTGATAAGAAATGAATTTGCTTGCTTGACTCTGTTGGGATCAGATTTCACTGTAGGACCCAGTCTCCACGCTGTTAGTGGAGCTTGGTCAGTATGGTCTCTTCATTAACTTTACTAGGTGTTAGATCTGGCCTTGAAATTCCTCTCCATCAGCTAGTGTTTACTCAGGTGATAACACTGCACTTAGCTTTCTCACCTATCACCTATGCAGCAGAAGTTCTTTGCAACTGAAACCCTGAACTGGCTTTATTGTATAAACCCGGCTTTGTGCTCAATGTCCTGCTTCCTAATGTGCTACACAGCTGTCTTGTGCTCTTGGCTTCATGCCATCTTCATGTTGCTCCTTCCAGTAGGTCAACCGTTTTCACTCTGCTGTTCTGTTAATGCCTTTTATAGAACCACCTTTTTATAACGCTCCTTGCAGGAAATGCTTTTCCTGCAATGCGTATGAATCATTTACAGCCTAAAATGTTACCATATGCAGCTTAAGCCTAAAGGACCCCATCTTGCCCTATTCTGTATGGTAGCATGATGCAGTCAGACAGTGCATCGACTCGTGAGGAAAATAAATGAATTATTTTTAAAGAAAAGTCTCTCATCCTCGTGGACTTAAATACCTAACTCCGATGAGAAACATTTGGAACACATACATGAGAACTTGGAGTACTCAGTTATCAACCTGGAGCCTAGATAATGATGGAGAGTTATACTGGGACTGAGTAATGCGTATGAAGATAGGAAAGTGTAAAAATGCAGCAAAATGGCTTTGAGATAATTAGTGGAAAGGAGGTCACAGCCTGTCTTTCTGTCCTACACAAGCCTCTTATTTATTGTTGTGGCACGACAGCATATGGCTCTGAGTTTGTAGTGGACTATTACCATTTCTCAGTTGTTTTTGCTTTCTCTTTTCTCACAGTAAGATGCAACTTAAATTCCTAAACTCAAAATCCTCAAAAATTCAACCCACAAGCCCCAGTGGTATTTGAAATTTATGTATTCTTTAACCAAAGGCCTTTGCATAACCAGATACTGGTACATTCTTTAGTGAAATTCTTGAAGCTTTGGGCTTAACCGCTGCTTCTTTCAGTGAGGTACTTGAAAACATGTCAGCTATGTAGCTATACTGGAGGGCTGTGGATGAGGTATGTCCTTTTTCTCAAATTGACTGACTAATGTCAAAGTCCAGACTGAGGCAGGTTCCCAGCTCTAGCTTGAACAGTCCCATGGTGATGTCAGAATTTTGGTGTTAAACTTTAAACATTTTTTGCTATTAACATTATTACAGAGGAAAACTGCATCTTTGTCATGGATGAATTTTGTACAGAGGTGTCTGCTGGAGTAAGCAGAGAACTTTCTGAGTTTTTATAAATTATTAATTGTGAAGTCTTTATGTTGCTTGAAGCAGTGGCCTTGGGTGTAGGCAGGAGAAATTCATCAAACTGAGGACAAAGAGACTCGGTTTCTGAAAGAACAGAAAAAAACAATGCAGCAATATCCTTGCTGGAAGGAGAGATATAAAAGTGCTTAAATAGACTTGAGAGACACAGAAACATACAAAGGGTTTACAAGGCTGGAGTTAAACAAAACTAAATAGGCTTTAGAAATATACTTAGAAAAAAATAATCCTGAAAAGGAAAAGACAGTCTCCCCTTCCACCCAAAATCAGAAAGGAACATTATTAAAATGTTCTTAAAGTATTTAGTTTCTTTTAACAACACTCATGATACACTGGGCAGTCCAACATGATCCTGTGTGTATTGGCAAAGCAAAGCAGCCTTTTGGATACATCAACTTCATCTAAGTGTGTTTCAGATCAATGTGTGATAAACTTCATTTGTTAAGTAACACAGCAGTTGTGTTTCACATAATGAACCAAAATAATAGAAGGGTATTAGGCATTTTGCTCTTAGCTGACTTCTACATTTTTGTCTAATTTTTGATGTTAATGAGAAATTTCAGCGTTATGACCCTTTTGCTGAAATATTTTTCATAAACTATGCTTGATTTTCTACTAAATTATTTGTATAATCTCAATTGTCTTCATTTTACTATGGCTGTCTGGCTGTGAATGCCTTGAAATAAAATCCAAGGCTGCGCTTTTCTTTTTGCATACCTTTAACAGTATCTTTAGGTATCAGAAGTGGGAACACGATCAAGAAGCACAGAGCCAGAGTCTAGATCAAGTTAATCTGACAGTGCTGTTGTGGGCAGTGTCTCCTTTATGGTGTTAGGCAGAACATGTGATCTTTCAATGTCAGTGTTCTTTTCATTAATATAGGGTGATGAGAATTATTTAATTACTATCTGACACAAGATATTTATTTGCTGTAGACAAAGGAAATGGTATGGAAATAGCCATACTGCGGATTGTTTAAAATCAAATCGTATCCATCATTTATCATCGGTCAATTTTGATTTTATTTATTTATTTATTTTAAATGAAGGAACTCAGTTCTTAATTGATGAGGCTAAAACATTTAAAGGTTGAATTTGTCATTTGGGGAATATTCTGAATTTCAAGAAAACTACCCCCCCACTGTTTTATTATGAGAAATATTCTAAAGGCTTTCCAAAAGTTTTGTCTTTATGCAGAACCACAGTCTGTTTATTTCTTCATGCCAAAGATGAGGTTTGGCAGAGGATTTTCCCATACCCTTGCCAACAGCTCTCCTAAGAGCACACTCAGTTAGTTTATATTACTACTTTTGAAAAAGGAAACATTAAAGAAACCATATTTTTAATACAGTATAAAGGTCCTCTGAAGGCTGAAAATGCCTCCCTCTGACCCCACCTCCATGCAAAGGACTAGGGGAAGTGAGGGAAAAAGGAGTCCTACAGTCAAAAGAACTGCCTCTGTGTGAGGCCTGAGAGCTAGGACAGCTTTGCTCTAACCCTCATTTTCCTGCAGGCTCTGGTTTTCAAAAATTCTTTCTAAGTCTGGTTGCCTGAGTTGAGACAACCATGTCTTCATTTTCAGCGTGTCTGGCACTCACAACACCTGCTGATTATACTGTGACTGTTTAAGGGAAGGATTTAGAAAGCCTCCTCCAATCTCTTACCCTACTGCAAGTGCATTTGGTAAAGAGAGGGGGGAGCACCCAGTGCCTTGTTCTGTTCATCTGTGAACCCTGAGACCTTCTGAACACAACCACATTCCCACTGCAGCATCTCTGAAAGATCTGCAACTTCTGTCCAACTTCCGTTTCCTTGCTCTTAAAGTGGTATAAGCTCTACTCGATGTCTGGAACGCTGGCCCTGTATCACATACTTCATTGAAATGACAGACGTATGTTCTCTACCTTTTGACTTAATGTGACATTGTTCTTCCTACATACTGATGAAAGTAAGACTTGAAACATCTTCCTAAATATGCAGTAGAAAGAACTGCTGTGGATTGAACTGTGTTCAATTCAGCACAGAGGGTCTTTTTAACACTCTAAGACTTGGGATAATATAGAATTAAAACATAGAAGTCTATAGAAATGCCTGATTCTGTAGCTATGTAATGCACAGTGAGAGAGCATTTCAGGTGATTGTAAAAAAAAAAAAAAAAAAAAAAAAAAAAAAACACGTATTGAAGAAGTGGAGAAAAAAAGTGTATACGCACATACATATAACCATGTATCCATCCATCTGAATTCAAATTTTTTTTTTTTTTTGAAAACAAAGGTAGATGTTATAGCCTTCATCCAGCTGAATAATTCTCTTCTCCAGGAGTTGTCTTGTCAGTTCATTTGTTGTCCATTGTCCATAGTCATGGGTCAATTGTATATGGGCTTGGGCTGGTCAGCTATCAAAGAGAAAGCTAAAGTATGGAAAATGGTGGTTTTCAACTGAGTTCCCAAAATGAAAATGGTAGCTTTTAATTTTCAAAATTTTCTTTTTCTTTTTTTCTTTTTTATTAATTAAACTGCCACGTCCAGAATTTGTTGTTCAGCTGTGATGCCCTTTCCTCTCAGGGGCCAAATCAAAGAATTTCTTTTAGGTGGCTAAAATATTACCTAGATGTTCGAGGTCAATAGGTTAATATGCAAAATGTGCGCATCTGGTATGTGCTAATATATTATAATAACATTTGAGTAACCAGTGTACCATGGATAATGTCTTTTTTTTTTTTTTTTTTTATCTTTAAGTCTATCTGCCTTGGAGATCTTTCAGACTTCCACCAATGTGGGTCAAGCTACATGACTGGGGCCTTTAAGCCCCTGCATAGAGATTTAACATTTGAGAGTCAAAGTATTTCTATGATGATATGAAAATAAAACTATGATGCAAATTCTTCAAGTATTCCATGAGGGAGTTATTTTATAATCTGCAATTATTTTCCATACTGGGAGAATAAACATGGAAAGCTTCAGTATGTAGATACTTCTTTCACTTGTCACTACTTTACACTGATAACTAAGATGGCAGTCCTTGTAGAACTTTATACCTTTCTATGTTGTAAATAGACATTTTGTTTAGTTAACCTACTGAGGGATCTGAAAGGGAATCAACATGTTCTATAAACTCAAGAGAGGGAACTGTTTGTGATTCTCACTTCCTCCACATTACAGAGCAGAAGTATTGGTCTGTCACATCTGCATCAAGCCCAAATCCTTTAAAGTTTTATTGAAGTGTTACCTGCAAATGTAAACTTGTAAGCACAGTTTCTTTCCTGCTCTTTATTTTGAAAACTGTGATTCCCTGAGCTTGGAATGAATAAAGCTCCATTTTGAATAAGTCTTATTTCCTATGACATTGGGCTGCCTGCTTTTCTAACAAGTCTCAAGCTCCAATTGGAGCTTTTCCAGTGACTAGGAAATTTTTAACTGTTCAGTACTAGTGGATTCCCTGAAGGCCTAGTAGGGTATGTTCACACTGAAGCCTTTCATTATTGAAAACAGTATTAAGATCATTCTGTTTACCCATCCAGCTATTTTCCTGCCTCCTGCTAGGAGCATAATTAAGTTTGAGGTGTCTGCTTTTATCAGATATGGTTGGAATTGGTGATTGTGTCAAAAATGATTTAAGTTGTAATGCACATGTGATCAGTTACACAGACAAAACTTAACTGTATGATTCATTTCCCTGGGATATCTGGCACCTGTGTTGCCAGAGATATCTGAACCTCTGTGGATATTTATTGTCTTATTCCTACTGTTTTTTTGAGAAGGAGAGATAAGAGAGTTTCATTGGATGTAAAACAGCATTCCCACAGGACATCAGTAATGACCAACAGGATAAATTTCCTGTTGACATTCTGCCCATTTCTGGGATTGATTTTCATCATGGTGGTCTTTAAAAAATATGTTTATACATACAACTGGAAATGAGATTAAATTGTTTCATTTTTGTAATGTTCCCAAAGTCTGTGTCAACAGGCAGGATACAAGTGAGATATAAAGGCTCTGTTTACCTTCACATCTGTTTGTTCGCTGTATTTAAAGATGCTCCTTGATTTTATTACAATAATAATTTTCATTTAGAAATTTGGACCTCCTCTGATGTGAGCCCCAAGCATTTCCATTTCTAAGTGCAAAAAGTTAATCCCTGTGTAATTAAAAGTGATGCCAGTTTCTAACCACACTGCCTTACCTACCCTAGTCCTTTGGAAATGTTTTACTTGCAACAACTTTATATACTAAACAAATTCGTTTAATAAAAATGCTGTTATGATAACTATAAACAACATATTTTTGACATGACTAATGTTTTCATGATGTTGCTTTCATTTTCACAGGTCACTGCTTCCTTTTCCAGCCTCACAAACAGTTTTCTCAATCATCTTGGTGCCTCAGCACTTGGATCTGTGTCCTATGATTTGATCCACTTTTCAGACTGTTCTCTCATTTGTCTCTGTCCATGTGCTGTTTTTCTGACACTTTTTTTTCTTGTGGCACTTTATGACAGATTTTCTCCATGATGAACTGTTGAAAGAGGTGAGATACCCAGAAATAAAGTGGAAAAAAAAAAAGGAAACAACTGACTAATAATCTACTTAGAAAGTAAGTATTTCTTATGTAATATGTGTGTACATGTTGCCATCTTATAGTTTCATTAATGTTTTTCTGTAAAACATAGGGTACATTTTGTAAATGAGCTTAAACTATCAAATTGTAATTATTCATGAGTAGTCTCTCTGTTATTGTTAATTATATGCATCATGCTAGAAGAGTTTGATATGCTGATTATGGGAATAAAGTTCATCTGAGGTAACAGAGTTTATTCCTTTCTCAGTCATCCAGCCTGGATCTCAGCTGCAAAGTAAGTACCTCTACCGCATCTTGTTACCAAAATAGCAACCTTCTTAATCCTTTGCTGTGTAGAACAAAGGTTCTATTCAATCTTTGGAGCAGAAATAGGATCTTATTAATGCACTGGCAACTAAAGTGTTGTTATTTTTGCTAGAAAAGGGTGAAACAGGAATTTGCTGATATGTGTTAGATTAAAAGCTGTTATTATTTTGAGATTATTTGGATTGTTAGTTGGGCCTTTCCAATAGCAGTTGAAAATCTACAAAATACCTTTTAATTTGGCATTCTGGATGAGTTTGGGTGCAGCTTCTTCAGCTCCTGTGGGTTTTTTTTTTTTTATCTGTTCTGAAAGAACGAAGGGTATTAATTAAGTGGTGTATTGCTTACTGTGCATGTGGTAGAATTAGGAGAAAAGATCCGTTGCTCTTGCCAGGAGTGCTGGTCTGCCTGGGCTCCACCCACTCACCAGCTTGTGAATCAGTGCTTATATACGAGGCACCAGTGAAGCACCTGGTGTTCAGCCTTTGAGAATCAGAGGAGATCTGTGCATTAGCTGAGTGTGTGGGTTTGAAGAGTTTACAACTTATGTATGTATTTCCATTTTGAAGTATTAGATGTCTGATGGTGTTTTATGGAGTCTCTTCTTTCTTTTGAAAGATTTGCTGTTGTGTAGTGTTGGTCTGCAGTGGACTATGGAATTTGGGATCCCTGTGGAGTAGGCTTTCTATGCCTCTGGCAGCTCTTCAGGATGAAGTTGAAATTAGGATTGCAGAGAAAAGTCAGAGGAATTCCACTTGGTGAATTAAATGTTATTGAGCTTGAGGACCTGGAAAATGGTGAGGGAAGGATCTGGGTGAGCTTCCAAGTTGGTATGAATGACTGGCATAGAAGATATTGCTTAAGGCAAGAATAAATGCAGTGTAACTGATCCGTTGAGACCAGCAAACTGATTCTGGGAATGACTGGTGCTTGATAATTTTTAGTGATAGGCAAATGCCACACTCCCAAATACGTGTGGTCCATTGTGCAATTCTGTGTGGGTGTGGATCTTTGCAGGTTATTGGCCTATGCTCTTTGGCACAAAATGTGTTTGCATAAGTCTTAGCATGTAGAACTTTGGGTGTTTATCTCCATGTGTATGTGAAAGATTCAAGGTTAAACAAGGAAGAACTATCCCAGAAGCTGAGGTCAGCAGAAGTATTCTGGCTAACTGTTCCCTGGCCTGAACACTAGACCAGTAAGGTCACAGTTTCTGTGAAACTCCGTTTGCTGCTTCTGTTCCTTATGGTTAGGATAAATCTTGTGTTTGTCCTCCAGGAGATTAGATACAGATATGTGATGGTGTCTGTAGGCTGAGACTTGTGGCTTGACTGTGTGGACTTTTATTTCTAAGCTGGATTACATTTCTAGGTGTTGTCTAAGACAGTTGTGTATTGTAGTATTTGCTATTAAAATAGCAAATTGAGCTGTGATCCCAAAGAGCCTGCTGAATTGGATGGGCTGATGCAGGCTTTATGTAAAGTAAACTGGAAATTGAAAAATCAAATTTAGGTGACCTAGTGGACAGATTTATGCAAAAGTGGGAACACATGTGGAAGCTGCAGTCATGATGGAAGGTTCAAAAAGAATATGTTTCCAGGTTGCTGTTGCCTGAAGTGTTTGTAAGTCTAGAGAAACTATCTCTATGATTTTAAAATATGAGTAATAGGAAAATATCAGATACTAATGTGGAAACAAAGAAACATGGTCAAATTTATTACTGGAAAACCAATGGTTGCGTCCTAAGCTTCTTTGTTAAATGAATGGCCTGCTAGGATCCAAAAAGGTGAATTATAACCTCAGTTTTCCTGGATTTGTGTAGACAGTGAAGGAAAAAACGGAAGATAGTAGAAAACCTGTTTGAAAGGGTGGGGGGAGCTCTTGGTTTGTATGAATTTTCCATCTCACAGTTAATTCCTAGTGCAGGCCGAGATCCAAAGCGCATCAGATTTTCAAGTTGGTAGTTTCCACTTAATATAGTGTACTAAACTAGCTAGCCACTGGATGGAGATGGAAGACAAACTTCCTACTAGGTATTTTGCTATAGATTTAAGGGTGAGAAAGAGGACTGAGGTCTAGAAAAGTAACAAGAGACTTGGTGAATCAGTACAAGAAGCTAGAGATGGAGGAAGCAGACAAGTTTTGGGATTAAAACTGTTTTCAGTTCTCACTTGTTCTTTTTGAGCAGTAGATTTTATGGTCATTGTAGAAAATGTATTTCTATCAAAGTATATGATATTTTTCTCTAGGACTAAGACAGCTGTGGGATATATCATGCCTCGGCTGATTGCCATAAGTCTAACCGCAGGGCTTTCAGGCTACAATACAGAATTTAAATCATCAGTACAGGAGTATTTTGTGAGATCCTGGTTTTTCTTGGGGATCTAGAGGAGCACTTGTTATCCTACAGAGCCTGGGGTATTAGTAAGAGGAGTTTTGTTTGGCATATGTTACTTTCATTTTTTCATATGGAGGCAAATCCTGAAGGAATTCATGACTCTGAGCAGAAGGGCACTTAGCCATTTTAGTGTAGCAGGACTTGGGATGAAGCTGGAAAAGTGTCAGTGAGGAAGAACTTTGGTAATGATATTAAGAAAGCAAAGCAGGCTACCATACTCTGGCTTGCTCCTCTAAGTAATGAGCAAGGCTAGCCTTTTAGTGGACAGTGAGAATATTGCACAAGATTCATCCCTCATTTCTACTCCTAGCTGCTTGAGAAGATATATCTGCTCAGGGTTTGTCAGGCAGATATGAACACACTCTGTCCATGCTCCAAGCTGTCTGGTTGAAAGCTGGCTCTGAATGTGAAGCTGCATAGCCATTATTAGCATGTGGCTGAGCCTGAACTAACAAGTCCTGCTGGGAAGCAGAATATGTTAGCTTGGGATCAGCATTAGAGCATTGCAGTTGCATTACTTTAAGATTTGATGTAGCTTCTATTTGGGCATCTTGTAGCCCATGCAAAGGGAATTGGCATCTGCTTGCAAGCTGCCATGGAAGTGTATCCTGAAAACGTTGGGCTGATAAGCCAAACATGCTGATCCAGAAAAACAGCACCCGAAACACTGCCCATTTTATTTAAGAAAGCTCTTCAGTAAAAGCCTAGTGCCAGCCTCCAGCTTTAACAGTGTGTTTTCAGATGCTTCCTGTCAAGTCTGAGGCTTGATATGCAGTAATATTAGAGGGAAAGACTTAAAACAGTGTTTGAATGGAAACCCAGATGGTCATTAGGAAGAACTCTGCAGCCATAACAGATGAGCACCTTGAGGAAATATCTATCTGAATTACTTGCCATTCCCTGTGTAGACCATTACACAAAACACTTTCTCCCTTACTTACAATGAATGTAAAGTGCTAATGGCAGCTTATTTATCTGACATCCTAGACTCCTAGGTCATCTAGCTCCTTTTGAAGATCTGTCTCTTTCAAATTACTTTCTATAATTCATTTTCATGTCTCTTATTTGCAGAAAAAAAAAAAAATCTTAGTGAGAATGGTGACCATTTAAACAATTATTTTGTTCTTAGCTGCGGGAGTCCATTAACTGCTATGCTCTGGAAGCAAATTAAACCAGTGCATTCTGTGTGATACTGAACTATTCTTAACTATGGCAGTGGATTGCTGCAGTCATTACATTAATACCAACTATTATCATCCAGGATGCTCATCTGGTTTTACTGAGTTTTGTTAACAAAATGGAAATGTATGATTAAAGTCATCCTGTCTGTCCCTCTAAAGTTGTGCCTGTGAATGAGTCACTGTTTCACAAATGGGTGTTGCCAGACGCTGATATTGAATGTGGCTCCAGCAGTCAGAGTTTTGGGTCCAAAGATACATTCTTGGAGTCCGGATTGGAACACTGAAATTCCCATTGAAATCTGTGGGAATTCTGCGTGGCCAAAGCCCAGCTACCTTTATCGCAGACTGTGGAAGCTCAAAGAGGGATATAGCGCTGTGCAGTAGGCATTTAATAGCTTGAGGGCTCAATATGAATTTCATGCATCTCTTCACTTCACAGAATGACAGAATTGTGGGGTTTGGAAGGGACCTCTGGAGATCATTGAGTCCAACTCTCCTGCTAAAAAGCAGGTTTCCTATAGTAGATTGCACAGAAAAGCATGTAGTTACTTAAAAACCAAAGAGGAATTGAGGATAATGCATTCCACTTAAACTGTGTTTGTTTGAGGTCAATTTTGTGCCCTCTGCTGTCTCTGGATGTGACACCTTCCACTCCACCGGTGAAATTGTAGCTGTGGTCTCCATGTGTCTCACTGGACACATGAAGTACTTGTGCGTAAGTAGTCCCAGCATGTCAGCCGGCTTGCTTGCCCTGCCTGCTGCAGTGGCCCTGGATAGCTGCAAAGAGGGTGGAATTTGCTTCCTTCTTTTGGCAGATATACAGCTCTTCGCATGCCTCAAAGTAAATAGCTCCCAAAGATCTTTGGGTGGAGCTGCCCTCAGAAATCTGTGTGCTATGGGCAAGGTTGACCCAATAGTTAACTTGTTTCGCATAAGAGATAGAGAATTGGAGAATTTCACATCTGGATTCAAGCTCTTTATGGCTACTGTCCCCTCATCTGTGCCATGGGCTGTTCCCTAGTCATAGCTCTGTACTTTTCCAGGCTTTGTTTTCCATGTAGTCCCCTCAGGGACATTTGTAAAAGCAGGAGGGCCAGACTAGTATTTGTAATAAAGAGAAGTATCATCACTGACGTCAATGCAGCTCTGTCACTTCACATTTGCAGGGGATCAGGCCTGTCTACCAGTGGGACAGTCTGCTGGCATGAAGGGGAGTTCGGCAGAGAAGCACTGCATTTAGCATTTTGAAAAGTGACACAGTGCAGTAGTCAGACATATCATAAAACGCACTGTTGGAGAGATGATTCTGTGTGGAGACTTGAGTCTTGATTTACTCCTGATCATTGTTCTGATATGCCGTGGCTTTGAGACAAATTTAAAAAACCTGGACTTCTGTCAAGATAATAGTCTGAGACCCCTTCTCTGTGGACATAGGATGCCACTTGGGGCATAGCTGTTTTTGTGCAGTTGAGTAAGCCAGCAGTGGAGAATCCAAGACTGATTGCTCTTTGATACCAGATAAAGGACAACACCTGGATTTGAAGGATCATGACCTCATCCAGCTAGTTAGAGCTTCCAAATTCTTTACCCACCTGAAGATATTTTCAAAAGTTTTGATATTTTGAAAAGTTTGAGTTTAAAACTGACTTGAAAGAAAAGGTGATTGAAAGGTCTGAGTAAAGAGAGAAGAGAGCCATGTCTTTCTCATATGCAAAGGGGAGTAGGGGAGGGAGAAAAAGCCACTTGGTAATAATAACACACCCATTCTGAGATCCACTAGAGCTGTTCTCAGAACTCTGCCTGTCTGGTGCATTTCTTCTCCTGTTCTCATTTGAACTGTTTCTCTAGAAATCGGCAATTGGAAACACATATGAAGTAATTCTCTTTGCCAGGTAAATGGGAACAATAGTGGAGTGGGAAAGAATGAATCACTGCCATTAACAAGAAAACTAGCATTGCTCTCATCATCAACACAATGCAGTGTCTATTCTCAAATGTCAGGGCTAATAACGCACCGTTTACAAATTAGATTTAACCCCCTCCCACGCAATCCCACATAGTCCTTGCTAGCCTTCAAGTTTAGGTCATAGCTGCCTTTCTCAGGCGGCCACGAATAAAACCTTTGAAATATATCTTCTTCAGACAGTCTGACTGCTTTCAAGATCGAATACTCCTTCTCTTTCCCCTTTGGATGCTGTTTTAGCTACAGCTACATCACTGAAAAATGTGGAAATGTCCTTGAAAGCCCTAATTATCCTTAATGTAACAGAACCATTATCGTCAACAGATGAAATGAGTAATACAACAAGTAAGAAAGATTCCAAATTTTTGGTTACCTTAATAAATTCCTAAACATGAAGGAACTCATAGATCTTTATCCAGTGCAACCAGAAATTATTAATGCAGGTGGGAGTATCAAAAGCTTGAGTGTTTCAGCTGGAACCTTACAACTTCTTCTACTGAGATGATGTTTTTCATCTTATGTTCTGATGAATTGTAACTGTTGCTGCCCAGAAAAGATGCAACAAGGATGCCAGTTTCCTAGATAACCATCATGTAGGTGTAGAACCTGTGATGCTGTTAATTTCAGATGCTCATCGGGATATTAATAGCCTCCTTACTTTGAAAGTAATGTGCTTGTTTGAATTCCTGAAATACAGGAAACATTCAGGAGATGTTTTTCAGCCAGGATGTTTTTTTATAGTGGAGCTGAGACAGGTAACTGGATAAAGGACACAGAAACAGATTTGGGACTGGTTAGTAAAGTCCACTTAAGAGATTCTGCTTCCCCAGTCCATCACAGTCGTTTTTTGTATTCCTGCAGACTGAAAATTTTTAAAAGTGGGGTGCATGTAGTTCTTAACACAGCTGCTTGCTGGGAGTGTGTGCTTTGTGTGGGGGATCTGTCGGCAGCTTGGCTACCTCTGTGTAATCTCGGGTAAGGCCTGTATAAAAATCAAAGGCCATGTTGTTCTGTTTTACCAGATGTGTTGCCTAAGGCCCGCTAATTAATAGAATGTCTAGGAATGTCATACATCTATTGAAAAAAAGCATCACTTGAAAATTGCTATTGTTTTAATTGAATGTTGTCATTTTCACATAATGACTGATATCTCAGCCTACCAGCCTCTTTGAAAGAGCAAACTGGAACATGGGAAAACTGGCTACTCATAGGGAAACACTGTCTGGTTTTAAGCTATTTTTTAACGTAGGTCTCACAGAGCCATAAGTGCTCCCACATGTTGACTGGGGGGCCTTATCCTGAAATCCAAAAGAGCATTTCATTCTTTTGAGTTATTCCATCATCAGTTAGTGCCTGAGGCCTACTGTAAACAGGGGTTGCAGAATTGGCCTGATTTTGACCTAGCAATAGAGCATAACTCTGTGAACATTTGCTGGAGATACAGCACTTAGTAACATGGTCAGACCAGCTGAAACTCAGAGGTTGTGCTTGGCGGTAGGCATGCAGGATTGTCTACCAGTAAATGTTTGCAGAATTGGGCAGTAGGTGGTCCTACTTTTATTTGCTGTTCTAACAGAAGTCTGGTACTTGTTATTGAGTGAGTTTGTTCCTCTGGGAAAGGTGGGTGTAACTTGTCAGGACATGAAGGATAACTAACCTCAGACATTTGGGAAGTTTTGTGTGTGTGTGTGTGTGTGTGTGTGTGTGTTTATGCATATGATTTTGTTATGTAAAATAGTGAGGCTCACCCCCTTCTCTGCATGAAGTGGAGCTTCTCCGTGCCCTCTCGTGGGTTTCTGTGCCTTTCTTTTGAAGGAGAAGGGTAGCTCATATGATGAGGTGAGAAAGAAGATGAATGGAAATAGAAACCAGGAGGAATCAGATCTTCAGCTAAGTAGATATAAAGGCTTCTAGCATTCAAACATATTTTGTCATATGTAATTGGGGCCATAGAGGAAAAATGCATATTATTTAAAAGCTAGATCTTGGTTTTTACAGAATAATTTGCCCAGGATTTAATTCTGTATAATAAGAGGCATTTTATATTATATCCTACTGTGAGAATTTCTCAAATACATTGCCAGCCCTGAGAAGAAGCTAAAATCCTTCTTTTCCTTCTGAATGTGTCTTGTGGATTGGCAGCTGGCTTTCCTGTGTTTTGTTTCTGTCAGTGAATGTTTTGGGCTAAGGCTATTATTTTGAAGGTTTTTTGTATTGAAAACTGCCTCAGTTGGATCATTTGGTGCTAGATTTTCTGGGAACCCAACATAGATGTTGGCATTTTGGAAGTGAAAGGAAGCAATGGGGAATGAGTGGGATTATCTTTTCATCTGTCAAACACAGCTGTAGTATCTCTGCAACACTGTGCATTAAGTACAGTATGCTGGTCTGGGCTTTTATGAGAGTTCTGAAAGAATTCTGTGCACTACACAGTCTGATTGACAAAGAGGTTTTCTGTCCTCACATGACCTTCTTTTAATTTAAAAAAAAAAATTCAATAAAAGTTCAGCCACACAGCAAGGGATGAATTTAAAGACTGCACACCATGTGACAGTGGTAGAACTTTCATAATAGCCATCATATTTGTTGGTTTAAAAATCAACTTCATTGTCATAGTTAATAGTTTGCAGCTGCTGCTGAACACAAGCAAATTGCTATGTATGTGTCAATTTTAAATGCAAGTAAGATCCACTGACTAGGGCAACTTGGTTAGTTTTTCCTATCTATTGGTAGTATTGCTGATCATCATCTCTATGCGATGAGAGGAATTCATTGCCGCATTTCAGCACTGCTGAGCTGACTATGTGATCTTGCAGTTAAAATAAACTTGTTTTCAGTAGCCTAACAAAGTATACTCCATGAAATCCCATTTAAAAGTCTTCCATGGTTATGTGTAAGTTGATGAAGGCCCTCTGCAAATTTGTGGGACATCATCAGCATTGATTTAATCAGTGGAGGTAAGTTTCATGAAAGATATCAAAGGAAAAGAATTTATCACCTAATGGGAAACGCAGAAGCCATGCTGGAGGATCATCAGCTAAATTCTCTACCAACATACAGCTTGTGAAAAGTATTTGTAATTTGTAGCAGGTTTACATCAGATGGAAGGGGTAGGTAGCTGGAACAAACTTCATTCATTCTCTTTATGAAGATGGTTAAGGTCAGAATGGCCCAGTGGGAAAAGTATAACGGGAGGTCGAGGGCAATCAGGAGAATATGTTAAGTGCCCTACTGAACTGGGGGGTATTCAGAGTCTCCCTAAGGTATTGTAAGTGGTAAAAACTGAAGGGAATTATTTCTAAAGGAGTGAATTGTGCCTTTAGGTTGAGCAAACATACTGTTACTTAGATTTAGGTTATTGTTTGCGTTTTTTTCCCCCTTACTGTATCTGTTCTTAGAGCAGAATAGAGCTTAAACTGTGGGCATACACTGTAGACTGAAATGTGTGGTACTTCCTTTCATAAAGACCGTGGTTGTTAAAAGCAGAGTATCCCTTGGTATTGTAGGCACTTGTCTTTGTGTGAAGAAGCCAAGGTGTTCAGCAAGTGCAGTTCAGGACGTCCAGGATGCTGTGTTCTTGTGGCTGAAGTTCAGTTTCTCCTTCCAGAAGGCATATAGTGGAGAAGTGAAAAAGTTAACTGACTGAGTATACAAGAAGGCAGTGATTATAATCCTGAAGTCAGAGAATCTGAATCCAAAGGGAGAGAGGAATTCCCTAGGGAAGGGACAGTATGCATGGGTCGTGCTCTGGGTTACTGGTAGCTGCTACTTCATTTGGGTGAGGTTTTTGGTGTGTTCCCTGGAACAGATCTTGACCCTCAGGTCTCATTTACAATTCAGACTACTTCAGTTTGGCACTTCTGTGAACACTGTATAATTACAATAATTTCAATTCTTGTTATCCTTTCAAGCTTGGTTAATTCGTCATTGTGTTTGTTTGGTTTATTCACGTAGGGGCCGTGACTACTCTGAAGTCTAAAGTGAACACATGGGATCTCTAGTTAATTTGTGCTTTCTTTCTCCCCAAGCTTTCTTTCTTTCCTGCTTTGTGGAGTTTACTTTGTTTTTGAAATGAATGGAAGTGTATACCAGAAGATGAAAGGAACCTTCAAAACACCCTGTTCAGCTTTGTAGAGGGCTCTAGGAGAGTGGCTCCATGGAGTCTGGAAATGCTTAAAATATAGGTATCTCCCTCCCCTCCTTAACTGTATTCCTCATCTTCTTGATGGAGTTTCTAATCCTGAGGAGGGATATCTGGGCTGAGCCCAGGTAATTTAGGAGCCAGTTCACAATTGGGTCAAATGACTTTTTCTCAGCAAGAGAGAGAGAAAAGGGAGATTTACTCCTGTTAGAAAAGGTGGGACAGATGTCTGGATGATAACAGTTGTAAATATGTTGGAACTTGTCCATTCGTAGTAGATCTGTCTATTTTTCTGCTTCTTGGAACAGAGCGTCTTGAAGGGTTTTAATCAATAGTTCTCCAAGACATTCAAGCTCAGTCTGGACCAGGCTCTGAGCAACGTGACTGATAGGAATGTCCGGGTTCATTGCTGGGAATCTGGACTAGATGACCTTTAAAGGTCTCTTCCAACTCTAAAGATTCTGTGATTATCAATGAATGCTTTGGAGCTCCAGGAGTTTACCGGAGTGTTTTCAACAGCAAAGGTGTCCTGCTAGTGTTGGAAGAAGGCTGGAACAGTGGTACTTCTTGCACTTCCTTTTCTTAAGGCACTTTTTCTCCTATCTGATTTCTGAAAAAGGGTTGACTTTCACATTGCCCTGCTGCTCTGACATTTTTTACATCAGCCAGAAATGAGAAACCTCGAGCTGGAAAGGTGTCATCAAAACAATGACTAGGTATACTTAGGTGAAATGCTTACTATTTGGCTTATTGTGAATGTGAGCTGTTCATTATCCAGCAATTATGACCAGACTTAATTTTTCACTGTCTGAAGCGTTTTCTGGGGATTAATATCTAGCTGAAAACAGAAAGTGGAAAAATTTTGAAAAGTTCGAAAAAGGCCAAGAGATATGCAAATATTTCTTCAGGGCATCCTTTTCTACCTTGGACTTCAAGGCCAAAATTTTGGCTAATACTGCCTCCTTAAAAGGCATTTTATGGTCAGACATTTCTTTTCTTCCCCTGTTTCTCAAATAATCAAATCATAAAAGTAGTTTAGGAAACATGGGAAATATGTTTTGCATCTGTAGCCCCTGTGATTTTGTGTGCTTCAGGAGTCGAAACTCCACATAGATTTGTCACAGCTGAAGGCTCTGTGACTCAGAAAACCTTTGCTCACAAATTAGAAGGCAACCAGTGCAAAACAATGTGGTTATGATGCATTAACTAAGAAGGAAGCATGTAGATCAGTCTATGCTGTGTCAGGAAACAATTTGTCTGTGGAAATAGCATGGCACAGTGTTAGGGAAGACATTGCTGCAAGCAATATTCAGTAGGCTGGTGCTCAAGAAGGTCCTACAGGGCACTGTCAGTGAATCAACAGATGTGATTTATCACTGCATTATATTAATTCTACTCCATTCAAGTAAATGAATCTGTCCTAGGGTAAAACTGGAGAAAAGCAGTGCCTCATCCCTCTTGCTTTCTGCATGTGTTTGCTTCCAGAGAGCCACACTGATACTTTCAGTTTTGTCTTCTTCAGGACCCTGCTGTGACAAGGAGAGAGCTGGAAGCCTCTTAGGGTTGCTTGGAGGGAATGGGATGTAATCTGAGTACTTATAGAATCTTTTGAACACCAGATTTGCCAGCTTATCTTTAAAAATAATTTCTGAAGGAGTTACGTGGTTCTGACAGTGTGGTTCTTGGGAAACAGGGCACTTGAAAAATAGGATTTACTGCTGCGATGGAATACCAGAGGCTGTCACACCACTAAACTGAGAATAAACAGTGAAGAAAGCCTGCATGAGAATGCATGAAAGTGGCTATAAATGAGGGAGTGAGTAAACTCTTGTCTCAAAACAAAGAGTTTGGCATTTGCCTATAACAACATGCAGGTGCTTTGCCAGCATGAAGAATAGGATTGAGAGCTGCAAATCTACATCTCCATGTTCGTCTTTCAGCAGGCTTCCAAGCATACTCATTTTCATTCAAAATCACTACCAAGCTGTTTATGATAGATCTGTGCCAACTGCACTGTTTTATGTAGCCATCTAAGCCAAATTGTTGTGACCTGATATGACTCAGTTTTTTAAAAGGGTGCGCCTTCAGAATTCTCATTTTCTTCAGTTTGAAGTGAAACACTGGAAAAAGTATTGGAATGAATCTGAAAACAGTGCAGCATTCTTATGCAGAGGCAAAAGTACCATTCAGACAGACACTAGAAGAAAATCTGTCTTGGGTGTGTTTTTCAAAATGAGACTGAAATATTCATTGGAAAAATATCAGGGATCTTCGACTTAAGTGAGCTGATTTACATGCTCTGATTTCCCCTATACATAAGGTCTTGGGAAGTGAAAAAATAGGTTCTAGCAGGTCTGTTCCTGATCTTTGAATTCACTTATAATCGTCTCTGTGTACCCTTATTTAAGGTGGTATGTAAAGTCTGGTTTTTTCCTCTGTATTCTTTTTTTTTCCTTCTCCATCTGTCTCCCTTTTCATCTTCATATTTCATTGAATATGAATCTTATATCTCCATGTAAAAATAAAACTTCTTAGTGCTATGCAGAACAATTAAGTGGAAAATATTCTTTTTTTTAATCAAATATACTTCAGCTATACTCTGATTTCTTTATGTACTACTAAGCAGATAAACATAAAATTTTTATAAAGCTATTTAAATTGGGGCCAAATGCTTTCAGGTTCATAGATTCTTTTGATCACTGTAAGATGTTTGGATACTCAGTTGAAATTTTGTTGCAGAATTCTCTTCATTATCTCTACCTGGCTTTAGCTTCTTCTGTGATGGAGCTGAACATCTGAGCATTGTTTGAACCTGTAATCAGCTGTTTTTGTGGTTGCAGTACTGCTTACCAATGGTGCTATGTTAGTTTGGTTTGTTTTTTTTCCCCGAAGATTCCCTCTACAACAAATACTAATAGAAGTGACATATTTTCCTATGTAATTGTGGGAGGTATTTATGTGTTTATTTATTTTAATGTAGTAGTTGATGTGAGACTTTCTTATGAAATTAGATTCAATAGCATAATTGATGAAATAAGTAGTAGGAGGTTACCCAAAATAACCTTTTAGCTTAAATCTCTGTTTGAATGGGAAAATATTTTTTTGAATGTACTTGTTCCAGATAGTATCTACATTTCTTAGAAACTCTCAGGGCTTTTGTGGGAAACCCCCAAAATATTTCTGTGTGGCTTTGACCTAAAATACTTGATTTTCTCTTACTGAATTTCAAAAAGCTTGAATAGTAGGCTTTTTTTTTTGAAGGAAAGGTGATACTTTCCATAAGGAGAAGTCCTTCTTTTTTTTTTCACATTTCTGACAAACAAAATTAGAAATGAACCTGGATGTACAACTGTAATATTATGAAGTTTAAAGGCAAAAGTAAGATTTACAGTTTTTAAGATTTTGCCTACTGCAGGACCAATCAAAGCCAATAAATTGGGCTGAAACTTTATTTTAAATACAAGTATATATTACTGCTTCTGTCACTGCATCACGGCGAATGCCATTGCAGCTTATTTCCAAAAGGTACCAGTAACTGAAAGATAGAAATTAAATAATCTAAATTGTTGCCAACACAGTCAGCTATGCTTTAGATACTGTTTTCCACAGCATTCTCCTAAGTAAGCTGCATGCTCATTGCTTGGATGGATGTACAGTTTGTTGGATAAAGAAACAGGCTGGATATTTGGGCCCAATTTCTCCTGAATGGAATTAAATCCATTAGGCAGTCAGTCACAAGTGCTGCTCTACAGGGCTTAGTAACTGAGCCAGTTTTACTTTATCAATGATCTTGATGAGATCAATTGCACCCTCGATAAATTTGCAGATGACAGCAAGTTGGGCAGGTTCATTGATCTGCTCGAGGGATTCTGCAGAGGGTTAGGCTAGATTGATGAGTTACATCAAATTGTATGGCATTCCAAGGCTAAGTACCAGGTACTACACTGGTGTCATAACAAACCCATGCAGCAATACAGGCTTGGCTTGAGGATGAATGGCTGAAAAGATGTCTCAAGTTCTGTGTTCAGATTTGGGCATCTCACTACAAGAAAAATTTGAGTTGCTGAAACATGTTTGTTTGGAGAAAAGCAACAAAGTTGGTGAAGGTACTAGAAAACAAGACTTAGGAAATGCAGCTGAGGAAATGGGGGATGTTTAGTCTGGAGAAAAGGAGGCAGAGGAGAGGCTTCATATCTCTCTTCAGCTGCCTGAATGGAGGCTGTAGTGAGGAGAGGTTGGTCTCTTTTCTCAGGTGAAAAGTGATGGGACACACAGAAACAGCCTCAGATTTTACCTGGGGAGGTTTAGATTGGGTATCGGGAAGAATTTATTCATGGAAAGGCTGGTTAGGCATTGGAACAGGCTGCCTAGGGAAGTGATGAATTTGCCAACCCTGGAGACACTTAGGAGACATATGGATGTAGTGCTCTGGGACATGGTTTAGTGACAGACTTGGAAGTGTTTGTTGATGGCTGGACTTAATGATCTCCAGAATCTTTTCCAATCTAAATCTAAAAATTGCCTGTTTCTATGGTCACTTGTGTTTCCTTGAATGTTCATGTTGGTGTGAAAGGTGTTAGATGTGGAAAATTTGATGGCTTTTGTAGAAAAAATGGAATGCTATTGAAGATATGAGAGTTTAGCTGGAAAAGGCGACAAAGGCTACCTAACTTGTTTGAAATATGAATTTATATTGTTTTAAAATTGCAGGGCAGTGGTGTTGCATACATCAAAGTATACATTTTTCTTCCACAGTGAATAACAGATGTTTTGTTTTATGGGGCAATTCCGTTTGAAAATCTGCTTTGAACTAGCAATAATGGATAGTCAACTTTTTTTTATATGTTAGCCTAAAAGGACAACTTTGATCCTGAATCTTTTGGGTAAATGAAAGGGGTTGTGAAATTGAGTGTATGGATGTGCAACGCTTGCAAATGACTGTCTTCTAATGCCTTCCAGTTCTTAAGATACTACCTGGGCTTATTGTTGCTGGTCTGTATCACGCTTCCTGGATAAGGCAGTGTTCATGCTCAGTTTCTTTTGTTCCCCCCCGCCCGGTTCTTGTCCAAGTAGGTTGTGGGGATACTTGTACAGAGCCTGAGACTGATTTTCAGACAATTGCAGTACAGTGTTGCTGCTATTCTGCCTACTCCTTATTTTAAGCAAAGGATTTGAATCCCCTAATTTCCCTAAATCAGGTTTGGAGCCTTCATCTGTGATTGAAATGAAGATCAAGGCTTAAATGTAGGGATTAGATAGTTAAGCTGTGGGTTTAGAAAATATCCATTTTTGTCATCAGATAATTTTGTGATATTGCTGTAAAGAAGACTCTTCAACAAAACTGGAAGGAATTAAGCATTGAGGAATTCCAGCAGTGAAAATTTGAGATGTTTGAGAAATCAGGAGCAAACTGAAACTGAGGTCTTAGAAATGGTGGTATTTTTTTTCTGATGCCAAAAAGCAAGCCAAAGTTATTTTGTCCTGAATAATCTGTAGATGTAATCTCTTCTGAAGTGCCCAAGGGGTTCTCTGACAGAGTTTTGGAATCTCTGGTTCCACTTGGTGCTGTTTTACAGCTTCATAACAAAATTCTGAAGCTGACTTCTGAAATGGATAGAGAGGAGTTCAATATATAATTGATCTCTTTTGATAAGTAGAAACCTTAACTGTTCTGTAGAGTCTCAACCTAGTGTGACTATGCTTAAAAAAAATAAAAAAATAAAATTGGATTGTTTCACTATCTTGTATCTTCTTCGTTTATTAAAATGTAAGGCCTTAATTTCAGAGCTAAGAATAAGAAAGATGACAAAGACTAAACTAGAAACTCTGCAACGTATGCCTAACTCCAGTGAAAATATTTATGATTAAGTCATTTTGATGAAAGCATGTACAGCAAGAGATCTAGAATTCAATGTGTATGTTTAAACATATGGGGGCAATGATTACCAGGGGAATACATAAGAATAGTATTTTAAGCTGCATGACTATTTTCATCATTTACCATGAAAATGTATGCTATTGTATAAATTTCCTTCCCTTTTCTTACAGTCTGAGAAATGTTGGGGCCAGAAGTAGCTTGATCTCTAACTTCCCATTGGAGACTGAATATGCAATGTCTTTCTTCAAAATCCATCCATTCTTCAGTGCATCTGCCAGTAAGGGATACTGGCCTTTTTCCTTCTGGGGGTAGACATCATTCAGTTAAGGAAAAATCAGAGATGGCACAGAACTGGCTAGGCTCAGCACAGTGATTCTTCAGACTTAGTCTTAAAGATCTCGCTGTGCTATACTGGTGACAGGATCTTTATTTGAACATTTCCTTTACGGAGACTTTGTCTTGGTTAGATATATTATTGACTGTTAAGCCTTTGCACTTTCTGAAAAGGGAAGACTTGTGAATATATTTATAGAGGGAAAATAATTTTAGGCTTCTGAAGTTTCTTAGGTAGCTAAGTTAATGAATTTCTCTGAACAAATGTGAGGAAAAATATGTGTAGCAAAATGATGCCTTTTTACTTGAACAGATGATAGAACTGGAAAGAAACAGAAGCTCTCATGTGGATGAAAGCTTTTAACATTTTTCCAAATTTTATGTCAGTTGCTCTGGTTTCTGCAGCAAAGTAAATTCACTATTTTATTAATATTAATGACTTCTTAAGTTTAAAATATATGTTAACTCCAGGCAGACCATAACACAATCTGTTTTTATTGAATGGAAGTTGCCACATGAGGCTATCCTGAGGGATAGGCTGTTCTGAAATCTGATGTTGTGTTTCCCTTTATGTATCTAACATAAAAAGTCCTTGAAATAAGCAGGATTAATTTTGGTATTGTGGTATTTTAATAGCAATATGTATTTTACTAAATGTGGATGCTGGTAGGAATGAAACACGTGAAAGGTATGATATGTTTTAGATATTGTTGTTTTGGAAACTATCTGAAATCATGTGCCTGAACCCCCCACTGTCATGTTCTATCATAGAAAGCCTGTTTTACTGAAGTGTTAAGCTCACTGCTATTCAGGAAATGGTTTCTTTGGATTCTATTTTCTCTGTTTTTAATAAATCTTGGTTTTGGCTAGGATTGCTCTCATCTAGGTAATTTTACAAAAATGCCTGTAGAATGTTGAGAAGCTCATCTTCTTTAAGAAGATGACCTTAAAAGTTTCCAGAACTTAGTGCCAGTCACTGGACAGTAATAAGATTATTGTTATGTTTTAATATATTCTGCCTGCTATAGGTCTACAGTGAACAAGTGAAAAAAGGCATGACCCAAAACTAAAAGAGGATGAAAATTGGTCAGTGTAATATAAAACAAAATGAAAAATGTCCAATTTCTACTTGGCTGAGCAGCAATTGATTCTTGTAGCACATGAGGTATCCCATCCCCTAGCCATCAAGTCAGATGGATCATTAGTCACAGAAGGAGCTGTGACTAGCCAGCATTTCTCTGCATCGGGGAATTCATCAGAGGATTTGTTACATCAAGACCCTGGCTGCCTGGAGCTGCCAGAGTACGTTGAAAGGGCAGCTCTTTATATACAATCAGATGACTGACCTGTGAAAAGTGATAGACTGCTGTGCTTCAAAATTTCAGAAGCTGTGATATTTGGGTGCCATTGTGTTTAGAAATATTTTTATAGGTTTTACCTGGAAACTTGGGTTTGCCAATTACTGTAACAAATAAGGTCTTTAAACAGTCGTTCTAAGCATTTTCCTCACAGTAGCTAAGAAAGAGCTAATGGCATCAGAAGAATATAAAAGTGTTCTTCTGTTACATAAAATCAGTATGTCTTATTTCCTATGTGTTTAAAAAAAAAATCACCAAGTAAACACAGCTGTTGAATATCTTGAAGGAGAAAGCAAAAACCCTCTTACTGTTTTGTGATCTACAGCTTTAACATTTCAGCCGCATTTCATAGTTGATAAGCATTTAGAACTAATTCAGGATGCCTGGTGTGCTTGAAGACGAGGCTTAATATGTGGCATTATCTGTTCTGATGTCCACTTCTTGCCTTTTTGACACATTTATATGTGGTAGAATGCACAGCATAGTTTGTTATATGTTCCAGTAATAGAACTTAACATTAAATTAACATATTAACAAATGAATTACTTGATTAGAAGTTTCATTCCTGGTAATGCATAGATTTGCAGGATTTATAGGCAGCCTGATAAATACATGCACCATGATATGTGACACCATGATATCATTCTTTCTTTGAAGAAAGAAAATATAGATATTGGTAAGAAGGTCACAATGCAGTGCCAGTTCTTTTCTTCCATATATCAACTCAAACTTTTTTGTGTATGGAATTAGAGTGTGAATTTAAATGAAGAAACAAGATTTTATATGTAGTTTGTAGAAAGGTCCAGGATTTTTTTTTTTCCTGTTAAAAATTTGCAAGTAGGCCCGAATAAGTAATTTTTCACTTTACTTGCTGGACTAAAAATTTAAAACAATAATTCAAGTTAAATCAAAGTGGTTTATCTTACTGTAATGAAAAACCCAAGTGTAATGAAAATAAAATACTGTTTCTTCTTAGGCACTTTATACATCAAATACTTGATTTCATAAAATTCTTTTATCTTCTCTTTAATATTGGGTTGTTAAATTTAGATACATGATTAAAAAAACAACATTCTTTTCTAGGAGAAAAAACCTTAAAAAACATATTCAGAACCATTTTAACATGTTCATGTCTCTCACATTCTTATCTGCCATCATCCCAGCTACATTCATACATTAGTGTGTTCAGAGAAGGGCAACAAAACTGATGAGGGGTCTGGAGCACAAGTCTTACGAGGAGCGGCTGAGGGAGCTGGGATTGTTTAGTCTGGAGGAAAGGAGGCTCAGAGAAGACCTCATTGCACTCTACCACTTCCTGAAGGGAGGCTGTGGTGAGGAGGGGGTCGACCTCTTCTCCCAGGTAACTAATGACAGGACAAGAGGGAATGGCCACAAGTTGCGCTGGGGAAGATTTAGATTAGATTTGAGGAAAAATTTTTTCTCTGAGAGAGTGGTCCGGCACTGGAATGGCCTGCCTAGGGAGGTGGTTGAGGCACCGTCCCTAGCGCTGTTCAAGAAGCGTTTAGATGAGGTGCTAAGGGATTTGATTTAGTAGCTTGGTGGGTAGGGATGGTGGTGTGAGGATGGTTGGACTAGATGATCTTGTAGGTCCTTTCCAACCTAATGAATCTATGAATCTATTCTCCAGAAAAAAATTGAGTATCTTCTTGAAGAGTTGATTTGCAGCTCTAGTGTGCTTGTCATTTCCTGAAAACTCTCTATCATGGTGTGATGTGGTTAGCAAAGTTTCCAGATAAATCTGATGTATGCATATTATGTGTCTGAAAAATTAATATGGATAAATACAAGATTTGAAGACCCTTTCTTCCTTACCTGTGGTTGATACAGGCCTCTAATTAGATTAGTTTTAATAGATAATCTTTAGTTTCCAGAGGGTAAATAAAACTTTAGATTTGGTTTCAAGGAAGGGAAGAATCAGATCAACACTAGTATTACCTTTTCCTCTGTCTCCACTACACTCCAGGTGTCCATTTACAATAAATTGTATAATCATAGATTAATTTAGATTGGAAAAGATTCTTGAGATTCTACATCTATATGTCTCCTAAGCGTCTCCAGGGTTGGCAAATTCATCACTTCCCTAGGCAGCCTGCTCCAATGCCTAACCAGCCTTTCCATGAATAAATTCTTCCTGATATCCAATCTAAACCTCTCTGGTTCATAAAACTTTGACGCCTTGAAATGCAGCTGGTGAGATTACCTGGTAATATATAGGTATGTATATATTTTATGTGTGAAGGTCTTATTTAACAATTAACAAGCATATTTAAAATTTTTGATAGGCTGAAGCTAAGAAGTTGAATGTATGAAGCCTTTCCAGTTTCAGTAAGGTTGTGATCTAAACCATTTCCTACTGTTCTGTCTTTTGGTTGATTTAAAATTCCTCTTTGCTTCTTTAGTATGTCTTGTGTAAAGCTAAGATATTGGGGGCAGCTCGGTCACAAGAGATTTCTAATTGTTTAGGTGGATATTTCATGAGAACTCCCTCTTTTCTCAACTTAAGTCCTGATTCCTAACCCAAACTTACTGTGCAGAGATACTGAAAGGCTTTCTTCTTTCCACCCTCCTCCAGCTAGGAGGAATTAAATTCTACAAACCTTTCCGATGTCATACCAAAGTATGTCTTGGTTCAAACTCTTTCTAGATACATTCCATGGTGAGGCTGATCTACTGTCAGACTTTATTTGTTGAGTATTCATGAGGAGATGTCAGCAGTTGCTCCTTCTATTTTTGGATATGATAGAAAGATTATAATTGCTATATATTTGTAACGCTATCCAAAATGTAACTCCTTATGCTCTAGGACCAGCAATCTTCTGAGTGCTGCCTTTTTTATTGATGAGTATTGGAACTATAACTACAATCTGATCTGGCAGCCAGCAAATCTGTGACTTACAGAGTGACACACACAGAAGCTTGTTTTGATGTCAGTATTCCTCATTTGACAAGTGTTTACCTAGACAGCGAGTATTCAAAATGCATATTGCCATTTTTTGCAACCCCAAGTATTTGATGTGTCAAAATTCCTGTGAAAACAGATAAACAAAATCTGAAATTTCCAGATGGATGACTGTACTGCAGGAAGTCTACCCGTAATTCCGGCTTAAAAATGCTTTTAATCACTCGTACAAGTGATTAAAATACAAGCACTTCACTTAAAACATTAGCTCTTGAATCACAGTAGATTTCTATAATCATGAAAGCAAACTCAGTGTCTAGTCAGATAGGTTAGTTATTTTGATTTTGGCAGAATTGATTTTATACAGACCTCCACATCGTCTTAGGTGTCAGAGCCAAAAAAAAAAAAAATGATTCTTGAGAAACCCAGTACAGGCAGATAGACCAAAAGTACCACTGTCCATGGCAGTATGATGCATTAATGTTGAACAAGATGGAGAAAAAGGCTGTCCGTTTTTTTTTGGTGGCTTGTCTTCTGAACATCTTTAAACCTTTTGCATTAAAGAAGCAGCCTTAATGCCTAAAGCCTGATTTTTCAGGGAAAGTTAAACGTGCCCTCCAAATGCTCAAATTGCAGTCCACAAGAAAACTTTATCTGCACACACAGTTATATAGAGCATTGCATTTGGCTTTGAGGCAGAAGAGAAAAAGGCACATTTTGTAGTTTTCTACTGCTTCTTAAACACAGCTTAAACTTATAAGTCACTTGAACTTCTGTATATGAAATAAAACACTTGTTTTTATTTGTTTTCTAAATGTGACCCTTTTGTTTTACCATATGTTCATGTTTAAAATTGAGGATGGGAGGAGGAAAGATGGATTGAAAAAATGTAATAGGCATTTTGAAAAACAAATTCTATTCAGTCATACTTGATGCTACATAGATTTGGTTCATATTTTTCCCACATTTTCTACAGAGTAGATCTTCTGAGACCATTAGAGTGCACTCTATATTATTATATATCTTACACTGATATAAATCAGTAAAGCTTTACACAGAATATATAAAACTAAGCATTAAGTGAATGCTAAGTTTTGCTTCAATTTTCTGTGTGAGTAGTTTGCTAAAACCTGCAACTCAGTTGTGCTTAATGATTATGGATGTACATTGAACGAGGGATTTACAGGATCAGTCTTCAGTCTTCTGCAATAACAAACTGGACAACCACATCTCTAAACTCATAGTCTTTCATCATTAGCCAATGAATTAACTTTTTCTGCTCTATTCCTTCTTTCAGTAAGCTGTTTCAAAACTTAGCTGATTGTAAGGAAATTTGTTCTTTTTTCTTCCCTAAATTAATTCAAGTGACAAGGAAACTGCGAGCATGGTCCTTTTAGTTCTTATCTCGAGTTAGCAAAATTCGTAGAGAACGATATTTTGTTTTTGCACTAAGTTTTGTCTCTCCTCCAAAAGTAGACTCACAGTTCCCCAGAAGAATAACTAGTCCTTCTTTATGTGTGTTCTATTCATTTTTGCACACAACTTAGGATAGAATGCTGGCTGCAGCTTTTTGTTACCTTGCATGATTATTTTAATATTTCCCTATTTCTACAGGAAATATTTTGCTTTTGCTGTAGATTAGTATCACATTACGTTTTATCATCGTGCTGGTGACTCATCATAATCTTGTGATTAAGTTCTGTGTCCAGGTCTTTTGCTTGTTCTGTCATTTCCAGCTAACCAGAACCTTTTTTTAAATAATGGGACTTATTAGTCACACTACACTTGGTGAACAAATATGTTGACTATCACATTCAGGAATAAATGGGTCCTACCATATTTGGTAGCTTTTTTTTTTTTTTTTTTTTTTAAGTCCTTGTCTGGGAAATTAATATGTCTACATAATATGCTTTCTGATAGCCCTTTTCTTTCCAGCAAAATGTTAATGAGGTTTTCATCCAGATTCAGATTTGATCCATGTGAAGAACTAGCAAACTTCTCACAGTAAATCAGTTTACATGACTCCAAATTAATTTTTACCTTAAAATCTTCAATTTGACCCATATTATTGAAAATTTTTACTTGTAAACGTGGCTACTTGCTACTCTGGAAGTATTCTATTGATTTTAATTTTATTTCCAGCTTCCTTAATTTTATTTCCAGCTGTTAGAACAGTATTTCATTATCTACATTCTAATCATGTCTGATAGTCCACCATGTCTTATTATATCACTACTATCTTAATTTTATGTCCCAATCTATTAGTTCTCTTTCCTCATTACTCAGCTGTCTCCAGATTACTCCTGTATGCTTATACATTTATCTGTGCTACTTCTATTTTTAAAAATAATATTATTATTTTTAAATGAACCCTCGTTTAACCTGCTTATCTTTTTCTGGTTTTATAAAGTCAGGTTTGGAGAGTTGGGCATGACACTTTTCCAAATTTCTTCTTTGGGACTATTGGCTTAAAACTCTTCTGAATGTCAGTGTGAATCTTACAAATTGGCCTTAAGAAGAGGTCATATTAAATGTCCACTGTCTCTAAATGCTTCCTTGTATGTTTCTTTTATTATAGTATTTTTCTTGAGTGTATTTATTATGCTTGAATCATAGCAATCTCTATTTGTAGAAATACTACCATTTACTTTAAAAAGATATATACATATATATATAAAGCTAAACAACTTATTTGCTCCAGTTCATGAAACTGAGTATATACAGTGTTAAGAATCTTGATTTGGCAGCAGAGTTATTCAGTGCACAGCTCATGTAAGCCACAAAGGCATTTTGGCTTCCACTTCTCAGAAAGCTGTGTGTGGATGTAAAGTTTATGTTGACAAATCTTCTCATTCCCATCACTTCCTTCCAAATAAATATCCCTAAGCAAGTGCTTTGACAGAAGCATACACTCTTCAGCTGGCAATCTCTTATATTTGGATTTATTTCTTTATTTGTTTTCTCCAGGTTGGGCCATTTTTGATTCATGTAAGACCAAATGTACACCTGTTATAATTCTTCAGAAACCTCATGCTAATTCCAGCTGGTTGTTATACAGCTTATTCTGAACAGAGCTAGGTAGTTCTCAGTGGAGTAGACGTCCTTGAACCATGCTTGCATTCAGTTATGACAAAATTCTGACTTATTTGACAACATTCTATATCATTTAAGGAGCTTTGGAGACTATCGATTCTTCATCACAGGAGGAGCTGATCTGAAATAAAATATTAAGGTCACATTTATACTCTTTATACTCTGAGTCCAGAGGAGTATCCAGATACTTCTACTATCCCAGTTATCTGGAGTATCTGGATGTCAGCCCTGCAGATAAGTTGCTGCAAGAATTGCTGGCTTCACTGGATATCGCCTCAGCCAATATCAGCACTGCACCCAGTAGCTCATCAATTCTTAGGGTAATTCTGCTGTAGAAGATTCTGGAACTTCACAATCACTTTGTCCCTTTCCTTAATGAGTAGTTCAATCACACAGAAACTTTCACAACTATATGCAGGCACAACTGATACCATTTAACACAGGGATTAGATTTTTTGATGTTCAAAGTTCCAATGTAGATCTGAGCTGAAAACTGTTATCACTGTTGACATTTAGGCAGATTTTCATTTCTCGTGTGTTTCAAACTTTGGATCTCCTTACACTGGAGAACATGAAATTCCTCTTGTACATCTCTGTAAAAGACAGAACAAATCAAAAAAGTGGAGACTGGGCATTTTCCACTGTTTTTTTTCTTCCCATCTGCTTGCCCTTGGACATTTATCTGTGGTATTTTGGCAAGTACAGGTGTATAACTCATGCTTATTCTTTTGTCTGGTTGGAAAGAATTTCTGCCTTGGGCAAATTTGGTCTTACATATTCGTGGGCACCTTTGACAATACTAGATATTTTTTGTTATTGTTCCAATATCCCATTATTTGACAAAAATGACTGTTGACATGGCATTGGCCAAAAGAACTCCTGCAGTTTCAATTGGCAGGGTTATTTTCCAGTTCCTTCTCTGGATTTTTGGGACGTTTAGCTGAAATTATACAACTTTCTTTTTTTCACCCAAAAGAGGGAACATTTTGTTAAGAAAGCAAAGTGTGTCTTCTTTACATATTATTTTACATCTGAGGAGTTCTTGAGACAGGTTGTCCTACATGACTTCATATTTTTAACAAGGAGCGATCTTTTTTTTTTTTTATTTTAAGTTGAACATTTAAAAATGAGAACATACAAATACTTCAATCCAAAGGTCTTTATACGTATTTTTCAATAACTTGCTTCACTACATCATTTGTTCAGAATCTGCAAATGTCAGACACTTTAATTACACATAATGTGGTGTGATTAAAAGCTTGTTAGTCATCAGCACAAGTCAATGAAATAAAACAATTCAAAAACTTTGAATTATAGCTTTTGTATTTTACATTTGTGTGTTTTTCTGTTCATATCTAAGCATCTATTAATTTTAAATGTTAAATATTAAATGTTCTTCCTTTTTTTACCTCCTCTTGTGTGTTTCCCTGGTGTTTTGCCATGGAAGCTTAAAAACAAATAGGTGGAAGGGATGGGAGATGAATAATAAAAAAAACACATCCTGTGTTCTATGAAAAGTGGAGGTTTTATGATACGTTCTTTTCATTTTTCTTTTTTCAATCTGCTTCCACAGTCATTTTTCTTAAAAACAGCTGAAACACTGAAGGCCCATGCCCAGAGAAATCACTTGACAGGGAGAAAAGTCCGCTTGTTAAGAACAGGTGAATTGTACCAGGGCGGATCCATTGCTGTAACAGTGAATTGAGTTTTTTTTGTATATTTATTTTTGAAATGATACTGTACATTAATAAGTCTTGAAAAACTTAGTTCCCCTGTCTTTGCCTTCTTTACCTTATCTCTGAATTCTTCGCACGCTGGTGTTTTAATCTTGTAAAAATTTTCTCAGCATGAAATAAATCTCACACATATAAACTGTTCCTCATAGTGCTCAAATAATTACATGCAACTAAACAAGATGAAGATGATTATCTATGTACCTGCAGAATAATAAACAAACTGCATTACTTTGAGGTAAGAGGATTCTTTTGCTTAAAATGAAGTGATTGTGAAAGTTAGCTAAATTCTAGGATTGAAGTCCACTCTTTCAAAAAATTCATGCAACATTAGCTACGCTATTGAGAGTAGTTTACTTATAAGTTCAAAATGATCCTTATTTCCTACTTTCCTAGTTTTTAATAATTTCTATGATTTCTAAAGAACCTATGCAATTTAGCAGTTTTTTCCCTTAAAAGGGTTGTGAGAGTCTACCTCCTCTAGTTTCTTTCAAAAATGCAATCTATTATCTACAAACTATCATCTGAAGCTTGTATTGTTGTATTAGTCTTTTTAACTCCAGAAGACGACAGAAGACTATATTCCCAGCTACTGTGCATAATTTCTAGTTATTTTACTATTAAGTTAGTTTCTAGTTATATTTACTATTAAGTTAGTTTTATTTGGAGAGACAGCTCACTGGTACTTGGCCATTCACTCTAGGAATTCAAGAGGGAGAACTCATTTCTGACTGGACTACTTTATTAATCTAATAAGCACTGTGTTGTTAATCTGATTTGACTGTAAGGATACTCTTCTAAAAAGAGATTTCATGATATCTACTTGTTCGGGCCTGAAGAATTTGGAAGAACAAAGTGCATTGGAAGTAAATAGGAACGTATATTAGAGACATTCAAAAATCTCTTAATGCTGATATGGAACCTTTCAGAAACCCTGTTTTAAGCCCCTCATGTCATTTTTTTTTTTCTATGTAAAACTGCAGGAAGTGGATAGCTTGATTGTAGAGACAAAGTAGAAAGTGATTCAAGGATATCTGTTAAATACTTTTGCAGATCAAACATGCTTAGCAGACTGTTAGGACTAATCCCTCAGGTATATGCTATAAGTTTTATAGTTCTAGTAATGATAAGCCATTAACTTAAAGAAACAAAACCAAAACGACACAAATTAATACCTTATATTAGATCTCTTACCCTACCTTTCATGGACAACAGTTGTGAATTCAATATCATCTTCTGTATGATATTACTGTGATCAAAGTAATTATTTTGATGAGACAAGTCCTGCAAATGTTTCCTTTACTATGAATGTTACCAATTTCTAGATGCCTGCTGCCTCCTAGAATAAACATATGGTAAGAAAGCTGCTGGTGGAAATTTTGTTTTATATTCAGTGTAACAGGGTAACAATGCTAACAGTTGCCACTGTTCAAAGGGAAATGACTGATTCAAAACAAAACCTTAACCTGGCAACCTGTCAGAATGAGACAAGCAGTGATGCCAGTCAAAACAGCAAAGGCTGTACTGTTCCTCCTCCCTCAGTCTTTCTCTTACTATGAAAGGCTGTATTATGTTTACAGTGTTTATTTTATCTCTAAGCCTTTTGCTGATGCAGAGTTTCAGTGCTCTTTTTGTAGTCATTTCCTGCTCTTAGGTGAAATGCTTTCAGAAGTTGTCAGTCTGTTTTGTCCATTGTTGCTGTGCTTGTGTTGTGCTTTGATGCTGTAAGTTTTACTGTCTGTGACTTACAGCTTCAGCTTTGGCTGGAACTGGAGAAGCTGCTCTGAGGGAGGGATGGGATGCAGTTGTATTATGTTGGGAACAGGCTAAAGAAGGTCCTGTGGCATCTGACACCCTCTCATCCTCTCTAATGTACTGGGTCAAATGAAGACAAGGAGAGTTTTGTGTTAGCTAGGTTTTTGAGTAAGATATTTTAAAGTACCACAGTTTGTCTTCACTAACCCGATAATGTGTCAAAAGGTAAACTACCACCTGCCACTCAGGGACACCTCAGTTTTCAGACTTCTATTCTCTGCAGTCTAAAAAGTGGAGTGGCAACATGAAAATCAATTTTATCAATAGCTCTTCTGAGAGTAAGTCATCTCATGATCATATTACTTAGTCTGGAATGATAGATTGGATGATACCTTTACCTCTTTTGACTAAATTCTGGACTGGAGCAGTCATGTGTTATCACCCAAAGAGCATCCTGCACTGTAGTCAAGTGTTATAACACACTTGAGCAGTGGCTATGGCCTAGAGTAGGAGATTAAAGAGAGGTGAGGTGAGCACTGACATGTGTCAAGTGCTCTCTTGAAAAATAAAAGCTTTTCCTGCTTATAAGAGCACTAAGAAAACTAACTAACCAAACACTTACCAAATAAACTTCTGAAAATAAGAAGAAACATAGTCAATCCTTGTATAAATCCAAAGGTCCAGCCTTCCCCCACCATGTCCCACTCATCTCAGTGAGTGACTTTGCCTGAGAATGAAGCAGAGAAACACTGACACGACCTCTGTCAAAATATTAATCTGCCCCCATGGGTGCAGAGAGTCTTTTGAAAATGTATTTCATTTTTACCTGCAAAACAAGAAAATTTCCTCACAAGAAGAAACTTTGAAATCAGCTCCTCAAACAAAACAGCTCATTTTAACCAGACTATTTACACATCCAAATGGATCTTCTTGGCCAGAACACCAAGATAGAGGTAAATAGGTATTTCTCCTGCAGCTGCAGATTACAGATTTAATATGCTATTTACCAGAGAATCAGTGTCTCCCTCTTTCTATCCCCACTGCACTCATTTAAGTTACCTTATTCTCAGACAAAGAATTTTTGCTTGTTAGCAGTGATGGAGTTACATCCCCTACCATCCTCTCTGTGCAGGTGTTGTCTGAGCTACCTGTCTCCCTATATAAGCTTTATTGTTACAGCTAAGATCTTTCCTAAAAACTTATCCAGGTCTTGTGTCACACATGAAGATGGTTACTTCTTGCTGTTTCTGATGGAAACAGGATAAGTGATGATTTCAAAATTTGTAAAGTAAACATTACCTAATGTTTATCATCCTGTCTTCAACCTTCTGGTTTTCCTGATAGGTAATATTTTATAAATTTCCCATTGTTCTTTGTTCTCCTCAGGACTATTTCCAGTTTACCACATCTTTCTTAAAACTAAGACAAAAATAGATGTAGCTAATGCTTTACCAGTCATTAGGAGAGTGGAATAATTTCCTTCCGTGTTTTATGTAGAGTTTTCTTTTAAAAAACACAGAATTATATTCTTCTGTTTTGAAACTTTCGTTGGCGGTTGACTCATATTTGGTCTGGGATCCAACATACCCATTCCTTTTTTTTTTTTTTTTTCAGTCTTTCCCTTTAAATGTTTTATATTTGTCTTTCTGCTAACACGCTGCATTTATGACATTAAATCCAAATTAGTTTGCCCCATCCCCCCCCAACCCCTAGATTTATCACCCTGTTTTTGAATTTTCTCTCGCAAATTGCTGGCAGTCTACTCTACTTACGTCCTCTGCCCAGGGTTTAGGAGTGTTTCCTGTTCTTAGTTCTTAGTGTTTTTAACTTTGTTGAGACCTTCTCACACATATTATCCCAGTTTAAAAATGAGCCATTGGGAGTTGCTTTTTTCATAAAATTATGCACTGACCTTTTAACAATGATTTCCACCAGTTTCCCTAGAGAATAAATTGGTTTTGAGAGAATATCAGTTATCTTTGTTCTTCTTTCATCAACTTTATCCTTTATTCTATTCTTTCTTTCATCCTTGTTCCCTCCTCCCTCCCCCCTTGAGCATAGGCATTCTAAAATAATTTTAAATTTTTCTTTTCAGTTTACTCATCTGGTTTCCAAGCATGTTCATCTTCCTGGGTAAAATTCTTCAATTGGTAGTTAGTCCAGTCAAGCTATAGCATGTTTTCTTATCTGGTGAATGAGCCACTTCAGGCTGCTGGTTGATATTTGTTCTATACTCACTGAAAAGCTGAAGGAACACTTTGTACAAAATAAAGTCTGTTGCTTCTAATACTACATGCCTGTCTGTCACAGTATCTTGCCTGTGCTCAATCAATTAGGAGTATGTAATTTTGGCTGGTTTACGGTATTTTTCCTTCATCTGATATTTTTCACTGTTTGCTTTCTGTTCCTTCAAGCCTAGCATTTAAACTATTTACTTTTTAAGTGATGCCTGTAGTGTAAAATTTTTTTTAACTTAAGTGTTTGTCTGATTAACCTCTGAATTTATTTTTCTATTACAAACGGATTCAAAATATGTTGGCATTTATTTATTTATTTATTTTCTATTTATTTACTCAGTTAATGTAGTCATTGCAGATAAAATTGAGATGATATTGTATCTCAGCTACAGCAAACTTCCAGATTTTATAAAATTACAGAAAAAAAAGAAATGAATGGTATTTAGGTATGTTTAATGAAGAGGGATCAGTTACTAATTTCTTTAAGTCTCTTTCTAGTTCCATTTAAACTACCAGATGAACAGCTGTTGATTTCAGTATTGCTAGAATATTTCACAGTTTTGTATGGAAGAATAGCAATTCTTATGTAACTGTTGTAGAATAAAGCATTCTTACATATATTATAATTACAATTATATTATATTATGTTATAATATATATGTTGTAGATATTCTACTAATCACAGAATCACAGAGTTGCAGGACCTGGAACGGACCTCAGGAGATCTTTGAGTCCAATGCCCCTGCTAGAGCAGGTTCCCTACCATAGGTTGCACAGCTAGGCATCCAGACAGGTCTCCATAGAAGGCTACTCTACAGTCTCTGGGCAGCCCGTTCTAGTGCTCCATTACTCTAAGTATAGAGAATTTCTTCTGCATGTTAGTCTGGAACTTCCTGTGTTCAGGCCATTACTCCTTGTTCTGTTGCTGCAGACCACCGAGAAGAGCCTGGATATAAACACAAGAGCCTAATATAAATTCAGTCATATACAGGTGGATTTTAATGAAGCTTTTCTGAGACATTAAAAAATACTTACACTGTTGTTGTAAATGTGCTTAGACAATAGACAGTGCTGTCTGTTGAGTATGTTTGTTCTATATCATGTCATCTTCTGATCAGAAGAGTTAGTTAGAAGAACCTTTGCACTGTAGTAAGGGCAAAGTCACTGACTACTATTTGTTCTACATTTTATTAGACAGTGGTGTTCAAGAAATGTTATATTGATAATTTTGTAATTATGTTATGATATAATAGCTTCATTGAAAGCAATTTGTTTATCATCAATAAAGTTAGTCTCAATACAAATATGTTTCTCTTAATGAGTTTATTTTTCACACTTGCTATCTAGTTTCAAATTCCTTAAAATGCTCTCTTAATATTGATTAGATTTTTTTCCAAATGCAAATACAAGATATGTAATTATTCTTTTATTTTGAAAGAAATTTCATGTTTTTAATGATCACAGAAGTCCAAGTGGTGGAGGTTGAATGAAAACATGGGTTATTGTGAGAATTATTCCATAATGACTACTGTTTAATCAACTATTGTCCCATTATCAAGAATTCTGGTAGGAAATTCTTGCATTTTCTGAAATCAATATCTGCTTGGTCTTTTTGCTTTTCTTTTGTGCTTCCAGGTCAATCTTTCTTTGATTTTGAACAGTCTTTGTGTTCCTTGATTATAAAAAGATCTAGATAAAATAGAATTAAACACACACCTCACCAGCTGTGGGTTCTCAGGCATCAAATAAGAATAACCCACTTCCGTTTAAAATATCACAAATTTTTAATGAATTCTTATGGTTTGAAGTATAATTTGTTTCCATATTCATTATTTATTAAATAGAGTTGCTTGAATTGCTGTTTTCCAGAAAAATAGTGTTACATTAGCTCTATTACAGGTAATCTGTGCTGATGAATCTAATTCAACTGATGTATTGAATAGAAAAAAGGAGTTGAAAAAGTTAGTATTTCAAGATTCTTTTTTTTTATAGTTTTTAATATAAATCAGTCTCAGGCTGCAATCAAAACCAGACACTCTTAAATTCTTGCAAAATCTCAAATCAGTTTTCAAAAACGTTATGCCTACAATATTTATACTCTGCAATAAATAAATCTTCCTTCAACAATTTATAATACCCCTTTCTGTGCCGAACAGACTATTATTTCTACAGTGTCAAATCATTTGTTTTTTAAGCTGTCTTAATTGTTTTTAACTTCAGATGTATTGTTAGGTTAAGTGGTTTCTTTGCATTAATTTTCTTTGAGATCTGACATAATCCTGATATCCTCTATATTGATGTCTTGTGTTTGACTAAGTGATTTTGTTGAAACTGAAAGCTCAGATCAGATGAAGTTTCTTCTCAAGATATAATTCTTGAGAAGAATTGAGATGAATTGTTTGTGTGGTATGTACTGGCAGAACAGAATGAATTTTGCAATGAATAATTTATTTGATAAATGTAGATTCCCTCTTCTTTATAAGAACAAAGCAGTCATGTTGAATTATTCATTATTTTGACTTAACCAACTTTTAGAATCAGAAAATTAGTCTAAATTTGATTTCGGGAATATTGACTTGGTAAGATAAATCTGAAACTGGAGTGGTGATGTTTAACTAATTAGTAAATTTCTGGTACACAGTGCACACAGTTGGTTAAACTTTTGAGCACCTGGTACTGTATTTCATCATACAATTTTAAAATATGCTTCCTATGAACGTTTGCATATCAATTTAGATGCTCAATTATTGCCATATGATTGTCTGAATATTCAGGAAAGCACATATAAACAATATCTGAGCGTAGTTGAGGTGAACTGGTTTAAAAATATGTGTAAAGAGAAAGAGAATATCAAGCTTACAGTTTTTTGGCTGAGTGTGTAAATGGTCTGATTTATGGCTTAACCCTATTCTAATTTAAATCTTCTCACCTCAGTGGAGAAGGACTTTGTACCAAGCGCAAGCTGTTTGAGCATGTAGAAAAGTCTGACAAAGCTTTCTGTTCTCTGTGTAGATGCAGTGCTGGCTGAACCTCTTGACACTGGCTCTTGTCCTCAGTCCCATTTTTTTTTGCTGCATTAGTGGAAAGTTAACTGTCGGAGACTTATTCCTGGTGAAGTATCCCTGTATTGGGTCCATGCTTCTCCTTGCATAATCTGTAGCTTAAGACAGTCAATCAGATGTTTTGCTGTCCCCAGAACTAGGCAGCAACTTATTGTAACTGCTAGGATTTTTCTCACATGATGACAAATAGAAATGACACCAGAAGAAGGTATGGAGGTTTAAAGTCCTTACAGCATCTTCATGCCTTGCCAGGAAGACAAAAGTGGTGTGAATTTCTGTCCCTGGGAATTTGTTTGCGGTAATTAGATTGCCATGAGGGACTTTTGCTCCTGTGGTGTTAGCTTCTCTAAGTGAATGCTGTATGTGTCCGATAAAAATAAATGATCTAAAAATAGGAATTACTATCTGGAAAAGTTAAAAGTGCAACTCAGTCTTCAGCTATTCAGAGGTCAAATGGGAAATTCTCCAGAATTTAGTGAATAGGATAGAGAAGTGCATGATTCCAAAAATTTTATACTGGAAATGATATTCACGAAGGAGAAAGAATAAATCTGCATCTAAACAATTTCATACTTCACCTTCTCTTAGTATTAATAGGAATATTAGGACTGCTTCCAAAAAGAATTTAAACTCTGAGGTCATTGTAGGTTTATTTAGAATGAAACAGACATAATAAAGTCCAGTGAAAATTTTAACGTTAATATGGGTAAAAAAATCAAATTGGTTTTGGTGGCTATATTAAGAATTTCACCTGAAGACTTCAGACCTCACCATTAGTGTCCTGATGAAAATGTGTTTTCAATCTCTGGCATTCCAAGATTGTAAGTAAATAATTCTGTCCTTGAACTGTATTGCAGATTAATTACTAGCTGGAAACTCTTCCTCTTGAACAGAGAAAATGAAAGTTTTTAACAAACATAATATTCATTAATCTTGTGTGGTATGTCTTCTGGAAGACAGATGGCTGTTTCTGAGGGGAAAAGCACTATCAAGCTTTAGATATGAGGCCAAAGTTTTTGTATACTTGTATATCACATGTGCCCCAACCAAGAAGTTTTAATAGCTGTGTGTCCTTGTAACGTTAACTGAGATGTTTGGTTACTATGAAGCAGAATATTTACTTTGAGATCTTAAAGCATTAAATGAGCATTTTTGGACTGACTTAACAGTCTAGTATTAGCAAGACACTTAAAAAAATCAGTTACTAGCAGTTTGAAGAAAATGATTTAAGGAGACGATGGAAATACTTAGTAACTTTAACATCACGTTTCAACATCACTTTAAGGGCTGTATAATTAAAATCTCTGATCTTTATCAGGAATTTTAAGCCATATAGAATGCAGGTGGCTAAAAATAGATGTACATATGGATATCTTGCAGTTTCTTAGATTTTTTTTTACTCCATGTGCTTTATTTCTGTTACTCAACATTAGGTGAGGTGAGATGATTGCAGCATTGGCTTACTTTGACCATGAAGTATGTTTCTCCAGAAGCTTACCAGCTTGAATGTTTTACTCTGGATCCTTCAGCTGGTTTTCCCTGCTTTCTGAACACAGTTAACTCTTGACACTGCATGCAGCCACACATCACTTTCATACTCGAAGAACTCCAGGCTGGTAGGTCATGCCTCTACTCAGAGTATGTGTGAGTACTGTTCAAGGGACTAAGGAAATGTCTTTTTCCCTCCTCTATTTTGTGACTATGACACAGGCTTGCTTGTGGCAAGTTTGGTTCTTTAATTTCAGACCAATGTCCTTTGGTATTGAAGGACACTGGAACAGATTCTTTTATCAACAGAAATTGTGAATATACCACGAATACTACTGAACTATGGAGAAGCAGACTAATGGTCTGAATTTTTCATGCGTTCACTTACCAATTGAGTAAGATCAGATAATGTTTCATTGTGATTTTGAAAATCAGTTTTGGCTTGAATTTAAAAGGAAAGTCTTCCTTGAGCAGCTCTGAGCTCTATACTTTGGACCAGAGAACTATTAGGACATTATGGGTGGGGGAAATGAAGACAAGAAATAAATTTTCTGGGTCTGCTAATGTTGGTGATCCTAATGGCCAAAACTGTAGGAAGAAAAAAAAAAATCATAGAATCATAGAATAGCTTAGGTTGGAGAGTACTTTGAAGATCATCTAGCTCCAACCCCAGTTCCATAGTCAGGGTTGCCACCCACTAGATCAGGCTGCACAGGACTCCAATTCAGCCTGCTCTTGAATGTTTCCAGAGACAGGGCATCCAGTACCTCTCTGGGCAACCTATTCCAGCACCTTACCACACTGTGAGTAAAAAATTTATTCCTCATATCTGATCTAAATCTACCCTCTTTCAGTTTAAAGCCATTCCCCCTTATCCAAAATCACACTGGGGTAGAAGAAAAGGCTACATAATATAGTAAGACTTGACAAAAGATTTCTGTCTGTACTTATGGTCACTCGAATAGAGACTGTGCTTGGCAATCCTTAGACCTCTGCATTTGACATAAATATATTTCGTATGTGGCTGTACACCCCATGTCATATGTACTTGGTCATTATGACTAGAGTTAACAACAGAATTCAGGGTAATAGGTTAATGTAGAATAGTGTGAGGGTATGAATGTCTGTGGAAACTTTCATCAAATAGTCACAAGAACCAACACCACATCATTAATATTTACTATCAGGTAACAATTGAGTTAATGGAAACATGTACATGAAATGAATTTCTTGCTGCCATCTTGTGTCTAAAGGCAAAATGGCAAGGAAATTTCTGGAGTTCCAAGTACTGCTTTTTTATTCAATCTTGAGATGTTTCTCATCTTCATGTTAACACCAGTGTTTATGCAAAAAACAGTCCTAATGCAAAAGTTTTTAAGGTTTACCCCTGAGAAGCAGGGGTAGAGTGCTTTACAGGCTGATGTGACTGAGACAAAGATGATGTAATCTGTTACATGAGTTTTTAGATGAATTTCTCTCACAATTCTCTTCTTCATTCTACCTGTTCTTGCTCCTGAGACTTTGCTTTTCTATGCTCCTGTTCTTACATCCTGCAAATACCAACAAATCTTTAACTCTTTCACTTCTCAGCTGTAGTAAAACTTTTGTCTAATAAAAATGGCTGTTCCTCTGAGTTTACACTACAAGGAAGCAGTTTCCATTTACGTTCAGAAAGCCAGCTGTGGAAGACAAGCAGGAGTTGGATGCCACCATAGCACTTTTTGTGGTAGAAGGTGCATGCAGTAGCACTAGCTCTGAGTTGTTACCTACTGCTTACTGCTGACTGTGATTATGAAGAACCCACTTCATATGTCCTTTTACTGCAATGGTTTTATTGGAAGCATCTGAAGAGACTGTGACATCTATGTTTACAATGTAATGAATGAAGACAGTGTTGGTAGAAATATATTGAAGCAAGACAAATCCAAATCAGCTCACCTAGATAAGTGAATAGATGGAAAGAGTTTTGCAAAGCAGGGGAAAAGGATGGTCTTGCATTGAGAACAACCAACCAGTGTGTTCTCTGTTCCATGCTAACCTCTATAGCTAGAACATCTAGTTTCTTTAACAAGTGTTTGATTACCTTTCCAAGCTGTATTGGACCCATTGTGAGATTTTATTTTTTTGGCTAGTAAGGTATGGCTCTGTATTTTTGGGTCATTTCTGAAGAGCTGCACTTAACATGCTCTCTGCAAACCCAAACCTTTTCAGTCTGCTGGAATCTGTACTGTGTGAGAAATTTGTATGCATCTCTTCCCTGTCAAACAAGTAAATATCTTAGAGGGTTCTTGGCTTGAAAAAAATGTTTGGTGATATACTGTAAAGTTAGTCAATGGAACTCAAATTTTTTGGCTTAATTCACCAATGACTTAGGTCTGTTGACTTTAATGAAATTATGTCTGCATAGATGAGGGATTGAATTATATAAGTGCAGAAAGCATCTCTTCATTCTGTAGGCTCTGGAAACATAGTTGGCTTAAACCACTGGAACAAACTACCCAGGAGAGAAGTGAATTCTCTCTCTTGACTTTTCTAAATAAGACTAAATGCCTTTATGGAAGATATATTTTATTCAAACAGAAATAATATGGCCCAGTGCAAAAGTACCTGGATAGAACTCTGTGGCCTCTATTAAAAAGTCAGATGTCTTTCTGGACCTCAAAATATAGGGGTCTTCAAAGTTTTTTTTCTTCCTTTTTGCAGTTTCCTGTTGTTGGTTATATTTGCTGCTTCCTAACTAAGATTGCAGACTCTTAGGGAGCCAAAAGCCATTTTGTAAATTTGCCTGTGAAAGAACTGTAGAGCAGCTAGTAAGTGGTTGAGGGTTACTTTCCTGTTGACAGTAATGCTGAACAGTTATTGACATACTGAAGCTCTAAAATGAGAAGTTCTTCTCAAAAGAATGTGGAAATTTTTGTAACGTGCTTAAGATATATTTCATTGTCAGTGAAATAGCAAACAATGTTCATCAGTTATGGACAATCATTAATGTTCAGTACTAATGTGATTTGAGATGACTTTCAGGTTCTACTTCTTAAAAGTTAATCTTTGAACTTTTTTGCTGTTTGAGCCTCACATTGCAGTAACAGGTAATATTTGCTTCTGAATTTATGACTTATCCTTGCAACACTGCGCACTGGATATTCACATATTTTTTGGAGATGAAAGCTCTGCTGCTGGCACAGGAGAAAACAGTCTCCTCAAAGAACTCTCTGGACTTAAAATCTATCCTCAAACTGAATCAGTTTAGCATTGGCAAGACTACACTCGTAATCAATCTGCTAACTGAAGAGTGATAGAGTGGTTTCTTTCCTTGAGTTAAATGACTGAAAGTAGAACTTGGGGTCAGTCTTTGGTGCTTGGATTTCACATCTGTAAATAGAATTGACCGTATTTCTACCATAAGTTATTTTGACAAACGTACAGTTGACTGCATAGCTCTAAATGCAGTCTGAAAGGAAAGGAAGGAGAGACTTGAAATTTCAGCTGACCTGTAGAAAAGAGGTTATGTCACATAGGACACTGATAACTTATATGCTCCAGAAATGCTCTATTTTTGCTGAAAGACTGGAATTATAATATAGACAGCTAGATGCTTCAGAGTATGCACTCTTCACTGATATAATTTCAGAATGACGAGGTAAAAGCTTTGCTGATGTAATGCTTAGAAATGCTCTTTTTCATGAAAGAGAGCAAAAAACCCAAATGTCTGTGCTGAACGATGAGTGCTATTATTACTAGCTTATGTTAATGTATCACAGCAAAAACAGTGTCCTAGAAGGAACTGAAACGTTCTAAACAACAGGTTTTTTTTTTTTGTTTTTTTTTTTAATCAGTACTTAATAAAAGCGGTTTCCATAGGAACTGAAATTTATGAGACCTGACAAGTTATTTTTAGTTACATTATGACTGGCATATAATAGCAATAATAAGAGTTCTTGTATAATGCTTATGTATGCTGTGTGTGTTTTGATTTCCTGATGTTTTTCAGAGCAAAACATGGGCTGTATCTTTTCATTTCAAGCATATCTCTTTATATCTTCCCCTTGAGTTTCTGTGAATTTATTCTTATTACTGGTGAGGGGTCAGGAGCACAGGCCTTATGTGGAATGGCTGAGGGAGCTGGGATTGTTCAGCCTGGAGAAGAGGAGGCTTGGTGGAGACGTTATTGCTCTCTATAACTACCTGAAGGGAGGTTGTAATGAGATGGGGGTTGTCCTCTTCTGTCTTGTAACTGTTGATAGGATAAGAGGGAATGGCTTCAAGTTGCACCAGGGGAAATTCAGACTGGATGTTAGGAAATACTTCTTCTCTGAAAGAGTGGTCAGGTGCTGGAATGGGCTGCCCAGGGAGGTGATAGAGTCACCGAGCCTGGAGGTATTCAAGGGGCGTTTAGATGTTGTGTTGAGGAACATTTTTTCATGAGAATGATTGGTGATAAGTGGACAGCTGGACTGGATGATCTTGTGGGTCTTTTCCAACCTCAGTGATTTTATGATTTATCTCAGGAAATTTATTTAAAAACAGGTGTAAGCTAAAAGTTTGGGATTTGTTTATACCATCAAGGAATCTTCTAGCTATGAATTCCAGCTTGAACCAATACTATTCAAGTCTTATAGAGCTGGTAAGGAAATGCCACATCTGCTAATAAGATATTGGACTGGTGGATGAAACTCTATCCTCCTTCCAGTACATTTTCTAATCTGTTACTGATCAGAGCCAGGGCTGCTTGACATCATCTCAGCACTGATCCACCTTCAATATTGGAAGCTACTCTGGAACTCAGCTTCTGAGATTTTCAGGTCTAGTCAAGCCTCTGGCAAGGGTAAGTATGCCCATTTTATTCTCCTTCTCATCTCTTCACCCTTATCTGCATGGATACCAACTGGGTTATGTATTTGTGTTAGTATCATGTCTACTGATTAATAGTTGGTGTGTTTTTCCTCGGTGATATATTTAAGGAGTGCATGAGGGTAATTTGTATTTCTGCTTTTCTACAGAAGTGCAGAAAATACCATTGTATTCTTAAGATCATGTGCTAACACAACTTGCAAGGCAGCTCTTTAGTAGAAATAATTCTCAAAAATAGTTCCAAAGTCCTTGTCTCCAAGTGGTATAGATTTCCTCTGAGACTTCCTCCAAGAAAGAAATCTTTTGGTTTGTCAGTGTGACAGACCTATTTAATAATAAAAGCCACTGGAAATAAACATCATGTATTTTATTGGCACTTCTACATGTTGAACTGTAGGGGGAGGTAAGGTCAGATGTTGAATATACAAGGCAACAATTGACAAAATAATGTACAGCATTTGTTTGGTGTCCAGCCAAGGATTTGCAGTGCTGTTAAAATGGTAAAGTACATAGCAAATATTTGATGAGCCAAACCACAGAAGACGGTTGATGATGGTTATGGAGTGGAAGAGAATCACTAAGTAGTCCCTGTAGTGTATTTACTATACTGTACATTTTGCACATGCTATTTATTATACTGCTAGTAATATGTTTGTAGTTCTTTTTTTCCCATAATATATTATCACGAGCAGAGACCCAGCAGGAGAGTTTTACTTATTGTGAAATAATAGTTATGCTTTTTGCTGTCCCCTTCCTTCTATAAAAACCAAGTTAGCATTTTCAGGGTGGCATGTTGCAGAAGTGTTTTATTTCCATATAGAAAACTATTGTAGAAATAAAATTAGTTGTAAGAATATTAAAAAAAAACAAAGCAAGATAAACTCAAAAATAAGCAAACCCAATGACACCCATAAAACAAATGAGGAAGGCAGAGAAAGCTGATGTCTTGAACTTCTCCTTTCCTCCACTTGGTTCCCTGTTTTTCTATTCATTTTACCACCATCATCATACTTGTTTTGTTTTTTGTTTTGTTTTGCCTTCTCCCCTCTTGGTGTGTCTACAGTTCAGTTCTCTCCTCTGATGAAAACATGCTCTTCCAGCCATGCAGCTCACTCACTGTGTGCAATGCAGCTGTATGTAGTCAGTGCTTAGCATCTGCAGTCACCTCTGGAGGTGGGAATGTGTCTTCTGTGTTGATGCCCAAGCTACACGCTGCATCACTGTGGTGTGAAAATATCTAATAAAGAGACTTCCTTGTGGCCTCCCAGTGTGTTTTGCGGTCCAGCTCTGTCAGGTATTTAGGCAGCTTGGCATTTGTTTTGTGTGTGGCCAGGTGCCCTGAGCAGGACTAAGTACTTGCTATATAGTACTTACCCTCCATTTTGAAACTCCATGAGAAATCTTGAATTTTAAATATGTTTTTCTCCCAAAATCTAGTCTGGATGATTCCTTAGGTTCTACCTTTTTATCAGCAGCAGTGCTAGACCTCAGCAATTCAAGTGAATTCAATTTCAGGAGAGCATAATGTGTTTTTAATGTTGTTAAAAAATTAAAACAGGAAAAAAGTTTGTCTGAACATGCCCAATATGAGTTATTACAGAGATATCTGTGGTTTAAACGTGGACCAGTTTTCAGAACAGAAATAGCTTTCAAGACTGAGACTTCAGTCCTTCAAATACTTGGGGTGATACTTCAAGCTTTGAATGTCCTGCTTGAGGTGGGAATCTCCTTTGCTTAATACTGAACATGTACTTAAGTGTTTGTCAGACTGAAGTTTGCAACTTTCTTTTCAAGACATCTATGATTTACTGTGTGCGTTTGCTAGGCAACTTTAAACAATGCACCTTTATTCTGTTTACAGCAGCTATGGATCCATTCTGCTGTTTTTGTGGAAATCCGTGTTTGGCATTTTCAGGGATGCCTGAGCCAAGCTCAAACCTCAGTGTTTGGATATGGGGTGATGGTAGACACATGTCTTGTCAGTTCCACGGTTTTGTTACTTTATAAATGTATTTGATTATACACTGGGCTTATATAATGAAAACAAAGCTTTCATTAGTCTGGATTGGGAGAGGCTGTGGTTGAAACCAGGGGAGAGGAATGACAGAAAAGAATCATGGGGAGGCAGGACAGGATGAAGGAAGACAAACAACCGGTGATGCTACAGCAAGTGAGGGGAAAATTCCTGAAGAGAGCATTTGAGAGATGAATGATAAGAGCTGGCTCCTTCCCAGCTCCTTTGGAAAAGTTAGGAAGTGGGCTAGTGATCCAAACGTGTTTCTGAGTCTGGGCTGCAGGTACATTTCTGCCTTTGTGTGAGGCTAGCTAGTGTCTGCAAAAGGACCTAGGATCTGGGAATTCCAGGCTCCTTCCCTCTTACACTTCCAGTTTCCCAGGTGGTTAGATGGAGGTTACATGATCCCTGCCATAGGTGGTTGCTGGGTATTGAGGCACCAAATGAATGGGAACCAGAAGGACCAAGCCCAATGGAAAGCAGTGGTCTCCTCAAAACTGCACATTAAATTAGAATAAAATTAAATAGTTTTATTACTATGTTTTTATAAATTGTATATCATTCAGAATTATGGGATCTGATCAACTGTCAAGCAGAGATGAGCAAAGCCTATTCATATTCCTCTTTGCTAAGGACTTATTTCCGTAAACAGAAATTCAAATACTGGGTAATTTAGGCACCTGGGTCTCAGGCAGAGTCTGGGATAGACACCTGAATCTCAGACAGAGTCTGGGACAGAGTAATTTACCAGTCACATCTGTCCCAAGTCCTCTATATTGGATCTTTTTGCAGGTTAGGAGAAGTAATGAACTTAAGCCAAGTGGAGATCATTTATGGGGATGTGGAGAGCACTGCAGAAAAGTGGTCTGGAGTTTCTGAGTCTGAAAAGGCAGGGAACCTAAATTGTAGGGAAAATATCTTTCTCCTAAAGATGAAGAGCTAGATTCCTAATTGATGTACATCTCTGTAACTTGGCATCAGTGAAGCTATGCTGATTTACACCAGCTGAAAAATCTGGAAGGGAACAATGCACTTTTTGTTTAATTTTTATGTGCTTCTCAGACCATCCGTCATATTCAGTTGGAGAGGAATAGCATTTGGTAGATGTTTAGTCTTGACTTTTTTTTCCTGAAATAGGAAGTGAATTAAACGAAGACAGAATGAGGCAGTTTTATTATTTGAGCTAACCAAAGAGTCTGAAAAAAAAATTAAAATTGAAAAAGAATTTGTCAAATAATCTATTTGACATCATAGTAAAATATGGGGAAATGCATTAATTTTATAAGAATTGTTAAAGAGAAATTTAGAGAAGTTGTGCTGGATATGACTGGATTTATGGAGTTGGCTGTATAAAACATCCTGACTAATTCATCTTTTTTGCAGTATATTTTACATGGACTCTACCTGTTGTACCTCTATCATTTGCTGGTAACAAGTGCTAACATATCATCAGAAGACCCAAGATACAGGGATTATTATTTCTGTTTTAGGTACTAAAATGGAATTTGGACTACTGTCTGTTTTACCTGCTGACTTTGTATTGTAGTGATTGAAATCATGTGTTAGTACTGTTTTGTAGCCCATACAAATGGCTCATTCTGAATATATGTGATAGAGTGGTGGCTTGCTCAGAGATGAAAGTGCTGTGCTGAAGAAGTAGAAATGATATATGGACTAATGTCCATGCTCACCCAGAATCAGACAGACTCATACAGGATTGCTGGGGCTGAATGGGCTTCAAGAGATCATTGAATCCAATCCCCTGCTAAAGCAGGTACCTTGCAAAAGGTCATATATGTAGGCATCCAGGCAGGTCTTTCGTATCTCCATAGAGGGAAACACCACAGCCTCTCTGCCCAGTATGTTCCAGTGCTCAGTCCCCCTTACTGTAAATAAATTCTTCAATAAGTTCTTCCACATGTTAGATCCTGTGTTCAAGTTTTAGGCTATTACTCCTTGTCCTGTCACTACACACCACTGAGAAGAGCCTTGCCTCATCCATTTGCCTCCCACCTCCCTTTAGATATTTATGAACATTTATCAGTTCCCCAAAGGAACAAGTGATTGTGAGTGATTCTAGCTAGTGCTAGAAAAGGCTTTGTAGCAGGTCATTTCCCCAGAGACTCCATGAGTTTCCATTTTGGGGTTGGACTTCATGATCTCTTGAGGTCCCTTCCAACCCCTATGATTCTATGATTTAGGTCATGTTCTGCAGCAAGGCAACACATATAAAATTATAATTACTATACCTGGACAATAGGTCACAGTCTAACCTGTACTGACTTAAAAACAACAACAACAAACAAACCCAAAGGTGCTGTAGTTTGATGTTGGAAAAACATGCCTACAATATTATTCTCAATCTTAGCTGTACAAGCTACCCTTCCGTTCAGTGGAAAATAGCTGTGTGAGAAATGCATTTCATCTTTTATAGAAATCTTGCAGTTTCTAATGACTATGTTTTGCATTCCGAATCAGAAAGAAGGGTAAGTATGTGATATTTTCAACTAGACATGAATTAAAAAAAAATAAAAATCAAGAAAAACCTTGTGGAAGAAACTCGGTGAATTTGTAAAAGTTCAAGAAGCCAGGACTACCTCCCAGGTAGCATGGCTAGGACAAATAGCTGGAGAGTCCATTAAGAAGACCACCTTGTTACTCAGCAAGGCTGGTGGCGAATTAGCCACCAACCAGCCTCAACATCAGGGAAAGCCCAGTCTGAAATAGTTCAGGTTAACTGTGTGTGGACTACAACGGGAGAGGAAATGCCACTGGGCACAAACTTTACTCTCCTTTCTTACAGGATGGAAAACAAGATTTACTGGCAAATCACTTTGTGAAGAAGGTGTGGGAGATAAATGATTAGATCTGGGTTCTGATGGTGGATTAGCAATGCTTGATTGTGACCTTTTACTGACCTACAAACTGCATGTGGAATGTGTATTATCTTGTGCAAGTGTGTAAGCAATTTAATGCTATGCTTTTTACAAAGAGAGGCAGTGAGGTTCAGCAGAGTGGAGAGTTTCATCACATCACATAGCAGCCCAAGTGAGTAAATATTGTGTGGGTTGTGTTGGTATACAGTAGTACACCAAATGTGCTCATATGGCATTAGAGGTTTCAGTTTGATTCAGTGGCTTCCCAAAAGATTCCGTGCCAGAGACCTATATAGCAGTATGCTTCTCTTGGACAGATAGTTCCTGAAAATATAAATCCCTGTGTGTTGTTACTGTAGAACCAGGATCTGACTCATTGCTTTGCAAAGCACTTCTAGTTGCTTTGGAAACATGTTGATATGCACTGCAAACCCACTAACTTCGCTGATCTAGTAATTATCTACTTTACCTTAGGGTTGTCAAAAAAACTTTGTTCTCTGTTATTCATATCAAAGTCACTAGGAACTTCATGTGACAATTCAAACCAGATCCTATAAATCCAACAACTCTGAATCCATCTTGTTGGTCTTCCAGCTGATTGGGAGATCTTGCGGGCTGCCAGCAGTGTATAGATCATAGCAAAGTACTGCACAGTTTTCTCTCCATACAGTAGGGGGTAGTAAAATACTCAGAGACAATGTTTGCAAGAAAAGAGAACCAAATATTAGAGCAATGGAATGGAAAATAAACAAAATATCTATTTTTAAACCAAGCTAAATCCATATAATTTTATGTGGGCAACCTTTCGAGTCCTTGTAAAACAAGTTCCTTAAGTGTTTGATGCTATTTATTGTGTAATGACTTGGCCTATTAAAAAAAAACCCAAACATATTAATTGCTGCACTTTCAGAATGAAAGTATCAAACATTTTAATTGTGCTCTGCATGTTTAGGATGCAAACAAAAGTGCTCGTTGTGAACCTGCCAATTAAAGTTGCTGCCAATGGGGAAAGGAGACGTGCCTGTGGCTTTCTTTGGGTTAGCTGAGGTCATGTCTACAACTAATGCACAGGTTCTTAAGGAACTTTGGCATCTGAAAGCGTGAAAATCCCAAGTAATACTCAACTCTTTCTATTAAAAGTGTTGTAGCTGTTTTGTTCTGAAAGCAATGTTTACAGAACAACATCAAGACTTTTTTCCCTCCCTTATTTATTAATTAATTTATTCTTAAAATAATATGTGTAATGCTTAAAGTATTCAAAGGGCTGTTTGAAATGTCAATGTTAAAAACCTGGTTGAAGGACTGCTCTTGATCTTCAGAGTACATGTTCAGTATGTGACTACAGTCTAGTCCAACAGTCATAAACCATGTAGGAACCAAGGAAATGGCCATGTGCTTCTAGATAAGGAATGGTTCAGAACTATATTGTTATCAGAGTTTTGAAGTAACAGTTTCATTTCTACTAATTAAACATCTGCATATTTCTACAGTACGATTTAACAACACAGAAAGTAGTTCAATAACATCATGCTTCCTTTCTAAACAGTGCATTAAAAATACTCTTCATTTTTTATAAGGTTTTTACAGGACTCTGTAACATGTAGAATTGGTTTCTAGTCATGTTCTCCCACCAGCTGAGCCTGATAACACCTAAATCCCAGCTGATTTGTTCCAGTGTATGTTATAAGCAATCTGAATGACTAACAGAGAAAACACACTCATGCAGTCAGCTGTGAAGAGCTGAGAATCTGAATCAGTATTCCCTATTGCAGGAGGAAAGCTGTATTTAAATTCATACATGAAACAGAATGTATTGATTTTACATTTATACAAAGGTCTTAAAAATTTAGATTTAAATTGCATATTTCTTTCTCAGGTGATGAGCTTCACAGGAAGATTTTAAAGAAGGTGTATAAACCCTTTGGTGAGTTTATACTGAGTTCTATTTAATTCTTCATATTTTCTTGGTAACTATTACTCAAGATTCTGCAGAGAATGAGGAAAAGAAAAACAAAAACCAAAAAACAAGTTGTATGCCAAATCTGCTTTATTTTCAAGAATATCCAGCTACAACTTGCATATCCTTGCCAAACACGTCATTTCTCTTAGCAGCAATATAGATGGCTTTAACAAATATTTTGTTATGTGAAAGAAAGTCACAGAGCTCACTTTTGTAATGTAAAGCTGTATTTGTATACCTGTGGAATGAATTCAGTGATCAATTCCTTTCCCTTCTCACAGAAACATGGAAGCTATTCTTGCAGGGTCTAGTTAATATTTCAATGCCAGTGGTTTGGATGAGTGTTTATCTTTTTAATCTGAATCTGTCTTTATGTTCTTGTAGTATTGTAAATCATTGTGTGAGTGATGCAACACCCTTGCAGAGATAGAGGCTGTTGCAAAGATTACATATGTTAAATATATATTTCACTCAACTTCACCAGCTTTTTAAACTTAACTTATCATCTGAGGGAGCTTGGAGTAATTGTTAGATGGCAACATGGTAGCCATTCAACAAGAAATTTCCAGCGTTCTGCTTTCAGTTTTGTCAACATGTTGATAACATGTAGTGCAAATTTTTGCTGTTTAAAATGCCTTTTAAAATAGATGTTTCTGAATTAGCAGATGTTAGCAGAGCTGAAGACTGACCAGTTTTTTACAGCCACTTCTGCAGTTGTTTCTTTCATCACTGAGGGATGTGTAAGACAGAATGACACATCAACATAGATAATTTTTTTTTCTGTGCTGGAAGCATAGATTTATTGCTGTACATAAATATATGCCTCTTTTTCTGTTTAATAAGTAAAGGAACAGATGAAGGTTCTCATGTCTTTCTCTCATTTCCATCTATGCATTGCCTACTAAGTGCAAACTAACCTCTGAATTTGATGTAAAGGGTTCTGCTATCATATTTAAACCATGACTTTGTAGGGCACATTAATACTTAGCAATATCAATTAAATATCCTCTTTATTCCCAACATCTCTTTAATCAAGTGGGTCAGACAGACCTGCAGTAACATCACTTGGCCGATGTCCTCTTTTAAGCTTTCTACAGCATCCTGTTTTCTCCAAGACTGACTTTTAGACATTGTGTTTCACAGGGTAAACCTAATCTTTATTTCTGGTTTATTTAGTGCTATACATAGTCCAACGTATTTCTAAAAACAGATTTTCTTGACCTTCTGTCTTAATAATGTTCTTTAACTTATATTTAATCTTTTGGAAAAAAAAAATAGTGGCCATTGAAGTTTTTCATTTCTTGAACTTTATTCAGTAGAGCTGATTTCCAAAGAGTAGGTTTGGATTAGAATTTGCAAATAAGGTTTGAAAAGGTCCTCTTGAAGTGAGATACTTGCCTGGCCATTGGGAATGGAAAAGAGAATGTATAAATAGTTTTCTGCTGGAGCTGTTTGGAAAAAAGGAAAGGACTTGAGAAATTCTTATAGTGTCAAGTCCTTGTGACTGACAGGAATAAGAATATTTATATATCTGTGGATGAATAATTTTAATTTTCCTGTAGGGAGGGGTGAAAGATAAGGTCTGGAAAGGAGAGCTGTAACCAGTTTGATTTACTGCTGGATTTGTAAGGGTTTGAAAGAAGACTGGTGAAGTCATAAGCAAGTATTTTATTTTCAGTATTCCTGGACACATTTTTCCATTTAAGGAAGGTTTGGGATAAGGGTAGAGAACTGGAAAAGAAACACATCTATAGTAGTTTTCAGAGATAGAAGTAGCATGGTATAATCAGGGGCATAAGCTTCATATTAGTATTCCGGTACAGATTATTACTCTGTCTACAGTACATGTTAATTTTACAGCTAGGTTTTCAGAATCAGGTTTTCAGAAAGGAAGGCAGAAAGCCTTTTTATTCTTGCATTACACAAGACTAGCAGAATTAGGGTTAAGGATTCCATAAGCAGGTGCAAATACCTTATATTCAGATTTATTACACAAATTGGTGACTTTGATCTAAAAAATTTTGGGCTTAGGTTAATATAATTAAGGTTAATATAATTAGAACAAATATAATTAAGGACAAATGCATTCTCTCTGATTTCTTTCAGAGTTGGTTCACCTGATTTGGTAGGGGTGGAGAATTAGAAAGGTTGTTAGTGATGATACTGATGGTGCCTTTAATGCCTTTTAGTTGCAAGAATTAGTTCAAGTCCCAGAGGTTAAGTAGCATGATGCTTGGAGTGTATCTCAAATTTTGGGTAGGATATATATGTTTCAAGTTCATATATTCCTGAAGAGGTTAGTCCTACAATTACATCTCATACTAGGTTAAAATTAACTTAACTTTTGAATGTAGTAAATAAAGCTTGAAGAAGTTAATGTCCTATTGGACTCCACATGATCTAGCTTACCAGATCCCATTTATTTTTCTGAGGTTTTGCTTTAGCTATTGGTTTCCCAACAACGATTGTAACCTTATGATTGTATGACAACTCATGAAAGCAAAGTTGGTTATTTCAAAGATATGCTTAGATTCCCTAGAGCTGATTTTGGTAGAAGAGGATAATAATGGACAACAGTATATTGTGTTCACCCAAGGATTCTAGACAATTTCAAGAGAAGATCTACTGTTTAGTGTAAAATCTGTAGAAACAGTTTAAAACATTCAGAGGACACAGGGATAAATACTGTACATTGGTAGAGAATCAACGTTTATTCTTTAGAAAAGAGAAAGCTTGTGCATAATGAAACTGTGGTTGATATAGCCTACTTGGTTTGTAGGTTACTGAAAGCATTTAAAAAAAACCTGCTTCTTCATTCATACTCCTGGCAGTAAGATCTCCATTCTTTCACATGCAGTCTGGATATATGTAGCTCTGTTGCAGCATTTTGCAAAAGCAGTAGAAAGTAAAGATAGTATTAAATGTCCTTGAATGCCCTGTGATTTGCACCAGCTGCAGGAGAGGTAGCTTTTATTTGATACCAAACAATAGCTCAGTATAGAATTTTCTAAACTCAATTTGGCTGCTCACTCTGCCCCAGAACCAACCTGGCATTTCACAATGGAGGAATCAAATGTCATTTGGCAGCATCTGATATTGTAGTTCCTTAGAGCCTGATCTCAGAATTTGGCCATCAAGAGTCACTTTATCTGTAGCCAGCTGTGTAAAACAAAAAATAAATGGGCATCAGCAGAGCTGTGACCTTTACACAGTCCAGCATACTGCAAGAAGGCAGAATTGTTATTACTAGTTTTAAATGATGAATATGTGTTGTTTTTTTCCTAAATACATGAAGCTAATGAAAACCTATTACTAGAAACATACAGCATATCACTTCAGAGGAATTTCATTTTGACTGAAATACCTGGGCAGATGTGTTGCACCACACCTTAGTCTGTTTGCTGTCCTGAGAACAACTCCTATCTTCCAGTGGCACATTAGCTAGAGGTGCACTAAGGAGGAAAACCATCAGTCACTGAAGGTCACGGACACCCTTTTTGATGATCTGAGGTTTAGTCTCAGCTGAGGAACTGTGGAAATTCTTGAGCAGAAAATATCTGCATATTATGTAGAATATTACTAATCTGACAAACCTTTGATGCTATTGGGTGGAAATTTTTTAAAAAAACTTATGATCTGGACTGTCTGGCCTGCTTGTAATGCACACTTATCACTTGTGGGCCAGTGTCATAAGGTAATTGAGTGGTACTTTAGTGATATTTGAACAGCAGTTAAGCCTGTAGTGAATTATGGGTTTGTCCTCAGATGGTGGTCATGTGCCACAGATGGTTATGTGGGGGAAGCAGAGAACAATTAATATCCTGGTCTTTTCCTATGTTCTTGTATCCTTAGAAAAGTAATTGTTACTTCTGCTTTCTGTGTTGCATATAATATTGTATTTAAAGCCCCATCTTTTGGGGATGTATGATTCTATAAAAAGAGCGTGTCTCTTAGTGTCCTCTTTCTGACTACAATATGTACATACTAAAGTTTGAAAACATTAACTAGAGCATGAAAATAAATAAATAAATAAAAATAATTAAAAAAACCACCTAACTAACAGTCTAAGCCGTCTACTATCTGTGTCAAACTTTCAGTTCCCAAATCAGATTTCTTGTCTGAATGTCCTTCAGATAGCCTTTCTCCCAGAAATAAGAGTGTGGTATGGTTGGATGATGGAGCATGCATCACTAAAAGAGAATACATCTGTTCTGATCTACTCCCTGATAAAATTGGGATTGAGTGAAAATCGAAAGTTTCTCTCTTCTGCAGTGATTACTGCAACTTTTGTAGACCTCACTCTGCATTGCTGACATTCAAAATAAATATTTAGCAAGAGTTGTGCTTCCCTAATTATGTCTGGCTTACCCGCTCTCACTTGTAAAGTATTCTCTGTTCTCAGCTACTGAACCTGATGGGATTATGAGCCCTTTCAAATAAAATCTTGTCTTGCCATCTGCTACCAAATCCATGATTTTTTGACACTTGTTTTACAGGTTTTTCAATAACTTATTTTGACCAATTTGTTTTCGAACAGATTTTTTTTGTACCTTGTTAGCACCTGGTCTTTCTACTATATTAGGGTGGCTGGCATTGAAATGCATCTGGCTTTTCCATCTAGCTTGATTTGAATTGATTGCTGATTTAATAATATAACAGTAAATATGGCAGCTGAGTGTCTACATTTTTCTGTAATAAATATGCAGAAAGGTTCCTGCATCTGCTCAATCATTCTGCAGATTAATAACCCTTTAGTAGAAGTCTTTGAAGGCAGCCTTAAAATCAGCAAGAGTAGTTGGTCGTGTTTTTTCCTGGCGTACCAGTGTTACATGAAGATACGTAGTTTTATGCTTACTCTGTTACTGCTACTGAAGCTAATAGACTGGCCATTAATTATTCTTCCAAATTGTTGTCTGTAGCACATGAATTACATGGTATCTACAATTCATATCTTCATTCTCTGTATTGTTTGCTTAGTTTGGAGTTTATGCACTTGTTCTGTAACAATCCAGTATCTTCTGTTCACTGCTCACTTTATTGTTCTTTCAATGAGTGCCATGTCTCTAAGGCTGTGACTTTTGTATCAAAAATGTAAAAATGATCTTGTTTTTAATCCTTTTAAAATTACATGTAGGTGCAAATAGTGTGAGCTGTGCAATATAAAGATTTTTTCTGCTATTAAATACAAATATTTATCCAGGTAAAAGTGAAACAGAACACTTCTGTTTCTACAGTTCTTTCTGGGCTTATTGAATATTTTCATGATCGGCTCCAACATTAAGAGCATTGTTCCAACAGCAGTGTCCTGATGGTCTTTCCCCCTGTAAATGTTGTAACAGTGATTTCTGTCATCTACCATTATAAATTCCATATGGTGGCTCAGTTACTGCTTTCACAATTTTACTGCCTGCACAAGGTTTTTATCTGGAAATCCATCACCATTTGTGGTAACTGGCATCGTTCCATGCTGATGATTTCCTTTGTTTCTTGCCCCTGTTTTGTCTCTTTGTAAATCGTATTCTTTGTTATTGTGGGTCTCACAAGATTGACCTCTGCTGTCATCTTCCACATGCCACATGCTGAGTAGAAATGTAAGAAAACACCACATTTCAGTAGAATGACTCTAGTTTGAGAAAACTAGAACAGAAATTGGGCCTTGTGGCAAGCCAGTGCCCCTGGATAGCAAAGGCTGTATTTAAGGCCTGTGGTGCTATTAACTTTTTGTTGCTCTGGACTATCCCTGCAAGTGCAACTTTCTTAGCTGTGAGAGACACTGCCAAGGTGGCTCTCCACAGAAGGTGCAATGAGCATCTTCAGAGTTTGAAGAACTTTTCTGAGGAGCTCTAGTGAGGTTCACTACAAACGTATAAACTGCACTGGGCCCCACTGACTGGTGGAACTTTGTCACAAGGCTCAGAGGATTACAGAATGTGAAGGTGAACCCCACTGGCAGTGATGGAGGCAGAGCCTTTCAATTGGTCAGTCAGTGCTGAATTGTGGAGTAAACACAACACCAAGTCAGGGTAGCATTTTCCATGGGAAGAAGTTGGCCTTAATTTGCCTTTACACTGCTACTCTGACTGCAATGTGGTGCTCAGCATATGAAGGAGAGTGCTGTTACAGTCTGCACAGGAAGAGACTGCACTTGGGTGCAAGACTGTTGCATTATTTTGAGCGCTTTTCACTCTTCTTAACCCTGAGTGATTAGTGGATATCTGAGGGGTCTGACTTTGCAAACAAATGATGAAATGTAATCATTCTCTATTGCAATTCTGTCTATGTACAAAGAATATCATTGAACTTCAATTTCTGTGAATGCTGTAAGAAATAAACATGAAGCTTTAGAACTGCACTTGGAGCTACCATAACCCTGTCTTCTCTGCTCAGTTTCTTTCTTAAAATCCTCCTACAAGCTGTCTAGTTCTGTTGATCATTCCTGCTATCTGATTTATGGATCCCTGTGGTTTTGCCCATCCTGTACTGAGCAGTGATAATTGCTCTGAATTTGCACTTAATCCCCAAGGAAAATTGTAGCGGTTGGTTCTTTTCCTAGGTCTCTGCTTTGGGTTTTGACTCCTAGTGCTTCATCTGTTCCATACAAGTGTTGTAATCAGTTTTACATTTAGCCTACTACTTTTTACTTGATAAAATGGGACTCCAGAGTTCAATGCTATTATCAGATTGCTTTGCCTTTTCTATTTGTAGATGTTAGTTTTTCTTGTTGAGTGTTATTAAGCTGATCTTCTCCTTTTCCATGTGGAAAGTTTTGATTGTTTCATATGCTAAATCAATGTTTCAAAAAAAAAGAATTCTCTATTAAGGTCACACAAAGAAGGTATTTAGTTTTCCTAGGTTTCTGGGTGGGATGCTTAAGCTAATTGCATTTATTATTTTTAAGAAGACCCCTCAGTTATTTAAGCCTGAATGTTTCTCCTGCTAGCAGCAGCTGGCAAGAGAGTTAAATTAAACTGCAGAAGTATTCACGTACTATTTTAGCTAAAGCCTATTTATAAGATGTTTGTGTGCCAAGTTTTATCTGGAATAAATTTTAACAGGCAAATACTAAATCAAGGGCAAGGGCTAGAGGAAGAATTGTGAAGGGGAGTAAAATAGACAGAGAGACCCTTAACGATAGTGAGAATGGATATGGAGAAGTTTATGGTATTAACAAAGATAATTGCCAAAGTTGTAAAATCCAGATTTTTTCAGCCTGCAAGACTCCTGGAAGCTGCTAGAGATTAAGAAAATTAAATGTAATGGTTCATATATAATTCAGAATTTTGTTTCTTTTCTCCATTCTCAAAAGAGTAAACATGACCTACTTTCTATATAGTGTAGTTTGGTGGGGAATTCCCCCAACTCCCAGTGTTAGCTTGCTTGTTCCTTTCCTAAACAGGTGCTAACTCCCTTTTCTGCTTTACTACTGCTGGCATACTGTGTGCTAAATGTGTTGTGACATTCTTTCCTCTCAGTTTGCAATAAAGATGGTTGTGGTCTTTCCTGCATTCCAGTTTTGTTAAGCTTCTGGGATTAATGTAGTATCTAAAATTATTTTCTGTATGTTAGTTGTCAACCACAATGAAGTAATTAAGCTTTTATACTTAATCATGTACTTGTAACGGTGGTTTAAAAGACAGAAAATATGAATGTAGACTGCTTTATGAAAGAGCACCATTTCTTGTTTGTTTGTCAAAGTTCATGTTTGGAATAAAGTTCCATTAGAAATCACAGAATCGTGGAAGGGATCTTAAAAATCATTTAATTCAAACATCTCCAACCATTTAAGGGATATCTTCCTCAAGATGAGCTTGCCCAAAGCCCAGTCTTGCCTTGAACACAGCCAGCGAGCGTTCACAACTTCTCTGCGCAACCTGTTCCAGTGCCTCAACCACCCTCTGTATAAAGACTTTCCTCCTCAGAACTAAATCTAAATCTACCTTCTTTTAGTTGTAATCTAAATCTGCCTTCTCCTATCTTTACAATCTTTGATAAAATGTTCTTCCCAGCCTTTTCTTTATCCCCTTTTACATGCTGTAAGACCGATGTAAGATCTCCCTTGAGTCTTCTCTTTTCCAGGCTGAAAAACCTCAACTCTCTCTACCTGTCTTCATTGAAGAGGTACTCCAGCCCCCTTCTAGACCCACTTGAACAGGACCCAGGTGTAGGACTTTGTAAAGGAGTTTGTTAAGCTTCATGAGGTTGTCATGAGCTAGCTAACCTCCTAAAGCTGTCCAAGTCCCTTTGAATGGCATCCCCTCTCCCTGGTGTGTTGGTTGCAACATTCTACTTGGTGCCATCTGCAAACTTCTTGAGGGGAAGTGAACCTGAAACTCAAAGGAGAAGTGATATCAGTTGGCTGACTTTGAGTTGGAAAGACTTCTATCCAGAAGACTTGTTTCAACCCATGTTTTCAGTAAAACGTTAAAAAAAAAATCACTAACAGTAAGCCCTATGGCAGGACAATGAGGAAATTGGACCAAAAGTTACAAGTCAAGCCTGACTCTCTCTTCTGTATATCACTATAGAAGAGTGCTGAAGTATGGAACAAAACTTGTTTTGGATTCTGCCTTTTCAGAAGAGCCAGTGTTTAGATTGCTGGGTCTATGGGAGGTGAGAAATTAAATGATTTTGTTTTGCTATCACAGCATTGAATGCTTGTGGAGATTATTCAATTTTTTTCCAATTATTTTCCCAGTATATTATTTTCATCTCGCATGGAGAGAGAATAGTAAAATGTTAGCTCTCTTTTTCTCCAATACAATTGCATGGATCTAAATGAGATAATGGGATTTACGGGGGAGAATGTTCCACATGCTTTTCCTAAGTGTCAGAACAAGATTTGATTGTCACAGATATATACAGCAAGAGAAAACAAATATTTCTGCAGTAAATTAAATGTATTTGTGAGGAATTATTTGGAAAATAAACATGGCTCTGTTTAGCCATGGCTTTTTTCTTCATATGAAGTAAGCAATTTCTTCCAAATACAGATATTAGACAAACTAGCAAGAAGACTTGTTCATATATTTTTGTTTTACTTTTATGATCCAAGTGTTAGGATCTGGGAATTTGGATCCAAAGGGAATGAATTTACGTATGCAGGACACGTTGTTCAAGGAGCTAATACTTACAGTAAACAGAGGTTGCCTAACTGTTGAGTAATGCTACAATAGTTATTTCCAATATTTTGCAAGAAACAATGTTCATGCAATATTTTACCACTAGCAATTTGTTAGTGGTTTTCATTCCATGCCAAACAAATCTCTAAGGACTGTAATTTCAAAAACATGGAGTATCATACATTAGGGACTACACAGTTTACTTTTGTAAGGTAAGCCATATATGAGAAAGGCGCAATCTCTTCTCTCGTGTTAACATTGCTTTAAAATCTAAGTAGTGTGAAAATACTCTTGTGGTATTACATGTATCTCCTTTTAATGCATGAAATCAACTATAAGTTGCATGCACCCATATTAGTTAATTCTTATTATAAAAGTCTATCAAAACCACAACAGATTGCTTGAAGACCGATAGATCTGAAGAGGCCATATATGCCTGTTCTTTTAGCAACTGTCAGATGTTTGCATTATTATAAGTTCAAACCTATCAGTACTAAAAAACCTATACCCGTTTAGGGAGTACTTTTTAAATCTTCATACAATATTACAATATATTTTATGATTGAGATGAGGATATTAGCGAAAACTGTTTTACAGTGATTCAGAGTAATTTTTTTTGTAAAGCTCCCATGGATCTCTCTTTCCTGAGTCTGTAGACATTTATAATATTCCTCTATTTAGTGTACTTCACTGTAGTGTGATACATTGTTGCTAGAAAATTTACTTTGTGTTGAAATAGGTGGCCATTTTCTAGGTAAAGTCAATTAGTAAATGCTCCTACTAGTGTTGGTCTACTTCTTCCCTTTGAGATAGAAATTTTCTTATTTTGCAGGTGGAGAGCTAAGGGGTGAAGAGGATGGATGATCTTTTAACTTTTGTGCTGTGGTCATCAAAGTGGTAAGAGAAGCTGAAAGTTTTGTCTCCTCTGCTTTTTGCTTACTCTAACGTTTTGCAGTGTGTATATGCAGACTTCAACCTCTGTATTGAAGGGAAGTACTGTCTTGGGGCAGATTTAATTAAATTATACAGTTCATTAATCAAAGTTTTTGAGCCTGAAATGTTGGGTACTAAATGAATGTTTTGAGAAGCCAGGACTTTTCCCAGCTTTTCTGCTATCAGTTTCACAACAGTTTCTTTGCTGGTGCAATTCTATCTTGACCACTTTCTTTAAAGATAGCATGAGATAATTTTGACCTGAAGTAAATAAACTTGTGCGTTTATTTACATGGTATAATTGCTGTGTATGCCTAAATAGATAGTTATTTTCCTAAATACATCTGTGTTGTTATCTGTCAGCAGTTTTTATGAAGTTCCAAATTGATTGGTCTTGATTGGTTACTTCATTTTATTAAGGCAATCTGACTGAAATTTTTAGGTGGCCCTTGGGAAGGTTTGGACTTGGGAGAAGGTAAATTGAGAGGTAGCTGCTGGCAAATCTCTTCTTTGTGGTGGGAAACTGTATATGGAATTATTTGGCAAATGATTTTGAGTAGGAGATTATCTGAGCATGGCAGATGCCGTCTACCTAAATGCATAGCAAGAATCTGGGTACTTGGAAAAGTAGCTGCAGCATTGTAAAACATGGTGTACGTAGTTGATGTAGAGTGAAATATGTGTTCTTAGCATGAAAAATGGTATGACACTTTGTTTTTGTTATTCTGAATAGAGATGTTAAGTGCAAAGTTAAGGAAAAAACAAAATAAAGGAGTAGAAAGTAATGTAAAAACAGAGAAGGATGAAGGTGAGCAGTGAGAGAAGGAAGTGGTGGTGCAGAAGTGAAAATGATACTTCATAGAGATGATATATGAGGATGAAGGGAGTGAACTGAGAAAACTAGAAACTAATTTCATTACTATGACACTGAATAGCATGCAAAGATGTATGAAAAAAACCTCAGGGGAGAGAAGGTAAAAGAAAGGTGGTATCAGGGTGGCACGTCACCAAGGAAATGCTTTTCACACTGATTAATGCACATTTTCTCTAGTTTATTTCACTGTTTCTTTCTCTTCAAAACTGATAACTTTGCAGTAGTTAGAAGTCATACTATTTTGTTCTGTAAGGAAAACATTTGCTGATGGGATTTCATGGGACTGTTTGTGCATCTTTTTTATTTTTTTCATTTTTATTGCTTCCCAGTTCTTTTTGCTGCCCTTAATACCTGAAGTAATGCTGGTTTATATAGCACCACCTAAAGGAACACTCAGCATGAGCAAGCTATAAAACTGTAATAGAGAGTTTGCCAACACCCAATGACAGGGCCACTCACAATCTTGAACACTTTGATATTAGAATCAAAATCTAAGATATGCTGCATTACTTAGGTCTAACTGGAGTATCTCTCATAGGAAACAAACAGATAACCATAAAGAGCCATCTATGGGCCCCTTCAATATATAAGAGCATGAGATAACCCATGGGATAATCCAAGGATCAGTTTCACAGCATTGCCTTGAAACTTTATGCGCGGGAATTCTCCAAAGCAATGCTTGTAGAGCGATAGGAAGTATGAAAGCAAAAACAATTACAACTTAAAATTGTCTTCTTTCCAGTAGATATTTTGAATAGTACTATTGGTACTACATTTCTAGAATCCATGAGAAGTAGCAATAAATTGTCCATATTTGTATTTCAGTGGACACTTAACACTTCTCAATCTGCAGGAATGGAGGTGCACTAAAGATAAACAATGAAACTCTTTCAGTGTCCACTTTGAAACTAAACCCATTATTTTCACCAATGAACACTGCTTGGACCAGGGCAGATGTGAAATATGCAAAGGAAAGCTGGACACATAAGAGAAAAAGTGACTGTGCAGAATTATAAATGATAGAGTTGAAATTCACAAAGATGTTTGTTTCCCATATGAAGGGTTGCTAGGAAGTGATGTTGTTTCAGATTTATTTGCATAGGTACTTGAAATTCAAGATTTGAATAATGAAGAAAAACGCCCTATTGTATGATGACAAAAAAAGAATTTACTTGGCATATAGTGGCAAAATTACTCTTTTAAGACTTGTTCATCCTCTATTCTTGGGTTATATGTACAGTTAAAAAATCTAAAATTACACTATTTTGCTCTTGAAATTGGATGATCTTCTCTTCACTGTTTCTGAAAGTGAGTGTGTAGGGATAAGTTAGAATGTCAGTTTGGAATAGGTCAGCTATAGCATGGAGATTGTCCATATGCAGTCTGTTTCCTAGCAGGAAATGCAAGCTTAATGAAAATAAGTACTCCTTGATGAAATAAACTACTTTGCATTTACAGCAGGAATAGATTATGTGCTATAAAATCACTTCTGTTTTTTACTCCTTGCTCTGTTAAATACTGTAAGAGGAAAGAAAGCATGGAGAGTCTTGAAATTCAGAGACAATTATACTTCCCAAGCTTTGCGTGGTTCTCAGGATGGTGCGTAAAGAGTTGCTGTTCTGCACTGCAGCACAGCTGTACAGCTACTGGATTTGCTTCAACAAAACATCAACTTGTCAGAGAAAATTGGCTGCAGGAAGATAACAGATGTACAAAAGAAAAGAAGGATATGATAACTTAGCATCTTTCCATTTTGTTTACTGGACACTTTTAAAGGGGGAAAATGGCAAGTTGCTTTTTTTCTCCTTACAAACTAATTTTATCATACCCATTTGTTCATATTATTGCACACAGATAAGAGTGCTGTTGTTGCAGTTTGGCTACATCATATTACACCTTCTTCCAATCACTTGTATTTTTGGTACTCTTTAAACGGCAGCAGAAGCTGGCAGGAGTCTGTGGCTACACTGTTTCTCCTTTTAAAAAATGGGAAAAACTCTGGTTAACTCTTCTCTTTGCTTGGTCTATTGTTTCAGCTTCTTTGCAATGACAATTGCAGACATTTTACTAGAAAGAATTATGGTTCAGTCTCTCTCTCTGAAGTTTATTTCTGTTTGCTAAAAAAAACTGAAAATTTTTGGTGTTTTGTATTTGTTATATTATGGTAGCAGTTATGGACAATAATTCCCAAACATGGACTTGTTATTCCTGCTTGGGGATATAATCACAGAAATATAAAAGGCAAAGGAACTATGAATTTTGACACAATCCCAGAAATTTTAGAAAACAAGAGGTCATGGTGCCCTTTCAAGTGAGGTTGTGAGTGGAAATGTTCAGGACCTGTTGTTCCAGGAAACCTGTTGTCCTCATCAGAAGTCCTCTTTGCGGGCACTATGAAAACAAATAACAAAAAGTTGACTCCTATCCTGGAAAGCTTGTTGTCTAATTTACAACTTCTTTTTAGCAGCAACTGTCCATAATAAATCTCAAAAGGTTGCTTTCTGTCAACGATTCATTAGAGCTTTCACTGAAGGAAATACTGAACACTGAATATACTGAATACTGAATGTTAACTGCAGGAATAGTTACAGAAGCCCTTCATCCTGTATTTGACAGTCATTACACTCCATGTCTATAGAGGCGTATGAGCATATCAGGCTTCCTGGGAATATTCTCACAGCCAACAATTTGTGGATGGGGGGCTTCCTGATCAAGGTATAATACTGTGGTTTTGAGGTGACTTTGCCTCATTAGATTTCTCTTCCATAAACTTGCCTACTTTTCCTCTGACCTCATCTCAACTGCTACTATTCATAGTTCTGGTACACCATGTCCCACTGCATAGTTATGTTTTATGGGAAACTTGTTTCCTTTTGCTCGTTTTGAGGCTAGCACCCACTAGTTTCAAGGGTAAGTCTATTTTTTAGGATGTGTAGTAGTGATTTGGAATGACTTCAAGTAAAATATGCTCATCTTACAGTATGCAAGTGTTCAGTGTTATGATAATATAGGCAACAGTATACTTTTAGTATGTATTTCAGTACTGAAGGTATTTGTTTGATAACCAAGTTAATGATGTCAATAAAAGTCACTAATGATGACAAAAAGAAAAACAGCAAGCACAAACAATACAAGAAAAGTAGTATTTTTATGCCTAGAAACTCTGTGAACATAATGAGATAGACTCCTCTATCTTGGGTCCTCAGAGACAAGGTGGACAGTAGCAAAACTTGCCTGGTGATGTGAGAATGGATTTTTGAGTTCCAGTAGTTAATTAATTATTTCAGACCAGATTTTTGCTTGAAATCTTTTTTTTTTTTTGCTTTTTAAATTTAATTCTCTTTTAGGTAGAGTATGTCTACAACATGTTTACAGAAATGATTTTGATTAATTTACCCAGAGCTCCATGCTGCTGCAGTTAAGTTATACAACTGAACTCCTTATAGCAAGCAGCAGTCTTTCTTCTCCACTGAGGTCTGACAGGTAAATACACATTAACTTGCAAAACTGACCACAGTGGTCTTTATTTGCTACGTTTTTTGTTGTTGTTTATTTTTGACTGCGTCAATTTGAATAAGCAATCAATCAGAAACAGAACATATACTGAGACATTCACATGTCTTGGAAATAAAATGCTGTATTGTTTACAAACACAAATTCAGTGTATAATTTCACATGAATGCTTAAAATAATTATTAAACAAGTCTATGTTTTCATGCTGGGCTGAGTTTTCCTTCCACATCTGTAGGAAATTGCCCCAAGCAAGTTTGACTCAAAATAACTGGATTGTCTTTCAGTAGTATAGCTAGAGTCAGAGTATGAATTGTGAAGAAGAGTACTATAATTTTATAATTGATCACAGGAAAAAATAAGTCTGATTTCAGAAAGTAAAATGTACAAAAATTAATTTCTTTAGCCAATCTTCTGGTTTCAGCTTATCTTTTACCACCCTTTAAGCAGACTGAAGAGTACCTGTAAATTGATAGAATGTTATGAAATACAAAATGGCAGAAGTCTCAGAGTGTCAGTTGGACAATTTTTTAGGAAGTGATTGATGATCAAAATTTCTGTATTATTATAGAATTATTCAAATTAAATCCAGGTGACTTTTGCAGCCTAGATCTGACTTTCGTGTTACTCAATATCATTTAGTGAATGAACTGCCCTTTAGCTGTGGAATGGATCATGTCGTACAAAATCTTGCAGACTTCCCTGTCCAATTTCCATAAATAATTTTTCATTCTGAATTTTTTCCTTTCCCTTTTTGTTTGGATGTATTAGACTACAGCTATCTTTCTTGGGGGTTGTGGGAAGAGATGTGTTACACTGATAGAAATCAAGAAAGCCTACCTTACAAAAGAGTACTTACTTCACTGAACTGTCTTACAAGGTGTGTGCAGAAGAGTACTCTTTATTTCTTCACCTCCGGGCTGCTTGGGTATAAAATGAAAGCCTAGTGAGAACACCCAAATTATGCACTAAGTTTTGAAAGGACTAATGCATATTATTATAACTGAAGAGGATAAACAAATGTGAACTAGCCTTCTAAAACAGGGAGAAAAAAATTGTAGTCATCTGAACAATTACTTCTATAGGAAGAGATAAAGTAAACGAAAGTAAAATCTGTATTAGTCTTGAAACTGTTCTAAAGAATACTGATGATTATAAAAAATAACTGAATAGCTACAGAAGTTATGTTCTACTTTAGTAGTTGTGCCATTCTCTGCTATTTGTATACGTGGTTTAGTAAGTTGTGACTATGGTCAGTGAAATCAGCTCTTTGGAAAGATCTCTAGAAAGAAAATGTTCTGGTGCTGAGTGCATTGGTTTTGCATTGTGAAAGGACAGTGACCAAAGAAATGGAGGAACAGAGTAAATTTGACTTTAAATTTTGAAGTAGGTACATAAGGAAAAAATATTCTATCTGTGATATAATTGAAAAACCATGCTATATTTTTGTGAGAGTTAAATACTCTACCTATCTGATTTGCTTTCCATTGACAAACAGTATCTGGTATGACCATTGTTTTTGTTCAGAACTAATCACTTTTCATCAAACATTTCTCCCTGCAGTTTTACCATCTGTTGATGAATGTAAGTAAATATTGTTATTGTAAACATACTCTCTAATCTGGCCAGTATCATGTGATCCAAATTAAATCTTGGCTCTCTAAGGAGTTGCTGATTTTCAGTGGTTCTGAGTATGTGAGACAGAGACTGTGTATTAAAACCCCAAACCACCAAGGTAATGTGTAGTGTGTGGGTTTTTTTTTTGTTTTTGTGTTTTGTTTTTTTTCTTTGGAGACCCTGGCCCTATACTGGGAGGGGGTGCTAGAAATCTGGGTGCATGAGGTAAGCGTATGGGAGTTCTGCTTACATATGGAGTCAATTAGTAAAGGCTGAAAGAGAAAAATACTACATTTTCCAGTGTCCATCATTATGAAAGTGGAGTTAAGTGTTAAGCAACTGCCAACTTTACATGCTGAGCAGGATACTGACAGTAAGATTGTCATCCTAAGTTGCTTGTTTTACCAATATGTTTCTCTTTGTTCTTGATGGGAGGAAAATCTTAGGCAACCTCAAATATAGAAAGTATTGAAGCTAGAATTGTTTAAAGGGAAAATTTAGCCACATTAATACCGTTTCATCTTTTTCCTATTAAGGAAAAACTAATGGCAAAGGTTATGGGACATAAATTAGATATAATGAAGTTAAATAGGGACAGAGTGGCCCCATGATAGGAAAAGAATTAGCCCAAGACAGCTTGAGAGGAAACAAAGCCACGGCAAATCTATTTTCTGCATCTGTAAATAAATACCGAATGGACAAGTCAAAATTGACCTGAGAGACTCTCCTTGGATTTGAAAGAGAAAATTCACTGGAAATGTCAGCATAACAACAGGAATACATCAGGTGTAAGTGGAAAAAAGAAATATGCTCTTAAGTAGTAATCAGAAAAATAATTAAAATAACATCAGCTGTATCTGCATCTATGTCCTTTAGGGTTATAATTGTCTACATGGTTTAGTTTGCAGTCAGTAAAGGAAAATCTAAAGTGAAAGATTTTCTTACTTTTCTTCGTTGCTTTACAATGTGAAATTAGACCAATTTTCCAGATGTCTCTGTTATGTATTCAGTTGGGCAAGCCAAAAGGGTATTTTGCTGTTTCATTGAATAGAGTTCTTTGTAAATTAAACACAATACTTTTATTAAACACTTGGCACAGCAGCTACCTGAGCTGATGTAGACAAAGCAGATGAAAAATATCCAAAATTAATGTCATGTGTTTTCTGTTGTGCTAAGAAATATTTTCTTCACTGAAACATGAAATGTTAGTGTGAACTGAAATAAAATCTTAAGAAGAGGATGATATCTAAGACACAATTTCCATAGTTTGAGAATGCAGAATGTTTGCAAAACAAACTGTGAATCAATCAGACAATCCCAATATGGATAATGAAACATATTTCAATGACATTACTGGAGGGCAAGTGAAACTATTCTCAAATGATGAAAATGAAGTTGCGCAACTTGAAACAGTGCTGAATGTGGAAACAAACTGGAAACCTTGAGGTCAGAGAAATATTCATAATTTCTTGTCAAGAAAAGACAGACCTGAATCAGTGCAATTTGGACTCTTATCCCACCTACAACAGATTTCTGAGATAGGTATCATTTGTGGCAGTAACTGTACCATTCAGATAACCTCCATGATTGAAACTGCTGCTAATGAATATTCCCAGTTTATATTATGAACCTGATGTTCCCTACCTGAACAGCAGAGACAATTTAATCTGTATTCTGTGTACTGACAAAAAATAAATGCTTTCATTTACTCTCTTAGTTCCAAAGTTAAACTCAGAGTGCTAAAATCAATAAGAAGCATTTCCACTAAATATAATCTTTTTGCTGGTTTTGTTTTTCCTTTCTGAATATTTTTCAATATTCTTGATATGTCAGGTAAGCCTGTTTATCCAGGTGCTGACCGTGGTTATCTTCCATTTATTTCACTTTGACAGGAGCTAATCAGGACATGGTAGAGTTGAACTCTTTTACTTATCAGAGTTCTCTTAACTGAAAGAGAGATGAAGAGACTGAGAGAGGAAATTCAAAGCTTTCTTAGCAAATGCATTTAAACGTATTTATTGCATAATGGCAGCTTTCTGATTTGGAAGAAACCTGTACAAATTCTTCCTATAAAAGCAGCTCTCTAAGATCATAGAATTGACAAGGTTTGAAAAGATCTCCATGATTATACAGTACAGCTGTCCACCTATCACCAATATTTCCCCACCAAACCATGTCCCTTAGTACAACATCTAAATGTTTCTTGAATGCCTCTAGGGATGATGCGTCAACCATCTCACTGGGCAACCTGTTCCAGTACCTGACTGCTCTTTTAGAGAAGAGTTGTTTCCTAATATTCAACTTGAATCTCCACTGATGCAACTTGAGGTCGTTCCCTCTAGTCCTATTGCTAGTTACATGGGAGAAGAGGCTAAACCCCACCTCACCTTGACCTCCTTTCAGATAGTCGTAGAGAGTGATAAGATTTCCTTTGCTTCCTCTTCTCCAGACTATACAATCCCTGTTCCTTCATCTAGTAGTGTAAGATCTAGTAGTACAAAAATGCTAACATAAAATAGTTTTAGTTCAGAAATGCAAATCTATGAGATTCAGCCTTCAGTTGTCTCCTAAATCATTGTAGCGATCTACAAGACAGCTAGCATCTGATGCTTTATCTTAAACACTTCAGTGTACAAATTACGTGGGAAAAATACAGTTCTGTTAATAGAAAAAAAACTGACTTAACTGATTTTGTTCAAAAGTAAAAAAAAAAAAAAAAAAACAAAACTACTCCGAATTGAGATGCAATGTGGAAAATATTAGACCAAGCACAGTTTGTTTTAGTATTGCAATTATAACAAGTCTGCAGCTTCATATTCCAGACTGATGTCAGCTTGAGCATAACTTTTCCAGAAAGAATAGTATGGCACAGAAAAGACTTACATGTGTAGGCATCCTCAGCAGTGGCATGCTGAACAATAAAACATGTGGTTTAGTTGTTTAATATTTTAAAAAGAAAATACTACAGACATGAGCATGCTTGCTTCTGCAACATGCAGCCAGGAGGCTGGACACTACTGTACAATGTCTAGTTTAAATATGTGACTGGAGGCCATCTTTAATGTAGTTCTGTTTTACATCATGGTATAAAATGATCTTGTGATTTGTAAATAGTTTGCCTAGATTAATTATAATCATGAAAGTAAGGAGTATTTTAAACCACCTTGCCTATATAGATAGATTCTAGTATTTGCGTGTGTACATGTTATATAGGTAATTAGAGCAATATGCTTCGTTCAAACCAACAGTAATCACAAGATTACTTTTGCTCTTTAAACTGTGCAGGGTGCTGTGATTGCATCTTTTTTATTTTTAATATGAGTTCTCTGCAATTCCCAGACTCTCAAATGCTTCAAACAAGCTGTAGCAGTAGGACTTTCAGTTACACTGTTGTTTACTGAGTGACATAGATTTTATTCTGAGTTAGTCCTGGGCAAATGGATAGTGAACTAAAAAAATAATTGCAGAACAGCTGTGGACAGAAACAAATGCCTTGATTTAGAATGCTCTCCTGATAGCTTTCTTGCCTGTTTCTATGGTAAAAAAAAAAAAAAAAAAAAAAAAAAGTTATTTTTATTACAGATTTTTCCAAAGAGAGATGGGTGTCCTGTTGAGTAGCTTTTCTGTGCTTTTACCCTTAATTTTGAGAAAGAAGTTGTCCATTTGAAATTTACTTCGGTACTCTCATAAAGGCAACTCATTGTGTTCCTTGTTGTATTGGACTGCAACCATTCCCAATAAAAATGCATTGGGAGAAGACTTTTCAATGAGACCCGTCTAGCCTGCAGTGGTTATAATTTGTGATTATTTAAAGGTTATTGTTGGAAAAAAAAGCAAAAAAAAAAACCCATAAAATTCTTGAATTAACTGAGAAACTCATAAAAAGTATATTTGATGAATTGCCTTTTTAATTTTGAATTTGAATGTGGAATGCAGACTTTGAAGGTCCATTTCTAGTACAAAAATCTAATTTAAAGACATTGTTGGGTCTCTGCTGCTGGAGAAACCCTGTCCCTGAACTGGTTAAAGAAGGTATCACAAGTGGCTAACTTAGGTAGCTAACACAGATTTATGGGTTGGGATTGCTTGTAAAATACCCTCAGTAGTTGATTAAGAATATTCTGAATGATGTTTTTTGTGTGTCCATTTCAACAGACACGATACCAGAGTTACTCGTACCAAGCTTGTTTTGACATTCTTTGACTTAGCGCTCAAATGTGTAAAACCAGTAGTTCTGTTGCATAACCTGCTCTTTACAGCAGGGATTTCTCCTGATCTTTGTTCTGATAACCTATAACTTGTATCAAATGATATCACTAGTCAGAGTTTCAAATCTGGATTCACTTTGGCCAGATCTTCTTTAGATCTATGAAAAGTTAATGCAATTTTCTTACTGATACCAATTAATAAATGTCATATTTTTCTTTAGAAAAAAGGTTAATGGTTGTTGTGTGAAAATTCCAGTCTATATAGAACAGACTGTTGCTGTGGCTGACCTTTCTCTCACCTGCAACTTCTTATAGATCAATCTATTTTGAAGTAGTTTATTTTATTATTTTATTTTATTTTATTTTATTTTATTTTTTTCATTACAAGTTATTTCTCAAGCTAGGGAAAAAATGGAAAATAGAGGGAAATGCAGTTTTTGCAATTCCAGTTGAGGATGAATAGATTTGCTTCAGTTTGCTTTCCTGGTTTCTTCTAGCTTCCTTGAAGAGTAAATTATTTTTGTTTAAAAACTAGTTTAGTCAATTAATATTTCTTTGATTCTTGTGCTGCAATAAAGGCAGTACAGTTTCCTCAAAAATCAGACGCTGAACTTGAGATATTCAGCATTTCAAAGGAATGCACAATGGCTTATCTCTCAGCACTGAAATCTGAACTTTATTAATACTCATGACCTGACTGTCAGAATGCGAGTGGAGCATCTTTACAAGCTTGTAAATCTAGACTGCATAAATACTTACATGCTAGCTCCATCTGATAAAAACTAATTCCTGTGTAGTATTTACAGTACTCTTCACCAAAGTTAGCTTTTTTTTTTTCTTTTCTCTTTATTTTTTTTTTTCTGGAATCTGACAAGCATTTGCTTTCTCAACTGAAGCAAAACAAAATAAAAAAAATAAAATAAACAGTGCAAATTATCCCGAAATGAACACTGACCAAAAAGCCCAGCTGCTGAGAAAGGAAGTGCTCTGTTGTCATTGCATCTAGTAGCTCAGAGGTACATGGTGAGGCATTGGCACAGAGAGAGGGTGGATGCTCTGCCCCTGGAGACACTCAAGCTCAGGCTGGATGGGGCTCTGAGCACCTGATGGAGATGTAGGTGTCCTGTACACTGCATGAGATTTGGACGAGATAACGTTAATGGTCTCTTCCAACTCAAACGATTCTATGATAAATCACAAACTCTGAAGGGCCTTCTTAGGAGACATCTAGAGAGGAGTGGGAGGGCTTTCTCTCCCTTCCCATACTTGGCCAGCATGAGAAGGACAACTCAGCCAGATCTTGGAAATGAAATTTCCTCCTACTAACAAGAACTGACCTATTTTTGAAACACTGAGAAAGTTTTGTTAGATCTAGTCATAATGATAATGAAATTATTAATGTAACTTAACTGTCTAGACAGATCTTTATCGAGTTGAAAATGAACAAAAAGAAGGGAAACAGATTCCTTTCTGAATTTGAACATCTTTAAGTTTCCAAAATTTGTGTTCCTACCACCCACCATGCTGAATTGACATATGTGATGCTGGCAGAACACAATACTTATAGTAAGCATTCATCTTTTTTATAATTTTTGTTTGGATTGTGCAAAGCACTCACTGCCATGTTTAGCAGCCCGGGCTTAAGAGTGATTGTATTTGACCAGAGCTAGCATAGAAAACCAGAATGGTTCAAACAGAGAAAGAGATCCTTGAGACAACCACTACTCTACACAAGCTGTAGGCACTCTCCCATCAGCAGCTGCCATCTGTCCTAAATCTCCTAGTAATATTATTCTGAAACTTATATACAAGGTAGAGTTTTATATTGAATGGGAAATATGGTTAACCCTGAAGGATAAGTGTGATTCCTCAGACTTCTCTTTTCTTTTATTGTTGAAGGTACATCTCTGCATTATTTCATGTTGTTTGCAGGTCTCTCATTTTTCTGTTACACTGTGCTGTACATAGTATCAGGGATGTAATATGCTACAGCTCCACTATTAAAAAAAGGGCATGACTGCCTTGCTGACCATTTTTCTTTTAGTGGTTCCTACCCCTCAACAAGAACATTGCAGTTCTGAGGAAATAGTAGCTTTAGGATGCTTTAGGCTCTGCTCAGGATTGTGATTTAGAATTGCTGTATTTAAAGAAATGAAAAAAGGTTCTCCAGAAATTTGAATTCTTTTCTACTTGTGCATCCATCCCATCAACCTCCCTCCACACTCCAAGGCTGCATATCTGTAGAAATGGTTATGGGCAAATCCATTTCTGTTTTAAAGCTGTGGATTCATAAACCTTGCTCATGTCCTCTTTCACTTCCTTGGATGCTAACGCCTGCTAGCTGGCTGACCTTATTCCCTCTCTTGGATCTACCCTCAGAAATAAACATGCCCCAGCTCTTATTTCTGGCAGAACTCTAAGAAAACCTAGACACAGTCTGCAATGATCAAAAATCTGTTAAAATGGCAAAAAATAACCAAGACAATTTGGGATAAAGAGTCTGTAGAGCCCTGTTTAACTGTTGTGCTTCAGTTCCTGTTTTATTTTACTCCTTGACACTTGCTCTTGGTTCTGTAATCACTTAGGGGCAAGAAGGCCAACTCCTGAAGGCCCACTTAATTCAGCATCTGTGCTCTAACTGATCAGCGTTACGTAAGATGAACATAACCAGTCCCAAATGAAGAGTATGTGTCTGTGCAACATATGCAAACTACATGATCCTATGATGGATGAACAGTTTGCTTGGCCTCATTCTATAATTATATAATCTTTTCCATGTGAAGATTTTCCTGCACCCAGGCAGCACCCCAGTGGCTTCCCTGAAGTTCTGTGCTCTCTCATCATGTCTTTGTCCATGAAGCAGCAGTGTAAGGCACTGTTCTCAGCATGACTTCTTCTAACGCATTTGTTTCCATAGGCAATTTTGTGGGGCTTTAATGAAGTGGAGGGAGAAGAAGTCTGAAGAAGAAAATTAACTTGAGTTTAAGCCAGAGTATGTGGGGGATAGTAGTAGTCTGCTACAATGGAGGTGTTGCAGCCAGTGAATTCAGCATAATCCGCATTAATGTGTTTTGAGATTGGCACGAAGCTGCTTAAACAAACACAACAAGCATAGCTAGGAAGGCTGATAAATACATTCTTAGTATTATTGTCTCCCACTATTTGTATGTATACAGCAAGCCCGCTGTTTCTTTTTAATTCTACTCAGATAAAACAGTGATAAACGTCTTCAAGTAAGCAGTTTGGCAACAGTTTAGAAATGCTACATACAGAGATAATTTTATTCTCTGTCTGAGTTATGTGTGGCACACTGCAAGTTAATAATTTAGACTGTGAAAGAAAGAAAAAAATGTTAGAAAGATTTTTTCTTGTCAGTCAGTCACATGTGTTTCAGAACACATTGTCTTTTAGAATCACCGGGTGTGTTTTTTGTGGCACCTGCTGGCACCTGCTGGGAAGACAGAAAGTAGAAGTGAAAAAGAGGAGTTTAAAAAATTTTAATTCTCTTGATATTGTGCAAAGTGCTGGGTTTTTTTGTTTTTTTTTGTTTTTTTGTCATTTTCCTTCTTTTTTTTTTTTCCTTTGCTTCCATGAGGTACTGACATAAACATTCATTTTTATTTTATTTAGGGATGGGAAGCCTTAAAGGGAAGCTCGTTTCTCCTCTCCCTCTCCCTCTCCCTATTTTTTTCCAGTCCTCTAACTTTGCTGAGCATGCTGAAAAAAGGCAGTTTTTGTTTGTAGTAGACTTCAAGTTTTTAAACATTAGAACTACTGAAGAAATATAAAATATTTTGCACATTAACCACTGTGTATTCTGTTGTAGCTCTAACTTCAATCTCAGTACATTAGCTTTGGATTTCTGCTTTGAGTTGGTTTCACTGGTGAAGACATAATAAACTATACATACAAAAGAGTCATCTTATAAGATGGTGTTCGTTAGGCAGATCTAATTTGTGAGGCATAAGAAACTATATTATGCATTTGCTTACAGCTGTAAAACAGACATGAAATTAACAAATGAAGGCTTGGTGCCAAATTCCAGTGAAGCCAATCACAAAACTACATTTCTTTAAGAGGTTTGAGATGAAGTATGTAAAAATCACAAAAAAATCAGAAATCAGAAGTTATATTCCTTGAGCCAAAACTTCATCATTCCTTCTGCAGTCATGCAATGCTGAAAATGCAGATTAAAAAAATACTTATTTTCTTTTGTATGAATCCATCACAGAATGTAAGCAGCTTTTTAATCATTCTTGTCTGTCCTGTATCCTCGTACTGGAAACCAGAGTTTAAACTCTGACCTTAGGCTGGCTGGAGCATCCTCTATTTCTGGGGGCCCAAGATTGAACTAGCATGGCTAACTTCTGATCTCTTACTGGGTTGGAAGGCAGGTTATGTTTATTGGTGCTGGTGATGTTGCTAAAGATAATGTTTTTCCTGCTGATTCTCTGTAAAGTGTGATACTGAACTTAAGTAGCAAAAGAATGGACTATTTTTTTCTTTATTGGAACAAGCCTGCCTAAGCTGGAAAGGAAGAATTTTGGGGAAAAGTGGTATACTATTACTTTTGCTCAAGTTAAATGCTGCTGTCTTTCCTCTGTATATGGACATTTTTAACATGCCTTGAAATTAGTGATGGAATATATCCAAACTGGGACTGTTTAGTCTGGGGAAAATGAGGCTGAGGGGAGACCTTATTGCTCTCTTCCAGTATCTGAAAGGTGCTTACAGCAAGTGTGGGGTTGGTCTCTTCTCACTGGTGACAGGTGACAGGACAAGGGGAAATGGCCTTCAGTTGCACTAGGGTAGGTTTAGGTTGGATATCAGGAAACTCTTCCTCACAGAAGGAGTTGTTAAGCACTGGAATAGGCTTGTCAGGGAAGTGGTTGAGTCACTATCCCTGGATGGGTTTAGAAACCATTTGGATGTGTTGTTCAGGGACATGATTTAGCGGAGGGTTATTAGAGTTAGGGTAGTATGGTTAGGTCATGGTTGGACTTGATGATCTTTGAGGTCTTTTCCAACCTGATTGATTCTGTGAGTGATTCTGTTGAAGAGATTTCAGAACATACATCCTCTTGACAGAAAAATGTTTGAATGGGGTCCATGGGTCCATGTCACACTTCTTATTTGCTACCTGAAGTACTTTTCCACCTTTTAAAAGATTTCTGCTGCTTTTATCTTGACAAAATAAACAAGGCTTATGGCTTGTAGTTTGAAATCATTCAGTCTAAGAAAGCTTGAGCCTCTTAGCAGGGAGTCCTTGCTGGACTTAAAGCAAAAAAAAACTTATCCCTAATCCTGTAACTGTCATAAAGTAGAGAATGTTAGAGTCATTTACAGCTGCCTGGCATTGTTGCTCGGGTACAAATTGAAATCACTGGTCTGCCGGGCTTGTCAACACCTTTGAAATCTGCTGCCTAGCCTGGTTCCCCAAAGGGCTGCTTGGGGAGAGAAAAGGAGCCAAACCAACAGCCAAAGGCAGAGTCCACCTTCTCGTCCCATTTTCTTCCTTTGCTTTTGTTTCTTTTCCGCTTTTATAATTGCCTTTCTTTTTCTTGTTTTTATCCCAACACCAATGTTGTAATATTGGTAAGCGGTTTAATTAGAAGATTTATTAACTTGTGTTTTCAGTCTTTTACAGAGAAAAAGTACCAAAAAACCTTACATCAAAATAAAAGCTATTACACAATACGCTAGTTGAGTGCAGTGTGTCCCTTTTGAATTCTATGGCTAAGCTCCTGTTGGCTTTCATGGGAGCCTATTAAGGAACAAGCTCTTGTTATTTTGTAATAGACATGCCACATGGGGTCTCAATTTAGTCACTTAACTAAATGCACCTAAACAAGTGGCCTTCTTTTTAGTGATGTGAATAACGCAAGAGGTAAATGGGAATACTTGTGTCTAATTTTAGATCACCAATAGAGTGTTGTAGACATAGACTAGTATCAAAGCGTCATCTATTCAGGTTGGCAATCATCAGTCACTGAGTGTGGCTTGAGAATGTGTGTGTGCACCAAGAACATTTCTAATGGGCATATTCCATATATCTAAAATAAAAGCAGATAATATAGAAGTAAATATAAAACACAAATCTGGGATGAGCTTGACTACAGTAATTGAGGCTTGTCTGATCCTTTGCTTCTTGATAATAATTAATCACCTCTTTTTAGTATATTTCTAATATTGCATTTTATTAATGCTTTGAAAATATCAAGTAATTTAAGCTGTCATCAGAGCTTGGATAGTGTTTTCCTGGAGCAAACTCTATGGAGAGTTTGGTAAAGATCCAAGAACTGGTAAATTTAGAACAGAGTGTTTAATACATTCGGTTATTAAACACCAAGCTATAAACAAGTGCTCCAGTGTTTGGAAAATCATGACCTCCAGCACAATATCATTAAAAAAAATGCTTTCCAAGTTGCAGTAACATAAACTAAGAAATTATAGTTACTGTTTGCCCCTTTTTGTACAGTGAATATTAAAATTTGTCTTGTCGATTTAAGAATTAAAGCCAGAATTAAAACAGAATTGACGTAAGTTCCACCAGGAAACTTTTTATTTTGAAATCATTTCAGAATGTATGGATTATGTCAGAGTAGGTGTAGCTATGATTCTCTGATCTCATTACTTTTATTGATATCATTATAAACATTCACACAGTACATATACATGTGTATGTATATACACATGTATATACATGTGTATTCTTGTCATACAGAACAAATAGTTTATTCTTTCAGCAGTCCTAGTGTGTTTTATATATCTGATATAGAGAGGTATGTAAAATAAGAAATACCTCATAATGTTTCCCTTCTCAACAGCAGAACTGTACTGGAATTCTTTGCTTTTTGACATCTCTCTCCCGTGTCTTACCTGGAATTAGACTAGGTACATGCTAACAATTCTTTCATTGACTTTGCGGAGTTGTGTATAACTTCTATATGGTTCTCTCTCTTCTTAAGAAACCTCTCTACCAGTGGTCCTGCTTTGGTCTTAATTTTTTTTTTTTTTTTTTAATCAAGAAGCACATGTACTAGGTCAGGTTGTGCTGTTCTACCTTGTCAACAAAGAAGATTTCATGCACCAAATTTTTCAAGCGCTTTAGGGGATGTTCCTATACTCTAAGAATCTTTCTTAAACTCTTTTTAGGGCCATTAAGCCCAGATTCCATATATTCATTGAATTCGTATGTCAGAAAAAGAACTTTAAGAAAATGTGCCACTTGACATCTTCTATGGCTTTAGTCTGCAGATCTCCGTGGTCCAATGTCTCGTAGTAAATACTCAGCAAGTAACATGATCTTCATCCACAGAGCCAAGTGGTTTGAAGCTCTCTGTTGAATATCTAGTCTGTTACCATTCCTCTGAGAATTTCTTGGTTGTCATGATCACTGGAAAATGACACTAACAGAGGCGCTTCATCTTTGTCTAAGAGCATCCTCAACCCTTCTGGCAACTCTCTCCAGCACCATCTGTATGAAGTTGAGGTGTTGTGAGCACATCTCCTTCATTAATCCTGAGATCAAAACCAAGTTTTCAGTACCAGCAGAAGTTTATTTATTTCTCTTCTTTTAATAAAATGTGTTTTTTATGAAAGGAAATAAATGCAGACAACCATGGGTGGGCAGAAACACTTTTGGAAACTGGAGATCATTCTTCAGCAGAGACTGTGCTTTCTGGGGTTGCTGCTAGGTCTTTTGATAAACTTCAGAGTTAAAGCACAAAACAAGCCCTCAAACTTTAGTGATAACTGCCTGGAATTCATTCCTAGAAATGAGTGGAGATTATGAGGATGAATACTGGTACTTCTTTAAAACACAAGTGTTGACTTGTAGTGCTTCTGTGTCTGTTTTTTTAAAAATCTTCCATGGACGTGACAAACCATGAATGTTAACTGAAAATGCTAGTTTACCTTCAAAGATTGGATTAAATGATTTACTGATTTGATGGTTTATTTGTTCATTTTGTTTGATTTGTTGGGCCATGGTTAGGAGGAATCTACTTAGAAAATCTACTCTTTTTTGTAAATGGATTTTTGGATCCTCACCTTCAAATTCCTCGCCTTCAAATTTTCAGAATTGTTAACTGTTTCCATTTGTTGGACACTTTTCTCTGTAAGGTTTGAAACCAGTGTTTATGACCCTGACTTGCATCCTTTCCATGAACCTGCAGCAACCTTCTCACCTATTTTTCTTCCAAAGATGATGTTTATTGGATATTGCTTTCTCCTGAAGAATACAAAGATATTTTTTTTTATGTATAGTATCTATTCCTCATGGGAAGTTTCTTCTGAGACTCATCCTTATTTCTGTCTCAGAAACTTAAATTTTATCTTCTCTCAGTATACCTTTCATGCACACTCTGAATGCCAGGAAATCTCTACTTTATTTCTAATGTCTGCCAAGATCAGAAATTACAGGTGGTTGCTGAGGCTCTTCCTGTCAACAGCAGAATGATCTGGGGATATTGTGACCTCTGCATGTAGACTGTCCTGGTAAATTAGAGGCTATCATGATGAGACTGCAATTAAGTCTGCATCCATGATTAGGGCAAATGCTACTAGCTCATCAGCTAAGAGAGTGGTAATACTGAGAAATTTCATTTTTCCTATCATCTACTGAGATTTGATCTGAAGCCCTCTTCAATTTCATGAGACCCTGGGCCATCCTGGAAGCATCCAGGAATAGTGCTACACGTGGCAACATTCTTACAACCTTTATTAATATGAAGAATGCATTTGTTTCTCTGCAGTGAATCTAGAGCCTTCCTTTGAGCTCACGTGTCAATATGCATGCCAGTTAATACTGCAAAATAGTGCAGCATATCTTAAATTTAGAAGATTTCTTTAGAATCTGAATGTTGATTCATATTCACCTTTTCTTCCTACACTAGACAGCAAGAAAGAGAATTAGTTTGTCCTCTTGATAAATGAATGGGAGATAAACTATTCATAGAAGGAAAACCTAAATGCTCAGGAAACAGGTATTTCCCCTGTCTACTTTTCTGACACGAATGTATTTGTGCAGTAAATACATGAAAAAAGAAACAGTTTTCTTTCCAAAATCTGCACATGAAAACTGTGAATAGAACTGACTATTAGCACATTGAATGGGACATCATGGTGCTCTTGGGAAAGAATTAGCCGGAGATACTAAACTCTTCTTCTTGCTTTGAAAGCCTACCACATGAATAAATATCACCAATCGTCACTGTTTGTCATTAGCAAGTACCCAGTTGCAACTACTGTGACCTAGAGGCGTTTTTTTCTGGGGATGTTTTTCACGCTGACATTTGCTTAATTGATGGCAATAAGGCAGCTATGCTTGCCATTAGGGTGAGAAAAACCTGAAACCTGCTCCATCCAGGATATAAATATTCCATAAATTTCCTATCTACTCACATGATTCTCAAGATATTAGGATGTGACTCTTAGTGTGAGAGCATTATTGTGGCCTGCTCATGTTAATTGCTCTGTTGCTGCCTTCTTCTACTGCCCTGGGGAGACTTGCTTCACTTTACTCAAATTGTGTGACTGGCTCCCTTATGTGGTATTGGGTAGAAAGCTTTTGTAATGCTTTTCTGCACTAAATTTTTGAGCTTAAGTTTAGGACTTGGAATGTCTCAGCCAAACACAGGACCTCCCAGGATATGTCCCCCAATAAGAACAGGAAAAGGAAGACGTTGCAATGGTTGGAGGGCTGAGTTACACAAAAGGTTACTAAACATTATTGCTTATGCTTGATGACTTCCAACTGCCGTGCCACCCACCTTCTTGCTGAGCCAGAAGCAAATTTAAAAAAGAAACCACTGTGCATCACTTCCCTAGGAGAACATGTTGCAGACAAAAGGAATCAAAACCACAAGTAGAGAATTGGATTTCCCCTTCTTTCTCCAAAATAAATATTTGTTTGCGAGAAAAGCAGCCGGAAGAATGAGACATGGACTGTGGACACTAAAGGCTTGTGTTTGTGCCTGCTGCAGTAGAGATGTGATAGTACACTGAGAGCTATCTAAGGTCAGGCTGAGCTCCACCACCCTAAATTTATAAGTTATGTCTTCAGCCACTTGCTCAAAACAGAGAGAGACAAGGGTCTAAGGATCCTAGCAAGGATCTGTCAGAAGTGAAATGCAAAACAACTAGTAAGGCTTCATCACAGGGCTTCTCACTGCGAGGCTACTTCCAGACAGCAGCATCATTTCTCCTGAAGCCTATGTGGGGATGGGGAGGATTAACTGCACACCTCTAGCTGGGAACACATGCTGGTTGATTTCTGGAATCAGTTCCAGAGTGAAAATTTACAGCCTAAAGACCTCCACACCTAAAACTGAGTTGTCAAACTCACAGCTATTGTCTTAGGAGGAGATAAGCTCATTCAGGAGGTGATTTGCACAAAAGGAAGGGTAGGATGGTGAGCTCCCATTGCTACCTAGAGTAAAAAACTTGTGACTGTTTTTAGCTGGATGACTGGCACCTTTAAAGAATTTGATGTAAAGAAACATGGCAGTAGATACACTTGCTTTTTCAAAATCAAGTTGGCTCTTCCAGTGTTTGTATCAGTTAACTGTCTTCTCTTTTCTTGCAAAAAGGCAACAAAGATGGCTGCAGTAGACCATGAAGCATGGGATTGCTGTTAGAGTCAACTTTTACAAGTAGTTACCACATGAAATTATCTGGAGCACCACAATTATGGCCTTTCACAAGCTTAGGGAAATGTTGTGGCATCTCATATAGCACCACTTGGTAACACTTAACCAGCAAAAATTTTTATGATCAGTGTGCACTTTAAATTCATAGCTTTTAGCTTCACCTATTTTTTACTTTTGTCCACTGTTTCAGTCCTCATCTTCAACTGCTACCTGGCACACGTTCATGCAGAACAGTCTTCTCTGCCATCAGAAAGCCATAAAAATCCTTTCAGATTAGCAGATGGAAGGAGATTTAGAAAGAGAGATTCTTTTGGTTCTTGCCTGTGCCTTCACAAAAGCCATATTTTTATTATGCCCTTATATAACCTGTCCCCTGTTTCAAATACAGCTTTAAAAAAAAAAAGAAAAACCTGTTTCGTACAAGAACATGACCAGCTGAGTAAATAGAAAAAACTGTTGAACTTGTGAATAGTACTCACTGAGGCCCTAATTATTTTGATACATGTGCCTGCATAGCAATACATTTTGGAGAGGAATAGTGAGACTGAGATACATAAAAACAGTAAAAGCTAGAAGTTAACCTGAAAACATATTCCTGGTAACACAGCTAAAGGGGAGGGAAACATGCTCAAAGGTAAATTCAGGTCAGCTGGCAGTTTCAAAAGCAAGACTTAGAGACTTTGTTTTATAAGTCATAAGCAAAGAAGGAACAAGTCACAGAAACACCAAATTTGCTACAGTGTCATGAGAGAGAAATCAAGGGGTTAAAAAAAAAAAAAAAGACAAAAAGAAACCAGCAGTAAAATGAATATATTCATGCAGCGTCAGTCTCTCCAGACAAGAAATAGTGCCAAGCAGAACCGCATCAGCGTGTGGCCATTTCATGCACTGACACTAAAAACATCTGTTGAGGTACAGTGTTTATACCATCTGCCAAATAAGTGTTTTTTAATCTTAAAACATATGCTGGAAATAGGAAAATTTGGACAATTACAAAAAGAAAAAAGTGGGGTGGGTGGCCAATAAATTACAAGTGACAAATGGGGGAGGATGGAACGGTGAAAATGTTTTCTGTGCAGTGCATCATAGTTAATTCAGGTCATCTCAGGTCATGAAGGGAAGGGAAACTCATGGAGGAATCCACAGATCTTTCTGAGAGGATAAAAGAGAACAAGGGATGCTGTCCATGTCAGAGACTTCATCATTCAAACAGGGAATTTTGAACAGTTAATCATGAAACTCATAATTCAGCAAGAGCTTGGGGATATGAGTAATTTAAGACACAAGAACTGCTACTGTTGCTGACAGAAATACTCCCTCCTGTTTTTGTAGGCAGGCATAGCTTAAATTTTTTGCAGAAAAGCATATAGTTAGGCTCCCAGATGAGCCAGGGCCTTGTATTGGTTCTACAGGAAAGGTGGTTAAATGCTGTTTGGCTAAACGCTTATTCAAACACATTTTTTGATGCATACAATGGGCAAATTATTTTAAAATTCCTCATCTTCACAATTACTTCTCTGGTTAATGCAAGTCGAATACATAATTCACAAATATTTCACATTGAGAATGATTGGCAAATGTGACAAAAGACATTATTCAACAGTTTTTAGGATGCTTTTTGAATATAATAATTAAGTGTACCTTAAAGAAAATTCTTTTTTTTTTTTTTTTAAGAAAACATACGTGTGTGAGAAGTGACAAAGTTACCAGTTTCATGATTAACATAAATATATCTGTATATAAGATTTGACTTACATCAGTCACTCTTTGAAGCTAAGAAAGAAGAGCTCATTTGAATCACCATCTCTTTGGTACCATCTCAGGACTATAACATGAGGAATTTTCAAAGGGATAACCAGACAACAAAGCCAGTTTTTAATATCATTTGTCCATTCAATTAATTCTATATGAATTGCAATTTTAGAAGAAACAATGTGCCTAGGGTAGTATTCAGGCCTCCAGAAATCAAATGGAAATCTTCCACTCCATCCCACAGAGCCAGGATTTCACCTCTATAATACTTGACTTTTAAGTGAAACAATATACATGAAGTAAATTATTTTTTGGAATACAATCAATTGCAGTTATTTTATCAAAATCTGCATCACATTAGTAGTTTTATATATCCTTCAAGATTTACTTCCGTTTTTTTCTGTTCCATTATGTTTTCTGAAATTACAGAAGAAATGAGTGGAAGTGTGGATTATGCTTGCAATGGCTTACATGAGGTTTTAGTACTTCTCTTGTGTTGAGGGGGGCAACTTTACACTTTGCATTCTGGCAAACTACCCCAGTTGGAGACAGCTTATTCCTGGGATATATAAACATACTGAGAAATATGGAAATAAAATTCTTAGAAGAGTTGATGGGACCAGCTGGGTGATATTTTCCAAAGGCAGCACTCAGAGTGTCGTAAGATTCTGTCTCTTCTGGTGTTTAATGATACAGATGGATTTTTGTAGATTAGGTAAATATGTAGCTGAGCATTACTGGACATTTCTGTTCTTGTAAAAAAATAAACTAAAATCACCAAGACATCATGTGCCCACATAGATGTTTTTCCAAATGTTTTTATTTCATCCTAGATCCTAAGAAAACACTTTTCTATGATAAACGAAAAGCAAAAAGTAATCTAAGCCTTTAGCTATATCTCTCTTTGTCTTCAGTTTACCACAGCTAGAAGAAATGGAATTATCATAGGCACTGGAGAGAAATCTTACAGGAACTTTTAAATTGCTGTAAAAGAAAATTGCTATTATTTCTTCATTACTAGAGGATTTTAATTAATATTTTAAATGATCACCAATATTGGATGAATTTTCAAATCAGATAATTTCTGCTGAGTTTCCTGGTACTTCAATATACAGCAATTTCTCTAGTACCTAGTGAGAGACTTTGCAGATTTGCAAACAGAGAAAACATAGGTCATGTAGAAACAAACTTGTGTCTTGTGATATCCTTTTTCCAACAAATGCCAGGCTTTGTATAATACCCAAACTTAGGATGGATCTTTGGTGATTTTGATCATTATCTCACTTTCAGAACTGTGAACTAAATTTTCAGATTAATTCCACTTTGAATTAAATTCTTTTTTCTCGAAGAAAGTTTACCTATTCTTCTTTTCCTGGCCAAAAGAAAACAGTTTTGTCTCCTTCAGACAGAATCTACATGATGTCCATTTCAATATGGAAACCTGAGCTGTAAGTGAAATTCTGGAGATGGATAATCCGTTTGTTGACCTGCTTGTTGACTTACAGTAAATATAAATCTATATTTATTAGCTTGATAGTGTGATTAGGAGCTTAAGTTACTGCTACTCATCTGGACTTAATTGACTGTAATACATGACAAGGTCTTTGATCCTTTAAATAATAATAATTAACTGGTAGCATTTAATGTTTTTCAAAACTTAAGAAACATAAAGAAAAACAGTTTAAGGTTTCACAAATCTGTCAAGGTTTGCAAAATGTTTCTCTCCTTAATTTGAACCATTACTTTCTCAAAGAAAATTAAATTAAAAAAACAAAAAACATGTTTTTGTAATTAAACAGAATACTGAGCTATACAAACAATAAAGATCCTTGTTTGAAATTAATTCTTGTCCAGCTTCTGGGGCTATCAGGGGATTAAAATTAAAGTAAAACAAAACAAAAAAAACTGCTATGGACTAGAATTTGCTTTTTTTCTCAGAAGCAAAAGGACATTTAGGCTCAATATTTAAATTTTCTGTCTCCGAAAGCATGATTTTAGAGTTTGTTCTACATTTGACAAACTGAAATATCTCATCACTTCTGTCACCCGAAGCCAAAGTTTTACCTCTAATTTTTTTTTACTTCTCTTAACATTTTTCTTTTCTCTTAAAGCAGCTAAATTTAGCAACATCTAACCTGAAGCCCCTTGAAAGAAACTGCATTTTCAGAAGGAGGTCAGACTCCTTTGAGGAAACACTACTTCTCCATCTGAATAGTGAAACCCTCAAATCGGCTTCATAGATTTATGTCAGTTAGGTATCATGGTAGTAAGTGTATCAGTTTTGGAGGCTGTCTTCTTCTGAGTGTGCCTGCCTGCCTATGCAGGCTGGCTTTAGCTACCCAACAATTCCTTGCTCTGTTGAATTCTTACCATCTGTTTTGTGTTGAGCTACTTGAATAAACTGTTTCTCCCTTTATTCTTTGTATACAATGTTTAGTCAGGCTTCTTGGCCCACAGATTTCTTCTACTTATCCTCTTCTCCTGCCCCAAGTGCCCCAATTGTGCTTGGGTACTCAGGAGTCCAAAGTAAACATTGGAGAGTCGTGGGCATGCTGAGCTTGTGGTTTAGGGCACATCCAAACTGCTACATCCCAGATTTGGTTCAAATACTTAGTGTATCCCATTTATTCTAATTATATAAATGACATTTCTGTAAAGGAAAGAAGAATGGGGAGAGAAAAGGAGCAAAGGATCAACTGCTGCAGTCTTCTCTGTGTTCAAAAAACATGAGCATTCCTGTAACATTACGCTGACTCTGTCACCAGGGACCCAGAGGCCCAGTTTCAAGTTTTTGTAGAGTTCTTCAGGAGTCTCAAGCCACAGTGCTATGCCCACGACTTAGCATTGCCAGCATTAATCACATTTTCCGGGGAAATTTTTTCAAGTGCTTCTTTTTTTCTTTCTTTCTTTTTTTCTTTTTTTAATCTTGTTTTCTTCAAGTTGAACAGTTTTGTCAGCTCCCCAAGGGTCAGAGACTGACATGTGGAGTATATATCAATGAACTCTCTTCATCTTTGGAGCTAATGACCATGTCAGAATTCCTTAAGTCTCTTCCTTCTCTGCCTAGGACTTTTAAAAACATTACTTTGTTTGCTCACCTGCCTATCAGCTAAATATGTAGTTAAGAATTTTGACACAGTTAATGTAGGTATACATATTAAAAATACTTTAAGAAAAATTATCTAAAATATGAAAATTATGAACTTGCGTACTTCTTACAATGATTTTTTAGGCCAAAAGGACCTATTTTTCAAAAATTTTTATATATCATTACTTTTGAATAGTTTGTTCCAATTTCATTTCTTCAGGCTAGCATTCATATATAAAGTCACAGTGAGTGTGTACTGTTATAGGTGTGAAGAACGATACACACCGATCGTTGTCAATAGTAAGGAATTTATTGAGTAAGCAATAAATGAGCGAAACAGCGCTGGGCGGCCGGGAGTCTCTGCTCCACCAAAGGCACACAGCGGGGGCCTCCTGACCCCTCTTTTTATTGTCTCTTATCTCTATATTCGTGTTTTATCTTTTCTTCCTGGGCTGCGCCGGCTGGTATTTGGGAGTCGTCCTCTGTCTCCTCGCAGAGAAAAGATGAATACTGCAATCCTCTTCAGCTCTAATCATGCGTACTTAAAAGAAAATTTCCACTTATTTTTCTTCTTCAGTTCCTTAGAAGGTCACTACTATCTGTTGTTCATTGTTCAGGTGTTAAACAAGACGCTGTGGCTCCAATTTACAAAAACATTTATATATCTATTTTTAAGACTTCTACAAACTTCATAGTTCTAAGAGAAGGAAAAGAAAAACACACGGAAAAACACTGACACATCTGTCTTGAGACGGTTTGATTAACAAGTATAGAAAGTACAGAACTCAGTTTCTATCACATGTACGACTATTTTATATTCCTTTAAGATAGGGTATTTTTCTGTATCATTCACTACATAGTAAAATAAACGTAGGAAAACTTTGCAGAGCAACTCTGCCTATTTATCTTAGAATGCCTTGGCTTGTTCTGGCACATGGCCTGACAACCACAGCACCACAGTGTGCTCCCAGCTCCTCTCTATTGCTGAATTGATGAGTGGCCATATACAGGCAAACCAACCAGCCCACAGCTCAGTTTCCCATGTTGCAAAGATGACAGCATTCCTCTCCTGCACAAGACTTGTGAAGAATGAACCCAATGGCAGCAAGCTACAAGAGCTTTGATCTTGTGTCTGGTGCAGGGTACTGGCAACCCAGCTTGGTGTCTGTGTGAGCAGGGTCCAAGGCATGAAAGGTACTGTGGAATTTGCTCTAGGATAACTGCCTAAAGCCAGGACTGGGTTCCCTGAATCCATAGAGCTCTTCCGCAGTGCTTTGTAAGTTAAAGTTGTCCCAGAAAAATAACTTTTCTTACCACAGTGAATATATAACAAAGTCTAAAAATGCCACAGAAAAGCTCACTCAGTGGTTATCGTTTACGATTAAGCTAATGCCAAGAAGTAATTTCCACAGATTCTAGTGTTTAATATTATCTTTAAGCATATAAGTATATTCAAATCAGTTGTATGTATGTTACAACATCAACATTAGGATCCAATATTTAATCTCTTTTATTGACTTTACAAAACACAAATATTCATTTGCACCACACTGTATATGACTCAGACATGCATGCATTTCTAAATAATTTGTCTTAGAGATCTGAGTGATAGCAAATAGAGAAGAAAAACAGTAATGCCAATCTGACAGAATATTTCAACAAAAACCCAATTTTTGAGGAGTTTTATGAGTTTCAGTTGATTTGTACTAGAATGTTACCCTTATACTGTTCTGTTTGAGTTGAGGGTGTCATTCTTGTTAATGGAGAAAAATTGTGTTCTTTTCCTGTCTGTTTTTTCTTTTTCCTTTTCCTTTTTCCTCCAGGAAATATCTGTCTTCCAGATACAAAAAAAAAAAAAAAAGCAATTTCTTAATCTGTTTTTTACTTGTTCATTAAGAAAGAAAAACTAGTGATGTATTAGCCTTTTGCTTTTTCCACTCAAAGAAAAAAAACTAACGATGCAGCTGAGCATCTGCTACAATAGGTTTTATATTTTCAAGATTTAATCTGTAGGGATGAGTTAATATTTCCAGGGAGTAGCACAGAAATACTAGTTTAAATGTTTCTGTCCTATAAATACAAGCTCAGATTGTTGAAAATGAAGTTTAAATACTAAGGCAGTTAATTAGTTTGGCTCCCAAAGGCACCAATAATAGCTCCCTCAGAACAATCTCCTTTAAGTGGATGAGATTCTTGGAAATACTCTGACATGGAGCGTAACAGCTCATTGCAAACATGGATCTGGAGACTTGACCTTGCCAGTAACTGAAGAAGCTAGAACACAGCAAATTACTCCTCGTAATACCCTTGCTTGTTCCTGGAAGGATTTATTCTTTTAAGAATATTGATATTCACCATGGATATCTGTAGAAAATAAGCACAGGGACTATATTTCTGGAATACGTTTAAGTTGGTACAAAACCAAAGCAGGACTAGAATTTGAATTTGAATTGATCACTAAAGCAATCTCCCATAATGTCATAATTTCAGACTTCAACAGAATTAAAAACTGACTTTCTCAGAGAGCAGGTGTGAGTAGCATCAGTTTCCTAAAAGACAGTGGTCTTTGCTTGCTTTTATTGTATTTCAGACAGAGCCTCAAGAATACATTAATATATGGAGTTTTTACTTGGAGAATGTTGCTTGAAAGTAATTGATAAAAGTGTCTTGTGACTGAGTGTAATGACTGTACTAAATCTTACCTGATGGTTTACCATGCCAGAGTAAAGGGACTTCTTTATCTCTAAGGGGCAGGGAAGAAGAGAAGAAGAATGGGGTAAAAATATGCAGTACTATGGTCCATATAGTTTAAGTTAATACAATAAAAACCAGAAAGAGGGGTATATTTGGAATTGCATCTAGGGGATTTGTTCTTTTTGGAGCAGGATGAGAACTTATGTTCTAGTTTTATCCTGTTCTCATACTTATTAACTCAAATAGTGGCATTACTACTGAAAAATCTGAAAAAATAACTTCATGTATGTATTCTGTAGAGGACTCTCAAATATCAGTAATGTCTATTAAAAATATTAAGCATTGTCACAGATTATTCTACTTTTTTTTATCATGGAACCTGGGAAAATTCGAAGGGTAATATTACATGGTTTGTGATTTGTGAAGGACACACACAAAGTCATAGCCCCACACTTTTCATTTTAATTTTTTTCTTTTTCTTATTTTTTAAGTCACATCCACAACTTTAAAATGTCTAAATTAAGTTTTTGGAAATATTTGTAAGAAAAAAATAGAATATGTGCACTAAAAGATAGGAGAATGTATCAGCCAAATTGAAAAGTCACGTGGATTCCATTTTGTCCTCAAATATAGTTTTAAATTCCTTTGTGTTTAAGAGACAAATTGGACCCATCTGTTTTTAGTAGAAGAAGACAGACAAATAGAGCAGTTTCTCAACAACAGAAATCTATCTCAAGATACACAGATCAACTTAGACTAAAACTAGAACAACAAAAGCAAAATCAATACCACCAAAGTCTTCCAGTCATTTGACTAGTACTTACCTGACCAGTGCTGGCCAAAAGCCGTCTATCTTTGCTTAAACTACATGATGATAAAACCAGAGTCTGGAAAATAGCAATACTTGATGTATTTGGTAAACTTTCAAATATTTCTTTCAGAAGATTTGCCAGGCAAACAGCATAGTATAAAATTTAGTTTTATTTAATTTGCATTTTACTGCTTTTAAATTTTTAACTTTCTGAAAAAGACATGATTAAAGAGCAAAAGTACAAAGCTTCTGCTGTAGAAAGCTGAGTGAGTGTGAATCTGTAGAATGTGGATTAATAGGTGCATTTCAGTCCAGAAAATTGTACTGCAGGGGTATTTATTGGGTTTAAAACTATGTTTGAAACAAAGTGGACAGCGTGAATACTATAACTTACTCAACCTGATCTTTTGGCTGCTGTTGATTGTAAAAAGTCAAAAATATTGGTACATTTTGATAGAAAGACCATCCATGCCTTATTTCAAAAGGATATCACTTTATTAATTCATTAGTTGCTTGAATAAAAGGCTGAATTAGTTTTTCAGAGTTACTAAATAACAAGGCTTGCAATTGAGCTTTTTTTTTTTCACTGTAGGATTCAACCAGAAGAAATACAGTCTTAAAGTAAAACTTAATCACAATGCTCATTATCTTTCCTTAAAAAATTGCATCTTTTTGATTGTCTTAAGATTTCACTGACTTGCAAATCTGAAATAGGAAACAAACTATTTGGATTTATTTGTTATTTTTTCCTGTTAAAAACAATTCCTGTTAAAATTAATCTAGACCGTTAATTTTATACTTCTGATTCAGGTAAAGAGCATGAAGAACAATTTTGGACACAATCATTAATAGCTTTGTAAAAATAATTATTACTTAGGAATGCTGCTCTGCTTAATTGTGGACTTCCAATCAGTCATATGCAGAATTGGTGCATAGTATCCCAACACATACAGCATATACAGTGGACCAATTATTTAAAATAAATCCAAGCTGACTCATAAATATGAGTTTCTACATTTCACTTCCTCAAGAAATTATTTTGTATGGACAAGGAAAGAGGAAAAAAACAGTTGTCATAAGATTTAATATACCAAAAACAGAAAGGTTTTTCAGTAGTTAATAAGTAAATTATAATAGGAATTCCAGTGTAGCTGCTAAGAAAAAAAAATAGTTTGAATATTTTTTGTAAAGAAATGAATAAAGGAAACTATACGATGACTGGGAAAAGCAACAAAAGCAAACATATTATCATTACATTCTCATAGCAACTTATAGCATTCTCATAACAATCTTTAAACAACTCTGCTTTCTGAAGTTCTCAAAGTAAAACTGCTCATCTTCATAACTGAAAAGCTAGGTTTAGGCAAAAGTATATTAACTTTTCAAATGTAAGAAAAATGATTAAGTGAAAAAAACATTTTTTTCTCTCGGTTCACAAATGCCTCAAACAACATGACTATACTAGAGGTTGTTTGTTCTTACACAGTTGAAAGAGGGAGAGTAAGTTGTCTGAATGATATGTTTCAAGACAAGAATGAAACTGCAGGAGGAATATGTTAATATAAGAAGTGTGCTGTGATCATTTGCATGAAATAATAATAATATTCTTGTATATGATAAATTGTAAGATAGTACCGTTACTAAAGGTTAAGTTAAAATCTTGTTTGTTTGTTTACGCATATAACTGGGAAGTACAGGAGCATCATGGTAAACTAGGAGGAAATTTCATTCAGAAGGATTCTCAAAGGCCCAGGAATCTTCATATTTTGAATCTTGCTACTCTCTCTGAAGAGACAAAAAGGAATTTACTGGCTATCATAAGCATTACTGAGAGCCACTGTGCATAGAAAGGTTCGATAGCACATTTGGTTGCTTGTAGAGTATTATTCTGTTGGTATTTAAATGGTCTGCCTTCCAGTTTGAAAGCTCTCAGTTACTGTCACCTGGAGTTCCTTATGTCCCTTCTAACCTCAGTGCTGTTGCCAAAGAAGTTATTCTCTTGTAGATAGGCATGTAAGCAGGAGTTACTTGATATTGATTCTTGTGTGGATAAGATTAAAATTAAATCATGAGCAAAAAAGAGTTAAATGAATTAATTTAAAATAACTATGTACAAAAATAATACAGACCTATAAGCATAATTTCAGAAGTAAATTCAAATGATAATTTAATAGCATGTTTGTAGATATTTGGAACAAATGAGAGAAAAAATGCTATAGACTAACAAAAATCCAAAACTTTGCTGTCCATTTTTACATGAGTGTGACTTACTTCCATCATAGGAAGACAACAACGCTATTTCAGTGACAGCCTGTAGTCAGAATGGACTTACACCCATTCAGATGTTATTCAAGATTGAGCCTTTATTTCAAAAGAATAGACATAAAAATGATGTCATTAAGAATACGTAGAAGTGATTGAAGCCTCTGCAGATGCATTTAGAGACTGACAATTAGCTCAGGAAACAAAGATATTTAATGCAGAACAACAGTAAAACACTGAAGGTGTTAGAAATATTTTATCAGTTCACAGTGCAGCCAGACAGAGCACCATGAGCTTGTACAGCTGTCACCAGTGTGTCTTTCAGTAACTTGATTCACAAACAACTCTTGAACTGTCAAGTAACATGAAAATGGACTAGAGGGATTTGCAGAATGAAAAAACGGTGGAGGTATATCTCAAGTACCAGTAGCTATGAATTACCTTTAACTTACACCATTGCCTACAGAAAAGAATTTGGGATTGTTTTAATTTGTTTTAGGGAGATAAGGGAAACCGGTAGGGTATGGGAACTAATTCTGCAGAATAGTAGGCTGACTCATCACCCACTAAAGTCAATGGAAAAAATCCTATTTGTTCCAACAGGTTAGAAAAATTCCACGTTTCATGCCTAAACCAAACAAATTCTTAGAAAGTTTTTCATGAGTTAAAAAAGTCTGAAATCTACTTGATGGAGTCTTTGGAATTTTCTATATATGACAGAAGATGCTTTGTCTTTAAATTTCCAGGGCCATACCTTTAATTTTACCTGGAACAGCTCACACTAGTTACTGTAGATGCCTCCCTTCCCTCCCCTGCTTGTCAACGAGCATTTGGTGACACTGAAAATGATTTGTGGAAAGGAGGGGCATGACCTGACATTCTGTGGTGCTCAGTGAGAACACAGAGCTCCACTGAAACCTCCTTTTGTGCTTGTTCTGAGACTTAAAAAAAAAAAAAATTAATCGCAATTATCTTCTCTAATAATAAAGGAGCCATCATCTGGCTAAAAATAAACACTGGAAACAAAACATAAAAACTACAAGCTTTAATTAGAAACACATAACATTGAACATGTCTGATTCAAACCTTTGGCTTGTGTTCTTGCCTTGAAAATAGCATAGTACATATTGGCTGAACACTGGATGAGTGCTGGGCAGGCATCGAGAGCACCTGGACTCTTTGTTGCTTCTCAGACCCAACACAGGATAGCGCAGCGGAGGTCTTTGCCATCATCCAGAAGTACAGATACTCTTGCTTATGGTGGCTCATTCTACCCATCTGAGACACTGGGCTGAGCTTCTCATCTCCTCCATTGGCTGGAAGGGCAGCTCAGAAGATTTGCACAGTCTAGAATCTGTTCTTGCTGCTTCAGAAGTGAAGAGTGGCTTACATCCTTCAGCCAGTTCTTCATGTGTTAATGACAGCAAGTGGGGCAAGAAAGCTGCTACACTTAGTTGGAATTTGCTGTCATTTTTATTCAGAATTGCAGGAATTTTGACTCACAGCAGTTTTGCCACAGAAATCTCTCTAATCCTACTGCTACAGAGAGTTCAGAACCTCCTATTTTAGGAGGAAAATAATACAAATTTTTCTCTCATTTTATGCTGCTAAAGATCAGACCAGATAAGAGATGTGCATTTCTATGCACTTCATAACATTTGTGTATAAAGAAGTTGTAGAAACACACCTCTTCCCAGATGGGAACTTTTTGAAACCAAGTTTGCTTTTGAAAAAATGGTAGAAGATGCTAGTCACTGCACAGAGAGGTTACTAAAGCAATACAATAACACAGATAAAAAAAAAAAAAAAAAGCTATCCTTCCCTTTGTGTATCTTTATGTTGCCTTTATCAAGGGCTGTTGGCTACACTGTAATAGAAAGTAGCATAGGAGTAAAATATGGCTTTAAAAAAAGATAGAACTGTATTAGTCTATTTTTCTAAGTTCTTCAGGTGTCTCAAAAATAAAATAAAATAAAATAAAATAAAATCCAGAAACCAAACCATTATGGCCTTGATCTGCCAAACACTGTAGAGGCAGCACTGTCATGCTTAATAGATGACAGAATTGGAATCTAAATTACTCTTCTATTTTGAAGTATCTTGTGTCTCCTATACATGCATCTGAGTAACGGTACACAGAATTGATGAGCACACACCTTTTAGTTAACCTCTGAAAACTCTAGTCTTTTCATAGGAGACTACTGAACAAGTAAAGAGGAACACAGTTGTCTTCCAAAGTACTTAGGAACAATTGTCTGTTATAAACTTTAATGTAGACACATAACGGTAGACATCTACCGACACTCCAAGTATTATGCTATGAAATTCTATTTTAAATTCATCTGTGATTTCTTTTCATCTGACTGGTTAACTGTTGTATCTGTCAGGTACATTTTGTACTGCAACATGGTGCAGAAAAGAGAAATTCTAAGACAAACATAGAATGAAACTGTTTGCTGGTGAACCAGTACAGTGCTGCTGAAATCTGATTGGTGCAGGACCATGAACAGAAATCTCCTGAGATTTTGGCATCTAGGTGGTTCTGACAGTGGGTGAGGTAATCTGGATTAACAAAAGCAGTGTGCCAGCCATGCTCCTTGGTCACAGAGGTCCACTCTTACATCCCTCAAGGTGACCTTATGTTCTATGACTTGTAATTATTGTAGACATTTGCACATATTGTATATACATGGAAAGAGTAAATGCTGTTCTCTCTTCCTACTCTCTAAAATCGGTGAGAAAAGTCCAATTAATCTAAAAGAGAGTAAAAACTGTTTTTGAATTCAAATAAAAAAAAAATAAAACTGAGTTAAGAAATACATAAAGTGATATAACTGAATGCATTAAGCAGACTATGAGGACCAAAAAGTCAGAAAGAAATTGTGCAGAAAATAAAAATAAATTAATATAAATTAGGATGGATGAATATATGTAGAAAATGGTATAAAAACTAAGGTGCAATATGAATTGTAAGAAGGACATAAAAGGTATCAGAAAAGCTGAGTAAGTAAATTCGGAGAAGATAATAATAATGGAAATTTTGATAAAAGGATAAGAAAACAGACCAATATAAGAAACAACCTGTTGGAAATTTGTGATACGTGTTCAAATCAGAAGAGTCTACTAAAACTCATATCTAAGTATTCAAGACTCTGGAAAAGCAAACAAGTTGTGAAAGACCAGGGATTAGACTGAGAACTTGTGGGGATCAGAAATGGGAGACTAGCAAGGACAGTGTCCATCTTACCAACTGCTTAGCTTAAACTTGCCTCCTAGAAAATATTGGGACATACTGTTAAAAAATCTAAATAGAAGACGTCTTACCAAAGGTTTGTTTAGCTCTCTAATTTTTCCTCTACAATAGCCAATAATGGGTACCTCAAGAGGAGTATAAAAGCATATCGATTTAAGTTTTCCAGCATACTTTTCTAAGCTTCAGCAATTTGTGGCTCAGGTATACCTTTGTTTTTTGTAGCTTTCAGAGGATTTACTTATCATTATGATCTAATTGCCTCCTAGATGCATGCAGTCCTTAAAATGTGCAGGACATGTGCATGATCCTGCAACAAGGAGTCCCTCATATGTGTCATCTGTGAGTAACCAAATAAAATAGGGGGTTGCAAATCAACTTGAAATGCCATGATAGATTGGTACAAGAAGAATGCCAGAAAGTAAGTCCCCTTTCTTTTGACAACAGAACAAATTAAATATTTGAGGAAAAACAGACAATTCAATGTACTCTGATTTTAGAAAGCAATGGATGTTGCCTGCGTAACTTTTCCTGAAACAAAGCAAGGAAATTTAATAAGCATTCAAAGAGGTGAAAAAATAACTAAACATGATTTGCTAAACAAAAATAAGGAGGCAGTTCCAATAGGAGCCTCTAAGACTTCTGGGTCTCTGAAATTTTTATTAAGATGAAGGATGCGACACATACTGGGGAACTCAATAACCCTCCTGGTAAAGTTGCATGTGATGTCAAGGGAGAGAGAATTATGAGTATGATCAGGTGTGTTGCTATCAAGAGAAAAAAGATGGAAAATAATTTCATGGAACTCTAATGGAAATGAAGGCCTGAATAAGGACTATGGGATAGAATTTTCAAGATATTGCAAATAGTCTTAATTTTTAAATCATTTTCAGATTTGGCAACCCACTTATCTTAAAAAACGGTGTGTAAATCTAGGTTGAATGGTTCTAATACTAAACTGTTGCATAATATCATAACTCTGTGTTGTCAAAGTAATTAGGCCAAAGCCGATTTCCAGCTGGAGACCTTCCAAATGTGTCTGTTTTGCAAAAGAACACATAACAGCCCATAAGAGAAAGTTTAAGGAAAGGGATCCTGTGAAATATTTTAAACAATATCTTGGGATGAGAAATAAATAAATAAATACAATAAGGTGGATTCTAAACCATGGTCAGTTCTGTGAGTGCTAAGGTGTTAATCGTACATGAAGCAATTGTATGCATCTGTGTAATAAAACCCAATCTAGATGAATGTCAAATGATTCCAGAAACCATTTGGGCTGAGAGTTCAGAGTACTCACTTGTCAGTGGGCAGCAACATGAAGCCTCACTCCTTTCCCTTCCCCACATTTGAATTGAGTACTGCAGGCCAGACCTACAAAGGTAGTTAGGTCCCCCATTCATTTTTAGGAACCCAAGGTTAGATGCTTAAATAGGAAGTGGGAGCCTCAAACACTGTATGTCTTGGCTTCAAAGTGCAGCATTTTCTATAGGCTTGTGCACAAATCACAACCACGAAGGAACACCTAGGGAGGGAGAAGGGGGAAGTGATCTCAGAGCTTCATATGTTTTTTATTACTAGGTAACTCTTTCCATGCAATGTGTGTGTACAGAATGGTTGCTGCACTTGGAGTCTGGCTTCCAGGGAGGCCGGCTTACATCACAGGGTTGGGAATAAACAGCCAAAAGTTCAGTACTATTTAGCAAAACCCAGACCAAGCTAACATGATCTTCAGGCGTAGAAAATACATCTTCTGCACTGCTGTGCAGAACTTTATGAGCTGTCAGTAGATATGGCATGACTTGCATTCCAATTTCCCATGGCTGCAGTGTGTCGCCAGAAATATCTTTGTTACTCTTGAGTATGAGTATGTTCTGTGTTGGTGGATGGGGGTGCAGGACAAAGTTGAAATGTCAAGAAATTAATCTGAAATGATGTTCTGGATTTCTTCCACACTGTGGGAATCAGCCCATACTGCAGGTGGTGGTCCTATAAAGCAGTTGTTTTTTCACAAATCATTCTGCTTGTTCATTAATTTCATGAACCAGAAAGCCATTTCCCTATAGGCTTAAAAAAAAAAAAAAAAAAAAAAAAACCAGTGCTCTTCAGACCAGTTTCTCCATTTTCCAGTTTGTAAAGAGTTACACCTCACTTATCAATGTTACATGAGGGCACAGTGAAGTCAGTGGGTGTTTTGGATCTGCAAGCTGAGAAGGGAAACAAGATCTGTCAGAAGCATAAAGAACTTAAGCCATTTCTCATGTGAATGTTAATATTCTGAACTTCAAATTACTAAAAGTGCAAAATTACTTCGTTTTTGAAACTTTATTAAACAGGCTATAAACCAACAGATTTGTTCTGCAGTCAGCTGCAGATCTCACCTCTTGGGAAAAGTTTGTCACACCCGTGAAACAGACACAACTTCACGGGTTAGCATTTTCAAACAAGGTACCAAACTGAGGGCTCCAGGAAGGGCCTGTTAGAATAGAAGTAGTCTTTTTATTTATTTTTTATTTTTTATTTTTTTTTGAGGTGAAAGGTGTAGAGCTACCAACATTTATTTTTGAGTTCTGTCTGAACTCAGAGTAAAAAAACAGTCTCATTTTTGTTTTCTGAGAATCTTATTTAGAAAAGAGGTGCTATTTGAGAAGGCCCACCAGACCAATGGCTAGATTTTGGATTTGAGAGTTCTGGCTAAGTACCTTGTCCACTGAACTACAGAAAAAGACTTTCCCATCATCTCTCCTCCACATTCATTAGTGTTCACGTAAATAATTAAGTGTCGATGGATGAAGAAAAAAAAAAGAGAGACATATAGTCTAGATTCATCTCGGAAGAGTGAGAACCAATTTGAGCCCTTTTCCAAACCTTTCAGACCACTAGGTCCTGGATATTCCAGGGAGGCATTTTTTCCCCCTCTTCTAATTGCACCCTGGCTCTGGGATGGTTTCAAATTCAAAACAGTATATTTCTATGGGTCACTTTTCACAGAATTTGCTGCATTAGCAAAATGTGAACTTTTCCAAAGGAGCCTCTACCAGAGCACGTTTCAGTCAATGTTCTCCAGCGGTGCAGTCTGTGTGCGTGCTAACAATCCCCACTGCCTGTTCTCACTGGCAAGGAATTAGAACAACTTTTGACCCCAAGTTTGCTGGAAGGTATGAGTTAAATGATCATCTTTGGTTCCTACTTTCATTACAAACAAGGTCTAACCAATGGCTTATAAATTCAGATAATTCAGCAGGGAGCAGATACTTGGAAATAAGAAATGATAGATGAGATGGGATATAGAGCAACTTATGTGAAGCAAGCTAGATACAACTATGTTCACTCCTGAGTGCCTTTGTATTGTAAGGTGGAGAGAAACAGTACTGGCACTTAGACAAGAGTAAGATATGAGGGCACAGCTGACATCCAAAGTTTGGAAAGTGTAGAAGAAACATAAAGGAATGAGAAGAATTATTTGATGACTTAGATGAAAGGACATTGTTAGTAAGCTAAGGAAATTAAGGATAATTATAATAAAAAAGGTGGCTGAGTATGAGTATAAACTGGTTATTTCAGAATCTTGGGCTCACTTATACTTCTGCCAGGCATAAACTGCCTCCTCTGCTGCAAGGAATATGTCTAAGATGTACAATGAGGGCCTAGGGTAGACTAGAGAAGTTGGAAGACTTGCGTGCAACATAAGTCTCATTTAAGGTTGGGCTAAAATAATTTAGTTATTCAGTCCCTCCTGGCAAAATACTTTAGTCTTCAGGGAGAAAGGGAGAAAGCCAAGACTACACTAAAAGGAGACTGTCCCCTACTTTGCCCTCTGCCGCCATCCCATCCAGCTCCTTCCCTCTGCAAGTGCAAGCATTTGTGCAGCTAGTCAGTGAAGATGTTTGGGAAACAAATCAGTTTAAAAATAAACTTTCTGCTGGGTTAGTTTTAGCCTGGATTGGTTTCCTGATCTGGTTCGTTATGCAGCCAACATGGTTAATGGTGTCTGTATCTCGCTCTATGGTCGTAGTCTCTGCCTTCTGCGATTTGCATTAGTCTTGCAGCTGCTGCACGTGTACGCTGTAGGACTCTCAGACCTCACTAAGGAACACTGTGCTATGGAAAGAGAGGGCTGGGTCTTCCATGTGGGGAAATATCACAGTATTCAACTGGAAATATTTTACTGGAAATGTTTCTATTGCTTTCATTCAGACTAAGCTTACACTTAACAAAATATCTTAGTGACTAAAATATGCATGTCATAAAAAAATGCATGCTAATTTCAGAGTTTTCTATAATTTCATGAATACTATAAATCCTCTCATAATCTTATATCGTGGCCTTTTAATAAGCTGTTTAATTCTGATAAGGTACTATCATGAAGAATTATTTCTGTCGTGAAGGACAACCCTTTTCCTTTGTAACTATAAGAGGAGAGTTTTGAAATTAAAGACTATGAAGACCATCATTTTTATTATATCTGAAACAGCCAATTACACTCACCTCATTACCACTCAGTTCTCTACTTTTTCAATTCTGCTGTCAGTTTGACTGCACAGCTGCACTACCTCAGACTTAATGGTATCCTAATCCTGCTTTTCCACCCATCTCCTCATCACCTTATGCTTCTCCCTCATCACAGATGCAGACATGCTTCATCTGTTCTTTCAAATCTCGTTTTCTGCCTGCCTTCTCTTTCTCTCAGCTCTTCATCTTCCATATGCTCATTCTCTTCCCCTCCCTTACTCCTTAACCTCTTGATCTCCTCTTGTTTGTTGTTTTCACTGTTTTTAGTTTTTTTTCTGCTTGCTATACCATATGTTAAGTCTCTCACATCATAAATAAAGCACTTCTGACGACTCTTGCATCTCTAGCTACTGGCCCATCTGCAGTCACTCTTTCATCTCTAAGCCCTCTGAATGTACTGTTTACACTTTTTCTTCCTAGAGCTCTTCCAATCTGGCTTCCCTTCTCTGCTCTTAAATGAAACCATTCTTTCCACAACATCTAATGGCATCTACTTTGCCAGATCTCAGACTCCCTGCTATAACCATAACTTCTCCTGGCCTCTCTGCTTCTGCACCTCTTGAAATTTCTCTAGGATTCCTCAGGGCTGGCTTTCCTTGGCTAATTCATTTCTTTAACATATCCTCTGGAGGATCCTCCTGCTTTTGGTGAGGAAACTAAATGCTTCTAACTTTGTGTCATTGCAATGAGAACATAAAACTCTCATGTCATCTCTTCGTTGAAGATTCACAGATCTACTAATATATCCCTCTTCTGTCTCCTTTTGTCCTAAAAAAACTTTTCATCTGACACCTTCATGAATGACTTACTAACTGTGCGAACTTAGTTTGTCTGAATCACAGATTTTTCCACCACAGACCTTCTCACTATGCTCTTCTCAATAACTATGGGCTTCAGCATTGTTGAAGTCCCTAAACTGAATGTCATCTAAATCTTCCAAACTATTTCTAAATTTTACAGACGTAGCATCTCCAACACACAGTGCTTCCTAGCCACGCACATTGCTGAAACTTCCTCACTCTCCTGTCTTCCTGACATTTAAATTCTGCATTTTAATCCTTTCCTCTGCACCTTTTAGGACATGCTTGCTCCTTCAATGTTTATTCAGGAGAAGCAGCAGGAGAGTATAGTTTAGGGGTATTTCGTGTACCTCTTCCTTGAAACGTTTTTATTGCATCCTTTATTTTATCAAATAAAAGAATTGCCTGCTTTTAGAGGCAAAGGTCTTAACACCTTACTTTCATTTGCCATACAGTACTACCTCCCACTGTCCCCTTCTAAATTCCCAGACAAGGTTCCCTATGTTTCTGGCTGCCAAATTTAGAGAGTACTTCCTGTAAAGTATCTGCAAAGCTGTCTCATTATTTTGCTTCAAATCGTGCTTTAAAATTCTTTTCCTCCAGAGAGGACCACTAGGAGGACTTAGGCAGCATAATGTGATAATACTGATATCTTTTTTCTTCCTTTTTTGTTTCATCCATTGCTTATCCTGCATAAGGAGAAAAAATGTTCTCAGATCATTTCACTTCTTTTGTTCCCTTTGTATGCACTACATTTTGATGATAATTAGAACATCTAAGAAACAAAAGGAAAAGAAATCCCAACAAAGAAGTCACCGCTGAACAATATAACTGCATTTAGATGATTCTCTGAGTGCCTGAAGCTACTTTTTTGCATATATGTATCAGGTGGCAAAGACGAATATTCTATATCTTCCTACCTGAAATTCTTAAATAGAGAGAAGTTTAATGAATGACAAGATGGATGTTGTCATATAGGTGGCATCAACATCTGGAATTTTATTTTTCTCAAAATGGAATATATTCATTTATGATTGTATAGATATCTATATGAGGATATATATAGCTTACTGGATATTCTACTTGGCTGGTAGTATGTGTTGAACTTTTGATGGACTCTGTGAAAGGTGGAAAAGTACTTAGAGTAGTTAAAGTGGTGTTGACTGATTGGTGAGTTGTTCTTAGTAAAAGGAGATAGTCTTGTATTCTGCCAAGCAGAGTTATCCTTTGTGTGGGGCAGGCATTTTGAACTGCCTTTTTTTTTTTTTCACTTGGTGTGTGGTCATCCTGAAATGCTTTAGGAATGTCTCGTTTTCTTCTTATAAAGCAGATTTGTTTTTCTTTCCTTCTTTCTTTCTTATTTTCCGTTTTGGTGGATAGCTCATTTTCCTAGTACAGAGCTGTTGTACTGTGGATTATAAGTTTTTAGAAGTATTATGTGTTCGAGCAGGATAGCGCCAGATCCTCAGCTGTTATAAACTGCTAAGACTGTTTTGTGTATGAGGCTTCTTTGAAGCTGTTTTCCACAGAAATATTTTCTAAAATTTAATTTCTAAAAATTAAAGGCTGATAGTAAGTTATCATTTAAATTATTAATATTTATAGAATAGTTTTTTTTCTTGCAATTCCATTGATTTTCACAGACCTCTACCTGAAATTTGTGTAGTCACAGTTTCAGTTTATGATAAAAATGTACCTTGAGCTTTTCAGAATATTATATGTATTAGATAATACACACACACTCAAACAAGCATACACTCAGTACTAGAAAGGTGCCTGCACCCTCATTTTGAAAATAAATATTCTAGACACCTGGTTTGAACTTGAGATTGGACTTCATCTGCAAAATGATCATGCCGAAATACCAGATTTGAATGCCATTTCTTCGTGTATATGACTGTTGCCTTGCCATCACATCTGAGAGTAGTGTGTTAGACAGATTGTATTATACATAGATTGGAACAAATTAGAAAGCTCTTTATTCACATCCTAAATGAATAATCATAGAGTTCAGTGTTGCAAGATGTAATGCACTGGTGGCATCATTTCCAAGAGCAGAAGCTAAGTCTGTCACTGATGGAAAGTACTGCAGTTCTGAAAATCGCAAAGTGGAATAGATATGAACAAGGATTAATAGGTTTATGATAATGCTGAAGAGCCTACTGTATAGAAAACAAATTGAAGCACAGGAAGTTCTGCACAAATGTGCATGGGAACTTCTTCGCAGTGAGGGTGACGGAGCACTGGAACTGGTTGCCCAGAGAAGTGGTGGAGTCTCCTTCTCTGGAGATGATTCAAGACCTGCCTGGATGCCTATCTGTGCAACCTGGTCTAGGGAGCTGCTTTGGTGGGGGGGAGTTGGACTTGATGATCTCTGGAGGTCCCTTCCAACCCCTACAATTTTGTGATTCTGTGATTAAATCAGTTTGCATCTTTGCAAACTGGAGGCTGAAGGTGAGATTCTTCTTTGCTAGTACTCATAGCAAGAATATTTTAGGCTATTATAACACAAGGTAATATGCCAGTCCTGACAATATTTAAGCTGAGATGTAACAGAAATTCTTAGCAATAAAACTCTTCAGGTGCAGGAAGTAGGAAGCAAAAGATAGTACCACATGTCCAAGCCTTATTTACTTTTGTGATGGGACCTGTTACTGTCCTGGAAAAGATGGTGGACCAAGTTGCTTTTACAGCATTCAAGTGAATATAATGTCCCCAAATGCCTCTTCCTATTCTGTATCCCTGCAACCATTTCTGACATGTGAAACTGTAGATACTTGATCTATATTTTAAAATAAATATTTAACAGCATTCATGTTATCTTTACTTTCTAGGCAAAAGGCAATCTAGTAAACTGTCTAATTTTGGAGGGTGATGTCCAGGTCAATGACCGTACGGAACAATGATGGCAACCTCAAACATGGTTAGGAGAGTTGTTACTGAAAACTGAATCTCTACATCAGCCTGAGAAATAAGTGCTAACTGACTCTAAAACTAGAGGACAACTCTGTGAATACCACCGCAAATACCACTGGCAAGAGACATGTCTCCAAGCTGTCTTCAGACTCCAGAGTAAATAAATAAAATATTTCAGAGAGAAGAGGCCTGTATATGTTGGCAGCATTGCTTGACTTTGTGTGTAAAACCAAGCACGATTCGAACTTCCACTAGGTAGACACCAACACAAGTAACTCATTTAAACTGGTCAAATTCTAACAAACATTTTCTGTGAAATTTTGGTGAGCTGGAGTTTGCCAGAAGTTTTTCCAGGAATTAACAACCTCCAAAGACTGAAAACACTTTTTCTTCTGAACATCTCTGCCCAGAATCTTTCTCCAAAACTCATAAAGCAAGAACTCGAGAAAACCTGCCTGAAAAGCACTCTGCTTTGTAAAAATATAGTAGGAACTCACTAGTCTTTGAAGTAAGGGAGAACCTAAGGCAGTGAAGGCATTGCCCTCACTCTGTTTCCAAATACTATGGGAGAAAATGAAGAAGTTTTAAGCGTAATACTGGGGGCTGGTTGTTTATCTATTCACCATCTTCTACTTCAAACCTTCTGATTTCTCTATACGAAAGTCGTAAGTGGCTGATCTTGGCTCATGTCTGTTTAAAGATGGTCCTTTGGGGCTCTTCCTATTCCCTGTCCCCTCTGTTAGTCCTTGGTAATCAAGTCTGGGCTTATACACATTCCAAACCACCCCCAAAAAGCAAACAAATCTAACGACCACATTCAGAATGAAATAACATTACTCTGATCACAGTTCTTGTGTTACCTTATGCTTGGGTCATTACCTCTTTGGAGTAGTTTAAAATATTCTGTTAGTCCATTGTCTAGGTGATAACAATATTTGCTCACTTTTAGCAAGCCTAATGAACTAATAGCAGTAACCATTTATTCTTGGAAGAGATACAATTGCAAAGATTTTAGATCTTTGGCTACAATCATCTTTGTACACAAGTTAGAGTTTTTTCTTGTTATTGTTGTTTGTTTGTTTAACATGAGATGAAATAAACATTATTTTTAACTCTCAAGAGATTTTAACTTCAGACACTGCCTTTGCACAGCCCCAGAGAGGACAAGGGCCATGAGAAATGTGATGACATTTGGTTGCATAATTTTTAATTGAACGAGATTTACATATGTTTTTAGAACAAACAAAGCAAGAAACATGCATTCTTGGAGGACACTCTTTTACCAAAAGTTCAAAAATTGGATGAGCGGAGCTACATTACATCTAAAGACAAAAATCTTAAGAAGCAATTATGTAAGATAAGATGATCATTTCCATCTATACAGTTCTTCATGTTCTCTTGACTTCTAAGGCCCTATTGCTTAACTATCATCCCTCAACACTTGAACTTTGAGGTGCTCTGATCATACTTACTTTCACAGGGCTTACCAAAGAGTGGTTAATTCCATGGTACATGAAATTTGCACAGTACTTCTTTCTTAATGGAACACATTGTTACTATTTTGCAAACAATCCACAAGTTATTACTTCATGTTTTGTTTTAAAGTACAGTTTGGAAAATCAAAACAAGTTTTGACTAAACATTAATCATACAGAGAAAAAAATCAGTATAAAATAAAATAAAGTAGCTTCCCAGGGGAAATGTTTAATCAGTTTCAAGTGTTTCTAAGAAGAATGAGAAATGGTGCAGAGCCTCTTACAGAAAGTGTTAAATCGGTTAATAATTTTGTAGACTGCATCTGCATAAATAGTTATAGATAATTTAAATCAGCTTTAGAAGTAATACAGCAAGATAGGCATTGGCATAGAATAGAATATGGCATGAACAGAAAGAAGATTATTTTTTTTCTTCCTTTCTTCTTTGCCTGTCACACATAAATGTTAGTATCTCACTTTGATCTATTGTCAAATCATGTATGACAGAAGTCGACCTGTTGGTTGCCATCAACTGTTTGATATTGTTCATAGCCACAGGAAAATGATAAGTAAAATCTAGCAGATAAAGCTAATTGCTAAATACACAGGCTTACACTTCAGAATATGATTTTTGTTGCGTTAACCTTAAGCTCAACCCTAAATGCTGTCCTTTCTGGGAAAGAACAAAATTCATGAATCTGTTCTGTATGTAGAGATCTTCATATCTTCTGGATTCTAGATCTTGCAGTTACAATACTTTCAGGCATAACCTTGCCTTCAGCTAGATACTTGACTTCATTACAGCTCATAGGCACTGTAGTCCATCTATTCATATTTTGCTGAACACTGTGTCACAGTTTATAATTTCCCTTGGTCAGGGGTGGTCTTCGTTGTTACTGAATTGTACTGTCAAGCACAGTGTGGCCTTGACCCCTTTGAGTTGCTCTGTCAGTCTAAGAACTTAATCTCTGTTGCTATGCAACAATGGCTACAATCTAATACTGTGTTTTAGACAATCTAAAAGAGGAGATGCAACACTCACAGACATTTCTGATGCACAGAACTCTGGAGACACTTCACATTAGAGTTACTTCCCCAATAGGCTGTGTTGTGCACCAAAACTCACTTGATTGATGAGGAAAAATTACAATTCTCAGGAAGCTTGGTATCCCTACATCATCTCTACACACAGTTCTATTCTGTTCTATACCAGCTGACAAGTCAAAATTCTTTCTTACCTTTTTCTCATGAACAGAGCTACATAATCTTCAGTTGAGATTTTTTTTCTATATTCCTCCATTTCTACGACCTATTTCTGAAAGTAATCTTCAGTTTCTTGGAGACAGCAATTCTCCCTAAGTTCTAATTAGTGAAAGGCTGCTGAATGCCAGCCGCAGAAATCATCCATTAGAAGTCTGTGTACATACTAGGCTTGAAAGGGTCCATATATGCATCCATAGGACCTTGTTTGTGACAGTGGAGTGAAAACATCTTTTATTTCATCAGTTCATTTTGTTTAAATGCTTAGTTTTGATCATTTAGTCCAAATGTTGAAGTTTCTCCTTCATGTGTCTTCATGGTAAATAATTTTCAGAAAAAAATAACTGTCAAAAACAAAGCTTTTAAATTATAGCTGAAGGTTGGTATAGATGCCAGCAAATATCTTCTAAATGGAATTTAAAATATGTCATGCTCTCAGATGTAAGAAATTATGAGACCAATTCGACTATTTGAAACAAAAGATTTTCCTTCAAACAGCTTTGTGCCAGGGATCTAAACAATCTCAGGGACACATGAGTGTGATGGGCAGGGCTTGATCAGGATCTCTTCTGGGGAGCTTAGCCCCAGAACACATCACAATAGCCACACATTTGCCTTGTTGATCGAAGAAAAGCATTCACTTATTTGACATAGTTTTCCCACAAGAAGTGCAATCTACAGAAAAGCAACCCAAATAGTTAAATAAATAGCCACACATAAAAAACAGAACAAAACCCTCAACATTTTGTTTCACCTGAAATCTCTTCTCTTTACTCCTTTGATGTGTATGTCTCTGACAATTCAGCCTCTGTCACTCTCTCTTTTATTTGGATTTGGTTGAGTTTATTCCATATATTGGTCTCACCTGGAATTTTTGTAGAGATTTACATAGGATTTTCATAGTCAATTGCATAGTATTCTAGGATTTAATGACCAGTTGACCCTTGTTCTGTATCTCCCAAGTCTCTGAAGAGTTAAGAGCTCTGGCATTGACTGTAGTACAAAGGAAAGGCTAGCCACAGATTCCAGCATTGCTTTTTATTATGTTGCAGCTGTACTGCACTCAATTCTACTTGGAAAAATTCCTGAACAAGAATCTATTTCCCTCACTTCACTTTTGGAATATGTACTGTTTTGGTTTTTGGCTCATCTTTGAAGCAATGTTCTTTTTGTCAGTATTGAAGGAATGAAGGATATATTTAAAGAATAAACTGTTGGGATGTGTTTGGTGATTTTGATTTAGGATGTAGGAATAAGGTTCTCAAGGGATGGAAAACTTGAATTCTAAAAATAATGACCATCTAAATTTTGGTGGAGGTATTATTATTGCTTTGACTCATATGGTCTCTGCTTGGTTACATTTCTACTTAGGAATGGGGCACTCATTTACGATGTAACAATATTTATAGTAGTTACAAGCTCTTTCTTCCAGTAGTTATTTAAATAATGTTTATAAAATTCATATATAGCACAATGTATTAACTCTCATGCCTAGAAAACACATTAACCAGAATTTAACTTTAAGAATTTAACAATTCTTGTAGATGGATACAAAGTCACTTGTGTGATTTGTAGGTGGGTGTAAATCCTGAATAAATTTTGTGTATGTGCAGATCACCTTTCTCTACCCTTTATGTTTTCCAAAAGACAGTTCTTGATTTCTGTGTCCTCTATGGGACCTTAACAGAGCTGAAGATTGTAAAATACAGTGTAGTTCCTCCATAGAACATCCATAGTGTACTTATGCCACCGATTCCCAACTGTATTAGCTCCACAGACTCAGGAATTGCATTACAGCAGAGTTTGGATTTGAATCTAAATATTTTCTTTGTAAAAATAGCTACCTGGAGAGAAGTCAGCAACCCAACTCAGTTATAGGCTAACATTACCAATTTATTCATTGCCTACAGGCACTTATACATATGTAATGGTTTGCTTCACTGCAGTGTAAAGGTAATCCATAAAACAGAACAGAATTTTTCAAAGAAGTTGCCCAAGTTCTGCTCTTTCTTTGTACTGTGAGCTACAATTATGAAGTTGGAATGTAAAATTTTTGACAATACATGAAAAGAAAGTTGCCCCTAAAATAGAAAAATCCAAGGTAAGAAGGCTCATTCTTCATCAGGGTAAAGTAAGGACCAATCCTCACTGTAAGGAGGAAAGATATTCCAGATTTCATTTGAAATCGTATGCTTTCAGAATTTGGGATTTTTTTTTGACTGATATGAGCTGAGTTCCATAGCAGTCAGTGAGAATCTCTGCAGTTGGAGAAAAGGAATCAGACTTTTCATGATAGGCTAAAGGTTTTTAATATCTGTGCATAAAAACAAGGAGTAGATAAAGACCAGTGTTTAAAAAGTAAAATTCTGGCTTTTGCCTTGTATTGAGTCAAGTGACAACATATTGTAACACCTGGACAAATTATAATACGTTCTCTACAGCAAGCTACACAATGTCAATCCCTTAAACACATTTTTAAAATGAGATATTTTGGTTTGCAAACACAGTTGCATAGTTTCCAAAATAAATCCATTTTCTTCCCTTTCTCTACTTAAGTCATTAATTTGTATTCTCTTCACTTAATTACGTTGTTGGTTTTCCAGGAAAACAGAACATTTAATCTCTAACTAAATCAGAAAAGTAAGGATTTCTTACTGCATCCCTAATCTGACCAGTGCTTCTAAATTGGTCAATTTATGTACCTTCTTGCTCTCTTAAAGCACAATTTCTCTCCAGAAACAAGACTTCTTTTATAGCAAAAGAGCTTGAAATGGTTCATTTCACTTACTGCCTGATAAGATTTTGGATTGGGTACATTTAAAATATTCTTTTATTGCCCCGTAATAGATTTTAGACAAATGCATTTGTTTTTGTAGTGATCAAAGAGATATGGATACGTTTGTCATCTGTTACAGATCTGGATGTAAAACAAGGAAAGGAAAGCTCCCTCATAGATTTGGCATGAAGCTCTTTACACCCATTTATGGATATTCAACTAGTTTACAGCAAAGAGGCCCTGATCTGGCAAAAGTGACATATTCACATACTCAACTTAATTTCCATGATCAATAAATGAACTTCCTAAGATTAGTTCTCCATATACCAGCTGAGAACACATTTTAGATTTTGAATTCCTGAAAACTTCACTGAGGCTTGATTGCCTGTTTGTCCTGATTCTTGCATCAAATCTAAAGTTCAGGAAAAGGTTTGTCACCTGTAGCGTGCCTGTGGATGTCACAGACATCAATTATTTGAATGACTGCACTGGGAAGACAGCATAAGAAAGCCTAAGGGAAGAAGTACCTCCTGAGAAAAGGTGAGAAACACTATTTATGCAGACTTGAAGACTTGAAGGAGACTGCATTGCCAGTGCCTAGTAGACAGAGTCAGGAGGATGAAGTGACCTACTCCAAGTGCAGGATGGTATTTTTTGATTTTTTTTCCCCTGTCCTATGTGAGAATGAGAATAAAGGATTCTATTAAGACTCCTTAGTAACTCTTTCATTCCTTGGTCTGCATTTGGTAATCCTAATACTCAACTGCTTTTGTTTAGGGTCTCTGTTAGCTCTATAGCTGTAAAGCAAAAAAGTCTGATTTTGAAATACTGCTTATGTTATGATGTTGGCACAAAAATATTTTAAAAATCACAGTGTACACACTGAGTCCAAGGGCTCTAGGCATGTTTTTCAATATATTTAAAGAGACGTTCTTTACACAAAGATATAATACATGTCCCAAGCCACTTAAAGAGTTGGAAAAATTGAATATTTTGCATCTGAATAAGGAGCCAAATTCACAGTATGAGATAGTTATTATATATAAAATTTGACAGAGACTAAAATATCTACCCATTTACTTGTTTTCAGAGTGTGCTTATGAAATATAAGCCTTCTTCAAAACATTTTTGTATTGCTGTGTGTGCATGTCTATGAATTTCTAATCTATTTTATTTACATAGAAAAAGGAAGTTTTAAAAATGGGACAGAGAAGGTTCCTATTTTGATTATTTCAGGAAATACTTGTCTTTAAAGGTAGATTTAAATTGGTTCCATTATTCAAAACATATAAAAAAGAATCTTAAATGCTCTGAGAAATTCTATTCAAAAGTGGCCAATAAAGTGAGTTTTATAGCTAATAATATATCACAGCTTTGATACCAAGAAAGCTGTTAAAGACACTGCCAGTCATTCATTTGCTTCCAGTTCAAATGCGGATCTTTATGGGGATGACATCTCACTACCCTGACATCTGGAATGCAGCAACAAAATGCTGCTGGCTCAAAGAAACAGGAGCAACATGTAATATTCATTGCCAGTTGTCACTTAGCTACATAACGTGTACAGTGGAGGGAAACTCACATCAGCCATACCTACCCCAAACAAACAAAAGATCTTTTTAAGATCTTATTTTGAAATTAAGGCAAATGATGGCATCATGCCACCTTGGAAAGTTTTCTTTTAAAAATACAATGAAATGAAAGTGCATAGAAAAGAAGTTCTGGTTCATTCCACAAGAGTTGACGGAAGGCACCATTTGCCTTTACATTTCAATTCTTATAGGTCTCCCTTGGGACCAGGAAGCAGATTCAAAAACTTTCCTGGTGTGTTATAAAATTGGTGTTGGACTTGTTTGCATAGTCACAGGATTATCCAGCAGTGGATCAGAACTTCTTTTTTTTTCCCCTCAACTTTTTACTTGATTTCTTAACTGCCATCCTCTTTTTGCTTAAATGTGTTCCTTCTCTCTGTAGATGTAAAGGGACTTAAGTTCTGAATAGACCATTACATCTGAGTTGCAAAGTACAGTATAGCACTGTTCAGAGAAATTTAGTTTCCAAAAGCAGCATAATGGTGGAAATGCGCTTATCAGCCTAAGCAGATTCGCCATTTTGACTTGGCTTTTGTTCTGACAGAGAAGAAATAGAAAAAAGTTTAAAATTCAAGTTTGCCCAAGGCAGATACGCTAAACTAACCTAATATTTTATTGCACGGTCTACTAGGTTTATTTTAACTGTATTTCCTCTATTTTACCTTGGGGTTCAGCATCTGTAAAGGGCCTGTAACGCAGATAAGAAGCTGGTTTGAAGAGGAATCGTGTGTTACATGTTACATATGAAAACTTAACTGTTACAGAGGCAGGAGTCACAAATAGAATTCAACTGAAAACAGTTTGGAGTCTTACCTTGTATAAGGGTGTCCATTTGGTTACTTTATTTGGATGAATGTTAGCTGTATGCCAGAATAAGAGGACTTTGTGGACCTGCAGAAATGAAACTGAAAAGCCTAAAGAAACAGTAATAATAACATCTGATAGCAGCCAGGAGCTTAACAGTTAGAAATGCTGAGAAAGACAGCAGCATTTATCCAGTGCAAGTGGACTACGTGCTGTCAATGCAAAAGCAGTTACTAAAAAGACAAATGTACAGTGGTGCATTGGGAATTTGAAATGAGTTAGAGGAGTACCGAAGTCATTGACAAAACATCTGTGGAAACCTTCGTTTGAGTGCTGTGTTCAATTCTGGAGAAATACATTCAAAAAATAGGAAATAATGTAGGATTAATATGAGTATTTGGAGGAATACAAATCCTGTTTTATAGCAGGTTTTTTTGGTTTTTGTTTTTTTATAAATACACAAGGGTGCATAAGCAATCATTTTAAAATATGTTGGTAAAGAAAAGAAAAAAATTATGAATTCTGCATGATTCATTTAAATTTGAAATTACAAGAGAAAAATCGCCGCAGGAACAAAGTTCTGCCACAGTGTAGCTGAAAAAACAACCTAATTGGTGGCAAGGGAGATTCTGATATCTTTTGTAAATACATTACGTGATGTGCTGGCCTGTGACCAGCCAAGATAGGATAGTCTGGTGTTTCCTTTTACACGTGATATGTATTCAGGCAAACAAACAAGCAAGACGTAGCTATACTGTAGTTCTGAGGAAATAGTAAGAGGAAATATCTTGCTAGAGAATTAGTAAACTAAAGATAGATCATTTTTAAAAGCTGTTAAGACCCAAAATAAACAACTGGAATGGAAAAGAATCTTAAAAAAGAGAAGTAACATGGAAGAGTCTATACTAATCTGCTCTCACCAAAGCTCTTAAGTAGAATGATTAAAAATGATTGAAGTGAATGATTAAAACCAGGTGCAAGTGTAACGAGCTGCAAATGGCTCAACTGGTAGCTGCCCTTCATAAGTTCAGAGCTTAGGGAAATAAGGAGTAGTCCCTCCCTGAACCACCCTGCAGAGATACTGACTAGGGGCGCTACTAAGTGGCTGCAAGAATGCAGTCAGAGGTAAGAACTGGAGTGCCTAGGGATGGAAGTAAGTAGTTTTCTAATTGAATTCAAAAGTATTTATGCTTTTTTTTTTTTTTCTTCACTGAGACAAGTTGTCTAGTTTTCTGCAGCCTAGCAGGATTGTTTGGATGTCTCACTAAGCTTAAAAATTTGCTAGTGATTTGAAGTATGTGAGCTTTGATAAAGGCATAATACTTTCCTTCTGGTTATGATAATCATGCTTGAATCTCTGATACCTCTCTTACATTGCTAAATCCACTGGAGAGGGAAATACGTATCTTCCCATTTCAACCGAGATAGGTTGCCAAATACTCCCAGCAGCAAATTATACAACAGCTTTCCTAATTATGGAAGTTGTTAGTTTTGGCAACAACAACAGAAATTTATTCATTACAGTTGGGCAGGAATCCACATTTCCCATTTTAGGACAATTTTTGCACTATTGTTTTGTTGTTGTCATCATGAATCAGGTCAAAAAGTGGAAAGAAAAACAGGATGCTATCATAACCTTGACATCTTATTTACTGCAAACAAGACATTCCTGCTGAAGGATCTTTCTGTGTGTTAATTGGGCATTTCCTTATAAACTGCATTTCAGCAGAAACACCAGTCAGTTCTTGTCTGTATCATACATAAATAACAAGTTTTACTTATATATTTATGTATATAGGACTATGTATATATATTCCAGTCCTCGTTTCATATTAGATTTGTTTTCTGATCTCCAGCTTTCCTTTTCTTCCCTGTCAAGTCATTATTCCTGTCAATGGTAAGTTAATAGTTTAATTTTAAAATATAACTCATACTCTGTCTCCCAAGTGTATCAATATTATGTCATCTGCACCAAGTATGCAGCTGAGCATATTGGCTTTTTTTTTTTTCTGCATTGGGATATTTGTTGTGGGAAGTGAGAATTTGATACAATTTGAGCTAAGAGCAGGACATATGGAAAGTCTTTGTAAGCTCATTGATAAAGAGGACAGATGTTCCATGCAACTATATTTGCAGTGTCCTGCAGATGCTGTTGTACACTTATTGTAACAATGGGAGTAATAATATGAAGCACCGTGACATACTTGAAAGGTGTGACACTTTAACAGAGGAAAAAGAAACTGTGGAAAGAGTAAAAGCATCGTTCCACTGAAGATCAGGGCAAAAAATCACATTGACTTTGAAAGACTGCATAGGCTACCAGCATTTGTTTATTTATTTATTTTGTTAAAGACTAAGCATTGAGACTTAAAAGCTTTTACTTTGATAAGTCCAGATGGCACTTTGTCTTGTTTCACTGACATTGTGGTGGGTCATTGGCACAGAGCAACACAGCCAGTTGCTGACATCACCACCCAACTATCTTAAACCAGAACTGAGTCAGCTCCAAATTGCTCCCACATACTTTTCAGATATGCCTCTAAAATATTAGAGAGGAACAAAGTATGACCAGAAGGTAAATATTTTGATCTGCGTACTTTTTTTCTGCTCAGAACTTCAATCCAAATTCCAATTAGCTTTGTCTTTGAGAAGGCAGGAAAAAAGAAGTTTAAAGTTTTCAGTTTCCTTCTTCAACCAACAGATCAATGAAAACATTATGTAATATTAAAGGGTTTTTTACAGTGCGTTATCATTCCTGTCAGTAGTTTGCTTTATGAATTTTTTGCTTATTTTTGTATGTGTTAACATGCCGTGTTTGATTCCTGTTCCTCTCCTCTTTGACTTTCTTTCTCTTTCTTCTGAGTGAAGATAAGCACATTTGACGTATGCTTATATTTACTAGAATTTTTCTGCCTATATGTATTAATCCTGGTGCCTTAAGTTTATCAACAGTTTGCATTTCACTTTCCATAGTATAATCAGGAAATTCAAAGCTTCTAATAAATGTTAAATGTGGGGTAAGATGTTGTAACAAGCTATTATCCTTTGACTATAACTATCTGTTATTCATTTTTTCCTTTCAGAATGCTTATGTTGTTTATGAAATTTTACTTGATTGCATGAAATTCAAACGCTTTTGTACTCTGAATAGATAATAAACTCTTCTGCATGCAAGCAGGGTGTGTATCTGCCAGCTAAACCAATGGTGGAGCCCACAAAATGGGGACACTAATAAAATCATCCAGCTTGCTTGTTTTCTTGCTCAAACATCACATGTTGCTCACAGTATCTGTGACACTTCTAATTTTTATTTTTTCTTACAGCATGGTAAACAACAACTCTTAAAAAAATTAATCTGCAAGACAAAGGAAAAAATGATTGAAGAATAATAACATATATTAAGGTTATCTGTTACAGATGGTGTGTTCCTCTTCTTTGCATAGTTTAAATTTAGAGTAATAAGAGAAGAGCTGTATATCACCTGTTTTATCTGTGGTGTGATTCTGCAAATCATTTTTCCTGATTTTAGGATCTTCTGCAAGGAGTGTTTAGCTATCTTCAGAAATTGTAAGTGCATGGGTATTTGTAGAGTAGATGTATGTCAGAGAGGAGCATTGGTATGTCAGAGGTAGGTTTTTATTTCTTGAATCATATTGAAAAATACCAGTGTCTTTTAAATATCAAATAATGGCATTGGAATAGGCTAGCATGATTCACCTTCAAGAAATCTATGTACTGTTTTAATCCTGTGTTCAATTTAAAGGGAGATACTTTGCTCACAAAATACAATTCTTATATGATAATTTGTCTTTAGTAGTTAATTTATACATTATGGAGTGCAGAACATGTGGTATTATAACTGGACTATTTTAAACTGTTTTTCTTTCATTTCCATTCTCACTCATGCCACTTTCACCTCAGTGGTCAATGTCATTGCTCTTAGTGGAGTTTAAGACAATTTTCACTTAGTCTCACAGAAAAAGAATTCTTCCATTTTACTGATTATTACCAAATATGGATATTATTATTTCCTTGCATTCTTTATATAGGCAACTATTTTACCAGAAGTTCAAGAATGCTCCATAAGCTCAACTGAGGTTAGATTTTGTTATTGTAATGCCTCAATCTGTGTCCTTCTTTCATCCTCAGGTCCACTGCTCTCATCCCTTGAATGACCACTACTATTTCTAATTCAATAAAATTCTGTTTCCATTGAGACCTTCCTTTGGTCATACTCCATAGCTTTGCTTAGTGTGGAAAAATTAATTTCTAAGCTTCAGAATCACAGATTTATAGGAGTTGGATGGGACTTCTGGAGATCATCTAATCCAAACACCTGCTAAAGCAGCACCTCTAGAGTAGGTTGCAAGGATGACAGTAGTATTCTCCAAGAATGGTGACAAAAGGAGACTTCCTGAAGATCACTAGAAACAGCATCCTAGATTAGGAGCCAGAGTCTTGCCTTCCTTACCCAAGTACAGAGGTATACTAATTTCATTTTGGATGAGTATTAGGACTCTGCCAACTTTGGAGCATTGATGATGAGCAACCTGGGTGCATGCTGTGTGAACTGGTTGCATGAGGAACTGAGAGGGTATAAAATAAAGAAGGGATTTCTGGCTCTTCACTTTAACAGCTGGGCATGCCTGAAGGCAATGATTACTGTAGTTGCTCTCAAATGGATAGTAGGTATCTGTACCATAAATTAGTGGGGTTTACCAAGTGAAGCACACTACACTGAAATTATAACGTTTTCTGCTAAGAAATAGCTGTTTCTTTAAACCCTCTTTTCTTTTTTTCTTTTTCCCCTTCTCTAAAGTGAGGGTATGGGAGGTTTGTGAGTGGAGAAATCTTGCTCATTCTTGAGTGCCCAAGTGGCTAATTTAGTTTCCCATATTACTGAGAAGGAGCTCAGCTGGGGTCATTTAAAGCTTGGTTTGTGTTTGCTTTTGTTATGTTTCTGTAGAGCCTCTTGAAATTGTCTCCAGAACTTTTTACTGCACCTGGCAGAAAGTTGTGTTTGCTTTCCAATCTCAGTCTAGGAAATTAAGGTTTTCCCAAATGAGACTGTTTTCTGTCATATTTATGCTTTTAGAAATGTTAACGAGAACTCTGTCCCTTCTTGCTGTACTGGCCCATGGCAGATCCCCAGAGCAGCATCAGTATGATCTTGTTAGACCTGAAAGTTTTATTTCACCCACTCTTTGCAGAAAGCCACATCAGTGAGATGAAATGCTAATGCTTGTTTTTACCAAGTTGCTCAAATGCTCAGTGAACTCATTTTCTGCAGTCATGACTATTAGCATGACTTATTAACATGACTTTTGTTATAATAATCAGTTCCTCACTCCATACTAGTCCTAAAGTTCTATTTTGTTGCCTGAAGTGTTTGCATTTATTGTGTTTCAGTTTTACTAATTTTTCTCAGGAACTGTAAGATATTTAAGGCTATATACTTCTGTACTAATACATATCTGGCTGCCATTCTCATCAATATGAATGATTTCTTTCTGCTGAAAATATTCTATCATCTTATCCTTTGTGAATTTCATCCTCATACAGACACTTTGTACCTTGCTCCTGCCAAGACTTTCCCATGTGTCCTCTGAATCTCCTCCAGCTTGCTGAAGTGGTTTAACACCTAAGAGCAGTTAGGGATGACCATACTGTTCCTCACTCCCCCTCCTCAGTGAAACAGGGAGAAAATATGATGAATAAAGCTCGTGGGTTGAGATAAGGATAGGTAGATCACTCACCAATTATTGTCATTGGCAAAATGGGCTGGACATAAGGGAATTAGTGTAATTTATTCCTTACTGCTAACAGACTAGAGCACTGAGAAACCCATCCATGCTCTTCTACCATCTCTATCAAAGTGACACAGAGGAACAGGGAGTGGGGGCTGTGGTGAATTGTTGAAGTTTTGTCTGTGCAGTTCCTCCATGGGCACTCTCTGCCCCTGCTCCACATGGGATCCCTCCCATAGGATGTTGTCCTTCCCAAACTGATCCTACACAGATCCCACAGGCTGTGTCTCTTTAAGAGCTGTTCCAATATATGGTTCCATACTATAGGGCTCATCCTTCAACAGTGCACTGCTCCAGCACCTGTCCCCACAGGCAGCAGCTTCTCTCAGCTCCCTTGTCTCACTGTAGCTGCAACTCCTGTGCAGGCTGTCCATGGGCTGCAGCCTCCTCCAGGTCACATCCACTGCTGCACCTTGGGCTCCTCCATGGTTACATGTGAAGATGTGCTCTGTGTGGTGCCCATAAACTGCAGGAGGACAGTCTGCTCCACCATGGGCCAATCCTGGGCTGCAGGCAGCTTCCACTCTGCACTGGGAGCAGCTCCTGCCCTCATTTTGCACTGACCTTAGGGGCCGCATGGTTGTTTTGCTCACATTTTCTCACCTGCTGTTGTGCAGCGCTCTTTCTTCTTCTTGAATCTGCTCTCCTAGGGGCACAACAAGCATGGCTCAACTCTGGCAGCAGCAGGTCTTTTTTGGAGCAGCTGGAGCTTGCTCTGAGCTGACACGGGACTTTTCTCACAGAGACCATTTCTGCAGCTCCTGCTACCAAAACCTTGCTTCGTAAGCCCAAGACACTTGTCTTTATGCAGTTCTGCCTGGGTACTTTCTTCTATCTCCCCTTACCGTTGCCTCTGTTCTAAGTTCTTTGTGTCTTCTTCAAACCCTGGACCTTCCCTTGTTTCTTCCTTTCTACTTGTGGGACTAACTGCTCTTTTATTCTTCACTATTTACTACTCTTTTGTGAAGAGGCCTTGAGCAGCCAGTGGGTAACAGATGTGAAGTGTATGACACTCATGGGTGCCACATACTCAGTGGTAGCCCCTTACATCCTCAGCACAAGACACCCACATTGCTAATGTTTATATTGGCCTTTGCCGCACAGCCAGAGGCATTCTCTCATCCTCTTAACGTGCTGGACCTAGGCTAGGACATTGCAAGAGTGAGAGTGGCACAATTTGATTTTAATGACTGTCTGTCATATGATGCAAAGTTTTTTTCATATTTAAAGTATTTAAATACGTTCACATAAAAAATGCAAATGTGGAATTTGAGAAAAAGTTATGGAATGCAGTAATGAAAATGACACCAAAAAGACTGTGCTCCAAATGCTCTTTTACTGCTTCAATTTCCAAACCAGTTTGTGAGATTAACCTAATAGCTTCTTCAGCTTACCCAAGGTTAAGACCAAGAGAATGTCTTCCTTCCTTCTTCTGGTGCAGGTGGCTGTCAAAGTCATGCAGTGTGTCTGCACTGAGCAGCCTGTTCTTTTCTATCCCAGTAAAACAAGATTACTTTTTTTCCTCCATCTTCTTCACATAAAACATATTTTATTTGATAGGATGTTAAAAAAACAAACGTTTTGGTTTTTTTTATTTAAAGATTTTTGCTGTTTTTTTTCTACCTTCATCCTTATGTTCTTTTCCCCAGCAGAGTCAGCACATTCTGACTTTGGTCTGCTTTTTTTTGCTGTTGTATTTTTCTAAAGATGCAGTGGTAAACATTGAACTAGAAATAACTGTGGTACAAACTTTTAACTAGATTTGGAGCTACTTATTGCCTCCAAGCACTGGTTTAAAGTTAAACGTACTATAATATCTTAGGTAATTGGGAGTAGAGCCTGAAAAGTAAGGCAAACCTCCACACAAACTTATTTACTTTTGAGTATTTCTTTACTTCTTATATCTCGTTCTTCTAAGGATGAGAAGGAAATCTCTTCAAACTGGCCAAGTATTCTGATGAAGATCCAGGCCAAAAATATAATTCAGTTATACACGTAATTATTTCTTAAAAAAAATAAAAATCACCTAATCACCTTATATTTTTGGTTCCCCTTTTGATTTTTACCCTTTTTTTTTTTTTTTTTTTTTTTTTTTTTTTTTTTAAAGAATATAGTATTCTGGGCCAGTATCCTAAACTTGGTGTTGGGATCGCAGAATCACAGAAGTGTAAGGATTTGAAGAGACTTCTAGAGGTCATCTATTTCAACCCTTTGCTAAAGCAGGTTTCCTAAAGTAGGTTATACAGTAAAATGTCCATGTGGGTCATGAATATCTCCATAGAAAGAGACTCTATAATCTCTATGGGCAGTGTGTTCCAGTGTTCAGTGTATTTTTCCAGGGATCAGTGTAGTCTTGGGTGTAATGCTCGGGGATGTACTGGAAACTACTGAAATAATATTTGGTGGCATCAGCCTTTCAAACTTTCACATTTCTACTCGTGACCTTTCTGTGATTACTGGAGGGCTTGCAAACACTGTAAAGTCAGAGTTGGCCAATATGATGGGAATCCTGCATTACACGTACATTTGTGAATATACAGAGAATGCAAAATGCCACTGTGAGATCTTATGTCTTTATCTTGGGAGCCAGCAGCTGCAGTGCCAAGCATATTTGGCTTTGTACAGAAGAGAACAAAGAAAATGAAAAAGAATAACTACTTGTGGATTAACTTTTCCTGGAATATCCTTGTTCAGTACAAAGCCATTTAAGGTCCCAGAAAACTAGCACTGATTAGTAGTACTGTTTTTATAACAATTGGCATTAATGATGCCTATGAACAATATTTTTTAGTGAATTATGCCTTTGGGCATTTCTGAGTAGTGTCGTAATCTATCCAGAAAGGTATATTTGTAAAATCCTCCTACAGTGTGGCTACCGTGAGCCATAAATTGTTTCCTCTCTCTCATACGTTTCTTAGATTTTACAAATATACTCCAGATGTTGAGTTAAGTGCAACTTGAGTGCCTTTCCTCTGCAAATCTAAAAGACTAGGTCTCACTGCTTCATTAACGACCTAACAGTGGGAATTTTCACTCCCAGGAGGATGAAATGACTTCCCAGCATGCAGAGTGAGCACCACCTTGTTCCTCCTGAAGTCCCATCCTACATCTTAAGATGAATCCCAAAATGTCACTGAGCAGGATGAAAAATTTGGATGTGTAAGGAATTAAGGCCTGGGCTCTAGTTGACAGAACTCCTTTATTTGAGACATAAAAGAGTTCTCTGATGGGGGACAGTAAATGTTAGTCATAATATGTGATTTTATTAAAACCACTCAAAGGGCATCGGACAAATGGAATAAAGAAGCAAATACAACAATTAGCAACAGATTTGCAGACGTTATGTAAATGGACTTAAATGCCACAAAACCCCGAATCTCCAATAATTGTAGGAAACATTAAAGTTTTGGAAACATTTTCCTGGAAATATGACAAACGGATGTCACAGGCCTGGGTGTTGGTGGGCATACCACACTTGCATAGATCATGCAATGTAGCAGTAAATTTGTCATGGTACTGTGTTTGTGCTGCTTGCTGGCATAGTGCTAACTCTCCAGTGTACCTCCATCTACACCTGTCAGGCCATCTTGGGAGTTTGCCTCTGGGGAATCTGGATTACTGTTGAGATAGGTAGTTGTGGAAGGCTGATGTTTTAAAATGGTAGTCGCTCACTGTGTCCCGCAACGGTCTCTCTGCACTGCTGTTCTTTGCTGTCTGACTTCACCCAGAAACAAGAATGGAGATTTGTTACAAGTGGTCGCATTTCACTACTGCATGCTAACCCAAATTTCATATCAAGTCTTACTTCCCTGAGGTTTGTGCAGTAGTCTATCTAAATTTTGTTTCATTTTTGGTTTCGTATTGTCCCTCAAAAGAGAAAAGTTAAAATATGCTGGTATCATTAAAGAACAGCAATAATTCTCTTATGTCTTTGTTAACTTTATCTAACCCTAATGGCTAGAGGAAACAAACTCCTCCACAGCCCTCAGGATAGCAAAGGTAACTTTAGAGATACACAAAGCTGGAAGATTAGATATAGGGAAGCCATAAAAATGTATTCCAGCAGTTGCTAACATCACAGTAGAATGCTACAAATATACAATATCAGAAAAATTTGAAATATTTTACTAATCTGAAATTCTGAACTTTTGATATTTTCTGACTCTAATTCTTAGTCTTCTACATTTCCAGATCTTCCCAGTTTTTTACCATGAATCAAAGAAACTCCTCTAAGGCATAATTGCTCAATTGTGACTCATTGTAATGAGATTGCATACTAATAAAGCCTCCACACATTTTCAGTCTTTTCTTCCTAATATTCTCTCTCTCGTGCTCTCTTCTCATCTCCATACTTGGCACTGTTACTCTTCTCTTTTTTAGCATTCTCTCTCTCCCTATTTTTATTTTTTCACTTATATGTGAATTCTTTCTCTGTAACAGGTCTATGCAGCTTTTTAGAATTGTTTGTTTTAATCATGCTTATCCAGGATAAAAGAAAATCTGAAATTTTTGACATTTCATTTTTCTCCTTTAATTAAAAAATATTTACATTTGAAACCAATGTCAAAGACAGGGAGTCGGGAATCTATGCAAACAGTGCAGTATTGAAAAGGGCTGTTTGCCAACCTGATTTCTTTAAAGTTTCTCTTTTAATTTGAGATTGCTTATACACTACCCAATTTGTATTAGCCAAGAAATGTGAAGATACACAGACCTGAAGAAACCAGAAAGAGCTTCAAGAACATTCAGAAATCTAAAAGTGATGTGGTATCCTGGTATTTTCCCTAACAGGCTTACATCAGTACAGCAAGAGGAAGTCTTTCAACAGTTTGAAAACTAGACCTACCCCTTTTGAGTTAATCTGTGCTCTATAAAATAAATATTTCCATACCTCTGAATTTCCAGAGATAATATTTCTGTCAAGCACTGAGGAATCACCATTTCAGCGGTTCTATATCTACGTGGCCATGTCTTCATGCCCTTTCACTCCGATGCAAAAGCTGTAAAATCAGTTGCGTGGGACTATGACCAAATCAATTTGCACTGCTTGGATATTGCTCCTTTGTGAAGAATTGTGTGATTGTCATCTTTGTCTTTCCATGTAGAACCAAGAAATAAAATCGGTATTGACTGATAACTTGTCACAGATTCCATAGCCTGATTGAAGAATGGTAGCATAATACAAAGTTATAGCCTTTCGATATTTTCTAACAATATAATAGATCAAGATGGAAACTCATGATGGTGCTGAATCACTACTGTCAGTAGCTGTTAGCAAATTAAGTCTCTGAGTTGATCAAACCTAAAGTCAATTTCAGAGTAAGGGCAATGAGGGATAAAAAAAAAAAAACAAAAAACCCCAGAAATTCCTTTTTGACATAAATTTTGCATTTATGGTCAATTTAGATTTGCAACACAAGCATGGGTTTGAAAATTACCAAAGTTTACAAAGGGATCATGTTGCCCATTGCCCTGCAGCCTGCTTTTGGGGAGTTTCATAGCATGAAACTTAAGCACATTGTCTACAGGCATTAATGGGATTTCTCAGAATTTACAGTATGCAGCGAGGCCACTCCTTTCATGACAGTGGGATTTTAATTTTGCTTCCAGTTCACTCTTATTTTACTGAGATTTTGGGATTTGATAGAACACAACTTCTTGACAGCCTAAAGTAAAGTTGGTGTCAGGTTAAGGCTTTACAGCCTGAGAAAGCAAGTGTCTTAATTTACTTCTAAATTGCCCAGTTGTGCATTATTAACATTATTTGTTCTTTGGTGTATTACCTATTTTAGCAATGTCAGCAGTGACCATTTGGTCTGATAGATGCCTTTTGTTACATGTGTGTTTTAAACAATTAATATAATAAATGTACCTTTCCTGCGTACAGCCATGTAACCTGCTCTTTATAGAGATTTGAAGATGAAGCAGTGCCACTAGTTCATGGCTCTGCGACCAGTACAACAGAAAATGTAAAAACAACAAGAAACCAAACAGTCAAGGTATAAACCATAAGCCTTCATAATACTGTAGCTTTGGCAAGCTGAGAGCAGAAGATCTAAAGATGATGCCATTCTGACACTTTTTTCCCTCTGTCTTGGTGATTGTAGAGCTTGCAAGAGTGAATTTTTGTTGGTTAGTATTGTACTGAAGTGAGACTGAAAAGGATATTTGGGGAAATAAACCTTGTTTACTCTGAGGCTTACAAAAAAAAAAAAGTAATAAAACAAACAGCATGACTAATGATTTCCTATGGTTTTCTATATATCCTATTTTATCCCATGGATGGAGAGGGAAAAGAATCTCTAAAGATTTCTTTGTGTTTCATATTAGGTGTGCTGCTTTATGCATGGCTTATATTTTTATCTTAGTTGCACCTCTTTCTCAGGGACAATATCAAATGTTTGATATTTCAGCGTTATCCAGCCTTCCATCTCATTTGGTCGAGGCTGACAAACAGGTTAAAAAGTTACCAGGAATAATGTTTTTTACTGAGATCTTTGATACCTATACAGTGGCTCTCATCTTCACAAACACTGATTGTCACGTGGAGGACATGATCTCATAGTTCACATGTTCTTAGGAAATCTGGCTAAAAATACCACACATTTGCACATGAATAATAGGCTTTGCCCAGGCCCCAGCTGTCACTGGGACAAGAAGGGAACAGAACAAAGAGAGTATGGTGGGAATATGGCATGAAAATTCCCCCTGGGCTTGTTTACATGAGCACAATTTGTCCTCTGGTTGCACCATTACAGATGTTCCATAAAATAAATGGGCTAAAGAAAGGGATGGAGATTTCTGTTGGGTTCAAAGCATTTGGACACTAGCCATGAGTGCAGAACTGCAACAGGCTTCATGACTGAGGTAGATCTAGGCAGTTCTCACTCAGCTTGCAGCTGCCATAGTCTGTAGTGTCCCCTATCCAGCTGGCCTGTGAAACTCATATGTGTACAACAGAGCAAAATGGCTGACATAGCCACATGCTGAACAGGTGTCTCATGACTGTCTTGCTGGAGTGGGGACATCACTAGAAATAATTTCACCACTCTTAGCCTACTATTAATCTCCAGTGGCACAAAAAACAAAAAAAGAAAAAACTACTGGCAGCAGATGATTCTGTTTTACCTTTCTGTGAAAGGGAGAAGGAACTAAGCAAAAAAGGATTGTGCACCTTTCCCAGGATATGGATGAGCTTCCTAGAAAGTGCCTGTTTGGTATAAAGCAGGTTCAAATTGAAACCTGGAGAGAAATATCTTAGTAGTCTTGCTTAGTGTCTTCACAGAGCTAAATGATACGTCAGAGAAGCAAAACTTGTTCACAAAAGAAAATATCAGCTTTTACAGGTGAGTCACAGACAACTCAGCTGTAGTGCAAGAGACAGGGTTAACCTGCTGTCAGTTAAATCAAAGCAGAGAGTCATATAAGTACAAAAGAGTGACTTCCCCATTAAGGTCTTACAGAGGAAGGAAGAGCATTGTTTAATAATGAAGGCAAGAAACAGAAGAACTAGAAAAAATGGACAATAAATTTCTGTAGAAAAGAGTGAGGTGTATGTATCTCACATCACAGGTAACAAAAGAACTTATTTGTAAGTACTTGTGTAAAAAGTGTCACCTAATTCATTTGATAAAATCCGTCTTTAAGGTGCATCTGCTCAACCAAAAGGACAATTACACCTCTTGGGAAAGCTGGACAATCTGTTGTGAAGGACAGCCCTTGTAATTTGGTGATGCATTTCAAATATTTAGTTATTTAAGTATCCAGGAGTGAAGCCAGCATTCAGTGGTGAAAAAAGTCTGGCCATAACTGAATTAAAAAATTGTAAAAGTTTATTTTTCAGTTTAGAGGCAACTAAGGTCCAGATGGAATATGTTTTTTTGGTCTAAATCCCAAACTATAGTGATTTTTGGCAGTGAAGAAATCTTTTGACCTCAGTGTCTTTGAGTATATACACTTCTATGCATACAATGCATAAGAGTAGGATCAGCAGTATTATCGTGGAGTCTTTGCTCCATTTCCATCATAAAGGCAATGCTCACTGACAGTATCTGCACACTTCTTCTGTGTGCTCCAGTCATGGGTATCATGATTGTCTTTCCAGCCTCATAGGCATTACTCTTCTAGGCCTGGGGTCCCCAACACAAGAAAGATGTGAAAGTCGAAAGATGATCAGAGGGCAGGAGCAGCTCTCCTACGAAAACAGGCTAAGGGCGCTTGGCTTTTTCAGCCTGGAGAACAGAAGGCTCCAGGGAAACCTCATTGCAGCCTGCTTCATGGGATCTTATAAGCAGGAGGTAGTCTGCCTTTTTACATGGATAGATACGTATAGTACAAGGCGGAATGGCTTTAAACTAAAAGAGGGTAAGTAAGTTTAGGTTAGACGTTAGGGAGAAATTTCTTGCTCAGTGGGTGGTTAAGATGCTGGAAGAAGTTGCTCAGAGAAACTGTGGCTGCCCCATTCCTGGAGGCCAGGTTGGATGGGGCCCTGGACTATCTGATCTTGTAGATAGCAAACCTGCTCAAGGCAGGGGTGTTGGAAGATCCCTTCTAATCTAAGCCATTCTATAATTCTATGATTCCATGATAATGCAACTGACAAGTTGTATAACAAGCTTTGTACCAAGTCTCACTGTTTCATCATCAGATGAAAAGCATTCATGGACTGCTGATGCATTTTTCATGTTGTCAGGTTCTTGTCTTTGGTTTCTAAAATCCTACAGTAGACAGCATCTTCCATGTCTCTGATCTACTTCCGCTGTCCATGGTGTATCAGCATTCACAGCTTCACATCTCTTATGTTCTCTCACAATACCCTTATTGTGGTTATATGCTTTCAAAATAGTTTTGTCCCTTCCTTCCTACAGACCTATCAACTCAAAACCACAGTTAAACTGTCATGGCAGAAACAGATGCAAATTCACATATCCATTTTTTCCCCCTTATTTTATTTTATTTTCATTTTATTTTATTTTATTTTTGTGGTGCACTCTTTTAGAGTCTGCAATCACTACCACTCTGGAGACTTGTTTTTGTCTGGTTTTGGGAAATGGACAGGGTGTGGAGACATCGCAGCTCTTGCTATACAGATTGCGGAAACACAATGGAAAAAATGGGTTGAGCCTTCAAAGGAGCAATGGTGCTTCACTGTCCTTGTTCAGCTGGAGTATTTATGTTGCCTAATATCCGACCACCAAGTGTCCAAATTCTTGTGACTCCTGAAGTCTCAAGAAAGAGAAAATTGCCTTAGCAACCAGTGTTTCAGGATACATACTGCTTTTAATTCCTCTGAAGGAATATGTTTATTTCCATTCCCTATGCTGATTGTAGGCTCCTAACATAGGTACTTATGCTGTGAGCTTCAGGTCAGCTGATACAAATACCTTCATGATACCTAACAATATTAAAAGCTTATAGGTTCAGTTGTTTACTCTGCGGCCAAGAGAGTTGGATAGTCACACAAGCGAAGACACATTCATTCTAATCATAGTGCGTCTGAGATCTTAAGGTTACTCTTCTGTTCTGTACTGCAGTTTGTCTGGGTGCCAGTGGTGAAACCTATCCTTGTAAATTGTGAACTCTTTGGGCACTGGAATCTGCTGTTTTGAAATGTTGTGTAAATTACATACTACAAGCACCATAACAAAATGATTACTGATAATAAGAGAAATCCTGTTCATATTACGAGGTAAAGAGCCAGATATCATGGTTATAAAAGAAGTTATTTACCTCTTGAGAAGAATTTTTGAATTGAAAATGAAGAATTGACATGGTATGAAAAATGTATATGCACTAGCAATTCCTTGTGATGTTTTGGATGTTTTTTGGGATACAAAAAGTGTTGTGTAAACTGAGGATTTGCTGTTCTTTAAGGTAATTTGTCAGAAGAAAAAGCGTGGAACAGTAACTCTGAAATTCAGAGGAAGTGGTAAAATTTGCTTTGATCTAACTTCAACCTGCTTCAGTAATTGTGTATCAATATCACTTTAGTCATACAGAAGAGCCTGAATAAGTGGGAGGAAATAAAATAATAATGAGGTTTTCATCATGTTCAACTTAAACATGAAAGTAAACTGAAATCTTTTCATTTTTAATTGCCTTTTGATATTTAATTTGACTATTTGATTAAAAGATTCTGGGTTGACTCTAATAGTGCTGCTACTTGACATTAAAAGTCCTTTGTAGTAATGAGAGTAGCAAAAGAAATATCACAGATAGGAGTGCATACAACGTAAGAAGCTAGCTTTAGTACAGAGGTAGAGGTGATTAATACAAAAAAGAAAAAAAAAACAGATATGAATTTTAAATGCTTGCTTTGTTGCTCTTGAATTAAAGAAATGTTTTCATTGTAAAACTTTAGTTGGGAAAGAGGTGCAACTAAGATAAAAATATAAACCATGCATAAAGCAGCTTCCAGTAGGGTTTTTTTTCAGTGTTATCACTCCTCTCAGTATTTACTAGGAATGTATTGTTTACTCAACTGACTGCAGTAGACTTTATATAAATGTAAAATAGATGTGGCTGCAAAATCCAATTCCTTGTTATTCAGATAAATTCACCTGCAGGAGCAGTGGGATTGAAAGAGCTATTTACTATTAGGAAAAAAAAAAAAAAGAAGAAATAAAAAAAATACAGAAGTGGAATTTCTGTGAAGCACATCCACCTACAAGCTGAGCTGGTCAGTGTTTTGCGATGGCTACTTCCTCTTTGGAAAGTTCTGCTTGCAGATTGATTTTCCTGGGAACAATATGTGAAAAACAGTGTTGTGCTGTCAAGAGGCTTGACAGTATTCCCTTGGGATACAAATGTGTTCATGTCCAGAGATAGCTGATATCCATTAACCTACCTCACAGTAAGACTTAGAAGGAAAATAACTCACCCAGTTCATCACATGGCTACACCACTCAGATTGTTTTGTTTTTCTGCTTGGTTTGTAACACAAAATTATAATAGAAGGGCCACAAAATTTTATTTTCAAGATTAACCACTCCAGGAAGTAGGCTTTTTTTTTTTCCCCCTAAACCAAGAAGTGATTTTTTTTTTCCAATATTTGTTTTAGTTTCTTTTGCCAAATGAAAGAATCAACAACCCCCCCCCCCCAGAATCATTGCCAGTAGACTAAACTTCTCTGTTCTAGCTTGAGTAAATATATTGGATGTAAAAATAAACAGAATTACTCTCCTGCCATTGAAGCCTTGTTAGAGCATGTATGGAGAGTATTATTTCTAAGGGGTTGAAGAAAACTAAAACTAAATTAAACTAAAACCCTAAAACTACATTTACGTATGATGCATATTTTCCTTCAAGTAGCCTTTGTTCTCATAAAGACTGACTGTTCGTATTCATCAGGTTGAGGCAGCACCACTGATTCCCGGTACTACTGCTGCTCAGTAGGCTCTAATCAGTCAGTGCTCCAAACAAAGCAAGTTCCACTTGCATCCCTGAACTTACTGGAGTTCAAAGTTCTTGAGGCAGAAGTGCCAACAGTTAGTGATGTGATGAATGATGCTCATGCTCATTAAATCTGTCACTAAAACCAGAGCTCACTTGTAACAAGACTATTGATGTTTGTGTAGAATGGACATCTGAACTGCAATGGCAAAAGCTAACCCTTCATAGATACTGAGCATCCTGAGGCCAGCTGAAGTCCCTAGAAGTTCTGAGTGATAAATGCTTCATGCAAGTGTTGGAAAAAGATTATTGCAAAACCTACTGAAGTATAAAGACTATCATTTATTCCAGCAGGCATCAGAAGAAGCCCCATGTGAATGAGTATCAGAGTATGTCTACATAGACTTTTGCAGGCAGAATACAAGTTTCTCAGCCCAAGATTTGAGCCAGCTGGATGTATGACAGCTCTAAACTGGAAGCCATGTAACTGCATTTAGTGTGGAGCCCAAACTAAAGCCCCCGCTGAAAGACAGAAAATATCAATTTGTGCTAAGCAGCATGCTCATCCAAGGATGTGTAGAGTGAATGCACATATGCTCATAGTGCAGACAGAATGATTTCATGCTTGCATGCAGAAGACCACGTAGAAAAATGTCCTGAAAGGGGAAATGCATCTAAACTCTGATGTGAACATTTAAATATTCTCTCCTATGGACTTAGGGAAATTGAGGAAAAGGGGTAGATGGACCTTTTCCTAACACAATTTTTCCTGGTTTGTTTCTTTTCGGATGGAGAGATGAGAGATAGCAAGAGGCCTGCAGATAAAAAAAAAAAAAAAAATTAATTAAACTAAATTCCAAAGCCACAAAATGATTGACTTTCACTGGTATGAGCTTTGCAAGCTCCAAAACAATACTTTAAAGTGTTTAATTTTTTCACATCAATTTTAATTAAGCTCTCATTAGGCTCTTGTGCCCCTAGAATTTGGCAGACAAATGAAGCTGGCTTGCCCAGTGAGTTTCCCAAGCTTGCACAGCTCTATTCCTAAGGAGATTTATCACATTTTTTTCCTCCCCTTGAAAGAACCTTACATGAACCAATTCAAATGAAAAACACATGGACTAAAAAAGACTTCATCATGCCAGATACCTTTTTATATCCAAAGCAGTGAACTTGTAGTCAGTTTGTCCTTTCATGTGTTGTTTTTTCTGGCTTTGGGACCTAAGAATGATTTTTTACTACGTGCAGTAGTAAAACAACATATTATGCAATTCTATTTTTCAAGGAGAACACTATGTAATTCATAGGCTTTGCAATGCCACATTTTATGTTCAACAAATACATAAAGTGACTTCTTTTCCCCTTATGGGCAGACATCAAGAAATTTATGTTCAACAAATGGTATTCTATCTTACCTAACTTGTTTTTTTGGAGTTTTAACTATTTCAGAAGTGACTGCATAGTGTATAAACAAGCAGCTTACAAACTCCATTTTCATCTCTGTTGAAGATCTTACCAGGTGGGACTGATATGCTTTATCCCAAGTCTTCCAGTAAAAGCATACAAGTGAAAACATAATATGACCTGGTTGCAGCTCAGTGGAGCTGATGAAAGAGAAAGACTCTCCATAAGTCCCCATCACAGATTATCAAATCTGTTAAAATAATTTGCTGGAAATATACTCACTGTTTTTGAAGATGGTACTATCTTCCAAAGAAAGCTTTCATAACACTTTCGGTTTCTTACAGACAGTGTACAGAAGAAAGGATGGAACAATTGCTATGAACTTTTTAAAAATTGGTGCCTTTACTTTGTAGCTTCAAATAAACAGCAATAATTACAGAAGACTAGCCATCTAATCCTTATGTGGATTTATTTGATGCCTTGCATCTCTTAAGTATACGAGAGTCACTTAATTGTTGGATCTTATAGTATTTTTTACCGTACTGACAGACACATCACAGAGATGCTGGCTGAGACAGGGCAGTGCTCAGACACAGGTAGGAAGGAGTGCTAAGCACACTTCAAATTGTGGCAAAGAAGTGAATATTCAGTCTGTCTTTTGTTTGTTTCATTACTTTAAGTAATGATCTTAAAAAATAAATAAATAGATAAAAAGATAAAGCGTTGGAGGAGATGGAAAAAATACATATCGCTTTGCATTTTCCTTTGATATTGGGAAGGACAAATCTAACAGGGTAGCTAGCAAGAAGAGGGGACATAATGGGATTGAGTAATCTTCGGAGAGGACAAAGGTGTATTTCGCTTGTACTGTCCCCTCATAATGTACTCATTCTTTCAGCTCTTATCCCTAATCCCTCCAATTTAGATGCAGCCTGTAACTTCCCTTGCAAGCACACCTTCCTTTCTGAGGGATCCCTCACACCCATTCTGCTCAAGGGCTATTGCATGTTCCCAGTTGGAGGTTTTATGCAGTCTCATGTACACTGGTAAAACAAATGCCAGTGGCATTTATTAATGAGAAAAGCATACCAAGATTATTGTCCAAGTGAAGTGAATGATTTAAGATATGTCACATTAAGGTGTTATTAGTTGTTTCAAAGTATTCTATGCCATGCACACATGAGGTAAGAAGCCTCCTGGCATTATATCAGACTTCACTGAGATGCAGCATTTTAAATCATTTGAAATGCAAATATTCTGTGTATTATGACTCACTCTTTTTACCACAAGTGTTGGTGACTGTTTTGATCAGAGAGGAAGCTATGTGAGCTCCATTGCCTTTCAGAGATCAAATAGGGAAGGTTGAGAAGTTTAGGAAATAAATAGAAAGATGCAGAGAAACTGGTACATCTTTACCTCCTTTCAGTGCTCCTATACTTCATGCTATCTCGAAGAACTGGGGAGTATGTTTTCTTTCTTTATAGGTTTATATTACATCCTCTTCACTGTGATATGTGTCTATGATTTTGGAAGGCAAGATCGAAGGATCTTTTGAAACAAGTAATTTATTCAGTGACATTTCTACATTTTTGTGTTATAAAGATCTCCATACACTTTCAGATTATTTGGGAATTAATCTGAGTAACAAGCCAGAGAGTCTTGTGCTCTATGTATTCTGTACACTATTTGTTTTGAACACTGATAATGTGTAAGCTATCTAGTATCTTGCCCAGGCATGTTATAATTCCTTTTCCCTGACTAGTTGTGCATGATTTCTTTGATCAGTCTGCTGCTCTGAAGTCTTCATGTGAATTTCAACTTCACTTTCTGGAAATATTTTGCAATATTTAATTAAAATTTACAGTGAATATCTCTTTTTGCAAGCCAGATTACAAGAATACTTTCTGGGTGAGACTTCATGGAAACAGTACAAATAATTTAATTTGACAAGTCAGAAAAAGATTTCTGTGGAAAATTGAAAGTTTTTTGCCTACCCCTACTTTACCACAGTGTATGTACAATGTTCCTGTTAAATGCTCAATAGGTTAATTTACTTTCTAAGTGTATAGAACACTGCACCGTGGTTAAAACAATTTTTTAATTGTTATTATTTTTGCCATTTTCTGGATCTTAAATAAAGAAAATATTCTAATTTAATTGTAAAGAAATTGAAGGTTGGTCAGACAGAACCTCTTTGTAATCTTTTGTTTGAGACACAGTGGAAAAATAACGGGGATGGGAAAAATTACATAACTTTCATTTGCCAGGGTATTCACTGTCATCTTTCAATATTTCTTACTACAAATCTGATGACTGCTTTAAGACAACTGCCTATATAATGGCTATCATGTGCAACACCCAGAAAGGAAATGGAACAGGCAGAATTATCAATGTTAATTGTTGGCACAGGGGTTGCTCCTCAGCAGATATTATCTGCCAGTTTAATCCTGAGGGCTGGAACAGGCATGAAGCCACTCTCCCAGCACAAGGAGAAGTGTGCTATTCTGTCCTTGATACAGCTTGAAGACTTCATTTGAAGCTGATTTTATGTCCCTGGGGAGCTAGAAGACATGGAGACAGGAGCAAGAAATGCCATTGCCTAGACTACTAGTTTCACCAAAGGGGAAACACTCACTTTGCATTTTTCAGGTTAACTGGGCTGAGTAGGTTGCCTCACTGATGCCCTCAGTGTGAAGTGTGCAGACTGTTTTCACAGCTGATGTCCAGCGACTGCACTAAGAACACGGTTGGAATAATTCCAGACTGGGAAATTTCAGGGGCTGCCATATAAAGGGGATAGTAAACCTTTTCCCCAAGCAGACACAGAAAAATGTACAGATAAAACACATGGTTTTCATTTGCCCGATATACCTTACGCAAGCTGGGTTCATTCTGAACCAGATGACCGCTTCAGGTGGCTAGAGGGAATAATTTCATTGTGCAAATTCCCTGTTAAGGCTTTCCAGTCATATTTTGTGTGCGAAATAAAAGTACATCTGTGTTTAATTTTACCAGTTTGCCATACATCATATCCTCAGAAGAACCCCTCAACATCATGCAAATTAAAGCAAGAATTCAGATGATTTGCATACATGTTTTTCTGGGTTAGACATTACATCGGAATGCATTGGCAGTGAGTGGCTGTGACTAATGTAACAGAGCCTTACATTTAACATAGTACATTATACAGTTTTATGCTCAGTAATGTAGTAATTAGTTTGTCAAGATATCGTGTTCATTTCAGATTTAAATAGTGTTGCTCTCTGCTGGTGAGTTTTGTGAACTACACATTTGTTTAATATGAAAACAGCCCATTCAAGTTGCCACAGAGGTGAGACTTCAGGGCCCATTGTACAGATGAAAGCCAGGCAGAGGTGGGGTTTTTGTTTGTTTGTTTGTTTTTGTTTGTTTGTTTTTATTTTTTATTTTTTGTTTTATCTTTAATCTCATTCCTTCTTTTCTCTGACAGAACTTAGTCCCAAAAATTCTTAGTTCTTATTCAATAAAATGCTGCCTGCCTTACCATTACTCCATCCGGTGTTTGGAGCTTTCTGGAACTTTTGATCCAGTTTTTCTACAAAAGCCTGATTGAGATTTTGAAAGTTCAATTGAACTGCCAAGATATTCAGCATTTTCATAGGTGCAATCCTCTATACTGCATGAATTATAAAATTCGGGCAACCATCATTTTTTTTTCAGTAGAAGAGAGAAGTTTTGTTTTGAACCTGGCATTGAAGTCCACTTCAAAAACGACTTGCCAAGTTCTTGGGATCTTCACCTTAAAACAGATGAAAAGTAGCTTAGAGAGAAGGCAATACAATTAGACCATGAAAAACCTTTTGGATTACAGTACAAAGGGCAGTTGTTTTTAATCCTTTTTCTCTGTGCTTCTACTACAGCCACTGCACAATACTCTACAATTTGTACATAGATGCACAAGTTCTGATAGATATTAGCTTTCAGCTATTTTCATCTACTTAGTTAGAATTCATATTGTAATTAACTGACTGTAGTGCATGTAGCATTCTCTTGTTGACTATATGAAATACAGTGACATTTACCACAGGAAGTTTTTAGTTAATCAGACACAAAGATTTCAGTGTAAGTACTGGATAACATAAATATGTAATTATGTTTGTTTTTTAAAAATCTTGACTTTGAAGTGAATTCTAGTATTTACTTCACTTCTGCACCTTAAATAGTTTTAAAAGTGTATGAATTATAGACTAAATCTTTCCTCTCTTTATGTTCCCAAGTACTGAGAACATCAAGATCCAGATCCTTCATATTTGATCCTATTGAGGTCATTATCAAAACCTCCTTCCTGAGTTTACTTCATCACAGATGTTTGTTATATTGATTTGCAGAAGTCTTCAAATAACTCTTGGTCTATTTTTCCTTCCCAACAGACAGTTTCTTCAAGCCTTCTGAGTTTAATTTTAATTATATGCTTTGGTTGCTGCCATAAAACAAGTTAGTCTTGGCCCTGATGTCATAGATTGTCAGGAAACATTTTAATATGGAGAATCAACACATAACCAGTATATGATATCACTTGGGAAAAAGTTGTTGTGCAGCTCTTACTCAGGCATTATTTCCATTTATTATGACATTGGTTGCCAAAATGTTCCAATAGTGAAAAATCAGATCTCAAGAAGAAAATATATCATGAGTGATCTACAATATCTGCTTATTGCAAAGAGTTTATTTTGGGCTGTAAAATAGGGGCACTTTGGTAAAATTCAATACATTCATTGTGTGACAAATCTCAAATCAGGGCAGAATGTATGCCATGTAGCTTTACTTTAGCACCACTGAACTGCATTTCAATGGGAATTTTGGAACAGATTTTTCTAAGAACCAGGTGAAAGGCTTTTAATATTTTAATACATAATTTTTTAAGGTAGTCTGAGCCATTTTGTTCTTAAGGTCAAGCAAATTTCCATGACTGAGATCAAAAAGTGACAACCAGATTTTTATGCCCCATACTGAAAAACTTATCAATCTGCTTACAGTGCAGGAGTAAACATTATCCAGACTAGAGCTTGCTTCAGAAATAAATTATTCTTCCTGAAGCCTTTCTTGATGTAGCTAATTAGTAATAAAACACAGATAAAATCTATGAAAAAGACACTGTACAATTATAATCGTACCCCCTAATATAAATATTCTCAACTAGATTATAGCAACACAATAACATTTTCTTTTTTAAAACTGTAACTACATTACAATGAGAAAACTGGTTAAAAGAAAGTTCAAAAGGAGCAGCTAAAAGGACAGTTTTTTAATAGATTACATGGATAATGTTTCAAACTACCACATCAGAGAATCACAGTTAATGAACGCTACTAATTAAACAGAACCATTCAATGAAAGACCAACTACAGAAAGAAAGGATCCAGCTTTGTAAACTAGAATGAAAGAGTAACATCGCTCTAAAATAGATATACTTCCTAAAAGGTGGAAATCATATCCCAGTAGCTAAATTAGAAGAGTTTGAGGGCTGCTTCAAAAGTAATGAATCCAATTTAATTATGTTGGAGCACATCATCAGAGGTGGGTGTTGGTGGTATGGCAGTAAAGGTTGAATATTCCCACCAACATTTCATTACATTGTGTTGTGGTGTGACAGATGGCAGCAGAGAGTCAGTCTGATAAAAATGACATCTGATGTGGAAGTGTGTGTGAAACAACAGAGTGTCGCTGAATTCCTCCACGTGGAAAATAATTCATCCAGTGAGATTCATTGAGGTGTACTGAGCATTTATGGAGACCAAACAGTGTATGTGAGCACAGTGAGGTGGTGGGTGATATGTTTCAGCAGTGTTGAAAACAGTGTGAAAGACAAGCCATATTCAGGATGGCCATGCATAGCTGTAACACCATGAAATGAAGAGTGTCTCAATCAGTTTATCCACACAGATTGGTGGATTACAAAACGGAAATTGTAAGGAAGTGAACATCAGCTTCAGTGCATTGGAAACAGTGGTAACATTTCTGAATACTGCAAAGCCTGCACCACGTGCATCCAATGAATGCATACACAGGAACAGAAAGAACGCCATACACAGGTTTGTCAGGGTCTGTTGAACTGATACGGGGTTGAAGGTGACAGTTTCCTGGATTGCGTCATTGTTGGTGAAGAGATGTGGTGTCACCACTATGAGCCGAAGTGAAAACAGCAGAGCTGATGTGTAAATTATCAGTTGAAGAAAAAATTCAAGATGCAGCCCTCAGCAGTTGAAGCGACGTGCACCATCTTTTGGGATGGGAAAGGGGTGATCCTTCCAGATTTCCTGGAATCTGGACAAACCATCAGCTCTGACTCCTACATTGTGACACTAAGCTTACACTTTCAGAGCTGGACCAGAGAAGACAGCCTTTCTCTTGCAAAACAATAACTCCAGGCTCCATACCAGTATGAAGATTGTGGAACACACTGACAGTCTTGGCCCACACATATAATCTGGATTTTGTGCTTTCTACCCTTCATCTGTTCAGGACAATGGAAGATGCATTACATCGACAATGTTCTCCTAGCAGAGATGGCATCATTGCAGCTGTGCAACAGCAGGTCATCTCTGACTGTGTTGATTTTTATGAGCGCCAGTGACACTGCCTGCCTAATGGTGGTGACTGTAGAAAAATAGTGTTTCGTAGCTGAGAATTTGGTCTATCAAATAATTTTATTGTGCTCTTTGCATGTGTTGTAGTTTCCTTGGAAATAAATAGGAGACATGAATTTCTGAGGGACCTGTGTACATAAACTTTACCAAAGAAAGAGTGAAGCAATAATAGAAGTGTACTCCTGGAGCAGAAGAGAGCCTTCCACCTGTCAGAACATTTGCCAGGGTTGTGGACATGAACTCACTGATTCAGATAACATCTCCAGATCTATTTTAAAGAAGTTTGCAGTGTCTAAACACTGACTTTCAGTGTTTTTTTTTTTTTTTTTTTATGTATGAGAATGTGTGTATTTCCCACAGGTATAATCTTTTTCGCCCTCCTCTGTTTGCTTCCTTCTGTCCTTGGATGGGTTTTGTATACTGCATCTGATATGCTACTTGACAGCCACCATTGCATTTCCTGGTCTAGCATCATATCTTCAGGCACTTATGACATTGGGCCATTTTCTGCTGACAACCTGATGTAAAATGAGCTCCTCCACATGGAAACAGCCCTCAGGAGAGCAAGTTCCTTCCAACTGGCTTCATATTTTGTTTACTGAAGCAGTCTCTGTGTTATACTCACATATCTTGTAATTTTTCAGTGCTGCCTCTATTATTTTGGGTGATTTCAAAGTTTTGGGCCAGGTTAAGTTCTCCTTTGCCAGCAATCAGCCTTTGAATTCTGTCATTAATACCGTAAACCAATTTATATCATAGCATGCCCTCTAGGACATTTATAAATGAACAACAATCACATAGCCTTCCTTCTACCACACAGAGTTGCAGTTTCTTTTTGCCTCTCATCTTGTTACGAAATTTAACACATCCTACAGAAACACTTAGCTATCCTGAGTGAACTTGTAAGATCTTTTGCAAGTCCTCTAAATTATTACTGCAGAAAACAAGGCTGGGATAAAGCTTGTCCTGGGGCATCCTTCTGCTGGGAGACGGTCATTTTTACCTGATAGAGCTGTTGTTTTTCTGAGACTAATGAACTGTGTAGGAGGAATTCTTACTGCTATTGATTAAAAGCTTTTCCTTATCTGTAAATCTAGAGTGCAAGAATAGGGCAATCACAGCTTGCATACATGGCTGCCAGCCTTTATTTACTTCACTGCCTGCGTTCAGTCTTCTAAAAAAAGAAAAAAAAGACTGTTCTTACAATCATTACTTCCACCACCCAGACCAGTTTGGAAGTGGGATCAATCAGCTATAGTCCAAAACTGTAGTTTAGATGTTGTACAAACCCTGGCTGCTCCATTTTCTTACCTATGGGAAGAAGTTTGCTTCTCTGAATCTGGACTGGTTAATAGTGATTACTGCAGAATACCAATTCTGGTGTCTTTCAGACACAGCTGTGAGCATGGCATCTCAGTGTGTTCTTGTCTTGGCAAGTCTTTTTGGAAAGGCAAAGATCGCTTTAGTCACAAAGAAGGTAGAGACAACTGGGACAGATGCTTCGATGACCGGATTGTCATTGCCCAAGCTGAGAGCCTATAAGCAGTTGCAAAACAAACAAATAAACAAACAAAAAACTTAAACACTTTCAGAATTTCTACTCTCTGCACTATTTTAAGCAGTCTGTACATTTGGGTGGCTAATTTTTGTATCTTCTTTGGCCTTGACTTTTTTCAGCTTGCCTCTTAATGAGTCAGAAAGGCTTTACCAAGGTTTTTTTGTCTGGTATCACAGATGTAACACAGAACTCTAGGGAGATGACATATTTTGGATCTGATTTAGACTTGGCTTCTCAGGGAAACAGTTACTGATTTTACTTTGTAACTTAATACCATTTTTATATTCAGCTCTAAGCTCCACAAATATTAATGAGCAAAGCTTTCCGACCTCCTCAAGAGGTGCAGTGTTAGCAACATTTTATGTACAGTGGAGTTAAAGGATAAAGCAGTGAAAATAATTTGCTCACAGATTTCATACTAACATGGACTCCCCGTTGACCACCAGATAATGCACATCTCTGTACTCTGTGGGTACCTTACAGCTGTCTGAAAAACCTTGTCTCCTAGAAGTGATGGTGCTGTCAAACAGCATGAGGGAAGGTGGCAGATGTACTACAAAATCTCAGACCTGGGCAGATGAGCCTTTGCCTTCTTAATCTCACTGACAAAGAACTCCCATTCTGAACTGTTCTTCTCACTGTTACATGTGGAGTATGCATGCTGAATTAAATGCTAATTAATCAAAATGTCAAGATTCTGCATTAGAATTACTCACCTCACGACTTATAGTAAATCTCATTTTAAAAATGTATTATTATGAAAAAGCACAGTTCCTAAAGGAGTGAAACTAGGACCAGCTGTATACAGCATCTTCACCATTAATATAGGAGGGAATACCCAAGAAAACTGTAAAGCTTGCAGCTTTTGTTAAGCTTTTTGAGATCATCAAATGCCCCACTTGTAGTGAAGAACCTCACTGAACTGATTAAGTGGGCAGACTGGAGGTGGGGATGGAACAGCAGTGTTGAAAACATTAGGTTGGGCATCAAAGGAACAGCAGTTTAAAATATGCTTACTCAATGCTGAATTTCAAACAGGCAGCTACAGTTCCAGAGGGAATTCTTGGAGTCATCACTGACAGTCATCCACAACCACTAGTTCAGTATATAGCAGACACGTGAAATAAAACAACAAAATGTTGGGCATCACCAGGAAGGAGAACTGAGAACAAGGCAGAATGTCATTTTTGTTGATGTATTACTTGTTGAGTATTGTGTTCAGTTTTGGACTCTGCATGTCATGAAGGACGAGGCTTAGACAGGGTACAAAGAAAACCAAATAAAATGAGTAGGAGGAGAGGAGAAAGTTGAGGACAGAGCTACTATGTAGACAAAATTTTCTTGAGGACCCTGTGATCTTGACTGTGAATAATACAAGATTTTCAAAGTATTGCATTTAGCTTGCCCTAAGGTTGATTCCTTTATTCCTGTTTTTTGTTTCTTTATTTTTCAAGGTAGAATTAAGGCAGATTGGGAAAGCAGAATAAGATTACATCAGAAGAGCAGTGCAGGTATGTTAGAGTACCACTGAACAGTGCCAAGAGACATCTGCTCTGAAACCCTCCAAAAGTCATTCTGTAGTACTGTGATAGCATATGTTGTGCCAGGTGGATTGTGAGTCTGAACATCTAAAGCATTTATCTTACTCTTCCTTAGCAAAATTAAAGCAAGGTTTTACTCGTTTCCAAAGACTTAACTTTGATCAACATTATGTATGGAACAGTAAGGTGAAAAGAAAAGTTTAATGAGGAATTTGAAGTCTCTTCAGTGAGGTGACAGTCTTACTTTAGGATCCTCATACATTGTGAGGGAGTAAGGACAAAAGATGTTTATTTATTCTGACTTCCTATTGTGGGTGATTTATTTCTGATACCTTAGTATACCTTAGGATACCTTGCCTAAACATTAAGAGGTTCTCTCATATATCCTATTTCTTACACACTGTGCAATTTAATCATTATACTTTAATGCTGTGAGAGAATGGACGAATGTTGCATATACTGGGATGATTCACCTTCCCTTACAAATGTTATTGCAAAAAGGATTGAATTTACTAATTGTTATGAAGATATAAACTGTATGGAGAATGCCAGAGAAAAAAATGAGAGCTGCGGCATGACCAGAAAATAATAGCCTAAAAATACAGCAACGTTTACCTTTTTTGTCAGATGGGCAGCAGTGAAATCATCATCAGAGAGGTACTGTGAACAGTTACTGCTGTTCATATTCATGATAGTGAATTACTATTGCTTTGGTTCTCAGATTCTGATAAACTTTTTGTTGAGTATAATTTGAAATGAACTTGCAGATGTTGTCAATTGTTTGTTTGATGTCTCTAGCATACTATTTTTTTCCCTTGTAAATGGTGTGCTCTCTTTGTCCATGCCCCCTGTATGAAAATAAGAGTGCAATTTGCTTAGATTTTTCCTTGGATGGCTGATAGCAATCAGACACTTTGAACAATCTATGTAGGTCATTGCAAAGCTAATTAATCCTGCTTTTCAGGCTGAAAACTATTTTCAAGGAAATACGTACTAAAGCAGCTGTCCCAAGGATTTTAAATAGGTTATAATAATATGCAGGTTTAGTGCATTACCAGTATTTCCAGAAAATAAAATTGATTGAGATTCATGACTGAAAAAGCAAAGCTGAGAGTGACACGATTCAAGATATTTATTTCTAAGCAAGGAAAGGGAAATTAAAAAGTTAATCACTTATGTTTCTGAATGAACAATGTAAAAGAAAACCAGTAATACAAGATAGCCATGAGAGATATCTGAGGTAGTATTTTCTTTGAGAAGGGTAGCATCTGAACATCAAGGCGGAGTTACTATTTCGATTAAATAGATTTGCCAAGTTCAGCACAAGAGTTTCCTAATCTGTCAAATGCTTTTCTTGGTATATTGTTATCCAACTTACTGTGGATTCAGAAAAGTATAGATTTTTAGTTGGGCTTTTGGTTTTAACACTGGTAATGTATAACCACTTTAGTTTATCTAACAGAGAAGTGTATTTTGTTCCTCAGAGCATTGAAGCATGGAGGCAAGAAGGAAATAAATCTGTGAACTTCCATGTATTGTTCCTATTAAATTCTCTCCCTCTGAGTTTGCCCAGTGTTGACTGTTGGTGTCTGTTGACCTACAAGACAGCTAAAAGCCAAGTTTCATGTATGCAACAGAAACAAGCAACTTATACAGCATAGACAGCTCTGCTAACTTTTTAGCAGATGCACCAAGCAGAGCAGTCAGTATCAAACATGGATATATCAAGCACATGGATTCATTAGGTAGCAATCCCAAAAACCCAGGCATCATGAAATCTTGCTCACTAAAGAATCTTCAATGTTTTCTTTTTTGTGCTATACTTCTCAAACTGTGCTCTATGCATTACTGCTTGTGTTTAATACATACACTGGTCTGAAATTAGAAAGAAACCACACATGCTCCCCAAACTTCCAAGCAAAAGTTCCTTTCATTTTTTAATAAATGGACATTTAAACTTTAGTCTAATTTTTAGTTGCTTGTAAATGAAGACAATGGTGGGAACATTGCAGTGCTAGTCTGTGGATTTTTTATTTTTTTCTGAAAACATCCTCATGGTCATTCAATTAAATGAAGTTAGGAAAAACTGGCCTACAGAGTGGATCTTTGGAATCAGGCTATGAACAAGAATCGTAACACCTGGAGCAGAGAGGTGTATGTTTCCAAAAAGTGGGCCAGACTGTCTAGGTTCTAGCCCTATAGATGAAAACTGAGACTAGAGAAGAGATGTTTCTGTAAAAAATGAAAAATACCTTTCCCACTTTCTAACAGTGACTACATTGGCCTCCATTAACATCTTGAGATGACATTCCAAATTCATAGGTGAGCAGAAAGCCACTTCTGAAGGCAGTCCCCCTGTTTTGCCTGTACTACTTCTCCTGCAGTGCTATTCTGAACCTATCCATTCCTTCTGTCTCTTCAGTATCACCAGAAGGAGAGGAAGGGTGGAAAGTTTCAGGGCTCTTTCAAACATCTGGTATCACAATATAACTTAAGTTTTTTGTCACATTTTTCTTGAACTTAAACTGTCAATTTGAAGTTTGGAGGGACAAAATAATTACAGAAAGTGAATGAAATGCTGCTCAAAATGTTCAATGTCTGAACAGATGCCTGAGCCTTGAAAGAAAACACATGGTGGGCTGTTCTATACAATGATATAGGACAATGTCTCTTGCTCCCCAACCTTTGAATCTGAGATCACATCCTCCATTTCCCAAACACAACCCTGATAGGCACTTCCACGTCATAGCTCTTTCCCAGGAGCTGTGAGTGCCTGTTCCCTTCTACACTCAGCTCTGATGACAGCAGTGCTCCCCTCGAAAGTGGAAATCATGAATTTATGTTCCTTTACTTTCATGGCTCTCCACAGCCTAAATATCTGTATGTCTGGCCAGAGGCCCTGAATAGCAATACACTAAAGAGCAAGATGAGCAACATCACAGTTTTATTTTGTATTTTCCAAAGGAAGATTGATCTAATATTCTGGACTCAACAGAACAAATTAGACACCTTAGTCCAGAAAGTTCTCTGGAATGTGTTGCAGCCTTTCATTCCAGTGCACTACACAACTGCACCCAAGACTGAGGTACCCGTTTTTAGTCCTATACTCCTAAAAACCTCAGAATTGTGAATCTGGGTTTAATGATGTCACCTAACTCATGCTTATGGTTAGAAGTCTAAGCCCACGGGATTGGAAGAATTTGAGATATGACTGTAGAAGGTTTTGCCTTTTCCAGACAAGCTGATTTTAGGCATTCCTCCAGGTCATGAACTGTCATTTTACCTCTGTCATTCACTTACTGTTCCTGCTGTTTTAGAGCCCCTTTGTTAAATGGGAGAGACCTCAACAAAATCATGCCTCAACCTCTTAAATGACCTGGGTCCAGGTGGTCTGAACAGTTTATCCAAAATTTATAAAAACTTCCCCAAATGTAAGAATTGTTAACTGGGGAAAAGAAGTCTCTAGTAAGCATTTCTTAGCATCGCTAATTTGCACAGATGGTTGAACTGGAGGGAATATGCAGAAGGAAAAGATAGATCCTGAAAGTACTCTGGAAGCAGTTTTTCACCCAAACAGGAAAATTTGTGAAGCAGCCGAGCAGCCGAACGATTGCTGAGCCAGCAGAGTAGGTGCCAAGGTTGACAGTAAAAAACAGTGCCACTGCATACTATTATGAAAGACAATGAAAAATTTTAAAATAAATAAACAAAAAAAAAAACAATTTTTCAACTCTCATCTCTACTTTCTAATATGTTCCTTGCGCAGCAAGACCTTGGATCCAGCTTCTAGTGCACTGCTTTTTGAACAGATGCTAGTGATGAGCACATCTTGCTCTCTGTAAGCAGGACAAAAAGAACATAAATCACTTATCAACCTAATGTAGATTTGGCCTCTGAAAATAAAATAAAATAAAATAACCCAAAAACATTCTGTTTGAAGTGTCAAAAACCCACTTGTTAAAAGAAGTGACATGAAGGCATGACGAAGGTCCAAATTCTTTAAATTGTATCTGGATTTATTTAGAAATAGATCAAACTTATAATTTCCTCTCCTGTGAAAGCTGGTAAAAGGGATTTGATAATATATACCTGTAAAGCCATTACAAAAAGATTTCCTATCAACTGGAAACACATCACAGTTAGAACCATAAGATTGATAGGGACTTCCTAGTCTCAGATCACAATTCTGTGCTACTGTAGATAGCTATGTTTTAAGTGGTGCCAAGAGTTAATTTATTGATGTCTAGAAACTATTCTGGGATATTTTTTCTCTGTCGGGTCTTCCTAAAATCATTAGAACACATATAAAATTATACAAAACCGTTTTCCTCACCAATTGAAATCACTTTAGGCTCCTCAGGTGGTCATTAGCTTGTAAATTGATGAGCTCTGTTGAGTAAGGCACAGACTGAGTTCTACTAACAAAACAAAACAAAACCAACAAAAAAAAAAAAGATGTTTCAAGAGAGGTACATAGCACTAGAATTGCAACCACAAAGTAACTGCAGTTCAAGTTTGCTCTAAGATTTCTATCGATTCATATAAGTTCAAGGTTTAAATATGGTTTACTCTAACTTCAGTACACTTGATTACACATGGGCATATACACAAACAAACTGTTCAGTTTGTACCATAAATTGGATTAATACATTGAGCTTTTCAAATCATAATGATTGAAATGATAGTGACAATTACAGGTATTCTGAAGCATATGATAGCATAATCCCATTGAAATCGTAGTGAGGAAAATCTTGGCTTTTGCAAATGTGATACCAAAGCATCCATTGTTCTCATTAAGTTTGAGTTTTCCTTACCATAAAACATGACAAGCAATGTTCTTATAATTGTTCATTATCTATTGACTGGGACTGTTTTGTTTAGAAGGACACATGATGAGGTTCTTACACTTCTTCACTGTACTCCACATGCCACTGGAGCACAGACATTGAAAGTGTATATCACATTCACTGCATGAATGAGCTGTTAATATGGTAATGGTACAGACATTTAGTGTGACACTCAAAACATGCCTTAAAGGAGGTATCAAGACAGAGAGTGTTTATTGAGTAGGTGACAAAGAGAACTGTAAGTATGCTGTATGAAAAAGACTGTGACGAAGATATGTAGAAGCCAGACAATTTCCATGATTGTTTAATTCTGTTTTTCCATTTCTTCCCTGTCTGATGAGAAGTTGGACAATATCTTGTTGAAAAAATTCTGGCCTCTCATTTGAAATAATGTAAATTTTTTGTAGATTGTGAAAATAGCTGTAGTTATATGTTCAATGTCCTTTTAATATCGGTATTTAGCAGATAGATAGAGGGGCACAAAAGAACAAAATAATGACCAGGCAACTCTTGAGCAATTCCAGTGTCCCTGTTGTAACAAATTCTGAAGTGTTTTCTGAAACATTATTTTTTAAGCAGAAATATTCAAAATAATTCAAAAATATTCATGTACAACAAAGTGGGTCAAAAGAGTCATTATATTAACAAAACTTCCTTACAGAATTAGTTTCATCTTTCTGGAAGTAGAAAAAGATCATGCAATACTACAAAAATTACTAGACAAACTGAGTTTTAAACTCTTATATCTCACACTGTACTCAATATATAAGACAAAATAGGACTGGGAGTGCTTGCAGGCACTGTAATTCAACCCACAGTTTTCATTCTCTCCATCTCTTTCATTCCATTATTATATTATATTAATCAAACAGATAACTCAAGCAATTAAAGACTAATTTTCCTGCCTAAGAAATTAAACTGGTTCCATTGAACTTGTTATGAAATAGCAGGATATTTGTCCTAAGCTCTGTCAGTGTTTGATTTATGTTTTATATCAAAATTCAGCATTTTGATATTAGTATAATCTAGAAATGGTTACACAGATTAGACAGGATAACATAAAAGTTCCAGAAGATTAAAATATTTACTACTTGACAAAGGCATACATAATTAAGCTGGCACCACCTTACTACAAATAGATGTTTGAAAGTTTAGTTTTGGAAAGGTTTTAAAGGATTATTTTTATTAAAATATCTTGGGCTGCTAGAAATAGACCTCATGGCAGACCCACACAAGGTCACATACTTCCTACTTCTTGAATAAAGAAAAGCGTGTTGGATTCTTTGCCAAAATCCTGCTTTTGTGCCTTTTGTTCTAAATAAACTCAAGAGTGTTAGGGAGCTCATTTCTTCTTCCTGCATTCTACAGCTTAAGATTCCATTTCTAGAAGCAACAGATAATTGGGGATCTTTTGAAATCGAGTACTTGAATTTTCTATTTTAGTCTCATTAATAATGATGAACTGAAATTCTTTCCAGAATTTTACCTCTTCAGGTTAGGAATGGGTAGTCAAAATTTGCAATTACTCCTTGGTTTGTGTTTTATATTAATGGTTAGAGTGGCTGAACGGCCTTGGGAAAGGAACAGCTTGCTAGTTTAATTTAAGCTGGCAATATTTCCATGTCCTTTTTCAGGTTGTAGGTACTGTAGCAACCAAGGTCACGTAGGAAACTTCCAGCATATGGCAACAGCTGTGTATGTGATAGCAATATTTTCTACAGATGGTTTATTCATCATTAGATAATAGTCATGATTATTTAGGGACTAATTGGACTTTTAAACAGTTCATCTTGGAGGGTGGAGGAATTAAAAGAGAAAACTGTAGTATAGCTTAGGGGCGTATTTATATTCGGATCCTTGCCAACCCTCAGGTTTTTCTTTAATATAAGAAAATATTTCCTTTCTTTATTTGACTTTTGCCAGAGCATTTCATCATCTCCTTCTAGAAAGAAACATAATTTTCATCTTCCAGTTCTTCTAAATACTAGTGTTATCTTTCTGCAATGTATAGTGCTAGCAACTAGTATCTGTGTTGAGGTTATGATATTTAAATACTTGTCATGCCATACAGTTCATGACATCAAAGTGAACTTAACCTTTCACAGGGCGGCTTTGCACCGTTGTAGAAGGTCAAAGGGACTGGATGTAGCTAGTTATTTAATCAGGGTACACAGACAACTGAGCATTATTCTCTACCTTTTAATGATCAGCAAGGACATGTTGTGCTGCTCCAAATCAAATAATAAACAAGTCCATATCCCAAGAAACTAGAAAGCAAAATGTTACCAGACAGAAGAAGGATTCCAGAATCATTACTACTGCTTACAGCAGAGTTGGAACATGCCTTAATCTGGAGAATGTGATATGATGGTGTGAGAGGTCAAGAGTAGAAGTAACATAGAATTATTCTGATCATGCAGCCAGAATTATATCCTGAAAGACAGCAAATCAAAATAGATACTTTAAACTGCTTTTCTGTGTATTGTCAAGTCAGGGATATAGGACTCTTCCATTGATTTTTGAAGTAACTTTTGAAGACTGAAGTACTACAAAGGAGTGTATGTGACAGAATTTATCTCTGAAAAGATATGTTGGAAGCTAGTGTGAATTTTCCTCAGTGTTCTCTTAAGGACTTGAAACATTTTATCATTACACAATATTCCTAATAACAAGAAAAATGGTTGTAATAGGCTATTAGCTGTGTCTGTAACCAATATTCAATGTTGCATCAATTTTTAAATACAAATTCCTGAAACTTCTCATAACAGTTAAGTTAAGGAACATAACAGTTCCTTAACCTAGACCTTTAGCTACAAAAAGTCATGCACAGCAATCCAGCTATTAAAGAAATGGAAAAGGAAAAGAAAAAAAGGAAAAGAGAAAGAGAAAGAGAAGGAAAAGAGAAAGTAAAAGAACAAAAAGAAAAAGAAAAAAAGAGAAAGAGAAAGAAAAGGAAAAAGTGGAAAAGAAAAAGAATGGACACCAGTTAGTGTTGCAGGATTTCTACATTACAATCTGTTCTTTTACTTTCTTTCTCTGGAAATATGTATTCCCTTGTTTCAGCTGTGGCCACAAAAGTGAACAGACTAAAAAGGACACTGAAGTCTTACATAATAGAAATTTTTTCACTATCTGATCTTTATTTTTTCTAGGCTGATTTTGCAAGTTATTTAAGGACACCTTAAAGTTACAGAACTGAAGGCCACTTCTGCAGTAACGACATCTCTAAAGTTATACTTCTTATAGTTAGCAAATAGTATGGGTGTGAGAATGGTTGCCACACCAGTTTTGAATATGTTATGATGACCATATTATGTCTCCTTCAGTCATAAACATGTGATATGAGGTTTTGTTCTATTAGCACTACTAGACAGTGATTGTGCTTTGGTGAGATTAAAGACCTAGTGGGCTGAGATTCTTTGTCAGAAGGCAAGGTGATGTTCCATCCTCCCATTCCCTTTTAATCAGCGTAAGAGATACATTGCTAAGCTTTAATCTTCTTGACTCCCTCTTCTCATATATGGAAAAGGAGACATGCTATATACATACAGTCCATCGGTATAGTCTGACTTCTGTGGATTCTCATCACAGCTGAGGAGAGGAACAACCCTAATGAATTGCTCTGATGAAGATATTCCAGCTCTTAGTCTAATCTAACTGCTGTTGCAAGAAGTCAGACAGGTCTGCAATGAAGCCCCACCTGACCAGACAGTCTGCTGCAGTCTGAGGAAGAGGCTGTCCTTCTCAGAAAAACTTTCTTGCAAACTTCGGCTTTTCATACTAGAAAGCATACACTGCCTTGCCAAACATTATTCTTTCAAACCTACCTCTATAGCTTTTGTGAATTAATGTGGCATTCCATTTCAAACATTCCTTTTGGAAAACTAAATGAAAGTATGAAAGAAATGATTAAAGCAGGGGCTAAAATGAAGAACTGAGGGTTGTACTCTACGGTTACCATAAGAGGATTATTGAAACCTGGTTCCTTAGTTTTCTGATCTTCTACAATGAGGATAATCTTTATCCACAGGGTTTTGTGAATGGAATTTGCTTCTCCACGAATGTCCTAGAATTTTGAATTGCAGAGCTTTATTAAAAAGTATTATTGTGTCTAAACAAAACAAAACAAAAAAAATCAAACATAGAAGCTGCTAGGTTGTGATTTAAATAATTTACACTCGCTCATTAACAGAGTGAATAAACAATAAGACAGAATTATCATTCAACTAGAACTTTTTTTTTTTTTTAAATGCACACATCAGAAGACATACTAAAATGCAGTGCACTCTGAAACACACTTGGAAATCTTTTCCGATATTTAGTATCTCATTGTCTTTATTCTTTTATTATGGTAGCATCCGATTTAGCATTCTCAAACTAAATTATTTCAGAAGACATAAAACTTTATGTGTTTTAAAGGAAATTTGTTGTTTAAATATGTTACTTACTTTATTATATTATAAACTTACAGGATGAGGTATTGCCTGTGTAATAAGGTAGTATGTGTTCCTATTTAAAAATATAGATGGGTGATTATCATTGAAGATACTCCATGAACTGTGCATCAGCTGCTTGTTAACTAAGTTGCTGAAAATGCAAACTGATCTGTGCTTTGCAGTGCTCTCTTCTTCGCTTAATATATACACATATCATTAACATGTCAACAAACTATAATCTCCCTTTGACTGGGTATTGAACATTTGTTTGAAGTTAAAAGGATAAGAAGTACATTGCAACATTAGGAAAATATTTTCACTAGGAAAATTGTGATGAAATAATTGGCCTGTTAAATGAGAAGAGAGCTGTGGACATTGTCCACCCAGACTTCAGTCAGGACTTTGACATGGTCTCCCATAAGATCCTAACAGAGAAGCTGTTGTATGGGCTAGATGAGCAGAGTGTGAAGTGGACTGAAAACTGGATGAATGGTCATGCTTGGCGGGCGGTGAACAGTGACGTGAAGTCTAGCTGAAGAGCAGTAACTAATGATCTGGATGCTGGATCAGGGCAATACCCTCAGCAAGTCTGCAGATGACAGAAAATTAGGAGGAGTGACTGGTATGCCTGAGGGTTGTTTACTGTCCAGGAGGCAGACTTGAGAAATAGGCTGACAAGAACCTTATGAAGTTCAACATGAAAAGTGCAAAGTCCTGCATCTAAAGAGGAATAAACCCAGGCACCAGTACATTCTGGGGGCCACCTAGCTGGAAAACCGAAAGTGGTTTTTAGTGGTTTTTTAGTGGAAAAAGACCTGGTGCTCCTTATGGACACCTGATTGGATATGATCCAACAATATGCTCTTGCTTCTAAGAAGGCTAATGGTGTCCTGAGCTGCCTTAGGCAAAACTTTGCCAGCAGACAGAGAGACAATTCTTCCTATCTTCTCAGCAATGGTGAGGTCACAGCCGGAGTACTGTGCCCAGTTCTGGTCTCCTTAGTACATGAAAGTCATGGACATGCTACAGAGAGTCCAGTGAAGGGCCATGAAGATGATTAATTGAATAGCACTTTTCTCTTACAAAGAAAAGTTGAGTGAGTTGGGACTGCTTGGCCAAGAGAAGGTTCAGGAGGAATCTTACCACTGTACAGAAATACCTGGTGGGAGAATGAAAAGAAGGTGGAGTCAGGCTTTTTTACATGGTACCCAATGACAGAAAGGAGGCTTGGGGCACAAACTGAAACATGTCTGATCACCAGGAAACTGGTTCACTCTGAGAGTAGCAGCACTGGTTCAGATTGCCCAGAAAGGTTGTGGAGACTCCTCCTCAGAGATCTTCTAAAGCCATCTGGGTGTGATCTTGGATAACCTGCTCTGGACATCCCTGCTTGATTAGGGTTGGACCAGATAGTCTAGAGAAGTCTCAGCCATTCTGGAATTCTGTGATTTTAACAGAGTTTTTCTGGCATAGAAAAGAACTAGGAAGGAAAGTTTTGGAGAGCTGTAGAGGTGATATGTGAAATGTTTGTTGGTTTTGGATATGATCAATAGTGTAGCTCTTCCAAATCAATAAACACTGAAGCTAAGAACTGGTCTATACTGCAGCTGGGAGAAGGAAGGAAAGAAACTTCACAAGCAATGAATTTGCCTCATGTTAATGAGGGTAACACAAGTTTTTATTTGCTGAGTGTTTTGGTGACCTCCTTTAATAGCCTCTTCTACTGCTATTAAATTAGATTTTAAATGAACAAGGAATAGAAATTCCTCACAATACTCATTCTAAAATTAGAAACAAGGTTTTAAGAACCTTTCCACATCCATACACAGCCAGGGTATTTCATTATAAGATTCACAAAGCATTTGAAGAGAGATTCATTTAGGCCAGTATTGAGCTGGCAGAGGGGGACAGCAGGACTTAGGAAATGCTTGCTATTCCTTCTGTTAAAATTAGAAATGACTGGCATATTTTCAGGCCATAGACCAGACTGTGTCTTTGTTATATATCCAAGTGCCTCAGGTTGTACTGATATAAAAGCAGTGAAAGTGAGAGAAGAATCCAATCTTTAAAGGAGAGGTTGTCCAAAGGCAATACTGAACTCACTATCAAACCTTCCCATAGCAAGTCTCAAGCTAGTTTTGAAAGAGTTAGAAAAACAATTTTTTGTCCAAGTGAAGTTTATATATGGCTGCTGATTCTGTGAGAATAGTTGATGTTGCCTCAAAATATTAATGATTCAATGTTTTATTTACTCAAACTGGACTCCTTTCACTCCACTTTACTGCTTCAGACTGATCTACAGTATTTAAAGTCAATAATATCTACACTTAATTTTGATCTTGACCATTTCTCTATAAAGATTGCAGCCACGTTTCCTCTTTCTGTCATATGAATCCAGTGCTTTGCCACAACATGAAAGCCCCTCCTGCAGGGCATTTGGGACCTACTTCTCCTATGTTCTTCATTTGAAGCAAGAGGATGTTTTCTCAGTGCATTATACTGATTTACTTGTGAGCCATATGGAGCAACGTGGGAGCCACAAGGTTGGAGGTGTGTCCTGGGGAGTATGGTCACTGGGTCTTAGGCCTTCAAGCCAACAGTCATTTGCAAAACACAATTTGGTGTTCAAATGAATGTAAGCAACCAAGACCCTAAGAAAAGTAATAGTTAACATTTTTTTCATCTTGGATCTTCGAGTAAAGGTTCAGATGATTTCCCATGGGGCAAAACCTCCTACTCTTTCTCAGTTCCAATTTGGACACATCTATTTCTGGAAAAAATAAATGAAAATGATGTAGGTTTTTTTGGTTGCTTTTTCTTCATTTTTCTTCAATTCTAGGACACTTACAGCTAGCACAGAAGCATGTCAGTAGATTGGAACACAATGAAATGGCCTCTTGGTCTTCTGTACCAAGTCCCAGGACATCTCAGGTCTGTGCAATCAATGCTTAGCTTTCTTTAAATTACTGGTGCTGTTTGCATGGCTCATACTGCAGTCTCAAATAGGTCAATATCATTGAAGATCTCAGTTGCAGTGTAAGATTCCATTCACATACCATTGGTGTAAGTATTTCCTTTGAATGAAAGTTTTTTGAGGTAACAAGTAGTAATGGAAGGGAAAGTACCAGCACGCTATACCCCAAGACAAAAAGGAAAAGCCTGTGTGCCAAGCCTGTATTTCCTGTGGTTTCTCAACAGGAGGGGAAAATAATCTCCCACAGACCACCCCAAATCATCAAAACAGTATGAGCTATACTTGCTATGCCAAGAGCCAGGCATCAAAGCTCAAAGAGCTTACATATTCTATTAAGTGGTTTAATATTGTAGAGAAGAAGAGAAAAAATACAGTGTTTTGTCCCTTATGGTCTTCTTTAGGAGACCTCAGGGAACCAAAAGGTTGCAGTTTTCCTGGTCTTCCTGCTTTAATATTAAACCATTTAATAGAATATGTAAGCTCTTGAGCTTTGATGCCTGGCTTTTGGCATGCCAGAGGCTTTGTTACATGTTTTTACAGTAATTGAAAGAAATATCCATCTGTAGCTATTTCATTTTTTAGCAAACTGAACAGATTCTTGGGAGGTAGGATCTGCAAACATATGAAACAGAATAGAATAGTTTGTATCAAATTGAATTCTTTTAGTTTTGCTTTTGAGGAAACAATCACAGAGGAGTGTTGTAGGGGAGTTGTGGAATTGGTGCTGGGGTGTTTGCTGTCTTGAGCCAAATGATGCTCTATGCAGCCAACACTTCTTGTATTTACAAACCTACCATGCCGCATTAACTGATAAGGCTGTAGTTATGCCACCAGACTCTGGATATAAGACAGAATTTCTAATCCAGCTACAGCTTCTTCCCTGAGTGGTGATCTGATCCACTCTGAAGGGATCTTCTCATTTTCTTACCTTCTTCTCTGTTGTGATTTGTAATAATTTGTCTCCTGCTCTATTTCCAAGCAGAACATTACAACAGGACACTGATCTTGACTGGGTGGTATAGGTAATGCTATGTTACAATTAATCAGCTAATAAAAAAAATGACAAAACGACAAATGCTACAAGTGGAGTTGACCCACTGTCTAGGAGGAGTAGGATAGCAATAAAATGGAACCAAGAACAATCGTACAGAAATTTGTAAAGCCAGAACCTTGAATATTTGGCAACGTGCTGAACAGGGAAAATTTCTTTGAATAGTGGAGAATCAAGTTTCCACAGTGAGGTTTGTTATGGCCTTTGAGAGTTCGGAATTTTTACAGCTTCAGCAGATGGACTTCACCCAGGTAATATGTTACTTTTTTGGAACATACGATGTGTGGTTAGCAGCACCCCCACCAACATCTTTCATTTCTGAAGTTGGCACTGCTGGGAGGTTTGGCAACCACTTGCCTACAATGCGTGCTCACAGCACTGTGACATCCTGATGCAAAAATCTCACTGCTTGGGAGCACTCCACTACACTAGTTTCCACCTAAAGGCACAAAACTCAAACAACAAAAACAAGGTCCATGCACTGTCTTACCTTTCAGTAAGGATTTGTTTGCTACTGTTTGCCCTACACTATTTTCATCTGAAATGCTTATCTGCAGGGAAAAATCACAGTAAGTTTTCTCTTTTTCTATCAGAAAGCAGAGCAAGCTTGGTTTCACATTGAACTGTACTCTCCAGGTAGCCCGAGGACCTCAGGGCAAAGTGAGATGCTGTAAAGCCACTCTACTTACGAAATATAAGAGACTTGAATTTCCCTTTATGAGTGTCTAATGCCTTTAACTTCAGAGCTATCTCCAGAGAGCAGAACCAGAGCATCTTTGATAGGCAGCGATGATCTCAGGAATGAAATGTCAATTCTGAGCATGTTGTTCTGTGTAGCTCCTCATGCTTTATTATTTTATTGCTATATCTAAATGCTGGCACGTTTCACAGAGCTGACCTCAAGCCTGCAATTGTCAGTATCATCAGAGAAATCGCTCTTATTTGTGATATCTTACACTGCAAAGGGAGACCATGTCCAGTGTCCAGAACCACTAGAACGTGAAGGCAGTGTATCAAGGAATTTTCCTTATAATTTGCACCCCACAGTGACAGAAGTTCTCAGACGAGAGACATGGACTTGTTGAAGCAAATCTAGAGGAGGGCCACAAAAATGATCCAAGGAACGGAACTCCCTTTCAGCGAGAGGCTGAGAGAGCTGGGGCTATTCAGCCTGGGGGACCAGATAGAAGCCTTTAATTGTATAAATGGGGTCCCCATCCCTGGAGACATTCATGGTCAAACTGGACAGGGCTCTGAGGAACCTGACTGAGCTATAAATGTCCCTGTTCATTGTAGAGGAGTTGGATTAGATGACATTTAAGGGTCCCTTCCTAGTCAAATGGTTCTATGATTCTATGGAAAAGAACAACAACCTTTAATCTCAAAAAGCCATGTTCTTAATGCTCTAATTTTAGAAATACAGAATTCTAGTTACAACAGATTAAAAATATTTATAAACCATTACGACTTTGCTCAGCAAACAGTTTTGTTCTCAGGCTTGATTTCTATCACCTCTACCTCTGCACAGCCCCCTCTGGTATCCAGTTTCTTTTTCTCACCATGGAGGTCTGGCTGCTCGCTGCTCACTGCATTCTCAGGCACACTTACATTCTGTTTTGCAGGGCAAATTCTTGGCTACTTTCTGTGACCATCTCTGTCTTCCACCTCACCTTACCCTTTTGTTCCCAAGTTTCTGCCTCTGCACTGCAGTCTGGTAAAGGTACAACCTCTCCATGACCACCTGAAGGACCTGCCTGACCCATGACCTGACTTCATAGGCTATAACCCAAATGGAGAACAAGTAAATACAAAATTTTGTGTCACAGGTGGCTTATGGCAAAGTGTCTAACTGACTAAAAAAGACTTGAGAATCACTGTAAATATTCTGGCCAAAAAAAAAAAAAAAATAGAGAATGTTATCTTCAGTAAAAACACTGAAGGTCAATTAGCTGCAGCTAAAAATGGAGATAGCATAGAGATAAACACCAGCTGTTTTTTAAATCCTCTAAAGCAGTGTATGAGGTGAATTTCAGGTATTTAAGAGGACATGTGCAATGTTCTTGGAAGACACACTCCTATAAGGGAAATTAGAGGAAAGAGGTTTGCTGCTGATCAGGGTAAGTCATTATTAACATTTGCAATGGACACAAAGATAGCAGGCACCAGAACAGTGCAATGGTTTGGCCTTAAAAAGCCTCAGGAGACATCAACCTTCTTCACGTAGCAAGATGTAAAAGGTCCAGTTTCTGCATTTTGCATTAGGAGGGAGGAAGTGAACAGAGAAAGCTAACAGCTGCCAGATGGCACAAATAGCTCCACATTGCCAAGTACGTTTCTAGTTCAAGTTTATGACAGAAGATTTGCAGTTTTGCAAGAGCTCAGGTCTTAAGAAGCTACACCTAGAATTTCTTATTGTAAGAACTGGGGTGACTAGACAAGGTTTCCTCTGAAATATTCCTTATTTTTGGGGTTTCTGGCCATCAGCTGTTTTAGTTCATTCTGAGTGCCGCAGTCAGAAGGTATTAGTGCTGCTCAGGATTTAAGGGCTGCCATCCCTCTATCTGTCCTTTACCCTCTGGAACAAATTCCTGAAATTACCTATGGCAGCCATGGTGAGACGTATGCAGGTCTGCAGGTGCTGTGGAGAAGAACTGAATAGGGTTGAAGGAAAGGACACTGGTTGTTTTTTGTTCTTATCTTGTTATCAGTGTGGGGGCTTTCTACTCAGACTGATTCAGGAGATAACAACATTTAAACCAAGACCTTAACAAACTACATACATTCTTACAATAGAACTAGTCTTCAGTTGAGGATCAGATAATCAAGGCAGAATAGTTTGCCATCTGTGGGTGAAGAATTAATCATGAAAAAGGAGAAAGTAGTGCATCTGCATGCCTCTTCCTTTCTTCATGTAGTTCTGTAAACCTAGACAGTCAGGTACAAATTAGTCTCTAAGGCAGAGTTTTCTCTGCAGAAGACAGAAAAAAATAGGTCCTCTATGCTGGTTGGTAGTCATGAGGAACCGGAAAACTGCCCTTCATATGTAAAACTATTACTATGTGTACTATCTGTAACTGTAAACTATCTCAAAGTCTGGAGACTTGCACGGGACTACATTTTACCTCTTCCCAAGTTCATCCCACTTGTTCACCAGGTATGTACCAACAACAAAGAGGCCCAGCTCTGAGTCAGTTTTGAAATTTCAGCAAAAAGGACATGAAAATCTATTCTGTGTCATCAGTATGAAGCACATCTACAGTAACTGCCAAGAGTTCTCACCTGAATTTATTTATTACTCTATTGTTCAATAATTGTCTAATGAACATATGTCTCATTATACATTATTTAATTTTTTCAGTTAATTGTATATTTACACTTTCTGAATATAATTCCCAGTATGCTATTGTCTCTTTGTCCAAAACCACAAGGTAGTCAAGTCTGGAGTTATAGCAAAAGAAAATGTCCAACTTCTTAGAAGACAAAAGAAGTTATTGTCCAGGAACACAGCCAACCTGAGTCTTTTTGTGAGACAAAAGAAGGATTCACAAATCACTTTCCCTGGATCAGTGACCTCTGTTTTCAGGTAGACTAGGTGGAAATTGAATGCTTGCATATATATATGGCAAAGTTGCTATTTAAAGAATGGTGTATGATCCATTAGAGACTATCTTGTAAAAGAGCAGACTTTAAAACCTGTGGAGATGTTTTTAGGAAGCATTCAGATGCTTGGATACTCAGCCAAATCTCTGGTCTGCAAGAGCAGGAAAGAAACCTACATTAAGCATGTTGTGTTTTTAATTTTCCTCTGCAATATCTTTTGCTTTTGGCACCAAAAGAAAACAGAGTGACCAATGAAAACTGAAAGTTGTTTCAGTTCAAAGGAAAGGTTCAGTACAGTTTGTGGATGTCTAAACTGGCATCCTCTCCCTACAGGTGGTGAGTGCAACTGGTGTCTCATGAACTTTTTTGTAATGCCAGTTCAAAAGTGTGCAAGACTCAGCCTGAAAAGAATGAGAGTAATTGACATTCCACTCTCAGCTGAATGAATTCAGTATCATTACCAAATACAATTCCTTTCTTTGTAGCATCTTTAAAAACTTTTTCTGTTAGCAAAAAAAATTTAGCTTTGTTTGTAATTTTAATGATTCAGTGTAGGAGAAAGTAAACACTAAGATAGGGCTTGATCCTAAAGGAGCTGAAACAAATTTAGTTTGGCCTAAAGAATGGTTCAGAACTCAGTTCTGACCTCCTACCTTTGGCAAAACTATTAAGCCACGCAGAGTTCTTTTTCTTCAATTGTTCTGCTCCACCAGTATTTGTGGCTTTTGCGCAACAAGAAATGCAGTTTCTTCCCAGCTTACACAATTTAAGTCTTATCACGTAGGTAAAGTCAGTTTACTGGTAGTCAAAACAGAGATGTCTTACTTTGCATTTTTCATGATACCAGTACCTGTGAACAGATTTCTTCACAGATTTTCAGATTTAATTACTACTGGCTTGGTTTACTTTAAATTATGAAATTGTGGGGAAAAAAAAAAAAAGAGGAGGGGAGAGGGCAATTGAAAGTGAACACGGGAAAGAACAATTTGTTGTTTTTTTTTTTTCCTTTTATTTTATTTTATTTTTTTCTTTGTAGCCTTTCACTGGTTCACTCCACTTAGATTCAATATGGCAGATTTTAGAGAAGGACTTTTACAGAAGCCTATGACTCAGGAGCACTAGGTGGGCTGCTCTGGGTAAAGCCACAGAATCAAGTGGAGTGAGGGACTGCTGGTGCTGGCAAACATCATTGCTCTGATCTAAATGCTCAGCTCAGGAATGAGCTCAGAGCCTTAGGGGCAGCACTGGATGATCACCGCTCTCTCCATCCAGTCAAATGCCTGCTCCACACTCTCCTGAGTATGCAGGTTAACAATCAATTTGACAGTACCAGATGGATTTTATTTTATTTTCTCACTGTACTCTGAATCTACAGAGCTGCAGCGCTACGTAGGATTTAACACATACAGTGAGGCACTAGAACAAAGGGCCATGCCCAGAAAAGTAATGAACGCTTGCTGTCATAACATGTCAGTTAAAGAAACCTCCCTGCCCCTATGAAACCTTCTCCTTCTCCAGCCCCCTCAGCACATATGCTTTACCAGATCAAACTCACTCCTGCGTTGGTAAATACTTATCATCAACTACCCTTTGACTGTTTTATGCTAACAGAGTCTATATCCCTGCTGGGAAACATAACGCCATTTTGTTCTGTTTGGTAAATTTGAAGAGGGTTTATTCAGCTGCACACCATACCGATAGTTGTTGCGTACTGTATTTTACTGTCTGACAACAGGCACAAAACTCATACACAAAGAGGAAAAACAGGAATTGCGTTTCTGAAATTTCAAGTCTTTGCTTTGAAACAAGTATCATCTTTCAAAAATCAAGAAATACTGTGAAAAGAAGTAGTCTTAAGAAAGTAGATCTGGAGTGTGCAAAGTTGACTTTTTTTTTTTTCCATAGAGGACAGTAATTCATTCCCTTACAACTGCATGGAGTGAAGAAAGCCAGTGGAAAAATGTGTCTCAAGTCTGAGAGCCTAGAAATCTAGGGGTCTGACTGCAGGAACTACAGACAGAGTTCTGGACCTATGTAAGGCTTTTAGGAATGCCAAGGCACAGGAAAATAATACTTACCTGTTGCAGGAGTGCTAACAGAATGAGGTGATGTTTGTTAATAGAAGTGCACATTCTGGAAGCATTTCAGTATTACTCATTAAAAAAGAGCTCAGGCCAGAATGGAGAATGAGAGTCAAAAGCACTGCACACGAATGTGGGGCTTACATAAGTCAAACTCATGCTTAGTCCAGACATGCTTCTATTTGGTAGAAATGAAAACAATATTTACATCTTTGTTTTTCATAGGAAAACAGAATATAAAACCTAAACTCATCCTAACATTTAGCCTTTGCATTTTGGTGATATATGCTTCAGAAATACCTGTACCCAAGAACCTTCATCTCCCTTCCGCCACAGTCATGTCTCAATGACTTAGTTGTCCTGAAGAGGACCTGATATGATAAAATACCACAAGCCTAACCTGGCAAAAATGCAGTTTTAAACAAATGTCAGTACAATTTTTTTTTGTGTGTCTTAATCAGATCAGTTATGCTTTTCAGCATCAACAAAACAGTGTAGTTCACTGCTTTTATTTTGTTCCCTCATGTCAAAATGCTCTGTTAAAAGTAGAAATTGATCCCCCAGACTGTGCTTCGTGAAAAAGCCCTCTGATCGTTCAGGCAAATGAGCAATGATCTACACCCAAACCTTTTGAGCCACACCAGCAGATCTGTGTCAAGGCAAAACACGTTTGCCATGTGCGTGATGCATGCCTCTTTGTTAAGTACTAAGTTTGCACATCCCAGCAATCACACGCTATTCTCACTGAACTTTGAGAAGAATGCAGTCACATCCAAAGAGTATGCAACCCTACAGCCCCCCATGGCTCCAGTTTCAGTTCTGATTTCAGACCAGGAGCTTTATCGTGAAAACCTAGTTCAGAAAAAAATAAAAAAATATAATCTAATCGCACTGCAAATGTACTTTCTTCCCATTTGCCCTTTATACAAGAAAGGATTACAGACAAGCTTTCAATAAATACTATGAAGCTCTTTGGTCTAACAGTCTTAAAATGTTCATCCCTGTCTCTGGATAGAATTCAGAATAAGAACCCCAGGTCCAGCATACTCCAGACACTGAAACCTGGACACTGCTGCAGAGTAACAATCACAGTGGCCAGCTGCATCCTGCAATTCTGTGCAACTGTCAGTACACAGCAAACACAAGGCATCTGTTCACTGAGACTTGAAGACAGAACAACTCAAACTGCTTTTTTTATTTGCAGCTGGATGGGCAGCTTCATGAAGCCTGTAACAGGGCCAGTTAAGGCACCATAAGTTGTTATCTGTGAGAGAATAAATTTTAGCCAGAAGCCCTGAGTCTCTGGGAGGGTTGAGCTGTGGCCTGTAGGAGATGTAGTGCTTTTAAAAGGCTTGACTTTCATTTGGATGAGTTGTTTCCAATAAACCTGGCATTTACTTGTTTTAACTGTTGCACTAATATCTCAAAATTTGTGGAACAATAAAGCTCATGTTAAAAGGACACAAAATTTTATGAGCAGTCTTCGGGATTGAACTGCTAAGCTTTAACACGACTGTCAGATTATTATTTTTAAAATAAAAAGTAGAAGAGTCAATCTATTCTCATCCTTGGAAACCAAGCTGCTTTTTTTGCTGAGACTTAAAACAACATTAGCCTGAGCCAGAAACTGAGCATGGGAAACCTGAACAGAGATGATTTGCATCAGGCATTGCTTTGCAACTCCAGCACAGGCTCCTAGAAAGAGAACTGTCAGACGAGTTTAAGTACAGTGTAATTGCAAATCAGGCAATATAAATTGTGGATGGATATACGAACAGACATACTGTACTTTTTTTTCTTTTTTAAATTGTACTGAATATACACTGTTACTGGTTTCAGAGCTCAAAACCCAGAATTTCCACTTTATCCCACAGCTGAAATAATCCTTCCCCAAAGACAAAGACAGATGTGTGCATTATAATCACTACCTGAGCTTTCACAATTATCTGTGTAATGAGCAACTATTGTCGCTCTCATTGCAGTTCTTATGTACCACATGGCAAGTGCACCATCTAGTCACAGAATTGCTCACTGCCACAGCCGTGGCCTGATAAAGCACATGACAAATATTCAAGCATATACTGTCCATGTTTCAGCTGATCTTTCATATATAGAAAAAACGTGGAGGCAACAAGAGACAGATCTTACAGACCTTCAGTTGAGTTCACCAGTGCTTTATGTCAAATGTGGTTCTGTAGGGGAAGCATGAATGTTGGTTGGGCAGAGCTTTGTGGGCAGCATTAGCTGGAACTTATTCAGTGGAAACTAGCTCAGTTGCAAACTCAGCACTGCCCACAAGAGACAGAACATATGTAAGTGTTTATTACATGATTCCATCTGAAGACCCATTTAGGCTGATAGTTTAAAGCTCCAACATTTGTACCGCAGGCTCTAATAACATTTTGTTCTTCTGTGTATCAAGTTCTTCCAAAGTCTGGAGGAAAAAAAAAAAAGAGAAAGGAATTCTCTTAAGCTACAAGTACTTTTTTGAAAGAGTTACAAGATGGTCATACCCAGTGGAAAACACTTTTTTTTTTTTTTGCTTAGCTCGATATCACCAGGCTACAGACAGCCCAGCACTACTCCTTTTGAAGTACATCTTTGCTGAATTAACATGAGCTTCCACCAACCCCATTTCAGGCTCCTTGCTTCTTATTTCTCCTTGAAGTGTGGGATGAACTTCAGACATTCATCCATAATGGGATGAACAATTCCTTGTTATCTCATACTGGTCACGCATGGACAGCTGCCTATAAGCAACTGAATAGCATCACAAATCTAAGCAGCACATGTAGAAGGAGAGCAAAAGAAAAGTCTGAATTCTCTATTTCTTCAAGCCATGCCACCTACTTAGATTTTCTCCCCGCCTCAAGCTAGTTATGCCTGCTAGACTGACAAGGCCTCTGAGGTTCATTAATACCAGGTTAACTGGGTGGCCTTCATTTCTCTTCTGTCCTGGGGCTCTGTGGAGACTGTCCCACCACAGTTTCTTACTTCACATCCTCAAAAAAAAAAAAAAAAAAAAGCTTAGGCTCACCATTCCATTGCCTCTTTAAACTAAACTTTTTCCTTTAATCTACTCCCTTTTTACACGCCTCTGCAAAGTAGAACACATGAAATCCTTTCCTAAAGTTACTTGATTAGGGTTGGGTTGGCTTGGGCATGTTATTCCCTTTTTAAATGCTCTACCACTACTCTTTTGGCTTGCTCTTATTCATGTTTAACACACATCAACAAGTTTCAAAGAAAGGTGGATTTGAGACACTATTATAGAATCCTTAAAGTTGTGAGGGACCTTTAAAGGTCATCTAAAACAGAGACATCCAAAGCCAGATCAGGTTACCCCGAGCATGGTCCAGCCTGAGCTTGAATGTCCAGGGATTGGGCATCCACCACATCTCTTCTAGTGCTTTATCTCCTTCACTGTACAGGAATTTTTCCTTATATCCAAAAGCATAAAATTTATTAATGCTTTCTTTATTTTTGCATATTATTTGTAGCATAAAACATAGCCTTTTATTCCTAATATGATACTGCTGCAAATGCTATCAGTGGACATGATGACCCTGGATCTGCCTATTGGAAATCTATATGCATGTCATACTTCTTAGTTTTGTAACTTGGCCAACAGAGCTCACCATCTCTAACCTTTGTTATTGGCTTCTCAGGAAAAGAAAGGCTTGAAGCCAGAGGATAATTTCATTTCTTCATCCTTTTTAACTTACAGGCAGTTTTTGTACGTATGTGTACAAAAGATCGTGACTTTAGGACAGAAAAATGAAATTCTCTAGCCAAGAGAAATGTAAAATCTGGGTAGAAAGAAGCAAAATATCAGAAGGAACAAGGATAGTGCCGCTGATATTCAAAATGAAGATGACCTCAGGGTAAAGGTGACAACTGATGGACAAGTCAAGCTTTCTGGAGGGGCAAGCAGGCACTGTGAGTGCTCATTTCTCCTCATGCAAGTGCTGATTGGGCCTTCAGACAGTTCTGCAGGTCAAACCTGGTCAAACAAAGCTTATCCCTCCTAGCTCCTTCAGTTTCACATCTGCTCTATACTAGAGCACAAATTAAGGTCTTCTCTGATGGGCTCACCTCATGAACAACAGAACAGCCAGGCAGCTGTCTAAAGAGAGACACCATCAGACAGGACTCCACATCAGAGTCAATCTCCTTGTGGTTCTCTCCCACCACTAAGCCCACACGCAATTCCTTATACTTTCATCTCTGGCTTCCAGGCAATCTTTGTTCTTCCTCAGCAAGGAGCCACCACTAATTATTTCTCAGGCTTACAACTACAGGGATTGCTTCGAGACACCCTAATAAGGCTGTCTCATATCATTCAGCAATCCAGACTTCCAGCCATCAGATCAATCAGATCTCTTTAGTCCTCCAAGACTCATTATTTAGGAATAAAGCCAGGCACAGGTGAGAGTTGACTCTTGAATTCTTTAAAAGATTATGCTTGCCATGATAAAATGCAGGACTCTTGAAACATTGCCAGTAATTTAAGTACTGGAAGGTAGCATGGAATAAGTCCAAAGAATTCCACATTTATTTGACCAGGCTAAACATTAACCATTCCTTACTAAAAATACTTAAATGCACAACTCCCAGAAAGCTGTGAGCTCTGGAAGACTGGATGAAATTCTTTTGAGTTTGATACAGAAAAGTTTTAAAAATTAAAATGAGCTTTTTCTCTTCCAGTTTAGTCAGTTTTCAATGTCAGTAAAGCAGAGACAGGCAAAACAAATTTTTATCACAAGATGTGCAGAGTATGGGAATGAATATCACATTACAAAGTTTCTGTGCACATCCTTTTGTATTGACAAAGAGCAACAACAAAATAAGTAAAATTGGAGAGGCTAGGATTGCACAGTATACAAAAAACTTAGAATATAGCTGTATTACCAAAAAATAATTTGTTTTTCTCTCATTGTTCTTCATTCTATCTCAGTGTCTTTACATTTAAACTATCTTCATTCATGCAGTTTTGGTTACAAAATGTATACTCTTTGTTCAGTTTAAAGAAATCCATGTACATGTTAGAAGAAGGAGTAAATTTTGCATACTACACGTAGGGCATGAAAACCCAGCATTGCTTAGGAACATGTATACCTGCATATGTTCATACCTGATGGCTGAAGATCAAAACTGGGTATTGTAGCAACCTTTCTATATGAATCATTAACCACATGCCACTGAAGATGCCAGGTCTCTACTCTCCAATTTAATTCCAAAGATCAGTATTTCTGTTGGGTAACAGTACTAGCTTCAGCTGCCAATGCATATGCAGTTTAGGCTTTGTTGCAGCTTGCCAGGTCATTAGAAGTAGTCACCTATAAGAAAAGAACAGCCACGTTCTCATTTTCCCTTTTTTGCCCTTTTCATCAGTCAATGGTGATGGGTTAAAAATTTCCTAATGTAAAATACGGAATGAGTTTTGAAGAACTCTAGGTGGTTCCATGTTCAAATGCTGCCATCAAGTGGAAATACATAGAATCATAGAATTCTTAGAGTTGGAAGGAACCTCTGAAGGTCATCTAGTCCGACTCCCCTGCAATAAACAGGGACACCACAGCTAGATCAGGTCGCCCAGAGCCTTATCCAGCCTTGCCAGGAAAGTCTCCAGGGACAGGGCATCAACCACATCACTAGGCAAGCTGTTCCAGCGTCTCACCACCCTCACTGTAGACACTTCTACATTGTAGAAGGTGACAACTAATAGCAAGGCTATTGTTTTAAAAGAGTAAGGTAATGCAGATTAGAAGAATGAAATAGTATGTTTGTTAGGTAAATTATTATAAAAAAACGTTTTTATTATAATCTAAATTTACTTTAAGCTCAGTTTACTCCCTCTTCCTTATGCTCTGTTGTCTCCATTATTTTAACATCTTTAAATCTGAAATTTTTCTAATGGTGTTTTGCCTTCTGCTTTTTGCAATTTGGAAATTTAATGTTTTTCTCCAAATCCCAGGGCAATAGTTAAGTTTGTATTAGAAAATGAAATACCAAATATACATTAAAAATTCTGGTCTTGATGCCTCTGTGGCTAAAGAGATGCAGCAAAGCTGACTTGTATACATGAGCCTCAAGTGCTGACTCCAGTCTGGGTTGAGTAACCACAGAAGTCTTCTCTCAAGGCTCCTCTTCTTTCACCTAAGCCAGGAAGTACTGGATATTTTCCTAGGCTGTATGACATTTAGGAATGCAAAATCTGTCCATGGCTCATTCACAAGAAATGCGTAGCAAATGAGATGTGTTTTGGAAAATCAACAGTGCATGCATAGTACGTGTGCAATAATCTAGTGTGCTCTGGATGCACATACACGTAGTTCTGCCAGGAAAGGAAAAAAAAAAATAAAGAGAAACAAAACAGTCAAAACAGCAAGCCCTACAACTGCAACAAATTGTTATACCCTTAAGACTGTGATGGTAAATAAACTTTGCCAAAGCACAGACAAATTTTAGAACTTGGAGAGGGAAGGACATAGTTATGAAAACTATCTGACTCAAGCAAGGCAATCTGGATCACTGTTTTTGGTGACGGTTTGTATATGTTCCCACAGCCAGGTCATTAACACTTCTTCACTCTCAGCATCTGAAGGTCTGTTTTAAGGAAGAATACTATGATCCATCTGGATCTAAGTAATTATTTGAAAACAGAGTTGAGGTTATTGGCCAAGAGGAGCAGACCTACTGGGCTCTTGTAGAGATATCAACAGCAGATTGTGTAGCACTTTCAAAAAGAACCCTTTTTAATCAGAAGCACTGCCTACTGTGAAAGACAGAAACTGTTTTTCCTTTCTTTTGTCTCAAAGCTTGCTTAGTAAGGCCTTTTCTGGTGACAAGACTCTGACTGATAACTGCCGGTTATCCAGATGGGTGTTATGGTGCCTCATTGTCTCTGCTTATGGTTGTAAAGATAAGCAAAAGTAGGGGCAAATAGTCTTTTCTGGGGGGGGGGGTACGGCTTGGAGAAGCTGACCACCACAAAAAAAGACAACAATGCTTCTGCATGGCAATGAAGGCAACATCCCCTGCTGGCTTATCTTTTAGGCCAGACATGTCACGCAAACCAAGAGAAAAGAAAAAACACCTGAGAAATGGGGATAAAAGGCCTTCACTGAACCAAGGATTTTTGGAGGTGAAGAGAAGAATTCCTGGAGAAGAACTCCCAAAGAGAAAATCTTTGAGGAGAACTCCCGAAGACGGTCCCTGAGGCCTGCTTGCTGCCATCTCCCGTCCCCCGCGGTGACCAGATGAGTTCCTGAGACTACGAACCTCTTTGGACCCACGGTCGTGATTGTATCTCTCTTGCTTTCTATCAAGACTCCTTGCTTTTTATCCCTTTTCTATCTCTCACCTTCCCTCCCCCATATCCCTAAGCAACTAGTAATTGTAATAAACTGGTTGGACTAACATCTGACCCGTTGTGTCTTAATCTCATGCCGGGTACACACATAATCAAAGAACCTTGTCTCCCTCCTTTATTGGAGCGTGACACCTACATTATTTGTTTATGAACAGATTATCAAGAACAGCAGTAAAATGGCAAGCCACATATGTTTCCTTCACACATATGTGGTTTGTCCAGAGCTTGGTAGCTGCTGTTTCAAAAGTTCTACTTTCACAGCAGCCAGACTTCTTCCCCACAATGGTCATGAGAAAAGAAGACAAAAAAAAACAACAACAAAAAACCCTCCCACACCCTGGATGTAATGCCTTTGTTTACATCCATAGGTCTTTTATTGTTAATATATAGGAAGTTAAAATGTGTCAAAATGGACAATAAAAATACTGTTTAATATAATCTCCTAAATCTTGGGATAATGGAGAATTGCTGACCTTAACTGATAAGTAAAAACTATCCCACTGTCTCAGCCTGTCACCCAGGCTAGCTGTCCTTATTTATTTTTTTAGCAGCAATAATGCAGAGGTGGGGTTTGAGGCTCAGAGAGATCACTGCTTGATTATGGAAAGCATTATAGGTCAATGCCGCTGGCACTGGGCACCACAGATACATTATTCTCACATTGATAACAAATATGTAGAATAAAAAAACCTGAAGTGATATCATTATTTTTGCAAAATGTTTGTTTAGAAATCTTTCTTTGGTGACCTGCTGCAGGTTATTGCTTGAAATTCCATAGCTTTTAGAAATTTAAATCTTTCTTAGCACTCCAGCTGTCACTTACATCGTGATCAGGCATTAGAGCCATTCAGTACACTGCCAACACATGTATGACAGACTTCCATACATCTGTTTATCTTCTCTGTTTCAGAAAAGAAGACAGCTATTATTTTTTCCAGCCTTTCATGTTTAAGTTAGGATTTTTCCTCTTTTGAGAACACATCAGGACAACAGCAGCCTCATATACTTCTTCATTGCCAATGACAGAAAGGATGCTCAGAGCTGAAATCTGTCAACATAGTGAGCTACTGACCTTAACTTCAAAGAGGACCTCCTGTCTGTACATGAAGAAGTATGTTGTATTGGAGGAGCTGCCAACTAAGTTACCATGGCCAAAAAATCTTGTGACAGTTTATAAATATGAATTACTATAATTTCCTGCTTTCTGTAACAGGCTTGGTTACTTGGAGCATTAATGTAGCCTGCAGCAGAGAGAGTTGTAAGGGCTGATGTAGCCTCTGCTGGCAGGGAGTGGAAAAGTGCAGAGCTACATGGATAATAGCCATGGCAACCTTGCTCTCTGCATGGGTGACATGAGAACACCATTAATCCCTAAGGGAAAGCTAAACCCCAGTGGGCTGGGCTAAATGAGGAAAAATAAGGTGTATCTGGAGTCACTGCCACAGTGCCAGAACTTCATACAAAAACACGTCATTGTACTCTTCTTAGGTTCTGTCCTCTTGGGTGATTCTACCCAGGAGCTCACTATCCAGCTTCTTCTGTGCAGTTTGTTGTTTTGAGTGAAGAGAGTTTTTAAATGATTTTTAAAGGGCAGGTATACTCAGCTATGCTCCTGCTACTGTTTCACTAGACTGAGCTGTTGGGTTTAGAGGAGTGCAAGAAGCTAAGAGCATCCCTATTTTCATGCATCTGGAATTCAGTCACAGGTACCTAGAGGATATCTATTTTAATTGGTTTGGTATCAAAGCTGCATGGATTCAGTTATCTAATGGAGTCATTCAACATTTCTGATCATCTCCAAATTGGTCTTAAAATACTCCTGTCACAGAATAGTTCACATATGAAAACACAAAATGCTGAATTATATTTAAAGTATTTTGTTTTAGAACAAGTATGTAAAGTCTCCTACTTCATGGCTTTAAAGTCAACATAGTTTGTCTGTATTTCTAAATCATTTTCACAGTGGTTTAAAAGTTGCCATTTTTGATGAAAACTTGACTCCTTAGCAAGAGTTTTGAGAAGGAACATTCATTTGCTTTAAAATTTTCTTCCTGTTGTTAAGGACTCAGTAGCTTCCACAGAACCATCTCAACACCTGTTTTGATGTTATTAAAAATCTTTGCACTCTACAGTGCAATATTACAATAAGCAAAAATATTAATAACAATACAACAAAATTACTCTATGATTGCAGCACGAGAGAAATATCAACAACAACAAAAAGCCTAGGGTAATGACTTGTATGTACATTAAGGCTTTAAAAAAAACATATATCTCTCTATTTATACATATTATATTAATAATCATATAATTATATACATGCATATCAGTTGCTTGAACAGCTCTTAATGGATTTGGGAATTGCCTCATAATCAGACAGCTTAAAAGAAGCTGTTAAGTATTCTTACCTGGAGTGGCTGGAGAAACAAATTGTTAACAATTTCTGTTTGTATGTTTTTTAAAATTGCAAGAGCCAGGCTACCAGAAAGGATGCAAAGCCATGAGGTGAGGTAGCCCTAAGGTACAACACGCCCTCACCAACAGAGCAGACCCAGTGAAGCTAAGCAAACCAGTGCTTGTGAGGAGGCCCATTGGCAGTCCCAGGACAAAAAGAGACAAAACTAGAGTACAGATCCAAGGCCCATCCAGGAGACAACTGTGGAAACAAACCTGGACAAAATCTACGACACAGATATAAGGGTCAATCCAGTAGATCATCCGAGGTCCATCCAGAACACAGAGGTAGAAAACAGCAACAAATTTTAGAAGTGTGCATAATCAGCAAAACTGACTGGATAGGTGAGATATAATTGTGAGTTTGCTCCTGATGATACCAATTGTTAATGCATTTATCACAGATAGAAGAAGAATCAGACAGGGACGCTTAGGATGAATTGTTTGAAATATGACATTTACAAATCAAAAATTAAACAAGTATAGCCCTTATTTTTTGTTTATTAAAAAACCAAACCAAAAAAAAAAAAACCAAACAAACACATCACTGAGTAATTTACAGGTACCGTATTTGTCAAATAAACTATGCATAAGTCAAGAAAGCTGCAGAACAGTTCCAGTGGTAAATTCCCTTTTATTTTTACAAAAAAATAGCTGCCTTGAAGGTAAATCATATTAACATTCCCTGCTCTTTATTTTTTTTCTTTCTGTTTTAAAATTTATTTTGGGGAATGAAAAATCCTTAGCAATACAGATACATTACATTTTTCTTCATTACCATCCAGACAAGCCACAGCGAATGCACCCACAGATCCTGAAGCCAACCACAGGTAATGAGTACAATTTATTTTACATATTGTCGTGAAATGTTTCAATTTGGTAGTAGGCTTTCAAGGGCCTAGATGGCAGTGTAGTTCTTAGTGTAATTTGTCAATTTGATTTTCTCTGGGAAGATAATATTAACAGAAAGGTTTTCCCCATTGCTAGACTTCAGAAGAAAGTTCTTCTTCTTACGCAGGAGATGACTATATTTGGCATTAGCCAACCACATTTCACATTTTGAAAAAAACACAATTCCAGTTGTACCCAAAACAACAAGACATGTAAGTAATCCCAGTACAACAAAACATATCACCTGGCTTTTACTGAGCAAAGGATCTGTATTTTGGATTGTTTCCTTCACTGTTATTTTCAGGATTTCTTGTTCTTGATGCACTGATCTGTGATGAGCTTTTGGGGGTAGCTTGTAATTCTGCATGTTCTTTGTGCCAGTATTCACTCCAGAAAGACTTGTGTTTTTGCTGGAATGTTTACAGGTTGCACCAACAAATTCTGTTTTACAGATGCATTTGAATCCTCCTTGTGGGTGTTCTTTGCATGTTCCTCCATTCTCACATGGGTCACTGGCACAGAATGTGACACGACTGCTGCAGAGCTTTCCTGTATAGCCAAAGGGACATAAACAGCTGAAACCTGCACCAATATCTGTACATGTTCCTCCATTTTCACATGGGTTGGATTCACAGTCATCCCTATCTATTTCACAGAAGTTCCCAGCAAAACCAGAAGGGCATAGGCAGGAAGCATGGGGTGCAAAACCATTGTCATCAATACATGTTCCTCCATTCTGGCAGGGAGAGCTGGAAGAAAGAACAAACACACATATATATACAGAACTCAATCAAAGCCTATAAAAAGAAGACATTAGGAAACTCTTCATGTAATGAGAGAAGCTGGTTTTCTTCAGAAGAACCAAATCCTAATGTAAATCCACTGAAGTCAATGAAGTTGAATCAAGAATGAGTTATTTAACAGCTTTGTCAATATAAGTGGTAACATCTTCTGATGACTCCTCAGGCAGAATTAATACAGCACTACACAAATCCAACCTGAAGAGTTGTGAAGGGATTTTAATTTATTCCAAACATTTATCCAAATTAATCTTCTGAATAAGCTTAGAGTTATTTAGCTGAGTAACTATCTAGACAACGCTGAACAAACAGACTAGCAGTGAGGCTTTCTTTTCCACTTGATTGTTCATAAAGTAATCTGTGCACTGTATTGGCAAAGCAAAACACTTTCATGGCAGCACGCTGATTGTTTCATTCTGCCTCTATTGTACTTCATGACAAACAAAAAACTAAATGTCAACAGATATACTTTCATGCAAACAGCTGTTGAAACAAGAATTTTAAAAAATAGCACCAACTGTAATAAAAATACAAATGAAATGGTTTCAACCATAGGAAAGGAAGCTGTCAAGTGAGAACGAGGGCAGAGGAAACCAAGTGTTTCTTCAAACTCAGACCTTAATTATTAATTGCCTGGTACTATGTTTTAAATGGTGTAGATTCATCAAAAGAATCTGTTTGTTTTTTTTTTTTCTTTGCAATTCAACTAACTGTGGCTTACCAAAAATAAGGCCAAAAAGACAGAGACCTACTGACAAAAATAGCACAAGTGCTATCAATTCTGTGGAGCTGTTGAAAGCAGATGTGGTCCTTTAAGCAATCTTATTGTCAGAAAAAGGGCCCAGAGTTTGCAAATCTCAAAATCACTTTTATGGCAATGATTGTATATGAATTTGAAACTTACCCTCTAAAAATGGATTTCAGGCATGAAAAACACATCATAATGCTTGACAAAGACTACTTGACCACTGTTTTCCTAGTAATTATAAATCTCTGAAGACATACTGCACAGCACCAGGACATAACTGAAATGTCCAAGCAGTTACTTTAGTGTTAGCTTGCCAGCAGAAAGCCATGCAGGTATGAAACAGCTGCAGCTTCATGAACATTGAAATTTCACATATGTAGTAGTTGGTAGCAATAGGCCACTATGGATTTCCATAGTGACGACGAAGTTCTTTAAGAGCCTGAGTGAGCTGACTCCCAAAGGGAAAACAAGCTCCTTCCTAGAAATGGCCCCAACCATTGGTGGGCTGAGTTTCTCAAATGTGCAGTTGTTGCTCTGAGAGTAGACATAATACTGAATATCCTCAGCACCTATGGCCTTACTGAGGACTGAAACACTCAGTGGTCACTATGTGATTACTGCAGCAGGAGTTATGTCTGGTTCACATAAAACAAACAGCTCTGTGCTCTCATATTTTCCTTCACTGTAGCTGTGGTAGCTCGAAAACGTGCTATTGAGAGAACAAACTGGAAATATGGAAGCTGCATTAGAAAAGAAATAGGAGTTGTCCCTGGAATTATTTTTGAAAATGATATTTTCTGATTTTTCATGTAAAATTATTTTTTATACTTTCATAGAAGCAGAAAATACAAAAAGCGCTTAGGGGATGCAGGCAAAATTTTGAAAATCTATCCGTTATTTATTGCTGAGCTTCAATTGCCTAACTTCTAATATGTTTAAGTGAATGTTATATTAATAATCTCCTTGAATAGATTCACAGTTCTAATAGAAGAATATATACTTTAGCATAGAGATACTTAGCAAAGGAATCTGAAGAATGGTCAGATGGAGTATAGATTTTAAAATCCCCTTAGAAATCAATATTTACCCATTAATAATACAAGGTCCTTTCCTGAGATGGCAGTTTTTTCCAGTAAATCCCTGGGCACACAGACAAATATATCCTCCATCACCAGTCTCTATGCATGTTGCGTTATTGGTGCAGGGCCTTGCAGAGCATGGCTGAATATCTGTTTAAAAAAAAACAGTAAAAACACTTTAAAATTTTATTCAAACACTGTTCAATGAAATGAATGCTAAGTAGTCAGTAGAATAGCAAAGGCAGGGCTCAGTTAAACTTAGGAGAAAGAATCAGCAATGCTTTAAATAAAACATAGCTTTAACAGCCATTCATCCTACATTTTACAAGTTCTGATTTATTCCTCCCTCTTAACATGGAGTACAGATTGTTCAATTATTGCAAGCATTTTGAGCTCATTTCTTTTCCTAGCTCACATTTTTTAAATGAATTTGAACTGTTCAAGTTCATAAATAATTAATATAATCAATAAAATATTAGTAGGGAAGAAAGAACTTCTAAGTACTGTAGTCATCCTTTCCCACCCTTGGCATAAAACCATGACACTACATGAGCAGAATTCTGATACAGAAAATAAGAATCAGGAATTCTTCACGCTCTCTAACAAAAAGTCGATTGTTATGTGTTTATGAACAAACATTTCATAACAACAGAAGTCGGCAAGTTACAAAAACTCTAAGATTCCATCACCTGGCTGGGTTGCATCTAACCCTTACATAACTGCGCCAGAAGAGAGAGCTGTCTGACATGTTTTGACCAAAAGTCACACATCTCATTTTCGTTAGTTTCCCTGCTAAGGGACTTTCCAGTTGAACTACTACCAATTTTTACAAAATAACTAAAATAAAATATACAAACAAGTACATATTTTAGCCATCTAATGGAGCTGGTTGCAAGGTATCTGCCAGCTCACGTATTAATGTACACTAAGAATCACTGAATGATAAAGCTTGGAAAAGGCCTCTAAGATCAGCTAGTCTAACCATTAGCCCACTCTAACCATGTCCACTAAACCATATTCCTCAGGGCCACATCCCCACCGTTCCTGATCACTTCCAGGGACTGTGACTCCACCACCTCCCTGGGCAGCCTGTGCCACCACATCATCACTCTTTCAGAGAAGAATTTTTTTCCTAATACAGAAGATAAAAAGGATTTAAGAGCATTTATATTCCACTTCCTACAACATAGCATGAAAGTTAGTTGATATCAAGAGGTACTGCTGAATCTTAACCACAGCAATACACTTCAATAGACTTAGCTTTCAAATATAATCTTCCCTGGATAGAAGGCTCTGTTTTCTAATGTGTTTGCCTGTTCTCATTACAAAAAAAGCATTTTGCACGCACTTTAAGATCCAATTTTCACAAGGATCAAAATAAACTTGAATGCTTTTTGGAATGGTGTTACTGTCACCTATTTTGGCAGGTTTTAAAGGCAGCTAGAAAAACATGAACTCTGATTCATGAGCAAAAAAACTCTGAAATGTGTATGTAGATGGGCATATGTATTAATAGGTATATATATATATATATATATGAACACATACATTACTACTAGTGATTTATGTAAGGAATTTGGTTTTAAAACACAACTTAAAAGCTTAAAGAATCATATCCTTTTAAAATGCAAACACACAGATAAACCGAATACCCCATATTCTCTGTTCTATTTAGTTTTCCCCTCAGAAGATCAAAACCCAAATAATTGAATTGCTTCAAGTGGTAGCTGAGTCTTAGATGAGAATTGAAAAAAGATTGTACATTTACACATGTATGAATAGCTGCAATCACATTACCAATAAAGTAATTAACACCTTTGTAAAAACGAAGTTGTCATACTGCAGTATGTGAAGGGATCACTGAGTGTATTTCTCAGAAAAGCAACACAGTGGTTGGATATCAGTTTGGATGCCAGGACAATGTTCTGCATCAGAGGGTGGTGGGCATAGAACAGGCTCCACTGGGGAAGTGGTCACAGTCCCAAACTGCTGGAGCTGAAGAAATGTTTGGATAATACTCTCAGGCTTTGCTTTTTGGGTGGCCCTGTGTGGAGCCAGAAGTTGGACTGGATGATCGTTGTGGGTCCCTTCCAACTCAGTATATTCTGTGAGTCTATGCTTCATGGCACAGCAGATTTTGTCTCTTGCATGCCTGTCATGGGCATTAGCAAAGAGGCAGATTTAACATGTAGAGCAGCTCACAGATAAGGAACATGCCTACACATGTGACTGTAGTAATAGTCATAAAGGACACCACTAATCCCTGCCTACATGTTTACAGTGAACCCAATCTATAATCTCCATGTCTGCAAAGTGTAAGGTGTTCTGAACTGAGAATCACATGGCCAGCCCATAGTAAATATAAAACCACATGGTGACCGAAAGCTGCGCCAGAAAGGAACTTGCATGACCCACGCTAAGGAGATTATACACTAAATTTCCAAGAAAATAGAAAAAGAGAACATCATCATTCAAAAAATGACTTATTTTCTCTAGTTTTTAGCAAGCAAATAAGCTGACGATACTGTATCTATATTTTGCATATATTTCAGGTGATAACAGTGGCCAAATGAATTTGTGGGTTTGCCATCTCTCTCAGCAGTTGCTCACAGCTGGCAACACTCAAACAGTTGTTTTGCCAGAAATTCCTTGGCAAATGTGACACTTCCTATGGCAGCAAAAAGGAAGAATGTCAAGGGAATGACAAAACTACATTACTCACAATCCTCTGTCAGTCTCCCCAGAAAGTGTACAAATGTAGCTTCTTAACAAGGCTTATCTCATTACACACCTGAAGCAAAAATTTGTTATCACTGGCTGAAACAATGTCAACTAAAATAATTCAATGTGAAAATAAAACAGCTTTGGCCTCTGGACATCACATCATAATTAACTATTAAAAGAATGAAGAACTGTGGCTTTTTATGGTAAGAAACTGATGGGTTTGTATTACCACCACTAAAAAAAACAGTTATGTGTATTTGTCAATGACAGAATCATAGAATCACCAAGGTTGGAAAAAACCTACAAGATCATCCAGTCCAACCGTCTGCCTATCACTGATAGTTCCGACTAAACCATCAACTAAACCTCAACACAATGTCTAAATGTCCCTCAAACACCACCAGGTGACTCCACCACCTACCTGCCTGGGCAGCCCATTCTAGCACCAGTCACCACATGCATGGGAGCATTCGCTGTTTTTCCTAAACTTATCAAGGATGACTTAATAGTATCCATTAAACAGACTGTAATGATTCTACATAGTCAGGAAATATTTTGGCAGAGGGTGTTAGAGGGTTAGAGGTGGAACAGTTAACCCCATTTGAGGATACTGTGCTTTAATGGATCAATAGAAAAAATTTTAACAGCCTTCCAGTGGCAGGAAAAAGACTCTTGGTCTTTTTTGACAAAACAATGCATTTAGGATAGGTCCACTGAGATGTACCTACTCAGTGAATCCACTGAGATGAAAGACTTTCAAAGTAACAAACCATCTTTTCATCTGCAGGGACATTTCTTTTTGGCTGAGTATTCTTGGCACATCTCCTTGGGGATCTAAAGTCAAATTGGCAAAGAACACTGAGATAACTCCGAGTGTAGAGAGAAATAATAGTTTCTGAACTTAAAAAAGGGATATCCATTTTATATTGAAGAATTATCACAATTAATGCTCATTAAAATATTAGTTTTCCATGGAGATATGGTAACAATTCCCAAAGCATTATTTTCCATCCTAAATACCAACTGAACGATAAAAGCTCAGAACTGTGATGATAATTTAAGAGCCTATTCAGCCAGGTCCTTAATATGGTTCTTTGAAGTATGTCCAACTTAAAAACTTAACCTTGAAGAAATCTTTAGTTGTCTAGATCCATATCACTGCAAGGATGTGATCAACCAAAAATCTTCTTTTAGTCATCTTCAAAACTGTATCCAGTTCAAACTGTATCATCATTAACTACTGTTTTGGGCATTCACTGACAGCCATACTCTACAAATTATAAGCTGTATAACAATAAAAGCCCAAAACAGAAGCAAAAAGAATAAGACTGTCTTCTTCCAGCTGTGGCTCCACAGCCTGAACTGCATGGTCCTGGATGCTCACACGGTTTCTTCACACTCACATCTCTTGGCTGAACAGTCATTTGCCTACATCAGCCAACATAAACTAGCTCAGCAAAGGCCAGCTCCTCAAATTGCTGATGCTATCTGGCACATTCTGACAGGAAAGGAGAGAGCAAACACTTTATGCTTATTCCTCAGATCTGCAGCATTTTGCTTGGACAGACCTTTCTTTCAGTTATACCAATGCTATTCCTTTCAGTTATACCAGTGCTATTCCATCGAACCATCATAGGATGAAGGAACAAACAATTATGATGTTTTCCTTTTCAGGAAGTATTTAGTATTAAACTCTTATTTTTCCATACAAAAAATGTACATATATATATATAGTGTGTCAGATAAATATTTCAAATTGACTAATATATACGAGAAGATGTGTTTTTATCATAAAGACTAATATGACAATGAGGAACAATTGTTCGTTAGCATTTTTCACAATTATTTAAAATAGAATGAGGTAGGTACGCCTCGCTCACACGTATGCTTAATTACCAAACATACTGAATGTTTTGGAAGAGATCACAACGCCCACCCAGTGCCAACCCCCTACTGTGGGCTGGCTGTCCCCCACCAGCTCTGGCTGCCCATCTATACTTAGCGTTGGACACCTCCAGGGACGTGGCACAGCTCTCTGGGCAGCCTGTGCCAGGGCCTCTTATGTGCAGCTGCTCAGAATCTCCTTTTTATCTTGCACTAGCATTCTTTTTAAATAAGTTATCCGTAAAGTCTTTTGTATGTCTCTAGCACCAGATGGGGCTGTTTCACCTCATTTGCTCAAGAAAAAGAAAGGATGTGCAAACCTATGTCACAGAGGCTGCCAACCCAGCCCTCTTCGCAGTTGCACTGCCAAGGTTTGGTACAGCTGCCATGCAAGCACCCAGGGAAAGGAACACACTGATTGCAGAGAGCACCCTGCCAACCAGGCAGACACCTGAAAGAGATAGAAGACAATGTGGTTTATTTATAAAAAGCATAATTACAAGGATATTCCCTTTTTCAGGGTGCACGAAATGAGCTTTTGGATATAAAATTGGATTCTGTGGCACAACTGTTCAAAAAGACACTATCGATGTTTCCAGGATGCTAGAAGTATTTATCTGAAAAATTAAAACATAAAAAAAACGCTTCATTCAAGGACAATAAATACATGGAAATCAAAGTAAAGACTTTTCGTACTGGGATAATTAGGCTAAAGATGTGACTAGATACCTGTGCTCTATGACTCCAGTTATGGTATGGTAACAGTGCTGCCTCATTACAGTACCATATTTACAGAGGATACATTGTTTCAGCTTCTATTTTAAAGAACAATCAAATATTGAGGTCTGATCCTATGCAAACACACCGTCTGACAGATCTTTTTTACCTGCATTCACTGGGAAATTCACAAAACCCGTTCACTGGGTGGCAGCCAGCTTTACAGCTCACACCTGAAAGAAGAGATTTTTAATATCAAAATAGAAAAATCAGCTCTCAGGATAAAAAGAAAAAAAAGTCTCATACACATGACTGATGTTTTAAAAGGCATCAGACTGCATAGTGGAAAAATGCAACTGAAGACTGTATAGTAGTATCCTGATTTCTGTCAAATATGTATTTCTGCAACGTAAAGTTTTAAAGGAACCTAGAGTGTGTTACAGGGTGTTCCCATAAGGTAGGAGAAATGATTTGAAGAATTAACTGCAGAACACTGAGTGAAACAGTAGCAAAGCCTGTGTGCTCTCATGGGACTTTAAAAGGGAAATTTCAGAACAGACACACATATGCCGCAACACAACACGCGACGACAGTTGCATTATTTCAGAACGACTCGAAACGCGGAAATACCTTTAAATCGTGACAAAAAGAAAAAGAAAGAAATCAATTTAAAACAACTTACAAGCTCATGTCGACCTTATGCCTGATTAAAAATAAATAACTAAAACATCCAACTTTCCCAAGTCGCTCCCGAGGGACGGGTTACCTGGGGCGGCGGGGAGGACGAGGGGCAGCAGGCAGCAGCAGCAGCAGCAGCAGCCGAGGAGCCCGGCAGCGCGCAGCCCCATGGCCGAGCGAAGAGGAAGAGGAGGAGGAGGAGAAGGCGGCTCCCCGTCCGGAGAAAGCGAGAGGGCTGTCCCCGGCCCGGCTGCGCCGAGGAGCGGGCACTGCGCGCACCCCGCCTGCCGCCACTGCGGGCGAGAGGAGGTTCGTAGCGGGGCGCGGCAGGAGGGAGGGTGAGTGGGGCGGCTTTGAGCACGCCTCTTACCTCGGGGACGCTGTCCGCTAAGAGCTAGTGCTGGGCTCCGGGTTTCTGAAGACTTCTGTCCTTGCGCGCATCGGAGCAACTTTTTATTTCAGTATTTTTTTTTTTTTTTCTTTTTCAGGAGATACCCCAGCAAAGGCAGCGTAGGCAAAGCTTGCTCTGTTCCTGAGGCTAACGTGTTAAATAAGAAAAGAACAAAGTGCACCCAAAGCTGTCAGTCTTTTTTTTTTTTTTTTTAGCTCATCTGTTCATTATATATCTAAGCAAAACATTTTCATACCACCACCAAGCAGTTTAAATTCTGTGCTTTGCTCTGTGACTGTTCCTCTCGCTTTTCTATCTTCTTGTTCTTCCTCTGAGATGTCCCGTATGAAAATGGATTGGCTATTTCTTGTTCCTTGCCTTCTTTTAAAATAGATGCCTCTTCCTAAGGGACCCATTTTCTTCTACTTCAGGTGGTGTAGTGCTTACCTTCACCAGACATCACTTACCAGTTTGTCTGCACTTATGTGCAGCAACTAGAGATCACTATAATACGATAAGAAACCATAAAACCTTCTCTTTAGGATTATAATGGGCTAATTCAAGATTACTTCCCTGAAAATGTGAAAGAAATTGAGAAGCACACATTAGCTTCAGATAGCCCACTTACTGGTGCTTGAAGATAATGATGTCACTCAGGTTGAAAAAGTTTGCTTCTGTTAATGCTGACTTTTAGTTTTAATCTAGAATGGGGGGAAATGAAGGATACAAAAAGGAAGAGGATGAAAATGAGGGGTGGTTTAAAAGATTGCGCTCAGATTAAGTGTTAGAGGTAGACATTGCTTCTTCAAATCTCACCAGAAGTTTGGCTACCTGAGAAAAAACATTCCTATCCGACTCCATAGGCACATATAACCTCCATGTCTTTTCTGCTTGTCTTGTTTCTCTCCTTTTGCTTTTGAAAAACAGTGGCACTGAGGGATGTATCAGTGGGTATGGTGATGATAGGTAGATGGTTGGACTAAGTGATCTTGGTTTTTTCCAACTTTAATCATTCTATGATTCTGCAAAAAGGTTTCTTTGCCATCACAGCTTTTGCCAGTGTTCACCCTTACTGGGGTGTTGTGGGTGACAGAAGTGCATCAAGAAGCCTTTTCTTATGTTCAACCTTGGTTTGCTTTGTATTTTATTTTATTTTTTGACCAGGAGATAGTCTGGGCAGTTAAATGCAGAAAAGACTCCTTATATTAAATGTTTTTTGGTCCCTAAGAGTAGATTATTTATAAAATTCTTAGATTATATCTGTACACTCATCACTGTCAAATTATCTGATCTCATCTGCATTGTAAATATGTACTCTGACACACAGTGACGCATTCCTTCTATTTTCTGAGTTAACTGCTTGTATTGTCCCAAACTGATTTCCTATGAAATATCATTGGAAAAATCTAGTCCTCACAGTTCTGTGTATGTTATAATAATCATAACAAACTTCAATTGCTCAAGTTTGTCTTTTTTACTTTTCTTCCATTTTCTACATGGATGTACTGTTAGATAAAAGTAATCTATTTTTTTAGAACAACTCTACTTCACACTCTTCTATATCACATAGGTGGCTCTTGGACAGATGAAATTAGGACAAACCTCCATTTTCCCATTTTTTTCTACTTACTTCAAGGGTTATCTAAACAGAAAGCTGATTAGATGCTGGGAAGAAATTCTCTACTCAGAGGGCAGTGAGGCTCTGGCACTGCTGCCCAGAGAGATGTGGGTGCTCCATCCTTGAGCTGCTCAAGGCCAGGTTTGATGGGGCCCTGAGCAGTCTTATCAGACATCATTAGTGCAGCTGGAGCATTTAAGGAACAATTTTACAGTGTGTGGCTGGACAGGATGAGCTGAGCCAACAGGGACCTTGTGGAGCTTAACATAGAAATCCTTCTCTTTTCCCGTTACTCCTTTCAGTGTCCCACAGTGCACTGCTGCATTGCTCCCCCTGTGCCAGCTTCATTTCTGCTACCTATGAGCTGATTCAGCGTAATGAACAGATATGAGACTGATAGGAATAAGATGAAATCATTTTTACCATCTTCATATTTCTAGTACCACAGAAGTTAGCAGGTGAATGTCTGTAGAACTATGTGGGGTGACAGCACGAGCACAAAAACCAGAAAGCATTTCTGCACAAAACAGATTTCACTACACACAGAAATAGCAGCAGTCAACAGTTTGCTAGGGACTGTCAAAATATATATATATTTTTTTTTACTGTGGTGATTTTTTTCCATTGAAACAGTAGCCAGAGTGTGCTGAGCTGAAATATACAGCAGTAATTTACATGAATTAAATCCAAACCCATTCCTCTGCCTTACGCTCAAGATCCTCACAACATTCTCTCTACTGATAGAGCACTGCCTCAGTGCTATCCATCACCCAATTACTACACAGCAAATTGTGTCAACTGCTTTAGGAAACACATTACATGAAATCTTGTCCACTCTGAAGATGGAGGCAAAGCTTCTGTCACAGGGGCAGCTTTCCACTGAATGCAGAAATCTGTAGTGAGCAGAGGTAATGGCCAGAACTTTAATTGAACGGGAAGATGAATTTCTCCTGGATGAATAGACATCTACATTAACACTGATGTTGATCAGACACTATGATGGTTTGCCAAATAAAGTAGAGGCAAAGTAATTACATGACTTTAAGGAAAGGTTAACTACACTTTTGGGAAGACTGATGAAGCCATCACTTCTTGAAACAGTTGTTTGCATTGGATTAGCCAAGATGCCTCTTTCAGAATCATCATTTTTGGCCCTTCAATGTTTTTTAGTCTAGAAAATGTTCATTTCAAACTGCCATGAAGAAAGCCCAAATACTTCTGATTTTAAAAAATGCTTAATAGTCTGACAGATGTCAACAGTATCCAAGAAGTTGTTTCACAGCAGGTCCAATATACCCAACATTCTTCAACTGTTTTGACATGACGACAACAATCAGTTCTTATTCTACAGCACTTTATATTGTTTTCTTTTCCTGTAGCATAAAAAATCTGGTGCAGAGAGCATACACACAGATTCCTAGTAGTCAGTAAACAGTATTTTTTTCAATCATGTTACTGATATTACACTTTTAAATGTATTTTTAAGCCCTTTCCTGAGGCTAGAAAAGTAAATTTACTTCCTGTTTGAAACTCAACTAGATCTGAGAGCTCATTTCAGGGAAAGGACTGACTGTGTGTACAAGGAAAACAAAGAAAGGAGAAACAGTTTCTGTACCAAGGCACAATGTTCCTTCTGCTTTCTGAATGGACAGAATAAATTATTCTGTCTTCTGGCTGAAATAGATGTTTATAAAGAAAAATAGACAGTTTACTCTGAGACATACAGATATCAAAATGAGCAGCTTAACTTTAAAGTACAGTTTGTTTGGAAAGACAGTGAGACACTGAAAATTAAATGGAGATCGGGGATTGAATATTGAACCACAATCTAGCTCATTGTTTTAAGGCTTTTCCACATACAGATGATCCAGAAAGAGAAAACAATTATATATATTTCTGAGTGTGTGCACAATCTAACTATATCTGATCTTTATATTTGACATCTCTATATTTCCAGATGTCATATCTAGACGTAGATAGTGAGCAGGAAAACAGACAGACACAGGGGAAATATCTACATTGACAAATAAATAAATGCATGAGGACATTAAAATAAAAACATTCATCAATATAAATAGACATACCTAATAACTTAAAACATTTTTCAATGGAAAATTCTAGTATCTTTGGGAACCAACATTTCTAGTCTGAGCTCTGACCTTATAGGTGTGTGGTGTTTTGAAGCTATGAACTGATCACAATAGAGGCTTTAGGTGCTTGCAATAACTGAGGAAGATGCTGGTGATTGATAAAAAAAATAAATTAAAATGAGTCCACATTCCTCCTGGACTCATTACTGCTGTCAGAACTCTAGCTGCTATTTCATCTCTGCTTTTATCTTAATCTCAGCTGGAATTTTTTTTGCTAACTACAGAAGCAAGCTTTTATTTTCAGTCCTGGTGACTTCTCTGGTTTTGTGCCATTTCAGTGGAAGGATGCTGTGTTTGCTTCTGTTGCACACAACTTATAACAAACAGTTCTGTTGCCCTTATTTACACACGCCCACATATGGGTATTTATTGACTGTGATCAGTTTCCTGTCACATGCAAAAACTTCTACTATTTTTACTTCGTTTTTCTTCTGACAAAAAGAAAAAAAAAAGAAAAAACCCACCTTTTTCTACTCACTTATTTTCTTCATTTATTTTTATTTTATACATGTTTCTTTGGTTGAATTCCTGCCTTTCTTATAGACATCTAATCACACTACAAATCGGGTTAGGTTCACTATAGTCTTACTTCACAGTTTCTTGTTTGATTCCCCCTTGTGTATGATTAACATTGCTATGCTGTACAATTCTCTTTTTTCCTTTCTGTTTCTAATTGATTTCTCTGCTGCTACTTTTTTGTAAGGCTGTTTTATAATTATGGTTTTCATTGTTGTTTTTAATGATAATGTTGAACTACCAAATGAAATCTGAATTAAGTTTTATTTTCCTTATTATTTTTACCTTATATTTTGTCAGGTTTTACTTAAACTTTATTTTGTTATACAATATCCTATAATCTTGAGTAAAGAAATGTTTAGGTCTATCAAATTTTCTTCTTTGCTATGTCAGTGCATTTTCACCTCCTGTGTCAGGGACAGATAAACTGCCTTAAGAGTATTTATCTGTCTCTAAATGTAATGATAATATTTTGTAACAGTTGATGTCATAGAAATAACTATTTGAGAAGTAAAATGAGTATAAACCAGAAGGAACCTACAGCAGGAGCAAGAAGCAAGCAACTGCCAGAAGACATTTTTTGTAGCTAGAAGTTCTCCTTTTATATCTACCATTCAGAGCAAGTGAACTAGATTGACAGTATATCAACCCTTTACAACCTTTATCCTCACAATCTACTTTCCTTGGTTTAGTTTATGTCTCAGCTCTTATTTTCCAGGAAATCTTTCTTCTTTCTAGTCTCAGGTTAAAGTGAAAGAATTTATAAGTAAAGAACAAATGTTCAATAATGTTACTATGATAATATATTTAAAATTATTGAATTTGGAAAAAAACTTGCCATCAAGAAGCATTTGTTCTCACACAACAACAGACACAATATTTTACCCTTCAGTTCCTATATCAGCACTGGGTAATTCTGTAATTTTATAAAGAAGATTTTTCAGAGAAAGATATTGAGTGGTTCAGTTCTTAGTAAATATTTTACAGGCACTACTGAGCTGTGGGTGCTCCATCCTTGAGGTACTCAAAGGCCAGGTTGGATGGGGCTCTGGGCAGCCTGAGCTGGTGGGGGCAACCAGCCCACGTCAGGGACTTGCAAATGGATGGGCTTTGAGGTCCCATCCAACCCAAATCATTCTATCATTCTATGATATTAATGTAGATTTCATAGCGACAGGGATGGTTTTATAAATCATAGTTTGAGATTAAAGTTATACATGAATTAAGCAGGAATCTTGTTATCAATGGTGACTGAAATACCAGTGTTCCTACTGTAGCGAAGATTAAGAAAATATTTGAGGCCAGACCAAAGAGCTGTGATTTGTTTCTCCCTGAATCAGATCTAACTGATGAAATATATATATATCCAAACCAAATAAAGACAAACATGCAAGAACAAGTTGTTTATTCACTGCTGAGTATACTGAGATCTTGCTGTTGCCTTAGAGTTTGTTGGTGACTTCAGGCCACATTAAAAACTGGAACTGAGTCCAGAATTGTTCTGCATTCTGGATTTCCAGTCTTGCTGGATACTGGCTGGGCAAGTGAGAAAATTTTTTTGTTTTATAAACTAATATGAACTATGGAACTTATACAGGAGGCTTCATGTGCTTACATTCTTGAAATAGTCATTTTCTGTATGTCTTTTTTCACTGCTACCATGAATTATGCTAGCTGCTTGCTGTTCACACTTGCAGATCTTTTACAAGCAAAGTCTACATTTCATTTATATATTGTTTATGCTGAAAACTTGCACAGATGTGCTATTTCTCTTCCAAGTGTAATAATCTTTAGGCATTTTGTTCCCTCTTTACCCTTTCCATCTTCAACAGAAATTTGTCATTTCTTTTGCTTTGTACTCTTTAACATAACACAATAGCATTGAGTTTTCTGATTTAGCAATGTTCACCATTATTATAATATGTTTTTTTATCTATTTTCCCTCTTTCTGATACCATAATTTTCTGTTTGTTTGTTTGTTTGTTTGTAGTGATACACAGTGGATGCAACAGGGACTTGGGAACTGGGAACAAGACAAAGAATCAATCATCTTTACACTGCTTTGCATTTTGCTTTCTATAGGTAAAAGTCTCTAGTGACAAGGAGAATAAATAGGTCTCCCTTTAACTGCAGTTCTGGAAAGCAGTGGCAAGCATGCCTGATGTGAAAGATACAGCCATGCTCTCAATTATGTTTGCATAAAAGCAGAAAAATGCCAATTTTTTTTATTGCATATATGACAACTACATTTGATTATTATGTAGTTTGTTTTTATCTTACTAATGTAGCTGTGTCTTGTTTTAAATATATAAATCTCCTGTGTCAAGAGCTGCCTTTTTATTTTGCATTTCTAAAATACTAGTCTCCATGATGGGTTCCTAGTCATTCTGACAATGACAAGATGATTTACTGTTTGTGTTGCATCAAAATCTGGCAGCTGATATCAGGACTGGAATCTGACTGACACAGGACATTTTACACGAGAAGCTACACACTTGGAATGTGAACGAACACAAAAATCAAAGCAGTACAACAGATTAGGATACAGCAACACTCAAATAAAACAATCATACTGAGCCAGAAAAGAGCACACTGTCTCCATTCCTTTGAAGAATGGGATACTCATATTGTTTCAACATTTGTTTGGTTGTTTTTTGAGGAAAGTATAACTGTGCACAAAACCTATGCAATTATTATATTATTCTTAAAGATGAAAAACCAAGCCCTCAATAACTGTGAAATGGAAGAAGTAAGATCTGTATGCAATCTTAAATCAGCTTTCTTCGATTATGCTTTCCAATTCCACCAGCAATCTCCTCATTACGTATTGCTTTTCCAAGGCACATCTGCTTTTCAGTGTTTTGTTTACTCATGTGGCTCCTCTGCTTTATCTGCTGAATTTCTGAAAACCTTTTCAAAGGACTTTCATTAATTTTTCTCTCAGACTTTTCATAATGTTCACATTAACATCCAATAGCTACAAAAATAGAAATGAACATATTTTCAGAACCTTTCTGTACCAAAAGGCACTCACACACTCATTTTATATTTGGAGGACTGTGGGACAAAAGAAATGAAAATAAACTCTTCCTGCTCATTTTTAGTTGCCAATGTAAGACTTTTATTCAGTACATTTAACACATTAGTTATGCAAAGCATAGCTCTCAAAACTGTGAAAGGCAGTGGTGAATGCTCAACACCTTTTCAAGTGAGAGACCCAGATAATGAGTACAATGTAATTAATCACTGCATATGAATAGTTTGGCTCTAATGACTTGCCCAGTATTGTAGACAACATCATGGATAGAAGCAGGACAGAAAACAATTCTGCAGAAGCCTTAACGCAGAAATCAAATTTTCTCCTCCTGATTACATCTGTGTGCACCTTCTGACCTCTGGTCCTGCAGACCATGCACCATTTTCAGCACAGCTCATTTACACAATGGAGCCCTGATTCCTGTGGCAGTAACAGTATATGACGTTTAGGCAAACCTTCCTTCACAATAAAGTAATATAAGAGGCTGAGGAAAGGTTGCACAGAGAAGTGCATTTCTGATGTTTTGTAAGACTCATGTTGTTTTACAAGTAGCGTGCTGTTAATATTCTGGGTTTTTTTTTTTTCTTTTTTCTTTTTTTCTTTTGATGCTTTTGTTTTAGAATCAGAAATAGGAATAGAGCGTCTCCTAATATGGCATCATCTTGGTATCTTTATGGTACACCTATGGGTTGCCAAAATCTAGATCCACTGCACAGAACGCATCAGCTCAAAGTAGTGAAGTAGCTGCTGGTTGTGACAAGAAGTCCTTCACTGTTGGGCAATGGGACCCTTTGCAGAGGAATTTTAGCTGTATTTGCAGATGGCACAGGAATGGTAAGATTTAGAGATCTTTAAATTTATTCCAGGTGCAGCTCCAAGCATTTTTCCATAAGAGCAATTTCTTCTGCCCTGTGTTTCCACTGTATCCTCATTTGTGTATTCTATAGCTCTTGGTCCCATTTCAGCATCTGTGTCCCTCTGGGACTATTATAAAACCCAGAAACCATCTTCTCATTTGCTCACAGATCTGGTCTCTGAAAACCACTAATCTCAGTGGCTTTTCCTACTCATTACCTTTAATTCATTTTCTTGTCTGGTTGTCTTGTTCTTATTGTTCCACTTCCCATCCCACAGCCTTTTTACCTTTTGAAGACTCCATTCTCATCTCCTTGGCCAGTCCTGTGGGTAAACAAAACTTGCTGAGGTTTTACTTGTTTTCTGTTGAACATGTGCAAATGTCAGTTTTTAAGGGTTTCATCTCATATGGAAAAGAACAAATGTTCATAAGAAAAACAGGAAGCCTTTTTCCTGAAGGAAAATTCAGTGTATCCTGATAAAATTCAAATCCCTGCTCTGTAGAATGAGGATAAGATAAAATGTTGGACACTTACTTGATTTTTTTTCTTTAAGATTGCTGTAATTGGGGTCCAGCTCCATGCCATCCCTATCTTTGGAAACTGTTTTAGAATTCTGGCTGATAATAATTACATGCATTTCAAGAAAATACCTGATGCTTATGTCTGTCACAGAGAATCCCAGATGAATAACTATAAACTTAATCAAGTTCTATTTTGAATGAAAACAAGGTTTCATGAGATAAAGTATTTTGTGAACTTAAGGATGGGTAATGCTGAAACATGAGCCATGGAGAGTGGTGGTGTGGATGTGAGATAACTGAGCACAGGAATAGAAAGGGAATTATCAGAGAATACAGAACACAATGGGAAGGAGAAAAGAACAGGAATGACAAAAAGCAGGAGGTAGAAGAATGGGTCTGGAACACTGAGGCAAGTGCAGGACAAAAGAGATCAGTGATCAGCATACAGACCATAATTCTCAGAGAACTCACTCACTTACTTACCCACTGCATACCATAACATTTCCCAGTCACTCTGCCACTAACTTGCCTCAGCCATTCCTGCCTTGTTGCCTTTGCTTTAGGAATGTGTTGGTGTTTGCTTTAGTAGTGCATTTCCCTCTACTCTCCGATGATTTGCTGAAAAGAAGACCACCACTGACTTCTGGCAAGCTGCTTTCACTCATAAGCCCATGTCTTCACCCTGAGCCCACAAACCAGAGCATCTGCACATCCCTAAGCAAGAACGTGAGCCCAGTATCTCCTTGAGAAGTACCGTGCTAAGGGCAGATTAAGAAAATCTTGGCTCATTCCCACAGAGGCTCAAAGACACATTCACACTCGTGCTGTGATTTCTGTTACGCACACTGTGCAACAATAAAAATTGAGGAGAAGTGGGATGACCCATTTGTTTGGTTGCCATGACAATGCGTTCCTGAGAGCAGAATGCTGCTCCAAGCAGCCTTGCTGTTTGGCTGATGACAGTACTTTAAAAAAATAACGTAAGACACTTGTCCATTGTCATTACACTGCACCACATTAACCTCTATGAGGTGAGAGGAGCAGCTCATCTAAAATAAGAGATCTGTTGCTCAGAACACACTGCTTCTTTGTAGAGTTTTTGGTTTTTATTTTTCTTTTAAGTGAGATTAGATGAGGCAGATGAGTATTTAGTTATTTATTTGAAATTTCAGGAAGATTCATTTAATTTCTAATGCTATTGTAATGCTGCAAATAAACTAGATAAGGAAAGCCAACAGTGCCTTATAGACACAAGTGAGAACTATATTCATATTGAAGCAGAAATAAAAACATTTTCTCTGGAGTGGAAGCTGCTGACATCTGTAAGTGGGTGTGTATAGGAGACGTAAAAATATGCTTGATTTCTGCTTTAGAACAGTGGCTAAAGATTATTCTGCATCTGACCCAGACAAGGGTAGGCAGCGAACAGTTTTAAAGCTTACATTTTGCTAGAAATATTAATGATGCAATTATTATCAATATTGTTAATAATGATGAGTATAACAGTTTGTTTTGCTGTAGAACTTAGGAATTCAAGTCAAGAATCTTGCTGTGACGTACTGGGATCTGTATCTACTTGTCTGCTCTTATGTAAACTTCTATACTCATTTCTTTCAAAACTCCTGTCAGTGAGCAGCAATGTGTCCCCCTAGATTAGGCGTAATTTATTTCTATTCTCTGAGAGATTTGGAGGTATGTAGTTGTTCCTGTCATAGGGAGGGATGTGCTTTGCAAATCTCTGTTTCCTTGACAAGAACAGCTCTTAGCAACAGGCAATTTCCCCCTTGCAGTTGTTCTCTCCTTCCCCCCTGTGTATTTGCTGTTAATTGAACAAGTTTGGCTCTGCTTGGAATTTCTTCTTAAAGTGATTGTAAACCAGTGTCAAAGCAAAGTGTTGTGTACACATTCAACTCAAAAGCAATTCACTTATACAAGAGGAGAAATGACAAAATCTTGCACACAAGTTTCTACCTAAACTGCATCGCAATTTTTGCTCACCAGTTTTGATTTGCTTTTAATTTACAAGAATTCAGAGCTTCACTTCCCCTTTTTAATGGAACTCTTTCTTAAAAGGATCCTCTTATTTGGATGTTATGGTAAATGGAAAGGGGCAAAAGTAATTTACAAAACATAGATAATATAAGCAAAAATTCTTTAATATGATAACTCATTTTACAGGAAAACACAGAGACCAACTACTTTGATATCAATGAAGATATCAACAAAAAAGTCAAATGGGAATTTAGTTAAATGGGAAGGTTGGGAATTAAAATGCAAGAACTGTAATTGGTTAAGAAATTGGTTGAGGTAAAGATGATGATAAGAGAAGCAGAAAGGGAAAATTCCTGGCTGGATTAAGGGAGACTAATGGAGTTCCTTCTGGATATTTTTCCAGATAAAGATTTTTTAATATTTTCACAGACAATCTTGAGACGAAAGATAGAAATGTACTGGGGAAATCACACATGCTACAAATGGCCAAGATCTGATAAGTTCTTCATAAAAGAAAATAGGACATGAGGAAGTGAATAGATTACCTGTGATTCTGTGAATAGGATATGAAATGAGATGGAGTTCAATGACTAGGCAGTAGGAACTGACTACAACATAACACTCGATCTGTAACAGATTGTTGTTATCAGTGAAGCTAGTTCCTTCAAGAGCAATCCATAAATGGGCACCACAAAATCTTGTCAATTTGCAGCCCCACTCCCAATCACAACCACACTGTTTCATATAGTGTACAATATGAAACATCCAGAGAGGTAGCATCAAACTGTGACTTGTCTTACAGCTATAAAGCTTTCCCCTGACAGCCTTCAGGGGAGAATGTTAAAATTATACTGCATATTCTATTATGGAATTCAAGCAAATTTGGTGTCTATTCCCATTTTAAGGCTGCCTTCTTTCTTGTCATTCTGGTAATTATCAAGTCCATGTAGCAGTAGCTTCCAAATATTTAGAAACAAAAAAATCTCTCTCATTTTTATAAAGGCTATTGGAGAAAACAATTAATTAATTTGTTTATGTTTGTACGCATAGGATGTGTGAGGGCTTGCATATGTAAAAAATAAACATCTGAATGGGAAGCTAAATCATTTAAATGCGTGTTACACTTGGACAAGAAAATGATAGGCTCATGGTAAATTTTGTTTCCAAGAACTGCTTCAAAAATGACATCTCATTTGGATTCATGTGGGAAGTTCATTCATGAACTTCCACATTTTCAGTTTCATAGGACAGACATCAAGATAGATCAATACTGGAAAAAAGATAATCCACCTGATCACAGAGCACTGGAACAGGTTGCCCAAAGAAGTTGTGGATTCTCCTCTGAAGATATTCAAGACCTGCCTGGATGCTTTGTTGTGCAGTCTACTGCAGGGAACCTGCTTTAGCAATGGGGTTGGACTCAATGATTATCTCAAGAAATCATGTCTAACCACTATGATTCTATGGTTGTATGATTTTTAAGCTTTCCCTCCAGAAAGTTCACTTCTCTTTAATATTAGTTTCTACCTATTAGGTGGATGGAGTCTAGAACTTGTGCTCTTTCCTGTTAATAATGCATTTTAGCTTAACTCTTCTGTATTTGCTTACAAAGTAAGCTCACAGACACAATGCATTTTTGGCGTATTCTTCTTTATCAGTGAGATCTTAAATTTTCAAAACACTGGACATGAGACACAAGCTGGAAAGCAGAGCCTAACTTTCTGAGTAGTTCCTTCAATTGAAAGTCCAGGGATCACATACAAATAACTTAGTAACTGATGTTTTAGTGTTCTGGGTGGAAGAATCAATGACAAGATACAAAGAAACATGCAATAGTTAAAAAACAAAAAAAAACAACCAAACAAACCCCAAACAGTTACTTGAGTTCACTGAATAAATATTTACTTTAAAACTTGAAAACTAATGTTAATGACTTCCTAAACATAAATTCTTTTTCTAGAGTGATTCTGGAGATATTCTGTACTGCACAGGAACTACTGAACATCACTGAAGTGCATTTAAAACAAGTCTTCCTTCTGGTCTGTGCTGCAAGTTACTGCTTCCCAGGGGAACTGAGGAATCAAATTAGACCTACTAATAGGAAATAAGGGAGAACAACATCATGAAAGTACAGAAATAGACCAGAACTCAGTCAGAGTTTTTCTGTGGTGATATCCCAAAGACTGAAAGGTTTTATTGGAGCATAGCCTAAAGAAATAGCTTTAAAATAAAGAAACCTGAAAATGACTAGATAGGAAAGAATAAAAATAGATACACATATACACCCTTTATATGCTTAGAATTAGGAGGAGAAAAACAAAAAGGATATTAAAAGGCAGATAGCAATGTAATAAAAAATTCTAATAAATTCTAATAAATATGCATCAGGAATATAAAGTCTGACAGAAAATTTGTAGGGTCGGCTGAAGATCGGAATATGGAAGACAAAATCAAACGGAACAAACCAATTACAGAGGTAGCTGTGAGTTATGTTGCATCAGTGTTCACTTTAGAAGAAATGGAGGATGCTCATCTTGACAAATCATCCTTTCTGCAGGACCCATCCAAAACTGAAGTGTTACTGAAGGGATGCTGGAAATTACTGAAGAAATTATCAGTGCCATATCACCAGTACCTGAGTTTTCACAAATTAAATACAAAAGCAGACAATGATGAAATATTTGAATTACTAATAATGATGTATGACCACTCACTTAAATTGGAAGCATGAAAAATTGTTGGAGCAGGTCCAGAGGAGGGCCATGATGATAACCAAAGGGCTGGAGTATCTTTCTTATGAAGAGAGGTTGAGAGAGTTGGGCTAGTTCAGCCTGGAGTCTGGAGTTCAGCAAATGAAAGTGTATTCATTAAAGTCAGCAGAAGAATAAACCAAAATGCTGTCATACAAAAGTAGATGGGAATACAATCTAATAAGAATAATTATGAAGATAAATACATAAGTTTCATGAACAGAAATATGCAAGGAGTATGATTCTACTGGGAAGAGATAATTTAGGAAAAAGTCCCATTTAAGGACTGCAGGCACACTGAACAGCCTCCTGGCCTTTCCCAGAACATCTGACAGACAACACGCTCTATTGCAGCATCTACGTGTGTTTTAGAAGCACACTACAAAGCGTGGTTCATGTCTCATATAGATTTTTTTTACTTCCCTGATGATAAGGACAACCAAAGTCTTATAACAAAGTTTTCTGAATCATTTACCAGCTCTGTAAAGTCCAAGATATTTGTCTGGGACTTCTAATGGATTAAAATGAAATTTGCAAAGGGCAAATTCAATCTACAAGCAATTGCTGCCCTATGGAAATGACATCAAGATAAGGCTCCTTGAAAGAACTCAGAAATAATAATTACCATCTAAACTAGCAGTTCCCAGAATGGTATTCTTCAAAAACTGAGATAGAAGATTTCTTGAAGAATAAGTGACGCAATATCCAATCTTTCTTCAGAAATCTAAATAACTTTCACTAAAATATGCATCTTTGTGTTGATGTCAGTGGGCTTATAATTTCATACTGGGCACATTTCTTTACTAGTTGCCAAGGAGAGATTTTGTTACAAAAGGAACTTTCATTTTAAATAGAACAGAATAGAAAATCAACCTTGTTTTATAACTGGAAGGATTTCTGCCTGCTTGAGACAAAATCTAGCTATTTTCATCGACTATCCTGAAAAAGAAAAAAGAATATCTTTGCATTTCTATGAATACAAAGTGGTCACTTTAAAGCAAAAGGCAAGTAAAGAGCATTATGTGTAATTTATACATGCCTGTGCACTCAGATAGCTGCTGTGAAATATCTTTTTCTTATTAGAATGAATCCACAGGAATCAAACTGATTGGTACAGTATCTTTATAAGAGATCTCTGTAAATTGGGTAACACTTTCTATTTCACTGCAGGTTTGTCCTTTAATTTGAGCAATGGCTGGAGGAAGAAATGGTGGACTTTTGCTTTCCCGAGATACACAAAGATAAGCATGCTGATAAAGCACACAAAGAAAGGGAAAGGATGTAATTTCATAGAGCTATAGGCTGGTTTCTGGTTGTCACAAGTTCAGCTTTAGCTCTGCTATTGCAGGCAGCAAGCAGTGGTCAACACTCCACCACTAGTCTGCTGTCCCTTCTTAGTAAGGGAGAGCCACCACCAGGACTTGGGTATACATCATTCCATTACCTAAGGATCAGTAAGCCATCCCTAGCCCTCTACCCCAATGATCAGCTTGCATCTATGAAGAATTTTAGATGGCTGACCTGAGATGGCAACACATCCTGATATTCTGTGCTGACTTGTAGGTGAGTACAATAAAATAAAAGTAAATGTTATTACTGGGAATGTGAAAGTCTGAATAGACTTCTGGAAAGTAACTGCAAAAATAACGACCAGAAACATAAATGGCTAATGTCTTCTTCTAGAAAAAGAAGGAACTTTCTACAAGACTAAAAGCCTGGATGATGCAGAACTCAATTCTTAGCTCAGTTTTTAATAAATACACAAAATTGTTGAGGATGTAAACTCTCTTTCCTGAGGAAATCTGGCATGCTTTTAACAATTCCTGCACATTAGCAGGCAGATATCAAAACTACATGGCCTAAAAATACGTAATATCCTTCTCCCTCTACATGTAGATGTTAAGACCCTGTTAAAAAAATAGTTTCCTGCATTATAAATTTGCTGCATACAAATGATACAAAGATGCAGTAGCATGTGAAGATACATCCAACTAGGTTTAACAACCTAAATAACACCATAGAAATACCTGCTCTATTCCAGTTTACTGTAGTACCAAAGCCAGGTAACATAGTTGGACTGTCATGAAGGTTTATCAGGATTTATTTGCTGACAATTTGCTTGAAGTGGATCCAGGCAAGAGCACTAGAAAAAGGCCGAGACAGAGAGAAGGCTGCTGAAAGACCTAGGTTTTAGTCTAAGCCAGTCCTAGAACTTGCCCAAAACCAGACCTCTACAATTGCTGCTTTTTGGGCTGAGTGTTAACTGATTTGCTGAAGAGTTACAAAAGGCAAATGTTTCTATTAGGCCCTACTTCATATATAATTATCATTTTTATATGCATGTTAAGTGAATTAGGAGGTATCAGAGAAAAAAATGTCTCTGTCATTGTTCTTTTACAAAAAGTAGTTCTCAATTATTTAACTTTCTTCCACCAATCGAGGGTAAAATAATACAGATAAATATAAAAATAAGAATGAACATAGCTCATTCTATTTTTTCCTATAAGAGGTAGTAAATATCTTTTTTCTGTATGGACTAATTTTACAAATGTGTTTCGAACAACAAAAAGAAATTAACATTACATCATGACAGACAAGTCACATAACTTTTTACTACATCCTTTTGATGCTCTGAAACTAGAAAACATTATAAATACATTTGATATCTAACATCTGCAATATTAATTCCATACATCCTCAGTGGGGGATGCAGAGGATGGAAAAATTGAATTACTTCATGCTTAATAATTTATTTTCTTTGAATAAAAACGTGTCTTGAAATTGGGTCCACACAGAATATTGGCAGACTTCCTACTATTTCCCTCTATGTAGTCTTGTGTTTAATGCAGGCATAGGGATACGCATGTATGCAACTTATTTTAGGATTTCCTGTTGCCCTCCCCTATGACCTGGAGCTTCTTTGAGCTATACAGGGACTAAGGGAGGAAAAGAGTCCTAGTGGGGATAACTAATGGCAGGAAGGCAAGAAATACCCGATGGACACATTTTGTTCCTTCTTTAGCCTATGACCTAATATACAGTTAAGTGAAGAAAGAATATCCACAATTATTCAGTTGGGTTGTGAAAAAATAGAAACCTGCGCCATAGTTTATGCAAGGTCTTGCTAACTTGAATATCTTCATTGTTCAAACACAGCTTCCCTAGGGTCAGGTCCTATGGCTTGGATTAGACAAAGACCAGGCATCTGTAAGGCAGATGAGGCAACATGAAGTTTTAACTGTAGTTTAGGACCAAATCACAGTCTGTCCTGAAATCCTCTGCTACAAGACCTTCCGTCTCCCATTGGCCTAGTTTGAAGAATGGGTTTGACAGGCCAGCCTGACTTGGGATTTACCAAACCTGGGCCACAGTGGGCCAAAGGAGCAGTGAAAAGTGATCACAGCAATTCAAAATTTGTTTTACTGGATTTGATGTTCACATGCTTAACTAATTTCAACAGCAGGTTTGATACAATATAAATTATAATTTGAAGAGACCTCATATCAATCCCTTACTTGGTTTCAAAATCCTAACATTTTTTATATCTTTGCCAGTCTCTCTGTAACACTGTTTCTGGGTTAGATTTCTCAGTAGACACACTGTAGCGTCTACTGTAGTAGACACATAGCCCATTACATTCCTTCCTAGCAAATTCCTAATGACCACTGGATATATATTGCATGCTAGAAAATCCTTATTCTTTATGGTTTGCTGCTATTCTCTGTGATGCTGTGAGCACTTTACATCAGTCCTGTTCAATGCCTTTGAACAGAATGCAAATTGACTTGGATTAAATCCCTCTGTACTTCCTTTTTCCCTCCTTTAGCAGCCATCTTCCCTTTCATATTCCTTACTTCCCCCAAATTTCTTCAGGTCTCTTTCCTGTATTCTATAGTGATTTCTTCATTTTTTCAAGTATCATTTGGACAAAAAAATTCATTTTCTACTTAGCTTGTGGCGAGGTAGTTGGGTATTTATGTACTGGAGTGTCTCGGCCAAGGTTCAGTCAGAAGCTTCAGCAAACGGAGATGCTAGACCTGTAAGCCACAGCCTGGAAAACCTACACCCAACAACCCTTCTTATATCTTCCTGCTCCTGCTCACATCTTTCCTAGACAGTGGGACAGAAAGAAAATGCATCAATGTGCTTGAAACCATGTGCAGAAAACTGTTTTTTTTTAAGTAAAAGACTAGAAGATAATCACAGATATAATTTGAATGATTATTTTCCTGTTCCTTTCTGATTCACTTTTTTCTACTACTGGATATTTCTTACTTCAGGCTTTGAAAATGACAGATTCATTTGCATTCTGGAGTAAGTGTTAATAACTTAGCTGCCCAAATCCCTGCTTCCAAGTCTACAGAGAAAATAAAAGACATGTTCATTAACATTTTATGCAGCCTCTGGATAGAAATGATATATTCACAGACAACAAGCAGCACTTAGACTTCAGTACTGAGCTCTTTAGGTACCTTAAAATAAACCAATTTCCTCACAAGACTTGCTAGAAAAATGTCTTGCTACAGCCAGGAATTCACCTGAGTTCAGTTCACCATAACAGAGTTATTCTCATAGTTAAATCCAGTTCTTTTTGTGCACTTCGAAATGGTCTGATCTGTGGCCCTGATGGAGTTTAGTGAGGCTCCTAGCATACTTATGAGTCAGGACTTTGCCACTTTGCTACAGACAAGTCCTGGAACAACTAGTTAGGATGTTTTTCTTGAATTTTCTTTGGACTACTCTTGGTTACAAACATTATGCTGTTAGCAAAATATTTAATAATAGTAATTCTCAATGCAGACCTGATTAGGTCCCTGGTAGTTTCCTGCAGTTGTGGTTATCTTATCATTAAGATATAAGTATTATATTACAAGAAATAATTGCTTTAGGTTGTTGCAGAGGAAGCAATTGGCACAGGCTGCTCAGTGAGGTGGTAGAGTCATCAATCCTGAAGGCGTTCAAAAAACATGGAGATATGGCACTGAGGAGCATGGTTAGTGGGCACGGATGGGTTGGGGTTGGACTAGATGGTCTTAAGATCTTTTCCAACCTTAATGATTCTATGATTCAAAGAGTGGAAGCCTGTGTATGAACACTGTTGCAACAACTGCTGATCACCGCAACCCCTCTTTCATGACAGCTGTTCCAGCTTCCTACCTTGCTTGTCTGCAATTTATTGTTCAAAATTTCTCTGCAACATGCATCCCTCATTCCTGTAATGTCTCCTGTCTGTTGATTTGACAGGAATTCTAGAGAACTCTAAAAATATCTGGAAGGAATTACATTCTCAAGTTTTTTCTCTTGAAGCTGTATTGCCTTGTACTTTTGTCTGAGTCACATGATTCATACTGAACTGCTTTTTTTTCTGACTTCTACTCACCCTTAACATAAATTTCAATATCTAGTCATCTTTCAAGCTCTTTGGAGCACGTTTTCACTTACATTTCTACTTTCACCTCTATCTACTGGCCCTTGATTCTACTTCCTTCCACCAACCACTCCCTTTGCTGCCTGGCCATTTGTTTTCACTTTCCCTTTGATGTTTTACTTACCCTTGAAGAGTTTCAGTACTGTGTTCCAGCTGAGGGGCATTTTTGGTGGATTTTTTGTTTGTTTCTTTTGTTTATTTATTTATTTTTGTCTACAATCAGATCCCTTGCTGAAAATACAGCTCCATTAAGCTTTTACACCGTCTTGTTACAAATAAGTTATTCAGACACACAGTGTATAATTGCTGATTCCAGAGGTAGCTGATTCTATTTCTGACTTCATCTTTTTCAAACCATAAGGCCCTACTGGCAGAAAATCCATTATCTTCTGAAGGAAGAAACACTTTTCTACAATAAAAGCTGTTTTTTTTTTCCTTTCAATAAATACATTATTTTATAAGAAAAATGAGAAAAGCTTTACTTGTGTGTGGGAACAGGTGCAACAGATCCCTATAGAGCTATTAAGATAAACAGGAAAAATTGTCTTAATATCTGTTAGAGAGCCAACCCGCTTAAGCCAACTCCCCAAGTACACTGGCAGTTAGAAAAATCTACTAAGCATTTTGTATGGAAGATACTGATCTTAATATTCCATGGTGTAACTGGCTGCAACAAACTAGGAGCAAAGAAATCTAAACCAATCCTCACTGATGCTTTTTCGATCTGTCCTTAAAAAGCTGTAACCAAGGGGAGGGTGCTCGTGCTCCCACAAGGTAAGCTACTTCTGTGGTTAATTATCATCACTGTGAGAGAGTTTTCCCTAATGTCAAATATATATATACATATATATATATATATATATATGTATATACACAAATATAGTGATATTTTCTACTTGTACTAGAAGGAGAAATGGATGGATGTTACTGTTATTTTTGTTCATGCTTCATTCACACTATAATGAGAAGGAAGGTTTGTTTCATCATCACCTGAGAAGAACTAATCTGTTTCCCCGAGTGTCAAGAAAAGATTGTTTTCTCAAGATTTACCAGCAAGTAATGCTGCAGAACATAACAGAAGTTATTGCAGGCCAAACAACAGTGGAAGCTGACAAACGCTATTCTACTGGCACATCCAAATAGTGGTGGACTGAGAGCAAACTGCATGATAATGTAAAATGGTTTTCCAATGAGAATGATCATATCTGGGCTAAGCTGTGCCCAACCCCTGTATCAGCTTTCTGACTGCACTTTGCAAGTAGGGCAAGTAGGACAAAAGGCTGGAAATTTTGTCAAACTAATAGCAGATCTAGAGAAACGCTAAATGGCTATTAGTCCAGGTTAAAATCTTGTATTCCATTCAGTAAAGGCTTAGCTGATGTTGAACTTTCTCTGCAGAGAAAGCATGACTTGTCATACAAAGCAGTGAGAGCATGGAAGTGCTCTAAATACATATATGGGAACTGTTGAATCACGGCCTGAAGCACTGATTGACCACCTGAGGTGAGCACTGAGTCAGCTGCAGGAGCACAGGTGAAGACAATTCACCTGTGTGACTGGAAGGGGTGGAGTCTGACTCCACCTCTCCCAGACCCCATTTAAGGGCTGACCAACACTAGGGAAGTATCTCCTGTTGGATATTCCTCCTGTGTGGAGTTCCAGGCAAGCCTTGATCTTCCAAGACAGGTGAGCCCTTTCTGATTTATTGGGTATCTTTAAGCAATCTGGATAATCTGTCCAAAATTATAATGTCTATCTTCATTATATTGTATGGGTACTATTTGTTCAGGGCAGTCATCCTCCAATATAACATCCTCCAATATAACAGAGGAAAAAAAACAAAGTCAAAAACAGTGAGATGGGCACGTTTGTCACTAAAGGGGGTGTTCATTAAGGAGTGTTTGAGTCTATTTTGCAAAACCTACTATAATCACAAAGATGAAAACATCAGGCTGTTGTGCTGAGATCTATCAATGAATGCTTTCTTTGTATTTGAAAGATAACCTGTTCCACGTTTTATTTTTGTTTTCAAAATCCTTGGTCAATCCCTTCCCTGACTTTATCTACTATTACTTGGACAGTGCAGAAGACACTGGGTATGCTGATTATAGGGAAACATTCTAGCTTGTTATGTTAAAACTTAAACAGTGTTAAGTTAACTGTGCTCAAACCACTTTCAGAAGCACACACTTAGGGCAAGGTTAATTTTGACAATGGTCATGAGAATTTATATGTGCAACCAAAAAGCAAACTGTTCCTCCTGTGAAAAACAGGACTGGTCACTGAAGAAGGCTAATTAAGGACTATGACATGAAATGAATAACATTAAAAACAAAGGAATATTAAAAAAAAAATTAAAAGGCTTTTTTAACGCTACTGACCTAATAGCATACATCATTATTATTCCTATTAAGGAAATTATTAAATTATTAAAAAACAAGGTCTCTTTCTTTCAAAGAAACTGTTAAGGCAGGATTGTGAATTAGTCACATGAATCTAGTGTCAGTTAAAATTGTTATGATTTTGGAGTTTTTTTTATGGAAGTTGAAGTTGCACTTTTCAATTTTGATTTCATTTATTATTTTCAGAAGATTCAAATGCTGGTCAATTTTAGAAACTGATTTAATGATAATTTGTTTCAAATGAAGTTTAGCAATTTTTAACTATTATGGAAAACCTGAAGAAATTTGGTATCTAGTTTAAGCAACAGAAAGAGAAGCCAAGTATTAACGGAAAGGAACATGACATGCACTAAAAGTCTTCCATTGTGTATGTGCAAAGATTACATGTACTGTGATCACATGAATCATGCTTGGAAGTATGACTTTACTGTACCTTCACCCTTAGATTATCAGCAGCTTTGTCATCTCTGACACCAGGGTTACTGTATTGTCATCTCAATTTTTTTTTTTTTTTTTTTGTAATTCCTCTAATCTGTGGAAGACTGTACTTTAAAACTTTCTTACTTCTTAGCTGTTCAGGAGAATGTGACCTATTCATATTATGTCTTGGCTAGATGTAATCTTAGAACTCTTGTCATGATAAGTGGAGAAACTGATGTTTTCAAGATCGTTCAGTCAGATTTTTCATTGTTTTTTCATAATGTTTAATTAGTTAGAAGGTACTTTAGTTACAAACAGAGGAGGAAAAAAAAAAGCAGATTCTCAAGGACTGAGTTGAGTAGGAAACACTGGTGGAACAGAGACAGAACTTTACCATGATTAAATGTCCATTGTTCAGGAGAGTGTTTAAAAAGGAGCTTTAAATTTATGGATACATTTTCTCCATTATCTTCATCAAATGCTCAGCTGAATATTCAGTGCCAAATTCTTCCATTTCATAGCTATGGAATGTGAAGAAAACACCTCAGACTGTGCCACAGATGCAGTGGGCTTTATAGGGAGTACAAGTGTGCCTACTTGATTATAACTCAGTCAAACAAGAACAACTCTTAATCTTGTAATCTTGCATGCTTAAGATGCTGTGAATAGTAAGCACTGATAAATGCAGTTAATTTGCTTTCATTTCTGCATTAGCATTTTGTTGAAGTAAACAATTTGGCAATGAAAGAGTGATCATCATATATTCTTTAGGCAGCTATTTATATTCTTCAACACACTGTTTATTCAAAAGCAACAGAATGTATTAAAGTGCTTGGCCATCCATAAGATACATAACAGAAACCAACTTGACTTCAATGACCAAATGAAAACACTGTCAATCTTTTAAGATTTTAAGATGTGGATCTACTTCTTGACCCTGGAATCCCCTGTTAGGACACAAGTGTCTGGGAGGGAAGGAGGAAAGGAAGCAGAATTCAGAGAGAATAATTCATTAGCTAAACACAACCTGAGCTCCTGCCACTTACTGAGTTAGTAAGCTCAAGGTGCCTCCTTTCTTGCCCTCTTAATCACAGGGATGGGTCAAATAGACCACACATGAAGGTAAGCCCTGAGAATGTCATGAAACAGGATCAGCTCTCAAAAGAGTAGTGAAGTCAGATTTATTGTCCAAGCCAAACATCTGGGTAATTAAATTCTTCAAGTCCTGCAGTATCATTATCTTTTGAGGTGAAAGATGCTTTCAGGAGTCATATTAAGGATTAGAAGTAAAAGTTTCTTTAAATGAAAGAACAGCAAAAGATTTCCCCAGATAAAAAAACAAACAAAACTATGTTATCAAGTTAGAACTAAATATAACTAGGTTGTCAAGGTGACTGTGCTGATGATAGACGGACTCCCCCAGCATTACTTCAAGGTTTGATAGATTTTGAAAAATTCTCATATCTCCCCTTAGCCTTTATTTCTACAAAGATAAAAATAAAGGAAACACCTGTGCAGATCAACAATAAAGACAGCTCTCCTGTAGAATTTTCTTCTAATTTCCTGTATAAAAATACTTGTCTGCAGAGTCTCACCATCTAGCTATATCTATCCTACTAAATGTTTTGGTTCTACTGGCAATATCTTACAAGATTCATCTATTGGGGAATATCTTAATTAAATATATGTTCAGTTGTGCTTGCATTCCTAGATCTTAGACATCAGGAAGGCTATTTTTCCCGTCTTCGAAGGATAATATAAATGGTTGAATGGGAGTAGAATAGCATTTTTTTTTGTTTGTGAAATGTCTTGATTTCTGCTGGATGAGCTATCTTTGTGATAATACTTGTAACCTCTGCCAAGAACAGTGGTGATCTGAATTGTGACTGGGCTGCTCTAGGTGATCGCTTTTTGTCAAGACTCTAGAGAAAAAAAACTTGTCCTACAGATAGAATCTATCAGCATTCTATGGAAGTTCAAAGGAAAAAGATCCACACCCAGTTGAAAAGTTGCAGCACAGCACTTTCTATTACAGTTAAAAAAAAAAAAAATCTGTAAAGGAATAGTGTTTTAAAATTGTTTCTTACATGTACGAGTACAGAAGATCTTCCTTTTAGTGGAGGTTTATTTTGTACATTTTCTTAAGCTTGATATATTAGCTCACTTTCTTCCAGATACAAACTGTATCACAGAACTGTATTAATAACATGAGTCCACAAAGCACCAGCATAAGTCACAGAATGATAGAATGGCCTAGATTGAAAAGGACCCTAAAGATCACCTGGTTTCAACCTCTTGCCATGGGTAGGGTCACCAGCCACTAAAGCAGGCTGTCCAGAGCCACATCCAGCCTTGCCTTGAATGCCTCCAGGGATGGGGCATCCACAACCTCTCTGGGCAGCCTGTTCTAGTGTGTCACCACTGAGTGAAAAACTTCCTCCTAAGATGCAGCCTAAATCCACCCTTAGTTTAAAACCATTCCCCCTTGTCCTGCTGCTAACAACCCATATCGACAGTCATTCCTCCTCCTGTTTATGTACCCCCTTCAAGACCTGGAAGTGGAAATCATGTCCCTACCTGCCTGACTTGCAAACAAAATCATATGATTAAAGCTGCATTTGGCTGTCTGTCTTCATTGACTCCTGTCTACAAAAAGCTCAGATATACTCTGAATGCTGAAATTATTTTTGTAGTATAGAAGCCTGCCTTTCAGAAGTCATTAGCCTTTACTATACAAGTCTGGGGATGAATTTAGTGAAATAAATCATTTTCTACATGGGACCAACTGTCCGGAAACAACATCTTCTCTTGAAATCAACAATATATCTTGTACTAACAGTATCTAAAGACAGCATTCAAGCCACAGAGCTCTTTCTGATCACGGAAATGTCAGGCACTTAAATACTTATAAACTTGCCTAAAAGCAAGTTTATAGAGGCAGTTTTTATTCCTTTTTTTCTCCTTTTACTATATGTACTGTGTTCAGGATGGAGACTGTTTTTTTAGATTTACCGTTATGAGATTGTTTTATTATTTCTACATATTAAACTATTGATTTTATCTAGAGGTGGAAAAAATCTACATTCTGAATTTATATGAATCATCCAGTTTGCATATAGAAACTATATGCATCCTTTGCAAATAGCAAAGGTGGGTAGACTGATACTTCCAAAGCATAGGATACTCCCCTAAAAAAGGGCAGACATAGCCTCTAGGTCCTCCAACTTTCCAAAGTTCACAGATGCATATTTGTGACTTGCTCTAACTGTACTATGGAGTAGCTGATGCATGGAGTGCGTTACCTACCATTTTTCCATATCCAGAAGCAGAATTCTTGTGACCAGAATGCTTTTCCAACTGGAAGAAGAATTTTGCTTATGCCTTAAGTTCTGTCTGTCCTCAGTGGACATGGTATTTCAGGAATATTGTGAAGGAAATCAAAGGTGAATGTTATTATTTTTTAATATTAAATTGCTGTAGTGGCATTATCAGGATTTTTTAGAGGAAGTTTTTCTTTTTTGTTCTCTGAACAAGTAATGTTCTTGTCAAGTAATATACTTCTGTCAAGTAATGTCCTACACTGATCTATGACCTTTGCTCACTCCATTCCCAGTCCCAAGTTTTTTGCTGGTGGGATCTTTTCTAGGTAGATACTGCATGATCTTGGGATTAGCTGCACCATTATGAGCTGCTAGATGTTGGCAACCCTCAAACTGTCTCAATACATATGTAGTTGGGAATACAGAAGCAATGACTAGCAACCTGCAAGGTAGACCAAGTGGAATTAAATGTTCCTATACTCTGTGGAATGTTATTCTCTACCTACTTTCTCTACAACAAGGACAAAAAGTAGTTAAAAGAACATATGGCTTTTCAAAGAACTTGAACATTTTATATTGACTTCCATAAGACCAAACTTTAGGCTAGATGAGGATGGGTTTTACACTTATTCTCTCTGAGATAGAATTTTAATCTAGGATACCTGATATCTTCAGAATACTTGAACTTCTTTTATTCCTCATACCTAGTTTTACTTCCTCAGTCAAAAACAATCAGTGAAACAATCAAGGAAAAAAAACCACAAAACAAATCACCACTAGCTATGTTTTTTCTTTTTCTTCAAGGAAATCATTTTAATTCCAGTTAAGATTGCATGTTGTTGGAAAAAAGGCCATAAGTTTTATGCTCTTGTGGGAAATTTAAAAAGGCTGGGAAAAATTATCTACTGTTGCATGTGGGAATAGCTTCAACCCATTACATCTGCAGAAAATTTAGCTCTCTGCATGTCTCAAAGAAAAGTCATTGAAAAAAGTCTGACTAACTTTTAAGATACTGAGATACTGTTTTTGTTATCTGCAATAAACAGTACATGTAAGCCTTGTAATTACCATTTTTTTTTCTCATTCACTTTTCTGTGCAGAACTATACTCACCAGACAAAATAGGAATGGGGATAATTGACTTTAAGAGCAAACCATAGAAAGAAGAGAAAATTAACTTCTACAGAGAAGCTTTGGAGACTTTATGAGGTTAAAACAGGAAAATCATGAGTAAGTGTAAGGAACAGAACAGAAGAGGTATTATGCTAAATTACTGTTAATTTTGAAGATCATGGAGGAAGGTCCCAGAGATACATTATCCTATTGAAGTTAATGATGTTCTGTTCAGAATAGATCTAGAGCTCTTACAAGTATGTAGCCTTATTTACTCATAATGCTGTTCTGAAGAAAGGAGTAATGCAAACACAAACCTATTGTGATTGAAGTCAGTCCAAAGAGATGAAATCTATTTTTTTTATTATAATGATACTACAAATTACTATCCAGAACAGAACTGATTATATTCCTTGCATTTTGCTAATGGAGATGAAGAATATAACACATTTCAGCCTTTGCAAAATAAATTACTGTTCTTGCAAGTGGGATTGTTGCTCCATACTTCTGTTATCTACCTTGATGGGAATTTAAGTATTGTTGAAAACATTCACAGAATTTATTTCCTAAAGGAGTGCGCAAGCTTGGTCTTACTGTAAATGTTATCAACACCATATTCTTTGCAGATCAGGCTCTCACTTCTGGCCAGCTGACAACTTCAAAAGTTCTCCGAATTTTTTCTGCATGTTTTAACTTGGATGAGGAAGCAGCTGATTTAAAAACTTGTATCAGTTCATATGGGTCAGTTCTAAATAAAGAAGAACCTTCAAGAAATACTGCAAGGCAAATAATATTTAAGTTATAGCGATCACATTTTCCTTTGCCATACCAGAATTGCTCTGTAACTATAGCAAGAGGGATCAACATAACAAGCATTAAAAAGCATTAAGATGAACGTTAACTTTTCCTTTCCTTGCTGCTCAAGGTCTTCCCCACGAGTGCTAGCTGACAAGATCAGCAGCCCAAAAAGATGTAGCTAAAATCCAGCCACTCAGCAAAGCTGGAAAGCTTCTGGGTATTGGAACAGATGTCAGCTAACAAAAAAACACTAAGGAGTCTGTGTCTGAAAAACACAAACATTTGGTGCCTCACCCTGAAAAGAGTTATTCAGCTGTAACAAATCACTGATATTCTGTTCTTTTATATGCCAGTTGGCACTAGATAGAAGTGCCAAGGCAAAGTAGGTTTCCAGTCCAAATGTTTCAGAGTCTGAAGTCTACCATCCATCAGGGGAGATTACAAAGTATGGATAAGACTGGGAGCCAGCCCAGTGCTGGAGAGGAAAGCAAGCGACAGCCAGCCTGCCCTGCGACAGCACTGGGCTCATGAGGACAGTAAGCTTTCATTTGGCTGCTCTGACTAAAACACAGAATCATTCCTCTGTATCAGGCAGTGGTTCGTCAGTCATCTCAATTTCAATCATAATTTGTCACTGTTTCTCAGCCAGGCATAATGAAATTGAATCCCACTTTTAAAATCAATTTAGTCTCATTGGGAAAACAAGTGAATGAAGGCTTTTCCAATTTTGTGGTATATCCAGTGTCTTGTAACTGTACTCAGCAAACCATGCCTATGTCTGTTTATTGAATCTTTTTTGTTATGGAGGAAAATGAAGCTGGACAATAAACAACAGTAGAAGAAAGCAATTCCTACCCCTGTTAACTTCCACTGAGCTTCAAATAAATTGCGCTTTCCTACTCCCATCTCAGAGGAGAAGGGAAAACCAAAGATCAAAAAAGTGAAGGAAAGAATCAGGCTGCTTTCTGTCCTCACATTTTTTCATATTTTCTGGAAAAAATGTATCCTTATTCTGAGCTGGAGCTAAAAGCCAAATGTTCTCTTGTGAAAACACACAAACTATTTGTTTGTTGCTACTGCATCAGAAAGGATTAACAAGGCTCTTTGAGTCCACCTGCTAGAGAGACTAGAGATGCTAGAGATACTTTGGATCACAGTGTTAGCACTCATTTTCCCTCATTACAGCTAAATGTAAATGTATTTGCTATTATTTTTATGGCAATACATGCAGATGCTGTATGCATTTACACATCTTTCTGGTTGTTGGACATCTGTACCACATGAATATTTTAAGATCTTCTCTCTTTCTGCATTTTGCTTTCTTTCCTCTTTTCTGATTCTGTCATTACCATTATCTTTCCTAAATTATAATTAATTAAAAAAAAAAAAAAGCAGGTGAAAGAGCTAGTGTATGTGCTGGAGTGATCAGCTCCACTTTATACCAGAGAGCAATGTGTTGTGCTGCAGAGCTGGTTTGACCTGACATGTACTTCGGGAGAGTAAATTTCTCAAATTGCTCATGTGACATGGCAGTTTTAATGTATTTTAATTTTCTCTTCAAAATTATCACATTGCTCATAATCATCTTTTTGGCTAACTTTTTTTGACAGAACTTTACCATTTCCTCCAATGAAAGAAGATTTAGTCAATGCATTGAATCTAGATCAATTTAATAAGTTACATGATACTGGGCCACTGAAGAAAACTAATGAAAACACTGTAGTTTTAAAAATCCGTCACAAAAATTAACTCACAATGCAATGATGTGCAGCGTGATAGGATTCTCACTGTGGACTAGGGCTCCTGAGCATTCATTTGAAGTAAGTAAAAAGTTCAAACATCTGAGTCCTTTCTGTACTGTCCTTACAACCATGCATTAAATATAAATTCTTTGTGTCAGTTTTGTTAGCAAGAAAAGATAATACACAATTTTTCCACTTTCAGTAGATTTCTAATGGAAGAATCATAATAGAACCTTTAAATAACTATGGTGTATTGTTAACTGAAGCTTACAGGATTGTAAAAGCAGAGAATGATTAATTTCATTAACAAAGTTTTCTAACAGAAAAGATCACACATGCAGAGAGGATTCAGGTGCTGAAGTGGTGAATTGGAGCATTCCCACATTTGTTGCTGGCACTGTAGAACACAAAACCTACATCAATATTTCACACTGTATACTTTACAGAGGCATCCAGACAGATGAGTTACAGCTTTTGTGGGATAACCAATCCCTTGGGTGGGAGAAAGCCCCATGCCAAAAGATGGATGGCCATGACTTGCTTCTTCAGAGAGGTGAAAATAACAACCTTTTTGTTATTTTGGCTTTGTTTGAGTTATTGTTTGAGTATTCAGTGCATCTGTGTAAGCCTAAAACTTTGGAAAAGAGTCCCTGTTTGAAGGGAATGGCCCTCTTGGTTCACTTCAATTCCTGTGCTCTGGGTTTGGAGCACACAAGGATATTCTTTCTGAATGAAACCAAATCAGAAGATGTACTCTGTTTATAATAGACCTCTGCCATACCATTAGTGGGTGTTCAGGTTGCTGAAGTAAAATGTAGTTGATATGAAGTAAAACCCCCAAACATGTAAAGACGTGGAAATATGGTCCCCCAAAGATCTTTCTAAAGATCTACTTTGTCACTCAACATCACTGGTGAATATATATAAATCTTCTTGGACCTTCTTCTTAGATAACTTTCAGCTTTTAAATGCTATCACCTTCTTTCCACATATCCTGATCTCCATAGCACTCCAGCACTATATGGCTAATGACAATACAAGGACAGAGGAAACAAGGACTGACCAGGGTGTTAAGTGTTTTAGCCTCTCCTTGTAAACCTGTGCCTTTGTGGGCAAGATTCCCGTGTTATGAAGTTCAACTACATGATACTGGCTCAGTTTGACTGACAAACATTTTGTCAATTTGTAAGTAAATGATTCCATAGAACAGTGCTATGCAAGATTTAAAAAAGAAAAACAAGCCAAAAAACAAAAGAAGACAAAATAACCAACTGTGCAGAATCAAAGAGTTCATTTGGGAATAGTCAGTAACTAAAAGTACTGAGTTATGAATGCTGATATGAAAAGGTACAAGAGCACGGGAATAACAGGAAAAAGGAAAAAAAAAAAAAGGATTTTGAAATTAGTATGCTGTCTAAAAGTAGGATCAGCCTCTCTGAAAAACAAAATTCTCCCACGATGGTTCCCTAAAGTTCACCTGTTTACCCAAGAATCACTGGGTGCCTGTGGTTTCACGTTCGTTAGATTGAGAATGCTAACATCTAGTTTAGTAGTATGTTAGTCTCAGCAATTTACTGTTTGTTAAGCAATAAATATTTGTTTTACACTCACAAGTGGTATTTAATCGTATTTTCAAGATATTCAGGTAAAGTAACTCAGAGAATTGAGGGTTACATTCCCCATGAACTGAAACTGCTTTTAAGCCACCTCTAATCCAGAGTTTCTTTTCTTTAAAGTTTGCCCCAGGGAGCCAATTAAACTATTGAGAATGAGAGCTAGATTCAAATTCTGCCTTATGCATCACTTACAGTCTTGTTAGCCAACCTCTAGCTGCTGTATGCTTTGTAATTTTTTTCCAAGCTGAAGCATGAGCTGAAAAAATCCACCAGGGTCTCTATTCTCAGGCTGAGTTTGCAAAATGAAAACAAAAATGCTTTTTCCTTGTAAAGTGCACACATTTAGATTGCAGTTGTCATGTAACTATGATTATGAAAACATTTAAAGACAACTTTTGCATTTATTATTTTCTCTCCCCATATATCTTTCAGAGACAGACTGAGCTGTTTGTACGTATCAAAGCAGTCTTTCCACCAGTGTCAGAAGCTGCCAGACTATCAAGGTCAGCAAGACAGAAGTTCAAGAAATGTAAACTCCCTCTTTCTTCCCAGACAATTAATTTCTACCTTTTTAAAATGTTTTTCTCCTGGCGCTTTTCTAGAGAATTTCATAAACTACCTGTTCATCACCAGATGAACAAGCTCAGGGATAGCTAAACTCCTTTCTGAAGCATTTTAAAAGGGAGAGAGCCCCAAGGCTACTCCATCACTCAGTGAGAGCACCATGGAGAGTTTGCTATTCGTGGAAGTTCACTGTCCCATAGAGGGAGGCCAGCTGTCTCAGTAGGACAGTTCTACCCCACTCCAAAATCATGCAGCCTTAGGGACCACAGTTCAAGAAGGAGTTGCCTACAGACTGTTTTTGGAGGGGAAGGGATAGTAAGAATTTGCAGGATTTATCCTGCTTGCCTGAAACCCATGTGAAATCCATCAGGAAGTTGATGAAGCATAAATATCATATGGTCAGGGTTCATCTATTGTTATCTTTTAATGGCAGACAACAAAGCAAGCAGCACAGATGGCTGCATTTATGGCCCCATTCAGTACAGACATAAAACTGCTTCCTGATATTTTTTAAGTGCTACAGAAAAAGTCATTTACATTTCCCTCTCTCAATTACAGGCCTTACTTATGATAATATAGTCACTTACATGGTTTTTAATTAACCATAAGCAGCACAAGGTCTTCAGCACCAGTACTAAAATGGGTCTCCTCTTGCAGAAAAGGGTTTGTGTTTCAGTGCCTTTAAGCAGAGTAAAACAAGCAACAGGACTGAGTCCTTTTCCTAGATAGCAAGCTCTTTCCACTACCACCAGGAGCTATTTGAAAGTATAAAGCCAGCTTTCATCTTGACCATTAATGCACTCCAGTTTGTGTCGTTGAAGAGATGAAGATTAATTTTAACAGGCATGTGTTACTATGAGGCATGAGAACAAGAGAGTTTCTCTGGATATTTTACAAGAGTTTGATATTTCTGCGTTACTAACTTGTGGGAGCTACAGCATCCCACATTGCCTTATTCTGACTTATTCTTATCAGATCTGAAGTCCTACACAACCCCATAGAAGGAGAAAGCTGGATAAGAAGCTCACGTGATTAATAAGTAACTAAAGGCAAGAAATATAATTAGTGTCAAACACCATGAATTCAATTCATAGCCTCCAGAACCTGTCAAATTTGATAAATAAGTATAAAAATAGTTGGTGAATGCAATAGCTTCCCTGTAAAAGATTTCAGTACAATGTATGGATAAGATACCAAGTGGTGCTCTGTTTAGAAAAGGAGAACATACATAAACCAGGGTGCTCATGAAATGGATTTGGAAGAGGCAATACAGCTGTCACAGAAAAAATAATTTCAAAAGAGAAGTCATCATCAAAGGTAAGTAATCATCAAATACCTGCTCCAACTGGTCTCTATCCTTTCTTTAATTAAAACATAGAAACGGAAGATACTCTGCATCAAATTCAAATAATTTCAAGCTGTCCTTTCTTCCTCAATACACTACCATGGTGCACAACACTCAAAATGTTAGGGAAAGTAACAGATTAGTAAATTACTGACTGTGTAGTCATACTGGAACAAAATGGACTACCTACCACTTGCCAGGCTATTCTGAGACCACACAAAAAATTAACTGGAATCCCTGCTATGCTAGGAGTTTTTAATCATGGATGGACACAATTTATAGCACTGATGCATGTTATTAGTAGATGTCTTCTCAAACTCTGCCGCTCCAGATTACCTATCACTTTCGGCTACTATTGATTTTTCATTGTTTGTGCCAATATTCAGTGTCTGAACACGTGATTTTTTTATTTTTCCAAGAGGAATGTCAGTAGTGAATTTTGCAGCCAGTCATTAGTAGCACTTTAAACTGCAAGATCCTTTACCTTTTTTACCCCATTTTGTTCTTTCGAATTTCTAAGCCCTGCCCTCTTTTACACCCACTTCTGGTACATACATTTGCAAGAATTCGTAAAGGAGTTTGCTATTACTTGATAATTCCAAAAGCAATCATAGGATACCTGCTAGACTGTAGAAGCAGATTCTTTACAGTAAGATACTAGGGATACTTCTCTTGAGATTAAAGAATTATTTTTTTCCAATAAATTCAATTATCCGTAAATTTTAAACACAAATAACTGAATTCTTCTGCATTATTATCATGTTCTTTCCAGAAACAAAAAAGACAACAGAAAGATACAACTAGGTAAGTGTGAATTGTGCAAATAATGGATTTATCTTGCAAAACAAAAGAAATGCATGACTTTATGACCTGTAGTAGTAAAAAATTTACATTGAGCCAAAGCAGGTTTTTAGATGAAAGAAGTTCCTCTAAATAAGAAAAGAGTGTTTGAGTCTGCTTCAGACAGCATTAACCATCTGAAAATGAAAGACCTTTATTTTTGAAATGTAAGATAAAAAAAACAGTGCTTCACCTCAGTAGTACTTAAATCGAAACTCTCTAGCTTTTCAAAACTTTCCTTTTGGGTAAAAGTAGTAAAAGAAAAACAAGGGCGTGTTATTATGAATTATTATTATTACTGAATTAGTCAGTTCCTGAATTCAACTTATATCCATTAATAAAAATGGAAACCTGAAACTTCCCTTTCTCTTCCTGCCATTCCTCTATAAGTGAGAACCCTTTTTTGCCCAGATACCATGACATGTAAATGCAACATTATTTGCAAAGCAATTATCCACCTATTCTAGCAGAATCAGAGAATCACAGAACTGTAGCGTTTGGAAGGGACCTCTAGAGATCATCGAGTTCAGCTCCCCTGCCAAAACAGCTCCCTAGACCAGGTTGCACAGGTAGCACATTCATATTAATACACATATTAGAAATAGGCAAAAATTTTAGTACCAGTAAATAATATTAGTATTTAAAATGTGTTATCAAATGAATTACCTATATATATGTAATTAGTGGAAAAAATAAAAAATAGCAATTAATATCATATTTGAGAAACAAAGCAGGTCCACAAATAACTTTACATTGCAAAGTTTCCAGAAAAGTGATTTTGGATGAAAACAATGGTTGAGAAGATGCAGGGAGACTAGATTGTGTTGTATGTAACAGTGATTCTCATGGCACTTTGTTACTTTTCCACCAGAATTAAGCAAGTGATTAAGAAAGTTCATTTTAAAAATTCTAGATGTAAATATTCCTCTAGATCTTGAGTAGAACATTATGTTTACATACAGCTCTCAGTGAAATGAAGATGATGCAGAATACAAGAAATTTCCTCCTGAAAAATTAAAAATGGATCATTCTAACTGCACTAAATACACACAAAATACTAGTGCTGGTGCCTCATCCACACAGAATAGCACAGTGCCAGATCATTAGCATTTCATTTAGTGAAAATGCAGTCTGAATCTGCAGATCCTCTGGAGAAATCCATCTGTTCTCATTAATCAGGGCATCTGCTTTGGCAACTACCTGTTAATAGGAATTCTGTAGTCTTGATTAAAACTCCAAAAAAGCCATTTCTTTGTGAACGTGATACGATACCTCACCTTGTCATTAGAAGAATTTTAAAATCCTTTCTCTTCTTCATCGTCCCCCCTGCTCTGTCAAATCCACACCTGAAGGTACTCCATTTTAGTCACAGTGAAAGTTTACAGTATGGGTGATGAGAAGATAGAGGTTTAAGCACCCCTCACCAGATGCATCAGTCTTGAATGACTCACCTATGCCTTCATCTGTAAGAACACTCACACTTTTGCTGACATAGGCTGAAATGTCACCTCCACAGCTAAGTTTTGAGGGACAGAATTCATAGAATTTTCTAAAGTACTCTGAGTTCTTACAATCCACTGGCTATAAAGCTGCACAGTATTATTTTCCTCTGCATTTTGCTGACGTGAACTCAGTCTGACAGACCAACAGGAAAATCTGGAAACAAATGAACATGTAAGGGAGGAGGGGGCAGAATTTTGTATTTAAATGTCTAAAGATTAACTGGATATTACACGAAAGTAACAAGCTATTAAACATGTGATCTATTCATCGTGATGTAAATTAAAAAATTGCTACCCACAGTCTCCAAGTTCTGAGACGGACAGAAATCTTTTTGCTGGTAAGAACTCGAATTTTAATGTTATTGATTTTAAAACTGTAATTACCACAGGTATGTGGTAATAAGAGCAATCACATCTCTTTCCCATCAAAAAAAAACAAGAGGGAAAAATCTGTAAAACATTATCTCTGCTTTCTTAATAAATCTAAACTACAAAAGGAGTAAAATGAGTTGATGCACTGTTTCTACCATTTCCAGTTCTTCCTATGATTTTTTACATCAGCAAAAAGAGGATTCTCATTAGTAACATCAACTTAACTATAATGTAAAACGTGGTTTAATGACCTGCATACATGCTTGGGAACAGAGACTGATTCTGATGCTGAAAGTAATAACTTTGGCAGCTGTGGACAATGTGTTCTGGTCCCATATCAACACTCCTGCCCTATTCAGGGAAGCATTTAAGTACACGTACAGAATATTCTGGGATTTAAGCAAGTGGTCAGCAGCTTTGCTCCAGCACAAGATATTTGTTTTTACATTATAGTTTATAATGTTTATAGATTATAGTTTTTACGAAACTTTAGGAAAGGTTACGGACACAAAGAAGCAATTAGATCCTTGAGATGTTAGCTGAAGCTTATGTTTTGTTTCATGATGGATATGAGTACTGATGACAGCAGGAAAGCATGGGACTTGGGACATGGTAACACAGGAATTTAATGTGAAAGGGAAAAGTTATCCCAGAAGATGAATGAGATGAGCTATAAAATCTGTCATCTTGTACTTGCTGAGCCAGAGATTGTACATCTAGTAACAAATGCTAAAAACTTAGTTTATCAATGCTCATCTGCTGTTAAAATCAAATTTTTATCTTGAAGTTTCTAGTGTAAAGAAATACAGTATTTCCTAGAATAGTTTTCATGTGACTCTTTGGAAGGACAAAACTCATTAAAATCAAGTCTTTATCTAACAATGAACACAAGTAGCTTCAGAAGTGATGAGCAGTAAGAGCTACTGAATGTGGTGAAAGTTGTCATTACTCTGCACAGTGTTAACTCAGACCACATAGTTGTCATTACTACCCTCCCTATAGAGATGAAATACCTATTCACCTGTAATGACTGGCTTAAGAAAAACAAAAATTTGATACTGAACAGTGTAATTCCAGGGTGCATTAGAAGCCTGCCAATGCGAGACGCTGCAAATAGATATTTAAAGACTGCTTATTTATTTTTAAAAATCAAATTATTAACACTTTACACATTAATGGGAACCATCATGGCTAGAGCTGAACTAACTCCTGAATATTACTAAATGAATCACAGCAGAAATGGAAAATAAAATTAACAAAAAATTTAAACAGACTCTTTCTTGCAAAATAAATCTGCCCAATATCATTACAGAATTCTAATTGTAAATATAAGAAGATGTTTAAGATGCCATAAAAAGGTACAGAACATCTGGAGAATGCACACTCACTTTGTAGGCTACATGTAATCCGAGGCTCCCATTTTCCATTTGTATCTGAGTAAGCCTACAAAATCATTGAGATGTTTAAGATCTAACAGAAGAAGTAAAAGCTTAAATACTCCTTTTCTGTGAAAATTCTACATGATTTCTTTGGAAAAGGGCAAGAAAATCTTAAGACAAGTGGCATATATACACAAAAATCCTACGGGACATGTGAAGTGGCAGTAGTCAGAAAGGAAGCTGTTCCTGTTACTCTTCTATGTAAAGGCCTTACGATGTCTATGATTAAAACAGGATAACATAATAAAAGACAGCTTTACTCTTCATTTGACAAACTTTTCTCCTCAGCATAATCCAACCATTTGCAGCTTCTACTTGTAATCTCAGTAAAAGAGGGAAAATAATTGAAGCATTAACAATATATTCATTTATGGCCCTTTTAAACAAGGAAGAGAATAGATCGATATTTTCTGTAATGACGTACTCTTCCTGTCAGAATTAGTTGGAAACATCAAAGGAAATATGATAAAGATTATCAAAATCTTATCGAGAGAAGGTAGCCTATGAGTATAACATTTCTTAAATGTCAAAGATCTTCACTGAATGTACGGCTATTAAGACATACTCAGGCAACAGACTGCTAGTTTCAGACTGATTTTAATGACTTCAAATAGACATTTTTGTACCAGAGTATTTTCACGCCAAATGTTAATTTGGAAGAAACTTTCAGCTATGTCTAGGGTAACACTTGTGCTATAACTGATAATGGAATTTTAAGGAAAATAATTCACAACAATTACAAGTTATGCAGCATTTTTCTATTTAAACAGGTAATACTCTGCTGAATCTGGTCAAAACGTTATTGACTTTAGTAGGCCTAGGCGTAATTAAAATAAGGATTTGGATTAGCTTTCTCCCTATTTGAGTGTATTTAACCTTTTACTGACACGTGGTAAGAGAAATCTTCATTAAGAATTGGAAAGAGTGCAATTAGAAGTACTCTATTTCTTAGTATATATGCATTATACAACTCTACATGCTAGAAGACATTCAAGGACAAATGCAATTACCATTTGGAGACATTTAAGACTATGTACATTGAACTCTTAGCTATATCTTGCATACAGTTTTCCTGAGACTTCTAGATTCTTTATTACTAACTTGCTTTGAAGAACATTTTTAGAAAATATCTGCTCTCAAAAATCCATAAAAACAGACAGAAAAATCAAGGGGCTTCCATTTCCAACATCTCTGATAATTATTTCACTTTCACCTTCAACAATACTCCCTATGTAAAAAGAGAAAGGATTTTTGTTGTTGGCTTGTTCTTTTGCTCTGACAACCCTAATCCCATACAGATTTTCTCCTTCTGAAATGCAGCTTTATCATGGATTATCTCACTGTTCTAGATTGCTTTAGAGCAACATTAAGGTTGGAAAAGACCTCTAAGGTCATCTAACCAAACCCCAACCCACCCCCACCATGTCCACTATGTCCCTTGATCCTTAAACACCTCCAGGGATGGTGACTCCATTACCTCCCTGGTCAGCCTGTGCCAATGCACTGCTGCTCTTTCAGACAATAAATTTTTCCTAATATCCAATCTCAACCTCCCCTGGTGCAATTTAAAGCTATTACCTCTTGTCCTATCACTGTTGCATGGAAGAGGCCAACCCCCACCTCACTACAACCTCCTTTCAGGTAGTTGTAGAGAGCAATATTGTCTCCCCAGAGTTTCCTCTTCTCCAAACTAAACAATCTCAGTTTCCTCAGCCGATCCGTATAAGATCTGTGCTTCACAACTTTGTTGCCCTCTTCTGGTCATGCTCCAGGACCTTGATATCTTCCTTGTATCTAGGGACCTAAAACTGAACACAATACTGGAAGTGCAGTCTCACCACTTCTGTGTACTTTCCTCTGAGCTGAGATCTGCATGTTTAAACACAAACTAATGTATATATGACCATGTGCAAAATCACAAGCCCAAAGAAATATTTACAAATACCCAAGATAAAGACATGCAAGGTAATCATATTCAATAGAATGAAAGAAAGCATAAAATCGATTCTGCCATCTTGCAAAAGAACACTAAATAAAAGTGGCACATGTGTGAATAATAAATTTCTGAATGACAAAATTTAATTTCCCAGTTAAATTTAGTTTCTCTGAGTATAAGACAAGTTAACATAACAAAAAAAAAAAAAAATAACCCCAACAACATCAGCAGACCTTCTAACATGCTGATTCCGTGACTTTCAGCTGCAGCATTCTGAAGTCACATGCATCCCTTTGTTCTCTTTCCATCTGGAACCCTGTAAACAAGTTTTAAGGTACAGCCAAGAAGTATCCTAATATCAGTGTAGCCATTTCTCTGCTAAAAATGGCAATTGAAAATAAAAGCCTAAAGAAAAAGATGCACTTTTTTTATATGGATGTAGACATCACTAGGTGTAGCTGACAGAAAATTAGAGACAGACTTACAGTGCCAGATTCCTAACTAAGCCTTAAATAACACTGTTCATTTTGTGCAGTCGTTGTTTACCAGATTTAATCTCTGCATGAATCATAATAGCATGTCTCTGGTTCAGGCTAAATGGTACCCAAAGCTGAGAGAACACGCCCTCATTTTCTTTCTTAGCATCTTTTTAGGACCTTCTGGTAGAAAAGTACATCTGTTTGAGTAACATAGCTAGAACAGAGAAGGGCCATCTGAGCTATCCACCCTGTCAGCTCACTGTTCTCAAGAAGAATCAGACACCACAAGTTTAAAACTCAACAAAAAGCCATCACAGTCTGGTCACATCTCTTGTAGTTCTTAATTTGAGCAGTTTTTTGAGCACCCTAACACTTCACTTGAAGCGGTAACAATAATCGCACTTCATCTCTTTTATATGGGAGCCAAAAATTTGACTAATGTATCTGGCAAGTAGAACTGTACTGTTTAAATAAAAATTAAACCACTTAGGAATATTTCAACTAAGATTCCCCATATCTGGTTGTTTTGAGATTGAAACCCTTCATGAGAAAGTATTTGTTTTGGTGAAACTTTCATAGTGAAACTCAAACTGATCCTGAAGTTCATACAGACCTAAAACATTGTCTCATCACAAGAAAGCCAGTTGCAACGTAGTTGTATGTCACAGTAGATTACAGAATCCATGATTCATTCTTTAAATTTTTTTAATCCCCTAATTCTGGGAGAGTGACCCTACAATCTGATAAATCTCCCTCAATACGAGGCATAGAAGATACTTGAACTTGGCTCATTTGTACTTTAGAGAGCACTTTGCCTGACTCCAATGAATTAGAAGATGCTACAAACTCATCTTTTTTCCAGAAGGCAAAGGTAATTATAACATTATTAACATCTGCTTTTATATTTGATTCTGAAAAATAGAAACAAATGTGATAAGAATCTGATAATGGAAGAGTTGAGTGAAAGGGAACACCAAATAGTAGAGTTCAAAGGTCTGAAGTCCAAAAACATGCAAACATACACAATAAGGATAATGAGCTTGCAAAATATGCTTTCAGAGACCTTGAGAACTGTTGGTGGCATCTTTGGGAAAAAAATAATCAAATGAAAAAAGGAAAACAAGAATTGGCAATTGCTGACAAATTAGAATATGAATCTAAATTTAACAAGATGAAATCAAATAGATAATTATTAAATGAAACTCCAATCATTATAACAACTATGAACTAGAGAATATAACCCGGGCATATGGAACAGGAGAAAGGATCTAGGGTGAGGTCATAGAATCACAGAATCACTCACACTGGAAAAGACCTTAAAGATCACCAAGTCCAACCACGACCTAACCATACCACCCGAACTCTAACAACCCTCCACTAAATCATGTCCCTGAGCACCACAGCCAAATGGCTTTTAAAGACATCCAGGGATGGCGACTGAACCACCTCCCTGGGGAGCCTATTCCATTAGAATGGAAAGTCATTAGAATTCATAGCAGTCTGTGCATGATTTAATTCTGGCTTCCCCGCTGAAAAGGAGACAAGCTTGAGATGTACCAGTGAGACCATTTCAGATAATATCTAAGCTGTCTGAGGCTAGTTGCAGTTGGTAAGCACTAATCTGAAAGACTGACTGATCTGGCACACTGTGATATACCAAAACAGCCGACAACTGAAGAGAAGCCAGTGGAAAGAAAAAAGAGGTCTGAGCAGTTCACAGCTCTTAGACAATGAGGGAAGTATGAAAAAAGAGGTTCAGATACTTGCTTATCATGTATTTGCAGCAGAATTTTTATGATGAAAAATATAGTAAGTGACGAGCTGCAACTTTTTTGCAGGTTTGACGAACAGTTTAGATGAAAATGTATCCTGTGCCTTTAGGTTTATTTCTTTCTGCACAAAAGCTGAAAGAAGAGGGAAAGCATTTTAAGCTCCTCTACACCCTCACTTTTCCATGTCTTTGCCTTGTCTTTGGCTTGTCTGCTGAGGAAGAGGGTGTTTGACAGTGAAGTGTTCTCATCTTAGGAGTTAACAAACCAGACTGAAGAGGAAGGAAAAGCTTCAGTCGTTCCTCAGAGTTAGGTTTATCATCTTTTAAAACAATACTTTGCTATTTTTAGCAAAGATCCTGGAAACACATGGTCAACATTTATTTTCCACAGTAAGACCATTAAGATGGTGAGAAATATCATTCATGATATGGAAAAAGCTCAAAGCTGGATTTGTTTGTACAGTATTTTGCAATTAGAGCTGGCCAAACAGTTTCCACCAGATTAGAACTCACCCTCTCTGTCAGAAGTGATCAAAACCTCCAAACCAAAATCCTAATAATTTTTTTTCTCTCAGAATCTATGAGATCTCATGTCTGGCAGGTTTTTTCATGGCTGGCACGTCACCTCAGCAACCAAACTGTTAAGACTTGGTCAAAGCCTCCACCTAAGGAATCAAAGTTTCTTGGATTCCAGGTGGAAAAAGAACCCAAAATGCAGAAGAATCAGAGACTGAACTACTCAGTGAAACGGATATGTTTCCTTACACTGCTGAAATATTTTGTCATCTTTGTTGCCTTTCAAGGAAAATTAAAGATTTCCAAGCTACTGGAAAGTTTTAGATGTGGAAACTGATTTGTTTGTCTTTATATATGGACTTGAACAACAAACATGACTTGAACAAATGAGCATCAAGGTGAGTTTTGAGGCCATCTTACATTTTCTAGGAAAATAATCTCCCTAAATTATAGTCCTCTACGAAGGGTTTTGTGCATATAAAACTAATTTGAGTTCATGGCAGCGCATCTCTCGATCCAATATGACAAACAGGCAGATGAAGATCATGGTTTACTGACAGTCTAATTCTTCTCAGTCCCACTTTAGAGCTCATATCAACCTGAAATATACTGCACTGCGTTAAAGATAGTCTGCTATGAAGCAGTGTATACCTTTGAAAACTCACATCATTTGTAGAAACATAAGTAAACAAATGGAATATTAGAATGAGAATTAGAAATAGAATGTAGTTATGTAGATATGGCATGATGGTATCAGCTCAAGCTAAGGAAGTGTGTCAAATGGCTTTGGTTATTTTATCAGGGAGGCCTATAGGTCTCAGTGTCAACCGGATTTCAATCCTGCATGAAATGCCACTGGTCAAAACATAAGTCTGATGGGAATTCACAAAGAGAAAGTGCATGTAGTAAGCATACCCAATCTATGCTGTGAACCTTGATAAAAGCTGCACATATGCTTCAAGTGCTTCATGTACATTCTTCCTTGGATCTACCAGAGCTGTCTCATAATGCTTTGAGTCCTTCTTGCTGACACATTCAAAAAATCAACAATGGAATTTATTTTTAGGGAAATGTAATCTTTTAGATTACCCTGTTTCCCTTCTGCATTTATTCCTGTCTCTATTTGCTATGCCTGTATCAGGAAATTCAAGCATTTCTAGGAATGAATATCTACTAAACTGCTAGAATGTTCCTGGTACCTCCTGGCAAGTTCCAGGTAACACTCTCTAAAGCAATTACTGGCAATGCTCACGACTTAGATTTCAGTCATTGTCTAAAATCCATGCCTACCTCATCAACACACCTGTGACACAGATCCAAGATGAAACATTCCTTGTAATGAGTCTCTTTTTTTACTTAAGCAGGATTTCTTTTTCCTTCAACATCAATTCCATTTGATTAGACTGATGTGATGGCCCCAGGTTTTCTAAAGACTTTAATCTCAGAGCCAACCACTATTGTAATTCAGATGAGAGCATTATAATCTACACTGCTAATGACTAAAGGTTATATAAACGATTACTATTACAGAAGTAACTATTGTAAAGATCTTTTCTGTGTTTTAGGTACTAATCTCACCTAAAGTGCAGAATAAACCCATAGCTCTATTCAGCTGGAAATAAATAAACAAATTATGTAAATTTAGAGTAAGATAAATTCTGTGCCAAAAATGCAGTAACAGAAAAAATATTCCAAAAAAAAGAAAAAAAAAGGTAACAACCAGAAAATGAAAGGTGGGATGGTGGTAACCCATGAGTTAGGTAATTCTATATAATATCTATATTCCTTCCTAGCTACACTACATTTTTTCTACTGTACTGCAGGAAAGTCCTACAATATTTATAAGTTCATATTTTCCAAATGGGAACATTGATTCAGACATCACTGAGAAGAAACTTTGGAGCCTGAAGCCATTCATATTTTCGGATTGGTTTTGACTTCAGGTTAAAACATTTATAAGGTCACAAAATATTATTTCAAAGTCTGAAATAGGTTTTGAGTTTTGCTGAGCAATGTTTGATAGGCGAACACATGAGGCATTAATGATAGGCAAATGCACTTGTCACTTAGTGGCAAGATACTAATGACTTTTATTTTAAAAAACAGTGAGGGTGTCGAAATATAAAGTAATATAGTACTATCAATTTGCATGCTTATATTCATATTGCTTACATGGCTTCAAATGAGAATAGTATCCTCAGTAGGAGGCCATTTAATTTTATTAAGAGCCATGGAGAATCATAGTAGGTATTTAGTCCAAAAACAGTTTTTCTCCCATCTGTCACTTGTCAAAAATTCAGAGGACTAGATTGAAAAACATGAAACAGAGTTGTGCAATGTTATTACTGATTCATAAGAACCTACAGATAATTTCTAATGTATGGAGCTTGTTTGCAATTGTTTCTCATGGATTTGTGTTATTTTGTTTACTGGTTGACAAAATAAAAGTGTAGTTATAAACTATTAAATAGTCATCCCAGACAAGGAAGTAGCTGTGTACTATGAGATAACTTGGCACAGAACTATAAATGAGTTCAATTCGTAGAAAACCAAGGTAATGCTGAAGTCTGCTTGTATAGACAAGAATCGAAATACTTGACAAAATAACAATTATTGGCTGTCCATAGGATTTGGCATGAGTTGGCACAATAACAGCTCTAGCAAATACAGACCACACAGACAATACCATTCATCACGATCAGAACCATTCCATACAGCTTTAAAAACCATAAAGCCAAATCCTTCTTTCTATTCAGGCAAATAAAAGTTCAGGTGCTGCAGTTTCAAAGCATTTTAGAAGAAATTCTGCCTTTTCTTTTCAAAGCAGCTGTGATCGTCTTAGGAGACAGAGGTGTTTTATTTTTATTTTTCTTTTCAGAAGATTCAGGACATTTAGCAGATTTTGTCAGATGTGTAATATTTTTAGAAGTACTTAACACAGCAGAAGTGAAGATGAGACTGAATTCACTAGTGAAACTAGTGATCTTCAATTTGATGACCACCATCCATCTTACATTAAGTAAGAATGGCACATTTTGTACACCTTTCTGAATTTGTCAGCAGCTAGTAAACCTGAGGCACACAAAAAAATGAATACTTTTTTGCCAGGCTTGTTTGGGGGGGGGTTCTGTTACAGAATATACTTCATGCCTTGCAAGGAGAAATTATCTGAGTAGGAGGAGAAAACTGGAATGAACTTTTGGGTACAGCTGATTCTATGTTTTGGTTTTTTTTTTTCTCTGACCGAAAAATTTGCATCTGGAGCTGATTTTTGTCCTTTTTTTTTTCTTCCTCTTCCTTTTAAAATGTTCAGTTTTCAATTTAGACACAGCTACTGAGTTCTGTTATTTTCTAAATAGAATTATACTGAAGGTGGCTGAGAGTAGGCAGGGAGGAAAAGTTAGAGTACGTTTCTGAGGATAACTGTAAATAATTAAAATAGATTTTTTTAAATATATGTATAAATAAAAAAAAAATAGAAGGAAGAAAAGAAAACCATGGAAGCCACAATATATAGAATATATATAAATGTATATGCATCAACATGTGCATCATATCATGCGTAACTCCTTTGAGAATTCTGAATGTGGATAGAAGCATAATGATAAAAAACTTAATTTGTAACATGTTTTTTGACTCTCTGCCAATAGAAATTCAGTGACATGAACCTATCGTCTTGCAGAAATCTCCAGAGATTAGAAGACTATAAATGTGTATAAAGTGGCCTAGATTAAAATGACGACACTTCAAAAGCACAAGTTGAAATAATCGTCATTTTATCTTGAGCTGTGAATAATTCATCATTTTAAAACACAGGCTTTTTAAAACTTAGATGCAGACATAGATGCATAATTATTGAATTTTCTTTGATCTACATTGTTTGTTTAATCAGTTACCTAACATTAGGCAGTATACTTTGTAATTATTGTAATTTATCTTATATAATAGAAAAGTGGGAAAAAGGCTTGAATATCAAATTAAAGCATTCTGAGACATTTGACAAATCTTTTCAGCAGTTTTGAGTGTAAATGCTTTGTGTTCCCTTCTAAGAGAAGGAATATATAGAGATTCATTACTGATGATTCAGTTTGGTGCTCTAACTTTGATTGTAAGTTTATCTGGAGGAACTATAGAAACTACAGGCAGTACAGAAAATATACAAGCATCTCATTTTCACAAAATACCAGTATCTATTTTAGTACAGTAAACCTTAAAAGTTTAGCTTGTTCTAATTCTCTTATTTATACCAAACGCTTTCTCTTATCTCTATGCTTGAAATATTTAATATATTATTTAAGCCAATTAAATCTCATAAATAATTCTTGCTTTGTGTAACTATCTCACACTGCTCCTGTCATCCATTCAATGAAAGGTGAATTTTAGTCCAGATATATTTGTAGTCAGATTGGCTTTAATTAAACTCAATTACAAATTAAGATTTCTTAATCCTTCCAAAGTTATTTTTTTCATAATATAGATGATGGTTACAGCTCACTGTCTTTAGGTATAATCCAAATTTGAGACCTGGAGATATTTCCTATCAGTGAGCACAAAACAAAGCAATCTTTGAAAGATTTCCAGCTCGCAACAGGAGCCCAGTGACAGCAGCTCTACAACAGGGAGCAGCATTAACAGCTGTTTTCCAAACTGCCTGTTGGCCTTAGGAAAGAAGGTTATAATTCTGTATCCCTCTATATATCATCCAGGTAACACACAGGGATGATGGCTGAGGAGCCCAACTTATTTACACATACATGTAAAGACCAGAATTAGGCCTGGAGAACAAAGTCATAGCACAGTTAAAGTTGGAAAAGATCACTAAGATCCAGTCAAACTGTTGACCCACCATCACTGTGCCCCATCTTCACAATTCTTGAACACCTCCAGGGACAGTGACTCCACTACCTTCTTGGACAGTCTCAGCCAATGCCTCACCACTTTTTCTGAGAAACTGTTCATAATATACAACCCAAACCTCCTCTATACTTAGAATAAATCTAAGCAAAATATACCTATAGGTTACTTGGGTACCTTAAAAACCAATCTCTGGGCAAAAATGCGTTCTCCCAACTGCTATTAAAAGATCTCCCTCTGAAATCAGACGAAGATGATCCTTCTGCAAATGCTCTAGTGTGTAAGAGCTGTTATACTTTTGCTCAGTCAGGGTGTTAATTTGTTTTGGGGGGTATTAATTACCTAAGAATGCCTGAAACAATGTTCTTGACACAAGTCTGACTGAAAAGCACAAAAATGTTGAGGAACACATCTGCAGTGATCTCAGACTTTGGCAAACACATTTTCATTTCCTTTCAAAATGTGCAAACTATTATTGCCCAACTCGTAAAATCCTAATGGCTCAAACTCAACTAAATAGTCATATTTCTCTTACTCTTCAGAGATACTAGGAAACTCTGAAATTTTGCCCCCACTGAAATCCATCAAGTTTCTTACAAAGTTGTTAGCAGAACTGAGATTTTATCTGAGGTAATAGTATGGGGCATTCTGTGTCAGTGCAGTCTCCTCGTTAACTTCAGTGTATCTGTAGTTAAACCAACCATACCACAAACCTTGTTCTTCCAGTAGCAACACGTCATCCTCAACAGGCAAAATAAACCCAGAGTAAGTTTTTACCAGTCAATACTAAAATAATTAATACCTGCAATCCTTACTTAAGACAGAAGATTGTAACAAGGCAAGCATGCAGCGGAACACTCCTTTGAAACCTCCAAAATGGAAACCAGACTACTTGGGTTTTCATTGCATCAGCATTTATAACAGCTTTTTGAACCCAAATAAACTACTGGCATCCACAATGTTTTGCAGAGATGCAGTGGAAATTGTGTGGAAAAAAAAGTACTTCCTTGCCTTTCTTTTAAACTTGATATTTCAGCATTTTATTTGCTATTCCCTTGTTAATGTGTTAATTTTATAATTATAATAATGTTTACTGTCAATTTTCACTGCTATTTATTTCCACTGTAACTTGAGTGGGAGCAACTACAAAGTTGCATGCATTTTTCAAAACACAGGTGCACTGTGAATTTGAGTAATGGCATAACCACATTTCCTACTTACTTCCTTACTCCTTTCCTTGCAGTTCCTAACATCCTATTTTGATTGATTTATTTTTTTTTTAACCACAATTGAGTACTATAGGGATGTTTCCAGGGCACTATCAGCATTTCCAGATTCCTTCCTTTAAGGGTGAGAGATAATTTAGCTAAGTATATTTAGGGTCATTCTTCCCTGAAAGTTCAATTGTTTTTTATCAACACAGAATTTTCTCTGTCATTTTATTGCCCAGTCACTTACTGATTTAAAATTCCTCTTTCTCAGCTGGATTCTCATTCAACTATAGTGATTAGTTTTCTTTCATCAGCAAGTTTTGTCACCTAACTTTTCATCTTTTTTTTTCAGAACACTGACAGACATGCAGAGCAGTGTAATCCCCACTGTCTCTGATGCCTGCCCTTCAGATTTGTTCTAACCCTTTTTTTCCAAACCATAAATCAGTTACTAAGCCAGAAAAGGAATTTCTCTTTCAGATCATGATCAATATTGTTTCTAAAAGAGCATTCAACGAAGAATTTTTGTAAAAAACTTTTTGAAGTCCTAAATATTTTTACAGTTTTGCATATCTGTACCAGCTGAATCTTATTAACATATTCCACCAATCTAATAGATTTGCATCACAATATATATATATCTATTTTAAAAAACAGTTATTTGTTCCTCTATATACCTGAAAGCACAGCTTGAAAACTTGACATTTCTACTAGGATTTTGTTCTATTACTTTCAGCAATAGGTAGCATGGTACGGATGTCAGATTTACTTTTATATAGTTCCTTTTGTAATTCCTGATTGCTTTTCTTTTCAAAGTGGTACCATATTTACCCTTAGCTATTCCTTGGCATGAAGGCCTTGGCTTATTCCTGCCTGTGCTACTTGCCCTACTGCACATAAACCCTTCACCCATAGTGCCTGCAGGGAGGCTGATGATAATTTGTGCTATTTGACTGAGAGAAAAACCTTGACTCCTATGGCACAGGTAGACATTCTCATTTGTGGCAGTTTTGCCACAGGAAGTGAGGTCACTTTGCACAGTTCAGCATCTTCATGCTGACAGTCCCCTCCTCATCCCCCAGGAATTTTGGCTCAAAACCTCCACCAGAGGTTTGGCTTACATTCCTGACTCTTAAGGATGGCACTGTACTTTCTCCAAACAGACATAAACAGGATAAACCTCAACCAGTTAGTACAGAAGCTGCTGAGACCTTCAGGCAACATTCATGTTCCTGGCATCTGATTCTGTTACATAAAATAATTAAAAAATTCCAAAGTAATACAGGAATGCCAGGCCATGCTGCCTCTTCAGGTTGACCTGCTGGTGTCATTCCTTTCTCTTACAGCCAGTTACATCCAAATCTTGGATTCCCTTCTGTCCTTAGTATTCCATAGCCATTTCATGCACCCCAAAGGATTTGAAGGAGGGGCTTGAAGCCAGGGACCACTAGAGGTTCCTGTCAAGCTGACATTCTACTGATACAATTAAGGTAAGTTACTGCATATTTCTAAACATAGTGTTTGGAATAAGGATGTATAAAAAGAATGAATAAAAATATCAGATCACATAGATGAGAACTGAAGCAAAGTAGAAAAAAAAACGCACTTAAGTAAATCACATTGCCTCAAATCAATCAACACCCAACTCTGTTCTGTTGCTTTCTCCTGCCCAGCTTTGAATTTGCTGTTTGATATCCAAGTACATGAAAACATGCTCTCTACAAATGCACAAGGTATATTTTTAAAATTATTATTATCAAGCATCTATGACAACCATTTTAAAAATAATGAGCAGATTTAATGCCCTGTAACTCCTGTTTAAGATCAAGGGACATGCATATCAGTTGTTATAGGGAAGAGCTTCTAAAAAATACAAATTACAAAACATGGAGAACAGAAGATAATCTTGGTAATACAGCAGCCAGAGACAGATAAACAAGAACTGACATCACAGTGTGGTGTACAAGATGTTTGTTAGTCAGGACTATGAGCAACTACAGATAGCTTTGCATATTTATTAATTCTTGTATTACAATACTGGCAATAAAGTGTAGTTATTGTCATGAAATGTTAGATATAAAAAAAACAGATACAATAACTTAGGTTAGGCTCAGTGCATGACTAGAAACAGTGCAGCACCAATAAATAAATTAGAGCTTGAGTGTTATTAATTTTATTTCATACACAATTCTCTGTTATGTTCCCATCACATTAATTCTTCATTTGGACAGGTGAGTACTGAGCTCTGAAGGAAGTGCATAATCCCAGAAGTCACATACACCAGCATGTACACTGATGAGCAGAAAATATTTAAATGAATATCTACTTTCTGCATCTCCTGAAAACTTATCATAGCACAAATTATTTCACGGATACTGGGGATGGAATGACATACCAGCATGGATCTCTGATGTCTAATCACATTCCAGTCTCATCTCTGTATAAAAATCTCCTGGTAATTCTTTTCTGTAAAATTTTAGCTCGGGAACAGATGAGGTGAAGTACAGATCTTGTAAGCATCAACAATAGGGACCATTTCACATAAACACAAAAAACCACAGCTGCTAAAAACTCAGCCCTTTGGTCATTTGGTACATTTGACCCCTTTCCACACTCACATGCCTGCCTTTCTTAGGAGATTCATACCACCTCTGCTTTTCTAAATCCCCTCCCATTATTATCTGAAAACCTTTGGTCAATAGATGCTATGTTGTTCACTGATTTTTCATTTCTTCAATTTCTTCTGGGGCCAGAGCAATAGATTATCTCCTATCAGTTTTCTCCAACATAGGAATTTTCTACTGTTTCTTCAGTTAAAGTTTTCCACATCTGAAGACATTCTAATCTGACCCATTCAACTTAACACTGAAATGACTGACTGGTCATTGTTAACAGTTAAAGACAGTAAATTGTTCAGGCTTGCCAATCTAACTAGTCAGTACACATCTACATACACATAAGCTTCGTAAGGCACACTTACTTGAACTGATAAAAGTAATGCTGGGAGTAGATGTATTTAAAAAAAAAAAAAGAAAAAGGATGTTCATATTATGAATAGGTAAGATCACAGATTCAAAACTAAGTCATGTATTTGCTTACTCCAAAAGCATGGTAAATACTTTTCCAGAATATATTTACAAACAGAAACAGTATAAGTGAGAGATCCCATGATTTGAGGGGGGAGGCTGAATTAGGTAGCTTTTATAATTTAAATTATAAACAACTTCTGTTATTAAGAACTGTTATTTGCATCAGAAATTACTGTCATGAGCTTTTAAAATGGTTTCCTTCTGAAGTAAAGCAATAAAATAAAATGTTCATGCTTTAGCTCTTTTTCAGTATTATATACATCTTCTTATATCTTTGTTTGCATCTAGGAAAATTAATCCCAGAGCTTTTCCGTTCAACCTTAGGACATGAAATGCTTTTGGTCAGGAAGCCTAGCCTTGTTACACCTCAACTTGCAGCACAAATGATTGAAACTGTGATTGAGCAAGGCTGCCAGGTAAATTATATCTGATTAATGGAAAGTCATATTTTCAACTTGTATTCTTTCCTGTCTTTGCAGGAGACTACATGTCAAGCAACCAACCATATCCAAGATTTTGCCATGCCAGCTTTATACAAGCATATTCAGACAGATCAGTTCATGTGATGATTGTATGGCTCACGCATTCACAGAACACTGATTTTCCCCAAGTCAAAAGGAGAAGCGTATGAACCTTTCTTTTAGTCACAGTTTAGGAAGTCTGTAGTTAACCATCCAAATGAATAACATCCTGATGGGAGGTCAAAGCTGATTATCATGATCAGTGAGCCACAGTACTTTAGTATGTCCAAGTTAGAAGTGAGATACATTCCTGCTACAATTACACCAATACCTCCAGTCATTTCTTGCCAACCTTGGCCCAAACCTAGTCCAGTATTTGGACAGAATTCCCATCATGACCCTGTTCTGTTGAGATAAACACAATTATGCAAGTGGAGACAAGAATCATGATACTTAGAATAGCAGAAATGTGAGGAGACCTCAGCTTACATATCTAAGTGGGCACAGTGAAGCAGTCTAAGTGGAGACCTGAGCTGAAGGTTTGGAGAACTGTTGGCTGCTGAACTTGGTTATGACACAGATAACCTCCGTGGTCTTGGACAAGTTGTTGAGTTATTCTTCCAACTTCTTCCCCACTCTTTCCCCAGTAACACAAGGTTCTGTGAGACTTTACAGACTTGATACAGTGGGGTTGAAGGAGGAATAGCTAAGCTGAGAGAACAAAATAAATTGTATATGATGTTGCTCTGAGACTACTGTGCAGTGGAGACAACTTATAAGTCCATGAAATTTCTCAGTTTGATCAAAATTTGATCAAAGTGCTATCTATAGGGAACTCTGTCCACACTTCCCTGTGAGATGGGGCCAAGTGAGACTGATCCTTGCAAGGTTTTATTTCTGAAAGATTCAGAATAAACAGTTTATGTTATAAGAAAAGGAGAGAAAAGCATTTGTCATTCTGAGTATGAATGCTTTTCCCAATCCCTTTTCCCAAAGACAAAAGTACCCTGCTCCACAAACAAGACAGTTTCAGCCTTGAGAGCTACCAAGATGTGAAGGTACCCAGTGGGTCACCAACTGTGTTGTAATAAGCATTATCTAAAATCTATCTATCTATCTATCTAGAAATTATTTTAAATGCACGTCTCCATTCTCACAAAAGACACTTCAGGGACAGCAGTCTGTGCCTGGATGAGCAGTTCAGTACTGGTCCATTCTAGGCAGGCAAGGGACTGAAGAGCCTTGCTGATAGCAGAGAAAGATTGAGGAAAACATATGCTACCAGGAGCTTTGCTTTCAGAAACTGCTTTAGCCAAGCTCTCAAGCAATGACTGAGCCCTATTTTCCAGTGATTTGAGGCTCTTAGCCTAAATACTCTGCAATAGAAACACAGTACATAGAGGAAATAAAGAGGACAACAGCTGCTCTTATTCTGACAAAATAAAATAATGCTATGTCAATTTTAAAAAGAAATCATGTCTAAACCATTACCACTTTATTTCTTTTTTCCAAAAAGCGTGTTCTTACAACACACAAAAAAACACCTCCTCTCTGACTGCTGTCAGCTGAAGAACTCCTAAGCACAGCTGGCTGTGGGTGGCAGCAGGAGGCTGAACTGGCACCAAGTTTCTGGTTGAATACAAGTACCAGCAAAGATAACCTTGTTAGGCTACTGATAGCTGTTTCTCATTTTCCAGGAAAATTTCCTTCCCTATTTTCAAATCAAGGGGAAAGACTAATTCAGCACTAATTAAACGAGCCTCTACTCACACCAGCTTCTCACCTCTGCAACCACAAAGGGCTGAGTGCTACCACCACTCACATGAACAATATATATGCTTTTAGGGCCTCAGTAAACAACATATTCTTAAATTTCATAAGTGATCATCTCATGATTGCTTTTCTAAAAGCTACTACTCTACGTATTAAATATTCCACAGTTCAAAGCCTCAAACTTTCAAATGAGTCAGCCAATTGAGTGCAAATGAGATAGATATTTCTGTTGCCTGGCTTGCTTTTAAAGTAGAAGGGTGTGTAAGCTTTGTTGAGTGATTTCAAAGTTATTTGAGGACAAATAGAATGAGAATACAATTCTCCTATACTTATTTTGTAAGTAACCAGCACATGAAGAGATATGTCTTTTTCCATGCATATGTAACACTACAACCACAACTATGTGTAGTGTTTAGTTCAGTGCATTTTTGTACAGCTAGCTACAGTAGAACTCACTGTATCTGCATGTATTGCTTTGCAATTTTATGCAATGAAATGCTGTACCTGCAGAAATATAATGTAGTAAAACTAGTTTGACTTGTTATATAGTTTAAAATAATAAAAAAGGTACATTCTTACCTATCCATTTATGCTTTTAGACACAATGAGGTAATGCCACAAATAAAGAGACATTTACATGTTCCTGTTTTGGAATGAATTTTCATGTGTCCATATCTAGAAAAAAAAAAATTGTCTCCATTTTGGATATCTCTTCATATTATTGAAAGTGCACATTGGATTCTACTGCACTTTTTACAATATGAGTTCATGGTCTTTACCAGGTAATACACACCTCCTACACTGTAAAAGGAATTTGGAAAGACTCTTAAAAAATAAATGTTAAGGTAACAATGCATGGCAGATTATATGTAATTCCTTGGTATGGAAATAATGCAAATCAAGTGAAACTACTGATCAAGAAGTCTGAAAGAACTTGTCAGAGAGAACAGACCTTAAAAAAAAAAAAAAAAAAAAAGCATTCCTTGAGGCTTATTTGAATCAATTTGTTTTCCCCTTGTGATATGAGATAACTTAGAAAAATGAAAAAATGTCTAAACTGAACTCTTCCTTTGTTCCTGGCTTTCCCCCAGAAGAACCTCCCAACAACAGCAAAACAAACAAAAACAACAAAAACAAACCCAGCAGTTAACAGGATTTAAAGTGTTCTACAAAATGTGTCTGGGGAAATCTAAGAGGACACATGGGACCCCTGGGCTGAAAATATTGTGACAGGCCGACCATGGCAGCCATAAGCAGTATAGTAGCCTGTGCCCCATGGTAATGGTTCACACCTGCTCTCCCTGGGTACATGACTCCTTCAGATCAGACCTACAACTTCAGTGCCCAAGCAGCACTTTCTGCTTGGGAGCTTACATGAAGAGAGCATGGGCTCTTCAGTAATTTCAGTGACTAAACACTACTCAGGTACTGCTTGTTTGGATCTCCCCTCTGTGCCAGCCAGGCACCCAATTTCAGAGCCATCTCCCATCCTGGAGGGGAGTGGTATCCTGCCCTAACAGGACGTGGAGATCCCTGAAGGGTCAGCACAATTGTCACAGAAACCAGAAAAATTCTTGCTTCCTGTTACAAGGAAATGGATCAGAGCTTTATCATAGAATCATAGAATGGTGTGGGTGGAAAAGGACCTCAAAGATCATCTAGTATCAACGTTCCTGCCGTGGGCAGAGTTGCCAAGCACTTCACCAGGCTGCCCAGAGCCACATCCAACTCTGGTAGGACTGGGAATAAAATAATCTCTTAATCACAAGGCTGCTGCTAACACCTGCACCTCCTACTCCATGTTACTTGGAAGAAGAGAAGTATCGCAGTAGAGAAATGCTAACCACATTGTTCTGACAGGCCAAGAAAAATATATGTATTGAAGCAGGAAACACACATAGGCAGAGTTCTTGCTGAGCCCAGATACCTAGACTCAGATTGAAATAAAAGACTATTCATGTTCTTGGCAGCATTGCTTTGGAATGGTAACCACTCCAGTTTGTAGAATCCAGCATTGAATGGTATGAACCTGACCCATTTCTGAAGCTGCACTGAGGGACTGAAGTAGTTTAAGCATCTGCTTTAAGCTTCTCCATTCTGAGAAAATATATTCTTTTAACACTTCTGTCTGTGCAAAAAGACTTCATTTTCTCCATCACTCATATTTCATTAGCATAAGGTGAAAATGTTTCCATAGAAACTGCAGAGATATATAATTTCTAAATAATTATTTCCCCACAAAGCACCCAAAAATCATTTTCAGATTACAATGAAAGATCTCTAAATAAGGTTCACCTTCTAATGTTACTGAGATAATATATGTAAAGACTTTGAGCTTTAAATTGTAGCTCTAAATTGTTAACAATAAATTGAGTATTTTAATATTTAAATTATAGAAAATAAAAAAGAGGAATTCAAAGTCTATATTAAATGTAATTTCATTATCTTAAATAATCAAAATCAATATATTAAGCGATCACACTTTTCACTGACATTCATTTTTATTTATTCAGATCACACTGAATATTTCCTTTTGTTTTTTCCTTCAACTGCTCACTATTTTATGCCTACAAGGTATGCCTATAGTCTCAATACTAAGATGAAAAGATACACTAAGTAAAATTGGCATCTTCTCGATCACCTGTTTACTTGAGCATCACCAGTAGCACAATGCTAACAGCTGACTTGGGTAGTATGCTTAAGAGTTGAATCTCCCAACTGGGCTTTAAAATTTATTGGAAAAACATCACCTACAGGTAGGGCAAAAGTACAGTACTTTCTTTGAATCTCAATCTCAAAATAAAAAGCAAAACTGGGAGAAAAGAAAGTAAGAGGTTCTCAGGAGAATGATATATTCCCAGAGTAGCTAGAGAATCTTAGAGAACATGGAGGCTGGAGAAGTAGGAGATTTGAGGTGAGAAAGAAAGATTTTGTATGTCTTCCATGTGTTACACCTTTCTAACATAATTTAGCTATAATACATCTTTGAGTTAGAAATTATTTTATGGTGTCTTGTCACTGTTTCATAATATACGTCATTTTCTTCAGGGAGAAAGTAGTTTCTGTGATTTGTTGTTTGATGTTATGTTTTTGGTAAACAAAGTTGTAACATTTTTATTGTTGAAATAAACAGTAGGTGTATTGGACAGCACAGATAAGGCCAGTGAACTCGCATCAAACACAGGAGCCATTCTGTGGGCATTGGAGCTGCTGGTGCAGTCTAGAAGTTTTAAAGGGAGTAGATGAGACACGGAACACAACACATGGGGAAGATCCCCCAAACAAATCCTCAGAGTCCTGATCAGATACATAATGTATTTGATATGAGAGAATCTTATTTCTCTCAAAAAATCAATTTTAAACAGATTGGATGGGTTTTAGATATGCATTCTGCAATCAAAAGAATATATGTTAAAAAATATTTTAAAGAGGATTGCAATCCACTTATAAGTGAAAACAGGTTCTCTCTAATGTTTTCTCTAAAATACAGTTTAAGGTACAGTTTACTGTACAGATAATTTCCCAGTAAGGCAAGACTGAACACTCAAAAGATGAAGATGACCAAGTGGTGTAAGAACCTTAACTGTCTGTTAAAAATTGTCACAACTATCACTAGAAGCAAAAGCCACAGGCTCCCAAAGGGACCTACAGAATTATTCACTTTAGTAGTTCCTATCTCAAGGAACTACTGGTAGCAAAAACTAGTTTTGAGTATGAATAAAAATAAAGGTGCTACTTACACACATTGAAAACGTTTTTTGCACAGTTGCTGGAATAAACCCAGCATCTGTGTCTGTAAGAAATGAGCATGAATTGGTCCAGCATATGGCTCCTGGGTACGAAAATTCACAGAGCATCCTGGACCCTGTCAGGTTCTCAGCATGCGCAACGCTGTGGCATGTGCCACCCTCACACTTCTACCAGGCCCAGTGAGAAATCACAACCAGCTGCTAGAACTAAATATGCTTCCCTGAAAAGAGTAGGTGCAGCACTTGGGCTCAGACACCTCCTGTTATCTCTCCTTAGGTTTAAAAACTAAAAATTAAAAAAAAAAATCATGCAAAAATCTTTGTTTTCCTAAACACTGATTAAGTATGTATTTCCAGACCAAGGTCTCATTCGTGAACTACATTCATCATGACCTTCCTGGATTTAATTGTGCGGTTTATACTTCTTCCCAGATCCCTAACAAAGGCAGCAAAAAACTGAACTGCGTAGGTTAAAGCTATACGTGCCAAGCAAGTCAAACTTGAGAAGAAAACCATTCAAAGGACATAATTAAATCCACCAGGACTTGTTCTGTGAAACAACAGCCTGTCAGCAGATAACTCTTATGTCTTAGGATCAAATATTTTAATAATAACTGGGGAGCTATCACCTACCATGTTATATAGTATTTCTTTAAAACTAAAGGTTTAAATTCTTTCGGAGGAATGTTGCTGAATAGCAACATTTATCTGGGTACATTTGAAGTCAGAAGATGACAAGTCAGGACAGTAGGTTACAGCAGGTGTTCTCCAGCATCACTTTTAAACACACCCTCTGTTTAAATCTAGATTTGTCTGCAGTTTTGTGAGAAATGAGTTCGGTATCCATCCAAGGCTCCATAAAAAGGAACAAGGTTATCTACTGGTGTGCAATATACCCAATGCTCCCCGCAGCATATTGCTTTTACTGCTCAATATTGTCAGAAACATCATGATTCAAGCAGACATTGGCTTTTCAACCTGGGTAGCAGGGATGCTTCCACTCAGGTAAGGATAAGAAATTCTGCAGTTCTTAAAGGGAGTAGCTTATTGTACAGTGACAACAAACTCAGAGATCCACAGACTCAGCTAGCTTTTATAACATCTCACGTGGCAACGTCTTCATACAGTAGTATTTACCCTAGATCAATATGCCCCACTTTCCCACTTGAATACGTCACCGGATCATAGTCAAACACCTCTGCTAACGTAGGTTCCCATGGTAAGTTTCACAGAAGGGTGTCCAAGTTTTCATGTTAAAATAGGGCCTTTGGTATAGAAAGATTTCTCACTTCCTTCATTTCTAGGAACTCAAAGATAACATTCCAGAATACTGAACTGTAATTAATATTTTTATTGGTGATTTTTGCAGGCAGTAACTATCTCTGAATGTGCAAGTTCTAATTATACATTGAACCATATTAAATCAACACCTCATATGCAATAAAATGGCTAAGGACAAGATATTGATAAAACAATCCTTCAAGGCCTGATGAAATTTCTTCTACACATTTTGGATTATTTTTTCCTCCTGGCAGAACATTTGTCTAGCACAATAAGCTGTGATTAAGTATATACAGCTGGAATGTTTACTGCATGTTTGCACCTGCATGTTGAGTAATAAGACCCAAGAGATTTCACAAATCTGCAAAATGAATACAAAAAGAGTACAGTAGATTGGAGAACCGCATGCAAGAGATGGTGTGACTAAAAGATTGCTTTCTAAAGCGCAGTCCAGAACCATTTGGGCATTACGCAGTGGCCTAAAAATGAATATTCCTCTATTTCTGACAGTCTGTATTTATACCTCCCTTATTATTTAAACATGAAGTAAAAGTCTGTATTTTTGTTTCTTGTTAGCATTCCAAAGACAGTGACTGAAAATGCATATTGTTTCCCTGTAGCACCATAACATCCATATTAATGGAACTCTTGAGAGGGCTATTTTGTGATTATATAAGATGATTTTGAATATTTTTACAAGAGAATAGTTTTGAGTTTGCAAACTGCTTGCATTATTAAGTCCTCAAAAAATTATTGCGCTGTCGTTGACACGGTTATGAGCAAAACCTGAATATATCCTGAATGACAGAGAAAATTTTAAAAAGTACTATAGTCAGAGAAATACACTGTTTTACACTACATTTCTTATGAAAGTTCTATAAAATGCATTAGAATGACACAGGTCTCTTGAATTTGAAGACGATTAGAAGGAGGGGTATTTAAAAAAATGAATAAATGATACTCTCACCCAAACAGTACATTTTACCTTACAATCTACACTTAACAAAGCACTACACTACATGTAGTTAGTAACCAGATGGAGGAGCCAAGCGTCTGTTCTTTTAGCTGGCAGACAAAAAAACCACCAACATTACTAAGCTATGGGAAAAAACAAAGAGCACCAAATTATCTGAATGTATTGTCTCTTCCTGTACTTTGATATTCAAAACCAAATTAATATTCTGTTCAGATCCTGATAGTCTCAGTGACTCTGCAGCAAGGCACTGAGCAATTCCTGATAAAACTCTTAAAACTTACTATTGAAGATGGCTATTTTGCACCATTATTCCCAAAAAAGCTATATTTTATTACGAAACTACAGATTCAGTAACAATCATATTCAGAGTTCAGTTTGAAAGAATCATAAAACAACCTGGGTTGAAAGGGACCCCAAAGATCATCTAGTTTCAACCCCCATGCCATGGGCAGAGTTGCCAACTAGTCCTCCAGTAATGGAGTATCCACAATGTCTCTGGGTGAACTGTTTCAGTGCGTCAGCACCCTCTGAGTGAAAAACTTTCTCCTAACATCCAACCTAAATCTCCTCTGTCTTAGTTTAAAACAATTCCCCCTTGTCCTGTCACTGTCAAATAATAAATGTATAAATACACTGCACTAAAATCAGGCTATGTAAACATTGAGTGAATCAGTGCAAGCTAGTTTGTTTTTATTATTATTATATATTCAGCTTTACTAAAAGCCTCTGTATTGAAGCCAGTACATTTTGCACTTCCTTGTAAAAACTTAAGACTTTTTTTATTATTCCTACAATTCACTACATGCATTTGACCTATATCAGGAACAGATAGCTGTTGCACTCTGCCAAGTAGGGATGAGGACTGTACCTAGCTGCTAGGAGATATTTTCCACCATGACAGACTGTGTAAGCCTTAGATTTCCTTGGAGTTGCAGGAATGGCTTAACAGTGGGCAGAGCTGCACTTTTTTGCTCTGTCACTGACTGCATAACTCCACTGTTGAACTCCTTTTCTGCTTCCATTCTCAGGGTCTGCCTGCTACCTCAGCAACTCCAGTGTTAACCCAGAAACTGACTCAGTCTCTTCTTCCTGCCTTTCTCCTTCAAGCTTGAGTACCTTATCTACAGAAGCAACCACACTTAGCAAACATCTTCCCATTAACCCCATCTCAATTTCCCTCGATTCTATTACATGTAGTACACTTATTTCTACTGGGATATGTCTAATAAAGTTATAAGGTACTGAAAATTGCTTTCTCACAGAAAGTGTGATTTTGCATCAATTAAAATAATCCAGATGAAAGAATCATAGAATATCACTGAGTCCAACTCCTGAACATGTTCTTAACCTTTTTCATACGTGCTTTTGATGACAAATAGAGATGAGAGAGTGAAGTAGGAGCCATGCTCTGCTTTGTTCAGGTTATCTGAATGACATTCAGCTTGGTGATGGCAGTGCAAAGGAGTCTAGTTTAAAATTGACAAACACTTCAGTACAGGGAAAAACCTTGGAAGAAAGAAAACAGTATGAGCTTGTTTCTGAACTGAGGCTGTTGCCTGAGGAGGCCACAATAGGATGATGAGTGTCCTGGTTTGGTTGAGATAGTGTTAGTTTACTTTCTCTTTGAAACCAACTATTTTTTTTTTTTCATTAGGATTTTCCAATCCTTAAGCAATATAATCAGCTTTTTCAACTAAAATGAAATTTTGCTATTTAACTACATATCTTTATAAACATATACTCATATTGCTATTCCCCTCTCCCCATTGATAAATCTAAAACAACTAAGAAGTTAGGCAATATATAAAATTGCAAGTTGGAAGTGGTGCTGAAATTAAGCAGAAATTATGCTCAGGTAGTAGGTCAAACTTTTGCCTGTGAGACAGGATTCCCCCTGACATATTACTTTAATTGAAATTATACAGAAACATATGCTTAATATTTGCACAACAGATTTGAACACTTCTTTTGAAAGTGGAACTGTACACAAATACGGAAAGAAGCTACCCTGCAGATGTTTCCTTGCCTTATCCTCCCTCCTCACAGACCACTGTTGCTCTCAAGATGATCAGCTCTCATTTTTCCCCAGTATCTAGCTGAGCTTAAAATACAGCTGTGCTTAGGTACTAAGTAAAGTTGCAACACAAATATAAGAAAGAGTTATTGGCAAGGTCCGTAGAGAGATATGTGCTTTGGAAGAGGCCCTTACAATTATTTGTAACATTGCACATCTGCAAAAACCCAGTGGTGATCAATTCCTCCTGGTGTAGTAAAGTGTTTCAAGGTTGTTTTGAACAGTAGTATCATTATTATCTGAATTACCACAGCCAGGCAGAACACCTCTTTCCAAATTGCTCTTGAGCTAATATCTTTTGTTCCAGTTAGGTAGATTAACATTATTACTTCTACAACTTAGGATCTTTTTGCTATTTTAGGGATTTTTTTTCCCCAGCTTCAAGCTAAAATCAATCACAGATGTTGATCTGATATATGCTTTTCAAACAGAGCAGGCCAAAATGCAAAATTATATCCTTATCATATTTCCTTCTAATTAACTTCCTTGGACCTTATATAAGTGCTTGCAGTAGTGTAGGGAGATAATGCCCATGAAGTTAGAGTAAGGACAAAGCTAACCTTGTTCTGTAGATACCCACAAATGAACACGCAGCCAGTATATGGATTTCTGATGCAGGAGGCAGACATAGGCTTTAATTCAACATGATGACTCTGAAATCAGCTGAATCAAACTAGAGATGGAGCACTTCTACTGAGATATGGAATACCTTCCAAAACAAATGGAGAATTCAGGGTTTCTCTCAAAACAGAAGTCCATGTTTTACCCTAAATATTGCTTTTTTATGTTCCTTTGTTCATATAACACTAAGTTTGTGCATAAGGTTTTTGTATAAATGAAACAAGATTTTGCTTTAATTAGAAAAGATATCATAAAGAAAAAGCAATTTGCTTGCCTGTACAAATAATAATTTCACAAAAAAGCTATTATGGGCCCCAGACAGAAATTACTCTCAGCTTATGCAACTGTAGATGAGAATGTGATTTTATCAGCTGTGAAAACTACACACAGAGGATGCATAGACAGAGGCATTTCAGCTTTCAGTGTGTGATGTTTCCACAATTTTTTGGAGAGGGGGTAGACAACAACTACTTCAGTTCTCTTTAAGGAGTAACACTACCATGTTTTGTTTTTTTTTGATCTGATGCCTCCAGAAACAATTATCAAACCCCTGTTTATCGTATATGAGTGCTGACAAACACAGAAGTATACAGTAAGACATTATTAAAAAAATGAAAGTACATAATGAATGATGATCACTTACAGTATGAATTATAGATTCTGTGCAAGTTAGCCTGGTTCATGTTTATGCAGTGCTTAAGGGTCTTCTCCTACATTTACATTTTCACCATTAGCCTTCTCGGTTTTTATCATCTTCAAATATAGATTAAAAATCCAGTCAGATGATTAATTAAGTCTAAAAAACCCTGCCTGCCCAATCTCCATGTTCTGAAAATAAATGCAGTGCATTTTTTACCCAAGATGAAAATCCTGTGTTTTGGTGAGACACGAAGAATATAGAGCTGAAGCTTTTATTTATTCAAGAGTAGACTTCCTAGAACATCAGTTCTATAATACATTTTTACTGGGTGAGAGAATGAAATGATATGAAGTCAGCATGTTTCACAAAAACTTCAGAGGCATTCTGTCACCTACAACAAAAAACTACCAAGCTATGGATGGCTGAGTGGGAGACTCACCAGAGGAGAGCCACAAAATTTTGCCAATCTCTGCTCCAAGTGTGTGGCACTAAAAAGTAGCATGTAGGGGTTCATATAAATGGAATTGGTATCTGGACTGTCTGACTGCAGGAAATGCTCAGAACAACTTAGGCTGCCTAGCAAAGGGATAGTTTTATAAGCTGAATAACGTGTGTGACTGGTGAAGCAGTGCTATGTGGTTTTCCAATACCTCGTTTGTATAGAGAAAATCTGTCTTTCAACAAATTATTTGGATTAAGTGGGATTAATTAAGAGGGATTTCCTCCTTCACTGAAGTGTTTCTTTGGTTTTGAAATATTCACAATTATATTAATTGTGAATAAATTAAACATGTTTTGTATTTATGTACCCAAAAATGTTTTCTTAAATAGTCTTTTTTTTTTTTGTCAAGCCCAGGAGCTTCAATAATGTGTTTTGAACTACCAATGATGTGCTTTGGGTTATGCCTTGCATCTGCTTAAACAAGTATTAGAATGAGTGAGGTATTCCAATTTCCAGGCACATTTGGAAGGGCAGTATCTAAAAGACTCATCTGTTTTCAGAAAGAAAAAAGAGCTAATTGACAGCATACAATGAAAGACATCCTGTTCTGCTTGAATTAAACAGAACGTTCTTGAGTTTACCTGTCAGCATTTCAGCAGTGGCCCGGAGTTTTTGGCAGCATCTCTCTCAAAGCACATTAATATTTACCATTGTTGCTACATGAAGTCCAAAATAATTGAGAATATATGCAAAACTAAGGCATTACAAAGCAATCTTAAATGTCATATTTATACTTTTTCTTTTTTTCAGAATTATAACCCATACAAATATGACTGCAATGAACTTCTACTAATTTAATATAAAGTAAAAGTACTCTAGCTTTAGGATGCTCCCTCACATGCAGCAGATGCGGGAACTTACATGATACAGGAGATCCCAGCCAGAGTAAGAGCCTATTGAATGACTGAGTTCACCCTGCCCTACACTACCTTATCTGGAGCTCTACGTAGGCAGAGAAGGTGCCAAACTGAAGATGCTCAAGGAACTACCCTGCTAGAGTTCCTAACAAGGGTGTGTGTCTGTGCTGAAGTTGGAAAATGGGCACACAAATTCACTTCATGTTCATCTTTTCAGTGTCACACTCTGGCTTCTAAATGCTGGAGCCCCAGGTGCTGTCACCTAGGACTGCAATGACATTGGCCTCATTCAGCAGAAGGGCTCAAACCTCCGGCTGCACTTTGAAGACTGTAGTTATTTCAGGTAATGGAATAATGGATAGCAATCTCAGGTTGTCATTCTCAGTGTGAATCAGCTCAGGAGAGGAATGGACTCTCTACAAGCACTTTTTTCCCCATATATTTGTGATAGCAGAGAAATGATGATTCCTAGTTCATTTCCATGCACTTGATTGTAGAGTGCTCTCTTAAAAGCCTCAATCCTCCCTCCAATTTCCTGTTCTCCCTTCCCTCTCCAGACTGTCTTTCACAGCCTTGTACCTTAGCTGGTCTGTGCTCCTCATTTCACACTCCTCTCAGTTCCTATCCCTGCTCAGTAAGCCTCATTTCAAATTATCTATAGATTACATTTGAAGTACAGATATTTCAAAATCCCACGTGCAAATCAAACTTTTATATATTTTCAGTTTGCCAGATAGCATAAAACAAACACTATAACAAATTTCAGGTAGTTTGCATACGAAAAGTAACATTTTCTTGTCTCCACAGGGGTGAGACTTGGTATTTTCCTAGGATTTACAGTTAGTTTGATACCTATCAGAGCCATTTAAATTATCCAGACTCATTTAAACATCATATTGAATTATCACTCTAAAGAGCTGAATGCTAGAGAAACTTGAGGCAAGTGAGGACATCATCTTACTAGAGACCATAATTATAGCATGGCTTCTTGAAACTTCACTTACTTTTCTGTGTTAATATGCAAAAGAAAACATACAAATGAAAGTCAGAATTAAACATGAATGAATTTGCCTGAACAGAAAGTTGTGGAGATTTCTTAGTAAATATTTTTCTTTTTATAAAATTTTCTTTGACATTTATTTAAATCCATCCATGAAGGTGGATGGGTATGTTTGGTTGGTTATTTATTTATTTATATTTTCTTTTGCTAGCACATAACTGCAGTCTGGTTTGCTAACTTTTCTGGACAGAAATTACATCTTACCGCTTTGAACAGTACATGTTCAACTTCCAGGTGAGCGCATTTATGTTCTGCTACAAATACGTACTTCAGTAACAAACATCATAATTAGACGCATAATAATAGAAAGACAGGTTGCAGATCTCTTATTCACAGTGTTTAGCTATTACTCATGTGAGCTGTTTTGTGAAATCACTCACCAACTGCATGACTCGTGCAAAAAACTGAGCAGTTAGGACTCCAATCTGGCCCATCATCGTTATCTAATGTTGAGCATTTGTGTAAATAGTTCTAATTCAGAAGTCTCTTCAGTGTAAATTCCTCTTTGGATAGACTCTGCTACACTAATAGATTCTCTTCTAAACTGGAACTCCCCAGGGGGAAGACACTACAGCAACATGTAAGAAGGGATCCAATTAATCCTGTTTGTTTTGTTTTGGTTTTTTTTTCCTGAATTTAATCATGAAGATTATGAAGATCAAAGTACTTCACTGTAACCTTCAGCCTTTCCTGCTATCTACATACATGACAAATAGCAACCTGAGCACTTCAGTCTTCCCAGATTGCACACACTCTCATTCTCCAAGCTTTTCCTCCAAAATTGGAATTAGCACATGGGGGTTCAGGTTTATGATAATTTTAAACTTTTTTTTGTTCTACCACAGATTGTTTCAAGCTGTGTGTGGTGCTTGGGAATAAAGTGACATTTGCTCTATGTTTGTGCAATTATTTCTATTTCCAAATAGTTATTGCTCTACCCACTGAGTTTTATCCACATCTTATATTTGTAAAGCATGGTAATTCACCTTGAGAACCCTTGTTTACACCACTCTTTCTTTGAATTATGCCTTTTTCTCATCAGGTGAATTGATACCCACCTCTTTGTGTTTACTTGAATCTTGGGCTGTCTTTCTGGGTGAAGAAATCTTTGCTCCTTGTTGATCTCCAACTCCAGCTCCATTTTCTACTAAGTTTTTGATACCCAGGTTCCTAATTTCTGTTTTCCCATGCCCTGATAATCTCGTCTGTTAAGTACTTCCTTGTGTACCTTACACAGCTATTCTTTGAATATCTAATTAATGGCACAACAACAGCTTCCCTGTCTCCTCCCTCCTCATGACGATTTGCCTACTTCAACACAATTCTTTCTGTTGCTCCTTCTATGCCACTACCAGAAGATGGCAATCATACTGGGAATTTCAAATCCCACTGCTGCAGTGAGAACCAGACCACCATGTATCCCATGAGGGGCTGAAAGGAAGGCACAGAGTCCTCAGAAGGAGGACGTCGTTCAAATATATTCACATATTCATAGGATCAGAGAATCATAAAATCATTAAGGTTGGAAAGGTTACTAAGATCATCTAGACAACTGTCAACCCATCAAACCCATGTTCCTGGGAGAAAAGCTAGCATGTTGGATGAAAATATTACGTAGGCAGGCTTAGAACACGAGCCAAAAGCTAATAACTTTGATTATCCATATTGATAATGTCACTTAGTCAGGCAGATATGAACACATTTTCTCTCCAATGCTTTTTGGAGCCCTTCTGACTTTGGTACTTCTAAACCCATGATAGTACATCTTGTCCTGCTCCAAGAGTTCTATGGCTAATCTGCCAACTATAACTTTTATCCTTTAAACCTTCCATGCTTTGTCTTTATGTTTCATAAATATTTTTTCTGCAGATGTTGCTGCATTTTTTATTTATATGAGTTTGAAAACAGAAAGAATATATTAAAAACAGTTTATTTTCAACCAATCCATTTTCCCCAAGTCCTTCCCTTTCCTCATTTCAATAGTTCTGATATAAAGGCAAAACAAATTAATACTTCAAGTTTTTCTGAAGCTTTAGAAAATGAGAGCATGGGAAAAAAACCACTCCCCCAAATCTCATCTCCTATTGTCATTTGTCTGACAAAATTCGGGAGCAAAAAGGTAAGAAAAAATGATGGGAAAGCACTCCAGGCTTAAGAGGCCTCGGCTGGCAAATTTGATGATTGAGGATTTCAAAATATTGAAAATATTGAAGCAGATCTCTAATAATTTGAAATCTTCCAGGAATATCCAGTGACACCATGAACCTGTAATCACAGCTTCTGGGTTAGCATTTAAACATTTAAACCTCACAGATTGTTCCAAAACTATATTACACTAAGGAAAAAAAAAAAAAAGAAAAAAAAAAGAAGCAGTCACAAGGGCCTTCCCCCCAAAAAATTATTGAGAAATTCTCAAACCACAGGAAAACCTTAATTTTTTTTTTTTTATAAAAATCTTTTGAAGACATCTCATAGACATTTAAATTGATTTTACAATCAGCGTTTGCTTTCTTGGCAGTGGCATGACATGAAACAAGTGCATTAGTTATTTTTCCTAGCACCTCCCTCCTGCTGACCTAATTAATTTTCATACATAGATGACTGGGTCAGTTGTTACACTGGCTTAAGTTAGTCATGAAAATTGTGAGATCTGGAAAATAAACAAAAATTTACTCATACAGAGAGTAGAAGTGCATTGAAAAATGATCCTTATTTAATGCAAATGCATATTGCATTGATTCCTAATGAAAAATCAGAGCAATGGAGAACATAGCCATTTCAATTTAGAAACTAGAAACTCAGGACATGGCCAAGTGACTGAGAACACATCTAAAAGAACAGAGAATATTTATGTCATACAAGAAAAAAAAAACTCAAAAGCAAACTCAGCTACATTTTCAGAAGTAATATTGCCAGTAATTTTTAAAGTAGGTCCCCTGGAAGATCAACAAATTCAGCTGACCAGATTTTCAAAAGGCCGTCAAATATTTGAATACAAACACACTCACACAAAGCACACACACAGAGTCTAACTAGCTAAAGTTCTCACTATTTGCTTCCTGTCAGAGAACACAGAATTTGTTAAAAGAACCTCTGTTATCTGATTGGATTAAGCTCTGGAAATGGAGATGAAACTACTGTTGCCTGAAAATAGCAAAGAAGTTTGGCACAAAATAAACCTCCCTGCATTCCAACTTGTCTTCAGGTATCAGAAAAGCTGGGAGTAGCTGAGTTTAGATTCTGAGTGATGCCCTATTTGGTGCTATAAGTCTAGTCATGTGCAATATATGAACAATCACAATTAAGGATTCACAAATAGCACACTGCCCAGTTTGTGTAGAAATGGCAGAATCTGTTCTCACCACCATTGTCAGGGGAATCTGTTAGTTCTCTAAAATCAGCTTCCTAAAAAAAAAAACCACCAAAGCCCTTACATTCCCAAGGTCTAGTCAATATCAAATGTGACATAAATAAATACTTGATCGCTCCTGTAGTTATTTTTTTATTTGAGCACAGCTAGAAACACTATTCTTTCCATTGAAAACAATGGTTTTGCTGCAGTCAGCAGTCTCAGTTTTATAAGGCCAAAACACACCTCACAGATTTCCAATTATAGTTTCTAGTAGTTGCTTTCTCCATGTTCTTTAGAACCCTGATCTTTAGTCAGAAAGCATACAGTTAATTTAATATGCTTTGCGGCGCAGATACATTATTTAATATTTCTAATATTTAAGCAAATGCATAATCACATTTTTAAATACTCTGATCAACCCTTGGATACTTTTTTGCATCACAGATACATAGTGACCAAACAACAGATCCCTTTGCCCATAAAAATATAATAAAAATTATATTGGTTAGTATAAAACATAAGGAAAATATAAAGTATAGTTGCATTCACTGAAAAACAGGAATGGCAGATGTAACTTGCAACCTGTGTAGTACACCTCATTGGCCTGAGCAGTCTGTGCAGTGCATGTGCACAGCAAGGATGCTGTGAACAGGTGATTAGTGATCTGGAGCACAGATGTCTGCAATGCATAAGAAAAAGAGGCAGAGATTACTGGTGCTGTTGCAATCGCAAGAAAAGAAACAAAGGGCTAAGACTTGGGGAGAAATACACGCTATCCTTGAACTTTCCCAAGCAGGCCTGCTGAAGGCAGTGAAAGAAGGACAAAAACCCAATCTTCTACTCTTCTTTTCATCTGCACATAAAGCAAGGCAATCACATCAGCAGAAAACAGTTATGATTGATTCAGCTCATTCATCAGTCCCTGTTTGGGCTTATAACCAACACTCATTGAAGTCAAAGGGAGCATTTTCTTCGCCTCTGCTAAAACAGACTGTCATAGTGCTCTGGGAAAACAAAGAGCTCACCTCCAGCAAAAGCTGAAAATGCTCTTCCCTCAAGCAACAGAAACACTAGAGCAATTGTATGTCAAGTATCTCAAAGTGGTCTGGCAGAGCTGCTGTGACTTTCCTGATGCACCTGGAGAGAGGCCACAATAAAATGGCAAAGACTTATCCTTTGCAAACATAGAGCACCATCTATTATACTTCACATGAAATGAAGCAGTTCTCCCTGAGCTGCCTGCAGGAGAGCAATGAGGCAGAGCTCTCTGGTGGCTCCCAGAAGAACCACCTGAGGGGGTACTTTAAAAAAAATAATACTCTGTATTTAAGATATGCAAAGTTCTGCTTCTTTGAAGAAATCCAAGAAGCAGTTTCTCTTGCACAATACTTATGACTCAAAATATTATGTTTTCCCTTTGAAGCATACACAAACTTCACACGGTTACTAAAAAGAATGTGCAGAATCCCCCTCACTGCACAATTCAGATGCTTCCTGACCTTACACAGGTACCACTAATAGCTTTTCTCAGACATCTGCCACTGCAATTCATGACAGCCTCCTACTCCAACCCCAGCCCATTAGCAACAATAGAAAAAGTTAAGACTTTTATACCTGTGGTCATCTGAGACTTCTTCACTATTTTCTTGCAAAGTTAACACTCTGTATGTGGAATTGCTTCTCCTTAACAGAAACAAATATATATATATATGTACACACATACAGGTATACACAGACACATATATATAAACATTTAAGGTCAGGCTGTACCAGGCTCTGAGCAGCACAACCTAGCCGTTGATGTTCACTGCAGGGGAGATGGACTAGAAGAACTTTAAAGCTCCCTTCCAAGTCAAACAGCTTCAGGATTGTACAGAAAAAAGTTACTTTTTCTTAAACAAAGCTATTTTTTCTCCTCCATGCAGCAACAATAAAGCTCTCTTATATCTGCTCCTGTTCAAGGGTTTTCACATATACCAGGGTATCACCCCTATCAACATTCCAGCCAAGACTTGCAGATAGCACCCTGTCCCTTAACCTTTTAAATGTGACAGTCACATTGTGCAAACTGGAATCCATCACTTTAAATTGCTGTAAGATTTTTTCTAACTGATACAAAAGTCTCCTTTCCACTCTCTGGCTCCAGAACTTAGCTCTGACAATGTGCCCTTTAATATCACCCCTAGAATCCAGATATATCTACAGCTGCTTTGACCTTATTCATTTCTTTCCTTTTTTTTTTTTTTTTTTTTTTTTTTTTAAAGTTTACAGCAGATCTAGTGCTGTAGAGGTAACTCCAGGGGGGTGATTGGTGATTTCCTCACGGTCTTAACTGTTTTATTGCACCATTTGAAGAACGCAAATGCCATCATGAATAGGTTGGCAAAGAGGTTGCCAACTTACTACGCTATTTTTAACCTGAAGAGACTAAGGGAAAAGATAATGGATTGTAATTCATTGGGTTTACATGATTCATTTTGATATAATAACTTTACATACTGGCATGGAAGACAATCTGAAAAGTGAGTTTAGTTGCACTATCTCAGGCAAATGAGGCTGCAGAATCTAACTCAGTAATTGAATTAGCAATTATGCAGGACAGACTGACGTTTAACAACCTCCACAATGTGTGTTTTTGTATGGGCTAGGTAGGAACTAAGAAATCAAAATGGAAAAAAACAACACCACAGTAAAATGAACCAAAACAAACAAACAAACAAACACCCAACCCTATACATATGCTGGCAGAGAACCACTGAAGCATTGCACTTTGCTGAGAAATTCAGGGTGAAAGTGGACAATGAGCTCCCTCTTACATTTGTTGCTTGACGATAGCTTCTGTATGTGAATGTGCATATGGATTGAGGTTGAAGACATTTGAATGCCTGCTAACAAGGTTGAGGAAATGGAAGCTTGCAATTGAATGTCGGTCCTGCTGCGGAATGAATTTGGGGAAATACATGACAAGTTATAAAGCAGCCTAAAGTACGGCTTCCCAATTTTTTCCTTTTCACATTAAGAACTGATGCTAAAGCTTTTGTGGTTTGGAAGGAATGGAGAGCCTGAGGGTAGTGACAGTTTGTGACAGCAATAGCTTCAGTTCCTTAGGAAAGAGGAAAAAATGATTTCTCAGCCCAAAAGCAACAGTTATGTTGCTATGCTTCTGAAACAGGCAGTGACAAACTATCTAAAACTTATTTGCTGTTATTTGAACACAAGTAGAGTCTTTGGCTTTCTATACTGTTGCTCAGTTGAACTTCACCATTTGCATTCATCATGCCATTTTATTTGGGAGATGTTACTGAGAACGTCATTTTAATTTCTATCAGGACTTTGAACCATACAGCAAGTATAATGAGCTGAGTAATTCCTGCTGAAACTGAGGGTATGTACAATTATTTCTGAATTTAGTAAAGATATGAAACAACTAAAAATTAACAATTATCTATAGACTCAAAATGTTGAGATGATAGCAATCTTCTGCTGATCCCTGACACCACAGGCTATTACCATTAACACAGAAAATAAACAACCAGAATTAACATGAAGGTCTACACTGAATTTTGAACTCACAGTGTATATGCAAGAAAGGAAGTAAGAAACACTGGAAGAGAGATTAAAATGAAGTTATCAAGGAACATAATCCTTAGAAAAATACTGTGAGAATAGTGGAACAGGTCAGGAGGAGATCTTTCCCTGCTTAAAGCCAAAAATGTTTAGGAAAATGTTACCTAAACATAAACGTAACTGGATCAAAGTTGTCTGCCAAACCACATATAGATTCAATGTAACTACAAACAAATATATTTCTCTTTCATGGGTCTCAGTCACTGGTAGCATGAGACATAGTACGCGGATACTGTGCCACTGCATAGACTCTTTAAATAACTAAAACCATCACTGGCTTAGCATAGACAAGCCAGCTTTCTCCATTAGGTTACTGGATAAGATCTCAGCAAACGAACACAGAAAGATAGAAGCACAAAGACATTTCTACATCCTTACTCTCCAGGTTGTATTTCAAAAAAGACTCAGTAAATGCTCCAAACTAAGGGAAGCACTTGAGATAAGCTTTAAACATATTTCTCAAGCATTTTGCAGAATGTGGATAGGATTAACATGGTGCTACTTTGTTCTCTGATTCAAGCTGTGTTCTCTTCTCCCACGAATCTGCTTGATCCCAGGGGCTCTGTGTGTTTTAGTTCTCACTCAACTCATTATCTGTAAACAATTTCCAAGGCAGTGATGCAAAAGTTGGATCTTACCCTGTAACATTGTGGTAGAAGTAAAATACTGGATGGGAGAAGCTGAACTGTCACCATAGCTAATGCATACAATGTCCGATGCTGCTCCATGCTCCTGACTTAGCTCTCTGCTGAGCACAAAGTGCTTGTTTCAAGGAGGGCCTGAATATATCTGAAGTTTGTTTCAAGATAGAAATAACAATTCACCACTGCAAAATTATCCATGTGCAAATGACCAAAGGCATTTTGCTTAACCTGAGATTTTTCAATGAATTTTTTTTAAACTTTTAATATTATAAAATCACAGCCTACAAAACATCAGTATCAAATAAAAGGTGATAATTTGGGCAGTTTTTTCTTCTACTGTTCAAATAATTATTCTCCTTGTCTGAACGAGACCCTGAGATTCCTATTTCAAATTGATACCTGATTGAGAGTAACTGACTAATCAGATTTGAATAGAAAGCCTATAACAATAGGATTATGTCAGAATGGTCTTTCATTTAATCTAATAATAACACATCTATCACATTTATATTTTAAGTCAGACAGCAGGAGCTCATTTCAAGAACATATTGTGCTCCTGTGGAGGGTGTGACCCTTTGCTTGGCAGGCATCATTCGGCTGTCGCATGTGACAGTGATGATTGTGTTTGAGAACAGCACTGGAATGGCAATTTTCCAAGCGTTGTTCTCACCAGGTGAGGGCAGTCACATTCCTTAATGAAAAGCAAGCAGCTGTCACCATGGGAGAAAACCAGATTGGCTGCCCACGCATATGGCCAGAGGGATCCTGTTCGCCCTGCATTTTGCATATAGGATGGGAAAAGAAAAATCAGAAACAAGGAAAAGAAAGTGAATATTTCATGAGTGTAATTTATTTGTGGCTTTTGTCTTGCGTTCCCTGTCCTGTCTGAACATCAATTGCTGTCATTTTGCAGGAAGCGGGGGCACTGTGGTAATATACATATTTATGTGCAGAACAGACATAGTAATGCAGTCATCTCTGTCCTGATGCAGTGAAAGACATCTGCATATCAATAGCCACAAATTTGACGCAGTTTTTACTACTGTCATTTCAGAGAAACTCAAGGGGTGGAGAGAAGAGAGCTTGCTACTCCTTTTTTCTTGTGACACTGGCTTGCTTTATTCCTATTTGCCATCCAGCAGCTGAACTCTATAGAGCAGATGAAGATGAGGCCCAAGTATGTACAGTCTACACCAGAAAACCTCACTACACCCAGAATGAGTGATTGAGGAATCTGGACCTTCTGGGGAAGTGAGAGGAGATTTCCTTCTTACAGTACATCCATGGGAATATAGAGGCAGCTGTTGCAATCTGTTGGCTAGGTTAACTTCTCTGCAGACAGCACTGAGCTTTTCCAGGGCCCTGGGGAATGGGAGGAATGAGATGAGATACAAAAGCTGGTTGCTGCAAACTGAGTGATGAACCACAAGATCTCCTCCCTGCAGTACCTCGAGCTTGTCACTCCTGAACAGAGCTCACTCCTAACGACTAACCAGGTTCTCACCTTCATTAAAGAGAATTTTGCATTAATTTTGAATAAACCCAGTACCCTGTGCCTTTTTGAACATCAGCAATTGATAGCTGACAGAGACAGAAGAATCAAACAATTCATGGCAGATCTTTCTTCCTTTGGTTTCCTTCAACAAAGTGGCAAAATTAAAAAACGTTGTACCAGAAAACTGGTATTGTGCTGACAAATGTAGTGTGAGCTTGCAAAATTTAGAAAAATATATGCTTCCAGGGCTGCCTACAATTTATGTCGAATGGAGTACCGTGGGTGCTACAATTCTCAAAGGATTTAAAATTTTCATTAGACAGGAAACAGGTCAACAGCTTTTGCCATCGCTCTTACACTTTCCTTATAGAAATACTTTCCAAAGTCTAATGGGTCAAAAATTAAATCTTTCACAAAAATATCAGCCCCATTTGCTGTGAGATGTCCAAATGAATTTTTCCCTAAGTCTTATCAATATTTCATTCAGTTCTCAAGTGGCAGGAAATTATCTGATAATAATCAATATATGCCTGAGAATGTGATAAATTTATCTTGCATCACAAAAGAGTAATATCTGTAAATAGTGAGTATTTATCACTGCAAGCAACTACATTTCACTTAACAGGGTGAACTTAAAATATCACCAGTACTCTCTCCATAGAATAGTGATCATTCACATTCATGAAATGACTAGTAACATATTTGGAAAAGAGAGCTTTCAAAGGAAACAACAGCAGAATCCTTTCACACCTTTGTTTCCAGTCTGAAATAAACAAATGCATGAATCTGCTTTGAAATCCAAACCAAACAACTGTATAAGAACTTCTTCTAACTGGGTAAATGAGCAACATGATGCAAAAACAAACAAATAAAACCACATTAAGACAAGTTGTTTTGAGTCAGTTTGTGTGCACAGCTTTTTGCTTCTCACTGGGACAGTGAAAAAAGCATCTCCTTTTCCTCTGTCTGTATCTGTATTCATGTGTGAGTTTTGAAGTCTCACAATAAACAATTTTTCGATGAAAAAATGGTTTTTACTTTTTTTTTTTAAACACTGTATTCACAAAGACATCTACCAGCCGCAGGCATGAAATACTTCTACCAAGGATAAGCAAACTTTAGCCTCAGTATATTTCATTTTGAACGCCTTTAACAGTTAAAATCTCATCATACAGTCCTATTTTAGATAGAAACAGTATCTTAACTCTCCTTTTATTTGACAGGGAATACATAATAAACACCTCACTTGATTTCAAAGTACTGCTTGCAAAGCAGCTGTACCTAACTAATCTTGTTGAGCAGTAGCATCTAAAAATACTCATAGAATCACAGAATCCTCCAAGTTGGAAGGATCCTTTATAAGCCATCTTCTCCAGATCCCTGGCAATGAACAGGAACATCTACAGCTCCATCAGGTGCACAGAGCCCCATCCAGACTTCCTTGAAAGTCTCCGGACAAAAGCGGCCACCAGCTCTTCGGGCAACCTGTACCAGTGCATCACTCCCCTCACTGTAAAAGACTTTTTCCCTTATATTCAACTTAAATCTACCCTTTTTTTAAGTGCAAACTTAAGAGACAATTCCTATAAACAATACATTCTCTCTTTTCTTGATTTTATCATATGGAGGAAGCTTTCACTGTATTTGATCTCTAACACTTGTAATCCACAAATTATGGTATACTCATTTCTACTACTTCACTTCTGAGGAAAGAAATAGAAGCACATGGATTCTGCTGCAGACACAGGTCTGGAGTAAGAAGACATCTTTGCTATCACTACATTAGTGTATATTCCATGACATGACCAAAGCCTTTAGTTGTGATGAAGTCTTTTGAACAGTGGGTGTGAGCAGAGCCTCAGTAACTCCAGACAACACAGATCCTCTCCCTCAGTTTGAGGAAACTATTTTTCCATGTTCTTAATCAATGCTGTAGGGAGACTGCAGTTTCACTGCCTGGAGCCAAAGTTGTACTGCACAGCTGAGAAACTTTCAGCACCTTGTTGTTCATTCTGGACAAATGGTCTAGATTTGCTAACGGCTTCATAATGTCATGGTAAATACTTCACTACCTGTTCTCCTCTCCCTTTCTGCCTGTTCACCCTCACAACCCATTTGGCTAACTCAAAGTATTTGTTTTTGCAGTAGCATCCAGGCTATACTGCAGCTGATATGTGAGTGGAAATGACATGCATATCTTTTTACTCAGCATAGCCTTATAGTCCCACAGAAACAACACAAGACCACCTGCCAGCTCCTGCAATATTAGCTTTGCCTCTCCCTCTCTGACTGGATTTTCTTTCAGTGTGTTCCAGTATAGAAAACTCCATTAAATGAAAAGACTTGACGAAGATGAGTGGGAGCTGTGATTTTCAAACGGGAATTGAAGTCATTTGATAGTCTGTAGCCAAGCAAACCATATACTTTTTTTTTTTTGCTGCAGCTTCACACTTTGGAAGTTGTTCGATCCATCACCAGACTGGTTGCTGGGTTCACATAAGCACTGTGCTTTTTACTGCGGAGTTAGTCAAGTGTTCAGGAGAGTTTGACTGGAAGGAGTAAGCGTCTGGTATTTTCTCTCTGTAAGATCTCAGAAACTGCTGCACCAGATGTTCATACAACGCCTGCTCTGACGGTATCGCTATATTTAACCACTACACCTCCAAATTACGGCTTCACTGCAAAGATTTCACAATTATGGAAGGAATTACAGCCTTGAAGCTAAAAACTGTAATTGTCTTTGACCAGACCAGCATATAGAGCAGAGGATTTCTGGAAACAGCATTGTCTTCATCCTCAGAACTTTATCATCCATCAAAAACCAAAGAACCAGAATAGGCTTTAGCAGGGATGGAAATGCTTTTCAGTCAGTTCACATTTCCTCTGCTACGTATAATACATACTGATGGCATCTCATTCATCACTGGAGAGCAGCGTGGGAGTACCGTACAATAACACACAGGTAAACCTCCATCTTTTCTGTTTTGTACATAAAGGCTGAAGCTAAGAATGACTCCATGAGCCTTAGAGAAGAGTGGCATGCATTTTGCTCATTCATACTCTGAGATGGACATCAGGATGGAGCTTGGAGGATAAAAAAGAGCAGGAAATCTCCACAAGGGCAAACCCCTCAGAAACCTTTCAAAAGAAAAACTCTTTTCCAGAATTATACTCTTACATTCATATTTTATTTCCTCCAGTATTTGCATCCTGAACTCTACACAGTGGACAAGCAGAGGAAGGATGTGGAAGAGTACAGATTGCTTTTTTTTTTTTTTAATCCCCACAGGTCTGTGGTTTGTCTCCAAACCAGACTGCAAGGAAGAGCTATACGCATTACTGAGTGCTTGATTCCCCCCCGCCTCCCCCAAGAATGCACCCATATTAGTAACAGAAAAATATAATCCCCTGAATACTTTCCTATCAACGGTTTGCCTATGTCAAAACTCTGCTGCCCTGCAGAAGTCACTGGTAACCACTTTGACATAGAAGCTGGCAGTTCTGATAGCCAGTCCACCTCCCTCAGGTCTCTCTCTCACACAGATCTCTATAAGCACAGAAAGAAGGAAGAAAAAGTGAAATACCTCCTACAGTCGCTTGTCCATACCTCTTTGCCGCTGGACAAAAGCTTTTTCCCCACTCAGTCTTTTATATATTACATTATTCTTGTCAAGCTTACAGAACAGTGATGGAGATAAATGAAATATTGAAGGGCTAATCCTTTATTTAAAAAGCCACCAGATATGAATGGCTTGCTCTAACCATTTATTACTGATTCTAGGAAGATCGGTGAAATAAATGTTTCATATCTCTTTGCAAGTGGTAGATGAAAAGAGTAAAATATTCATCAGCTCTGGTGAGCTGCAAATTCTCACTTTCTGAAACAAAATTCAAAGAATATCAGGCATTCAAAGCATAAGCATCACTGCTGATATTTTTCCAGGAGAACCCTTATCTGTTCTTATGTTACCCTCACAACTGAGCACTGGGATCTCAGACTTAATTAAGTGAAAAGGTCAGCATAATTACAGTTTTGTAGTCTCAGTTCCAGAGACAGCCTTTAGAAGGCATAGAACACCTCCAATTTCCTCTGCCTGCCCAAGTGCCTCAAAAGTTTATGATGTATTGAACCAAGGTTTAGCTTGCTTTCCAGGAGAGCTGCCTAAGTGATGGTACTTTTTCTACATGTTTCTATCACACTATCACATTATCAGCTATTTTCTCTCCCTATAATCACTCTTTCTCCACCACATAAGAATCAGGTTAAAAGAAATAACCCACTACCAAGTAGTATCTGAAGAGATTGTTGTCTATTCCACACTTCCTCAGTGCAAATGAGCACCTGAAGAAAAAGCCATAATTTCAGTGTCAATCAATTGCATTGCTTGTATGGCTCAGAGAAGCTCAGCATGCAACAAGCAAGGCAGACCTCACAACAACAGGTCTGAAAACAAATATGTTGCTTCACATGTGAACTCCTTCATTTTAATTTCTAAGGAATACGTCCTATGGGACACTGTATGAGAGACAAGCTCCTATGTGTGACACCATTATCAGCATTTAGTAAAAGTTGTTTGGGTAGCACAACCATTGTTAAGACTGTGTGGACACTACCATTTCCTCTAAGTGCATATGTATAGGAAAACAGTTCCTTCAAAAAACTATTCATCAATCATCTTAAAATTAAAACCTATTGCTGTCTTTTACATCACTTTCTGTATGCATCAGTTTGAATGTGCCAACTGTCACAATCCTGCCTTGTATCTTATGGTGCATCTTAACTGTAAAGAGAAAAGCAGCAACATCCTTGATCTGTTTTTACACTGTTGCCTTCTTTTGAGCCTCATCCAAAGTTCAAAAGCTCATTCAAGCTTGTTCAGATTTCAGTGTTACTTGTTGTCACACATAGTAATACCCACAGACAGGCAAGCAGGCTTGTATGAGTCCTTTCTGCCTGTGCTCACTTTGTGCCATCACAGAAATAAAGCCATCTGAGAGTAAAGATGAGGAAAAATACACGTCTCTGTTAAGGAGAGCACACACTAAATCCTACATCCTTGAAAAGAGGAAACCGGACAGGTTCAAATAAGGCCAGTGAAGCCCCACAGAAGTACCTGAGGTTAAGGAAGAGGCCAGTATTCTCTAAACTGAGGTGATTACATTGGGCAGACTGACCTTTACCAAGTGTTATATCTCAGAGAGACTACAAACATCCAACGAAACAAAACCATCACCTGGTTCAGCCTCACTCCTGCTTCTGGGACCATCCTCAGCTGCTAAGACATGCTCTGAACATCTGGAAGGTGCTGAGGCACAAGTACTTCATGACCACCCTTCTCCTCCTGTAGTTCTAGAGGCCTCGATAGTCTCTCTGAAGACATTTATTTAAATGGAAGTTATTTAATAATATCGGTGCACTGCAGGAACTTCTCCTGGTTATAGATGAGTGAAGGTACCAAAGCCACAAGAAAGATGTAGGACACCGCTCTTCTCAGAGGTTGTTTTTTTTTTTTTTTTTTTTTTAAAGACAGTGAATATTTATGCACTCAAGATAGGAAACAGGAAAAGAAAGAAATTACTCCAGTTAGGTTACACCTAAATTGAATTCTTACTGTAACTGAATTAACCATCCCTAGAGCTGTGGCACCATCCCTAGCGCTGTTCAAGAAGCGTTTAGATGAGGTGCTACGGGATTTGATTTAGTAGCTTGAAGGGTAGGGATGGTGGTGTGAGGATGGTTGGACTAGATGATCTTGTAGGTCCTTTCCAACCTAATGAATCTATAAGTTGAAGTGTGTTGGGCTAATAATCCTGGAGTAAGACGATCAAAACTAACACCATCCTTGTCATGCACACATGTGCATTACAGATCCAATGTTGATTTTACTATTCTGATGAAACCCAAAATGTTAGGTTCCTTAAAAAGATTTACAGCTTTGCTATGCTCTGAGTCCATCACAAATTGTACTGCTTAGCCTACCAGATGTCAATTCTAAACACCAGTAATGGAACTCGGTCTATTCAGCCACTGAATATTACTTGCAGGTTTGTAACTCCAGAATTCATTCCCAGTCAGTATATTTCTTGGAATTTTTATGTAGTTTACCAACATTCAAACCCAGGGACTCAGCAATAGAAAAATTAATTCATAAAGTGTCACGAAAGCTGCCAAAAGAAAAATCAATCTCAATTGAGTATTGGCAGAAATATATTCATCATAATAAAGAGATGCTCTGAAAGTTGTTTTTCCCAAAGTGTTCCAATGTAACAAGAAAAGAATCTGACAAAAACAAAAAAGGTACTTTAATTCATCCAACTAATAACTAAGGGCATGCCATGCAAGCACTAACCAAAGGCAAATATATTTTGAAATTTTGTCTGATATCTCAAAAGTTCCCGCTTGATTTAAAAAAAATCAAAAGATTAAAAAATAGGTAGAAAGATTTCCCTGAACTACTGAAATTATATAAAAGGAATTCAACTTGCTTTGGAAGAGGATCATTCATTTTTTTAAATTCTAATTTCAGAGAGACAATGTTTTCTTTCATTACTGTTTAAATAAACAGGATTACTGGCAAGCACTTACTAATAATATGAAAAGGATAATAAAATCTCATCCACAGTCCAGACATATTTTGAGTAATTTTTGCCCTCAGCCACTCAGAACAAATGACAGTGGTGAAATTTCTGTAGTCCCCTTTCAAAGTTTTCTGTGACACTGAGAAGAGCACTACAAGTACACAGGAGACCTCATTAACCTCAGATGCTCATTTTTCATTCTTCATCACCATGTACCATATCAAACTAAATGTTTGGAAAAAGAAAGACCTTAGTTTGCATTGCTTTCTTATAGTTCTATTAACACAGTTGAACCTCCAGCTCTTAAGTTCTGTATAACAAACGCCAAAACTTAAATTTTGAAGTCATCCACTGATCAGTGTGCTGGTGAGATCAGTTTCCTCTTTCTACCTTCTGGCCTTCACTTCTCAAGAAGTTAACTGCAACTAACTTCAGCATGAGCACACCAGAGGTAAAAGCCACATATGAACTTACAACAGCAGCAGGAGCCTAGCATAAATATCTTAATATTTTTTTTTATGCCTGATCTTTTGCATTCATGACCAAGATGTGAAAAGCAGAACAAGAACGGAATGAAGGCAGGAAGGAAGGAAAATAGGATGTACTCTATATCAAAATCCCCAAATACCTGTAAAACAGGTAACAGTTGGAGTTTCTGATCTACCGAAATGATTATATATAAATCACTAATGAACCAAATCTGATGACAAAATGAGTATTTCAGCCCATATTTATGTATTCTGAAAGAAATAAAACTATATTAACAAGGACTTCATAGAAGCACATGAGAGGTATTTAGCCACCAAATAAAATATTGTTCAAATCTTTGGAGCAACTTATCTTCTAAACTGAAATTCCATTTGAGTTAAGAAATGTTAAGTCCTGATGAATTACTGATGATGAAATAATGTCAATAACTGGCTGACATTTGCAGTAACTATGATAATCTCAAAGCAGCTTCTTGCACACAAAGAGGCACATTTTATCTAGAAGGTTAATCTTACTCAGGCAGAAGAAAGTAAGAAAACAAAGCAATGAGGAATATTAAAAGAGGTGTGGACAACATGAATGAGTTTTAGCAGAGACTGCTAAAAGCTGCAACTCTATGGATGAATAAATGCAGCAATTACTACTGATTGAAGATGACTGAAAGGGAAACAAAAATTTTACTATATTCTAGAATTTATAAAAATACAGAAATCTAACAAGAAAAGTCTAAGGACACATGGGAAAAAATCAGTATCTGTCAAAAATTAATATTATGAATATTTATGGAAACAGCTTTCTTGTATAAGCCAATTTTTGTGTAAGCATATAAAAAAATAATGACTTGGTAGCAATGAAATATACCCATTAGTCAATAGAGACAGTAAAATATTTAGTGTCATGGAAGAAGCAACACTATTTGAAAACAATCTATACTTTGGAAAATGTTCATGATGATACACATCCAAAGAATACTCTGCAGTACACTAGTAGATATTGAAACTATAAACTTTCTACATTAGTGATCAACTTTTTACTGAAGCAAGCAGTTCTGGAGAACTTGCATCCACAAAACCTTACAATTAAGGTAAGATGAAAGTTATTTTCAGGGCTTAAGAAAACTGTGTGGAATCTGTAGGAAATAAAACAAAGTCATGCTAGTTCTGACTATTTCACAAGGTTTCACAAGGATCAGCAAAATTATTTATACAGATTTAGGCTGCTTGGGCTAATGTCAGGCATGGCCAAAATAATGGAACACATTTATCTGATAGAGGACAGGACTATATTGGTTAGCACTGATTACATTAAGTAGTGTTTGTTGATTAACACTAACTTCATTTTTCAGCAAATAATTTCAACGTACATAGGCAGCCACAAGATACATCCATCTTTCGTTAAGCTGATTTACTACATTACTGCATTGTCTTAAAAACTAGCTTCCCACAGTATCTCTAAAGTACACAGTAAGCAAACGAACACCAACCTCAAAAAGCAGCTCTCCATGAAAAATCAAATGAAATATTGTTAATGAGGTCCTTCCCCCTTCAGGTTTGCCTATTAACTTCTGGTAAGCCAAATCTGCACAAAGGAAATACGTGCAAAATATAAAGACAAGAAAAGAATACTCATGATGACCTCGACTGTATTTGTCTTACCCATTAAATAAAAACATTTTTACTGAACAAGTAGTTCTCTGCCAAAGAAAAATACTGACCCTGTCTGCAGAATAGGACCCACGGATAAATGCTGTGTCTGGAATGGATAATGGGGCACACAGCATGTAGCCTTCATGCCTGAGTCCTTCACCTAGAGACACAAAAGATTTCACAAGGATAGAGCATACTATTATTTAAAAAAATCTTTTCTCTTTCCATTTCTTTAAATGGAGAAAAGGTGACTGCCTCAGTATTTTAGCAAACAATCAGTTACATTCATGAGAGGTCTGAAAAGTTTCTTCTGTACCAGAGGCCAAAGTGACCATATAACTCCTGGGCTACATCAAGATAAAAAGTACTGGACACATTCAAATGCTTGGAGTGTGAACCAGTAAATGGGATGTGGTTTCTCCCTCCAAAAAGGATTAGCAAGATTAACACATAACCTTGATATGGTGTTCATGCTTCAGAAAAATTGAGTACTCAACCACTAAAAAGGACTTAAGCTAAAAAAAAAAAAAAATTAACTTCATTAGGGTATGAAGTTCTACAACACGGAAAAAATATAATGTATTAAAGGACTATTTCAGTTCCCCTTCCTTAAAAAAAAAAGGTAGGGCGGACAGAAAGCTGCACAAATTTTGGTTTTATTTTCAGTCTAAGCTGTTGTGATTAGCACAGTTCTAATGGAGTGAGAGGTAATTTTTTATATTATAAAGGAAATCAGGTGCAATGACTTAATGATGCCTTTGCTCCCAAAGCTTTATGACTTTGTGTCTGCTTGCTGTTTTCTATTCCTCCCAATTACTGAGCAATTTATTCTGGAGGCGTAAGACTCCTTCTCTCCATTGCCCTGACTGAGGTCTGCATCACTCAATGTTGTTGTGTTTACAAAAACGTTGAAGAATTTCCTAAGGAATACATACCATACTTTCAGTGAAAAGACATTTATAATGAGAATGCCACTTGAAAAAATTTAAGTAGCAGAGAGTCACATCCCTCATGTTGTTTTGCTTTCTTGTCAGCCTGCTAAGAAAAAGGCATCCTTATAAACAAGAAAACAAAAAAAAATGCCATTCAAATGGACAAAGTGGAGGTTACAATTTGGAGGACTGGCCAAAAAGCAAGGAAACTTGGTAGAATAAAGTCCCCTTCAGCAAAATACCATAACTTGGAATTTCAAATACTATTGGATCCAAGAAAGAGATTGCATGATAAGCATGACCTCACATTCTTCGTCACTTTAGCAGGGGGTATTGCTTTTTTCCCTTCCAGTTTTTAAGTGTAATTTATTGCAAATCAAAATCTAAAACAAGGAGGCTGCATAACTAGGTTCTACAATGTCCAGGGTCAACAGAGGGCTTTTCAGAATTCCATTATATAAATACAAATCTTCCCATTGTGAACAAGCATGAAGGGCACATATCAGCAAGTGTCTAAGAGCAGCAGAACACATGCAAACATTTGAGTGATGTGTGAACTTCTAAAGGTTGGATTCAATTATACGCTACTATTTTGGCATTAAGACATCAGTACAAAATACCAATGCTATTATTTGCACTGATGCCTTTGTTACTGAAATAGTTTCAACTAATGAATCCTCCATTATTTGGGCTTTACCTGCCTTAATTCTCAATAGAACTACAGTGCAGATCTACTACTCCTCTCCACTTGTTTGTTTACTCTTTTTACTAGACAAAGCACCCTATTACACACTGTCAAACTGTGGCATGAGTCATTTCCTTGAAATAAGAGAGACTTCGTTGGACTGAGAGTAACAAAGAATGCTGTAATCATGTACTGTCTGTCATGGTTTTATGATTTCTGGTATTGGTATTCCACATCATAACAACATGTAGTGCATTAAGAGTTAAAGAGTTAATACTCCAACTCCATAGATCATTGATATTTCCGGGTATACCTGTCTCAGAAGAGAAGAACTACATTCCCCAGAGGACTTTGTGATGCTTTGCATTTTTACGTATTTTCCGCTCAGAGGGAAAAGATAAAAACCCTCTGCGGTCACGGGACACTCTCTTTCCTTCGGGATCGACTCAGCAGTGGGTGCTCGCTGCCATATCGCCGTTAGCGTAAGGCCTTCGGTTTATCGGACACTCTCTCTCTTGCTCATTTTATTTGATTTATTAGCTTCAATACCAATTATATTGTATTATATTGTGTTATTTTGCTTTCTGATATCTTATTTAGTAAATTAGCTTTCCTCCTCAGATCGTTGCCGCTGTTTTGTTTCTAGGCCCATCTCCCTCTTCCCTTTTTTCCTTTCCCCCTTCCCCTTTCCTGAGGCGTGGGTCTGCGGGTCCCCCACACCAATCGTCACGGAACCGGGCCGATCCAGCCCGGTAAACCGTTGACACTGTCTTAGTAAGATCTCTCAAGAACCATCTCTCAAAAACCCACAAATTGCCATCTTATCAAAGATTAGCAAACATCTGTGTACAGTCAATGTACAGCACCACTTCAACTCTGAAACCAATTATGCATTATCCTTTGTACTGGTTAGAAAAAAAGTCTCATTGTTACTTCTAAACAAGAATACTTACATATCCACAGTTCTTGTTTGAAAATAAACAATATTTTAAAACTTTTCCCAAATCAGAAAGCAGTGACAAACTCCTGAACTAAGTTCAAAAAATTTGCAAGCATCTCAAATCCAGAGAAACTTCTGATGTTTATATAAATGGAAACAAATCTTCACAAAGCTTTGCTGTAGATATTACATATGAAAGGATCCCATACATTTACAGGGCGTATCTATCCTCCTTGTTCCCTTAAACATTATTTCTTAGATAGCAAGGACATGCTGACATATTGAAGGAGAAACACAGAACCTATGGAAACATCCTGCACATGTAAGCAATCATTACAAGTCATAAGAGTCACATACCTCGGTGTTAAAGGGAACTGAAATAAGTATGAGATCAAGCATGTTACCCAGGTGCAGAACTTCCAAAATAACTATCAACATTAATTCAACCTATATTCCCCTGATGCTAAGTATTACCTGCCTAAAAACACAAGCTGAGCTGGCAGGTCTTACATGTCACCTTACAGATCCCAGGTAGAAGCACTCACAGCTTTACAGCACTGCCCTGATCACGCTGCCCAGTTCACAACAGGAACCTGTTATGCATAATGGTGGAATTTCCAAAGGCAAATCTTAATGTACCACTGGTAAGTAGAAATGGCAAGGAACAGGCAGGTACAGTTTCTGAATGGTTACTGAATGAGTTGGAAAATGAATTCATTAAAAAGAGTACGGCCAGCAGGTCGAGGAAGGTGATCCTCCCCCTCTACTCTGCCACAGAGGAACCCGGGAGTGAATTGTCCAGTTCTGCGCTCCCCAGTGCTAAAATGGCAGAGATCTCCTGAAAAGAGTCCAGCAGAGGGCTACAAAGATTATAAAGTGCCTGGAACACCTCTCTTACGAGAGAAAGTCTGAGAAACCTGGGTTTGTTTAATCTTGGAAAAAGAATACTCAGAGGGGATCCAAGCCACATCCATAAATATTTATGAAGCAGGAGGCAAAGGGATGATGCTGGACTCTTCTCTGCAGTGTGTGGTAATAGGACGAGGGGAAATGTCACAAACTGGAGCATAGGAAGTGCCACACAAATGTGTATGGGAACTTCTTCACAGTGAGGGTGACAGAGCACTGGCACAGACTGCCCAGAGAGGTGGTGAAGTCTCCTTCTCTGGAGATATTCAAAACCTACCTGGTCACATACCTGTGCAACCTTGGCTAGGGAGCTGCCTTGGGTTGGACTTGATCTCTGGGGGTCCCTTCCAACTCCTATAACCCTGATTCTATGTGACAATACATTGAATTCATTTTTCATAGCTCTAATAAGCATAGTTACACCAGGCCTCCTCTTTCTCACTATCTCTCAACACATCAGTCTTTTCCATTTTGCTTCACAACCTTTTTCACCCCTTCAGTAAATAACTTTTATGCTTACTCTTTCATTGCAGATGTAAACGCTTCACTGACAGCACTTTACTCTTTAGTGTAGAAGTCATATCACAGAAATATCAATCAATATCAGCCTCTTCAGAAGCACTCAAATGCACCACTGTCAAACTTGCGGGATGCTCACAGTCAGCTCTTCTGTCCTTATCACCCACTCATTCCAGCCCCGTGACCTTTCTGCCACAGTAAAATCTGCCAGCGTACTGCAGACATAGTGAAAGTATGGAAATGCCAAGTGTTATTAAATGCGCCCACTGCCTAGTTGCTGCTTTCTCCATCACAAGAAATCTTAGATCCTTGTGCAAATAAGGACTACCTGAAGTTACATTTATTTACACTCCTAAAACTCAAACAAGCCTTTGGAGTATGTTTAATAAGCAATATGACTTCCTCAGGAGCAAGCAGATGATGTTTGATATTTGACATGCTTTGTAGATCACATGGATATCATAACTCATTACAGAATATTAAGGCAAGGTCTTGCCTTGTGACTCACTGTGACTTGTGATGACAGCTGGTCACCTGCTCCCTTTTAGGTCTCAAAAATCATGAAGTCCTGATAAACAGAAGATCAAAATCTTCTACCACAAACTTATAGCTTCTTTCTTAACATACATCCAACACAAAAATCCTAAGAAGAGAACAATGATAATCTTTCACAGAGCTAAAACTTGACCTCAGTTACATCATAGCACTGGACAAGTTTTTAATCAAGAGGAGAGAGAGAATTAAGTAATTAATGTGATTAAGACCCACTGGTTTGCACAGATTGCCTGACTATTGATGATTAAACTGCTAAGGATTTAAGTAAGAAGGTATATTAGTTTAAGCTCAAGGTACACTATTACTACTTTTATTGCAAATTTTATGAATTTGCAATCACCAATGAAAATAAAGGGAAATAGACTTTTACTAAAAAAAGCAACACTAAATACCTACAAACACTTTCAGTTGATTGTGAATACTGTTAACAAGAGAGGACAGGAGATAACTTCAGATATACTTTTTGCAAAAATCTATTTATTTTATGAATCGCATTGTGCCAACTGAAGAAAGTAATAATACAAAACAAACCCTTATTTTCTGCTTTTTCACCATCATCTGTTTTGTTATTTATTATTTGCGCTGTACACAGTATCCCTTTGGACAACTAAGCTTAATTTCGGATGCCAGAATGAAGAGAAAGAACAAAGATAAAAGAAAATAAATATGTGCAAAATTATTCAGCTTTGTTAAGCAACTATACACACAGCTGTATCTTTAGTACTGCTTTCAAAATTCATATGAATTCAGTGTAAAGCAGGACAGAAAAATCAGCTATAAATCAGAAACTGGTAAAATGCTCATTGAGTTCAATGTGATCTGGTTTACACATCCTGAGAAGAGTAAGTTCATTTTCCGTGACAGGGAAAGAAGATAATCCAAAGCTTGAACCCCCAGTGAAGCTACCTCTGGAATTATTACTGTGTCAGTTCAAACTCAAGCTCTAGATGTTCCCTTTTAACTTTTCAAGTAGGTCTGTATATTTAATTTCACTCTAACTTCGGTAAAGAGCAGAATCACCCTCCCACCTTACCTTTCCTGCCACATTCAGTGTTTCCTAAACAGTATTTTTTTCTTTGGGTTTCATAAAGTAATACAGATATGTTCAAATCTACAAATAATATTAACAATAATCACAAACTCAAGCTGTCTTCTTTCCTGTTCATTACATCTCATAATTAGGCCCCACATTTATATGCAATGCTAATGAGAATTATAATTGCTGATTTTTTTCCTGACTTTAAAAATAACATTATATTTAATTACAGCTGTATATTTTAACAAAATTGTTATTTTGCCCAATAAAAATGGATAACAGTGCCTTGCCAACAACCAACAGCATCATTGCTCAATTAAGTGTAATTGCAGCAAGTTTAGACAAAAGTTGTAGCAAAAAAATATCTATGGCCTATGGGATATTTTAGCTGAAAATACTAAAAGACAAGTTTGTATTTGTTTCAGAATGTATTTCCTCCCATAATCATTGTGCTTTATAAAACTGATTTTCTAATAAAAACGTTGTAACTATAAATCCTAATCATAACATTCATAGGAAATACAGAAGGCAATTAATATTAGAATGATACTATTCTCTTGAAAAACCCTAGGGGACAAAAAGCAAAAGAATAAACCTTCAATTTTATGCTGGTGCACACTGTTTCTTTCCTTATTAGAATTTAAATTCATTCTCCTTTTTGTAGCGTGACTGCTTAAATATTGTACTTAGAAAAAAATGTTAGAAATGCTGCTGCCAAAAAGACATTTCCCAACAAAAAATGAAACCTGAAATGAGATGCTGAACTCTTCCTAGAGCATCATGGCAGCGGAAAGATAAGTCAGTCTTCAATATAGGTGGAAGTGATCTTGAACTCCAATATTTTCTCATATAAAAGGATTTTTTTGAGCTTCAATTTGAGAGTTTCCCATACTCCTGGTGTCTGCTGTCATCTAGAATTTAGATGAAGAATTAGCATCTGGCTCAGAAGAGTCTTTTCTTTGTCCCCTGAATTCTACTCAGAGTTGACAGACATCCAGTCAAAAATTGTTACTTTCCTAAGAGGAAAAATGTATATAGCAATCATGGTAACTGTAGATAAATTCCTACACAAACATTTAGCTGAAAGTACAAAGCATTTGAAGTTCTGTGGCCAATTTCAGAGTTAAGAATGCAACTCACATACAACATTCAGTGACGGAAGGAACCCATAAGGATCATCCAACCCAACTCCCGGCTCCACAAAGGAATGACTAGCAATCAGATAATATGTCTGATAGTGTTGTCCACACATTTCTTGTATTTGACCCCCAGAGGAACCTGTGCTATGCCCACCTCTTCCTAAAACTCACTCCCCTCTTGTCACAGTTGCATATAATATACATACTTCCATGCACATTTAAAAATGAATTAAATACAACAAAATTTCTTCTAAATTCAGTTCTCCAAATATTTTCAGTGATGGGAATATTTAGCAAGATAGAGAATACTGCAGAATAACTGGCAGAAATCACCCTTAAAGTACCCTATTGCAAAGTTAACTTTTAAAATAACTCTCCCCTCTTGTTACAGTTAATCTCAATAAGGAAAATGAAAAACCAGCCATTATAGGAGTTATCATTTTGTAAATTCACTATTAAAAGCTGAAGATACTTCCACAGGTGTATTTTAAACAGTGGTGTAAACATTTAAGAAACTCTGCAAGTATCATTTATATTCACAGACTGTCCTGTAATGTAATGATTTTTTCTTTTTATTTATGCTTTCAAATTAGAGAGATCTGGATTACAGAGCAGCTAGATCCTAATCGGGGACTAGGGAAGAAACTGCATAATAACCCTATGATAACGTGACATTTCCATGGTTACAACTGACTTGATATGCTGTTGGCAAATTTGTCTTCAATGTGGCAAAATACAATGCACATGTGCAATGACCTGGCTATGAGGGCATAGGCATGGCCTGCCCGTGCAGGGAACACAAAGCCAAGGACAAGAGTGTAAAACCAGGGAGAAGTGTGCATAACTTACACTATTGATCTGATGTATTGTTGCAAAATGTGAAGTCCTTGGAAATCTTAATCAGCGGGGATCACTTGGTTGGTGTGAGAGACAGTTAGTCATGAACAGTCAACAGGACTAAGAAAGTCCAGGAAACATTTTGTCATAAAGAAATTCTGGAAAAAAAAGTCATCAATTTCACATTGCTCCAATCAAAACTGAGTGCTGCATTAGGATATATTGACAGGAGTATCTCACCAGATCTGTGATGTAATCCTCCCATCCAAACCCTGTTCAGAATGCCAACAATTCAGATACCCACACAGAGTTTTCTAGGACCATTCAGATGCACGTGGTGGGAAAGGAAAGAATTACTGGGCATATTACAGCCAAGAACATTCAAGTGTGCTACCATAAGAATTTTTTAGCTGTTATATATAGTGCAGTCATGGATAATGTTGTCAGAGGAAGCTGTAAAGCCTCTACTACCATAATTCCTCAACAGTTAGAGGGATATGTCATTCATGAATAATCACACTGATCTGGGGCCAAGACATGATCAAAATAACCTCTCAACACCTCACATTTTCAGCTCTGCATTTCATTTTAAAAGTCACACTAAAATAAAAACACACTAAACATTCTAATCATATTCTGTTATTCTGGTGAAATCTAATATCTTACCATACCAAACCCAAGAAGAATCTGAAATTTACAATCTAAGTAAAGAGATATTCCAAAAAATAGCCTTATTTTAATTCTACATTTTTATTCACACTAGAATAGCTTCCACCTTTTTGACACAAAGCTGTCATTTCTGGCAAAGCCCTCAGAAATCCAGGAAATGGTTCAGGAAATTACTTTCTGACATGATGGTTATGCAGAGATGTACATTAAAGGCTTCAACCTGCCTTCACTTTGTTCGATGCTTGTCAGCCAGAAAGTTCTTTTGGATATGCAAAAGTATGAAAGAACGTAAGAGTGGAAGTAAAGCTCAGGGAAGCCCTGATCATGAAGGCTTTAATAATAGAGAAAGATTTGCCTATACATCCAACAGGATATAAATACCACTCAGTATTGAGCATTTTCATTAATTAGTCAGTTTTCCTGGAGGCAAAACAAGGATACACTGAGTTACGATACAAGTGAAAGTGAAGAATGTCAGTGGAATGTCAGTGGGAACACAAACATATCTTATAATTAGGGAGAGGAACACAAGCAGAGCAACAATTACCTGAAATTATATCTACACTGCAGGAGGCAAAGCATGGACTCCACTTAAATTAAGCCTTATTATAAAACAAGCAAGTCGTCAGAGCAATAAAGATGGGGCAGAACAGCAATGTGGGGCAGAATCCAAGGAGAAGTTCGGGACTTTGCACACTGCTCAGAATTTTTCTATCTTCCCCATTCTGTGTATCAAATATGGGGAACTCAAGATTTATAATACGTAGAAGAAGCTTATGAGTATCTACATAGTCCTACACAGAGGAGTACAAGCCAGGAGCCAGCAACAGGGTCTGTATTCTCTCCACTTTTTCCCAGTAAATCTGCTTTTGAGTGGTTTTCTTCTGATCTCTTCACTATAAATCTATTAAGCTTCCTTGCAAGATGCTAAGTACAAGGTTATATTGTTTGGCATAGTAGGCAGTATTTACCAGGTCACTTGAATGTAAGCAATGGCTTCTCCTTGTACTGACAGGGTCAACTGTATACATTAAGATGAATGAGTTTCCTTCTGAAGAAGACAGAATTTCTTCACAGCTATTGTCACACTGCACTGACAACCTGAATGCTATTATCACAGTAATAACCGAAATTAGAAAGTGAATTTGTATTCATCTTCAAATGATACTAAGAACTTAAAGACTTACATGTAGACTCACTTGAGCTATTTTCTCTTTACCTGTTGTTCTGTGCATCTTTAATCTACTAATTGAATTTATTTTAATAAATGCATTTTTCTTCAATTAAATATTCCATAATAGATTCAACATTCCTGAACAACTGGACAAAACTCCCCACCAATATAACATTCAAGCAATTAATGGACTGTGCTGTAACACATTTGGCTCAGACGCTCCCTACAACATGCCTGAATACTTAAAGAAAAATTTATCATTAGCACAGGATGCTAAGACATCTGTTCAAGAACTGGAATTGTGTTCATCTGGGAAATTGGATTTGAAATCACGTTTCTTCAAAATAAAATGCTATTACAGACCCAGAAATTATCAGAACTGTGAAATTGCTCTTTACGCTGGGGGAGTGCTCAGGCCATTTAGGCATGGATACCTGAATTAGCAGACTATTGTGCCTCATTTGAAGCCTTTCAGAACCAGTTAAAAGTCACTTAAATATTTAAAGATTTGAATATTTAAATATGCTTAATGGAAGTTGGTTGTTTTATTATTTTTAGCTCTACTTATGTCCGAGAGTACACTAAGCTAATTCAGGTGCTTGAATGTGCCACTTGCAACTTAAACTGGCTCACTAAGCTAATGTCCGCAGTACACAGGGACAGTCTGACCAGACTCTTCAGACCTGGCCACATGCTTCTGACTCTGGTAATAGCATTCTCACCACACACACAAAAAAAAAATTGATCTGTGGGGCTAAGGCAGAGAATAAACACAAAAGGAAAAAAAAGTAATTAGCTTACCGAGCCTACTTCTTGTGGAATCATGTTATCACCAGTACTACCAAAGAGAACAGTACTTAAGAGCCCATCAGAAAGAGATGGGCAAGGTCACACTTCTTGATAGTAGCTAGCTATAAGATAGCAACTCTATTGTACAGCCAGGTGAGAAAGCAGATGAGATTACAGTTACTTCCCAGAGTGTGGGAAAATGGAAGAGAAGGGAAGCTCAGTACCAGTCACAAGTGCTGTCACTAAAGAAGGATGATAACAAAAAATTTGGCCAGCTTTCTCTCAGTGAAAGAGAAATCTCCCAGTAAAAGGGTTTCATTAACATGCATGAGAAGCAGGAGAGAGGAAAGTGGAGAAGTAAACTTAGCAAGGTTGGTGCCTGCATCACTGGTGTGCCTTCTGTGTCAGACACGATGGGTTCAAGATGGCTACAAACACACAATCAGAAATAACAAGAGGAAAAAAATTTCAAACACATCTAGCAATTCACAAAATTCTGTGCAACTTCTTTAAAATTCTCTTCCCTATTCAGGATTCACTTCACATAAAATATGTTGTATACTTGCAAATGTTGACTCAAATAAAACAATCAGCTTTAAGGAAAAGTCTGTATTTCTTGGAATTCACTCAATATTAACATACTTCACATATAGGATGCTCTGCAAAGTAAAAAGTACTGTAGTCAATTCTGTTGAAATAATTGCTTCTCTTTGTACCAAGACTGAATTAGACACATTTACATTCAAGTTAGTGCATGAGGATCACAATGCAATAGCCTGAGAATCCTTGCCTAAGAGTCCAATGGCTCAAGCAAACAGCACAGCCTGGTGTCTCCCATTCTTATTTCATGACACAGTTATAACAAATAAGAACACCAAATAGCCTCATTCTCTGTGCATTGCTCCTTAAAATGCCTCACAGTTGTTTTTTTCTGATTAGGTTGCAGCTGAGATACTTGAATACAGAAAAAGCTGTTTTCATGGAATCAAAAACGGTGGAAAGACCACCAACATCATCTAGATTATCTGTCAACCCATGCCTGAGACTTTTCTAGGCTACATCACTCAATGGGACATCCACCCTCTTCTTGAGCACCTCCAGGGACAGTGACTCCATCACTTCCTTAGGCAGCCTATTCCAATACATCGCCACACTTCTCAAGAAGAAACCTTTCCTAATATACAACCTGAGCCTCCACAGTGCAATTTAAGGCCATTACCCCTTTACTTATCCAAACCAAAGTGGAATTGAGAAATACAAATAACAACATATAACAGGATAGGAAGTACTGTGAAAAAAGCAGTGTGGGAAATCCTTCATCTACAGCAAATGAAAACTAAGCCCAGATATAGCAACAACATACACAAAAAAGAAGAAAAGGAGCTACTTACCCCTCAAAAGCCTCAGGCAGGCAGAAATCTCCACCAAAACATGCCCTTGCCTCCACTGCCAACCCTTAAACGAGGTCTGGGAAGGATGGCTCCACCCCTTCTAGGTATTCAGGTACATTGAATGCACCTGAGCTCCCCTGGTTGGCCCTGCCTTCTCACCAGGTGCTCAGTCACTGTTTTAGGCCATGACTTAGCATTTCTGCTACACTGCAATTGATAAATGCTCTATTTTTAAACTTGAGCCTTGCTAGTGTAAATCAGCTATTCAGTCCTACTGAAATCTAAGGATGAACATAAAAATCCGCTTTGCAGATACTATCACAAGTTCTTTATCAGAACATTGAAACTCTGAAATTATTATGATGATCTTGCTTAAAGTTATTTAGCCTCATAAACATCACTGTAGATGTGGGCTCCCTGTTAAAGGTCATTATACTTTCTGTAATTGCTTTAGAGGAGGTAAGTATCCTCAGCAAAAGATTGAGATTATGGACAAAATAACTTAAATGTTGGAATTGTTGTGTGTTGTGCAAAAACCTCTTTTTGCAGCTATCTGCAGTCAGCTGACTGATTTATATTGCTGAAGAGGTTTTCTGTGGATCTGATCAGGAAGTGCACAAAACACACGTGGTGTAACAAACAGAAGCAGCAGGAGATGGTTTTCAGCAATTTTTTTTCAAATATTTTCTCAGTGAAAATAAAATACAAGATGACAGTTGTCTTTTCTGAGTCCAATTAAAAGTGGCAAGGGGCTAGAACTTTTGGTCAATTCCAGATTGAGAATTAGTCTTGGCAGATGTTGAGGCCGTGTTCGTGAAAGGCTGGTATCCTTAACCCGCTTTCTGTAGTAGCTGTCTACCAAGCATAGCCGAGGTTACAGATAGCAACAATCCCAAAGAAAAAGCAGGTTCAGATAAATGCTAAGAATATTATGCATGTGTTTGTTCTTTGTTTTTTAGGCCCCGGAACTGAAGGTTGCAACAGTTAAAACATCAAGTCACAAAGATCAGCTATGGGCCATGAATCACAAGCAGGTCTTCGGGACTAAAGAACTGCACTGATGTTAGTATTTCAGGCAACTTAGGAAAAAGCACATAAATCTTTGTTTAAGGTTTTTTTTTTTTGTTTTTTTTTTTTTTGAGGCCTTTTTCCCAAGTTTTACTGTAATCGTCCAAAGATACTCTCCCTGAAAATCTGCTATTCTCTTGAAGTTGAGGCAAAACAGGACAAAATGACTTTTTTTAAGAAGGTTTTTTCTTAGGTGGCTTCAGGAGCGGAATCACACTCCGAACATGACATAAGGACAGAGTTAAAAATACATGGTTTTCATTCTGTGATCTGCTTCTGCATTTGTGTGCACACGAGCAGATGTGCTCTTTTGTCAGCGGTTGCTGACAACTTTGTTGCACTGGCACAGGGAATTAACCTGTCCTAGAAAAGATGTCAGTTCAGAGTAGTTCATTGGCTAGCCCCAGTGAGTAGCTATGAACATCTTCCCATATGTCCACAGACACAGACATTATAGGCCTCTGACCTGACAGTGAATAGGGCAGAATGAGCAGGTCCCCAAACTGTCTTGGCAAAGCCTTCTGCCTTTGGCATCGCTCCCAGCTTTGCTCTTAGGGCTTCTTTAGCAGATAGGACTCAGAGTCACCTTTGGAAAGAAGCAAAAAGCACAAGCTCTTGGGTCCCAACAGACTCTTTACCACTTTTTGCTCTGGTAAACAAGGGGAAAAAATTGCTTAACACTGCAGAAGATCATAATGAAAGTCATTATATATCAGATCCACTGCCTGAGCAAATTCATGGAACCTAAACGTCCTTTTAGTTTTAATAGAACTACTGGAGGAAATACTGTTACAGAGGTGATATCTATGCCTCTAATCTTCGTAATATAAAAACGATATAAAACCCAATCAATTTTACCCACATCAGTTATACCCCTTGATCATAAAAAACTCATGTTCTTGTCACACACACAAAAAAAAGTAAAACAAAATGTGCTGCCTTTTTTTTTTTCCACCAGCTTAGGCCCCTTAAAATATTTACACTGTTTTAAACTGTTCAGAAATACTTCAAGTGAGTCATCTGTCTAGTATTAATATGTTGCATGCATGACCTTTCCTAATGTAGTCGTTCTTTTGCATGACTTTTCACTGTATTTATAAAAGCATTGGCTAATTAAATTAAAAAATGGACATGTTATGTACTTGCAAGCCTCTTATTTCTATGATTCTAAAACTAATAACTCAAAGGAATTATTTTACTGTCATACAACCACTAGGGATAGAACAGGTCAGCATTTTGACTTTATCCTGGAGCCTATGGGACTTGAACAACCCAGGTCCATATAAATTTAAAATTGAAAAGCCAACTAATAAATACTTTCAACAAAAGGTACCTTATCCAAAAGATTATTCCCTCAAATTTGGTGCCAGAATAAAAAAATTCAGATAATTATATTAAAAAAAAATAATAATTAAATGTTCTGTTCATGCTCTAGGCTCAGAAATTTTCCTTTTCTTCTGTCCATGAAGATTTTCCATATGGAAAAAGCATCGTGTTATAGAGAACTCTCTGAAGTCAACAATATTTATCTCATGCCTAAAGGGCAGATAGCAGAGAATTCACAGCAGACACAGAGAATGTAAATTTTTTGTGAAATGCATCTCTCAGGTCCCTTGATGCATCATTAAGATGATGGGCCAAATCTAGTCACAGTGACAGATTATATCGTCTCCCTCAGGACAAATATATATAGAGAGAATCATATGATCAGAAATGGGTTCTTTAGATAAAAAATGTGAATTTTGTATACAAATAATACATATACCTTTTGCAGGTATCCAAAACCCATGTTTTCTATCTAAACAACCCATTTCTGATCATAAAATAAGTCACTTTATAATACCGACACTTGGATTGAAAAAGGGAGGAAAACTATTTACTTAGACCAATTGGCTGCCTTCTGGAACCAGCACGGACTTAAGCACTTAATGGAGCTGCTATCTCAAACAAATATCCTTGTTCTCTTAATGGTCAAAAAGTAGGACACCATCTTGGTTCTTCATTTCTGTTAAATACATTTTCTATTTCTCTCACTACTTTTGTAGCTGTGAGCTCAATACTGTCTTCAGAATACTGCCAGGAAGGGGTAAGAATGATACAGATGTGGGTATTAACAGATGCCAATGCAAACATTTAAAGATCATTGCCTCAAATGTATTGCTGTCTTCTGACTTTTTTTTTAATGATTGGTATGTTATTAAATAATATTATTTAATTATTAATATTAAATAATAATCAGATCTGCCAAGCTTACTTTCCTTATCTGTGTCCCCGTTTTCCTAGAGCTGAAGACTTGCACCTGGATATCTTCACTGTACAAGTAATACTGCATACTTGATTCTTATTGTTGCTAGGAGAAAAGTCTGAAGAAAGCCTCAAACTAAACAACAGTGTCTCTCAGAGAATGGAAAAAGAGAAACCTGGACAAGTGACCTCATATTTCCACCGGATCCTTTGAGACAAAAGCCCCTTCCAAAGGGGAACAGGGGAGCACAGCCCATCAAAGAGCAACATGTGCTCTAGCACAGACAGAAAATTGTACCAGATTTGTCCTCTCAGGCTCAGAGATTAAGCTCCCACTCTGAATTAATCCCTTAAAGAACATCTCTCCAGTGCCTAAAGATGGAGCCTACTAAGCTTTCTGAATTACCATGAAACAAACAAAAAACAAGAAGGCAACTTCCCTACCCAAACTTTTCAGTAGCATTTGGAAAAAGAAAAAAAAAACAGAAGGAACCTGCATCTTGGCCCTGCACCTCCCCCTCTCCTCCCCATTAAATTTTGGCCTCACACATTTATGATGATAACTTTAAAGGCTGAGTAAAGAACCAAAATCATTGTTCTCCTTTCTGTGCATCTCCATGTTTCTACTTCTCAGAAAGAACCTACAATTTCCTCAGGACCCATTAGGGCTTTTATTGGCAGAACTACAGAACAATGCCCTTGGTAGAGCTTTCCATTTAAAATCTCTAATCTGTGAGTTATCTGACTCTGAGCAACCTTCTTCTAAGCAGAAATTATGCACTCACTCTCTTTCTGTATGCCCTTTGGGACCAGAGACTACGTATAGCACTAATTCACTTGAATTTCTAAGTTAAAAAAAAAAAATGCTCACAAGTCCTTCCAAATCAATTTTTGTTTCTTTCTAAAGATTTTAACTGACTGCTTCACAGCAGTATCAGAATACAGTGATCAAGTGGCAAGAACAGCATGCACACTGGTGACACAGTAGAACAAAATATTATGTTTGCTTTTTTGAGTAAAATGACCAGAGTGAGAAGGCCCCCAAGAAAAAATGGCTGTATGATGTTTAAAATGTAAATCAGTCAGCCATTCTACCAACTGAAAAGAAAGACCCCTTTGCCCTGCATAACAGAAGCTTGTAGATGCATCTTCTTGGAATCTAGAGATCCAATACTTGCTATGTGGGTAATTTTCAGACCATTTGTTTGATAATCAGTTTTAGATATCTTTGGGGAAAAAAAAAGAAAATAAAACAGAACAAGGAGTTTCATGGATATATCTGTTATTTTAAGAAAATAATTATGATAATAAAAAAGAGTAAATACAAAAGTTCTGGAGAAGTGGCAGATTTGTGGATTCATGACTGGTCAGGTCTGATAGCTGTGTTACACAAACAGATTTCATCATGTGAAGGAAATCTAACACACTGTGCATCCAACCCTCTCTTTGGCTTTCTATCATCGTTTTAAAAAATCCAGATGCAATTCATAGCTGGTGCCAAATACTGAAAATAAATTACTGCACACAGAGCCTTCCCTCCACAGCTTTCAGTGCTGGTTGATGCAAAGAAGATAGCAATTTTGATCAGATCTCTGTTACTTTTTGAAGAAAAACAAGAAGCTCAAGTGTTTTTGAGAGACAAAGTTGGAAAATGCAAGGATGCATTACCAGAAGGTGCTAGAAGCTGTCAAAATATGATTTTTTTGAATTGTGTTATAGAACAGTTCTTGTACAAAGAATTTACTCAGAAGACAACAATTCTGAGATTAAAAATAAGGTATCCTTAAATTTAGTAATAACTGTCACAATGACAGAATATGGGAAAAGAAAGTCAGCTATGGCTTTCATCTTGCAGACTGAATTTATGCCTTCTAAAGTTGGCTTCTACTCATATCTCATATAGGGCTGAACTCCCATCTGTGCACCTGCTCCTGGAGGTGGAAATCACACTTTCACCAATCCCATGACCAAATTCCCATAAGCCAGAGTAAGCTACTTTGTCAGCTTTCTTCAGAATAAAACTCATAGAGAGAAGTTTTGAATGTCTGCTCTGATTAAATAATACCTTACCCCAGAAAACAAGGGTGGGAGAGAATAGAGTGAAAGAAAAGCTCCTGAAGAAAAGGAGACCCTGACAGGCTGTGACCACATTTAGTATAATGATAACTTCAAGAACTGCAGGATCTCCAAGCTTGACAAAAGACTCTCATTGTCCTGGATAACATAGAAACGTCAGTGATCAGAAACCATTGGACTGGCTAAATTACAGCTTCAGTAACCATCCCTTCAGCTGACCACAAGTCACTGCACATTGCCTTATTCTTCCTTTCATGCTGCCCAAAACCTGCCTTTATTACTCTTTGATGGACACCTAAGAAACCACAGAGCAATTGTCTATGTCCTCCTACAGATGGGCCACAACGGATGCTTATTTAGCACTCTCACATAGCTACTTCTGACCCCATGCCATGAACTGTCCTCTCATGGGATTCTACAGTTCCCTGTTTATGTTCAGGCTGTGTGGGTGGGGAATTTAAATGCCTTTATTTGGTTCACACCGAAATACTTTTCATATAATCTAAAAAACATTTGCAGCTTCCTTCACAGCCCTACTCCTTCCTCCCCTCGTACATCTGCTGCTATAAAAACCAGCCTGTTCCATATTTCTAAAAATTGAAAACTAGACTTCTGAATCACTTCACCTTTTGGTTGCCACCCAGATTATTAATCTTTATATCATAAATAGAGGCTCAGTTGGCTCTAAGCAACTGGTATTTTAGTGTCTGACAGGCACAGGCTTCCTTGTCTGTCTGGGGACTTATTTACATTCCTGTATTTTGGCCCACTATTGAAGCTTCCTCAGCTCTCATTCAGACAAAATTCCCACTGTGATTTTAAAGGCCCCCTCCAATGAATTCTTAGAATCTCTCTCATGTGTTGTACCCAGGATAATGGAACATGAATTCAAGCTGTTTGCACTGGCCCCTTGCTCATGGCATCCTGCAACAACTCCATTCAATGGAAAATGTAATGATTGCTAGAAGAAGAAAACGATGCTGCCAAAGTGCTCTCATGCTCCCAACATGCTGCCCTTTTTTTTTTTTTTTTTTTTTTTGGTAGTGCTTTGCATTTCCATAGTCCAAAATAAAACAGATTTGCCTCCTAGCATGTTCCAAACCAGAATCAAGCATTCCAGGTACTGTTGAGACAAGAATTCAATAATGTTGTGAGGGGATGGACTCTCCTGCCCCATCAATGTCCTTCTTTGTCTTAACAGGATGAAGGTGATGGCAATAGCCAACGAATGAGTCACAGAAGGGGAGTAGGCTGCTTACCCTCAAGGCCAGTGGAAGATCTGGAGGAACTGAGGGCAGGAGGCAGATGTTGCCCCACAGAACTGTGATCTGTGACCTCCAGCACCTCACATGACTTATTTCGCTCTGGAAGCCTCTTGTCAGCATGACTTTTAACTTGAAGGGCCAATGAGTTAAGCAAAAAACATCCATGCTGCAGGTCACAGAAATGGAGGCACTTTTATTCCTCTGCAGCCAAAAAAGAGAAGTCAAGACTCCTCACATCTTGTCTTGGAGCACTAACTTGAAAGTCCTCAACTATCTCACAGATATAAATGTTTGAATGTCATTTTGTGCTAGGCACTAAAGCTAATTTTCCTATTCAGTGATTCTGTCATTTTGTAAAATATGTACAATATGCAACATCATTTATTATTAAAAAAAAGAGTGCAGGAAGATTAAAATTCTGACAGAGGCATATTAGCTTTGCTTGGCAAAAGAAAAACACTCTTCATCTGTTTGTGAATCATCCCTGAGATAATCATATTCCTTTAAAGAAGTTGTTTCCATAAAGAGAAATGAAATGTGTTTATTCTGGAAAGCATCATGAATATTAATATAAGATGAATACAACTCGACCATTCTGTGGAGTGAACAACTCTTTTCCTTCAAAAAAAAAATTTATAATGGTAACATATAGATTTTAAAAGGTTAAAGACTCCACTAATCTGAGCCAGATTTGAGTGTGAACATTTGTATCTAAAATCTGGTGGATATCACACTTGGTTTTAAAAATAAAGCCCAACTGGTATCTGTTTGAGTCAGTTTGTACTCACTCCTCCTATGTGAGAAAGGTGTGCAATTTTGGAGACATTTCATCTTCTTGCAATAAATTCCAGCAATGAATACTTCGAGGAAACTTAAAGGTTCAGAAACATATTTTGAGGGAGTGAGAAGATTCATCTTAATTTATATTTAAATGTGTATTTTTTAGCAGTAAGTAGGTGTTTGAGTCATATATATGCAATGGACACTGTTTGAATAAATAAAGAAACTTTCATATTGCAGCTTCTGCAACAGCTACCTACAGCATAGCACAACACAATACACAAGTATCTTTCCCACCCCAGTTTTCCCTGTAGCAAATGCATAGGTCTTTGGAAACCAATATTAAATTCTCAATATCTCAGAAAAGCCTTATACAGCTATAGCAAAGCCTATGCAACTTATGCAGCATTCTTTAATACAACTAAAGAATGTGTCATGTGATTTACACTGTAACATCAACAGAACTATGATGACATATTTACTAGGTTCACAAATGTACAGAGAGAAACTATTTTTTAAGGATGGACAGAAAATGCTTCCATATATTTACAGCTAGATTTTATAATATAGTTACTGAAAAGATCTACATAGCTCACCAAATTGTTGCAAAGGTAATTCTAGAGGTCAGATTTCTCAGAGAACTGCAGGAAGAGTAGCATGGAAATGGTCAGATGGAGCTGGTAAATGCCTGGTCAGGGTGCAAGAACCTCCATGTTCCAAATGTCAAAAATAGACAATTTTAAGATATGGTTTATACACTTATCAACCCTAAAAATATCAAACTTGGTCAGGAAAGAGTTGGAAACAAAGCTGTGGATGCTTCCCTGCCAAGACCGGAATACAGATTTCATTCTGCATCAGCCAGCTTTGATATAAAAATAAATGATGTATTTTGCAGGTTGGAGCCACTACTTCTGTTTTTAGTGTAGAAAAAAAACAAAATGAAAGTCACAGGTACTATGGTAAGTTTATTGAGAGAGTTGTTCAAAAAAGCCAGCTGAATCAAAACAAGAAGCCCCTTTCCCCCCAGCATGATTTTCTTTCTTGTATTATGCCTACTCCAAGAAAAAGTACCTAAGGCAAAAATATCATTTTGGATATGGAAAGATTTCTAAACCATTCTACATGGGTGACTATCCTGAAAAGGAAGAAAGAGAGCATATGGCTGATTTTCTGACAATGGGAATTGAATACCACAAAAAAAGAGCTAGGATGTTTGCTGCTACGCTCTGATAAAACAAAATCCTAACCTTGGTCTAGAATTAAACATACAGCTTAAAACACACAGGAAGAGACCAAAAGGAAAAACCGCTGTCTTTTTGTTCTTTTCTAATTTAATCTAATATTGCCAAGTACCCACTGAGCATGTCTGAACCATTTTGAACTTGTCCAGCATAGAGTATATTGATCAGCAGAAAGCATAATAGAGAAACAAAGCTCAGAAACAAACAAGTGGATTTAATAAATTGAAGTTGCACAACAGCAAAAGGAAAGCAGATAATTTGGACCATATTTTAGCTTTAAGGAAGCCACATGTGTTCGAGGCAGTGCAGGAAAGGAGAGGTGACATAAAACCTGAAATTTTTACACTGCGTTAATTGTAATGCTTAACTTACTCCCCAGGATTTTACAAATCCTAATAATAATGCTGGGGAAAATACTGGGCACAGAATCAGGACTTCCTTTAAAATACAGAAGTTTCAAAATGATAAGAGAAAGCTTGGGGAAAAAAAGCTGCAGGTTAAAAAAATATCAGTTTAAATGTGACCCAGAAGTGTCAACGAGAAACTGGAGATACTGAGAAAGAAACAAGTCATGTTCCAAAGGATAACTGTGGCTAAAGCCTTTAGTCGTTATTAGCTTCTGGAACTATGATGTTGGGAGAAATCGAAATCTTATCTGTAAAAGTCTAGATAAAAAAGTTATTGCAATCTGAGTGGTTCCAGTGCCCTTTGGAAATGTTAAAGATTGACGTTGCAGACATGGAGAAGTGCTTACACAGGAGCAATAAGCTGATATCTTTATCTCGGACCAAATAATGAAAAACTATCCTAGGATTTATGCTGCTAGAACAGGAGGAAGTGACAATAAAATCCATTTAGTTTCATGGGATTCTGGCTTTGTTTTGATTTAAACACAAGGACTGGAATAAGCTTATTGCAAAAGTAGAAATATTAGTATCAAGGTGTGATTAGAGAAAGTCTCTTATCTCCTCCACGTGTGTGAGAGGCTGTCAGGCATGCCTCACCTTTTCTCAGGCAGAGAAAGATTAGTCCTTTCTTGCTGGAAAGCTGAGCTCTCACATCCTCTGATTTCTGCCCACCTCTGGAACCAAATGTGTATGTAAAGGAAGACTCCTCCTGTGAATATTACCATAGAGGAGAGGCAGGCTTCCCTGAGAGCCTTTTTTTATCTAATACTCAGGGTTCACCACTTTGATATTGTTAAGTATGGTCCTCTCCTAAACATTTAGAAGGAAGCACAATAGTGCTTGTACTACAACGGAGACCATAAGATGCTCATATGTTAACAATAGTTCAGGAGCAATCACAATTGTGAAATACTATGTTTACAGTACAGCTGTATTACTGGCATTGTTAAGTTAAACATATTTATACATACCTACATAAACAAATCACAATGTCCATCAGAAAGTATCAGAAAATGGCTGCATTAACAGAACAATGTTGTCTGACATAATGATATATGATTACATCGTAATGCAGATGTTCTGTGGGGCCTCTGTCACCCTACATTCTTCATTTTCTTAGCTCCCATCTGCACACCACAGGGTTAGATTTACAGATGTATGAGAGTTTGCAGATGTGGCTAAAATCCATGGAAGCTAAGCCCAGAGTACTATTTAATTCTCAGCATTCTCTTAAAATGATATCTCTGGCGGGACATGGTAGAAAAATCGGGCACATATTTTACCTAAGTCTACCCTTGTCTCCTATTTTGGCTTCTAAAATACTCAACGTTCTTTCTTCAGAATTCTTCACCTTATATCAGCCTCCTTTTGCAAGTGAGAATGAGCAGTTAAGCCTCCAGTAGCTCCATGTATAAACTACATTTAGCTATTGCTGTATCCTTAATACTGTCTCTCTGCAATCAGTCCCTACTGCTTCTTCAGTTTCAGTTAATTTCTTCCACACTCCAGTCAATTCCCATTTCACTTAATTTCTTCATTATCCGATTTCATCAGGATCCTCATCCCCTCCTTTCCATTTTGCTGCGCAGCTTTTGTTCTCTGCTTTTACATCTAGTACTTTGCCCCCTCCTCTTCCACCAGATATGAGCACAGATGTCACAGATGAGAAAAAAATGGACAGCTTCTCTGATCTGTGCTTTGACATCGATGCTTATAATGCTCCAGAACAGTTATTTAGGTCAAGTTCCGTTTATTTATGTATCTTGAGCCTATGTTCAATCACAATGGTATATTTGGACATATTACCCAATAAAATTGAAGTATCTATTGGCTACACTTCTGCAATATCTCAGGATGTGAAAAACACATATTTTAACACAAAAGCTACTGCTTTCAAACTTTAAATTACAGTTCCAGAGCCTAGACACTACAGATATCTTGCCAGTTGACCAGAATTATTTTTTGATTGTTGTAATTTACTTCCCAAGATTGACCCTTATAACTACCATTTAACATTTAATCTAACTTTAATCTCATCTTTTCATTACAAAGAGATAAAAGCTTTGCTATCTTTCAGAAGAACGACCGAATCAGCTCTGCAATATAAATATATTTTAAACATATATTGTTTAGGTTACAGTACATCAGATTAAAAGCTATATTTGGTCACCACCATTAATCTACTTTAAAAATACATATATAAACCCAGAATTCTTCTTAAAAATAAATTTCTATTTAAAACATCTTCTGTTTTCCACAATGCCTTTCCCACAGCACTGCAATTAGAGTCAAGTTAATTCAGCTCAAAGATTTCAGACTATTAGGACTGGGAAGAGTACATAATGCAATTTATTCTCTAATGATATTGTGTAAAGGCAAACCTACCACATGCAGCAAGCCTTGAAATACATGGCCTTAAATGAATAAGGAGACATGAGTTAATTAAACACTAGAATGTCAAGGCTTTAATGACTCCCTGTACTGGTGAGCAATGAATAACTGAAACCTTTAAATACCTGATGAGAGCAACACTCATATACCAGTGATATTACTATAATTTAGTTGCTGAAGATTTCAGACCAACATCTCTGTTACTTTGGCAGTCATCAAATAGCACACTGCACATATAGTTTTCATAATTGGTTATGTATGTCTTCATATTTGCTGAAATGTCCATGTAAGCAATCAGGTAACAGCACAAGATGCCTTTTGCCAGATGAGAGCCAAAGGAGAGCAGTGGTGGGTTAACTAGTGCAGAGAGTTTTGGCTGCAGTTGGTGAAATGAAGACTCCCCAGGCAGCCTGCAAGGAAGACTGGCAACTCTTCTCAGCTGGCTAGAATGGCTGCATATTCTAGAACCTCTGGATGGAACAGTTAACTTGTTTTTGCAATCAGAAACAGCTGATTACAAAAGTTTCTGCTACACTGCTGAAAGTCCGTATCACTAAGCTGGAGACTCATTTTCTCAGTTTATGAAGAAACTCTGCACTGTACAGAGTCAATACACTTTGCATCAGTAAAACTGTAAGTCAACCTCAGAAATATGATACTGTCAGCCAACAACATGCAGACCTCAAAAGGTGGGACAGTCAGTTCATATTTATCCTTGCTCTAGAGAATATGAGAACAGTAACAGGAAACACCAAATTCCAAATTTCTGCTAGTATGGCTGTTATAAAACTTCTCTAAAAGAAGCCTAGTCACCTCAGGCAAGTAGAAGGAATTGCCCTGAGCTTCCTCAAGACTTAAAACCTAATTGTAAAGGCAGTTAAAAGGGAAAAAATTGATAGAAATCTTTATCCTTTGGAATATTCCTATCCCTTTCTATTCTTAAGTGCCTGTAAAGAAAAAAACATTTCAATAAAAACTTGTGTCAAACAAAGATCTTTAATTTATCACTTTGGAAGTCTTTTATCCTACCTAAGACTTCAGAGTGTTCAAAATATGTAGTTATGCCAATGACCAGCAAGGTATGTAGTCACTGCAGACAGATCAGTGTTAGCAAGGACAGCTGTAACTGTGCTGACAGGTTTTGACTAGCAGCAAAAAGGGCCAAGCTAAAATTTAAGGGACTGCAAAAAGTCCTAACCCCCTTGTCTTTAGCCTCTCAATCAAAGAATATTTAAACCTTGTGTTTAATGAATTGTCATCATTTGCAAACATGAATCAATTGCCTTCACAATGTTCACTGAAGGAAAAAACAAACAAACACTGTAGTAGATAAAGAGAGGAGCACCGTCTGGTTTCTTACTGTAATTAATGCTATTTTACAGTTTCTACCTCTGCTGAGGCCTGATGGTTTTTTTCTCTTGAACAATGTCTACCCTAAGCTAAGGCCTGTCAGGTCTTGTCTGGAACCAGAGCTTAACTGAGGCTGCTACTGGTCTTGCTGTCATCCTATGAGGGAGACAACCAGTAAAAAGACAAGAAGTATTGCCATGTATGCTTTTAACATAAAGATAGAAAACTGTCTCCAGTACTTTTCAATTGGTCAAGCTCAAATCCAGTCAGATCAGAATTTTAAATGTTGCCTTACTTTCTCTGAATTCCAGTTCAGAAGTCAGCTTCACTGTATTGCAGTCTCTTATCTTCTGCTGTCACTGCACGTGGATCAGCACCATGTTGGATTTCCTATCAGCATTTGTAGGAGCAGCTCAGTGGGGATAAGAACTATCAATGTTTGAAGCTAGGTGTCAGTTACCTGTTTTACAGTGAGTAGCCAGCGTTAGCCATCAGTGAAAATCATATTCCCAAACACACTGAAAATATTTGATGAATAAACACTGGAAGAAAGAGTATTTGTGTACTTGACAGTGATTTTAATTACGACAGGCTCAGTAAAACAAAGGAGTTTTACCAGTATGACTACTGGTATTTAAGAAGCCAAAAATAGGTCTTTCATTTTTGCACATTCATTCTGTGTTTCAGTCCAGAGAAAAATGACAGGATCATTCACTTTGTAAAATACTTAAACTGTTCTGCGACACAAAAAACTGACATTGACAACCACGTTTATTCCTAAATAATATTTTGGAGCAACAGATTACAAGATATTCTATAAAAACGAGCCAGAGATTTTGCGCCAGCTGTAAAACAGTATTAGTAATGATCACATGAACTGAAAACTGACAGGCAAGGCTTTTCGTCTTAACTTAATATGAACAAAAATCAAACTAACCTTCAGTTTGGAAGGAAAATATATCTTATGAGATCTAAGTAGCAGAGTACAATCAAAAACTGTGCCTTGCACCATGAATAGTAACATTCACTAAAATGAATGAATATGAAATAATGTATTAGTGACAGAGTGTACATCTCCAAACAGTGATTAAACTATTCACTATATTCAGTCAACAGGTCTGAGAAATACTGGAAGACACCGATTGACCAAAGTGCTTTGGGGAATGGACCTTGATCATGTTTTAATAATTCTGTACTGAAGTTTTGTCTGCAGTAGTTCATTCTGAAAATGCAATTTCACCCTTTCAGGAGAATATTTTATTAAGTCAGATAGTGTATTGTCCAAATATAAGGTGGAATAAATGGCCAACATTTAAAAAACACGTATTTTCCTCAAATGCTGCAGAACAGTTTTTGTTTGTTTGTTTTCCTCAATCTTCTCTCTTCAAAAGAGAGAAACAACAACAACAAAAGCAACTCTTAAAATTGGCTAAATGTGCTTATAGAGAGTTCAGGAGTTTTAATCCCTGGTACTTCTCTTTTCTGATTTGCATAAGAGAATTTCTTCAGGTATGTAATACCAAACAATTCATGCAATACACAGTTGACAGAAGGAGGGTGCATACATGCATATCTGATCTTAGGGTGCCATAACTCTTCCACCTTATGTAAGACCCCAGTGCAGTCTTTCAACTCCTTTTCACTGTTGTTCTTGGGCATTCCACAATCTGATGTGGTTTTGTACTCCCAGTGCTCATGCAAAGTAGCTTCACTTTTGAAAATGGATGACTAAAGTACTAAAGACTCACTGACTCTATCAGGCATACACAGTGATTTAGGGGAGACACAAACTGACTCTAAAAATCACCTTTTCTATCAGGCCACCTATAATTTACACGGTTGCATCCTTTATCTATTTCTCACCTTATCTTATGCCTTCCTTCTCCATTTTTTCTTCCAAGAGTTGAAAGAAATTCTCAGGAAACCAGATGGAAAATTCCTTTTTCCCTATTTCAAATCCCTTCAGGGCTTATCTCATTGCCAAAAGCATCTGTACCACTGCAAAACTGCATTAAGCCAGTAACAATCTTGAGCTTCTTCCTTTTCAGGAAAGTCTATCCATGAGTTCAACACTGGAAATAAAGTAACCACCTAAATAAATAAATAAACAAGCAAGCAAGCAAGCAAGCAATCACTCTTCCATGTTGTAGATGTATGTGAACTCTACACACCTTCCACTTCCCCAGCAAATCCTTGAAACCCATATGGATATAATTGTTAACAAGAGTTATGTCATTAATGAAGGAAAGCGAAACAGAAACCATCAAGGATTCTGAGCTAAGTAATGTCAGTCTTACAGGCACTACAGCTAAAATTCGATAATTCCGTTCCCCATTCTTCACTCTTTCTACTTGTTTTTATCACAGACAAGTAGAATGATCCTCTCTTGTGGGAATAAAACAAATAATATTCAGAGCAGAAGCTACGAAGCAAGATAAACAGCATGAGAAAGCAAGGCTGAGAACCAAGGACACTCCAGAAGAAGAAAAACAAAAGTAAGTTGTGTGATGGCTGTGTGATGATGATCCTAACTGTCCCTATTGTCAGGAAAGCCAACATCAACCTTGGTTGCATTAAGACAAGCTCTACAAGGAGGTTGAGAGAAGTGGTTCTTCCTCTCTACTTGGCCCAAGGAGACACATCCACAGTGCTGGGTTTACTTTTGGACTCCCATTACAAGAGAACCTGAGACTTACTGCAGCCAGTCCACCAAAGGGTAATGAGGATGCTGAATGGCTTGGGGTATCTGTGATATGAAGAGAGGCTGAGAGAGCCTGGGTTTTCACCTAGAGAAAAACAGACTTGGAGGGGGATCTAATCTGTATGTATGAAAACCTAACGGAGGGCAGTAAAGAATATAAAGCCACATTCTTCTCAGTGGTACAGTGACAGGATGAAAGGCAGTGGGTACAGACTGAAATAAAGAAAATTCCCTTCAAATATAAGAAAATACCTTCTTATTCTGAGAGTGGCTGAACACTGGAACAGATTGTTCCTGACAAGTTGTCACCACTTGGCCTGAGCTCTACATAAGTTTTATATTTTTAAAGAATTTCAGAATACTTCATTTATCGAGGTCAGTGTTTCATCCCGTTGTGTCCACTGCACCCAGCTGAACTAGTGTTTTCTACTGGCTAGAATTTATTTTAGTTTACACTCACTAGTGCAATAAATTGCATTTTTTGTTTTAATTTATAAGCTTTAGGCTTCTTCTTTTTTTTTATTTTCACAATATCATCGCCAAATTCACAAAATGTTGCTCTTCCTGCAATGAATGAAAATTCATTTTTCATTTAAAAAAAATCTGTAAGAAAGCTTAAACATAGAAAACTTGAATAAATGTCTAATGTATTCCCAGCAATTATGATGATGTTAATAAAACCATTATTCTCTGGTTTCTTATATGAGATGTCCAAAAATCTTGAATGACCAATATTAAGTACTATAACTACACACATAGCACAAAATTTCCTCCCTGATCCTTCTGAGAATCTATACAATAAAAAATATTATTTATGAGCTATTCACTTGATCATTTAAGGATCTGCAGGCTTACAGCTATGGAGCTGTAGCTGACAGCATATATTCTAGAACTATTTAATTCTTATACTTTAATGTGTATAAAATAATACATTTTCCCCATCAAAAAGTCAAGAAAGCATTCTTGAAAGTTTCATAAAAAGTAGCTGGATAAACATTAGGGTAAATATTTTTGGGGCTCTCCAGAACTATAAATAATTATTAAGAATAAATTTTAGGAGTTCATCTTATTATTAGCAGCGACAAACTTCTGAATCCTAGACCTAGCCTATTCCAAGCTAAGGATTATATTTATATATGGCAACACAATGTTCATGATTAGGTATGCAAAGTTATAATTCCTTGTCTGTGCAAAAAGGAACAAAAGAAGAGCGTGCTGATTTTAGACTGCACTAGCTCTAAGCAGCAAACAGAGGAGAAAAGTGCAAAAATACAGGTGGGGGGTCAGGGAAAGAGGAATGAAAAACATGAAAGATGAATATAGTGCTATTTATGGGAAATCAGCATCATAGAATTGATGAATTCTGGTTAGGTGCAAGAAGCAGCTATCCAGAATGACTTACTTGCATAAAAAGGGAAAACACTGAGCAGCATGTTGTACTGTTAAGCTGTATTGAAGTTAAATCAAGTCAGTTAGGTAAAAATAAAATAATGACATCTCCAAATGACAGGTTGGTTGTGACTTTTGAATAGATAAAGAGCTCACTGGATTGCTCAAGACTGAAACATAACGAGTTGCAACAGCATAGTTCTTTGAAAGAAAATAATAATACTACAAAGGTTGTTATCACAATTATGTGTAGATGGATAAAAACTGGGGAAGAAATAGAAATGTAGCAGAATGAAGTTCCTGTAGCTTTTTGATAAATACTGCAAGAACTGAATTTCTAGTAGACCAGTAGTAGGTTATTGACAAGTAAGAAGAAACATTCCTAGGCAATGAAACACAATTTTCTGTGCTATTTTAACATAGCTTTGACTAGCACTAACTAGCACTTCCGAAACAATTCCTGAGCACAGTTTAAGAATTCACATGGATGCAGGCATATTCTCAGTAGAAAGTTTTCACCTACTCTTACTAGCCAAAAAGCTAATAGAGATCATCAGTATGGGTACAAGTTATTTTGTGCCATTTAGCCCCAGTGCTAGAGATGTAAATTTACTAGTAAATAGGCAGAGCCAGTCCAATTTGCAAAAGTAGAGTCTGTAGACTCAACCCCAGAAGTAGTTTTGCTTATTACTTCAGCACATTTTGGAACCCTTGAGCTGAACTGGCCCAGATAAAAATAAAGAAAAAAGAAAAATATATATTTTTTGCTTATATATGAGGGATGGAATTTATGTCATGGAAAGAGAAATGTATAATGCATTTTTAGTTATGTTGGAGAAGAAGCTGTATGATTTATTCAGTTAAGTAAACTTTTCAAAATAGGGGTCTTGACAACAAAAATGTACTGTTTAAACCACATTCAATGTTGGAGAAAAAACCCTTGTCCTCAAAAGGGCTCCCTGAGGGTCAGAACATTATGTTTCATGAAAAGGCATGATGAGCACAGAAGCACAGGTTACACTGTTCTGCAACTATCAGCCAAATGTTTTGTTTGAATCTACTGGGTAACTCTCCATGAGCACGCAGAGCCAGCAGAGCAGATCTGAATGGCAAAAGGATTGGCAGACACACGGCCAGTTTCTATCTCAAGTATTTCACAATTAAAATTAATAGCTCATCTTTGTCTGAAACAGACTCATATTTGTGCCATACAGAGCACAGTGTTGGCATTCAAATAATTAATAACTTCCATACCTTTTTTGTAAATGGAAGTGCGCCGCTCTTGTTTTACACACAGATCATTTCATCTATCACTTATTGAAGGCACCTCAGGAAAGTCTCTGGGAACTGTTATGCAACGTGGTATTACATAAACAGTTCTAGCCAAGCAGCAAACAAAAGTAATCTCTTTCCTCAATTGAAATTAAAGGGAAAATTTTGTGAAGGGAAAATGAAATTTCCCCCATGGCAATTTGATGGCAATTCTATTCTGAACAGTTATCACTTGGAGAAAAATAGGAAACCGTCTTTCTGACATCATGCATTTCATGATATATATAAAACACTACTCTGATAATACTATAGCTTTTCTAGTGAGGACTTTTTACCTGCAGAAAAATGCAATAACTAGACATTCCATACTCCTTGCAAACCCTGACTCTGGTGGGTTTGCCTTTGTTTTTCCTGCATTAGTCAGGTAACTGTAAACACACTATTACCACTGTCCAATAATAAAAAAAAATATTATGCAGCATTTGGAGAAATATTTCCTCATTTGTAGAAATTGATTTGATAAAGTACCTCATATGTGACCTTATACTTGATCATATGTTTATTACTACATTATATCTGAGTGGTTACTAGGAGGTAGAATCTGAAGATCTAATGGAAAAATTATGCTATGGGAAAGAAGGTGCTTCACCTTCCTCACAGCAGCTGCATTTGTTGTGGCACGAGGTTTCATATGACATATAATTCCATTCATGCAGGACTTATAACATTCCCAATTCTTTTCCTGTGGGAAGATGCATCTACAAATAGTTGCATCTCAACCAGCTGAAGCTGATTCTCTGCAGGGGCTCATGAAGCATAGCACTGATCTGTTAGACTTCAGCCATTCAGCAAAGCAATTTTCTCTCATTTCTGCTTTCTGAACTTGATTCAAAACATTTCTATTTTTCACATCTGGTATGTATAGTAATAGATTTTACCAGCAAAGTACTGGCCAAATTAGCTGCTCAAGGGAAGGAGTGAGCTGAAGGTCTCTGGGATGGTTACTGTGTCCCAGGAGCTCTTTGATAAGCAGCTTCCCCTTGAAGGTAGAAAATGCCAAGGCCAAAGGCAATGCTAAACTAAGAGACCTACTGTCTCCTGACAAGACTGTTGATGCCTCTGGGAAGCAAACACAGACAGAAAATAACTGTCATGCTCTTTGTATGAGTGGTTCTCCAGAAAAGTCTGCTGCTGGATGATTGGGTACTACCTCATTTAAATACTGGGGACTGGATTGAATTTTCAACGACAGTAGCAATGACCACTTCTGAAAATGATCTTCCTCCATCATAGTCATATAACTCTCTGAAATACTTACAATTGCATTCAGATTATCAAAGCAATTCCAGGAAAGTTGCCCTCAAAATATCAGGATTTCTATATTTTAAGTATGCTGCACTGGACAAGAATTTATCCTATCACTTCTTTCATTAGTTTCATTAATTTGCCCCTGCTTTTCTCCTTCTTTAATACAAAATCACATTCAAACATCAATTAAAATATACAAGCAACTCCTATCTCCTATGTGGCCTATGTTCTAATATATATATATGTATATGTGTGTTCTACTATATATATCTACTTCAGACAGGTTTTGCAATTTGAAGGCAGTTCACCTACAGCAGCTATTTATCTTAATTCCAGGATTTGATACAGTGTCAGTGTAGCAAGCACTACATCTAACTACTGTGTACTACAACTGTGTCTCAGATAAGGTTTGGCTGTCCTTAGGACTAATTAAATGGCTGCTCTGAACTTCCTTTGATTTCTCAACATCCTCATCCATCGTAGTGCATTTTACAAACTCAAGAATCACAAAAAATCCTGCAAGGGAAAGAAAAAAATGCCACAAAGATGCATATTTGCACATCCTGAAGATTCCATGTAGAATATCACTTTATCCAAAAAAAAAAAAAAAAGGGTAAAAGATTTGTTTACTTAAAAAAACAAACAAACAAACAAAAAAACAGAAATGCTAATAACTTCCTTGAAATTATTAGCAACACAGTGTATCAAAGTGAACATCCAACTTCCCCTATAAGGAAACTTTCTTCACTCAGAAACAACTTAGTTCACAATACTACTGAGAGAAAGAGTACCATCGAGAGAAAGAGAAAAGAAAAATAAAAAGTATCCCATACAGCAAAAAAATAAAGATAATATAGTAATGACAGTTCCTGTTTTCTTGGTCCACTATCAATCATTACAGTCCATCATCAGTATCTGAATACTTCTACCAGACTGTGAATTCCTGTTCTGTATCTTTTGATGTATCAAACGTCGTTATAATCCCCTTGACAGCACAAAAGCAAAAGATAGTCTTATTAGCTGCCAGAAATAAAAGATTTTTTAGCAGATGAGAGACTCTTTAAAAATACACTTCTTCAGGGAAATTCATCAAAAATGAGAGCAATAACAGAGTAATCCTTCAAGTGTTAAACCATGAAATATAGACTATATTGACAGCTTTGCTAAAGCCCATGTGGAAGACAGAAACACCACACTATGTGGTCAACTTCTGTTAAGTTGTCAGGGCTATCCCTGCAGTGTTCATATGTAACAGTCCTGAACAGGATATCTGGGATATCTTTCAGTTCAACCACAGGTTCTGGTTAAAGATCAGAAGCTCCTTGATTTCAGGGGAAGATCAAAAATTCAAATAGAAATCAGATTGACTTTTTGAGAATCCTCATTATCACAAACTTTCTGAAAGCATTAGCATTTCTTTCATATGTTTGCTCCTATATGGTTGCACCTGGAACCTGCATTTGGGAGTTTAGTAATTATTGCAATAGATATTACAAATTCTCATCAGTAAACCAAGAATGTTCCAGACTCATTGAGTTTTATCTATAGCAGCATTTTTCAATAAATTAGGTCTCTTTGGAACTAGATCTGATATTTATAAGTTTCACCACCATGACATTTCCATCAAACAAAACAACACACATTATTACTACCTTACAATTCTCATGCCACCTGTTAGAAAGCCATTTCCCACTGGCAATACATAATTGATGCTTGCCCTGACACATAATTCTTAATCTTCTGACCTGATGCCTATGCTTATTGTGTCTCATTCCTAAGTCAAAGTAGCTGACTTTATCTTCAGATATCAGTTACTCTGTAATCCTTGAAAACATTATGGGAAGCCTTCAAGGGTAACATGAATAATATATATATTATATAAAGTGTGTATATCTATATATATACTTATAATAATTATTCATTCTACTAGATGTGTCTTTCAGAAAGACCTGAAGCTACTGATGAGCAGGACTACTGGAGAGATCAATCAGTGTGTTGGTCACAACTGGAAGGAAACTAATTTCTTCTTAAGCTAGCTCTGTCTCACAGCCACAAAACTATCCCAACAGAATCTGAAGACTAGCATAAGATGCTTGAACTTATCCAAAGCAGTTCTTCTTTACATGTTGTGGTTTAATTAGGCAGCTCAGCACCACGCAGTCATTCACCTGCTAGCCTTCAGGAAGAGAATCAGACAATAAAAATTAAACACTTGGGTTGAGATAAGGACAGTTCAATAGGACAGAAAATGAAGAAAATTATTAATAATAATGCCATTTGGTATGAAATATCCCTTTGGCCAGTTTGGGTCAGCTGTCCTGGCTCTATCTCCTCCCAGCACCTTGTGCACCAACAGCCTCCCTGCTGGCAGGGGAACACGAGAAGTGGAAAAGTCCATGATTTAGTGTACGCATTTCTCTGCAAAAACTAAAACATTGGTGTTTTATCAACACTTATTATCCTAAACCTAAAACAGCATAAACACAGCTAGTACAAAGAGAATTAATTCTACCCTAGCTGAAATCAGCAAAGTGATCAGAGAAATAGCAGTGCAAAGAAGGATACTGCATGGAATACACAAATTCATAGTACAAATTTCCATTAAATGTCATTTTAAGAGAATTTCTATTTGCAATGGCTTACATAAAAAACAACAGTCCTGCTGGCATGGCACTCAGTGTATGTAGTTCTTCAAGAAGGCAACCACTTTGCTTCATTCAGTCCTTATGCTATCAATACATATATAATACAATATAGAACAAATTGGAATAAAAATGCGATCTATTTCAAAGAAGGTATAAATTAACCTTTGCTATCTTCTCTTCCAACTTACTATTTATTTATCTGCATACTAATTTTATTTCAAGGGCTTTCATTTAAAAAGGGTTTGGCACAGTCATGAGAAAAATGACATTTCAACTAATTTATCAAGTAATGTCTCAGAGGGAACAACTTTGAAGGGCCATTGGCATCTTTATTTAAATTCTTTCATTTGGGAAGAAAACATAAACAAGTGTACATTGTTTCAATGTGCTAAAAAAGATGTGCTAAAAATTTCCTTCAGAATAAATCAATCTTCTCCAAAAACATATACGGATATGATATATTTTTGGACTTGAAGGTAAGATGGTGTGGATGATTCTACATATATTTAGAAAGGAAGATAAATATAACCTTCTTCAAGTGGGTTGAAACTGAAAGTTACATAAACCAAATCATTTCCAAAGCATTTAGTTCCAGGTATGCACAACTTCCCTGGGCAGGGAAGTAATGCCTCCTATTTGTTCTTGGGGAAACTACAAGAGATACAAAGAGCACATTAACACTATTTGATAGGGCAAACACCCTGCTACAAAATGCTCTCTCAACATGGTCACCACTATCATCTACACATTCATATCAAAGGGCTTGTCCACTGTTCTGAACACCAAACATGCTTAAGGAAAAGAGCAACAAAGGCAGATTTTTTTTCAGTCAGAAATTCTACTAACATTTCTAGAACAATTACTGCACTCTGTATTTTTAGCGGTATTTACCTCAAGTGAGCTGCTGAGCCGTCATTGCTACTAAGTTGGAAAGAACTACCTTGGTATATCAGCAATTAGGTTAGCACCTATGTCATTTACTTTGGGGAAAAGTTAAAAGAAAAATAAATTCACTCAGCTGAAATAATGTAACCTCCTATAATGTATAATAGAAGTATAAATCTTGATGGGTTAGAGCCCCTACAAAAATCTATTTGCTCTTCATATTCCATTCAAAGGGAAAAGCAGGTTGCTCAAAATAAGTCTCTGAAAACAACTGCTATACCATGTATTAGACTGAAACATAGTCCCCGAAGCAATCAATATTTCCTCAATTACCCAAAAGGGTAGACACCCTTTTGGAACCAATTTTTATCAAGAAATGCAAATATGTCTTCATTTTCCCATTTTTATTTAATGATCAAACTTCATACTATTCAAACTTTGCTGAAGTTTAGGAAAGATCAATTAGAAAAATGTTTTGTTTTGTTTTTTTAAAGTGCTCTAGGAAGTTGGATACATTCTCTGTCTTTAGAATGAAGACAAGATGTTTATGGTCTGGAAGGCATATTTTCTCACATTACCTAAAGTGATACAAGGCTGTAAATGTCCCTCATGAAGAGCGTGAAAAAATACTCATTTTCAAGTGAGACAAATTTAACAACACACAGCAAATATAGCTAGCAAGAAGCTGGCTAAATAGAGTTTAACAAGAATATGTCTTTCTGAAAATCAATTTGGCATCTGGAGTCTGATTTTCGTCTTGCCTTCCCTATGTGCTCTTGAATCAGTTTTAGGAGAAATAACCACAGAAGCAACACTGGCAACATAGTAGAAAGACGCTGGTTACAGATGGTATAAAGAACACTATCTTGTTGAAAATCCATAGACTCAAAGCAACAGACAAAAAGATAGGAATACAAAAGTAGTTCATAAATTCTAAAAGCTTAGTAGTTTTATTTCCAGAGATAACAGCGTACTTGATATTTAAAGGTAGAGATTGCTAAAACATTCATGTTCTTAGCAGTGCAGACACAAAGTTAAATAATTGTTGAGCTAAGCTGCACTAGAATTGATGGCTTCAACAGGACTATATCATATCTCCCACTTCAGTAATGTCTTAGCTTGACACTGTCAAATTTCTGTGTTGCTCTGGATAAAGGTAGTCTCTGATCCTCAAAAGTCATTATATACAGGGTGTTTTTTCTTTTTTTGTTTTGTTTTATTTTGTTTGTTTGTTTTTTAAGTAGAAAAGATAAGATTTATCAAAACATAAAATCTAACCTTGAGGAGTGTCCAGAATTTCTCTGTGTAGCAGAGGTCTCCTCACAATCACAACGTATTAACAACATTCATTTTCTGTACATGCTATAGTCTTCACAGAGGTGTTTAGATGCTAATACGAAAGTGGAATGAATGAAGGCTGTGGGAATCAGTGTGTAGGTGTGCAATAGCCAGGCTGCTGAGAACTGAGCGTGACTGATGTGCAGATAGCAGGCTATGTGTAGAGAATGATAAATATGGTGGGAGAAAATATTAGTGTACATGTGAAAGGGAACTTGCTATATATTGCCTGAATTATCAGCACACCCCCTCTGTCAAGGTTACCTCCCCCCTCTTCTCCCCATATTTGATTATGCTTGACAGCATGATGAGCACTGCAGCCAGATGAGAAATTCATTTTGTTAACCATCCCAGAGGACTAAGACAGAATAATCCCCTAGCCAAGGTACAATTTAGATCTTCAGGATACAAGCTGGGCATTTTTATTTCTAGTTTAAAAATGCAGTTTCAGAACAGCGGAGGTCACTTTTAGACTGAGGTCAAATTCAGCAAATAGCTTTAGTCATGTCTTCAACTTTTAAGGGATGACTTCATATTTTGTCCAAAAGCCCTGCTGCACCAAAAGAAGCTATTTGCAGGAGTAATTCTTCGTCACATTCCTGTTCCTAACAATCAGTGCTAGACAACAGGAACATTTGACTTTCCCTTGGCCACATAAAAGACCTGCGCAAGAACTATAGGCCAAGTAGAATTCCTGGCTGCTGAGATGTTTCCCTGCTTTCCATGGGGGTGACCCTGTGGCTTCTTGATGTTTGAGGAACTCCAGGTAGGCTTCCTCTGTATGTCTTGAGTTAATAAAGGAACTTTAGTGCCTGCTTTCCTTCTTTCTCCCTTTTAAATCCTGGGAGCTGTGAGGTTTTACATTCATTAAGTTGTCAGAGAAGGTTTTTGAAGACCATTATCAAACTCCTTCAGTAATACCATGGTTGAGCAACAAAAAATACTCCCCACATGCAAGGGCTGAGTAAGATTCCTCCTCCAAACTCCCTGCTTACATCAATCACTCCATGAAAGGAGGATGAGCAAGACCCATTAAAGTCATTAAATTCATCATAAGAATTGGTCATTTTAATGAAAAAAAAAAAAAACAGTATTTAAACACAAATGACCATTCCACTTAACTGTTTGTAACATTTTTCCCTTGACATAGCAAAAATTTAGAAAGAAACATTTATAAGAACATCACAACTGAAAGCATATAGTGTTCCTGAAAATAGTGCTATGAAAAGAAGCATAGCATAAATAAGCATACCTTTAAGACCATAAGGTACCATTCAGACTCATTATCAGGAGTCTTCTATGACCTTGTTCTTAGCAATAACTCAGTGTGAATAAATAAATGAAAAAGGGAGCATTAAAAATTAAAATATATGCTCATGTGTATGTTTACACTTAACAAACTTAGTAACAACATCAAATTCTGAACCATTTATGACACTCCACAGCAGTTTGAGAGAAAACTATTGCCCTTCTTAAACACAGATGTTTCATTTTGAATTACATAGTTTCCTAACTTCTTACCTTTGGCTAAGTTACATTTAGATTTGAGGTAATTACAGGGACTTAAAACGTGACTGCAAAAAGGTGACACTGAAAGAAGGTGGCACTAAAAAGCATTAAATTTTCCAAACCTTCTATTATCTGTCAAATATTGAGTTCCTTCACATATGTGACTAGGGATCACCTATTAATTTGAATCTACCCAGCAGTATTTCTGTGACAGTCCCCACCATTCTCTAGTGATATTCAGTCAAGTTGGAATGTACTGAGACATTAATACTTCTTTCTAGGCCAAGCAATCGCATAATATCCTCATGTTACATACAGTTTAACTTAAATAACAAATGACCAACTGAACATTGCATCAGTCTTGCCCTGGAATTTTGTTTTTACTTTTGGCACCACCAACTTTTATAAATACCAGCATCACTGCACCAATTTTCTCACCCTTCTATGACCTGTTCCCCTTACACTCAAGTTTAAAATCCTGTAAAAAGGGAAGACCAAATATTGCAGTCACATTGCTACTGAATTTCAAAGTTGAGCCTTTCTTCTTCTACTGCTTCTGAGGTTATTGTTAGCAATTATTTTACTGTGAGAAGAGGGAGGTGGAGGAAAAAAAAGAGAAGGAATGAGTGGTTAGATAGCTGTGTTCTGCAAGATATACTTAGAATCAATCATATTACGGTTTTCTTAGCCAGGCTAGTGATCATAAATTTTCTATCTTTTCTCAATCTCAGTGGCTGTGCCAGCCATTCATTCTGAAATGCTTCATGTTTCTTTTTACAGAATTAACAATAGGATTATGGATTCGGGAAAAAGCTCAAGGAGAGGCAGGGAGTGAAAAGAGTCTTGTTTGGTACAGAACTGCATAGTGTGAAGAAAGAAAAGCATGCCAAGAATCTGGAGGGATAGGAAAGGACATAGAAGGAAAGCATTTATTTGTAGTTCATAGCAAAAGTTTAGTTCAAATAGACTTATTTCTTACTCTTGTATTTCTTCCTTTTCTCTATTTTCCCTTTTACAAGGAAACTGGAACTGTAATTTCATTGTTCCAATTTGGAAATGACTACTAACACCTGGAAAAGTATTTTTCATGAAAGAAGAGCCAAAGCAAAAAGGAAGATGCACACAGAACTGGACAATATTGTAAGTATGGAGATGGCTAAAGCACTAGCTACAACGAAGTCATATTTCCCCTCATGTCAGCTCCTTGGAAAAAAAAATTACAATTTCTTAGAAGCAGTACAATGTTCTTCCTCACTTATCCGAATGTGTCTTGAAAGTCCTGGTGTATGATATCTGCCCATTTGTATCTAGTTTGAATCTCAACAGTCTTCCTGATGGGAAGAATCTGCAAGACAAAAGATTTTATGATGGAACTATGCTGGGAACACAAGCAGGGATAAGGTTAGGAGTACTCTGACTACAGGAACAGTTTTACTGAAGAAGCTATCAGAAGTCATGAGTTTCAAACTTTGGATTGACATTTATATCTTGAAGATAGAATTCACCAGTTTCTACTTACTTTAAAACTTAGTCCTCATTTGAAAATAGCGGTCTATTTTTCTGGAAACATGAAGGTGCTACTGTTCAGAGCTGTTTCGTAGGGTTCTGGGAAAATTTACCTCCTTGAACACCCATTTCTTGCACAATGTTCAATGTTCAAAACTCAACAGGAGCACTAAACACAAAATCTGGCAAATTATGAGGAGTAGCTAACTGTAAGAGAAATCTCCTGAGCTTCACCTTTTGATTTGCAGGTAGGAATTCAATAGGAATAATTTGGAAAAACCAAAGTTATCCTTTGCTCTCCATCATCACCTTTTTTTTTTTTTTTTTTCCAAGACAGGCTATGGAAGTGTGGCTAATCATTGACCATTCTCCCAAATCAGGCTGAAAAGCTAATGATGCAGAGTATGGGTAAAAACAGCTCATGTATCTTCACAGGCATTAAAGGTCCAGTCTTTCGGACAACCCAAATCAGGACAAGCCAAAACCTGGGTACTCAGTGCAAATTCTAGTTGATAAATACATGAGACCTCTCTCTGTCTTAGAGTATCCTTGGGCAAAAGACCTTTTATTTTTTGCAGTTCAGTACTGCAGATACAATTGACTGCTGGACTATGATACGCATAGTTGTAGTATTAAAACAAAACAAAACAAAAAAATCATACAATTTAAATAGTGCAGTTACTAAAATTCCAGAAATGTATATGGTTTAAAATATATAGGTATATGGGAATGATTTTATTATCAAAATTCCGTGCTCATAATTGAAATGGTTTGTGCACACTCATAAATAATGTGGTAGTTTACTTTTTTTAATCTCAATATAAAAGGAAAAACATGATACTTCATTTTCTCACATTTGTTTGATCCTATGCTCCTTTCTGACTGGAGCTCTAGAACTCTCATACAAGGACAATCTAGAGCCAAGGAAGCTGCTGCTATTGCATTGTGGTGGCTATCACAGCCTTCTGGAGGAATTCAATAGATGTTTCTTCTGAAAGATCTGGCTTTACTCAATTATTTGCTCATGTTCAACAATACTGACTCAATCTCTTTCAATCTCAAGAGCACAAGACTAACAAATTATTTCCTACATTTGTGACATATCATCACTCTCATTGATGCTGTTAAAGTTTGTGGCTATACTGAAAAGCACTAGTAAGTTGATAGCAAATGACCCCTTGGTAAGTTGTACAGTGATTGCTTGACTATGCTCTGCAAGTGTGTGCTCTCATAGCAACACAGACAGCACATCATTCTCTGCTGGCTTCATTAAAAAGAAAACGATCCTATCTTTCAGTTTAAAAAAAAAAAAAAAAGAAAGAAAGAAAAGCTGTAACTGTTGAAGCAGCATGCACCTAATAAGCTACTTCTAAATCTGGCTCCATCATTTCAGCCTGTGAACTAGCAGAACAGAGCTTGCAGAATCCTTCTCAAGTAAGTACTGTTTTTTTTTCCTGGCAGAATGTCTGTTGTTTTGCTGTTGTTGTTTTTATTATTAAATAAAAGGTATAACAGGTAGCAAAGGATTCTTCAGGTTGAAATTAGTAGTGCTGCAGTATGGCTATTGAATGACTGCTTTAAATATGAATTAACATGCTCTGTTGTTTCATTAGGCAGACATTACTGCCTTTAAAAGAAAATATTTAATACATTAAGGTACAAGACAGCAAATTATAATCAGTGGATGATGCTTCTAGCTGCATTGTTAGAAATCCAGTGAAACTGTTTATAATTGACTTTCACAACAGGGCTTTTTAAATGAGTTATGCCTATTTTATTTGCATAATCCACATCATCCACATCATGGAACATGTCTATTTGATCTCATCAGGACTGGAACATGTATCCTGAATATGCTTCTGCACATTAAGAATGAAATTAGCAAAATAATTTCTATCTTCAAGAAAGGAAAAACTCATGTAATAGAGTTATTAGTAAAAGTAAAGCTAATATGTAGACATAAAAGATACTTCAGGTTTGAATTAAATCCTGAAGAAAAATATTTGTAATGGATGACTTTGTATAATTATACAGTGTTTATCCACCACTGTGAAACTCAACAGAGTATATATACAATTACTCTTTGTTTGAGAAACAACATGCATGAATGCCATTTGCCAAAACAAACAGCACATACTGCATCATGTTTTCTGCAAGAATATTTAAATAGCTCTGACAAACATGCCTCTTCAATCTAATGAAATGGGGCGGGGCTATAGGAGTTGAAGGTTAAAAAAAAAAAATAGCAATCTCTTCTTCATGTATAAACTGCAGTTGTTGCAGTAGAAAGGAGTTAGGAACAGACAATTCATGAGTCTCCCTTTACAGTTAGTGTGCAAAAACACACATACCCATATGCACACAAATGTTTTTTCCCATTTGCTTCTAGCTGCTTAGCACCAGACCCCGTGACATACAACTCTGATTACAAACACGCAGGTGTGCAGCACTCGGCAAAAATAGCTGCATCTGAGACATTAAAGCTCTGGTACTAATATCTTAGAAGCCTTTCAAGACAGTCGTGTCCTATACCTCTGAATAATACTATTTGCCATCATATTTATTGTAGGAGAAAATAAGCTGCATAAAATCAAATGGCTCAATTAACTTCCACAGAAGTCTCCCTACATACTTACCTCCCATTCAAATTATCCATATCTCAACGTATTTTGTCAACAGAATTCAAGAAACTACCATTCAATTTTCCTAGCTATTTTCAAATGATTCATAACAACACATTTTAAAGCATACTGCCAAGCCAACTCATTTATATGCAGGAAAGCTTTTTTAAGAAAACTTTTCCAGGACATATTGAGGCATGGAACTGGAACAACCGTTTCCTTATTTACTGTATAATAGAAATAGAAAGTCTTTGGCTGATTATGCATACAGAGATATGAAGAATGAAAGTAGAAATAACAAAATTACTGTGTTGCAGTTATGGAGAACAATAATATGTTCATCCTTTGTAAGCATCACTAAGCTTCCTATGACCATCTCTGAGCAGACTAATAAATTAGAATAAAGGGGTGGTCAAGCCTGACATGCCACAGCCCTTCCCAAAGTTAATGCAAAATCTCAGAATGGCTATAGCATAGGCAGCAAATAGTAAAACATAGTACCTTCCTCGTAAGACCAAAAGAGACATTGGTGGGAAGCAACTCCGCTAATAAGCCTTGATCCATGGCTATTAATACACAGCCAAAGGAGGAAGCTGTCATTGGCAACTGTTTCTGAGATTGACTAGGAGGGTAAGGAGAGGGAAGAGGACTGTATTTGTGAGGCCTCCAGGGGGAAATGATGTCTTCGTGATAAAGGAGAAGGCATTACCTAGATGAAAGGTTCATTTCTTCCTCATGCCTTGTGATTCTCTAATTTACCAAAGGAATGATCGTAATGAAATCCCATGAACCTACTACAGGTAAACTGTTCTTAGGAGAGTCAAAGCCTTCAGGGATTTGAGCCAGTACAAAAAACTGTAAGTTTTTTCAATGTGCTCTTGAAGAATTCAGTATATCACAGAATGTACTAAATCAAATAAGATCAAGGGGCAGGAAAATAAAAAATGAACTATATAACAATATATTACTCCCTTTCGGTTTATAAATTTGACAGTTTTCATTCCAGTCTCAAACTATCCTCTACATTTAACCTTAATTAGTATAATTCAATATTCCTGCAAAGGTAATAAAATGATGAGGAAAACTATGCTGTGAAAACCTCTAAAATAATTCCTGGAAGCATCACTAGGGTGGACTTTGGGCCCCATGAATTCACCAATAAGGTGATAATGTTCTATGGCTACAACGGCATTGTGACCTTGCAGAATGTGGATCAAATGTTTAACTCACTTTGCATCAGACTGGTAACAGATTGAAAAGAAAACAAATTGTTTTGGAAAATATTATTTTGAAAATAAAGCAAAATTCAGTGAATGGGAAATACCTTCATTCTACCTCCCCTTCAAAAAAAGAAAACTATTTTTATCCCAAGATTGATTATGCATGAGAAAAAGATTCCATTCTTCCAGTAAGTTTTCATCTCTATTACCATAAATTTTCTTATGTCATTTCCTTCTCTTTGATAAATAACAATAATAATAACAAAAATATATATATATATATAGGGACTGGGAATAAGTAAGAGAAAATGAGAGCAAAATGAGAAAAAAAAAAAGCATAATTTGAAAGCAACAGGATAGACAGACAGGTTTAAGAGCAGACTCAAAGAAGGACAGGCTTAAATACAGACAAATAATTTGACAGTTTTCTAAAAACAGGAATGTGCAAGGAACAGTGGAAGAAACTAAGACTCTTCATCTGTGTGTTCTCAAAAGGATCGATTATTTTGCTGTCTATTTTCACCAATGACTACAAAGTGAACTGGAGGCAGACTCAAATGCTAGTGTAATGCAGATGACATAGAGCTCTACCCATCCTACAGCACGGCTACAAAGAAGGCACAACGTGTGAAGAGCTCATGGAGCAGCTGGCTAAAGCAGAAGCTGAGCAAGAAAAAGGGGATGTTGGCAGAGGACAGAAAGCATTTTGAGGACTCATTCACAGTCCAGGTATGGAGCCTAACCAATAATATGACAAATAAACTGTTATTTACATGCATTATTGTTTTCAATTTGCTCCATCTCTCTTGGCTGAGGACAGCAATCTATCATGCAGGTGATACCACAAGCTTTTAGTGCTAAGAAGTGCCAACAAGGAGAAAATACTACTGTGTATATGCTATGAAGCTCAGCCTAGCTAGACCACAAATCTATACTATAGATCAGCCTCCATATCATTTTCAAAGCAGTCCACTGTCTGAAATGTGGATAAATAAAAGATCACTTAAAACACTTGAAAAAAGATCACAGTCTGCAGCTTCACTTCACTAGCTTTTCTCAGCAGGAGTAAAATTTGTCTTCATGGGAGACTGAAAGGAAAAAAGTCCCTTGGGAATTAAGGGCAACCATATGTCTTGTCAACTAATGCTGTGAATCTCTGGTACATTTATTTGAGCAGCTTTAAAAACATACTTAATATGTCCAATGTGCACTTTTCTAATGTTAGGGATCAAGTGACACAATAGCCAACAACTTACAACCGATTTTAATGAAACACCAATGAAAGATGCTCAGATAGTACGACACTGAGCATAGCAACAAGAGCCTGTGTGAAATGGAAAGTGGTACTGCCACAAAAATAACAAAAAAACTAGTTTGTTGAAACATTTCATGCTTGTGATTTTCCCTCCTTTAGTTTTAATTCATTTTTAAGCTATATAGAGAGCTTGCATGTGAAAAATGTGGCTGGCTCTTGTCTTATTGCAGCTGGAGTATTTTCAGAGAACAGTGACTCCATTTTCAGGGTGGTGCAGGAGCTAGGCTACAAACATCTCTTTTTCCCCTAATGCTCAACATTTCTTACAGGTTTAGCAAAGCTCTATCTAGCAAGCAGCTATAAATTAAGTGGATTGTGACTGTGTGCCAGCAAGATGGCATGGCAATTAGATACATTCCTTTGGTCACTCTGTAGTTGTGAGAGAGATAAATGTTTGCCTTAGACTGGCAAAGAGTTAGATTAATGGGAATTTAGGGGAAATCAGATCCTTTAGATCTTCAGATATAGATTAGAGATCGAAAGCAGAGACTACTCACAATGCAGATTCTGGCACAGAAACATAAATATCTCAAATATCTGCTGGCCACTAAAGTAATTTTTCAAATCCTCTTCATGCCGCCAGAAACTACCATATTTTAAAGAATTCAGACTTATTTCATGCTGGGACAGGAAGAAGAAAAAAAATGTTATCCAAAAAGCAATCCAGTGAGGGGAACACCTGTAATATTCAAGGCAATACATTTAATTGTAAAGTAGAAAGGTCAAATAAAATGACCAAAAATGAACTGAACAGAACTGTATTAAGTGCAGAATAGTGGATAAGATTTGATAAAATATTCATTAAAGGCAGGAGGAAAGAGTATATCTGAGCAAGAATGGACACTGGAAGGGCTAGGATACAGCTATTTGGGGAGTACGTAATCTGAAGGACGTATGCATCCTTAGGGCAAATTGAGAAGTTTTAAATGAATTGCACTGCCTGCCAGCTCCAGTGGTTGTGGTCACTGTTTAGACAATATTCTGGAGCAGTTAAAGGCTGTAAGAGAATTCACAGAAACATGATTAACAATAAATGCCCTCTATTGTAAAGGGAGAACTCATCTTTTCCTGCATTGAGAAATGCACCAAAAATATATAATTATAGATCTGAATTCCTGGAGTCTACCCACTGATGACAAAAATTCCCAGAAAACGTCTTAATTTGAATTAAAATAAAGCCCAATATTCCATTTAAAATCAAATCTATGCTCTGTTTTTAATTAATAACATACGACTTTCCTATAATTCTTAATTTGTAAAAGCCTGTCAACTTATTATTTAATGCAGATCGTTTGCTGAATATCTTATCATTAGTGTATCAAAATGCACAATTTTAGGTACACAAAAACTTTGCACACTTCTTTAGTACTAGAACTGTTGAATGTCTGCTTTGTTCCAAAACTGAGCATATCTTCCAGAGCTCTATACAAAGACACTTCCTGTTGTCATAACAACCTTCTGCAGCTTTTTTTTCTGCATGGAAATCTTGTATTTGCTTTTGAGACTATTAGCAAAAATTGAAACTCCAGAAGTTTTAAAGCAGCGATAGCATGTAAAAGCATAGAGGAACAATGACACATATCTGTATGTGTACATACATCTACACATTTCCACAAAACTCAGATTTCAATTTGCAATCTTCAGAGAGTGCTCTCTGAAGATATTACTTTGCACAAATTTTTGTTTGGAGGTAACTTTTTATTCTCTTTTTCATCAAAAATATGCAGGTTTCTAATAATACTTACTTAGAATATAAATAATTCTAACTTAATCTTTAGAAAAAGCTTGTTATGTTTTGATATGTAAAAAGTTTACTATACAGGTCCATTAATCTATCAGTCTTGTCAAATGAAATACTGAATCATCATGAATGTTCCATTAAAGCTGTGATCTTATCTATTACAAATAGATACACTGTTACAAATGTTTCAGATTCAGATGACAATTAAGCAAGAAACATTAAATATTAATATGTTTTTATTCTTATATTTAAGATAAAACAGGATAGAACATCTTAGCCATTGCACCACACAAAATTACAAACTTGGAATTTTGAATCCTTGGAACAAGATCACATGAATTTTCACTATTTAAAGTATTTTTAGGATTTAGAGATATCAGTGTGCTCAAATCCTCATTACGCAAAACTGTGTATCAATGCATGGAAATACACAATGCTTTCCTAAATTTTAAGGATGGGCAATGATGGTGATAAAAGAAAGTGTAAATATTTGTTAAAGATTACCTAATAAGTTAACGGCAGAGCTGCTACCAAAGGACATCATATTTAGTGAAGTCTGTAACTTAGAACATACTATTTTCAATTGCCTTCAACAGATGTACTGAATAATTACAATCATGCTCATCATTTTAAGAATAATGCAACATCAATGCAGAAGTTTTTCTCTTGAGATTATTTTAGTGCTAATAGGACAGGTTCAGATGAATTCAGAAATGAAGTAAACATCCACCCAACAGAGGTATGTTGAAGCAAGAAATAACAGAATAATTTGATCATTAATACACTTCCCCAAAAGTATTTGTTTCAAGGGAATAGCCCAGACAACTGCAGCAATGCATTGCTATTCACAGACATACCTGCTGGCACTGAAAAGACAAACTCTTTATCAGCAAAGTTTTCAAAGAGATTTGGATACAGAAGGAAAAATTGTTTCAATGCTTTAGAAAGTCACTCATTATATGGAAACTAAATCACCAACATCAAGTCATTACAAGAGATTTCAAAGTCTCAAACATCCAAATTCCTGAGCGTACACTGATTTAATATTCAGATACTTGATTAGCATATGTGACAAGTGAAAAGGATTCTTGTGATTTGTATACTCAGTAGATAATATTTTGCTGAATTTACTTAAGACAGACACTGCAGAGACAGAATTACTCCCTGCTTTGTTAACATCTATTCCAGCTAAGATTTTGAGCAGTTAACAACAAAAGATCTATATAATTTATATCCATTCCAGCCTAGCCTCATCCAGTAAAGACATCTTCTGATACTTTGCAAGGGTGGCTTTAATTTTTTGGTCAATACTGTGTCATATTTTGCCAACTCATTAAGAATGTATGTATAAAGTCATTAGTCAGAAACAGCTGAAGAAAGAGAAGAAGCAGTACTAAAGCCCCCCAGATATAACATACTCAAGATGGGTTACCTCTAATCTACAACCCGATATCTTTCCTATTTTTCTCTTAAAATGACATTTTACTGCTACATGGATGACATTTCAAAACAAATGGTCTCCTTCTTGACAATATGAAAGAATTCTATGAGCCATTTCTGTTATCTGTTCTGCAGATTTCTGTCACATTCGCACCTTAAAATTTGCACATATGCAGTAGATGGATGAATCTGTGCTTGGAGTTAACTCTGCTTTGTTCACGCACAAATTATCACAGTCCCTCATGAATAAAAAAGCTCTTCACCAAATATGTACAATCCGGTCCAGATGCTGGATTGAGAATGAGGCTTACTCTGTTTCTGAAACACATATTTTAATAAAGTCCATTAAACTGTGCAGCACTGCCACTTAGCCAGGCTCTAACTGATCTTGGAGAGAAGTTCTGAGATGTATTAGCACAGACCTTACCTCTCTGGGGAATACAATTCATTTCAGTGAGTAACCAGAAGTTTGCAGACATCTGTATGAGGACATACAAAAGAAAAAAATAAAAATAAAAAAAATAAAAAAGCCCTAAATTCTGGCTTAACAAGAAGAGAAAAGTGCTGTATTCTGTGACTGCACTGAAAAGGTCATGAAAATCTTTGTGTTGACAATAGAAAGCATTCACTGGCTCTTCATGCTGTCACCAATCACATTCAAGTGAAGGTGAGATAACCCCTTGTGAATAAGGTTTCTGCATTTTAATCCACATTGTCTCTGTGATCAGGATAATATTTGTAACATACAATGGTGCCACAGTACCACAGAAAATATGGAAACCTTTCAGAAAATATTTCCAGAAAAAGCAATTGATTTCTGATGTGTTAAAAGGATTTTTTTGTCTCCGTTATTTGCAAAATATTTATTTTATTTATATTATTTGCTCACTGTGTTAATTTGAGAGGTTTGCAAGACTTCAGCAGCTTTTGTGAGCAATGATTTAAATGAGTCCTAGAATTGTCAATGTGGAGTCAATAAATTCTATGTGATGCACCAAGTGACTGGTAATGAGGGACCTAAATACACTGTCTGTTTGGAAATTTAATGGAATTACATTTTAAACTGAACAGCTGCTAACCTATGAGCTATATAAGGTATTTAAAAATATGTTCCTCTTTTACTATTTTTCCCCTCCTTGCCATTTTTCTCATCCACCTCCATCCCTTCCAGGGATCCTTTTCACATCTTCCTGCCCTCAGGGCTTAAGGGAGATCACTCAGGGTTCTGCTTATAATCCACTTAACTTTTCTTTCTCCATCTGCCATATTTGGAAAGACGTCTGATTCCCACCAGTCAAAAATGATTAAATCATAGAATGGTTTGTGTTGGAAGGGACCTACTTTAAAGACCACCTAGTTCCAACAACCCTATCATGGTCAGGGACACCTTCCAGTAGACCAGGATGCCCAAAGCCCCACCCAATCCAGCCTTGAGCACTTTCAGGGATAGGGTATTCATAACATTTCTGGGCAACCTGCTCAGTGCCTCACCAATCCCATAATAAATAATTTCTTCTTAATGTTTAATTTAAATCTACTCTCTTTACAACTTGTTCTAGCATAGACTGATTTTCTGATTCACATAAGAAAAAAGGCGTTAAATAACTTGCTTTCCTAAAGTAAGGAAATGCAAAAGCAAACAAACCAAACTAAGTCGCCCTCTGAATTATCAGTCAGTTAACCTGTGAGTACAACATCAGGATGCTCCAATTTTCATGCTGATCACAAAGACTCCTTTTAGTCTTTAACCTCACTGAAAGTACCTTTTATGTTCCTGCATGCAGAAAACAAAATTAGAAATTCTGTCTGTCAAAGTTCAAAGTAGCCTCTCTGCAAAGAGTGGGAAGAATCACACACGTAAAAAGATAAAAAAAAAAAAATAAAGGTTAACGCTTTATATTCATTTCTAATGATAAGTGACTGCACCTTGCTTTGGTTTAAACTTTTAACAAATTATTTTAGAATGAAAACAGTAGCAGGAACATGCAAGTAGAAAATGTGAATTACATTTTCTTTTGGCTTTCTGGGTCCAGCAGATCTGCCAGTAAACTTTCCAATAGAATAGCAAACACCAGTAGCATTAGGACAATATAGGATGACCTTCTCTACTATTGGATTTTAAAAAGCCCTGAAACAGAATCACCCCAGACTTTACTTAGTGAGAATTGATTTACATCATGGTAGTTTGGTTTCCAGATCAACAGACAGGACTATATCATATGCTGATTTGGATCAATGAAAGCCCATGCTCATCCACTAAGAACTCAATACCCTGGAAAATTTGCATGTCCTATAGATTCTGTTGATTAGTATGGCTAATTAAAATGATGAGAATGTGCTTATTGATCTAATTATGAAACATATGCATAATTTGGGATGTGTATGGGATAAAATGTGGTGGCTGTTCTATTACGCCTTTCAAAGACATTTGCATTGCCTTACAAGATAGAGGATTTATAGGAGTGCCACTTTCATTGATGCCAGCTGACACACCGACACAAAAATAAATGGAGTCACTCTCGAAGGGCTCCATTATTTCCCCTGTTAAGCCAGAGGGAGCTGTGCCTGGAAGACCAGCCAAACAAGAGGGGGTTGGCAGGGTGACTAAAGAAAGAGCACGCTGTGCACCCACCTCCACATCTGTAGCAGAAGCAGGAAGGGATGTGGAGAGGAAAGTCTCTGGAGATTTGACAATGAACAGTTACTCGAAACGCTGCAGCTCCAGTGAGGACAGCTTTGAGTTACAGAATAGCACAAGGTCAGAAGCTAAAAGCTTTGTTAAAAGCAAAAATAAGGATGAAGGCTATCGACCCCATCGATCAAAGCACTGTCAGAAAGGGGGTGAAAAAACCCATGGACTGGAACACACTTCTCTATACCCTGCAGAATTTGGAAACGCCAGCCAAAAGCTCCAGAGGCAGAAGACGACACAGAAGAAAAGCAGTTCCTCTGCATCTGACTTGAGCTTGGTGAGTCAAGGATCATCAAGTTCATTGTCTGTCGTGGAAGAAAAAATTGAAGCCAAACTGAAATTCTCTCAATTTATTAATGAAGTTACATTCAGAGTGCTTGATCCCATGAGCTTGAGGTCATATCGAGCTGCTAAACTGAAAAACACCTTTCCATCTGCTGTGAGAAGCCTAGATGACTTACGTATTAAGAGAAAATCTCCTGAAAGCTGGAAAGAGAATGTTGTAGTTCGGAAAACCCATCAAGAAGTAGACTTAGAGAGTTTGAGAAGTGATGAAGTTGTGGCTGAAGCACGGACACGCAAATTAGAGAAGTCTCTGTCACTGGATACAGGTCCCTCTCTCAAGTCATTTGATAATGGTGCCTCATGCAGAACAAGATCTGGTTTTCCAGTAGAAATTATGATTTCTCAAAGCAAAGAAATGCCACCCACAAAATCTGCATCTCTGCCTAGAAGTACAAGCATGGTGAGCTCTTTCTCAAATTATTTCTTTGGGACTTCTGTGACAAATATGCATTAATGTAATTGTTTGAGAAAGTTTCTTTCTGCCTGGGTGGGATTATACTTTGTACTCCTTTTTTGAGGAGTTCACAACTATGCACGTACTGCTTTTTATATGTCTACATTGGATCCAGATCTACTAAAGTGATTTTCAACTTTCAGACTTCTAAGAACTGTTCAAAATCTTCAGGAACATTCCAGCAGCAAGTATTTATGTGTTAGCAAAGAGCTAAGTGAAATCTCACCAAAAAATAAGAATAAAAAAATTCACTGTAGATATTTGCAGAGGACAGCTAATAGCATCAAAAAGACAACCTACTTACTTAAATGGAGTTCTGATAGGTAGAAAGTAATTACCAAATACAACAATCGTGTGTTCCTATGGTTGTAATATTTTCACAACCTGGCCAGCATAATAAAATTATTTCTATACATTGATCTAAATTTGGAGTGGTTGGATGACTTAGCAGAAAAGTAAAATAATTTGACCAGATGAAAGAAAAATCTGAACACATACCAAACCAGAGGAGGTTACACAACTCAAGACTATGTCATGCTTCTAGGCTGAAAAGAAACTATCTCTTCAATAGGCTGAAAAAGTCAGGTAAATGTTAAAAAGGGTCGCTGACAATGAAAAGTGCTTCTCAGTACTGGGAGGAAATGTTTACTTCAGTCTGTCAAAGGACAAATTCACATGAAAAGACACATGAATGCATCCAAAAATATGCATTTTCCTCACATCCAGGCTTGTGTCTTTCAATCTACATTTTTTCTCAAATGGACACATATGAGTCATATATGGCAATGAAAAATGCCACATGATCACTTTTCCTGGCCTCCCTTCTCCTATGTAGATTCACACAATACTGCTTAGAAGTGTGCTCTGCTCTGCCTTGCAAATTGGAGATGACCATCAGGCTGCCAATAGTTTCAGAGTGTTTTGTCAAAAAAGATCTAAAGAATCCATGGCTTAATTCCTTTGCCAAATATTTGAGAGAAGATACTGGTCTTTACTTTTCACCATTTGGAGACAACCGTTAATACGGTAGTTCTTAAATTTCTTTCCTTTATGTTAATTATCATATGAAGCAAACATAGGCACTAGCTAAATAAATCATAAAACTTCACACTGATTTTTTTCTTTATCTAAAGATTCCTGAAAACAGCCTGTATGTTTAGTGACACTGTAGAAGAATCACAGTTCAAAATAATTGAACATGAGCACTGAAAGCTAAGTACTAAACACTTTAGTCAATTGGGACAACATTTGCTCAGTACATCCAAGAATTCCAACTGCATCATTATAATCCCTCTCCTTCTGATACCAACACTGACAGTTTTCAATTCTGTACACAGCTTCTGTGAAATTGTGACTTAGGCTGCAGTAGTAATAAGTAACACTGCAAATGTATGCAGATAAATATTACTGAATCTTCCAGGATTTGTAAAGTATCTTTACAATATCTCATGAGAGACAGGCAGTCAAATATTCTAAGCAATAAAATCTAATGACCAAAGCAACCCCTTACCCTAACCTCATCTGAAATCATAGACAAAATTAATTTTCCACTGATTCAGTTATCTTAAATATCTTCTCAGCCTCTGCAAGGTTATTTTAGTTTTAAGGAACATAATAATATTAGTTGCACTAGCAGCAACCAAGCTAGAACAAGATTGAGCTCAGCAAAACAAACAGTCCAAGTATTTTCCAGCTTTATCAGAGTGCTGAATCCTCTTCTTCATTATATTTTTGACATATATAGCACACTCTCAAGATGTTAGAAGCCAAGAAGGCCATGTGTGGTTTCACCTATAGCTAACTTAACACCTCATGTCCCAGTAAGGTAGCATTGACTCCTTTTGCAACTTCTAAGAGGAATGCAGCAGCTTTGTACTGTAGGAGAGATCAGCATAATGTTTTTAGAGCAGCAGATGTGACATCGTTTTACAAGCAACACTATGAGCAGATGGTGTTTAGAGAGTTCTCCTTGCCTTCTCTAAAACACCTCCGTTGGGTCACTAATGGATCCTTCGTCTAGTCGAACATAGTGCACAAAGCTGTAATGTTCCCAAGATGACGCATATGGTCATTTACAGCTTCTCAGCTCATCAAATACAAATTAGATCAAAATCTTCTTTACAAAGCATAGACATCTACAAGTCAGTACTCAATAAACTAAGCTATGTATTCAAGACAAGACAGAATAAAAAGTCTGAACTGCTTGACAACAAAAATAATATGCTTTCAGTGAAATTAAATATCTCACTAAAAGTGATTATAATTTTAGAAGTCAAGATTTGTACTTCGTACAAATCTTGTACTACCACCATTATCATCCATTTTTAGAGAAGGGAAGCAGCAAGTGACACAGACAGAGCTCTCTGGATGAATGAACATGCATTATTATGGTGCTGAATTTGTTCAAGGCACTGCATTTGAATTGGGGCAATCCCAGATGTGTGTACAGACCAAGGAAAGACCTCACTGAGAGCAGCCCTGAGAAAAAGGAGTTGGAGGTCCTGGTGAACAAAAGCTGGACATGATCCAGCATTATGTACTTGCTGACTGTAAAGCCAACTGTGTCCTGGGCTGCAAAAATAGGGTGATATTATCTGCTCTTTCCTCATGAGCCACCATGAGGAGGTCCCCAGGCCTGAGATCCCCAGTACAAGAAAGATGTGGAGCTGTTGGAGATAATCCAGAAGAGGACACAGAGATTATCATAGGGCTGGAGCCCCTCTCCCATGAAGAAAGGCTGAGGGAGCTGGGATTGTTTAGGTTGGAGAAGAGAAGGCTCTGGAGACCCTTATGAACTGGGCAAGATTATAAACATGAGGGAAATCAACTTCCTATGTAGTCTAACAGTAATAGGACAAGGGAACATTTTAAACTAAAAGAGTGTCGGTTTAGATTAGACTAGATCCAAATGTACTAATTGCCTTCATTGGAATGGCTACTCAGCCAGGGAAAAATGCTGACCACATGTATTTCACATTGATTTTGATATCTCTTGGCACCAGCCACTGAAAAGCAGCACTGGCAATCAAGATGTTCAGCATTCATTTTCCAGAAATTTGTGTTAATATGACTTTTCCCCCTCCTTTGAGTTTGAAAATCACTTCTCAATTGCACTCTTTATCTTTGTGTGCCTCTACAAAGAAACAGCACTTTCAGAGTAATGGAAGTTATAACAGTCTCATAACAATTACCATTAGCAGAGATTCCTGAAAACCGCAAAGCCAAACAAGAGAAGGCAAAAGAGTTAGACGTAGAAATAAAAAGCAATAGATCTCTTATCTGGCCCAGGTTTTGTCTAACAACCTTTATGTGTAATTTGTGGTAATGAGTTCTGAAGGTATTTAAAATAATTTCTTCTTTTCTGCCTTCAAAAATCAGCTGCTACTTATCACATACATGAACAGATTTTTCACCCTGACATAACATAGCTTTGGTATATCACAGAAGCAAAAGAACTCAGCATGAAAAGGATCTCTCCCACAGGCAGATGCAGTAATTAACACAACCACTTTGGATTGGTGAGCATAGTGAAAACCCATGGATACTAACAAGAGAATGTCCAAGTGCAAGGCACTGCTGCAAAGCTTCTCTGACATATTTTCTACTTGTAATTAATATTTTTACCCCATTTATTATATGGCTTTCAGTTCTGTTAAAATTCTAATCACTGATGTACTGCAGTTAATGGAAACACAGATATAACACTGCTCTTCTCCCTAGCATGCTATAACATCGCCAGAGTAAAACAAATATTCTCTTCCAAATATGAACCTTGCACAGCATGCATGTTGAGGACAGGGAATCAGTATGTTTGTCTACCAAAGATGCAGTTGAAATATTCTGTTTTCTCTGTAGGTCTTGATACTCTGTGTGTTTTTTGACATACAGTAAGAATGACAGATTTCAAGAGTAGACACTTTTTTATGTGATAAAGGATGGATCATTTTATATTAGATGCGGTCCTCACTGAAATGAAATCTACCTGCCCCAGCACTGTGCACTTGTGCCTCAGAATACTGCAAAATACATGCATTGACCTCAGGTCTGGTAAAGAATTGGTCTCCATTTGGCAAGATGCTTTATATTTGTTGAATATATATCTTTTCAAGAAGCTCTGCAAAAACTGAATTTTCAAAGACCAGCTCAGACATTTGTTTCAACTGTCTCCTCTTTGAAAAGAAGCTTTAATTTGACCTTATCAAATGAAATGAAATTCAGAGCCAGGAGTTGTAGATGACAGGAAAACACGCCTTGAAGTTAAGAAAGAAGCAGTAGATTCCATAAATCATGGCTTTAAAAGGATCCCAGCACTTATTTTAGAAAAAATACTAAAAGGCAGATTCAAAAATGATTTGAAAAAAACTGCTGAAGAGGTAAGTGATAATATTTAACCATAAGTGGGGTTTTAGTCAGACTAGTAATATTTAATATTAGCAAGAAAATCAATTTATTTGAGATATCACTGTCATTGATATTCAGAGAGTAAATAACACATGCAATTCTGCTCATTTGTCCGATTTGAAAGTACATTACTACACTTGTACTCTTGTGTAATGATCTTGAGAAGATGCTTATGGAATTTCCAGAATGCTGACTTCTGACAATAATCAGGCACTTAATGTGTTTAAAAGGTTTCCCATTTCTGAAAATCAGCCCTGTTGGGAAAGCCTTCAAGTCTTCTAGCCTGTAGATTGCAGGCTGTGTAGCCCTCTGTTGGCCAACAGCTCCTAATTCCTGACAGTAAATTCAATGCCTGCAAGGATAAACTAAAATTAATCTAATACACACCTGCATTAGTTGAGCTTATGAGCACTAATATTTGATGTTATCTAGGCAAGAATGATCAGTTATATAGCAGTGTCTGCCTCCTGCTCAGATAATGAGAGCATTTAAAACAAAAGAAAATGAGGAATAAATACTAGGCTTGTTCATATAGCAACTATTTTTATGCTAGAAATAAAGATATACTTGCCCTAAAGAAAATCTATTCCCTAGATAACTGTAGTAACATAACCTTGCTACATGAATATGGGTAAAATGAGCAGCTGTTGAGAATTCAAAAACTAGTTCACAATCATTTATTTCTACAGCAGCCAGCTAGACCTTATACCACTTTGCTGAGCTCTGTGCTGTGAACTCACAGAATGTACTAGACACATCCTATTCCTGGAGACTCAAAGCTGAATCATAGTCTTGCAATGAGAAAACTGGGACTGCCTGTAAGCCATCAGCAGGAACCAGCATAGCAATGGCCAGTGGAACTTGGGCTGGAGAGAGAATACAGTATGGGACTGGAGGGCATTTGTAGGCTATAATGGTTCTGGATGCCAAGGGCAGGGCACAGCACAGGAAACCTTCCAGCCGCTAGGAAGCAGCTGTTACCCCACTGAAGCTGCAGCAGGGTTCATTTCCATCTCCCCATGGCTGGGCCCTGCCTAGCCATGGGTCCTGCTGAGCCAGGCCCACCCACTATCCAGCCCAGCCCTGTTCCCAGGGAGGTAGGTGTATAGTACTGGGGCTGCCCTAGTGCACCCTGGTCACTCTGCTCTTTGATGGGGTGCTGGAACACACACTGGCTACCAGGTTCACTCACTGTCACCAGAGTCTTCTGGAAGATCCAGGAATTGCAATAACCTGACAGCAACCGTGCAGGGAAACACAAGATGGATGGGGACACTGCACTGCTGCCACTCACACAGAGCTCATCTCTGAACAGCAATGGAAGCTAAAATATTGCCCAGTACACAACAGGTTATCACAAGGAGGAATTGTGGATGTCCCTGTTAAGTACAGGTGAGTTGGACTAGATGACATTTAAAGGTCCCTATCAACTCAAACAGTTTTATGGTTCCATGAAACAAAATTGTGACACTGCAAAGAGAACAAAACCAGAGTTACCCAGTCGTTACTGAGAATTTAAATGGGAAAAAAATTGTTAATAAAACTGCTAAATTTTCTTCATGGATGCCTATAGTTAACATTAAAACACAAAAAGGACCTCAAATTGCCTTACGTATGTCTTCCTTCTTCACTTTTCAATATTTTGAGGGTTTTTCTTGCTTCTTATTTGACTGTTACAGTAAACATAAAATGGATGCTAAGCCTGGCAGCAAAGTTACATGATGTAAGGGTTCAGTCCATTACAATCAATGCAGTTAATTAAAAATACAGTCAAAAGAGAAACAGTGATGAGAACTGGAACACAATAAATAATTAAAACAAAATTAGTTTGCCTCTTTTTATGAGCCAAACTCAGTCCCCTGTAAGAACAAAATGACTTTTACCTCATTCACAGCAATAACAGCAAACTCGATAGAACTGTTGATTCTTCTTCCAATGCTACCTATGCTAAGTGCAGAAGCCCTGAATTCCACCTTCATGAACATGAAGTCTTTTAATTATTCCAACAAAATATGAAACATTCCCTTATTGTTGCAGGGAAGCTGATGGCAAATAATTATTTAAATGTTTATTTCTGTGGGGATTAGTCAAAGGAGAAAGGACTAATACTGATCCCCTCTCAAGCAACTGTCAGTTTATTTGTGCCTTGCCTGTAGCCATCCTGGAGCGTAGGCACTAACATTGTAGGAAGAAGCCTGGAAAGGAAGGGGGCTTTGTTTCTCAAGCACCAGGCATTCAGAACAGATGCTGGGCACAAACAGCTAATGTTTCATTTCTGAGCTCAAGTCTTCAGGACTCAGTTTTACAGGATATTGTGACTCTGTCTGATATTACCACAGCAGAGTTACTTCTCTATATATTGTGCATTGACAGCTGTGGATGGTTTCCTGCTTTTCTTGTATTCATTCACATCTTAAATGTTCCTTCCTTCCTTCAAGGATATAAATCTCTCACATGTGTTGGGAAATGTTAGTGACAGGATGATGAGAAGAAAGTTTCAGCTTTCATTTCCTCAATACACAAAATTTCCAGTTCTTACAGAAGGAAGAAACAAATCAGCCCTTCTAGATGAGTCACTATTTAATAATGTAATAATTAGCTAAGTATAATGACAACCAGGCATTATGTATTTTCCACTCTTATTGGACCTCTATCATCAGAAGAAAAACAACAGGTAGCTCTTCTAGTAATTCAGCTATTTTAGTGCCAGAGATCAATACTTTGATTCTTGCAGTTCTCAAAGATATGAAGCCTAATAGCGATAATAAATACTAGCATGAGTCCTCAAAGCTGTAGTGGAATTTTACAAAGGTGTAAAATCCAAAAACAAAGGTTAAATCCTTATTTTCTGTTGAACATTTAAGACAACAGTTGTTCCTATGCCGATTATTGCTTTGTGTAGTAACAGCTTTTTTTCTAGAAATGCACTGTTGCAAAATATAGGTAAAACTGGTCATGGATTTATAGGGCTTGCCACCATATGTGAGATTAGTAAAATGTTTTCTGTGATGGTAAAAGCTGGAGAAAGCCTAATGCTGTTTTTTTCTTACAATTATCCACACTGGTTTACTGTATAACTTTGAGAAAACTTGGAATTGTATCCCTTTCACCAGCAGTAAAATTAGAATTAATCATAAAAAAAATCCATGTTATTTTGCGTAATGTTTTGACTTCCTCACATAAAATTGATTGTTGCAGAAATACACCTTGGAATGTCAGATGTTGAATATCTCAGAATTATCAGTTCCTTCCCTTATTAGCATAGCTGGAGGAGGAGTCCTTATGCTAATATACACAGGAAAAAAATCCAATACCCCTGCAGCGTTTGTAGAATGCTGTAGAATCATGGGATATCCTGAGTTGAAGGGAGCCATCACGAGAGGGAATGGCCACAAGTTGTGCCGGGGAAGATTTAGATTAAATTTGAGGAAAAATTTTTTTTCTGAAAGAGTGGTCAGGCACTGGAATGGCCTGCCTAGGGAGGTGGTTGAGGCAGCATCCCTAGTGCTGTTCAAGAAGCATTTAGATGAGGTGCTAAGGGATTTGATTTAGTAGCTTAGTGGGTAGGGATGGTGATAGGAGGATGGTTGGACTAGATGATCTTGTAGGTCCTTTCCAACCTAATGTATCTATGAATCTATGAATCTTGTGATTCCACACAGGATTACCTGAAAATTAAACCAAATGTCCAAGAATGCTGTCTAAATGTTTCTTGATCTCCAGAAGACATGGTTCTAAGATCACTCTCTGGTACTATGACCACTGGTGGGAAGGTTCAATCTCTATTCTCATACCACCAACATCTGCTTCTGATGCCATGGGCCAACAAACTAAAATAAGAGGTATTACTTTCAGAGAAGCGCTCATAATTCCAGACTGGTCTATGGGTATCGAAAATTAAATCGAGCCATCTTACCATCAAAAATGAACTGTCAAATATTTCCTTCAAAAATCCAGGTCTTCCTTGGATTTCTGTATTGGCATGTTATGATTTTTCCCAGGCACGTGAATGGCAGGCTAGTTGGATATTTCTGATATTTCTCTGAGTGCTGTTTTGAACTTCCCAGCCACCTAGCAATCATACTCAAACACTTCCTCAATTGTCTTACATCCATCCACTTAACAATTCTTCCACAAAACAAATGACTCAACATGTTTTACATGATAATGGAATATGGTAGCCTGGCTCAACAGAATATCATTTTCCTTCTTCTGATGTACTCAGATGCATTTCTTCTGTCTTAACTCTTTGCCTTCCATTGTTCATAAATGTTATGTCCTGATAACAACGTTTCCGAACACCGCCCAAAGCTCATAATCTGACATCAAACTTAAAATAATAATATTCTCCTTGCCTCCTATTTACTGATCTATTTGTCTTCTACTGCTTCACTCACTTGGCCTCCATTTTTCAAGGACATAAATAACTTGATGCTTTCAGATTCTCCCACAGAATTTGCAAAATACTCTTATCATTCATGTAATTATCTTTATGTTAGATCTAATTCAACATAGCTCTTGTCTGATACTGTTTATCCTTATTCTTGTTTCCCTCAACATTTCGAATTCTCAGCTTTATCTACAGTATCATTGCACAGTCAACCCCTGTAAAGCTTGTTCTCCATGCAATGACTTTCATGACACAGCAAATTTAGATGTCTTATCTAAGGTTTGTCCTAAATCTTCCAGCAGCTGATGATGTTTGCTCCAGCCACAACCCAGCTCACAGCTTCTCTGAACTTAAGGCCAATGCAGTTCAGACAGAGCCCAATCACTATATTTGTGCTTTCCTTTTATAGCTCAAAGTTAAAAATATCTTGTGTTTTTATGTCAAGTATAGTGCTCAACCCTCTGTAATACAATTTTACAGCTAAATTACTGTGTCTGGATTAACTGGGAACTATTTACTTCAGAAAAAGTGCAGCAGACCTTACTACTGTGGGAAATAAATCTACTTACCGATTATGCTGTTTCAGTAAAATGTACCATAAAAATACTTTCCACTTGTCTTCTGAATTTAAAAAAAAATAATGGATCTAGTTGACCTGTTCACAACTCTGATTTCTGCTCTATTCTGTACTTTTTATTTAGAGCTGCTACAGTGGAGTACAGCACTTCAAATAAATTCTCTTTTGTCATTTCCACTATTCCCACTTAACAAATATATTAAAACTTAAGCAACCGCCATGTTTCTGCATTATATTAACAGCTTGCCTCTCAAAACATAAAATGAACATACAAAACCAAAAAACTAAAAGCCACCACACACACATAAATAGAAAAATAATGGGGAAAAAAAAAACAGTTGAAGCTTTTCATACACTTTTGGCACAAAAGCCTGGAATTATCTTTAACTGGGTTTTCATTGATTACCTTATTTTTGGAAAAATATGCTTCCAGGATCATGACAAATATTGAAATTATGAAAGACTGACGATTCTGGTGTGGTTATTATCAGTATATAACACGTTGTGTCCGCTGTGGAACTTCTCATTACTCAGATGTGAAGTTGAAAGCAAAAAGATGGTCAGCACAGCAATCTGGTAAGCCCACAGCAATCCTCACATGTTCAACTCTCTCATAGAAACAGATGCAGATTGTCCCAAACCTCTGCTGCTAGACACCACCTGCCCTTCTCATCAGCAATGAGCATTGCAGTGATAAATAGGTAAATTTTCAGAACAACCTACACATATTCTTTTATCGCTGATGATAAAGAATGTTAACAATTTCCTTTGGTTAAAAATAGCCTGCTCCTATTGGTTATTAATAGTTTAGCCAGCACTGATTTGAAACATCTTGATAAACATTCATAACTTCAAAGCCTTATATTTGATCATTTATTTAACTAAACTACTTAGCATAGACGTAAGAATGACTTCAAAGCAACAGCTTGTTTAAAACTCCATCTGAGTAAGTTAATAATTAGATGTGACTTGTTATCTTTTGGAATAACTGGTTTAAAAATATTCCAAAAATCCTTGCTGCTTTTATTTTTTTTAATTTTAATGTCACAACTTCATTCCATTTGCTTCTGCTGAAAAAAAAAAAAAAGTCTCTTCATTTTATGAAGAGGCCTTACTTTACCCTGTTTCTACTTTTATGTTTCTTTTTATTTTAAGATGGAGTTAATTTCTCAAGAATTCTGAATAGAATTTTGGTAATTATTCCTTAGTAGTGTTTTACCTTCAAGCTATTTATCTGATTACACATTTCTACTATTTATTTTTACAGTTTCTCCCTAACTCTGCTTTTCCTTCCATATTAGCCACATATTTAAACAGGGAAAATGTATGTCCTCCTTTGCCTGATATTTAATTTCAGTCAAATTTCTATGCTCCTTTGCCTACATACAGCTCTCCAGGAATCCTGATATCAGGTTGAATATTACGAAAAATTTCATCTCCAAAACAGTGGTCATGTGCTGGAAAAGGCCACCCATGGAGATGGTTGAGTCACCAACCTTGGAGATGTTCAAGAAATGTTAAGGTGCTGTTGAGACATCATTTAGTGGGGAAATATTGGTGGTAAGTGGTTGGTTGGACTGGATAATCTTGAAGGTCTTTTCCAACTTTGATGATTCTACAATTTTATGTCTTGCCAGATTTCAGTTTGCATTCTGTCTTTTACTGCTCCCTTACCATTTGTTATATGAAAGACTCTCTGTTCCAGAAAAAAAGCATGAGGTGCTACACTTGCATCCCTTGTCTGAACAGAGAGGAATGGGAACAAAAAGGACGCACCCAAGCGGCAGTGGCTGCATGGTTCTCAGGAGCCTGAGTTTCATTTTATGCTGATAAAAAAGACTATAACAATTCATTTCTCAATCTGGGTCTTGCATAGCCATAGCAGACTTGGGGGAGGAATTAAAAGTATTGTTTTCCTAAGTTCTACAAATATAAGTACTGTACTATTTATGTCCCTACTCACAATACAAGCTTTGTGCTCTAGCCAATGTACCCCAAAGGGGGTTTAAGAGAGCACCTGTAACAGCCTTTGAAAGGTACTTAATTTAATACGACATGATCCTTTCTTTTTAAAAAAGAAGTATGGAGCTATACAATGCAATCATAGTAAAACAATTTTTCATTGAATATAGACTAGATCAACAGCTCTCAAAAGGGTTGTTTCAAAGGAAACGACCTTAAAAAATTCTCAAAAATTAAGCCTAACAGTATTAAACCTTTTCATTTCACTTGTAAAGTAATTATTAATACATGGATAACACAAGAGTTGACAGTGTGGCAAATATTATAATCTTAATGAGATTAGAGCGAAATTATCTCATTTTTAATTTTTGGGAAAAAAATATTAGTATTATCAAAGATAAAATTATACCCCTACGTGTAAGAAGAAAAGTTAATGATTTTGGATTAAGAGACTATAAAACAGACCGTGAAGACTCAAGGAGAATTGACTATATAGCTAAAAAGAAGCTACAATAACTATGGACATAAAACCAGAAGGATAGAAGTGTTAAATAACTATCTTCACATTTGTGCATAGAATAACAAGATCAGTATTAGAAAGTATGACAAAAAAGGGTCTTCAATATCAAGGGTGACATTGAAGAACTATGCAAGACTTACCCAGCACCAGAAGAAATTTGCATGTGGAAACAGGTACAAAAAGAACACACTTCCCAGTCCCTCCAGCCACAGAAGCAGGGCTGACTGTTGTGTAAATACCCATCTCTTCCTTCTCAAAGGTGTCTTAAAGTTGTCATTATAATTATACAAGGAGATTGCATTTGCCATATTTGCTAGGTCCTGGGGAGCTCTGTAAAGAAGATTAGCTCCTGTTAGAATCAAGTCAGAAAGAACTAAGAAAGAAATTTTGCTGTTTTAAAAAACATGCTAGGAAAACTAAATTATAGGAGTAAATGGTCAAAAAGATTAACAAAAATGAAAGGTGAATAATAGGTTAACAAAATGACTAGGGTCATACTATAGCAATAATATAGGAAAAACCTATGAGTGAAGGAAAAAGCTGTTAAGGATAACAAAAATATCTGGAAAAAATCAAGAGGTGATTGATTTGAAAGAGAACTAACCAAGCTGGGTGAATGTACAGCAAGGCAAAGTTCAGTGCTGACAAATCCAACTGCACTTGGTGCCAAAAGGTCTAAATTCATAGGAGGGTGAAGAGGGCAGAAAGAGGAGGGAACTGAACAATCAATCAATCGATCGATCGATAAATAACACATGAAAAACCCTATAGGAACATTTGCTGAACACCGCTGCTCAAAAATGTAAGAAGAATAACTGCAACTTCTGTGACTACGTCATTCCAGCCTAGTGAACTGAAAAGACTTCTGATCTTAATTTTGCCAACACCAGACAGAGACAGAAAACATTCAGAAAAGTAACAAAAGGTAATCTTCTTTAGAAAGAGTTATCAAAAAAGAATGGATTACGTTTAGGAGAAACATATAAAAAAAAGCAGGGGTATTGAAATTGATTTTCAGCTGCTACCATTTCTACTTTCACAATGTGAGAATGAAAGACTCAAATTACACAGAAAAGCAACACATTCAAAAAATTATCAAACAAGTGCTTTTTAAACAGAGTAAATTGTATAGGGAGCTCATTGTCTCAAAACAATCTGAAGGTATGAAAGATCAGTAGGACTCAGAGTAAAGTTAGACGTATATCTGAAGGCATACAGATCCTCAGACAACAATTACAAACCAAGCTCTCCCTGACAGGTGTTACAAAGTTAGTCCCGACTTCCAGAATATTTCATAATTATTCAGTGGGTCATTTGATCCATTTTCTTGTGAAAAGTAGGGATAAGACCCTTGATTTTGATGCTGGGTATCTATTAGCCATACATTTCAAAACATCTCTGGAGATCACTGACATGGAAGACTTGTAGAATGCTTTGGTCATCACCAACTCAGAGAGAACACTATACATTGGTATATTATACACTTTTGCAGGACTATTGTAGCTCTAAAAATATTGTAAACGTACAAGTTTTTGAGGGTGAAAAAGTTTCTACTGGGCCAAAAAATGTATCTGACAAAAGAAATCAACAACCAAAGCAGCCTCTTTGTGTTTAAAATTTTGTTTCTTCTGAATAAAGTTTCAGCAACCTCATGAATTTTCTGTTTGCTTCTCAAAACGTACCAACTGGTGTAATAAAATATATTAATTCTCCCTATAAAACTTGACTCCCTCATTTCACATCTGCCAGTTATTGCTCTAAAGCTTCATTTTCTAAAAGAATGACCTGACAGTATGAAATATTTCTTTCCGAGGGCTCATTTGGCTCTGTACTCATAGCCAAGCTGCCAGACTGACTTCATTGCAGTGTAGAGGGAACTGATCCTCGCAGCCCTTCCTAGCGATGTCTGAAGTACAGGCTTACAGGCAAATCCTTGTTATCCCTTTTGGTTTAAGAGAGGGGAGAGTGATGTCATCCTCTCCCTGATAAATACTGGAAGTTCATATGAACTCTCTAACCCAAAGGAATATGCCTGTTGGATGAAACTCTGGAAGCAATTGAATCAAATGTAAAAATCACACACAGACCAAGAGAGCCAGAATTTTGTTTGATAAATTCAGACCATTCACCTTGTTGAAAAAGGACACCAGAGGATGGTCATTCTCTGACTAGCTCTGGCATTTTCCTATAGCATATATGAAAAATAAAACATTTACAATATGTTGATTATAATTATGTAGTGATGCTTATATTATACATTCAAATTTCTTTTTTGACTGCTAAGCACATTCTTAAGTTTTCTACATACACTCCCTTTTCCTGTCTTAAAAGTCTATCTCCCTTTTATCTTATGCTTCATATGATTTTTTTTTTTTTGGTTCAATGGATCCATTATTCTATCACACTGATGACAACACATCCTTCTTGATTTTCTTCCCGCAGTATATAATGTTTACACTGTTAAAAGGAGAAATGTAAACACTTAGGAGAGATGACAGTACTCTAATTTGGGGGGAGTTGCATTCTCACTGTGAATCATTTCTGAACATCCAGAAAGTTATTTTAAGAAAATACCCTTATATGCTAAGTAGTTTCTTATCTATTTTGATGCTCACTGGTCTGCATGTCACCCATTTTATCAGACTAACTTATTTCTCAAACAGTTTTTTAGTACGAAAATTCCATCTACTTTGCTGTAAGCATTTGCTAAATGCATAGCTTTCCTTTATTTATTTCTGCTTGAGATTCATTTCTCTATTCTCACACCAAAGATCACAAGTACTCAAGTACTTTCAGTTTAATTTATACCTAATTCAATGCCCTGTTTCATTGTCATAGTCAAACGTAAGTGTTTTACAAATATGACACTCCCTCTAATATTTCACTGAGTTCACCTCCATTTGTCTCTGAAGATTTCAGTCCTTGCTCCTTTTCTTCTCTGCATATTTGCAATACTGGGCAGAGGTGTTTACAAACTTCGTTAGAGAAAGTCTCTTCACAAAGGGACTAAAACACACATTCATCTTCCAGCTAGTCTTGTTGTCACACAAAGAATTTGTTGAAAAGCAAGATTTGGAAACCTAGGTGAAATGAATCTTGAACCACAACGTCTTCCCTCTTCGATTAAAAAAAAAAATCAATTTAAATTGAAAACAAAACCTTTAAAAGATGCTAAATATACTTCAGTCTATAGAGCTTAGCAAGACAAATCTTTGTAACTTATTTTTTTTCTGGTCTTCTTTCTTCATTGCAGTAGTAATGTAGTTTTCCTAACTTAAATAGGATTAGGATTGCAATAGTCATTGCATGCTACATAAATACAAAAGAAGAAATGATAACATTTATAGCACAGGTACACTGTAAGTTACAGGATGGATTGAGGTTTAGGCCGCAAGATCCCAAATGTGAGTACAGTATTTTTATAATAGCATAGTACAAGAGGCTTCCTGAAAGTCAGTGAGGAAATGTAAATTAGGCAAAGGAATTGAACCCGTCATCCCCTCTACTGCTTCAAACACTGTCTCCCTTTTCAGCTGACTTCTTGGAAGATTTCTTTCCTTCTTTCAACCTTGACTGTAAAGCCAGCATGTGGTGGCACTATTTATAGAACACTGTTTAATTCATTAGAGTCCCACTCAGACATTCCTAGTTTTTCCAAACCTATACAATACTTTTGAGTCTCTGCAAGTGGCTCTTTGTTTGCATTCACACATTTGTCCTTTCCATGCGCAAACCTGCCATTTTCCTTGTAGTGATGGACATAACACAGTTACATAGGTGTTTCTGAAATTACAACCACCAAGAAAAAGCATCCTCAGAATAGCAATTCTGACAGTGATTTTCTGTTGATGTCAGGTGAAAGAGAGCAGTTCTGAAATGGCTCAGAGGCTCCATTGCTCAGGAAAGGCCAGAGCCTCTCTATTCCTGACCTACCCTTGCCAGGTATTCATCAGAAAACCATTAGCCCAGCAAAGCACTGAATGATGCATTGTTAAGACAATAATGCTTCCTTCACAAATTTCATCAGCACAACACAGCATTTTTGCAGGTGTAGGCTGTCATTATTTGATACCTCCCATTCTTTTCTTCTCTATACCCTTTTAGTAGTCTCTCCTTATGTTTCATTCCCCTTTTCTTGTCTCTCTGGCAGCCACCTGAGATGCAAACAGAAGATTGATCTCAGTCAACAGTGCTGCTTCACATATGGTCTGTGGCTCAGAAATCATTAGGGGTCACAAAAGAGAACAGCCTGTATTAAGTGTCTGCCAAACAACAAGAAATCAAACAACTTCCCTGATGTGGGGAAAAATTTTTTGTTGAGTTAAATAATGACACAAGCATTAGGAAAGAAATAATCATGCTGAGTAAAAGAAAGACACTCTTTTCAGTTGTGAAAGTTTATCATAATTTCAGTTAGTTAAACTGTAAGATAAAAATATGGAAACATTTTAGGTCTGTTTATGGTTTTATTCATTCATTCATAATTTTACTATGTAATTAATTTTCTTCTTTAGGGCAATCTCTCAACTGGCTGTGTCTATTAACACAGAAGGAAATTTCCTTGCCTTTGCAAAAGAAAATATCTAAGAAGATGCAGAATGTCAGAACTCCATACATGCACACAATCAGACATTTACAACATTCTTAGTAGTTTCATAAATCTAGAATATGTAAAAGTAACGGTTTACAATACTCCAAAAATGCCACAGTCCTAAATTACAGTGAACTTCATTACCTGAAGATCCCCTCCTTTGATGCTATTGTAACTTTGCTTACTGATTACACATATCAAAATTAGTGACAGTTTTTTTTTGTTTGTTTTTTTTAAGCATGCTGGAAATAGATGTTCTTTAAATAGAATGAAAGCTCCTTCCCTGTTGCACTCACAGAGCACTGAAAGTATTGCTCTGGAGGAGACAGACATGGCACTGCCTCTCAGACACTTCATCTTCACCCTATCATTTCTTTTTTCACTCTAAAAGAAGCCAATCAGATATGACCACAAACAGTCACTTGTCCTTTGCCTATGTTTAGCAATACAGGGAAGCCTTTTTCTTCTTGGTGAAGCTGCTATAATGAATGTAATAAAGATCAAACTAATGAGATTCTATGGCACTTAAACAATAATCAGTAGAAGCGGATGAGAAATGCTATCCTTTGTGTAATTATCACAACTGCCCTACAGAGGCCTTGCGCAGAGTCCATTCTTTATAGCACAGTTCCAGTGGGGGTTATCCATTTTTGCTAATTCCAGGAAGTGTAAGAACTTAATTTGTACAGTTTATTTTTCTTTGAACTCCTTCATCTCTTCATAAAGTAGTGGTTGAAGCAGAATAATCTTTTTTTTTTCCTAAAAAAAAAATTGTGAACTCCCAATTTTTCAGAAATCTGTAAATTCAGTCCTTTCCAACAAGATCTGCCTGGCATAATAGTCCTTCCTGCTTCATTCATTAAAAATAGCAATGCAGCAACATGAATATATCCTTTGGGATTCAACATTAAATGCAGATTCCTGCATCCAGGGCTGACTTACATTTGTGTATCTCTTTTGAAGTCTCCTGGCACACCACCACAGCTGTCCCTTGTAGTAGGCATTTGAATTGATTAACACGCTTGCTCCTTTTTTATTCCCCCCCTGCTCTAAGGGCTGTACCTTGAAAGATTTACTGCACTCCAGAGAGTGAGGTACTCTGTGGATGCCCTGAAGACAACCTAACTGCTGAATCAAAACATCCCATGAGGATGTGAGCTTTGAACTTTGCTTTCAAGATTTAAATTCTCTATTTCTCAGCATATGTGTAACAGATTGTCAGAAAACAATCTCCTAATCAGATGCATGTAGACAAGCAGGGGAAGAGAGAAGACCAGTACCTTTAAAATATTGTCTGTTGAAAATCTGACAGTAAATCTACAGTCCAGCAAGTAATTAAACATACATATAGTCACACCAAAATCACTGGGACTGCTCAGGTACACAGTTATATGTATAACAATTTGCACTGGTGGGATTAGGCAATGAGAATCTAATATAACAAAAGAGAAATGGTTAGCAACACAAACCACGTTGAGTCACCAACAGAACAATGCTACATTTGCAGACTGTATGCAGTGGTGTTGGTATTCCGGACCGAAGACATAAATCAAAATTCCTTATCTCATTAGGTGTGGGCCTCAGTGTTTTATTTTGCAGTATCTAGTGGCATTAACATATTTTAGGACTATCAAAGAGAAGAGTCTTCAAGGATCTCTGGTTGCTAGGAGACTGGTACTTCAGTCCTGCAAATCTTCCACACTGCAAAGAGCAAACTGGCAATAATAAGGTTTTCTTGCCAGACAGCACTCAAAAATCTGAAGTTTATAACTCATTGTTTAAAAATTTTGATCTAGACTTGAATTTGTAAAACATGAAAATTTAAGAGTTTTTGGATTTTTGGAAGCAGGTATTTTATCTTGTATGTATTACATACTATCCTTACACCCCTCTTTAATCAATACGTTGGTTGTCCAGAAGCTTGAAACTTAGTTCCAGTGTCCTGGCTGATTTCAGCCAGCGTATAAAGCACTGAGTTTCTTTCAGACAGTTCAGAGCAAGAGGCTTGCTATCCCAAGGCCTGCTGTCTCCATTCCTACATGCACAGAACATGACCTGAGAAGCCTCAAGCCAGCACCTTCATTCCCTGCATCTCGCCATGCATTTTTGGCCTCCTATGTTGCAGTTACAGCAAGAAGTTTCAAGCTGTCTCCTGGGCACATAAACATCACAAGATATACACACAGTGACAGGAATGCTATCATGGAGGTTGTGACAGCATTTCCTAATTTTAACTTCATTGAAAGAAATAACCCATCTCCTCTAAACCAGCATCAGAGTGTTTGAGAAGGCACAGTAAGAATCTCAGACATCACCCAGGGCTGTAATTTGATGGCCCTTAGATTTCTTTATTCTTTGTGACTCAGGAGATACGCAAAACATAAGAACACACCATTTTCAGTGAACTACCACCGTGCTCAGCAAATGGGTTTGTGCTTTTCTGATTGGTTGGCTTTAGTACTGTTTCAATAGGTGTATGCTACAAAAGTATTCACCTATTAAGAACTGGGTCTGTTTTCTCACTCAGGGCTTTTCAGTTGCTCAGTGTAAAGTCACTATTAAATCACAATCTTTACCCCACTGGAATCAGCCTTCTCATGGATTTTGACCCTGATTCTGTTTAACTGCAAATGTTCTCATTTCTTATAATGCACCTGGGTAGGATAATGTTCCAACTGGATCCTTCACTGTCCTCATCTGACATCACTGCCAATCGCTTTTTTCCTTCATGTGACAGTAAGGGTATATGAAAGACAGTGTTCATAGAGAGATAAGGGGAAAGGGAGAGGGAAAAAGGACAGAACATCAGCTGATGTCGAAATAGGGTGGACTACCATTACTTTCAAGAAAACTAAGAATTCCCCCAGAATCTTCTGGCAGTCTTCTACTTACTCTGTAATGATTCAAACATGGTTTATAATTATAAACCTAAAAGCTTATATGTTCTATGAAATTTTATACCCTGAATGTGGCATCTGTCCCCCACTGTGGTACACTTATGTAGTAATAGTAGCAAAGAACATGGCTGAATCATTGACAAATTCAACCTCAGGCATCTTCTTTTATTTGCCTTGACAACTAGACTATTGAATTTCAACAGGATGAAAATCTAAAAATAGCACTATGTGAAGAAAGACTGCAAGCAAAGCCACTAGATAATACAGGCTCAATGCTCCTGTGAAATATGACACGTGCAGAAGCCAGATGTAATTTTAACAATACAGCTTTCTTTTCGACAAAGGAATCTCCAGAGTCTGATTTAATGTCTCCACAGTAAAGCCTAACAATTTCACATTTTGTGTAGGAGGAAGAACAGACTTCTTTAAACTTGCAGAAAGGAACCCCTGAGAAGAACGTTAATGCAAATCGCAGTGAATATAAAGAGAAAAGACCTCTTATGACCCTATAGCAATTAAAACATTATCTAAGTCCAGCACAGAGGTCGCCTTATATTTAAAATTATTACAATGACACAACTGGAATCAGCAATACTAACACAGACTTGTGTTAGTATTGCTGATTATATTCTGTGGCTCTGCAGAAACTCAAATCATTGCAGTTAAGGAAGTATTTTGCCTTATTTACTCAGACAATATTGTACTAAGAATCTGCCTTATTATGCAGGACTGTAGAAAGAAGACAACAAAAGGAGCTTTTCTCATCTTCACACTCTGCCTAAAAAGGGATAAAGAGGTCTTTTAAGTACTTAGCAAAACAGATAGAGACTTGGGAGCTTAAGGTTCAAGTATCTTTTACCTTCTAACATCAACATCTGATCTTGGGATTCCCAAAAGGAGTTAAAATTGTCTATGAAACAGATTCCTCTCTAAGCCCCACTAGACTCTGAATGTATTTTAATGATAATTAATATCTAGTATCTTGAGGTTCTGAAAAGTATGTACAAATTAAATACATATCTGTTATAAATAAATATTAGTCTCTCAAAGTCTCTTGACTTCCAGATAAATAGCAGAACACACTTTATAACTTTAATGGCAACAGACTGAGGAACACAACTTTTATGCTGGTTTTACAGATGCATTTTCATGTACCTTAACACCACTGGAGTCCAAATGTACAGAAGAGATGTTGCACAGATGTTTTGTGTCAAAAAGTAATCCAGTGTCAACCAACAGCACTTCACTGAATATGATTTGCTCTTTTCTTCATTATAGTTATATTTTCCTGGCACATAAGTTAACTGGTGTCTAGAACCTATTCCTCTGATTTAAGTAACATCCTAATTCTCTCATGGTCTGCTGTGGATTTGGGAACATTTTGCTTTTTTTATCTCAACCATAATATTATTAGAAGATCCTATTCCTTTGGTGAAGGGAGACTGGCTTGAAAAAAAGAAGATCAAAGATATTCTTAATATTATTCTCTGGCCTCATTCTTTTATTGCTTGAGTAAAGTTTCCTTCTTAAACAATTACAGGCACAAATCCAAATGATCTATCACAGGCCATGGTTCTTTATTCGCTTGGAACACCCATTGTTCCAGAAATAGATGCAGCCCTACTGTTATAGCTTTGAAGCACCACAAACATTGGTTGAAAATGGGATAAAAAAGGTGAATCAATAAACAGATATTCTTTTCTACTAGCACTGCATGACAGGAGAATTGAAAGCTTTGAAGTCTGGCTTTCTTTTTGAGGAAATATCTGTGACATTATCTGGGTGTATCACTGCATCTTGCTTATCTTAAACTTCTCTACACACAAACAATTTCATAAGTTACAAAATGCCCTATGAAGTAGAAGTTGCACTTAAATGCTTCCAAACTTCATGAGGCATCCCACAACTATCATGGACAATTATTTCAGTACATATCTGCCCCTGAAATTAAAACTATTTCCCTTAGCATTTCTGTTTTATTTCTAAGTCTTTCTGGTTTCAGTTTCAGCCTGCTGTTTTCTACTCAGTCCACAATGGTTACAGAAAATGGTTCACTCCCTTTCTCTTTAAACTTGTCTGCAGTTATCTTAATCAGTATTGCTTTTCCTAGTAGTTTTCCAGTTCTCTGAGCAATTTTGTTGTCTTCCACTGAGTCCTTTTTTTAGGGATGCATGGTGCTGAAAGCAGGGCACACAGCTCGTAAGTAAAATAAGAAAAAATAATTGTTAAAACCTTGTATAACAGGCTCATACACTATAGCTTCCATCACCTGGGTAGAAGTAGCTGTAGTTAGAGCAGAAAATGCATGTTTTGTAAGAACATACTCTATGAGTGTAGGACGTCAGAATTTTGCAGTTCTGCTCCCCCTCTCATCTCTCTCTCCCACTTCCCATCGCCAACATTCACAAAAAAAATAACTCCAGAATGTAGAGACATATGCAGAGGTATAAAGATGTAAACACAGAAACATACAAGACTTGTATCAGCTTTGTTAGAATTTATAATCTATCCGGACTCTTGAAGAGAGGACCCAAGCTTTGGTCCCATTCAGTACAAGGCCACCCTTAACAAGACAGGAGTCAGTGCCTCAGATACCATTTTATATTCTCTATTGATAAACAGAAGCTTCTTAAGTGGCAAATACAGTAGCTAAATACTACAGTGTAATGTCTATAATTACATTCACAGAATCACAGAATTGTAGGGGTTGGGAGGGACCTCTAGAGATCATTGAGTCCAACCCCCCTGCCAAAGCAGGCTCTCTAGACCAGGCTGCACAGGTAGATGTCCAGGCAGGTCTTGAACATCTCCAGAGAAGGAGTCTCCACCACCTCTCTGTGCAGCCTGTGCCAGTGCTCCGTCACTGCGCTGTGAAGAGTTCCCACACACATTTGTGCAGAACATCCTTTGCTTCAGTTTGTGGCTATTTCCCTGTGTCCTATCACCACACACTGCTGAGAAGAGTCCAGCCTCATCCCTTTGCCTCCTGCTCCTTAGCTCAGATCCCCTCTGAGTCTTCTTTTGTCAAGACTATACAGACCCAGGTTTCTCAGCCTTTCCTCGTAAGAGAGGAGCTCCAGGCCCTTTATCATCTTTGCAGCCCTCTGCTGGACTCTTTCCAGGAGACCCCAGGACTGGACACAGTACTCCAGGTGAGGCCTCACCAGGGCAGAGTAGAGGAGGAGGATCACTTCCCTCAACCTGGTGGCCAGTTAGTATTTTTTGTAATACAGACCCATACATATATATATTGGTATTATGCAGTAGGTACTGCCATGTCTTAGTTTAAGAGAAACAGACTTCACTTAGTAAGATCACATGTTATTATGGTTCCTCAGTCTCCACTAGCCTACAGTATTTACTGATGTACTGTACCTGGTGGGGTCACACTGGAGTCAATCTAACTGGAAGTATACAGAAGGTCACTTTACCTCTTTCTTTTAACATTATGTAATTCTATGGCATCATAAAATGCTGAAGAACTGTTCAGAAAAAAAATACAGTGCAGTCTATTCTCACAGAACAGAAGTGCTGCTTAGTATCATACAACAACAACAAAAAAAGAAAATACTGCACAGATCTATTTTTTTTTTTATCCAGCCAGATCATCATAGAAAGGCTTTCCTTCTCATATGAGGAGTTTGTATTGTACAGCTCTTAACACTATGGAGCCTCATCTCTGCTGATAGCTACAAGAACTATTTTAACACTAGTCAGTTCAATCACATTAACTAAGTGCACAGATTTGAATAATTTGATTGAGAAAAAGTATACAAAAACATGCTGAGCAATTGAAGTCCTAACTGCCGTTTTAGAGCAGAGAGCCACCTAAATTTGTTTAGTTTTTTTTTGTTCAGGTTGCACTGGATGGTTTGCCAAGCAACACAGAGAACAGGTGCAAGTTCTTTAGGGACTGTTTTTTAAGAGGGTCTACAGCATTTCATGCCAGCTGAGAATATTAGGCATGACAGAAATCAGCTTGACTCACCAGAACAGCCATTTAAGAGCAGAGCCTCTAGTGGTATCAATCAGCAAGGCTTGACTTCACCAGAGCTTTGCTAATTTACCCCTGTTGGGAAGCTGGCTCTGAGACTTTACAGAATGAAAATGAAACTAAGGAATCAAAAAAAGATCCTAAAATATTAGGAAATAAAACAGCTTGAAAACATTACATTTTCCCAAGCATGCAAAAGAGAAGCCTGAAAGTAATATTTTCATTTTAATTTGTGGTTATTTGATACATGCTCACACATGCAGTACATGCTGTAGAGGATTCTAAGGCCTATAAGATAGAAAACTTGTGTATTTTTCTCCAATATTTTTGTTGCAGGTGTTTCCCAGTCTCTTTCAGACATAACTTCATAGAAAATAAGCCTTGCTAAAGATTTTTCCAAGAATATTTCTATGAACATCTTCAACCATACAAATAGAAAGAGAAAATAAAAAAATAATAAAAAATAAGGAAGATACAGTGTATTTTGAAGGGAAGAGTGAGTTTCAGGATAATTTAAAGGGTTATTTTTTCTAACCTTTCATTAGAGATTATGAATGCAAAATAATTTTAGGATATCAGATTAAGAAGGAAGAACGTGTAGCAGTAACTACCACAGGTAATAAGAGCAAGCTGAGCCCATTCACTGTGCTGATACAAAGAATCCCACTGTAATCACCCCAAGGTCTTGAACATGGGTACATGAAGTAGTAAGTCCAGAAGCAAAAACTTTTCATTAAGTGCACTGGTTTAAATGTACTCTAACTGGTAAAGAGAAAACACAAATCAAAGGAAGGTGAAAGTTTCTACTGTCACTTAAGATGAGCAGGTAAGGATACAAACAAGCAACATAAAGCACAAAAAGATACTTCTGCTAAAACTGACAAAAGAACTGATTTTTTACTTGGTTAATATGTCCTAATCTACCTAGATTTGCATGAAGCAATGTATAAAATGTTCAGCTTAGAATTACGGTTCAAAAGTGAGATATTACAGTGCAAATCCAGGTTAATAATTTGAATGAAAATTTTATTTTTGAAAGTACCGTGTTAAAAAGGAAGTCTGTTGGGCTGGGAGGAAGACATTAGAACTTTGCAAGATAATTTTGGACACATCCTATTACAAACACATATTACTGAACTTGAGTCTATGATCAGATCTGCATAAATGATCAGTAGAAAAACGGAAATAGGATAAAGTTTAACATAGAACAATCTACATAAAGACTTAATTTAGTCAGGATCATACAGAAGTAGAAGAGAAAAAGAGATGTAGTATATTTAGACTAAAATACATACAAGCTTCCAACTCAGCAAAACTATTGGAAATCTGAGACAAGCATAAGATGTATTGCAGATATGCAAGTTGCTCTGAAAGAAATTTCTCCTAATTTTTTTTCCGTGGAAACTACAACAAATACAAAGAGCACACTAAAGCGGTTTGATAGAGCAAATTCTCAGCTACAAACACTACTTTTCAACATAGTCACCACAATTAGCTATGCATTTTCACCAGCAATGAACAAGAGCCTTCATGTCCCACTCATGAATACATTCATAGCCATTGAGAACATGGCTTGTCTTTCACTTCGCTGTCTCTATAGCTGAAATGCACCACCCACCATCTCACTGTGCTCACATCCACTGTTTGGTCTCCATAAATGTTCAAAAAACATCAAAGAATGTCAATGAGTGCCATTCTTTCTGCACAGAAAAATTCTGTGCCACACTTTGTTTCGTGTACACTTCCATATTAAAAGCTTCTGCTGTCATCTATCATATGGCAACAAAATAAAATAGAATATTGGCAGGAAAGTTAAACCGTTACTGTAATAACATCAACATCCACCTCAGATCAATATAATAAAGTAGGAGGCATTACTTTTGGAACAGCCTTTGTATATATTCTCCACAAAGGTACTAAAGCATTCTTATTATTACACAAGCTATGGGTGGCATCTTTTGTACATGATGAACAGCTCTGGACACCCATTTTCAACTGAGATTATGTTAATTTGGAATAAGACTGAAATGACAGAATGAATAAGTTCAATCTTCTGAGAGCAGCCAAAGAATCACTTTTGTTTCCCCTCTCAGATAAGACATCTCTCCATAAATGCTTGTCAGAGTTTAAAAACGGTGGGAGTTGCATGCCTTAAATTTAAACTGTTACAGGATTAAACAAAGATAAACCAACCATACCAAATATAGCATGATTGGAATCACCCTCTGATTTTAATCAGTTTAGAAGTGCTCAGTAACACACTGGGCACGAAGTACCAAACTTCTTCAAGATGGAGAGTAGTAAACTGATGGATATTGTATGACAGAGTAGTGGTAATCTGGAGACTTGCATTCAGGCGTGATGTGAAGATTTTGGATGTTGAACTTAATTCTCATCTCTAAGAATTAAGAAGAAAACATATCTACTTGTTTACTGAGGTGGTTTTGTCTTTACCTATGGATGAACTCTCATTTACAGCTCTCCACAACACAGAAATAAAAATAACTTCCACAGTACTGATAAGTCAGAATAGTAAGTCAGACTAAATGAGAGGCAGTAACTTCCTGCTGCTCTTTCTTGACATCTGATCACAGCTAGCCAACACACTAACTCAAAGTCCACTAACACAGAGGGAAGACTGGTCAGTACTAAGCTAGAATCTGGATCCTGTTTGTCCTTCTAAAACAAACTATCTCTTTCCAACAAATAAAAACAGGGGTTTCACTTCCTTTCATATGTACATCTGTACCTGCAAAAAATGACCTCAAGATGTTACAGGAAGAAAATTTCATTACATAGCTGGGAGACTTGAAATCTCATGATTGCTTATCCTTCAGAAAATGCTAATATAAACAAAGGAAGAAAGTCAGTATTTTGCCAATGCTGTCACCATGGGAATTTCATAGAATGATGGATAGACTGTCAGCATAACTTTCTACTTTATTAATTGAGTTGTTGTTTTTTTTTAATCTACATTATAAACACCAGTCATGTAAGAAAAATACAAAGAAATAAATCAAGGAATTCAACCACCAGATGTAGTTTATGTAGTTTATATGAAAAGGACTAAAAATGTTCTGCCATTGTCTTGTGATTCCTTAACTCTTTAATAAAACACAGGGAAATTAAAAACCAAACCAGCCAAACAAACAAACAGAAGCAATCAAACACAACACAATCACAGTGTTTTTTGTTTGCTCTATTGACTTGAAAACAAGTGACAGTTTGTCATGCTGACTGGAAGTCAGTAACCATATACTATATTTTTAAAAAAAAGCCACAGTAATACATCCTGGAGTCTCCATTAACAGCATCCCCACTTTTAGTCAGGTGACTGATTTTATTATTGAATAACAAAGAATATCAAATAGTCATTCAGAATAGGCATAAGAAAATAAAGAAAAAACCTACAGCGACAAAAAAGCCTTGTCCTTAGAATTCTCATTCCAAAATGAACATTCAGATACTTACAACCATCAGAAAAAAAGGTCTTGTCAGTTGTTCTGTTTAATATTTGCACAGTTCAAACACTTGGAAAGCAGAGATTTTTCTACTAGTATTCTTAGACATGGCCTGAAAGTGCTCCCAGGCAAAGTGACTGTACCAAACACTTCCACAGAAAGGAAAATCCTTAAACTTTTCTACATAAAATGTGGAGACTGGTTTATGTGGATATATAGGACATTAAATTAATGAGGCTGATGGTTCTGTTTAAGTGCAAATTTGCTATTTTTAGATATTAAAATTGCTTTAGTCATGCTGCCTTGATATTGTTTAAAAAAAGAAAAAAGGTATTTAAATCACATCAGATATTTCTATAATTAAAGGTAATTACTGATCTTAATTAAAAATGTTATTCAAGAAATCACATGAGCCTTCAATCACAGTGCTCTGTTCAGGCATGGTGAAGCACTTACAATAGACCAACCCACTAGAAAACAGCAACTCATGAATGACAAAAAGGACACCCGCATTCCAACCTTAACTTCAGTATTTGTACACAAAATAAATCCCATAGGATGCCCTGCAATTGGGCAACTCAGAGCCATTTAGAATATATTTCAAAATCAATTTGTTAAGACATTTCAGATGAGAGCCTTCAGAAAGAGCTGCCAAAGGATGATATAGACTCTAAGATTCCACAGGCTGTAGCAGTGGCAGGGAACTACAACAATTTTGCCTTAGCAAAATTGCCATCTTCTGAAAACAGAGCTGTTTCAGAAAACCAAGCTTTTAAAATCATTTTGAATTTCTAAGGTTTTTGGAAAGAAAGAGGGGGAGAGGAAAGAAAAAAAAAAAGTGAGAGAGGAAAAAAGCGTAAAAAAGATCATCTAAAGGAACATAATTATCTGAGACAAACTGCTTGGTACAAAAACAATATGGATGCTCTTACCTTTGTTTTCACCAGCAAACCTTTCTACATGTTTCTTTAACTCTTTAGCATGTAAGCTAGGCCATTCACCTGAAAAACACCTGAGACCTAGTCCTCTCATCTGCTGTCATTTATTTACTGAGAGTAGGTCCTCGTTAGAAGAAAAGAGAGAGCATTGCAGTGCTATGGCCCAGAAAGGCTCCGACCCAGGTCAGGGCATCCTCCTCGAGGAGTGTGAGTTGAAGCCCTTGCTACTATCATCAGTCAAGGAGACAAGGAGCACTCTACACTGCCCACACAGTCAAAGAAAGGCAGAGGATAACAACCCCAAAGGTCTGAAGGATAATTAGCCTTCCCATACACAAGGAAAACAAATTTTACTGTGAGGAAAGAAAATGGAAGAGACATAATAATAATAATCAGACTGATGAAATTGCAGCTTGGTTTAGTTTTCTGGTTTGTTTTGGTGCAAGCTTTTACTTTGCTTTTTTCTCCTACTAATTTCCTGTTGGGATTGACAGCCAATGACTCACTTGTATTCATAGATGAGGTCAACAGTATAGCCAAAAAATCAGCCTACAGATTCTCTTCTCCATCCTGCACTTAAATCGCTTTTAACAACCCTCACCCTGACACCACGAGCACAGCAACATTTCAAGCAACGTTTAAAGCATTAAGCAAAGGCTCAGTCAACTTCCCTTATACTGTTGCCATAACAAAAGCACTAAGATCAGATCTTTAAGTATCCAGTCTTCATGGGTGGCTCCTGCAGTTCAAGGCAAAGCAACAGTGAGTAGCTTTAGTGAAAGCTATGCCTAGCTTCAGAATGACAAGAACACGATTATTATGGAAACTCTTTTTGACTACCCCTGAGAAAAACCGAAGTGCTAAGATCCACGGGGCTACCAGGGGCTTCCTATGCTCACGAAAAGCACACAAGGTTCATTTTCCAGTCAATAAAGTTTAAACCATTTCCTGCACATTCTAGAATCCTCATGGATTCAATGTTTAGATAGATACTAGATAAAGTAATTAGAAATCCCTGTTTTAGATTTTTAATCTTAAAATCCAGAATTTACAATGGGCAACCCCATGCTGTCAGCAGGCAATCATAGATCACGTGATGTGCATCACATCCACTACTGGGAAGCTGAGGATGGGTTTTCCTGCAGCTGGCTTCTTGCATACCAAGTTCTGGTGAATGCCTACCATCTTCAGAAATTACCATGCAAACATTGTCCTAACTGACAACTTATCTAATAGACAAATCAAAAATAAATGAGAAGAGGAGGGAAAAAAAAGGGTGACATGATGAGGAACCAACAATTTGTCATTTGGTATGTTTTATTAGTCAGTTTGACAAATTTCCTGCTGGATAACTGATTAGAATTTCCCTATTTTTAATCTTTAATTTATTTCATACTCAAATATGATCGTTAGTCATTAATCAATAGGGTTTAAAGTGTTCATGATTAATGGGCAATGCCTTCAGTATAAATAAGAGTTTCTGAGATGTTGGGATTTATCTGGCTCTAAAGCTTGCAGGGTTGCTCCAAGTGTTCATTCCCTAGATTCAATAAAGCAGAACCAGGAGAATTGATGAGATTCTGTGCCAGAGGGATGATTAGATGAAACAGAAGCAGCTATTAAGGACCTGCAGAAAATAATGATGAAAAAGAGATCCAAGGGGTTAACAGGAGTCTGCTTTTCATATTAGTACTATCAGAGATTAACGAGTCTCTGTGTTACAGATAAATAGGATTCACAATATCTCTATGGTAAAAAGAAACAAGGAAGATTAATGAAATTACCACCTTCTGCCCCACCAGGATGTAAAAAGTCAAGGCTACAGAAGTGCAGTGGAGCTGCCAAAGGGTTAACTAGAGCCCAGCTTGCACTGCAAGCAGAGGGAACGGGGCAGGTACTGGAGTTGCGGATGAGTAGCAACGAAGGGGTTAACAAAAAGCCTACACGCATTGAGATGCTAATTGTCAAGATAGCGTATTACTGGAGGAAAGTAATTTGACTATTTGAAACTCCCACGAAGGATGCCAGCCTGTGTCCACTCCATCTGTCAGGCTCCGTGAAACACGACGAATTGAACTCCAAATCCAAATTCACGTGTGATGAAGTCACTTTAATTTCCCAGCCAGCCGAGCACTGCTGCCATGCCCACTGCGCAGAGGGTAGCACTGCATTTCAACTTTTCCTCTGAAACCCAGGAGGCACAGTAACCTGTTACTTGCTGCTGCTTTATTTTTTCTTTTTTTTTTTTTTTCCTCTTCTTTCTCTCACCATTTTCTGCCTCAGTGCTACAACTGAGTCATTCTGTTGCCCATGGCTCGTGGGTATACACAGTACTCCTGCAGCGTGCTGCATTATTCCTGAGTTAATCTCTCAGTGTTATTTTCGGCTAATGCAGATGTGGGGTTTGCTTACCGTCGCTTTGTAGACACTTGTCGAAAACCATTTGGAAAGCTTAACTATGCATAAATCTGCAGAGTGAATGTTTTCTTTCATTCACTTGCTCCTATTATTTGATTTCTTGTAGGCCTCTGCGGCAGAGATGGAGAAAATAAGGTAAGTGAGACAGTTTATTTACATCTCATTATAGACAAGAAATGTTCTGCTGCACAAAGGACAATACAGGCTCTTTGAAAATATTTTGCTTAATACAACCAGAGTAAAATACTGGATTGCATGATGATATAAGGGAAGCTGTGTTTTAGAGACAAAAGAAAAGGAATGTGGTTATAGTAGTAAATCTGTTTTGCAGACATGTCAATTCCGAAGGGGTGTTTTATATACAAACATGATTTATTGCCAGATGCAGAGGATATATGATTATATAAATGTTGTAGTCACTTGTCCATTTACTGCAAGAGCTTGCTATCCATTTAATGAGGAAAGTGGATCAATAATTCATGAAAAAAAAAGAAAACCTGAAGAAAATATAGGCTTGACTTCAAAGCATCTAATTACTGTGGTTTGTTTCAGCATAATGTTGTAAGATTGGTGTTCGATTTTTGTTTTATATTGTATACCAGGCAGACAAATCTCATCTCCTCCGTGTTTAAAATGTTGTCATACTGTACCAGTTTCTCAGCACATCTCACTGCTTTAAGCAAAAAGAAATGGCTTTTTATAAATACAAGTTTTCCATCTCATGTCCAAATGCAAGTCTGCTTTGGGGGATATTGCTTTCATGTATGCTATTAAGAAAGAAAGAAAAAAAAAGAAAGCATTCTAGCCACATTAAATATAATTTCAAAATTTCAAATCAAGTTATTTCTATTGATGAAATCAAGTATTATGAAAATTATATTATTATCAATATAAAAAGTTGAACCTTGTATTTAGATATGTTATGAAGCTCATTTTGATAACCCAAAATACTGGCCCTGATCTGACTTTTTTTTTTTTTTTTTTTTTGGACAAGTCCAAATTCTTTTCCTGAACCCTGTGACTCAGTTTGGCTAGTGGCAACTATTGTCCAAGCATAACTTTTAGATCCCTTGAGTTTACAATGACTACCCTGAGTTTTCAGAAATGCAGAAAAGTTCTAGAACTCTGAAATAACTAAAATAAAGAGAGGCAGTCATGAAAAAACAGATGGTTAATGAATTCCGGGCTGGAAACAAAATTCTATTTTTCTTTTGAGAAGAACAAGGAGGTTATCTCTCACAATGGACTTGAAGATGCACAGCCAAAAGTTTCTAATGTCAATACACACTTCAGTTGTACATTTTTGTTCTTTTCCGTGTTACTGAAAGAATAACTTCTAAACTGAAAGAAAAAATCCTATGCACCATATTGTGGTTTTGCATGCAAATTGGAACTATATACTACAGCTGGGAGTTGCTTGTTGGTTTTGTTTTGATTTTTTTCCTGAGTAAGGACTGAGAAAACACCTCAGTATGTGGTTCTGCATTTACTATAATTTCTAAATGGGATCTCATATGGTATACGCACATTCATGTCATGAAGTACTCTGCTATCAGATGCAAGCGAACACATAGGTACATGTTCACTTGACAAGCGTGTGTGCACAAACATGCTACAATACTTCTAATACTTTTCTGAGCATGTTTTGGCTTCTGTTCTTGCCACATTCACAGTAACAGGCAGCAGAGCCCAGGAGGATAAGCTCAGGAACGTAATGAAAAAGAGAGAATTTTCTATGAGATGAGTAAATAGTCATAAAGCGTCAGCTTCCTAGCACCCTAGTTTACAGCTGTCAGACGTGAAGCATTCCTTACCTCAGTACTTCCTGAGCACTTGTACTGATGGAAATCTCACACTGCTTCACTGAAGGAGGTGGGAGTTAATAGTTACACTCAAACAAGAGAGGGGTCAGGCTGTGTCAGCAGTTTGTTAATGAAGTCTTCTGCTTGGTCTTCTTGTGTGTAAAAAATTGCTTCTGATTGACGTTGGTCCCCATCACCCAAGCTGCTGACCAAGGAGAGCAGCAAGATGAGAAAGGGATGTTCCAGCAGGACCTGCTCTTGAACATATGGTCTGATTTCTGGGTGGTCCTGTACGGAACCAAGAGTTAGACTCAATGATCCTTATGGGTCCGTATCAACTCAGGATTTTCTGTGATTCTTCGACTGCAGAAGTTGTGCTTTTCCAGTTCAAACGTTGATGGGCTCCTGTCCACAGTTATTGTCCTGAGTGTAAACTGACAGGGCAACAGAAACAAAATCTGGAGTCATTGTTTTAGATGTCTGCTAAACTCATGGACCTGAGAGAACTCAATTTTCACTAAGCCTCTCCATGCCTTACACCCAGGTTAAGGCAAACTGCCTCATCTCTTTGGCACAGTGGTCTCGGAGAGGCCATGAGGAGAAAGAGCCTGAAATCAGGGAAGGAGAAGAATTATAATGAGGGAGGAGGACAGGCCAGGAGGAAAGAGACTGTTGTGTGTTATTTTTTGTTATAGGTAAGATGTAGAAACCAGTATAACAATGCAGGAAGAGCCATCGACACAGAGTACTTGAAGATGTCCTACTAGACCTAGCTCTTTCCCTGTTCTCTCTGCTGCACCATCCTGCAGCTTCCAGGCACAAACTGAGTGTGCAAAAGGTACAATTGGAAAGGGGTCTGGAATAGGGTCCTGGAATCAGAGAAAAAAGGAGAAAAAAAAGAAAAACAAAAAGAAACAAACAAACAAAAAAACACCCAGAACTATACCTGCAGGACTCATACAGGGTGAAAAATCCCAGAATTCAGGGTTAGAGATATCTGTGTTTGCAGTCCACAGCACACTTCAAGAGAAGGAAGGCTTTTAAACAAATAGAATAGGTGTAGAGAATCACAATTCTCAGGGCAGCTGGTCCATGCTAGCTGCCCTTGGGAGCCCACAGGCCCAGACATTTTACAAAGGCGTCAGCTCTGAGTTGCCAGGCAAGCTGTGCTCCTTCTCCTGCCCAGGGTATCTGGGATACTCAAAGGACTGGAGGTGGCCAGGCCCATGAGAAACAAAGACAGACACAGAAGACTACAAAACTGATGTACTGATCACTAACAGCAAATTTCCTGAGCCAGAGCAGAGTAATAATGGTTTCATGAGTTCAGACACACACCTCAGCATTACGTTCCTTCACACAGAAATCTGGTTGGAAAGATGGAATTCATCTCACGTTAAACAGTGGTCATTTCCCTTGAAGGCCAAAAGACCCCTGCAACAAACATCGTGTCCAATCTTTTTCAGACAGGTGGCTAAATCCAACAGTATGACAGGTGGAAGGAGCAGTAGGAAGCAGAAAGGGGAACTATCAATATCTAACCTGATATGAGAATGACATCCTCTAGATGTGAAAATGTGCTTTTTTATACACAAATGTCAACCAGAAGGATAAGTTGCTGCAGAAGTATTCACATGCAACAATTCTTAGCATTACATAGTGTTTATAACATCTCAACATACCAATATATTACACAGGAAGTAAAACTAACTACTAATCACAAACCCCCTGGAGATCTGTACTTATGTATTTTGGTTGTGTATGGTGAAGTGGCCATTTTAAAACATTAATTCTGACTACAACCTTTTACAGTTTTGTAGACATGGTTCTTTATTGTGTTGGCAAACAAGGAGCATAAATTTTAGTTCAAGCACATTTCAAGTGCACCTATACTAACTTATTTTGACTCAGCACTGTGCTGTTTTCAGGTGTGTCTCTCCAAGAGGAGCACATGCCTTCCAAGCTTTGGCCTTGCAGATGACTAGTGGTGGTGGGCACACTAAAGTATAAATGCTCAGGAAACTACTCCTCCATGTCAAATTTAACCACCAGCATGGCTACACACTCAAAGGAAAACACCCACCAGCTCCACCAAAATTCCAGTACAAACTCACACAGTAACTCTTTCATTGTTTCCATTTAATCCTGCTTGAAATACATTTAATCTTTCAAGTTATAGGTTGTGAGGCTTAATGTAAGAGACTTCCTGACATGTTCATACACAATTTTCAATCAGATTCACCCTTTAGTGCAAGAAACACTGTATCTCATTCCACTGGAGATACCAGTTAAAGTTAAGGAGATACCACTTAAACTAAAGGTACATAGAAGAGTACGCATCACCACCACGAACTGCTAGACTCACATAATTAGTGCTTACAAGAATACAGACTTTCTGCTTCCCAGACAACAGTTGTGTTATCCTCCAGCTGAGGATTACTTCAGCAGCACCAGTAGTGGCACTTCCCTCCCCATCCATAGATCTCTGATCAAAGTGATCCAAACCTCATGAGGGTCTGTGAGATAACATCTTTGTTTCATTACAGCACTTGTTTCAGCACGTGTAACGAGTGATCTGTTTTGCATACACAGCTGGTAGTAAGTCAGGAACTCAATCCAAGTTGCTTGGATTTCTCAGACTTCAGACTTTTCTCAAGCATGTTTGAGTTCATCTTCGGTAGGAAAGGAAAAGTCACTCTTTAAAAGGAAAATCAAAGGCGTGTGCAGCGTGGGGAAAAGTTCCTGTGGTAGTTGAGTGGGTAAGTGAATACCTCCTTTAATGCCCACTAGATCATGCTGCCACTTGGTATAAATGAAGCCCTCTTCATATGCTAATGAACACATTGCAATTTCCTGCAATTCCCACCTTGTCCTCCCTTCTCTCAGCCTGTATCAACGTTAATTTTATCACAGTTACTTAAGCACAAGGAATGGGATTTTTTTTCTTACACATTTCAATTTATACTAGGTCTTACATGCAGAGCCACCAGTTCTAGGAGTTTTATTAACGCTGTCACGGACACAATTTGCTTGTGTAGTTTATATCCGAGTCCAATCCATTTTCACAACTGCTGTTAGATGTACTAGTCAGTAAAACCAGTACAGCTTCAACTCAGACAATGGAGTTTCTGTTGGCCTACATCCCCATGCCCTAATCCTCTATTTTGTTGCTTAGAAAAATGACCTAAAAGGCAGGAGCTTTGGTATGGAAGGAATAATCACCAGTCACATGCTGTAACAAGTGTTGTGCTGTATCTTTTAGCTTTAGGTAAATATTCAGTAGAGTGGAAGTGTCCAGCAAACAAAAAACATGACAGAAAAAGATAACAGAATAGATTCAAACTGAAGGAAACCAGGTAGAGCAGAGGAAAGTGGCCTGCAGGGACAAGTGGGAGCTTAGCAAACATCAGAAGAGACTGAGGAAGTAGGTAGGAGGAGATGAGCCATGCCATCAAACTGGGAGCTGCAGTGAGTCATGGGGAGAGGCTGGACCTAGGAGATACCAGGCTTACAAATAATGCTCTGCCTACCCCTTTCTTGTAAGGCAAAGTGCAGCACTGAGCAATACTATGAGTGTGAGGGGAAAAAAAAGATAATCTGACAGTATTTACAAAAAATAAAAAAGTGTTCATGATTAGTTCAAACTTTGTGACACATGGATTAGAGCTTCCAGAACAAATTTTCTCAAAAGTGCAATGATCCTTGATTGTCAAAAACAAACAAACAAAAAAACAAAAACAAAAAAAAAAAACCCCAAAGGTGGGTAAATTGGATGCTCTCCACATTCTCTTTATTGCTAATAGCAGCTGGAGTTCAGTTTATGTAAGCACTCGGACGAAAGCTACCAGGGAAGTGTGCTAAACAGCAAGAGCAGGATCTTTCACAGCTGAGACGATGACTGCAGCAGTAACAAAACAATCTTAGAAGCTGAAGAGCATAAAGGTTTCTAAGCTGCAAACCAAAAAGTGCTCTAAAGCAACATAGTTTGTGAACCGCACCCAAGTGTGGTGAAATCAAGTACAATTTGAATGCTTGCTGCTGCCACAGGCTGATGAGAGCAAGGAGATAACTAGTGTGCAGCACTTCTCTGCTTTTTTCTCTGCTTTTGCAACTGCTGTTGATGCTGGCATGGCTCAGACAGTTTAATTTTATCTTTTAAACACAGAAGTGACTTGCAAATACTTTCAAATAAAAACTATCAGTGGATTTAATTCAGTATTCTTAAAAACAAAAATCAAAATCATATAAAGTATATGAAAAATATTGACCTTATCACATTAAATAAGTTCAAATAAAAATCTAAGGGTCCAAGTTGTCTTAGCGATGACCTTAGCTAGAATTACAATGTGCTTAAACACAGCCAGCAAGCAGTTTTAATTGTTTATTTAATTTAATTGTACTTTTAGGAATTAATGAATGAGAGAGTTGTATAGTTTAGAGAATTCTCAAATGGGGTAGGTGGATTATTAGTGCCTGCAGGTCCTTGCTAGGTTTTCCCATGACCATCCTGCTACTTGTGCGAACCACACCATTCTGTTGTTCAGCTCTTCCAGGAAGAAAATCTACCTCACTGAAAAGTGCACAGTCTCCTCTTGCTGGTTCATTTTATTCAAGTTTATATATAGTCAGGAACATTGCATACATGTATATTGTCTCTCAGAGCATAACTTTCTTCCTGTGTGCATTCACAAAGCTCTGAGTTGCCCTCTTAGTCAAGACTAAGTTCCCCATCCTTAATCCTGAAATGTCCATCCCAATTAAGTCAAAGAGATGCTCTCATTTTATGTGTTTCTATTAGCTTTAACTGCTATTTAGACAGGGAGATCAATTTAAAGAACTTCTCTATTATTAAGGCTTTTTTTTTTTTTTCTGAGAGCTATACTGGAATTTCCAGCAGTGAATGGCAACTTATTTTATTTTTCCCAGCCATCTCCCTACAGCTCATTCTTACAGTAGGCAATTTGAAGATATAAGTAAACAGCAGTCTCATTTTCTGTGCATTTCTTTTCAAGAAGTGCTAAATCTGTATGTTGCCATTTACTCCAAGATTCTGCATTAGTCAAGGTACTGCACAGTGACGTGGATTTCAATGGTCTGCCTGTAGAGACTACTCTACTAATAGGAAAAAAAAAATTGTCTATATGACTGTATAATTGGTCTTACTGTCAAGTCCTACAGATAGAGGTGCTTGAAATGACATTTATGTAGCAGCAAATGCATGACAAATGACTTCACGCTCATATATTTAACTGAATTTGTATTTGCTGTGTCACCTGTCCTTTCCTCTTGGTATGAATCCTACCTGTATCTTGTAACGAGGAAGTAGTGTTACCAAGGAGTTAATCAGGAGCAGTCCAGGCCAATTGTACCAAGTATGTTCCAAGATTTAATACAGTCACGGGAACCGGGCCGATCCAGCCCGGTAAACCGTTGACAATCCATAAGCATCAAAATACATGTTTTGCAGTCTGGCCCACTATTGATAGCAGCTCAACAGGGAGCTAGTAACAAAGTATATTCACAGATAGAGTCATATTCTTTATGAAGCTGAAAGTGCTGTTTTCTGTAGAGAAACACAGCTTTTAGACTGCAGACATGCAATCTGTAGCAATGCAATAGTTATATTTGAATTCAGAATAAATTGTATGCTTAGTTTTGACTCTCAGCTTGTGAATAGCAAGAGCACATCTAATTTAGACTCCTATTGGTGTGAGAGCAATAAAGTGTAAAAGATCACATGAGAGTTAGATACTCTGAATGAATAACAGACATCAGAAAACTAGTCTAAAGCAACACAAGTAGAGAAAAATCAGAGCAGAAATCATATTTGAGCAAGCTTCTTGGAGAGGGGTAGCATAACTTAACACACGAAAATATAATCATCCTAGTCAAGAGGGAAAAAAAAAAATCAGATCCTGTTTTATTTATTCACAAGGTGCACTCAGTTTGTCCCTCATGTCCATTCTGTTAAGTTTTTACTGCTGGAGGAACCAACAGCAGGAAATGTCTAGCTGTTTTAGAAGACATACAGTCCTCCCCAGTCCCATGTGAAGGAATGGCCAAAGTCAGCAGTCTTGGTTTTTTCAAGAGAAAAGTTCATTAGTTCTTTGTATAACTGAAGAGGCAGCTCTGGCAGCAGAGCATATGGGCAGGAAAGGGAGGAAATGAGTCACAGATAGAAAAGAATGGCAAGAGTTTCTTTGGGCCAAATTTAGCTGACCTATACAGTTTGGTAACAAAGTAATCCCCCTTTCCCATTCCTTCCCCAGCCTTCAAGAGAAAACCACAACCAAAACTTCATAAGAAGTTTCTTCCTGAGAAATTAAAAGTTTATGCAATTATAGTCCTAAGCAGGTAGTCTGCTAAAATATGTCACTTCACGAGAGAAAACTGTCTTGTCTGTTGCATATGATGGTAGTTTTCTAGATAACAGATGACATTTTTTTCCACCTTCACGAAGTTGCTGATGCAGATTTTTACAGCAGCTGCAGTCTTGAACTTGCTTTCCATTAGTTGTGTTACACTTAATAATTTGACACAGCCTCGGTAGATTCAGTTATAAGAATGGATGAATTTCACAGGCTGTGAGCTACTGGAAGTTTTCCTTTACAAACCAGGACTGAATACCATCTAGATTTAAAAATAAAAATCACAAGCTTTCAGATGTCCTGTTAATTCCATGGTACCGTTGGAGCAATTTGAGAGAAACAGTGCTAACAGATGTTTTTTTTTTCCTGATCTGTTTTGATTTGAAGACATGTATTACTTATTATTATATTTGAAGACATTATTATAAAAACAGCTCATATCGTTCACTCCAAAAGTAGTACCTCCTATATATTTCTAAGGAAACTACAATAAATAGCACAATAACACTTCTTAATAGAGGAAATTCTCAGCTACAATACACTTTTTCAATACAGTCACTACCATTAACTTCACATTTCCACCAGTGATGAACAGAAGCCTTCAAATAACAGTCTCAGTGGTCAATCAACAACTAAGCGGCTTGTCTTTCACATCACTGGCACCATTGCTGAAATTCACCATTCAGCACCTCACTGTGCTACATCCACTGTTTGGTCTCCTTAAATGTTCAGCAAACACCAAAGAACGTCCATCAGTGTCATTTTTCTGCATGGAAGAACTCAGTGACACACCTCTGCTTCCCATACTCTTCCACATCAGGTGTCATTTTGTCAGACTGCTCCTCTGATGCCATCTGATACACATTGACAGAATGTAATGGGATACTGGCAGGAAGATTCAGTCTCTACTGCCACACCTACAACAAAGTCCACTGTTCACCTCTGGCACTGTGAGACAACATCTTAAAATAGGAGGCATTACCTTCAGAACAGCCCTCTTGTTTGCTATGTGTTCCTAGGTTATAACAATAAACAACAGCTGCATGTTACGTGGATTGAAGGATATGGAAGGTTCTAGTTATAGTTTCAACAGTAAAATTCTAATTAATGCTTTACTGGTAATACCATTCAGATTGGGCTGCTCTCCTGACACTTTGCTGTTGCTTTGCATTCTCATCTACATCCCCTGAAGTGCTCTCCAATTTTTATTGCACAGTAAATATGAAGTTTACCAGGATTTTCATCTTAAGGTTCCTATAGCACTGAACTCCTAATTATCATGGCATACAGAGTTGACAGTTCTGCTTAAATTGCCTGCCTGGATTTGTAGACTATCCCATCTCCTTATTCATCATCTCTATATACACACACAACACTGGGAAAGCATCTTAAGATATAAATAGACATGGAGATGGTTGCATGCTGAATTCTAAGTAACGGGATGAATCCATTACTGCATCCTTGGAGGACTCCAATTTTTCCCAGAACTACAACTCCTTTTTGAGTGTTATCTACTCATTATGCATAGATTAGTTACATTATGTTATTGGTTTGCACAGACCACACAGTAGCCAAAAACTACAGCTTTGCAGAGAGATTAATGAAAGAAACTCCTGAAAGGAACATATTCTCTCATCAAAAAGCTGTGTTATCTGTACGTTTTCCACGTTCACAACAAAGCACTCACACGATACTTCCGTCATTCATCTCTAGGATACTGTCTGATAGAAGTCTGCATGAATCAGAACAACCATTGGCATACACTTGCAGCACAGATTCATTGTGCAGAGCAATTAAACTATTTAACGTCTTCCAAATCCTACCAGAAATTGTTTCCTTACCTTTTTATAATGAGCCACTAAACTGTAGACTAGTTAACTACAACTTCCACAAAACATTAAGAGCAGAATCAGGAAAATCAACAAAAGCCATTATCTCTTTTCAAGGGGCAGTTCTTACATAGAAAGCCATTAGCTGCATTTTCTATTCTTACCCTGAATATTTTTTTAGCATTAGAAATTAGGGCATTGGCTTGCAGAGTCATGCCCCGCTTGCTGAAATTAAGGGCAATTATGTAATGGAAAAAGGAAATTTAACAGGTTAGAGATTGTGCATCTGCTGAAATTCAGGTGGTTCAGGCACTGCCCCTACTAAGTTGAAAACATGGAACAAGGTCTAAAGTGTTGAATTATCTGACATTCTCGTTCTGTGGACTCATGTAACAACCACAGCCGTTCAGATTCTCTCTGGAGCACTGTCAGTGTTCCAAGGATTTTTATGCATTTATTTCAAAAACTCCATGTAAACGACAAAACTTTCATCTCCCTGGGGAACACTTATGATCTTTTCTAGAGTAATGAAGAGTTCCAGCAGGAAACTGGCAATCCTTCACAGGCAATGAGCCAAATTGTATTTTTTTATTCCTAATTTTGAGCTTAAACACGTCGGTAGACAACATTGAAGAGCTGGGGGCCACGGATGCTTATCTCAAGATGCTGTGGATCCCAAATCTACAAGGCCAGATCCTGTTCTGACCTTAGACTTACAGAAATCCACCAATGTCTGCAAACCTCTGGGACTGCCTTAGAAGAAAAGTTTTATAAATGCATACTGCCGCTTTTCCCTTCGCCCTCCAAGTCTTTCTTTACTCTTTCTGCATCATTTGACATTTTACCATACTTCCATACTAACCACCAAAAATCCGATTTGTGAGCATGACTTCAAACTTGTATTTACAAGAGTAAAGATACAGTGACATATGGACCACCAGCTGGCGAGAAGTAGGAATGGTACTTTGTAAAGTTTGAGTCACTAAGTAAATTAAAGAAAAAAAGTCCATCTTTGTTACAGTCATAATCCTGCTGAGAAGAGCTCGTCTTCTTAAAACTGAAGCTGTTTTAAAGGACGACAGCAACAAGGCCACTACCCAGGAAACTTGAATTCTAGATGTACTAAACTAGAAGGTAAACTATAAGAAGTATATGCAAGCAAAGCATATTTCCCGCTAACTCTGTGAGGAATAGTACCTCAAAGGCAGTAGTGGGAAACAGAAAGAAAAAAAAAAAAAGAAAGAAAGAAAAGGATGACAGTTTGTTCTTTCTAAATAGGACTAAGAATCACTTTGAGCTTGAAGGTGACACTAGGAAGAGTTTATTTTTATTGAGGTCATGACCACCTACACACGCTTAAAAGCTTCCAGCTTTTCGCCCCCATACCTCTCCCTGGCCTTGCGCCTTTTCCACAGGCATTTGCCACCCCTTCACCTTCTGGAGGAATCCTCCTGGTCTTCCATCAGGAGAGGAGGACCTCCCCTCCTCCTCCTCCCCAAATGGTGGCTTGGATATGCAGGCTGTCAGCTAAATACATTTCCCACCCCAGCAACTGTCAGGAGATTAATATCTTATTTAACTACCCAATGTCAAGTCTTCCCAGGAAGTAGTTCGTTCTTCCTCATCCTAATTTCTACTCTCAAACTGTTATTTCTCACCACTGTTACTTCAGGAACAGGTGAAAACCTCCCACCTACATTTATGAAGTTATAACAAAAAAGTCATTTTCAAACTTAGAGACAATTCTGTTCAATCTCAGTCCATTTCACCAATCTTCTCGCTTTTCCAGTTTCCCTAAAAGGGTCAAAAAGAAAAAAAATCTAGCACTTAAAAGGACAGTTCTGTGGTCTCAGCCTACAGTGCAGCTGCTAAAACAGAAGTTGTCTTTCTGAATCTGGGACTCTTTTTAGTGAAAGTAGTACACAAGGAAGATAAGAATATTTGACAAAGGGAAAGAGTCTTCGTTTTTGGTTTGGTTTTTGTTTTGTTTGTTTTTTAAACAGGGAACAGTGGTATAGAAAGAAAGGCCTTTTCCTTCAGAAAACAGAACATTGTCTAGGGACTATTAAATAACAATGTAACTAATTACCAAGACAATTATCTTCATGCTGGAGCACCAAACAGCTGAAACACAGAAGCTGCTGAGAGCACTTACTACAGTAAATTACTGAAATACTTCTCATGGCTTATTTTACTGAATTAGTGCACTAGAAGAAGTGTGCTCCATTATTTCTCTATTGACTTTTGCATGCGTGATTATTTATTATTAGATTTATAAGTACAAATCAGACAGGAAGATCAAGCTGCTGATGATTATTCTGGAGCCCCATCAGCTGTATAGAGTTATCTGCACTGTATAGGTAGGGACATTGCTCACCTGCACAACAAGGCATGCAGATGATCAATGATGTACTTAAACATCCATCCAAAACAAAACAAAAAATAGCAACACTGGGACAGCATACAGAGCACTAAACATATAAATAGGGGGAAAAAAAGATGTAAGACACAGCTGTTCCATGCTGTACTGGAGTTTTATTACAATGCAGAAGAAATATGAATCTTCCTTTTCTTGCCTACCCCTCTCTGAACAAAGAACAGAAGCATTAGGGAAATTTCAGAGAAACATGAAATCATTACTTTTTCCCTACGCACTGTGTAGGTTTGTTTGTCCAGCAGGAAAACACTTTGAATTTCTAGTTGTCAACTAAACCCTCCTCAACCCTCCACAGTGCCTGCAAGCACCACTATTCTTTAAGACAAGACTGACAGTAGTTTAGTGATTTCTGTAAGATCTTTGAGGGTCTCTTGTCAAAGCCAAGAGACTGCATGCAAATTAAGTGCCTTAAGACAGAGAGGGCAGAGAACAAAATCTTTGCTCCAGGAGCAAAATACCTATTTCTGAAATGAGTCGTATCATTTGGTCGAGAAGGGTCAAGTTCTGAAGTAAAACAACCCTCAGTCAAATCAAGTCTCTCACAGCACTTCTTATTTCTTCACTACTTGACAAAAGATTTCAAAAATGAGTTTGTGACAGAGTCTATCTCCTTACCACTATTTCTTAACAACAGCATGAGTAGGGATCCAGATAAGCAGACTTGTCTTTAATTTGCCCCTGAGTATAAATAAACCCCACAAAAATCAGTGCTACTTACTAAGGGCTCGTAATATCACTCTGTCTATGTTCTTGCTAGCAAAGAATGACCAGTAGTTTCATAGAGCTAGATCTACCAGCATGAGCAGGCTCGACCACATTCAGTTCAAAACAGTTACTGCAGCTTCTAGAGGTAATGTCTTCAATTTATTCTGATGTTTTCCTATTTATTAAAAATTAAAAAATAATAAAAAATAAGCACTAAGGAATATGAAACAGCATGAGATAAAGGCAATTAACATGATTCCAGCTTCAACAGCAGCATTCCCCTTCTCTGGCAGTTTTACAGAGAAAAGCACAAATCTCAGTACCATTTCTATGCTCTTTTCAGCTTACAGTAATTGTTGTTTAGTAGAATCAGAGCATTAGGGCCTATGCCCTAAAACTCTCCATCTTGTACAGACAACAACAGGAGAATTTTCTTTTTGATCTGTTCTTCTAATAGCTTCAGCGATGTCAGAATATTAGAGCTACTCATTACCTAAGGGCTGTGCAAATTCACATTAAATGAAAAATGTAACATTTAAGTCATTAATACACTGAAAGAAGTTGTAGTTAAAGGAGAAGATGGATTGCTTGGAAGCTTATCCCTTACATTTAGAAGCAAACTATCAGTGACAGAAGATAGGTGAAACAGGCAGTCAAAGAAATAAAAAGATTGAGATATCAATTTCAGATTTTTTTTTCTTTTCTTATGGTACCAACCACTAAATTAGAGATATAGAGGGATGTAACAAAGCAAAAAAAAAAAAAATCCTACAATGAGGGAAAATCTAGGGCATTTCCCTTGCCCAATAGATGACAGGGAGGTGTGCTGTACCCAGGAAACAGGAGTGCAGCAAGGGGTGTTTGTTGATGCTGTAGGGTGCAACATCCCAACTCCTTGTAGATCAGAATGGCAAAGGTTAAAGAAACCAAGAGGGCTGTTTAGTAAAAAGGAACTTTGTTCACAGGCTAGAAACACATTTAAAAGAAAACCCTTGGAAACTTACAAGTTTTAGAAATTGACATCACCACTCAAAATCACAGAAATGCAAATAGATCCTGCAAATAGAGGTGATTCAAGGTTAGAATGACTCTATGTATCTAACCTTTAACATTTTTGAGGCTCGGACCTATCTGATAAAAAAATAAAAGATGACAAATCACTTTCCCCAATTTAAAAGACAACATGAATTAAGCGTAGAGACATCTGTCCAGCTTCTCCGTATAGTGGTTACATAATTCAGAGCAGGTAAAGGTGGGACCCTGAAGTTTATTGATTAGATCTATACCAGATGAAAACTCAGATGTGTGGAACAGTTATTGAATAATGAGTTAATACTTGCTGTCCAGTGCTACATCATTAAAAGCTACCAAGTTTTTTTAGAACAGTATGGCATTAAGTTGTTTTCTGTGATTCAGAAGGAAACTGTTTTACTTTGACTTCTTTTGATCTCTGTGTCTTTCGTCCCCATTCTCAGGAGCATTGTTTGAACTTTAATTTCTACATTATATGCTGCATTCTCAATATGGAATTCCCATATTTAGGTACTATGATTGTTCAAAAGACTCTCCAGCTGGGTAGCAAGACTATTTGAGTGATAATACAGTGATTGTAAAGAATGGGACATCAGATCCCATTTTAGAACATAAATCTTGGCAAGTTTGAATGGAGTATATTCAAGTGGGAACAAATGGACATTTTAAGCATGTAATTTAAAACAAAACATTCAGCACTTACATGAATAAGCTCAGCAACTGCAGCTCCCCTAGCCCAGGATTGAAGAGCCTGTGGAGGACAATTCCAAGCACATAGTTACCAGGCAGCCCACAGGCATATGAGGTCTGGAGTTCAGCAACAGGAATTCTGTGCCCCTGGTACCCTTTCTTCATTTTTGGATTTATAGGGCACCCATTTTCCTCTCTAGATTCTTGTGGTTTCTGTGAAGGAAACAGTCCTAAACCTACTCAGCACTGGGCTCAGGCACATTATAAATGTGCACATAAGCTTATACAGGCTGCCATTTCCAACCACCAGTGGAGTGTAAAATGTGCTTTTAAAAGTTCTTCCTAAAAATGATGCTTAGCCAGGAAGCCTTATTTTTTCACTTCAGGAAAATGAAAAGAAACAATACAAAATCAGAACAAATAGAAAAAGCACCACACTTTGTGTGGGGTTGAAGAGAGTAATCTGTGGATCAGGCTGCTTTTTCCTCACAAGCGAGCACCTTGTTTGCTTGTGGCATTTTGCTTTAGCTGAGAAGGTGTCACACATCCAATTAAAAAGACATTCGAGATGATGCGATTGGAATGAGAATGAGTACATGCTGCAGCTGGCCTGAGATGAGTTAGCTAAAAAGCACACAGCTAGGAGATATGCTGTTGTCTTGACCATTTTTGAAGCTGTAGCCATGCCAATACTGTAACAGCATAAGTCAAGTTATTACTGCTGGGTCCAGTGCACAAGTCTTACAAGAAGTGCCTGAGGGAACTGCGATTGTTCAGTTTGTAGAAGAGGATGCTCAGGGATGACCTTATCACTCTCTACAATTCCCTGAAAAGATGTTGTGGTGAGGTGGGAGTTGGCATCTTCTCCTGTGTAACTAGTGATGGGACTAGAGGGAATGGTCTGATGTTGCTCCAGAGGAGATTCAGGTTGGGTATTTCGAAAAATTTCTTCTCCAAAAGAGCAGTCAGCAATTAGAATGGGTTGTCCAGGGGTGATGGAGTCATCATCCCTGGAAGCGTTCAAGGAACATTTAAATGTTGTACTAAGGGACATACCTTAGTGAGCAAATGTTGGTGGACAGTTGCCAAGATTAGATAAGACCTTCAAGATCACCCAGTCCAATTCTATGGCTCTGTGATGCACTTTCTTCTTATCAGTGTGTTTATTTTGAAATCTATGAATAAATTTTCCATTAACCTAAAAAATGACAATGGTCAGCCTTTTACTATGTATCGGACAAACACTCTTCAAGACACATGCAAGAATTTATTTTCAGTTCCCTTTCCAGTGATGCTCTCATCAGTGCTTGAGCTGCTGTATCCTAGAAGTTCTACCTCTGTCACAAAATGCAACCATGTGCACAGAGTCTGATGGTAGAAAATCTGCCATTCAACCCTCAACAGAATAAAGAAGCTTCAGGCCTGGTAGAAATCAGACTGACAAAGGAAAAAAGCAAAAAGCAAGCTAAAAGCCACATAAGTTATTCTATAAGGCTGGGTCTACTCAGTGAGTTATTGGGTGGGCACATCTATCTCTCAAAGATAAGCAAGAATTGAAGCTTGACAAAACTTTCCACTAGAAATTGCAGAAGAGTCCTGAAAGTCTGCCATTCTGTAACACGTCCAGTGTTTCACTGTCATCCCTTTACTTGTTCAGAACAGCACAAGTGAAAACTTACAGTATCATTCATTTTTGTGGGGTCTTTATTTTTAAACCACATTTTTTTTGTTTTAAGTCCCATCTTCAAAAGACATCATCTAGCAGCACAGTTTCTGATAAACTTCAAGCTCAAAGAGTTAGTTGCAAAAACGTGCAATTGGATTTCACTTAAAGAAAAGTTAGCCAAAAAGAAACTGCGCTTCTACCAGCAAATAACTGTTGCAAGCTCCCTTTTCCCCTTTATAAAGTTTAAGCTGTGGGCAGAAGTGAACATGAACTTTTTAATACATAAATACACTCACTATATCTGTGCTAGATCAGGTAGGTTACTATTCCATATCTGCTCATACCAGCATTAGGTTTTTGTGTAAGGATGTAGCTAAGAGCCCATGTATGAACCAGATAAATAAATATCAAAAAACTATTAAAAAGTTATCTTTCCTGAAAATATCAGAATACAGGTTGCTTTTACAAAAAGCAATCATATTGAGATAGAACACAATGGTCCACAGTCTGTTTTGAGTGTACTTTTGCAGAACATCCAGCATTTCAATTACCATGGTGTTAAGTGAGGAACACCACAGAAGCAAACAACTTCTGGCCACTTTTCTCCCTCCCCACTTGTTTAGAGCAAGAAAGAGTAGGAAGGTCTGATGGACTTTGAGCAGCATCCTCTCACAGCTGGGGGGGTTCAGCAAAAGAATTTGCTAATTCCAAGAGAACGTTCATATCTATGACAAATTAAATGATGAAGAGAAAGAAATGAAGAGAGAAAGAAATCCCATTTGAGAGCTATTTCCTAGGGGTCAGGATTTTCCCAGGCTCCTGAAAGATGCTGCACATTTTTGTATCACTGTTCCTAAAGAGCTAGGCCCCACATTTACCATGAACACACCCCTTCTCAGTCAGCAAATGGAACAGACTTGTAGAAGTTGCTTGTATACCCTGATTTATTTTATACATTTCAGTCCATTACATGCCATTAAATACTCACTGAAATGCTAGCTTGTACTGAACTGCATGGAATGATTTTTATTGAATATAATTACTCAACAGAAAGCAGACAGCATAATTAATCTTTGTGCAAAACTCCATTTTAACTTGGTTGATCTAGTACTTCAGAATGTAGTTACTCCTCGATTAATTTCTGCCCTTTCATTTATGGAAGTGGATAGCCTGTATTTTCTTCAATTAATTAAATAAACATTAAACACTTCTAAGCACCAAATATGAAATTGTCTAAAAGTTGCTGTAATAGGTATGCTGCAAGTGCATGGATTAGCTACATCTCAAAGCTAGGGAGAAAATTAATTGAAGTCTGGCTTGCGGTTGTATAAAATTGTTTTTTGCTTGGAAAAAAGCTTTGACATTCTTCATTCAAACACAGGCAGCTTTTCCAATCACTTCTGCTAGCACTGCTAAGGCACTGCTATTACTAATAATAGAGAGAAGACTGTCATGTTTTACAACATGCACGCAAATAGTATGGTTCATAGTACAGTTTTTAAGTACCTGATGCTGCAAAACAAAATGACCTAAAAGAAGGAAAAACCTACCAAGCTATATACCCAGAAGCTTATTAACAGTAGTATACGATGTTTCTTTGAGTCAAGAATTTTTCAGAGTGTTTTGTTTTTATTTCGTTGCCCACATGCACAGACAAGTAGCACGTCAGGTAAAGGCTATAAAACAGCTGGCGCGAAAATGGAAAGACTCCTGTTCACTCTATCCTCACAAAATCCCAAAACACCACTTCCCCTATGCACAAAGTGCAGGGTTTATGTCTGAACATCTCCGTACTGCATTCATACTACAAGAGGAAAAAAAGGTTACTTGGTTGTAGCGCCATATACCTGGAAGAGCTCTGAGCATGCTGCTGAAAACAAGCAAGCAGCCTGAAAATAACTGGCACTGAAGGGAAGCGTTGAAATTATAGAACTGTTTTAGAGTAAAAATCAAACATCCAGAGTTCAAACAGACGAAATCAATATTCAGGGTAGTAACAGAGCAAAAGTGCTCTTCACCTCATGTATCTCCTGGACAGATCTCCCCCACAATAGTCAAGACATGCTCATGCACCTCCAACCTCTACTAGGTTTTAAGGTACTCTTACATTCTCCTCAGCTGGACGTTTGCCATTCCTAGAACCAAACCAGTACTACTAGCATAAGAACAAAGATGTTGAAGTCAGACTCCAAAGCCTCCAAAAACCTCTACTGCCTGGAGATTTCTTGTTAGATCTCATTTATTCCCATCCTGTTTTTCTGCTTGCCTTCTCTCATGCTCTTCTGTCTTGTCATCTCTAAGTTCGTGAGAAATTATGAATGAACAGAAGCAAAGATAAACACTTGAAACTAAGGGACAGCACAGGCATAAAAAGAAGCAAGAATGAATTGAGAAGGCATAAGTTTAATCAACCAATTGTGATCACGGAAGTGGGGCTAGAGACCAAAATGAAATTCATTTTAGGAGAAATCCCAGATTATATAACATGATAGCATAGAACAAGTTATTGTGGCCCAGAGTGCTTATTTCAGTCTTTCATTTCTGTAAAATTTGTGAAAACTTGTTTAAGTATTTCTTTGTGCCTTGTTTTCTGTTTGGATTTTAATAAGTTTAGATTTTAAGGTTAGTTGAGAAGATAAAGATATCTATATATAGATATATGAAGGTGTAAGAAGGCAGAGATTCTACTATAGAAGAAGTCTGTTCACATTGCACATTAAAAAGCAGATCCAGTACACCTTCAGGCACGATGTTTCCTTACCATTAAACAGTAGGAAAGAAGGAAGTCAGGGCAATAATCCATTAACCTTTCAACTGGCAACAGAACCCATGCTATTTCATACTGAGTGTCCATTACAATTTTGTTGCCATGTCTCATCCATGCACAACGAGTCAGAAGATGCCCGTAGTTTGGAAACCTGAAATCTGCCTTCTTACATTGGTTCTTTATTCTACAACCTTATATTCACCAAAATACCAGAGACTAGAAAAATGAAGTGTCTCTCTTGTATTCTGCAAATAGTGCATGTGATGTCATGTCTGTCTCCTGAACTACAAGAACAAAGCCCACTTTTCCATATTATAATGCAAAAGCACCCATAACCTGCTGCTTAGTGGTTAAGAAATGCTTCTTTTTTTGAAAAAACAAAAAAACAAAAACAAAACAAAAAAAAAAAACCCAACCAGGAAACACACCATGCAGAATTCATTTTAATAACAGCAATGTACCCATCCTCTGGCCAAAGCACCAGTGGTGATTTCGCCCAAAGAATATGTACAAACAATTCACCACAACAAATATCTGAAAGTGTTCCAGTTTGCTTATTTAGCATTCGCATACACACAAAGTGCTTCAGGGTCACAACAGAAAAACACTACTACTCCCTCTCATTAAACAGAAGGATTTCTTGCCATGTAACACAACAAGTGCTCCAATAAAGGGTAAGAAAAAGCACATCAACTGAAAAATAATGGTCCAAAGCATATTACTTGTTCAAAGCCTTCATGGCTTTGAAAACAAAACAAAAGTAGTTTTCATCTGACAACACAGCTTTTATCCAAGATTCTACACGTGATTTTAAGGACCCAAATTTAACCAAAGCTTTTCATTTAAAGTAGCATATATTTCACACAAATGATGCTTCTCTCTATTTTTCCAAGAGTGCAGGTGGAAAAATATGAGCTTGAAATAGCTTAACAGTTACACACAGTAACACTAAACAAACAGGATGAGGAACAATACCCCAGGCCATAACAAAACCCTTATTTTTAAGGTAGCATGAAATAACATTAGGCAAAAGCTTACCTAGTACAATTGCTGTAGGTTCAACAAAGTTAATCCCATGAGTTGAGGATTCAGCCTGAAGTCTGTCTGTAGAGAATTTTGATTTTAAATTTTGCTGGTTCTGCTAGGCTCTGTAGGGAAATCGATTTCTTCCTTAGGAGGGAAGGAGTGATTAATGGAGCTTGCTCAGCTGCTGGTTTCACATGGTGCGGAGGGCAAATGTTCTCCAGCTGGAGTCTGTGTCTGCCCAGGACAACAAACATCTCAGCTATAGTGTATGAGGAAGCTCAACTGCCTAGAAAACTGATGGAGAGGAACAGGTGTGCTCTTCTGTCTCCACATTGCATCAGACATTATTTAAACTTTCTGTTCCAGTCCAGGCTCTTTAATTGTAAATTCTTCAGAACCTTGTCCATCACATTTCATCTGGAGTAGCACATGCTCTATACTGCTAGTTACTTTCTGTGGAGCTATATCAGGCACCTCTTTCTCCATCCTCTCCAGTGTCTGTGGTGTGTCTCTGATGCATGATTTAGATAGAACTCACCAAATACTTGTGGGGTGCCCAGTCCCTGTAGCCCATCTGCACAGACTAACCTGCAGGTCATAGGGTACCAGCAAAACCCTCCTAAAACCCATTGCTGCCTCCGGTTTGGGCCAGGCACATAACTGGCTGCAGGCAGTTCTGTGAGCATACTCCATTGTGCTTTGGTGCCAGTGCTTCCTCCCCGACACTGATGGTGATTCAACTTCCTGCTCCTTGTTTGATTTTAGTTGGGATACTCTTGCATTTTCTCCTTCTGAATCAATGGGACTGTCCATTTCAACTAAGAGCTGTCATATTTCATGTGTATTTAAATTCAATTTCCAGAGAATAGGACCAGTTGTTTGGTATATATATTTCTGTGCCACGGTAGACAAGTTAATTTTAGAGTATATTATTTCCATGAATGCACAAGATTTGCTTTTTTATTCACTTATGTGGTGCTTGTCATAAACTAGAAAATCTGAACAGAATGAATGGCTATAAAAATAAGCAAAAAATATTTCAGCACTATCAGGTAGGCTCAATAAATACAGCAACTGCATTTTCTTTGTATTCTACCTTTCCTATTTCACTTTTAGTATTCATCTACTTTGTGAGGTCAAATGAACAAAAAAGTATTGAGATGCATACCAAAAAATTGCTGTTGACCATCACAAAATAAACCCAATATTTATAGAAATACAGAGATACCTCTGCTTGTTTAAAATCTTTTTATCCAGTTTGTACTGCAGTAATTCAAATCCATATATAATAAGTATTTAACATATGTTGAAATGGTCACACTACTTTTGACAAGGAGTATAAAAACTACATTTGTTTTAACAACCTTTTCCTGTGCTTACTACTGACACTCAGTGTGTAACTTCTTTTTAACTCATGCTATAAACCAGAAATGTACACAGTTAATTGAACTCAACACCAGTCAATTTTAAAGTTTTCCTTTTTCTCTCTCAGTCCTCACTGCTGTCGCCTCATGTCAATTTAAATCCCCAAAACAAATGGTTTGGGGGAAGAGCTTCTGAGTAAAAAATAAAAGCAATGAAAAAGAGTTAAATATCAGAGCACTCTAACTGGTTTTGATTAGTTTGTTGGGTTAATTTTGTTGATTTTTATTTATTTATTTATTTTGCTAACTCAGGTCTGATTACTGTGAAATGATAGAGTTCATCATTAATTACCCAGGATAGCCTTCAGGCATGAGAAAGTATTAGTTCATGTCTCTGCCAGGACATAAATATGCAACTTGTTGGCAGCAAATCTACTTAAAATCATAAAGCTCTTGTCATACTGTAAGGTAGGATTGTAAAGTGTTAGCTTTGTCTATAGAATTGGCCCACAGTTCAAAAAAAATCACAGTAAGTCAGAAGAAACACATACCAAAATTCTTACTGACTAAATTCACCATAGCAGGAGTTCATCCTAAATTTTAATCATCCAAAGTCTCTCCATGGAACTTTCCTAGATGTTGATCAGCACTGCAAGCAAATGTTAGGTCTGGACTCATGCCCTTTTTGCTGTTCAGTTTAGTGTGTCTGTTCCCAGGAGTACAGGAACTGCTGTTCTTGTTGCACTTGATCACGGTCAGGGTGAAGAAGAGAAAGATTTTGCATTCCCTTTATACACTGTTCACTCAAATGTCCATAGAGAGCAAAGGATCTCTCAGTCTTATCAGAAAGAGGCCAAGAAATACAGATAGTGAGCATGTTCTGGTCCTCCTGCCAAGATGCCTGGAGCTGTTAAACATGCAAAAACAAGACAGGAACAAGGCACTGGGCGTTAGACCGTGAAAGGATGTCACTTCTAGCAAGGAGGGAGTTGCCAGTAGGAAGTTTTGAAACGATGGTAAAATACGCTTTGCAAAAGAGGAAGAGAGTCAGGAAGAAAAAGGTCTGTTAGAACAACTTAGAAAGACCTTAACTGGATACTACTGTGAATAGTTAAGATAGGTCATCTGAAGGATTTGAGGGTGTAGAACAGCTGCCATGATCCAGCCTCACCCTTTCAGTAGCAATGGAAGAGTGCAGTTTCTTTCCCAAGGAAGACTGATAGATTGAAGGAAAGAGAATAGCAGCTGCTGAAATATTTAACAAGATGTGCTGTATAACTATACACAGAGGCAGAAAAATATATTAGAAAAAGATTTGAATTCTAATGCCAAGCTCAGATGTTACCAGTTGTAACAGTGCAGTGGTTAGCTGCGAGTCAAAGTAGTCTCTAGTGATAGCCAAAGTCGCAAGTCTTCCTTCAGAATCGCTACTACATAGTCAGAACACTAATTTCAGTCCTTTCTGTGATCTTTAAAAAATAAAAAAGCATGAGAAAGTTAAACCTTTCTTGATTTTGTACTGACAACTCTAATTATGCAGTGGAGATCACAGGGATTGTTAGGATGAATGAACAATATACGAGTAACACTAATGAAGCTTAGAAGAGGTAACCCTTCAGCTCTAGAAATCCTCTTTGTTGAAAGCAAAAAGAACATGACCCAATAAAAAGAAAACAACCCAAATTGTCGTGGATTGTGTATCTCGTAATATAGGACTCACTGTATTCATATCTGAGCTACCTTAATCATGTCCATAAAATCGTTCCATTTAGTGATTCTTTCTCTCCTTCTCTCATCTCACATTCCCAGAGATCCCCTGCAGACAGAAATAACATTAACACATAGTCACCTGCTTCTGCGAACACCACTTAGGATTTTTCCAGATAATTAGAGGAGGAATGCCTACCTGCTGACCAAGTACTGCCCAGTCCCTGCCATTTTCACAGAATCACAGAATAGTAGGTGTTGGAAGGGACCTCTAAAGACCATCTAGACCAAACCCCCACCAAAGCAGGCTCCCTAGACCAGGTTTTATCAGCTGAGCTGCGATGTCTGTTTATCAGACAGGATGCCTCTCCCAGATAAAAACTCAAGCAAACCAGTTCCTTTAGCTATGTGCAAGACTTTGATCTACCCTGTTTTAAACCAATACTTTCTATGCTTGTTGGAGCCAAGAGGACATGGCTTTGGTCTAGAACAGGCAGTAGCCTGGGGCTTTGCAAAGAGACAAAAAGCACTACTCAGCTACTAAGTAGGAGCACATTTCCGGCAAAAAAAAAAAAAAAAAAAAGAAGATACCTTTTAACAGGGTTTGTCAGAAAGTTAAACTGTCTGTAATTACATGAGACTGAATGGTGTGCAGCCTTATATTCAATAGGTTCATCTTTTAGTAGCTCACCCCAATGCTTGACCTCTGCATCCCTAGAAGATTTGATTATATGGGCTGTATAGATTCATAGATTCATAGATTCATTAGGTTGGAAAGGACCTACAAGATCATCTAGTCCAACCATCCTCCCACCACCATTCCTACCCACCTTAGCACCTCATCTAAACGCTTCTTGAACAGCGCTAGGGATGGTGCCTCAACCACCTCCCTAGGCAGGCCATTCCAGTGCCTGACCACTCTCTCAGAGAAAAATTAAAAGAAAAATTAAAAAAAATCTAATCTAAATCTTCCCCGGCGCAACTTGTGGCCATGCCCTCTCGTCCTGTCATTAGTTACCTGGGAGAAGAGGCCGACCCCCTCCTCACCACAGCCTCCCTTCAGGAAGTGGTAGAGTGCAATGAGGTCTCCTCTGAGCCTCCTTTTCTCCAGACTAAACAATCCCAGCTCCCTCAGCCGCTCCTTGTAAGACTTGTGCTCCAGACCCCTCACCAGTTTTGCTGCCCTTCTCTGAACACACTCCAGGGCCTCAATGTCACTCTTGTAGTGAGGGGCCTAAAACTGAACACAGTACTCGAGGTGCGGCCGCACCAGAGCTGAGTACAGGGGGATGATCACCTCCCCACTCCTGCTGGATACACTATTTCTAATGCAGGCCAGGATGCCATTGGCCTTCTTGGCCTCCTGGGCACACTGCATGATACTTTCACTCCTTCAGTCCTTCAGGACTGGCACAGAGCCTAAGTCTACACTGGGGAGTATTACAGTACTAACTTCATCTGAGATGGGAATTTGTTTCTAATCACTTAGCATCATTAAAGCTTGCAAATGTAAGAACTAGATTTCCAGATGTCTTGGCCCTTCTATCTTACTGTAATTTTTGCCTTCCTGGCTTCCTGTGTTACTGTTTCATTCAAGGGGATCAGCTGCCAGATCAGACCTTTCTGTTTCTATGGTTGTATTGTGTGAAGTTAATAGTGTTACAAACCTGGGGCCCAATTAGCTATCAGTTACTTTTGCAGCCAAATCCAAAACAAGAGATTAAAATGTCAATTATTTTCACAGCATAAGCTTACTGCAGCTAAAGTTGCACATTCTTGCTCTTCTGATATTTGACCCAAATCTTATTCTGGGCACAAAATGCAGTTACTCCATTGCCTCAAGAATCACAGAATCATAAAATTGAGTTAGAAGGGACATTCAAAGGCTATCTAGCCCAACTCCCTTGCAATGAACAGGGACATCTACTGTTAGATCAGGGTGTTCAGAGCCGTGTTCAGACTAACCTTAATTGTCTTCTAAGGACATGGTATCCATCACCTCTCTGGCAACCTGTGCCGGTGTCTTGCTACCCAGTATCCTTAACCAAACACTGTACCATTGATTACCACTCTCAGTGCAGTCTTACAGCAAGCAGAAGTTTCTGGGTACAACTTTACGAGGCAGCTCTGTCTCTGTCCAGCCTCCCATTGAGTTCCAAAGTCCCAAATGTAGGAAACAGTGGGATTGGTTAGAGAAAACAACCTTTCTATATTCCTCCATTGAAGACAGGGACCTGAACTTCAGCCATGTGCTACTTCAGAGCCTGCCTCAGCTTTAAAGCTCAATGCTTTCAGTATGAGAGGTTTTTTCTATATCTTCAAATTCTCAGTGTTGCACAGTCTGCATTTATATCTCTGCAGCTTTAAAAGTATACATTAGTTTGTTGTCATCTTACTTTGACATTGTCAGTACTGAATAAAACAGTCTTGTGCCCATGACTCACTGATATGCATCTGGATAAAGGCTGAGACTGTTTTTTCTTTTCAGCAGATTCAGTTCTGGCATTCAAAAGGAAGTGTGAAAAGCATGGCAGGATTTAGCCAAGTAGTGAGAAGACTCACCTGAACACATACATTTTTAATTGCTAAATTAGAAGTGTTCCATAACACTTAATATATTTTTTAAGGAGATAATTCATTCAATTCATAATAAATACAATTGTGCTCTGATTGCTCACACCTGGCAATTTTGTTTTGCTACTTTTTCTCCCCAAAGCACATTCAAAGCATAGAATGGGCCTTGCTCCAGGTGTAGTATATGTTTCATGTTCTGAAATAAATAGAATGGGATTTGCAGAGCAAGCTCTAGACATAGACAAAGTATACATTTGCAGGGGCATCTGTCTGCTTTGCCTCTGCCAGAAACCTGCTAATGCTGTTGCCAAGGGAAGGGCTGCTAGAAATAGGGTGAAAACTATTGTTCATCTCTTTGCAGAAGCAGCAGTTGTTGCCCCTGGCCCTGGCACTGTTTTTGCTTCTCCATCCCAGCACTGCCCCTTCTCCTGGCAGCACTTATCCATGGGGAGGTGAAAATCTGCATGGCCTTTAGTTTTGAGCCGAATCTGGCTCCTGTTCTTTCCAGATTCAACATTTTAATTGACATTTTTGTGGCTTCAAGCGGTATTCAGTATAATAAAACAATTTTCAAGTCTTCCAATTAGTTAGTCTGAAATTCAGCCCTAGACAAATCCAAGAATATTGGGTAGTTTTCAACATATCTCAAATTCTGCATCCTTCAGATACTGTTTTTTCTTTTTCTTGATTTTGCAAAAAATCCTCAAATCTAGTGATCCTCCCTAGAATCTCTCTCAAATTTTCTCTGGACTGTCATCACTTAGAGTCCCATACTGAGTTAAGGAGTCTTTACACTGTGAGCTGTTTCACCCAAATCCTACGAGACTGCACCTTCCTCAATGAACTAATACTTTAAATAGATGAGAGAAGGAATGGGTAGGAGACCTGTTCAAATGATATAAATGTTTTTCTCTACATAGGGAGCCAAACTCTTTATTTGACATACCCAAGAGTTCAGTGTAGCAGTGCATGGCATAGATAAGTGCCTTTAAATTGAATGTAGCATACCCTAAGACAAAAGAAAATCTGTTTTTTAAAATGGAAGACACATAAAACTAGAAAGAAACAATTGCAAATAGCCCCACTGAGTTCAAGATGGACTGAAATAACCACTATAGATATACGAGAAATAAACTCCATGCCAACTGACCCCGGAAATTCTACTGAATTATTTCATCAGAGGTACAGTCAGAGATGAATAGCTTCTTCTCTAATAACTGAGTTCAGCAAAAAGAATCTAAAACTCTGGTGGCAAACAAGGGAGGAGGACCTGACTAGTTCTAAGCAGTCAGAAAAAGAATAACATTTTCTGAAGTGAAATCTAGTCTCTATGTCTATTTTTTTTTTGTAATTCTTTCATCTAACCTCCAAAGTACAACACAAAAATATTTCAGATATTTTAGGGCTCTTGTTTACATGTGTATTTACCAGTTCTCCAGAGAGCAGATTTCTGAAGTAGATCACTCAGTGCTTAATTTTCCAGCAAAAGGGGTATTGCTATGTAGCCACAGGGAAAACACCCATTCTCTTCAGGAGTAAGAGATAAGGTTATGTAGACACAGCAGAAACAAAATCTGAAAAGATATAGAATACTCACAATTTCTATTGATTTTAAGCTGCCTGGAAGCGTCCTTGAAATGTTTCTCTAGATACTATCTTTGTAATCATAGTACTCTCAATTCAAAATACAACTGCTCTGTTTCAGTGCATTTCTATTGTATACAGGTGAAAGTGTTGGACTGATAAATGGGTTGCTAGTTGAGATCAAGTGACTAATTAATTTGCTGCATCAGATTCTGAAATGTGCCATCTCCACAAGGTTTCCTCTCTTCCTCAATTCTGAGAAAGAGAAATTCACCAGCTCTGAGCTGGTGCTTGGTTCTGATCTCCCACAGGTACCAATTAACATGACTGAAGGGAGTAAGATCTGGAAGGGGTGAGATCCATTATTAGAATAAATCTGTTGACAATAACCATTTTGTGAAAAAAGCAATTTAGGAAAAATGGCATTTAGGAACATGGACATTTTGGAACAGTAATCTGCGGTTACAGGCAACAGCATGGTCCATCTTCTAAGTGTTGCTTTTTTTTTTTTTTTTTTTTTCTCTCTACTCTTGTTGCAAAGCTGTTCCAGAATCACGTTGTTCCATCGTTTGAAATGTTCTAGTTTCCAAAAGAAAATGTAATCGTGGACAGTTCTGCTCACTTGTTCTTAGACCAACACTTTTCTTTAGAAGAAATAATTATTTCTCCTCCTTGTTTTCTTTGAGAGTGTGGCCACATCCTCTCTGTTTTCTTTTTTGTGAACTGACCTAGAACACCTATGGTTTTGAGTTTTATTTCTAAGATAGCTCTAAAGTCTCCTACATATGCTTTTTTTTCATATGCTTCTTCCAGAATGAATTACTGTCTTTTATGTGACTGTGACAATATTCCCAGAGAGACAGCACTTCCCTCTCCTTCTGAAACACCTCACCCAGTAGTTTATTGGAGCTGCTCAGAAAACAGACCTTTAGCCTGTGTATTCAATGTGAAAATGAAAGTTATTGATCTGTCAGATTTAATTTAGGACATCCTAGGTGAAAGGATTAAAATATTCTAGTCTGAAATGTTGGCTTTATTATACTTATCACATAAGGCAAGTGCTATTTTAAAAAGATGTCTTATAATAATTAGTTCTTTCAATTTCTCTGGAGGCATCAGTCATGGACTGCTGGATCTGTGCAAGTGCAGAACAAAGTCTTCGCACAAAAGAGCTGCTATTCTCAGTAAAGTTAATCCTGTTCCTTATTCAGTATGATTTTATTCACACATTCCTATGCCTACTTAAAATGTCATCTTGGATTTGGAAAGGTATGAAATATACATACAAGCACAGCTGATGTCTGCAGTAAATACTTTCATATATTTAGAAAAGACTTCTTATGTAGTCCATTTTATCATATACAAAATGAGTCAGTGATTATCCGAAACTTCCAAACTTAGAGGCTCCGAGTAATACTGAAAAAAATAAATAAATCAAAATAGAGAGAGAAGAAAAAAAAAAAAAGAAGAAGAAGTAAAAGGAAAGGGGAGAAATAAACTGATAATAAAGGACTTCTAAGATAGCTTTTCATGTGCTACGATTTTATCCAGCTGATCTTCTCAGCATCTGTAGTCTTTACATATTAGAAAACCAAACCATTTTCTCCAAATTTTTCTTATTAAGACATAAAAATTACAGACAGAAATCTTCCTGTCCAGATACCTACTTCCAGCAACCCCAAAATGTTTTCCATGTTGAAACAACTTGGCATTCTTAAGGGCCCTCAGAGAGGGCTACTGAAGCAATGTTTTTTGCCTGAAGTTAAATTGTCAAAAGGAGTTAGATGTGGAGCTGCTGCTGGGATGCTGGAGGAAAACATTTATGATAGGAATAAATTAGGACAAAGTGGTTAATGGTGGCCTAATTACGTGAAAAGTATATATTCAACCAGACAAAGGAAAAATCAAATTGGAAATGTAAGGAAGAACAACCCTTAGGTTGGTCTGATACTTGCTTTTGTACACATGGAAAAACAATCCTCATGAAAACCAGATTCTGCCATCACACAAAAACTCACTCTCAAAATAAATGCCTCAGTGAAGTCATTGGCTTTTATCGCTGACAGCATTGGAGAGCCATTACTAAAACTAAAACTTCATGGAACATATAAAACACGTAAGCAAGTACAATTCTGATGATAAATATCTACAGATAACAGGAATATTTTGGCATCTGTACAATGTATTTATGGTTATTAATTCTTTTAGGAAATACAGAATGCATTTAAGCAGTGTACAAACTATCAGCTGCCACTGAATTGCATTGCAGAGATGATCTATAACTTTAAAGAGTGTGACTGCTTTTCTTATATAGCAATATTTTCTAAGCTGCAAAACAGTCAAGCTAGATTATGCTTTTCATAGTAAAAAAATGATCAGCTCCTCAAATAGGAAATTCAAAGTGAAATATTAACAATTTATGATTATTTCCATGCAGATGCTGAATGACTAATTCCTATCATATTTTTTCTTAGTTGCAGGAGGGAGTGTTTCTGCACCTGTTTCTCTTCCCCCAAATCTAATCATCAGTAAAATTACACTCTGCCAGCTGTTGCATCTCAGTTCTGTCAGTATATTTCATATATTTAAAGAGTGACAAAATATGAAGTCATATAGCTTCAATAAAATGCAACATTTGTACCAAGAGAAGTTGTTGCCCACCTTAAAAAGATTCACATAATCTTTGATTTTGCTGTAATGCCTGACTAGATTGAATACCATGATGGATATTTATATGCAAACTAAACTTAAAAGTTTCTAAGATCAGTAAAAGTTTGGAAATAATGTGGACCGTTTCCAGGAATTCTTCTGAGAGCTTAAACCAGTTTCTAATTATAAGACATTTATGTAAAACCGATTAACTTATGTCTTCTCCTGTGGAACTGTTCACAAAGGGTATGAAGTGTTCGCATTTTGAGAACACAAAACTCGCAAATTCATTTAGTCATAAATCCTTGCATCTTTTTGGAACACCTGCACTGAATGTGCTGGTGTTTGAAAAGGACATAATTTGTGTTTTTAGTTACACATGTACCTGAAGGCATCAACAAAGAAAATAAAACATTGCAGATAGCTTCAAACATACCACAACCATTCCATCAACATGCCCAATACGAAGATTATTGTTCACTGAGGTTTTTATAGTTAACTCTAACGGCTTTATGTATTACTTTACAACATGTATTTTCCAAAGATAGTGGATTTAATGTGTATACATACATACATGCCTGCGTGCACATATACACATTTCAAAAAGAATGCCCATATGGTTTAGTAAATATAGATAAATAGGTAAATACATTAGTTATGAAAACCTTGTATCATCACTGAAGAATTCACTCACAATTTTCCATTAAGAGAATGCTAAACACTTTGCAAAATTTCACTCTATTAATTGGATTGCTGTATGCCATATTTGTGTGTTAAAATGGCTTTATTATTTGAAAAAATATAAGTATTGGAAAAAAACGTTTTTTACTCATATATAAAAAATAGATCATTTTCTCCATTAAAAAGTCTTCATATCTGCTTGATCCGAATTAAGGATCTAAAACATACCAAGGAAGCCTTTCAGGGTGCTAGGAATACTATTTCTACCAATGCTCAGAATTGCACATTTTAAAAGTATCTGAAAGAAAAGTAAGTTGTTAACAGAGATATGTAAGTTTGGGAACTAACTTTCATGTTGACTGAGCGCAGCTAAGCATGCTCCAGCTAAGAGTTCCTGAGACTGAGCAAAATTTCCTCCCTGATTCTTCCTGGCAGTTGAACCTTACTATAATGTCTGGGTTCTCAAAAGTAGATGTAGAGATGGGCTTTTCACCTCAGCAGCTGATGCTGAGGCACCAAGAGGAGCCAGTGGCCATACCAGAAGTGTATTGAGCAGGGACTGTAGTAACTGGGGAGAAAGGGAAACAAAAGTGGATGAAGCTGGAGATGAAGAAAAGTCATGGTAGTAGCTTGTTGGAAGAGTGGGGTAGAAAGAAAGATAAGGATGAGGGAAAAATACCATTTTTGTACCAGATCATAAACTCAACTAGGGGGATATGTGATTCCATAGCAGCCTGTTTTTCAATTAGAAAACTGAATTTAAAATATTCATGAAGATATATTGTCACAGTCCCTGCAGCACTTTTACATTATTTAATGCTGTGGTCATAGATAGTTCTGGGTAACTCCAGAAATAGAACTGCCACCCCCTCACAGAAAATGGATTGTTGGACATTTTTATCAGTTCTAGCCTTTGTTCCATGAAGATGACAGCCAGTTACCTACTTTGGCAAGACTGGTAGGAAAGTAGGTAGCAAGTGCAGCTGACAGCATCTCACAAGTCTGTGATGCTAAATCAGCACCACCACCACGTGGTCCTTCAATGAGGACAGGATGTGGAGGTAGAGTCGTGACAGTACGTTCCAAGGTGTCCCCACAGCTCTTCCAGCTTGTTCTGTCTACGTTTCATCCATGGTTATTAGTGTTTATAAAAGCATGGCCCTAAAATAGCTGCAGGGTGCTAATAGAAGCAAAAATAGCAGTTCTTCTTACATTCTTTCATACTGGGGCAAAATTGGACTAAATTGGTCAAGTACAGGAATCATAATAGCACAACCCAGTTTAAGGGTGGCATTTAAAACTCTCAGGTCACACACTGAGTTTAAACTAAAATCAGATTAGGACATGTTCTTTCCCATCTACAGAAAATCCTTCTGAGTTTTCACAGGGGAAAGGTTTGGGGTCAGTTTTGCTCAGAGAATGCTAAAATCTATTCAGTAAGTTCTCTATACACAAATGGAGAGAGAAGCAGACAAGAAATTCTCAGATTTTCAAAAAACGCAATATTTCCAATAAATTATTCAGATTTTCATTGGTATTTGTAAAATAATCATGCATATTCATACGTAAAAAGAACAGTATTTTTGAAGTGTGTGAAATAATCATCTTTATACATATTAGATGCATCAAATTTTACTCATTTGTGAAATATGGTGGCAGAAGTATGAGGTTAGTCATGTTTACTTATAATATTATTTTTTAAATAGACAAAGTAGTCTCTATGTGTCTACTATAGACACAGCAGATCAATTGCCTTCTGCCACCAAACCCAATGAACTGATAGTAGCACCTCTCCGGGCAGTGAAATGAAATGTTGATCATAATTCACTGAGAAATCCAATTTTTTATTTTTCTGAATCAGCTATATGTATGTAGCTGTCATCTGTGATTACAGTCAGATGAGCCGCAGACAATATGTGAAGTAACACACTGCATCTTCTAGGACAAGACAAGGAAACACAGACTATTATAACAGTATGTTTAAGTTCAAACCTCACTTGTCACAGGAGCCTGTCTTAATCGTATCAATGAAAGATAAAGGAAGCTCTACAGAAAAGAAAGGAAAATGAGTTACTTTATTATGTTACAGTGCAATAAAGAGTTATTTTAATGTTTGGCTATCTGAAATGCTTTATCATCAGTTTGTTGGGACAGAAATTTTTCCATTATTGAACTCCTGCTTTTCTACTGTGACTACAAAAATCTTACAAAATAAATAAGTTGTTTTTTTATTTTTATTTTTCAGTAGTTACAAGTTTCTTACAACTGTTGTTTGAGTGACAGTGACAGATGTGGGAATTTTTTCATTTAATTTTCCTTTTAAAATTCACAGTTTCTTTAGACAAATACGTATGTATGCATATTTTGATGATTTCTAATTTGCCAGTGGCAAAACAATATCCCATGAAAATTGCAAAAGCTGAGAAATCAAGTTTTGTATTTGAATATCTGGAAAATAAATAAAACCTTACAGCCACTAATTATTTTTAAACCTTGCACATGAAAATGTGATTACACTCAGTACAGCTGACACTGATTATCTAAGACAGGATGTTATTAAATCACTTTGGAGAGCTTCTGTAAGACCCACCACATTTCAAGCAGAGTTTTTCTTAACTGCATTAGCTCATTTATGGAGCAATTACACAGGACTTGGTACTGGAAAATGTCAAGAAAAACATTGAGCAAACAACTGAAGTGGAATTTACACTCCTCCACTCTCTATCAAATCATCTCACAATTTTACAGACTTAAAATATTCTATCAGGATTTCCTACACCAAAGCAATGTCTGAGTAAATGCTGTGTATGAGTAAAAGGTATGAGAGGTTAGTTTAACAAACGCTACGTGGAATAGAGCACAAAATGGATGTGAAAACTGCAGAAATTTCCCCCTGCTGAGATAATGTTTTTGCTTCAAGAATGCCACTTCAATTAATTCTGGGGGCTTGAAATCTAGGCAAAAACGTTTCAATATTTGGAAGTTAGCAGACTAATATGGAGAATTTCTCAGTGAGCTAGGGAGAAATGCGCAAAATGTAATGGTTTCAAAAATCTCCAGCGATTGTGGAAAAACCTGTGGCTGAATTTCCCATTCTTGTTCAAACTTAAGATTTGATTTTTAGGAGTAGTTTACAATTCCATATGCAGATACTAAATAGATGGCCAGATAGAGACCATTTCCAAATCTGCATCCTTACTATGGACAGTTCTCCTGCCACTCATAGTTGAGAATGAATATATAGGAAGAAGTACTACAGGACTGTAATGTATTAAGTCTATATTTACTGATTATGAGATTTAAGGTTCATTCGAGAACATCAGGAAAGCTGTTAGAGATACATAATAGAAAGTAACAGAGACAACTCACTGGAGAATAAATGATGCTGAAATATTGCAGATTTCAGACATTCATCCTCAGCTCACTTTGAATTTAAAGCTAGTATCACTGTATGTTCACGTGATGACAGCACCTGAACTTCAAGCCTCCTCTTATTTCTCGGTATTTAATTTGATTCTTCATGTATTTAATTCAAGCCTGGTATAAAAGAAGTTGAAAGATATTTTAAATAGTATAGTATTTCTCAATGAATAACTCAGGGGTACAGCTGGAGTGATGTCCTGGAACTCACATAGTTCTTTTCCTCTGAGTATCCTAAAAATCTTGCTGCTGGTAGTTTTTAAAGTGAAGCCATTCTCACGTGGGCTTACAGAAGTAGCAAGAGACTCAGCAGAGTTCTCCCCATTCATAACTGTGGAGATTTTTTGCTGCTCTCTATTGCACAGCTATTGGTCCTGAAACATATCCCCATCTGTAAAGATGTGTTCATAGAAACATCCAAAAGGTCACCACTTTGCAATATCCACTGTAAATGACTGCAAGGTAGAATTTTCTGCATGTATAGTGATCACTGACCACAGGGAAAATTAATGCACAAATTCTGTTTCATAAATATGAATGTGCTTGGGTTAAGAAAATCTTACCTTTTAATTTGTTTATCCTTCAAGGCATATAACGTGAATTTCTAATATTGCAAAGCAATAAAACAATACTGTTTGGCACATTATGTGTGGGCTAATACTGTTCTTACTCAGATTTTACTCAGGAAAAACCATCTTTGACTTGTGTGACAATTTGCTTGACTGAGGACTGAACAGAGCATTTTGAATCTTACCAGCCTTGCTTGATATTAATGTTGGGCAACAGATCTCATTGCTAATTTGCTTGTCTTGTTGGCCTTTTCTTGGGCTCCAGATCTGTTTTTGCTGTGTGTTAATTCATGGCTTATATTGCTTGTTCAGATTGCTTCCTTTTGTACTTTTCATTTCTAGCAAATATTTTGTAGCTATTGTTTCTGCTACTGGTAGATGTGCATGGAACCTGGTATGTGGAACTTGAACCTCAGCCCAGATTTAATTAAAACTATTAAACATATTCTCACTGTGGTGCTCAGAAGGAATTTTGGTGACCCTCTTTCGATGAAGCATAAATTTGCTTAATCTGAGTTTTTACAATGCAAAAATAAAAGGGCTTTATTCACAAATCTTAAGAGCAAATGCTCCTCCAGTAAAGTAGGTGGAGTAGAGTCCATTTACAGCCATAATAAAGTCAATCCTAAATGCCTATTCTGACCTACAATATGCATTGTACCAGAAAATCAATCAGCATGTGCACTGGAATACCATCTTGTTATGTAGGCTTAATACTGTTTTAAAGAAAGATATTACCAAATTTTTCCATAGCCAACTGATATGCAGCAAATCTAGCTAGGTTATCACTCGTATGTCTTATGAGCCATACCTAGCCATGGTTTATCCTCTATTCATGCTGCAGGGTACGAAATTCCTGGGTGCCAACCTGCCTATGGCAACCTAGAATTCTCCAGGGCAGGCTCGCAAAATCTTCACCTACTCTCTGGGACAGGTAACGAACAAGTGATGTTTTGTGAAGTTATGCTTTCTTTCTAACTTTCTGATGTCCGTAAAAATGTTTCATTTCTTCACGTCAGTCTCCAGTCTGCCATTGTTCAGTTGTGCTGTATTTTCTGAACTAGAGGAATGACAGCTGTTTGTTATAGTACACTAGATGCTTGCCTCAGCCAAGCCTGTAATAGTAATTATTAGTATGTATAAAAACTGAAGTTTTAAGATCCACACTTAATAGTATTTCTGATGGAGTTCTTATAATAAAAGCGCACTGTATTCTCCTGTTGATACCAAACTAATCTGGGCAGTTTACCTTCCTATTTTAGTTGCCAGTGTTTAAATGTTATTTTTCCTTGTTAGGTTTACATTAATCTTCAGTCTCCTGGAATAATTTTTTTTTTCAGTGTTCTAGAGGATGTGAAAAGATGAAGGAGTTATGACTGATTCCAGTTTGTATTCCTGTGCAGCACATAAGTTTAAATAATGACTCATTTATCCATATTTTGCTTAGATTTTCTTCTATTTCTCTCATAAATTCACACTTGGTTCTTTGCTTCTTGACATCATTACAAGTGGCAGGTACGAAGTAGAAATGTTATTCACTAATCCTATAGTTTACAATGAAATCTGAAATCTTGAAGTTGAGATCAGAAATCACTTAGATAAAAAATAAAGACAGGCTGAACTTTATACTCCCTTCTTGCATTCTAATAAATGTGTTTGCGTAATGGTCATGACTTTTCTTGTTAGGAGTGCTGCTAACGTGGGAAAGATAAGTGGGATCCTTTTGGTATATTTTGGCACAATATACACTCTGTGAAGTAAAAACCAACAATCCTGGTAAAGTGTTTTGAATTCCTACTTTTCATCCCCCTGGGGGCTTTGCACATATGCTCTATTCTTACCTGGGCTTAGATGAGTTCATTGTAAAAATACCTTTCTTGTGCTTCATGTCCTTGTTAAAATCAGGAGATGATGAATGAAGCAAAATATAATCAGGATATGCAACATTTTCAGAACTTTGATTCTGATTTCAATTTGATTTCATATTTGGAAATAATTTAAAATACAAAAAAAAAATAGTTTACAGTGCCACACAGGAACCAATGACTTTGATCTTCTGTGGCTTTCTAAAGTGGATGTCCATAAGAAATTCCAGAGTCTTAAGAGTACTTTTAGTGGCCTTTCTGAAAAGTTGTCAGAAGAAAAGCTTTGTTTCCTGCTATCTCCGCCCATTTATAATTCTTACTTTCAGATAAATGTAAGTCTTATATTCTAGAAGACAAAATAAAAAATTTTTTTAAAGTATTTCAAAGTTTTAAGTGCTCAAATCCAAAATTATATCTCAGACTGTTTAGACACTTCATGGGATATATAAACACTGAAAGACAAATTTATTTACTCCTCCACTTTTTGAAAAGCTCAAAAGGATCTAATTTTACTGGAAGATTTTAATAATTTCCTGAATCTCTGCTTGTTTCTTTCATGTTTATTAATCCAAATCTTTATCACACTGTTTTAATAAACCTAGACTTAAAATTATCTGGAAACTTGTTATCCAATTGTACTGAAATCACCTGTTTGTTGGAGAAAGCATAACACTTTTTTTTGTGTGTGCGAAAATGAAAGATCATGCATATGACAACTTCAGTATTTACAGAATGAGGATATATTTGATTTTATCTACCCTGATGCGCCTTAATCTTCAAAATATAATTAGGAAGTGACAAAAATTTCAAACAGAATACGAAAGTAGTTCAGATGTAAAGCAAAATATTGCAGCTAGGTTTAGATAATCTCTGAATGAAAAAAAAAAAAGCCAAACTTGTAGCTTCATCTTGGGAATGGCCCTCAAAGAGAAGCTACTTCATCAATATGTGTAGTTTTTTGGGATGCTACGTCTGAGGGTAGGTTGAAGGTCTTGGGCTACTCCTGAAAAAGCACACTGTGTACTCCTCTTCACGTGAATAGTGCAAGCATTTGTTCAGATTAATGTCTGCTGCCTCATTTGAACTTCCAGTGATTGCAGAGAGCTTCATTTACTGCCTCACTCCAAAAACTGCAGGATAGCTCATGACAAAAGCAGAGAGAGAGGACTGTTCATAGAATCACTAAGGATAGAAAAGACCTCTAAAATCATCTAAGTCAACCATCAACCCACTTCCACCATGCCCACTAACCATGTCCTCCAGTGCCACATGTTCCTGTTAAGAGGAGTGAAGTCCTATTCCCTCTCCTTCAACATACACTCAACAAAAAAAAGACCACAAAACCAAAATGGTGTCTTACACTGACAAGCCAGTTCAGCTGAGGAGGAAACAGGGTAAAATAGACATGACTGAAATAATAAATCATGACATTATGTTGGAAAGATATTTGTATGAAGTGACAGCTCAACACGCTGAGCAGTGGTGAACTTGGTAGAGGTGAACTGATATATACTCTTGTGGAACAGAATACTTCTCAGTAAACAAGTGCTAAAATAGTGGGCTGCAATGCACAAAACAAGGTAGGGCACAGAATAATCAGCCAAAGATGACAGATGGCAATTTTTTTCTCCTTTCTTCTCTTCTTTTTTTCCTGTAGTATCAAGTTGATCAAAGTGCTGAGGATCATTTGTTATTGTAGAAAAACTAAAAATATCTTGGAACACTCACACAAAATAGATAACAGATAACAACCAGTAGTTCTCTTTTTTTCCCCATTTAAACCTTATGCATGAGTCCATGTATAGTAACAGCTGCCCTCAGAATTCTAACTAAATGTGCACTGCTGAGAATTTGGGTCTGACCAGGTTAAGGTGCATTATTTAATCACCTCTGTTGTTTGTTTTTGTTAGACAACCAATTTTCTATTCTACTGCCAGAGAAAAACCTTCCCACAAATCCCCAAAGCTCACCTCTGTGGCTTGTCACTGTTCTATTGTGATACAGCCATGTGTGACATGGGAACTAAATGATAAGAAACAGGGACTGCAGCAAAACTGCACCAATGGCTGAAAATGTCTACTATGTCAGCACTCCATCTCACTCTGAGCACTAGCAGTGTTATCACAGAATATCAGGGATTGGAAGGGACCTCGAAAGATCAAGTCCAATCCCCCTGCTGGAGCAATTATCTCCTATACTCTTCGGTAACAATAATGTTAACATTTTTTAAAAGGTGGACACCTAGGGATTTAAGTTAGATATAGAATATGAGCTCTTTGTATGAATTCTATCACAAAACAGGATCAGAAGGCAACTGCAACCAAGTATAATAAAAAGATAATTCAGAAATTTACTCAGAGCAGATAATAATAGAGCTTATAAAAAAAAAAAGAATGAAACCTTAAACAAAGTACACATGCAGTTTCTCCTTCCCCCAGACTCAGTAGTAATTGTGTCTGACTTCTCCCGGATTCAGAAGAGCTTGTTTATTTTTTTCCAAATACTTGGCATAACCTCCCATGGGAAGTGCTATGATAGTCCACCAATATGAGCCCTTTGAGACAGACATAGATGAATTGGAAATGGAAGAAAAGAGCCAAGGTGAGTGCAGAGATTATAATCTCTTCCCACCAGTTTATGTCCAGGTGCCTGATGCAAAATAAGACAAGTTGACATTCTTTCCCTACTACTAAAAGACATTTATACCATCCTCACCTGCTCACATTCCAACCTCAGTCATTTAGAAGAAATAAGAATATAAATTTCAACTTGCTTCTCAGTGGTGGGTTTCACTCATTCTTATTACACATCCAATTACAAACAGCACAATTCAAGAGGAACCACTTTTCTGTTCCAGCACAGTGTGATCCAGGTGAATCAGGAAGGTAAACAGATAAAAACAATAATTAGAAAGGTTTAATAACATAATTAAAATATTACTTTATAAGCTTGTGAGATTATGTAGCATGCTGCTTTCAGTAATTTCCAGAGGGAGTGCTTATTCTTGACCATAAACCAAAGCAATCTAGAAAACGACCACTCAGAGTTGCAAGGAGGGCTGCTGCAAGCGAATGCAGCATGCTTAGTCACCTGGAGAGTTTTCTTTGAAGTTTGCCTTTAATTGTGCTGCCTCAATTTCTCAACTCCTTACTTTTATTTTTTTTCCTCCCTCCTTCTTATCACTGCTTAGTACTCTGGATTCCCTAGTGAGATGCAGTGCAGATTGCAAAGATCAAACATTAAGAAGCAGGCAGTGGCTGTTCAGCAGCTTCAAGATGTGTTCTATGTATGGAAGCACACCGTGTATCTTTTTTTACAGCGAAAAGAATTTGTTGGAGTCATTTCTTTCTCCTGCTTTTCTTATTCTTGCAGATCTACAAAAATCAACATTTCCTCTATGCAAATATTTTATGCAAACCAATTGGCCTCTGGAAAAAACAACAACAACAACAACAAAAACACCATAAATAGCAGCACTTACCAAAATGAACCTTCTTCCACGGTCATGTCAAAAGCAGTGTCTGGTCAGCAAGAAGTGAGAAGATCCCTTCAGCTGTGGGAACGGAGTTATTTTCATTCTTAGGTGAATGTTGACTGAAATTTGCCACCCCAGAATGCAACTCCTGTCTCTCCCATCTTCACATACTGTCTTTATTTTAGATGAAATGTAATATAACACAAAACAATCTTTGGACAACAAGTATTACCTGGAGTGAGGCATGAACATCAGTAGAATCCTCCATTCACAAGAGCAAACAAATGTATTCTTTCTGCCACTCAGAAAACAGTTATTCCTCTTTGAATTGTATGAGCTTTTTCGTCTCTTGCTATGTCCTTTTTTCCTCACTAGTTTGCCCTTTCATTTTCTAGCAACAAGGATCACTTACCCAACACAACAGCTTGCTTGTAAAAGCCACTGACTAAAAGAATCCAAAGTTGAAATCAGTCAGTTCTCACGGGCTTAATGAAGAGCCTAACAGAGACACATTAACAGAGCCTGGAAGAAGACAAAGATCATAACTATTTCTGATACATATATTGTGTTACTCTTTTAGTCATCTTTATATCTGGGCACAAGGCTCCCTCTTTGCATTGTACCACATTCATTTCTTAAATTCAGCCACTCTGACCACTCTGGTCTTTACACTTGCAGTGGTCTCATAATCAAGACTGGCCATCTTGTTAATAGGAAATGGAATGTGTTCTGAAGATTCCAGATCCAAATCACGTTAACAAATGTATTAAATCAGTCCTCTGAGAGGCAGCACAGTTACCTTGCATTGAAGAACAGTGCTGGGCAATCCCAATCTTAAATTCACATTCTTTCCTCATCATTCCTCAGCGCTGTTCACAATAACGTGCCCCTTGGATGCAGGTCTGGTTCTCACTGCTCATTTTCATTTGCCCTTTAGAGTTTTCATCATGCTGGGAGAATGGCAATTGCCTGCTGAGGAACTTTCCTTTAAAATAATCAAAACACCTTTAGTGTCTACTTCTGAAAGCTGTAATTTTATTCATGGCGTTTCTATTCAGTCCCTTCGGAGCCTTAGGTTATGGATAGTAACTTTAAATAAAGGACAATTTGGATGTCTTTATTATGAGCATACATCAAAAATCTAACAACATTCCACTGACAATAGCGGCATTCACTTAAGACAAGTCAGCGCTGACAGCTGGCCCTCTAAGGGCTTTCTAAATATCAACATGTAACTGAATTTTCATAACTTGATCACTTCATATTACAGTTAATACTGAATGCTTTTGTTGGATACATATGTCTGCAGGCTTCATATAATTGATATAGAAGTCGCCTCTTCAATGAGACTGTCAAGTCAGTATAACCAAAATGAAGATCCATTTTGTTTTTAAGAATGATGAATCTTTTCTACCTCTTACCTATAAGTATAGCACAGTTTAGTCATACAAGCCATATAATACCTTTTTTTCAGGTCTGAGTTTTAAACTGTGTAATTATTCAGCAGGTAGATACATACATCCTAAATTAAAACAAAAAACAAAAAAAAAACAACAAAACACTACCTTCCAAAATAGAGCAATACTACGTCAGCTCTCCAGGTACTGTAAATGAACTCTTATGCTAAGAATCTCTCCCAAAGTACTTTGGACTTCAGCTGCTAAACATCTTTTTTCTCCCCACTTCCTTTCTTTAAGTTTCTGATAAACTATCCCTCTTATCTGGTTTACATTCTTCCTGGGACCTAAGAAATGTAATATTACTTGTTTTACATGTTCATCAGTCACCTGGAAAATATCTGAGCTCCACATTCGGTTCATCCACCCATTTGTTCTGAAACATATGTACAGGCCTCCCTTCTCAGAGATGAATCACGGCTTCAGATTATTTGTTTTGAAAATGAGTATTGGAAGGAAAATTCAAATGGTTTAATACATGCAAAAACCTCTACAAGCTGTCTATATATGTGTATGTACATATGAAGACAAGATCTGCCTGCAGCCTGACACACAAAGAGTTCGCACTCCTTGTATGTCTCCTAAGTTTCAAATATTTAACAAACTACTTTGGAAGTAATGGAGAAATTTGGTGAGTGTACTGCAGTGGAAAAAAATAATAATAATACAAAATAAAACCCTACCTGACAGACTTCTGTGTAAAACTGCAAAAACTAGGTGAGCTGAACAAAGTATATGCACACCTGAATTTGTAGGAAAATAACTTCTGTAGAATTGTCTGATGTATTTGTTGGGGTCCAAATAAAGCTGCTGAACTAAAAGCACCAGGCAGTTGCCTTTCATGGACAGAGCTAAGAATAAGGAGTAACAGTGTAATCTGTAACCCCAACAAAATGAATTTTAAGCCTATATCTGGATTCTCAGGATAACAACATATCTGGATTAAGACTTTGTGATCTGATTCCATTCCTCTAATCAGATGGTGCAAAAGCCAAGTTAGCCACAAAAAAAAAAAATAAAAAAAAAACAGACAAGGAATATTGCTTTACCACTACTCTTTTATCTGTGACCCTGAGCACGTCACACGTAATCAAAGCTTGATTAACATAGAAATGCTATTACTGGTTCATTAAATATCTTTCATTCATCTAGAAAAGAGTGGTTAAATGTGTGGACTTTATCTCCCATCTAGGAATGTGAAAACCATGGTGACACAGATTCAATAACACAACTGTCATCCCAGAGCTATTCCTTCTAGGCTAAGCTTTCAGTGCCTCTTTTGCAGTGTGTCCAACCCAGGCCACGTGCAGATCCAGTGTGGATCATGACCAGTAGCAGAGCTGTGCTGAAAGGAAGAATCCTAGGCAATCCAGACCACCAGACATGGACCAGCATCAGCTGCTGCTGGAGCCTAATGACTCCAAAGTCAAGTTGCCTATGCAGCCCAGCTCCAGTCAGCAGGAACAGAGTGGCACAGAGGATTCACTAGCATCTCTGCTAGCTGTGAACTCCCTGCCACCAGCTTGCTTTTCCCTAGGACCCCCAGGGTCCTGCCCAGCTAACTACCCTCATATCTCTACTTATAGAATCATAGAAATGTTTGAGTTGGAAGAGACCTTTAAAGGTCATGCAGCCCAACTCCCCTGCAGTGATCAGGGACACCTATAGCTCAACCAGGTGCTCAGAGCCTGGTTCAGCCTGACCTTGAATGTCTCCGTGGTATATAGGTTCATATCAGACTTGTATAATAACTCTATTCAAAGATCAGAAATGAAAACAGGTATGTGGCCATTGACTCTCTTTGAACCAAAGAGGGCATCCCTTTTCATAATTCCCCTGAAGCCTCATGCTATTAATAAAGAATTTCCACAAGAGCAAGCACACAAAACTGAGCCCAGGCTTTCTGGCTGCCCACCACATCACTTGCTCTTAGGCTTCTTTAGTTGTAAAAATCAGCACAGTGCAGCTGGGCTTACAGATGGCCCTTGGGCCTTTCCCAGTACCTTGTCTGTCCTGTTATATATTTCTTTGCAGAGCAAGCACCAAAGTAGAACTGATCAATTTTGATATTTCTTAAACAAAATAAGATTTTATAAAATAAAAAGGAGAAAGAAAAAAAAATGCTTTTTGCAATCCTTTTCCAGAATATATTTTTAAAATTTGTCAGTGCTCGCAAATTTCTGATCCTATGATATACTTTTTTAGAATGTGACACATCACTGACATGAAATAGATGTGATAAACACTTTTAAAGTGTTTAGTTGCCTTCTTTTGTGGGCCTCCATGCAATCTGAGCAGATAAGAAAGGAAATACTATTACCTCACTTCATACACAGAGTACTGAGTCAGGAAGAGGGGGAGTTATCTGACAAGATGTGGTTATCTGCATCTGAGCTCCTTGACTAGATTCCCTTTGTAATTAATGGAAAGGAACGGGTACTTCCAGATTTGCGTCACCTCCTCTAAAAGAAGGTTTCTAAAATAGGTCAGATTACTCTCATCCTGTCTGCTCAGGACTACAAACTGAAAACGGAATCCACAGCTGAATAGAGACATTAACATTTGCTTCAGGTCAGACCCATATGGCCTTAACTCACTTATCCAGTATAACTCACTTATCCAACACCAGCCATGTGTTCAAGGTAATGTGCAAGTCTGAGAGCCCCAAGGAATTCAGATTCCTTATTGGTTTTTTTTCCAGTATGTTTTGCATTGGCTGCTACTCTGTTCACATTTAGTATTATTTCACTGGTTTTTTAAACCTAAAACTGTTAACCAAATTTTGTTTTAGCTATTACTAGAACTGCGTGAAAGAATGTCATCCATTCATTTAGGGAGAATTTCAATATTTGAAAATATGATTTTGAACCAGTTTAAAATAACATTACAGAACCATCTGCAAGGCAAAGCCCTGAGATGGCAGGAAACATGAAAGCACTGCCAACGTACACTGACTTTTCAGGTGGGATTTCCAGGAAACTCTAATGATGGGGCTGGCCCACAAACAACAGCTCCCAGGGAGAAAAAGCCTAGAAACCACCATCTCTGTGGTCTGTTTGAGGGTAAAAATCAAGAAATCCTCTGTCCTCCACACAGCTGATCAGCCACAGCTTTACACATCAGCACTCCTTCTGCCAGGCAGATGAGCTGGCAGGAGATCAGACAGGTACAATGAAAACCTGTTCCAACTACACCTTTCCCAGAATAGAAATATCACCACATGGCATCTTGGCTTGGACTGAAATACTCTAGTGAAATAAATACAGCTCACCTGGACAGCACTGCAGATGAATACCAAACCAACTGCAAGCTGAGATAGGCATGTTTTCTGTCATTATTGGGCTGTGGTGTTGTCCCAGTGCTCAGTTTGAGGCAGAGTCTTTGGGGAAACTTCTAGGAAAAGAAAAATAAATTGTTTTAACCACTCACCACCTTTTGTGGACAATAAATAAATAAATAAATAGGGTGAGAAGTGACATCAGGGATGCAAAAACCTTTTTTATTTTTCTCTTGATCAATTGGGGATGGTAAAGTTCACACCAGTAAACTTCCCACCAATAAAGTATTTGTGTTTTGGTAGTACCTGAAATTGTTTGTATAACCTTTAAATCTTTCTGGTGTACAACAGACCTCATTTCACTAAATGTAGTCTGAGTAGCACTACCTCCCATACAGTAAGATTTACCCTGCACTGTTGCTGAGGACCAGATCCAGCAATCACATTCAACAGTGTCTCCTTGCAGGAGCTCTGCCCACGGGAAGGAGGCTGTAAATTCCTTCTCAGGCAACAATTCCAGAACAAAACCCGGCAATTACTGGATATTTTATGATATTTCTGGACAAAAATCCCTTTGCCAATATGCTTTCTTACCTAACTTAGCTAATTGTTAAAAATATGTCTTTGGAAACTCTGAAGACCCATTTTTAATAACCTTTTAAGTAGCCTCCCTTGAGAGGTTTACTTTCACCACTCAAGTACAGTATTTAATATTGTACTTACTGTTCTTGTTTTCAGATAAATGCTTCAATGTACTAAAATGGGCAATGACTTGCAAACTACTTGTTGAAATAGGAGCAGAGCTTTAGAGATCAGTAGAATACATAGGGAACCATTCATACAAGGGGTCCCACTGTATGGGAATTCAGAACCTGTCCTGTGATTCCTTATTCTCCCAACTGCCTGAGTTTCAGTAAATCCATGGAATACACAATCAGAGTTCCATAAGGCGTAGCACCACCATATTTCCATGGTTTATTCTTTGAAAATGATTTCTCTGTTCTCCTGGTTGTATTTTTCTGATTGAATTATTTTCTTTTTAATTAAGGAACATATCTGCAAATATTTATTCAGAATGCATTTTCTGAATACATATAAACATATTTCCTGAATATATATATGCATTCTCTATTAAATCTATAACTTTAACTTTAAAAAGGGCTAACTAGCCAGAGAAGATAGTTGCTCATTAAAATATACTGATTTACCAGCATAAAAAAAATTGAGCAGTGAACTTTTCTAATTAATTCTTGTATGAGGAAGAGAATCAAAACACAGCTAGTTTGTGGATTATGTTGTCTTAGAGGAACAGGGTGATTAACTTATTAATTCATATTTTGACTTCTTAATTTTTCCCTCTTTTCAAACATGTCTAAATTACCACTACAAAAATTTACAATGGTACTCTACGAAATTAATTATTGATTGTGAAAAGCCAAGTCTTCTAGAACAACACAGCACAAAGAAAAGTGATTCAGGCATTGCATTAATTGATAACACTGGAAGCTAACAGTGAGGAGGAAGGAATAAGACATTCAGAGAAAGCGCGTTTCAAAACAAATTGCCGGGGGGGAGGGGGGGGGAACCCTCATGAAATATCTTAGAGTTTTATAAATTAAAAATTGAGATTTTTGCTCTGATTCTGCTATTAGAGGTAAATTTGAAACATTGTATGTTCTTCCTCTTTCTACAATACAGGTTACACAGCAACTTTTTTTATAAGGGCATGTAGCAACAGGACAAGAGGAAACAGCTTTAAACTAGAAGAGGGTAGATTTAGACTAGATATTAGAAAGAAATTCTTTACTGTGAGAGTGGTGAGACACTGGAACAGGTTACCCAGTGAGGTCATGAACGCCCCCTCTCTGAAAGCATTCAAGCCCAGGCTGGAAGAGCCTGTGATCAACATGGTCAAGAAGGAAGTGTCCCTGCCTATAGAAGTTAAATACCTTTTCAGAAATTGCTTGGTTCAGGAAGTCTCTAAAGAAAAATAAATAAATAAATAAATTCAAAGCTTTCACAATTTAGGGGTTTTCCTATCTTTTTTTTCCCCTTCTCTCCCTATTTCTTTCTTTTTACTCTATAAAAGCAACTCTAAGTTTCATCAGTACACGAACACATTATGTGAAGAGTCCATCTATGTAAACTGTTTCCTTAGATCATTAGAATATATTTGATTGTTACTGACTTAAATACTCCTGGCATTCCCTTTACACCTTCTATATGCCTAAAGGTCAAACTCTGCAGTGGCAAAAACTCCCTACTACAGCAGTTGTAGCTACCCCTGCACATTCCAACCATAGTCTGAGAAGCTCCTGTTCTCTTTTTGTACAAATCTTAGTCACTAAATTTTTACAGTAACAGAAGACTTGAGATTGAATCTCTTTTCACTCCAGTTTGAATCAGAATGTATTATTTTAAAAGAAAATAACTGCAAGTGGTAACCTAAATACAACTGCAACCACACAGCATCAGTAGTTGACATCAGTAGTTGAAGTAGAGCACTGTGCTGGCAAAACATTTGACTGTTTCCTAGGCGTACACTGCATGGATCAAGTAAGTATCGATTGTAAAGCTTTTGCATTAACTTACTGAAGATCCTAGAGCAGCTGATAGAGGAGAACACCAGCCCACTGAAGCCAGCTCAGATAAATTTTCCATAAAGAATGGTACATTGTTCTAATCGGTGGTGTCTAGTTAAAGGTCCAAAATACTATTTAATTGACACTGATGGCAGTACTGACTTGACATCAAAGGGAATCAAGATTTGCCATTCTTTTATGAAGAATTATTTTTATCATGTTTAGAAAAAAAGCAGAGGGAATTAACAACACATCAAGTGTTAGCCCTTTTATCTCTAGGTGGTGGAAAACTACAGTTATGTGGTGCCTCAGAGCTCCTACCCAAAGCTGAGAGATCAGCTCAGTATTAGCAGAGATAGCAGTAATCTGAAACAAGGTACAATCACCCCTAGAGGCACCAGCTCCAGCTGGGTCTCCAGCACCCTGTTCACTTGGAAAATGTATTAGAAGATTGAGGAATTTTCCGACCAAGTAGACCAGGATGAAAAAGCTCCATCATGCAAATAAGAATTGAGGCAAGAGAGGACTGGCTCACTTGAAAACACACAGCTGGGGAAAGTATCAGCAGGATCATCACTGCAAATTCAGGTGGTGGTTTGGGCAGATGGCATTTGACATTCACAATAAAAGTTGTGCTTTTATCTCCTATCCTAAATTGTCCCTAAAATAAAATGAAAAAGTGAAAAATCTGTGAAAAATTTCTCTGCTTTCTCAAGCTAGCTTACTAGCAGGACATACATTCTTTCTTAGTGCAAGTACTGTGAAAAAATTAGGGGTCACACATGTGAGTAGGAAGGACAGGCAGGAAAATTGAGAAACACAGTAATAATTGGCTATTAGGACTACAGTTCTCATAATGAATTTCTAAATATAGCATCATTAGCAACTCTATGGGATTGTGGTGCAGATAGAATGAAAGGAGAAAAAGTCTTCTTTCTCTAGAAAATGTTACAACCTGGGCTATTGGCAAGTTTTGTATAGTTTATTATAGTTTATTTAGATTCGTTGCTCTATAAATATCTGCTACTTCAGTCACCATATTTTAGGGTAACTAAATGAAAGTTCTTGTATGAAACCAAACTCTAGACTGTGTTTTGTATTTTTTAATGAGGGTTCTTCCACAAAGTGTTCCATTGTGGCTAATGAGATATTAACAATGAACACACTACGACAGATGGGAAGATAATCAGCTGTCTAAATCAGAAGATTTTCAAAGTGCAGTAAACAGATTATTAAGCACAATTCTCTGGCTCAGTGCCATCGCATACTGTAGAGAACTGGTCAAAGAGTGCATCATGAAAAGCTGTTCAGGAGCAGCTAAATTCTACAGCTGTGGTCTTTGTTTTTCTAGTACTTTGCAAGAACAGAAGGGGGAATTACGAAAACGTCTATCATATACTACCCATAAGCTGGAAATGCTTGAAACGGAATTTGATTCTACACGTCAGTATCTTGAAATAGAATTGAGACGTGCTCAGGAGGAACTTGAGAAAGTAACTGAAAAACTGAGAAGGTTAGTAACTAACGTTTTGAAATCAGCAGATCTGAGGAATTTACAAGAGGCTGTATTAAAGACATATGTAAGCAAATGTATAAACATATATTCTCAAATATTTATTGATTAAACATTGTATTTTCATGCTGAATAAATATATTTCACATATCGATATGTATTACATATCACATGAAATTATGCGTATTATGCATGGCATATTTTGTATTGAAAGCAAATATGCAAACAGAAACATATATATAGGTAGGTATGTGATATTGTTTATGTGTAATCATATGTGTTGGTTAGTACTTTGAAGTACACACATGAAGGTGCCATAAATATATACACATTACATATAAACATAATGTTTATATATATAATTATATTTTTAATTCTCCTTTGTATGATTCTATGATTATTGAATTTGGCTGCAAATTTTCAGTTGTTACTCTCCACTGTACTGATGCTAGAAAAGAGTATTTGGCTCAAAGCTGAAGCTAAGATCAATATAAACAATATTATGACATTTCACATCATGCTATTGCAAATCACTTACTTTCCAGTCCCAAATAGAACTGAGTGATACCAAAAACCTATCACTTAAAATTACTGAAGCTATGTTACAATGCTATCGCAAATCAAGGGCCCAGTTAATGTTAATGAGAAATTATCATTAGTGTGCACTCCTGTCATTTCTGGTACCAATTAAAATGGTCTGCAGTCGGCATTAAACTTAGTAGTGATTTTTAGTATCAATTTTTCCATGTGTTTACAATTTGAAACCAAAAACTATCTGCATTTTTTGTGAAGACTTTGCTAAGAAGTATGTGAACAATTGAACTATTTCGTTCAATTCACTAGATGAGTCAAAACAAAATTCAGAACAAATCATTCCAGGGCTATACCCAAAGAAATTTGTTTTCATTCTTTGCAGAATTAAAAAACTAAACCACAACAAAGCAAAAAAATAAAAAAATAAAAAACCCAAACCCTGAGTGAACCAAATAATTCTATGTAAATTTAAAAAATAATTAGTGTCTAGATCTCAAATTAAGAAACATCCTAGTGTGTTCTTATAATTTAAATTCTTTCCTATCTCAGACGCTTCTTAAAATAGGACCAAAATGAGCAGGTGGATTATAGGGGTCATGACCATGAAATCTTCACTTATCTATCAAGACCACCATAGAGGTTTACCATATTGTTTGCTCACCATTAATATTTTTTTTTCTTCCATCATTTCATTTAGAGAAGACACACTGAAAATAACATTGCACTTGATGTAGCTTTGTTCTGCTGCATTACAGCTCTAAGGGCAGGGAACATTCATAACCTTTTCTCCCAGAATATTATTTCAGACATAACTGACATAATTCCTGAATTATACTTGTCTGAAGGACTTCCCCACTTTTGCTAAAATAAAGGGACAAAGTACAGTCTTACCCTAAGTAAGAAACTCCATATCAGCTTCACCAGACACAGATGATTTAAGTACTCTTCAAAAATCAGGCCAGACAGTCTTGATTTTGCTCATGGCAGTCTAGCAATAGTAACCAAACATCAGATTAGTAGAACTGACTTTCCTGTACTCTAACTGAACATTGTACTATATTATGAAGAAAATTAATATTAAAAAAATTATGTTTCAGGCAGGTGAAGACATTGGAGGCCCAAAATATTTTGAGGTGAGCTTTAAAGATGTTTCTATTGAGAATAGCAAGGCATACCACAAGTTAAACAAACAGATTTCCCAACCTGGAAAAGGAAACTTGGACATAAAACTACCATCCAAAAGCGTGTCAGCATCAGAAAACCAGCATGAGGAAAACAAGGAACCAGAATTTATTTCAATAATACGTTTCCTGCTCTATTCACAGCACAGGGCGAAAAATTCAGCCCCTTCTAATAAACAAGCTCTGCGTAAGATGATCCCACTTGCATACTAGAGAACATTTCTGTTATTAAACTTCCATTACCACTGAGTGCAGAATTTTTCTGTGAAAGTGAACAGCTGTCTTTTTCCACTCCTTCTGAAAGCCTTTGCTCTCTTAATTTGTCCACAATTAATTTCTTCTGCTGCACCTCTCCTTCTCTAACCTAAGCAGGAAGGTCATTTACGTGGTACTGTGGTCGAGTTTTTTGACCTCCATTATTCTTTTTTGACCCAGTGGGAGCAGTGCTGAGAGTGTTTCAAAACATTAACTGTGAAGTATAGTTTTGGCTTTGAAAAGTGACTAAAAGACATTGAGGATTTTGTATGCCTCACAGCGATTCCCCTATCTAGAGGGAACGGCGTGGCTTTTTGAAGTTAATATTTTAATAATACTCCAATATTAATATGTAAACTTGAACCTTTCTCCTAAGGTCACACTGGTTTTCCTGCTGGAGACTGCACCTTGGGAATCAGAGGTTCAAGGTCTTCCTAGCATTCATTAGGGAGCAGAGATATTTTAAGACACAAGGAATAAAGCCATACAGAGATATTTTTAGAGCTAATATTAGCATCCACGCTTAATTGTTTCACCAAAAGCTGGACACATCATGGCTAAAGGGATTTTAAGATCAGAAATCCTTTAAGTGTTAGCTTTAGAATGAACAGAGGAAAAATATTTTGTTTCTGTAAGAAAACCAGTGTAACTTGTGCTAACAGAAAAAGATTTTTGAACAAGGTTACTATTTTAAGTCGCTTTTCAAAGCTAAGCTGAACTCATGGTGAAATTCTCTTCTTTGCAGAAAGCCAACCCAAGCCTGTGTTTTACTTCATATATATTTCAGAGTCATATGAGCGCTTTGAAATAGAAACTTGCGGCCTTTCTCTTTGGTGAATATCAGTAGTCTTTGAGAAAAAAGCGTTGTCTGCTTGGTTAGAGTTCTGATACAAAGCACTCAGTGTGGTCAGAATACTTCTCATTAGAGTCTAATTTAATGAGGAATCTAAACGTGCATTTTTTGCATACACATGCATCTATCTGAGTATCATAATTCTATGAACTTAACAACAAAAAGCCATCAAAATGATAATTTATCAATTCACATGCAAAGATTTTCTCCTTAAATTAGATTAGTGAAAATGACTCACTCTTCAATTTATTTATTTACAGAGAATCCAAATTTATGACAAAAATATTTCATACTTCACAAGACTCAGATTGTCTAGGTGTATACTATTTTCTACATACTGGATTAAGCTACCAGTTACTCATCTGATCATTTCAAATGTGAATAATTTTCCCTTCTGTATTTCACAGTGATTGCTACGTTCCTCTTTTATCCCTTTAACATTCTTTTTTTGCTGACTCCATTTCTCCCTGTTCCATCTACATTTGCTGTCACTTCTTTTGGAGCAGTATATTTAAATTTGGGTTTTATTTGTACGTCTGCATGTGTATGTGCACGTCTATGCTTATTTTGACTATTTTTGCATACTGTTCTCAATAGAAACACTTTCTGAATCTGCTTCCTACATACCGAGTATTTTTGGTTTATATTTCTTGTTTGGATTTGATTTGCTGGAAGAAGTCATTTTTTTTTCCAATGAAGGATCTGGGTCTGTGGAATACTTCCCACTAAACATGCAACACAGGAAAATTTGATGGACAAAGACAAGACACAAGCTGAAAAACATACTGCGATAAGCTATTTCAAAAACCCCAAACTCACTACCATCTACCGCATGGAAGCATTGACATTTGAAAACCATTATATTAATGGTAACTGATCTTACAGTGATACATACTAAGAGGAAAAATAGTGTCTGTAGAAGCTGAGGACTAAAACCACTGGTGCATTGCCAGTGTAATAAGACAGATGTCTAGATTATCTGGCAGCAATTGCTGTTAGTTTTGTTTATGTTCTTAAAGATATGGGAAAGGAAACTTCAGTGCATACTTTGAGCTCTCCACATAGCTCTGTACTGCAGAGCAGACTCAGGTACAGAGAAACTGAGAAAATCCCTGAAACAATATTTTGTTTTGCACTTTTTCTTCCTTTTTAAATTTACACAGATACTTTTGAACCCATGCAAACTTTTGGGAAAAAGAGTGAATTATAACAGATGAGATAGCAGGGGACCCTTGATATCAGCCAGCTGGCCTTATTTTCATAAATCCTTGCTCCCCGCAGTACTGCATGCAGCTTTCTCAGCTCGCATAACAGTGTTGAGTAACTGTGTGGAGTTGTAGCCAGCTTAAACCTTCTCACTTCCCCTAGTTTATTAAAATTATTTTTACCTTCTCCTTTACTGTGAAGAGATGGATAGAGAGTACTCCTAGATCTCTTTCTGCTTGTTGACTTTGGCTAAAGAGCTGCAGACATCAAAGGCATACCTAAAGCTGCACAAATAAACGTGGCTTGGTACCAAATACTACACCTAACAGGAACATGGACAACGTAGAGATCCATGAACTTCAGTCAACCCTTTAAGTCACCTGGTCATTTACAAAACCACACTGTGAGAACTAGTGAGCAATAACCAAGTCATCAGCTAGTACTAGTCTCACAGATTGTTTGGTTTACCACCATTGCAAACACCACTGACCACCTACTCTCACTTACTCTCATTACAGAGTGAGAATCTTCTCTGTTCAGCAGCTCTGTGAAATACGCATAATGCCAACATTTTCCCTATGCTCACAATACATGTTTGGAACAGCTGCCCCAATCCTCTTAACCTTGTGGAGCTTCATCTTGGGTGTGTCATTCCTTATGCTCTCAGATCATCCATCCTCAGCTCAGATTTTTTCTCTCAGAGCCATGGGGCAGAAGCTTCAGTGTAACCAGAAGCCCTATGTGGGGCATCACCAGCCCTTGATCTGTCACCAGAGATTTCTTTATAACATAATGGAGAAGAAAATCTCCATGGGTACAGAAGCATAGGGGGAATACCCCAAAAGAATAGTACCCACATGAAATAATGAAGGAGGCTGGTATATTTTTGTATGACTTATCCAGATGGTATAAAAGCAACCAGTAAATAAGGAAGGGCTCACCTGTCACAGACAGTCAAGGCTTACCCGGAACTCCACTGGGAAGGAACCTCCAACAAGAGATCCTTCCCAAGTGGTGGTCAGCACTTAAATGGGGCCTGGGAGACGTGGATCCAGACTCTACCCCTTCTGATCACACACGTGAATTGCCTTCACCTGTGCTCCTGCAGCTGACTCAGTACTCGCCTCAGGTGATCAATCAGTGGCTCAGGCCATGATTCAACAGTTCCCATACAAGAAACATGGAGAGAGCTGAGCTGTCACTACAGGGAAGGAGTGGGCTGGATCCCTCCATTCAGCACTATGGCATGGGTTGACTGCAGGTCTCAGTTCTGGCTTTGGCATCTAGTCCTAAACACGAAATAAATCAGAGAATTCTTTAATCCTAACCCCTTCTTGATCACTACACCAAGGCTCAGACTTCTCAGATGAGGTAAATTTCTGCTGAATTAATTTGTATTACATCTAAGTTCACTTCTAGGCAATGACAAAAATAAACTTGTCACTGAAAATACATTGTCCTATTGACCGAAGATTCTCAGTTCAAACATTTAGATATATTCAGACAAACTTTTCACAGCAAAATTTCTACAATTTGCTTTTTTTTTTTTTTTTTTTATACACCCTTTTGAGATGATATCTCCTCCTTATCTTCTGTGAAGAGAAAGGCATGGCTACTACTGAAATAGGGATTCTTTTCCCACATGCTAAGCAGCTTCTTCACTGCAATACCAAGTTTATATTCCATGGAACATAAAGGTATACAGAATGAAACTTTCTTTGGTGTATTGCTCTGGAATAAGCAGGGAAGACTTATTTTCTAAGCCCATTCAATTCCTCAGTTCTAATAAAAAGAAACACCCACCTTTTCAGGCTGAGATCCCTGGATTTATTTGCTGAATAGAGAAAATGTTTTGCTGAGGTTCAAGGATGTGCAGTTCCCTGAACTTCTGTCAAAAGGAGAGTATTCCCTTCTAAGTAATTTGCTTCTACTGCAGTCATCAGGTTTCTGCTGCAATACTTCACATTAAGAGAGTCTGGTCAGTCTCTCTCAGTAGTGTCAAACCAGAAAGCTCAAGCATCCTCCCTGACACACAATTTGTGAGCTTGATGCACAGCTACAATCCCCTTGTGCAAGTTCTCACACTGCAAAGCATATCCGCACTTAAGCGTACAACAGCAAACATGTTTTCACTTCCTGACAGAATTGGTGCTAAATATAGTAAGCAAATATGACATAGAAGTTTGCTTAGGAAGTAGGCAGTAATTGCATTTCAAAGGAAACCACTGACTGGCAGCAGGAGTGGTAAGAAAATAGATTTCATGTAATGCAAGCCAAGGTTTTGTACTGATGTGAAAGTTACAGGTAAAAATAATACAAAAAATACATTCAATTACATGATATCGTCTTTGTTTTAGGATACAAAACAATTACCTAGCCTTACAAAGAATTAATCAGGATCTGGAAGATAAACTTTACAGAATGGTAAGTTATCATTAAGTGAACTTTTTTTAAAATATTAAATGTGCTTTTATGGTTCTTAAGTCTTATTACAAACATATTTGCTCCAAGTGCAGTGTACTTGAGAAAGATATATGGGTTTACCACTATCACGATCTAAAGCCCAAGCTGTGTAAAATGGCGTATCTCCATTAATTTAAGTAAAGATTGCATTTGCTGATGATCTGACTGAATAAATTGTAACTTTAAGATAATTCTCACTAATTTAGTTAATAACTTCATGGGTTTCAAATATTTTTGTTTTCATTAAGTCACAAATTTAAATTGAATAACCTAAGGTTTTCTCATGCTTTTTAGATAGTTTCACTCAACTTTTATTAGTTAATTTTATAGAGCTTGAATGGCCTGATTTTTGTACATGGTTTTAACTATAAATCTCAGCATACTAATTTATGATCTGCATGTATCTGCAACCACAATGTCAAAGTCACTGTCACAGGTCAATTGGTAACTGAGTAAGGTAATCACTGCACTACTTACGGTCTCCACCCAGGACAAATATTACAAGACACAGCACCACTCATTCAAAAAGGCTGGAAGATGTTAAAAAGAAATGGCAACATCCTTAGCATGCTGGTTCATTGCTAACACCACTTGGGCGTCATACTCACTGTTAGGAGAAAAGGTAGAGAGAAATCTAAGGGTAATGTTTAAAGAGGAGAAAAAAAAAAAAACAAAAAGCAGTAACAACTGTTTTGACCTTCAAAAGGCCTTCAGGTCTTGTGCACAACCTGCTCTTCCTTCTCTCCCATTTCAGCGTGACTGGTCATTCCTTGTTTCTCTTCCCTGCCTGGCCCCATATCCAGCAAGTCCCAAGCAAGCAACAGTGTACACACCAGACAGATATCCAAGCATAGGCCTGACATATCACTGTAAGGATGACAGCATAAGCCAACATTTTGCACAGGTCTCATAAATAGCATTTCTATGGGTGGGCTGCTTAGAGTGAAGAGAAAGGTTTATTTTTCTTTGAAAATAAGTAGAGACTATGGCAACATACTTGAGAAACATCATTGTTTATAAAGAAACTGGAGACAAATTTCAGAAAATTACTTTGTTCTTATGATTCCATTTAAATGATGACAATGAAAGAAGTACTGATGCATTTTTAACTGGCTAGAAACAGGGCAAAGTTACAGCTGGGTTACAGCTGATACTAGTTTATACAGTAGCATAAAATACATCTGATCTCAGGGTGCTGCTCCTACTGAGCAGTCCTACCTCATCACAACTGATCTGGGACTTCACTCTGGCCTTCTTGTTCTATTTAGATTTGGGTGTCCTGAATGTTAAAGTCTTCTGGTATTGGTATAAAGGATGTAAAAAATAATCATTAATTCATTAGCAGTCACAGGAAAGAAGCTGAAGTAGCAGTTATTTTCCTTCTAGGCTCTGCTTCCTTTTGAGTGCTAACCTATAAAATATTTAAAACTGTTTGAAAGCACACTCCTGATCACAGCAAATGATATCCAATTGAAACCTCTGTTACATGAGAACTCAGAATAAAAGTATAAAACAGAGTGTGTGTGATGGCTAAGGACTGAAACCTGAAATCAGTGGAGAGTTTTGTATATTAAAGTGGACAAGATTAAATACATGATATTGTAGCAGGAGATGCAGCTAAGATCCTGCTGTCATCACTTAAATAAATTTCTGTTCCTTCCATAGCCATGGTCTTCAAGTGGAGATTTATTTGCTACTTTAAGCACTGGTAAAGCAAGGGAATATGCAAACTGTCGTCTTAAATAATTAAACCATATAACTATTTTTTTTTTTCCATTAAGCTGTGGGAAAGAACTAAGCAGAGTCTGTAAATTTTTTACTATGAGTCCATCACAGGGCTATCAAATCAAAGAATGCTCTTTCCTATCTAATTTCTGTTGTTACCAACATACTTCACTAGCACTGACACTGGTCTGAGTTTCTTGCAGATTCTTGGCCAAAGACCTGCTGGTCACAAACAGCAGTTGCCAGTTGGTTATAAAAATCTTCCCAACCATATGTTAATTTATCCTTTTTACTATCTCAAATCAATTGTATTTTGCATACAATCCTCAGTAATTTTAAGAAGTTTCTGGAGTATGAAGGCTTTCTGCTGCAGCTAGATCTGCATTTTCCTTTAAAGATATAAAACAGATTATTAATAGTATCTACAGTTGTGAAGAACTGACAGATACCCAGTAATAGCTCTTAATAAATCTAAATGATAATGAAAATTGTACCCATTTCTCTCCTGCATTTTGAATGTTCTTGAAAATGAGTTCATACCTTACTTCCCAGAAAGACTCTGAAGTATCTATTTTATAACTAGAAAGTAACCTTGGCATCCTGTGTGATATAAGCTTACTTCTCATGCAAAGTCCTTTAAAAAGGCAGAATTTAAACTCCTGTTTCATCTAAAACTCATGCCATCTGCTTCTCTTATGAATATTCACAGATAGCTTTGGAGATGAAAAGGGAAGGTGGCAGTCCTGTGAGAAGGGGCAGAGCCCTCTGGTGACCTGAGAGCTGGCTGATAAATCGGTGTATGTGCTTTGTAAACCATTACACCCAGTACATCTTGGTCTGCCAGTCCATTTGCCAGAAGCCTGCTACCAAAGTGAACCCTGGCACTTTACGTCAGAGAATATTAATGGGTTCTCCCCCAGTCTGTTGGGTTTGGTTGACATTTTTAAGGAAAAAAAACATTGGTTACTTCTCTCTCAATGCTGTTTCAGGACTTCTCAGCCCTGTAGGCAATACTCAGTGCTGTCAGACATCAGGAACATGATGAGACTCCTATGTTTAGCTGTGCAGGAGCTGCTAGGCACCAGCTTCACCAGCCTCAGTCACCAGGACATCAGTTTCTCTCTATGCAAAGCCAGTATTCTCCTGTACACATGCATTATGTATTTTATCATTTGTCAAGATGAAAACAGTTGCAACAAATTAATGCCTGATTTTTCATTCACATTAAGGCAGGCTGGGAGATGTGACTCAGCCATAATATTGGAAGAAATTATTATATAAACTAGCAGAGCAGGGGACTTTGTGTTAAGGACTGTCAGGTCTGAAATGCTATATTATCTGAGCTCTGCACTGATTTTTATCCCGTTTCTTCCCTATGCCTATGATTTAGAGGACTAAGGTGTTCAGCAAACCTTCTGTGCTATATTTTATTAACAATTATTTATCCAACCCGTGAATATCTAGAGATTTCCAGTCTGCTGGCCATAACATATACCAAAGCATCTCTAGCTATAGAGATCCAAAGATGAATTAAATAAAAGCTGAGAAATTTTCAGATATGCTTAGAAGATTTGTGTCATGGGATTGTCATTTTAAAGGAAACATATTTCTAGATTTCCAGGCCAGGAAGGTAGAGAACATGGAATGCGGTGAGGATTTTGATGAAAAAATCTAATAAGGCATTAAAATCACCTGGCTACCAGAGTGAGCTCAGCCTTGGAATTTAAGGTCACCACTAGCCTGCATTTGAGTGCCCCATGAAAGCTATTGGTTACCTTCCAGAACGGTTCACATCATAACTGAAAGACAAGAACTAGAGATGACCTAAATATACTTAAAAGGATTTGCATCTCAAAGACAAAAAAAAAAAGTTAAGAGTCAGCTCAACCTGACAGGCTCATTTGCTCACATTCAGTGGAGACAGCTGTGAATTTCAAGAGAAATTTATATTAGTTAGTTATCCAAGGCAGAATCAAGAGAAAGTCTATGCCTCGTGGACTAAAGCAACCACAAAACATTTCTGAGGAAGGAGATGACCATGCACTGCACAGAAACATATAATTATAAAAATACTGATTAAAAAATGCATTTATAAGAGGCTTTTAGGTTTCATCTTTATATGCTGATAGGCATTTTATATTAAAGATCCACTTCCACTTTTCCACTTCTGACTGATCCTTTTCATATTGATTTCCAAGGTGAGAAAATGTATTGCCAAAGAGGATATAGGACCAACCTTTTAAACACTTTAACACCTGTTGCACCTACACAGGCTCAGACTAAGTAGATCCATAAATTTTGTAGCCCTGCATAAGCTGGGGGGCACAGCACTGCCTCATAAAAACACAGGAGTACTTACTTCTTCAGTCGTTTCATATTCTTTCTCTGAATGGAGATTCATTTCCTGTGAGGCAGTCCAGCCTCATCCTAGTTAATGTGCTTTTCCAGAGCCATGGGGCTCTGCTCTGTCTTTCCCTCTTAGAAGGGCTTCTTCCACAAGTACTAGCAACCTTGGGAAGTCATAAAGAGAGAATATTCCTCATCTCCAATGTCTTCTCTGCTGAATGATGACAGAGCTCCACAGCAATTTGCTTCTCATCCTTCCATATGCACAATTATGTGCCAGTTCAACACAAGGAAAAGGAAAGAGAACAAATAAGCCTGAAAAGGTTTTATGTGCGAGGCATTCCACATCTCAAAGTCTTTCACAAAAGCGAGAACGTGGAAGACAAGGTACAGAAGAGTGAAAGGTCTTGGCCAAAGTCATCAGCAGGGAAAATTGTTCAGCAAAGAGGTAATTTCCAAAAAACTCTCAGATCTTCTCTATCCAAATGCAGTGTGTACAGAAGGATCAAAACATGTCTTAGGTTCTCTTCAATCTAATTCCTGATACCAGTGACTTATATCCTGCTTACAACTTATGTAGAAAATAGCAATAGTTTTTAAAAAACAAAAACAAACAAACAAAAAATAAAATAAATGAACAGACTTCCTTAAAAAATGTACTGTCCCATTTAGTCCAGATCAACATAGGAGGTTTCTGTCATTTGCTTCCGTAATCTAGTTATTTCTAAATAAAGTCAGTTACCTTTGGGAAATAGTATAGCAGCTACAGAGTTTAAGAACATGTCATGTTGAACGTAAAGGAGGGAATGTGGAATTAACTCAGATAAGAAGATAATTACTTTTTGTGAGAGAAAATAAAAAGGAGGGAAGAAGTTTGATTTAGATATTGTCTTGTTCTATTTGGATCCCTCATGCTCACAGGACAGTACACTGAGCACGTAGGATCATCAGTACTCCAGGATCTATGAAGTTTGTTATCACTCATGGCACTGTCGCCAGCAGTTCCCTTTGCTCAACAGAGATGTAAGCTTTGTTTTTCTGCAGAAACACACATCTCATCTTTCAATCTACTTTCACTAACACAGCATCATAAGGTACAATTATGTTTGCTTCGTCAGCACCATCTCTTATCCCTCCAATTGTAATGTATTTAGCATTTTACTATCCAACAGGACTCCACCCTAGCAAGACTCACCACTGATGTGAAATGTGGGAGACACACAGAGAGACTACAAGCACGTTGTGTCAGCTCCATGTGAATTGCTAGCAATAAGAGCAAGAAACTGAGTAAAGAGCTTAGAAAGGCTCAAACCATAAACAGATGGATATATTTGTTCAAGTGTAACTGCATTGCTGGCAAAAACAACAGCAAATAAAACCTCACCTCTGTCTTCCAACAAGCTGGCCACACTATCAGCAGGGTCAGGCAATGCACTGATTGTGTTTGATTATAACCAGCTGACCCTGAACATCATCGGTTCCCTAAAGAACTGCTGCTCTGTCAGCAGATCCAACAGCTATAAATAGAAAAGGACCTTTTTACCACAGATAACATCTAGCATCTAGAGCAAGGTCATGAAAAAGATGCACTGGGATGTCAGGGCTACAGAGTACAAGTATGATGCTCTTAACTTCAGTCCCTTGTGCAGAGACTGTCACCTTGCATAGTAATTGTAAAACAGATAGCACTGAGAAGTCTACTGGTTCATTTGTAGGGGAGTAATCAGCAAGTGCATCATAGATCCATATTTTATGTATACCTAAGCAGAACCCAGGAAGAGAATAAAAGGATCTTTACCTAGATGGTGAGGTTTTTATACATTCATTTAATTTAGACAAACAAAGTGTCCTTGTTTATAATGACTTTTCTGTTTATATTCCATTCCAAATGACCTGTACAACAAGCAACAAGTGCCTTTACCCTGACCTCAATTTAGACATAGAATCACAGAATTGCTCAGGTTGGAAAAGACCTTCAAGTTCGTCAAGTCCAACCTCAATCCAACTATGCTACCCTAACAACCCACTGCTAAATCACGTCCCCAGGCACAACATTCAGGTGTTTTTTAAACATATTCAGGGATGGTGACAACCAGCTCCCTGGGGAGCCTATTCCAGTGCTTAACAACCCTTTCTGTCAAGTTTTTCCTGATATTCAACCTAAGTCACCCCTAGTACAACTTGAGGCCATTTCCCCTTGTCCTAACACCAGTGAGAAGAGACCAACCTGGTTCTCACTGCAATTGCCTTTCAGGTATTTGAAGAGAGCAATAAGGTATCTCCTCAGCCTCCTCTTCCCCAGACTAAACAGCCCCAGTTCCTTCAGTTGATCATCATAGGGCACATTCTCCAAGCCCTTCACAAGCCTTGTTGCCCTTCTCTGAACGTGCTTGAGCACCTGAATGTCCTTTCTGTATTGAAGTGCATGGGACATTCATTGAACTGAAAGTCTCGGGACAGATTACATGATGAACTCTAGCTGGAGGTTTAGATTCAAGCAGTTCTGTTTATGTGATGTAGGTCAACCCTCTTTCAAAGAAGGAGCGGATCTGTACAGCTATAAATGATAAGTGGTATGAACTAGTGAGTCCTGTTCAGAATGGCTATATTACTATCAACTTCAGTCAATACATGCTTGCCCCATGAAGAAATTTTGCAGACTAACACTTTACTTTTTTACAGTGGGAAGGTAAATACTCATCTTGCTTATATTTTACAAATAACTTACAACAAAAATGCCTTTGTTTCAGATGCAACACTATAACAACACTACTCCAGCCACATTTAATTCTGTGATACTTTATTAATTATACACTAGGGTTGGTTATGTTCTTTTCCTGCTACGGAATTACATTTCAAGATTATTACATGGAGAGTTAAGGAGACAAACCTTTATAAGACCTCCCATAGTACAAGGTTGAATATAATATTAAGAGCAAATCATTCTTCATGTGAAATATCATACAGCATGAAATCTAGATCCTCAGTTAACCTACTATAGCTCCACAAAGTTGTCTTTAATTACAGTATTCTCTTTGGAAATCAAAAAGAGAAATCAGATTCTGTTTCAGGTAACTTTTTAATCTACATCCAGTGATGTTGATTAAAAAACATAAATTCTCTAATTTAACTCCAATGAACAAATTAGGTCAAGTCAGTAATTTAGACTTTCAATATTACATTATTTGTTAGTGAAAAAAGATGCCGCTTCATTCCACAGCTCTGTTTTACAGAATAAGCTATTTAAGTTATTATGAACACAGAAGATGCTCTGGTAACACAGATCTACTTCCTCTTTATTTCTTGTAAAATTAAAAAACTAACAAACTTGAACATTCTACTATGAATTCCAGAGCTGCTTTTTCATTCTGCCTAAAGTTCCAAAGCAATCAGAAAAAAATATGTTCAAAGTTAAACAATCTGTGTGCCTAAACTCCACCCTCCTCCTATGACAATTCTTTTGATAAAGGAGTAAAGTGAATGGTAAAAATTTAAAATTACAGTCTCTTTCCTAACAAATTCCTTTCCTGCTTTTTTTCCCCTTGGTATGTATTCCTGAACCCTCTTTCCAACTTCAAAGACCTTTCTCCCCCTTTTCAGGGGATTCTTTTCAAGATTTTTTTTCTCTTGTGCCTTGAAGTCCCCTTTCTCCTGGACTTGCATCCTGGGAACACATGACATAGTGTACACAAGGACATCAAAGTTCTCAAATAAGTATTTCCTCATTATTCTCTGTCAACTCATAACTATGGCTTGTCTTTGTTTCATGTGTCTTCTCTCTGAGAGCCTTGTTTAATTCTGCATAATCAAACAAAAAAGTGAACGTCCCTAAACAATGGAACTCCTCTCCATAAAGGCACTTAAGAGTCTGAAATAGCTTGGTGGTCACACATAATGAAGTTTCACTATCTTCTGTATAAATCTTATGAATTTTCTTAAAACTATTTCTGTCCTAGCCATATTTTTCAGCTTTGCTGCCTCTGTACTCCTATTAATCATTGTAGGAGATATGCGTATGATATCCTTTATTCTGGGAAATTATTAATATTCCAAACATTTGTGATGTGACTACAGATATTTTCAATGGGCTTAAATTAACTAAATGCATACTTTTGACTATTTTTCCCCAACGCACCATACTATAATCTGGCATGAGAAGGATTAGAAAAGACTTGATTTAATTATATGCTCTGTCTGAGCAAATACAATTCAATTAAAGAAGATGTGATTATTAAATCTAAAATACATTAGCACACATCTGTCAGTCAGATGCTTGAGCCTGAAATTAATAAATAGGTTTTTTTGCAGTTACTCAAATACTAGAAAAAGAATTGGAATTAAAACCTCTAAAAAAATTATCCCAAGTCACTCAATGCATGATTTAAAGTATAATTTGCTGAATGGATTTTGTGCATCAGTTGTAGTAAATTCAATGAAGTTTGTAACAGTCTTGGGTGATGTCAAAGTAACTAATTCTGTTTTGTCACAAAATGTGGTCTTGTGTGTTTTCACACATTGACCAATGCATTTTGTTGAGTTTGTGTCAAAAATAACTGACACTCTGAACTTTCTTTCAAATATTGTTGTGGTTTTTTTCATATTTAAGCATTTTAGCATTTTTTTCCCTCAAATTTCTAAGAATACAAGCAGTTATTTAAGAATGTAGGGCATGCATACATTAAAACCTTTAATTTTTATATAAGATGGCAGGGAACAGATTAAACATCATCAGAAACAACTAAGGTACCAAGCAAAGATTGATTTTATTATTTCTAATAGGGAGTGACCAATGCCCAACTCAAGATTCTAATGAGAGATGCCTCAATGAGGTATATGTCTGATCTCCCAGAAGATCCTAGTAAGAAAATGTGGAGTTCAAAATATGGCCACATCAACCTGCTGCACTGAGATGGCCATATGTAAAGGCTTCTCGGTACTTGCTCTGATTTAATGAGAATTTTCATACACTTTACATTAAGTGTTTCTCAGTATTCCCAGTTACAGTGATGCAGGAGCTCAGTAGATATAACGTCAATGAGAGAAAATTTATTTGAACAAATGTCATGTTCCTTCATGGTGACACAAAATTGGCTTGATCTACTGCAATGAGATTTTTATAAACCCTCGCTGTATGCTCTTGCACAGCTTTCCATTGCTGAGCTTCTAGGAATTTGTCTTCTGGGTAAATAACCAGAGATGAAAAATAAAGAGTGACATATTCCACAAGGAAGAGGAATTACAGGGTAGAAGCCTTTTTGTAAGTTAGTGCTGATGGAGCATGGATGAGGAAGTTTACTGTCAATTACTTCACAGAGACTAAAGCTAATTAGCTTCTTTATTTTCAAGAGTTTCCAGTAGACAGCTGAAAGACGTGATCCATGTAAAGCCTGGTCAGAGGTGTCTTCTCCTACAAGTAAAGGGGGATAGAAAGCAGGGAGTTGAAAACTAGGCGCATGTCTGGAGGTGGGAGAAGTTGTCTGGTTTAGGTGTACTCTGTCAAAGCAAATAGGAAGGTACCTAAGCGTAAGTGGATGGTTATGTGAGCCAAACATGAACTTAAATAACAACAAAACAAAGAAAGAATTGAAAGGTAGAAATATTTACATTCATTGTAAAACTGAAGGTATCAATTATAAAACTATTCAAGTTGCCAAGAAGCATGAAAAGAGGCTCTGGAGTTGCCCATGTGCCAGTGGTAGCAGTCTACTGATAATCTACAAGAATTGGAAGTTTTCATGCAGTAGCTGTGTGTTAGTATCAGACAGTATGACTGAAGCTCACACAAAATTACTGTAGGACTAAAATGTTTAAATCAGATTGTTTAAGAGAGATAAAGTGGTCTTCAGAGTATGGGGCTGACATGCTATGTTGTGTCTGGCGCCTCAAAAATAATTAGACACAAAAAAAAAATAGATTATAGAAATAATTTCTGAATATTTTATATAAGGCACAGGCAGAGCACATCTTGGTCTGTGTGACTACAGACAACCACACTGCGACAGGGAAGGAAACGAACAGCATCTCTAAATACTGCTACTGGTAGCAAAAAAGGAAAAAGCAATGCTGTCATCTTTAGCTTTAACAACCTATGCTGCCAGTCATTTATAACCAGTATAGAGCTCTTCGGAATGTGTTGCAAAAAATTTATATATATAAATTTATATATATAAATATATATCCCAGTTATGATAGCACAATTTCTTCATGATTTCATCATTACACATGATTATCCCTTTGCTTTTATCGTGATTAATAGAAAGAATTATCTTTGAACTGATGTGAATTTGGTGCTTGAGTGTAAGAGATCATATCTACTGCATTTGATATATCTATGCAAAATAAAGTCCAAACAAATGGTGTATAAATTCAATGTAAATAAATAAATAAATAAGTGAATCTCACAAAACTGATAATTATTTTGAGCCAAACAAACTGAGTGAAAATATTTTAAACATTTTCCAATCACCAGTCATGTTTTTTTGCTAAGAAATCAGATCTCACTCTTAGGAATGAAAGAAAAGAAAGTTATGATGGAAAACCTTGAAGAAAGGATTGCTATGTAAAAAAGAAATTGTACAAGCAGCAAGTGCTGTGAAGAACTGATAGCCGTTAATACCAACTACATGCCCTTAAATAGACGGAATAGATAAAAGAAGTAAAAAGATACAGAAAAAGATTTTGTAACTCATTAAATATAATAATATATGTGATGTCCACGTAACTAGAAGAAATTTAAACAGTGGGTTTGGTATTTTATCTACTAGGCATGGTAGAATGTGCCTTGGTTGTAGTATAGTTATGAAGGAGAAGACAATTTGTGTGTTTTTATGTGTTCAGGAGAAGACACGTGGGACAAGAAAGTACTTTGTATTTTCTAAGTAACCAAGGACCTATAAACACCTATTAAACACCTATATTGAAAATGGATAGCTCTAACCTCAAAAAAATTTTTACAAACACATTGCACGTTATGAAACAACCACAGCAAATAAGCTTTGGAGGTTTTAAAATGTATTACTAAGAAGTCTGAGAACCACAGAGAATTACCAGATTGGAAAAATACTAATAAGTCATTGCATATCAGAAAATATATATATATATAATGAATAGGAGGTATTCAGGATATGTTTTTTTCCTTGGAACCTCACTCTCAGCTTAATGGATTTTGAAAAAACTTGATACAAGGATGAACATGAGCCAAAAGGTTTGTTTCACATGAACTGTCTTCCTAAAACACCCCTACAGGGTGTCACCTTAAAACGTGTCTAAGCACCGGGGCAAGAATGCTTTTTGAATAATACGTTTTCCACAGATTAGTGACTAGACATGTAGCTTCATCCAGTGACTTATTCTTAGATGGTGAGAGGAAGTTCTGTGAGATGAATACCAGGCTCCTGTGTCTGTGGTAATACTCTGTCACTCAAAGCTATGAATCCCTTCCAGTTCATCGTGGATATCTATGCTTCTTCTTTTGTGTCCTAGAAGGATAATACATTTAAGCTGATCCGTTTTTAAGAAGAAAAGAGACTGAAGACTTTGAAAATTTAAATACAGCAGAAAAATCCTTTCCACAGTTTAATTCATTTAAAAGTTCTGCCATTAAAAAAAAAAAATAATTTTCTTGAAAACAATGTATCAAACTGGGGAAAATATCAGAACAGTTAAAAACAAAGGAAGAATCATGACTTAAGCATGCAGAGCCAATGTCAATAACTGGTAGCATGTTGAGGAAAGAGCATATCGTTCTGTACCACTGACTGTGCAGATAACAACCATAGCAGATTACCAAATCTCATATTTTGCTATATCTGGTTTTGCTTTTCATTTCAATAGTGTTTTTTGAAACAGAACTGTTCCTTTTACACAGGCCTAATGGGTGTAAAAGCTTTGATTCATTACAAAAGAGAGATCAGATTTAGTGTGAACAGAGGCTTTGCAGAACCTGAAGAGCATCCCTGTAACTGGGGGTTTGTGAAGAAAAATCTGATGAGCTTTAAGGGCTTATATTATCCTCTCCTAAGGTTTCTGCTGTTGGAGAAAGCCCCAGAGGAAGTTCATCTCTACAAAGCTTTTTTTACAAATTTTCTAAAACTCTCTGCCAGCTCCCATTTTTTCCTTGCAATCCTCCTCCTCCTGCCAAATTCATTAATACCTTCTCAGCTTTGCTGCTGCTCATTGGGTTTTTTGCTGTAGTCATACTGTGTGATGTGGTTGCAGCATTCCCACACATCTTTTCCCATCCTACTCAGACTATGTATCCCCTCCTTCTGTATCAACAACAGATGCCAAAAGTGTTTCTGCAGAGATTTCCAGTATTACAGGATAGGCAGTTCTTGTTCATTAAGTCAAAGTTTGCTAACATGAAAAGGAGAGACCAACCAAGATTCTTAAGTCTGACCTCTTAGTGAATGACTTTCTTAAAACTTTCTATTTTTACTCTTATATTTTCAACTGAGTATCAAACAATTGTTCACCTGTAGAGTGTCAAGTTCAGGTTTAAAACTTAATGTATTCTTCATAGTATAAATGAAATAGTTATTTTTAAGCATAACCTTACATCAGGTTGTTTGTATAGGCTTAAAATAAGGCCACAAATCCTTAGAAATTTACACTACTTCTTACAGACTGAGAAGCACTATATTTTTACATTCCCTCTAGGTTAGAGATTTATTCTGTACTTTTGTCCTGGTAATGCATAAGGAAGAATCAGCTGATGCTAGAGTTTGAGATTCACAAGAAGAGTGGCCTCATTATCTGGCCAGTTACAGATGAGGTTCAGCTATGATCCTATAGAGGATGGTCTACATACAAAAGCAAAGAAATCCTGCTTACATGTGGCTTAGAGAAGAGTAGGTGGTCACTGACAGGGAAATCTTGAATCTGTGGAAGTGAATAGAATCCAAGAAAGTTGAGGTGATAGACAGCCTTAATAGGAGCAGGCTGGTAGTTGGAAAATGATGGCTAGAAAGAAGTGGTTTATTCATGACCATTGTTTTGTCAGAGAGAAGTCAGGTCTCACACAGGAAGAATATGATAGATTGGAAAGTAGACAAAAGCAACAGAAATTGACAATAAAAATAAAAAAGAGCAGAACTATGTTATCAACTGCTGTCTTTATAGTAAAATGGGACTCTGGAAATTAAACTATTTTCATGGATTTTCTGCTAGAACTCATGAAATACAGTCAATCACCTGCACCAAATAAAAGGTGCTGGGTGAAGGGAAACTGCTTTTTCTTGCTATTCTCAACTTCGTGTTTAATATCAGCGTAGCTGACTTCAGCACAGATTGGCAGAGGCAGACAAAATTATGTATTACTGTAACAGACAGGTTAATTGACAATTTTATAGAAAACATTAATATTGAAAATACACAGATTAGCGAGTTGGGCAATTTTGGTAGAGGATGAGTGAATCATTCTTGTTACTGTTGAACTCCATATTTTCTCTCTTGAATCCCTGGGTATATTAGAAAGAATTAAAATTCAGCAAGATGAGTATTTAAATATGAACTAGGTTAAAACAGAGGGAGATCTTAAATCAGAACCTTCTCAGCAGAATGTTATTGTTCAGAAGAGTTTTTAAACTCAAAGTAAAATCTCTTAACCTAAGAAAATTTTTACAAGCAATTAAGGATATCAAAAAGTTAACATCACTAGTTACTAAGACATAATTTATTACAGTATACATTATGTAGGAAATTATGAAATATATTACAATGTTTGCCAGAAATTTTAAAGAAACATATTTTTTCACAGGCAAATGTTCTGAAAAAACAGTATGAAGAGACTGGAGACAATTCTTAGATATGGAACTTGAAGGAACTTTGGAGGCAAAATTTCATATATAATTTAGCTTGTATTTCAACTAAGCACATTTGCTAGAGATGACAATAAATCCCTGAAGGTAAGGGTAGGAATCATTTTCAGCACCCAAACAAGGCAGAGATAAGAATGTCTAGGAGAATATCTGTTAAAATATCACAAATGTCTATCAATCCTGCCTTGTCTGATCTGTCCATTGACAACAGAATTCCCTTTCTTCTTTCTGCTTGGTTACCTTATATTTATCTCAATATATTTCGTGCAAGAAGACAGATAGTCTGACTTTTCAGAAATATAAATCTCTCTTATTAAATCACAGTAGGAGAATATAGTGGTGGAAGAAAGAGTTTGTAACCAAAAAGGCTGGATGAGACACATTCCTAAATAAAATCTCCTCTGACAACTGAAACACGAAAGCAAACCCTACTCTTCTGAGCCAGGAAAAACGTTAAACACGCTTTGAAACTTGGTGGAGCCCTCTTCATTGTGCTCAACAGGTGATAGCACACTCCCAGTTAATCAGCAGATACTGGTCTCCATTCTCATTAGACCAAATCTGCTCCCTGGGAGATATCCCAATAAACTGGTGATCCCAATTAAGCTCTTTACAATTAATTTGCATTTCATGGGGTTTTAACATTATTTCACTTAAATTTGATCTGAGACTTCTGTGTGTGTGACTTCAGCAGCACTTTCCCTACAAATAAGGACTACAGAATTCATTCCAGAATAGGGATTTGTCTTGAGGAGATGGTAGTTTTCTAAACATTTCCTGATATTTCAAATTGTGGATACTGAACGTCAAATTTCTTAACTGGATCTGAATATTCTCACCCCCACTTACCAGTTCCCATGGGCAGCTTTCCTACTGCCAACAGAATCATTTCTGCCAGGCATTTTACACCTTTCCCAGTGTCCATGAACCTTTTTGCCCAGAGCAGGCCTCTCCAGCTGGAAGCTGCTTCAGCTCTGGACTTAGGAAGAAAATATTATCATTTATTCAGTAGTCTTCAGAGCACAACATTCAATACAGAGAGTGCTGAATTTAAACTTTTTAAAATATACTATATACAAAACCTTCATCCTTTTCTCAGGCATAGTAGCAGTTACTCATAAGTGAATGGCAACAGTTATCTAGTTCTGGACTTGAAAGTCAGAAAGGTGCTGAATTACCATGGTGAAGAATTCCAAAATGGAAAAGGACAGTTCCTTTCATTTTCCATTCCAACTCTCAAATTTGTTTCTCAGATGCAATCTCCCTCCTCAAAATTAGCTGATGAATTTAATGTGTATTCTATGATTTTCTTAAAATTAATGTGTATGTCAAATGATAGCATATTCACCAAGGCAGATACAAGATAAATTTTTCATGATAACTGAGAAAAAATTTACATTTGCACTACTAAAAAGGAGATAATTTATAAATGTTCATCTAAAAGCCAAAATAAAGACCAAGTAAATCTTTAATTTCAGTTGTCATAGTAATGTGAACACGTAACTGGGAAAATACATGAACTCATCAAGTACAGAGCAACTAGTAGTCTACCAGCAAGCCAAATGATTTAGATCAGTAGCTACCATAGTTCACTCCTTTATAGAGGACATTTTCTGTGTCTCTTCAAGCAAGTATTGAAAGATTCAGGAGTTAATCATGGCCTGAAGTAGAACCAGCTGCCAGTAAGCAACTCTAACTAGTTTATTTTGAATAAACCTGGATCCCATTAACTTCAATTAATGATTTAACTGAGTACAAGTTGTACTCAGAAGTATATATTTTATTGTACTATCATGTACATAGACCATCACAGACAATTCTAATTATTTCTACCCATCCAAGAAGAGTGAGTGAATTTGCAGAACAGAATGGCAGTCAATTCAATGAAGACTGGTAAAAATTAGAGCAGGAGCATGTCTTTGATTCCAGGCATGTGATGTACTTTTTTTCCATGAAAATGGAAGATGAAATGGCCATATAGGGTGATAGATTTGGAACAGAATTCATTTGGACACATTTGTTATTGGACAGTTTTGGAAGGGTAGACAAAAAAAAAATAGAAAAAAATACATGAAATATAAGCAAGTAGAATGTAAGTTAAAACTGACTTAAAATGAAGATGACAACCTTCTGTACAAGGAACAGAAGGAACTTACAAATATGTGCTACTGAAATAAGAATGGAAATAAAAATGGATGCAAACTGAATCATTAAAACTGCTGTTTTCATAGGGTTTTATCATCATTCCTGGAAATTAGCTCTATCAACTTCAAAATTTGCAAACCTGAAGACTGGAAGAATAACTAAGGTTTGAAGTTTGCTCACTTAGGAGGGGTACAAAAACATAGGAAAGAGAAGACATGAAGCACAAACATTTTCAGTCTGTCCTGGAGAGGACATGGCACTGTAGAGAATACTTCTCTCAGTAAGCTACAATGTCCCTGCCGCTGTAATTACTGCATGTAATACCTGGAGCAGAAAGCATTACTCACCAAAACTCTTCACAGCTTGCTCTGTCATCCTCGCCTGTATCTCCTGGTCCCTTAAGTAGACCTTAGCTTTCACCTCCCAGAAAGTTCAGGGGAGCAGGGAAAACAAGAGAGTTCTTGGGGAAAATGACTGTCATATACATGATGGTGGTCTCATCTCTAGAAGTGCAAGCGAGAAGAGATAGGAGCCCAAGATCCTTGTGTGGATCCATCCTGAAACTTCTTGGCTGTTTCTACCCCTTCATCTACAGTCCTTCCCAAATCCTAATGCTTTTTGCCAAATCTTCCCTTAATCAGAGACAGCCTAAACCCCATTGCTGATTCTCAAACAGATTCAAAATTCCAATAATCTCTTTCAGTTTGCTCCTCCAGCACTTCTCTTTGTTAGGAATTCATGCTACTACTGGAACATTTAATTTGACCTAACATGCTCTGGCAAGTTTTGTCACTGAGACATGGGACTGTCTTTCAATTCTCAGAGGGAAAAGGTGAATAAAAAAGACAGATTTAGATAGTGGCTCCTCTCTTATTTTTGAAGATCATGTTTTTAATAGTGTTCTTTTCTCTGTGTATTATCCTTTCAGCGTAGGAAAAGATAGCACAAGAGTAAAAGACACAGAGTTCATATGAACATGAGAATGAAATTGACGAGAGTTGTAGCAGATGGGGGCAAAATCTGATGACAAGGGGTGGTGATAAAAGCACCAGATTTACAGCTGGTGAGGAAAAAAAGAAAGAAAGAAAGAAAGAAAGAAAGAAAGAAAGAAAGAAAGAAAGAAAGAAAGAAAGAAAGAAAGAAAGAAAGAAAGAAAGAAAGAAAGAAAGAAAGAAAGAAAGAAAGAAAGAAAGAAAGAAAGAAAGAAAGAAAGAAAGAAAGAAAGAAAGAAAGAAAGAAAGAAAGAAAGAAAGAAAGAAAGAAAGAAAGAAAGAAAGAAAGAAAGAAAGAAAGAAAGAAAGAAAGAAAGGAAGGAAGGAAGGAAGGAAGGAAGAGAGGAAGGAAGAGAGGAAGGAAGGAAGGAAGAGAGGAAGGGAGGAAGGAAGAGAAGAAGGAAAAAAAGAAAGAAAGAAAGAAAGAAAGAAAGAAAGGGAGGAAGGAAGAGAAGAAGGAAAAAAAGGAGGTCAGAAAAACAAGGCTTACTTCGATAGGAGGTACAAGGAAATATGCAGATATTACATGTGTTCTTCAGCCAAGAAATAGTATTTGTCTTAGTTTAAGATGAATTACATCAGTTTTAAAGATGAGATCATTTTAGCTGACAACATTATCTTTAAACCCCAAAATCTATGTCTCAGTCAGTTTTTCAAATTCCTTTCCAAATAAAATACACATTGCTCAAATATTTGCTTAACTTGAAGATTTTCTTAACAAATGGGCTGAAATTGCTCTTTCATTGTAGTCTACTAGAGAATAGAAGCATCAGTTCAACAGCCTTGTGATTTTTCTGGCTTAAAGCAAGAGCTTTGCTGCAGAAAACATTACAGAATTTCTGCCTGAAATTATCCCCTCAGGCCACCACTAATATAAACCTAAATAGATAAATTGCTCACTTGCTCACTTTGTGCTTTGGTATTTTAGGATTTACCACAAGAGAAAGAAATAAGCAATTATTGTGAATTTTATCAACATGAATATGTGTTTCTTTGTTTTTTCAAAAAATCACTGCAACACAGTTTTAACTGCTTAATTTTAACTTGGCAGTAGGGAAACCAAAAGAAAGGAGAGTCTACTGTTGAAGAAAATATAATTAGAAAAAATAATAAATTATGGAAAAGACAATCCCAGTAGTACATTGATTTCCATGGGGGCTTACACTTCATTAGATGAGCAGATAATTATCAGGTTACTGCTGATGTTTTTCAAAGGTCTTTGATTCCAAACGCTTTATACTGCTGCCTTTATCTATTGTTTGTGGAACTACACAGATTAGAATGTATTGATTTTTTTACAATGATCCTCAGCAGTACTATAAATGTTTGAATGACCTTGGAGACTGCAGCTTGTCCACTCCCTACTTAAGCGGTTCATTCCATCAAGGACTGAGAAGTTATTTTGATACCAGATACATCTTTAGGACTAATGATTTCTATAGTGTAATCAAAGCACTAGAATACTCTCTGCAAGGTATGCACCACACAAAATCCTCAGGTTTAACTTATGCTCCACAGTGATGGTTCAAGCAGCTTTAGAAGGCAAGAACAAATAGAGCTTTCTACAGCCTCTTTGCACCTGCTCAAACATTGCTCTAATTGCTTAGGCTTATTTACTTTCCCACTCATATCTAGAAACTGGTGATACGCTTTCCCTGAAAACCAGTTTGAATAAAGCAGTAAGCATGAACAACAGAAAGAAGTGAGCCTATAGACGTGTTAATTTTTCTTTGCAGACATGAACAATCTATTATTAAAGCCAATTATTCCTACTACTTCTACAACCAAACAATAAGTAAAACATGAAAAGTAAAGACTCCAAGTTGACCATGCCCATCCTTGATAATAATGGGATATCAAGCAGATGATGGATCCAGAAGAAATGTCACTGCCTTTGCTTTCTGAATTGTCTTTAACAGCTAAAGACAAACTTCCCCTAAATAAATAAATAATAAGAATACACAGATTTTCTGGGAATAAGAGGAATCGAATTATATGTCTAAACAAACCAGCAGACTTGAGATACAAATCTTCATACTCATTATTGCTAAGTGCCTGCATCCAGAAATAGGTTATGTGGAAAACAAGATATACTTCTGCTAGTGCTTACTGACAACCAGAGTCAAGGCATTTCATGTGTCTTTGTTATAAACCTTATGTACCATAAACAAAATTTCCACGTAGAAAAGGTACAGAGGAGCTGAAGTGTTAAACTTGAATTAATTATAACAGACAACACTGATTGCAGATTTGTATTTTACTATTACTGAGAGTTATTAAAAGATGGGAAATGAAATGTAAGTACAAATTGCCCATTTTGTGAACGACAAAAAATGTTCTCAGGCGTGTATATGTTTAAAAATGACCTGTAAAAAACAGAGGAACAGTTTGATGTGAGCAATCGCTGATGAAAGTGAGCTGCTCAAGAACATGGGTCTGAGGATATTGTGATGGTCCACCAAAGGATTTTAGAGCAGTGTGACCAACAGCATTTTGGAACCCAGCTCTAAATTCACCAAGAAATTCAGATCTAGGTATCACCACACTGTTCTGAGTTATAGCAGATGCTCCCAAGAAAACACCAACTTATAAGTATTTTGTATATTATAAAGGATTAAACAACAAAATAGGAACATCATTATGCCATAGTACAAAACGGTAGTACATCCATAAGCTCACTACTGTAAGCAGCTTATGTTTCTCCATCTCAAAAATGACATAGGAGAAACAGAAATAAATACACCAAAGGAAATGATGAGAAAAAACGTGGAATACGTCCCATGCAAAGTGCAGGCACTCAGATAGGACTCTTCATTATGTAGAGGAAATGGCAGAGAGAAGGATCACATAAAAGATATATCAAAAACTATGGGCAGCAAGTCTCAGTATTGGTCTCAGCTTGGAAAGCATAAGCTGATGCAAGCTATAGGTTGGAGGAGTAACTCATGAAAACAAAATAAATCTGAGAGAGGAAGAGCTTTCATTCATTCATGGTTAGATCCCTTACCAGGACATTTTTTATATCAACCTCTCACTGTTTTTCCTGCTCCATCCTGTTCTAACCCATTAGTAAATTATTACTTCAAATTGTAACCACAGTGGCTCAGCACTCAGTTAGCAGCTATCTCCAATAATTTACATAGGGAAATACAAAAGTAAAGATTGATCAGAGTTAGTCTATAATTGGTGAGTCCAGGACAGAGGCTGAAAATGCTCTCTGCAGGAACAGATAATTGTAGCAAAGTAGAAAGGGAGAAGGGAAGCCTGTATGGCTTCTATGAGACTGGTAGAAAGGTTTTGTTCTAACTCTCAAGTGGAAAGTCTTATTTTTGATGACTAAAATTAGGATGCTGGATTATATTTCTTCCCTGATAAATTTTTAAGGACAAAATTCATCTCATAATTTTGAAAAGTATGGAAAAGGTTTGGGGCTGTAACTATAAAATTAATTAACTCTCTGTGTCAGAAATGGCACCAAAGTATCTCAGGGATTTGTCTTTTGGGTCCTCGTCTTGCTGACTTCTCTGCCCCATCTGTTCTGAATGAACAACAGTTCCCATAAGGTACAGCAGTGATTCAGAGCAAAACTACACTATAGAACATGTAAGCAATTCAGAGATACCAATTAATAAATCAGAAGCATACAGGAGCTACCCATCCTTCCTCTCTCTGGAGATAACACTCATGAAATGACATTTTTGGGTACAAATAGGAATTTCACTTCTCTCCCATGTCCTTCATTTTTTCCATCATAGAATCGTGAAGTATTTTGGGCCAGAAGGAACCTTAAAGACTATCCAGGTCCAACCCTTTAATCATAGGTAGAAACACCTTCCACTGGACCAAGATGCTCTGTGCCAACCCAACCTAGTCTTCAACACTTCCATAACTTCTCTGGGCAGCCTGATCCAGTGCCCCTCAACCCTCACGTTAAGGCATTTCTTCCTTATATCTAATCTAAATCTTCACTCTTTCAGTCTAAAACCATTGCCTAAATAGTTTGTCTGTGCTGCTACACTTTTATTTAAAAACTTGGGTTGCAGAGATTAGGTGAAAAACAGTGGCAGGCTTAAGAAGAATTAGGAGTGTATTTAGCAAGATTTTATTAGAGCTGGAGCCAGGCTTTGATGAAGCTTTGATCCTATCACAATTTCATGTGTAAATGCAACATGGAGTCATAAAAGTCAACAGATAAGAATGTGGAAGCATTTAGGAGCTCAACATCCCAAGGAAAACATCTTTATATAAGGTATTGCTCTTCTCCCAGACATTAGATTTTAAATACTGTGATTGTTTCCAAACACCCTCCTTTCTCTATGCTTTATTAGTTAGTATTAAGGTGCTAAGTAGTAAATAGAATTGAGTCCACTGGGGTATGTCACACTCTGCAGTTCAGAGCAGAAGTAGCTGTAGCATTGTACTTCAACAGTGGCATAAGTCCTTGTATGAGCAATAAAAGCTGCCACTTCCTTTATGAGACAACCTAAATGCCATTAAAATGATGAATGAACTAGTTCCATTTTATTTGTTCAGCCTTTGCCAGCAGTATTCCCACAACTCTATTTAAATCACTAGCTTGTATTCTACATAAGTTCCTAAGTGATTGAAATGCACAGATGTCTGCAAAAGAACTAAAAGCCTTTCAGAATTGCTATAAAGGTTTATTACTTTCTTCTCCAGTGTGCAAACAGTTAAAGAATTGAAGTGGAGCTGAAGTACATAGCCAAGATTAATCCCTAAGTTCTAAGGCAACTCTTAAGAGAATTTTCCAGGTAGTTTAAGATATCATCCTGCTTTGCAGTCAAGTGTTGCTGGTTATCTCGGGGAAGCTGAATCTTACATTGATCAGTCCCTCTGGACTGCAATACAGAACAATAATGTTCAGATCAAAAGCATTCTGATTAAATAACCTAATTAAGAGGTACCTGGAACTGGTGTTGTAATAGATTGTTTTTCTCCTATGTGTATGTAAGAAAATCTCCTAATTTACCTTCTTTTCAAAATTAAGGATAAACATTTGCTTCTGTGACATGTTTATGACCTATTAATTAGGTCCTGTAAGGCTAGTTAAAATCTCAGACCCCCTTTAGCACAGTTCAAGCAGCCAAAATTACCTTCAACCAAATATTCCAAGGCATATACTGTTAAAGAAATCAAATTAATCTCACTGAATTTTGGGAGGATGATTAAATACAGATCTCCAAGGTGCTAGCTTCAGTGTCAGTGGCGAAGAGGAGGGAAAGGAGAGGGGAGAGAAAGAGGGAGAGTAAATATAACAAACAATTAAACTTTCAGCCAAATATGTTGCCAACAGAAATCCTTAACCTATGTTCTAATCTAAAACAGTACTTAAAACCAAGCTTCCAGAATGTGCTGTATGTCACCAGGACATGCAAGTCTGCTCCAGACCTTCACTGTACAAGAGGATTTTTAGCTCAAGACTTGAGTTTTAAAGTTCCTCTACTCAGTCTCTGGTGTATTAGGGTAGACACATATGCCTAGGGAATAAGCTTAACTAAAGAAATGGTAGAAAAAAGTAGGGCTGGGATGGTCATTTGCTGTGGATAACACTGCAAACCTAATCAGTGATTCTCTACACTTTCTAAGTTCTGTTACACACCTTGCAATTTCAGTTCAAGGATGCAGTTTAATGGTCAGAGAACAAATTATGCAAATTCTTTCTATGGCGATAACTTGCTCTACATCAGTTCTAGCAATCATGCTGCTGTGATGTGAACTGGGAAGCATGGGGTAGAAGGGATGCCCCCAAGATCGAAACAAGATGCAGTGCATCCCTTTGGCCAGACTCATCTCACTTAACCAAGCGGCCCAATGTAGGAACATAGAATTTCTGTTCCTTGTGTAGTCAGCATCAGCAAAAACATGAGGCAGTGTCCTGGAGTGACTAGCTGTGTTACTCCATCCAAATAAACAGCGAGGACCCTATGTTTTGACTCTTTGCTCAGATACGTACCTACCCATGGGCAGCACAAACCTACGTTACCCTCAGGCTAATGACAAAAATCTGTTATAAGTTAGGGATCACCCTCTGGGTGTTGCAGAAAGGAAAAGAATTCTGGGTTGATTAGTTAATCACTGCTGGAAATGCCATGTGGGTTGAGACGTCCCTTGTGAGGCATTTTTAGAGAGTAAGGCCATGATGAGGCCATCTGGAACGCAATATGTGGTTCTGGGCACCCAGATGCAAGGAAGATTAATTCAGTCTGTAATAGTACTACAATAATCAAGGAAACAAAGAATTTATCTTCTGAAATGAGATTAAAAGATGACAGTTTGTTTAGCCTGAGAGAGGTTAAGGTTGTGGGGATTCTGACTGCTTTCTATAAACTCACCATGATATAACAGCAGAGACTGTTATATAGAGCTATCTATACTAAGATATAATATGCATTATATATATGTATATATATATAGAGAGAGAGCTATCTAAACTAAAAGACAGTACTGCTGCAATAACTAATTCCTAGATGCTAGCCAATAATAAATTTAGCCTGAATATTAGACAAAGCTTGCAAACCTCCAGAGGTGTAGATCAACTTTTATTAGGGGCAACTCCAGCGCTCAGTTGCATTTATGCTGAAGCATGCTCAGTTTTTCATCAGGATTTCCAGCACTGCTGCCTGCAGTAGCAAGCAGTGGGGCTCATTAACTCACAGGATCCTTTCTCGACCAACGCACCTTTGGCCTCAGGCACTTATTTTTGTGAGATGAGCCTTTGCTCAGCATTGTGTATTCAGTGCATCTAGATGTTATGCCAGGTTTTCAAAGCTCTTCATGTCTTGCAGAGAGAGAAGCCAAAATTTCAGAAGTGGCCTACAGCCACAGGACTGTTGTCTCCTTGGATACATTAACCTGTGTGTGCTGACTCCTCAGTAGACTATTACTTTTTTCCTCACCATATAGTCAGACTCACTCTGGCTAAGGTAGAAGAAACACAGGCTGGTTGTTCACAAAAATGAGGGCAGAAAGGAAAGCAATGGCAAAAGCTAAGAGAACATAGTGGGAGTTACCAACATATTCAGTTTTGATGCAGAATTATATCTAGATAAAGGCAAAAAATAAAAACTAAAAAATAAATCAGTACCTAAAACAAAGCACAAAGGGTTTTTTCTCCTTTTCTGAATATCACCACATAACCACATTTTTAGGTTAACATCAGCATCTCTTTGACAGTATTCCAGTCCAAGGCAGCATCCCCTACCCATCAACCAAGCTTCAAACCTTCCCTCTGCCTTTTTTCATTCACTTTCAGTATTGTTCATACCATGTGAATGTATATAACCACATATGAGAAACCTGCCTAATTTCCCACCAGCTGAAGAGGTCTGAGAATTGGTAACAGTCCTCTTTAAGAATGAATCCAAAGGGATGGTGAATAACGTAACATCATGAGTCCAAACGTGCTATGTAAAATTCAGGCAATTTCCTACAATAATATAGGATATGTAGGATTTAGTGCAGGTATATTTAAGGCACTGAGGACTACAGTGATTCCTCTGATGTTGGGATCTTGTCGATTTAACTTTTTTTAATATGGGATCCTGCTCCATGAATAATTCTTCCAGGCACTATTACAGCACTGGGGAATGCAATAACATCTCAGTGATACATTTCTATTAATTTCAGTGAGCAATCATTCTTGGAGTGCTTTCATATTTGTAACACTGTATGCACCTGTATTTTGCCTTCTGGTTTTACTGTCATAATTGATATTATTTTTATTTTTCCAAAAGGGCAAAATACATTTCACTTACCTCAGTAGTCACTGCATGGGGTAGGAGCATGGAGTAGCTCCCCAAAATTCTCAGGCCATTTATTTTCCATATTTCATCACAAAAATTAATACACTGCGCTCAACCTGAGGGAACTGGAGCACATTCTGTTTTTCTTAAGCTTTATTTTTCCTAGTCAGAAGTGCCAAAAATGTGCTACTTGCAGGGTCTTGCACAGCGCTAATATACAGAGCAACTTAAGAGTACCTTTAAGAATCAGACCTGATAGATTTTCTGTTCTAATTCAATTTTAAATTCTGACTTCTAACCAGGAGTTCACCCCAGCAGTTGGGAGGCAACAGCCACTGCAATCCCTATAGAAACAACCAGTCATTTTTTGTTTGTTTTTTTTTTTTTTTTTTGCCTTTTTCAGGAAACTTGGAAAGTGACTTTAGAAATTGAAATTAACATCACTGTTAAAGAAAGGTTCGGGCTGGTGGTATTTTACTGTCCAGCACAAACAGACAGACTTAGTTTTTAGTTTGGAATTTCCTGTTTATCCTCACGAGTGGTGTGATAGTAAAATGGTTCTCTCATCTTCTCTGGTTTGACACCATAATATTTCCAAAGAGTTTATTGGATTTTAATCCTCTGTTAAAAGAAATGTTGTGCGTCTTGTTCATGTTGGAAACACATGCTTATCAGATTTAATCTTAGAAAGACAACTCTATTTTAAAACCTGGTTTTGTCCACTGCCTTTTGAAATACAGAAGAGAATTTTTATAGTGATAATTTGAGGAAAATCTTTTGACAATACATAAATAATGGTTAATTCATTTGAGACAGAATCTGTTCTGTGTTTTTTGATCACTGGTTTTCTAATTGAAGCCTGAAGAGATGCCGTAACTTTTTTTTTTTTTTCTGCATTTGTATCACATTAACATTAAAATCCCATTTGGGGCCAGGGTATGGGTCTCTGTCTTTAAGTTAGCTTAAGCACTTGCAATGCTTCTATCTCCTCCTTTCTATTCACAGAATACTTGAACAGAACAGAATCTCCTGTTCTGATGCTACTCCTCACCTTCCAGACAATCTCTTGGAATAGAGATTACATACTCTTTAAATGTCTTTTCTCAGATTAGAAATGCAAATACAATTCCTACTTCCATACTCCAAGATTAGAAATGTCATCATGAAATCAGTTATACATTTAAAATACTGCTGGAGACAGCCACAAATTTAAATGAAGATGAATGCATACTGCAGGAGTCCATTAGTAGAACTGTTTTCAGTGATTACAGTTCTAAGTAGGGGTTTGTAAGAAATCCTAGTGAAAATGGGCAATATAGATAGCAGTTACACAGCGGCAGACTGATATCACAGGACTCTAAATTATGCATGGAAAATCTGAGTCACCTGTGGTAGGAACATTTTAGCCTGCTGCATAATTCAGGAGCTTTTGTTCCTATAAAGAATATATTAAGGCTTTCGATTCTGAACTTCTCTGGTCAATTGACAGTGATAAATAGTGACAATTAACACATTGTAGAGTTTAAACATCTCACCATTTGACTTCTATTTGTCATTTCCATTTCTTCTGCAATCTTCATGCGCCCCTTCACCTTCCAACCACTGACCTGACACTGGGCCCGCTCACTGACAGCCTTTCTTCTCATCAGGGCCGTTAGCTGATCCCTGTCAATTTCCCAAGAAGAACCAGACAGGTTAACATGGCCTTTTAGAGCACATGAAGTTTTTCTGCAACATCCTTGGGCAGTTACCAATAGAAATAATGATCCTTTAAACACAGGAATAACTGATTGAAATGTTTATGGCATGAGCTAGATGGATCAACCAAGTGAATCACAGTAGTCTTCTTGCTGGTCTGTAAAACCTATTGAAAAAATATGTTTCTTTGACAAGGTTGGTTAAATTATTTATGAGTACTTGGCTTTTCACACAAGACAGATCTAGAGGACCTAGAATTTGACATGGCACCTCATGCCATCTCTTAAGTTGCATTTTGGATAGCTATCAATTGGCAACTAGGACTTTGATTAGAGTTTACCTCCTGTATTTAGTCTGCAGGAAAATAATGAACTCTGAAAACATGTTGGAGTGGTAGGAAACACTTCTTTACCTCTCTGGATTGCCTGGCTTTTACAATACAAGCAACATGGGCTGTTCAGAAGGTTTAAATAGGTACACACTGTCAGTTTTTTCTCCTACTATTTTCTCCTATTAAATTGTACCTCAAGATATTTCAAAGGCCTACATTAAGATTTTTTTTTTTTTTCCTACAGGTAGAGCAAGTAAACTGAGGTGAAACCACACTGTAGTTTTGCTGATCACTTTGAGCCTTTTTCTGGGGCTAGATTCTAGGGCTTATCAAGAGTTTCCCTATCATAGAAGGTTAGAGAAGGGGATTTACACAAGTTTTGATTGAGAACTTGACTTCCTCCCCTTGAAGTCACTTCTAGGACTTCTGCTGAACTTGGGGCTAATGTTGAGCCATTCACCTTTGCTTTCTAGTTATCCACTTACCTGGAGGTTGGCTTCTTGTTTGCTTCAAATATCTTCGGGCACAGGACAGTGATCATCCGTTTTATTTTGGAGTGACAGAGTGGAGCAAACTGCTTGTTGAGACTCAAACCTAAAGCTAAAAAATAAGTCAGAAGAGCCCTTTTGACAATCAGAAATTTTGTCTAAACCTTGACATGAGTTTATTATCACTGGTGAGAGTCAGCAGAGTTTTTCAGTGCCTTTCCACATTAGTACATCTCTCTCAATGAATTCTTGGTAGCTGAGAGCATATTTAAACTCTACTCTTAAAACAAAACAAAAATAAAAAAGATCTTTTGACAGGAAGCCTTTCAAAAAGACCTGTAAATTAGATGTCAATACTGAAGTAGTATATTCAATATATCATACTTTGTAGAACAATGTGAAAATGATAGGGAAAACAAAAGACAATAGTCACAAACCAAGAGTGAGGTGCTGGAGCAGATCCAAAGAAGGGCAACAAGGCTTGTGAAGGGCTTGGAGAATATGCCCTATGATGATCAACTGAAAAAACTGGGGCCATTTAGTCTGGGAAAGAGGAGGCTGAAGGGGATACCTTACTGCTCTTTTCAAATACCTGAAAGGTATTTTACAGCAAGAGCTGAGTTGGTCTCTTGTCACTGGTGATAGGACAAGGGTAAATGGCCTCAAGTTGTGCCAGAGGAAGTTTAGGTTAGATATCATGAAAAACTTATTTACAGAAAGAGTTGTTAAGCACTGGAATAGGCACCCCCAGGAGGTGGTTGAGTCACCGTCCCTGAATGTGTTTAAAAATCATCTGGATGCGGTGCTCAGGGACATGATTTAGCAGTGGGTTGTTATGGTAGTATGCTTAGGTTGCAGTTGGACTTGAAGATCTTGAAGGCCTTTTCCAACCTGAGCAATTCTATGATTCTACGATTTCTGGAGCAGCAGTGCCTTTGGTTTTGTGGATGGATTCTCTTTCCCATTCCTCCTTTCCCAAACATTATGATTATAAATAAATAAAATTTCCCTTGAATCAGCATCAATCAGCACTGTTCTCAAGAACAAGTCTTATTCTTTTTCTTCCTTTTTCTGGTTGCTTCAAGTGACTAACGTCCTTCCCAGTATTTACATTTCCCACAAGCCAATAAGGTCTTATTCTTCACAGTGAGAGAGGATTCAGTTATGTCATCTAAATCTCCTTTTCTAAATACCACAGGATAGTTTACACACCAGGCTCTAACCAATGTCCCTTCGTATTACATTGGCAGGAAGGAACTAGCTGTCAAAGGATTTCAGCATCCTTGACTGAATGTTTGTCTTACCAGAAGAGGGGAAAAAAAAATCACTGAGAGGACAAACTGAAAACAATTCACATTAACATTATCTGTTTACCAAGAATTTTTCTTTTGCTTTAGGGCTCTTTTGAAGAGTTGATTGCTTTCTCTTCCTTTATTTTTTTCTAGAGAAATGTGTCTGAAAGTAAAATAATTAGTTAAAAGCAGTAATTATCTTTCATAGAAACTTCACTAGACTAACATCACAATTTAAAAAAGAGATCCAGTTTGTTGAGACTAGAAGCTCATTAAAGGCAGAGTTTCTGTCTCTGATGCAGAAGAATTTTTACTTAAAGCTGACTGCCATCTAACTTCTAAATGCAATGGAAACTACGACATTCAGCCAAGTGTCTCAGGTAGTACTCTCACAAAAACATACTTTTTAAAAATTTAGCAACCTACACAATCTTCCATATAAGAGTCCTAAAACCATTGGCTGAGCCAACTCCCAGCCATGTATTCCAAGCTAAATTAAAAGTACATATTAATGTCTTCAGCTTATGTTTATTTTAAATGAGTCTTGAATGTTGGGATCATTCTGAAAGTTTGCACAAGATTTATATATCTGAACTTCCAAGAGGTCAAGGGTAGAATAGGGTAAATGGAGTTCAAACAAAGCAGAAAATGATTATTTATTAGTTTCAGCTACTGGAAAATTAAATCATAGGAATACATATAATGGAAGCTAGCATTTTTTTATGAAAAAAAAAGTTAAAAATACAGCATACATTCTTTAACAAAGTCAATCATATAGATATATTCAAACATTAGTAAGAAATGGCAAGTACCACTTATACGATTCTCATTAAAAAATGGTGCATATGCAATATGCAATATTGCATGATGTGAAAACAAAAGCAGTAGGTAGGTCAGCTACAAAAATATTAGAAGCCACCTCAAAGTATTAGCAGGCACTGGGCCATTTTTGTTCTAAAAATAAGTATTTTCAGAGTCATCAGGGCAGCCCAGTACAGTTCTCAGGATTAATCAGTGTTTTCAGATGAATCCTAAAAGTAAACACGTAATTACTGTTGGTAAAATTGAATTAAGAAGGATTTGCAACATTTTTAAACAGTGATAAGTAAATCATTCAGAATAACCTGTACCTTTCATAAGCTGTGCCCATTCAGTCAAAACATATTTCCCACAAACAGCAGGAGGTATACATTCTTTAGAGGTGCTCATATCCAAACAGGAGGGAAGGGGATGTGGAAGGTAGGGCCTCACTATGGAAAGCAGTAACAGGAAAAGTCAGAGACTCTGTTAGTCAGACTGGTTAAACAATTTAACATCAGCTTCCAGCAGCATACCATGACAAAGGTGACAAATACAGCTTTTGTATAACCATAGAAATAGTGCAGAGAGTAGAATGGCGGTTTAGCTGCAATTTCAGTCAGGGAAAAATCCAGTTTCAAGACAATGAATGAAGTTCAGATATATAAATCTTTTAAAGGTTGTTGAAAGTCACTCAAGCTGACTGACAGCTGAAGACTGAGAAGCAAAGAAGCTTGTTCAGCAAGATACACGAGGAGCCCACTTGTTTAGTGTGACAAAGAAACACTGACTTGTAGTACTGTCTTCACAGGAAGCAAATACTAAATACTAGACAGCTTTTAATCAGACAAAAAAAGAACAATGGCAACACTATGGAACCAAATCTGCTGAAATGGGAGAGATTCTGGTGTCTGTAGATGCAGAGGCACAGATCTACTGTTTTCCCTGGAAGTAGCACATGCTCCATTTGTAGAGGTTTTCTCATCAGAACTGATACAGCATCAATTTAATGTCTCAGCTGAATGCATGCTAGATATGTAATCCCTTCACATTGTTCTTCCCTGTGGCAGTTACAGATCCAGAAAAGTGCTAAAGTCATGAACTGTTGGGAAATACAGATTCAACTCTTATCTCTGCTAAATGGGTTTTGTATGGCATCAAGACAATTACAGTATAACTTCATTTTACCTAGTTTTATGTGTCTAAAAGCTGGATGTCTATTTAGCAAGCAAATGTCTGAATCATTTTTACCCTCAGCAAACTCCAGCAACCAGGCACCTCTGGAGAGCCATTCTCTGACCATCTTCAAAATAATCACTGTACAATGTGGAATTCACTCATGCTTTGAATAAATCTCTGTGCTGACTGAAGGAAGCCAGGCAGGTGATGAGCTTGTGCCTGGACACATGAAAAAGGAAAGGCTTGTTGTTGTATTAGGCGACTGCCTTAGCCACTCCTGAAGAGTATATTATTATTGGTAAGCTGCTGTGAAAATAATACCTTAGAGGCTTAATATTATTAGGAGCTATGTGAATAGCTGATATATGCTATTGAGAAATCATGGTGTTCAAGTTTTTGCAAAGCACTATACTGAAAGACTTAATCCTGAGATACTACAGGAAAACATTCAGACTGTGAGCCAGATTTCTGGATGCCACAAAGAAATACTGAAAATACTGACTTCATGTACTCTTTCCTTAATGGAAAAAATGCTTAAAAGACTTCTTCTGAAAAAAAGATTGTCTTTTTTCCTTATTTTAAGTGCTTATTTTTCATCAGTCTGTCTTGCAGCATGGAAATAATTATTGCCAGCACAGCTGGATGGAGCTGATAAAGAAGGAATTTATCATTGAGGACTGTGGAGTTACAGTAGAATGCAGGATAGTTAAGGATACAAATGAAATTCTAGCATAGCTCTGAAATGGCAGAGAAGAAAGTACAGCCAATTAAAATTAACAGTAGATTGATACGGAAATCCCCTCATAACATGGAAGGAAGGTGTAACATTTCTTCTGACTGAAAAGCAGAGCTTATCTCATCTACACAAATTCTGAAAACAGCTGTCCAAGGGACCACCCTAAACAGTAAGGCAAAAAACATGCAGCAGTAAGTTTCCTGTCTGCTTGTAGGAACAGATCCTTCCACAAAGATGCATCCTTATTTTATTTTCTTTGGATTTTATCCCAGTGCTTGCATGGGGAGGAAATGTTGCACTTCCTTTATAGCAAAGCTTAAACTGTATGCTGAGAGATCCAATCTGCAGTCTTTCCTCATACAAGTAGAACTTGTTCCTGAAACACTCAGCAACAAAAACAGTGGCCCTCCTATGAGGATCAAATGTGAGTATACCCAGCAAACCCTTGCGTGACCACACCATGCAGCAAACTTCAGCCTGCTACTCTTGCTCAGACCTGCACAGTTTACCAGTAATTCTGAAAAGCCAATGCTAAACTCATGTCAAAAAGCACTACAATAACCACCACCAAAATAGTGGTGGTTTGTGCAGAATGCTGCATCAGGAGGCAGATGAGACATGAATAACACATTAGCTGGGTTGGAAGCAAAATTCTGTCTTTGCTCAAGCGATTTACATAATGACTTTTTTCTCTTTCAGACTTTTTTCAAACTAGTTATTTAATATAGTTGTTACACTTGGGTTTGGCAGTTTGGATTGGAGTGGTGCCAAAAAGGCGCTGTTAAGTAGGGTCTGAAGTTGGATATTTGAACAGAGCATTTTACTTCCACCAGTTTCCTTTGCTCTGCCTTGAAAACAGATTATGGGGATTTTCTCACAATGCTATCAAGGAGCTTAGATTGACTGGGAAAAAAAATAATCAAATTGCTTTATTCACCATGAGATTTTACATGGTAAATAGCAGATATATTTTTAATAAAAATGGATGAGCTGATTCACACAGAAAAGGCTCGAGTACATTATGATTTTTCCCCGTGCTGTACTTAGAGTTTTTCACCCAGCTTACCAAATCTTTCCAATCAATGTCTCAGACAATATTTCAGTGTGTATATTAAATACATTTAAGAGATGAGAAGAACAGAATATGCAGGAGATACACACGCTGGATACAAACATGCTTATAAGGATCTATTTCAACAAGAACAAGAGCCCTTAATGTGAACTGGGACATTCAAGAGACAGAAGTATAGATTATAACAGCCACAGGAATAAGATCAGTACCCTGATTATCCTGAAGTCCTCTCAGAGAAGACAAGCACAGTAAGGAAGGCAGAGAAGCCCACAGCAGCCTGATCCGAGCTGGCAGACATCACAGAGTAGTGCTTGGGTGCAATTCTGAGTCTTCACAAGCCTCATAGGATCAGAGAACAATCAAGTTGGAAGAGGCCCATAAGGATCATTGAGTCCAACTCCTGGCTCTGCACAAAAATAGGTCTTAAGCAATTGAACTCTAGTATAAAGCTACAGAGGAAGATTCAGCCTTGCCACAGTAGTGCAATCATTCAGAGCAAGCTTTTGTGACAGGGAAATATGTTAATTCCCAAAAGAGAGCATTTAGCTAAACAGTTATTTTAAGACGGTAATTGCATTCATTTTTCTTTTAGCTATCTAATTAATCAGAAAAAAAAATATCAAAAGGTGACAGGAAACGTGAACTTAAAAATTCCTAGACCTGAACAAAGTATGAAAGAGCGAAGTACCATTAATAGTCTAACCTTACTTTTGTTTGGTTGGGAACTTGACATTGCTTAGGTAGTTAACTCCAACTAGAATGCATTAATGTATTAAAATTATTAGCAACTAATACAAATGAATACAAGATTCCAAATACAGAATTCCCCATTTTCTTTCCTAGGCCATTTTGCTTCCTTACTCAGAGAAATTAATGCATTTTTCTCTTTCTGGTCCATTTAAGTAGAGCCTAAGCAGCAACCCATTTCCAGTAATTCCTCCATTGCCACAGATGAACCTTTGTGGCAGAAATTTTGTGGCAAATTAGAAATTTGAGCACTAAACAATCAGTCATTAGAGTGACAGCACTGAACCTACTATGAATGGTCTGAAGTAATGTCACTTCTCTTTTTATATCCATTCACATAATAATTATTTTTCTCTTTGCAAAATATTGGTTTATTTTTTTATTACTAATAGCTCAACTGAAATTGAGCTTTCCTTTCTTTTCATTTTACAATGATTATATGATTATTTTTATAATCTGATAGATAAAATCACAAAATAATAATAAAATAAAAAACTAAACTATGTTAACAGCAGAAAATCAAGACCTTATCTGAGCCAACCCTACCTCATACAGCTGTCGCTTCCTTTTTCCTATGTGTACATCATAAGAAGGGCCTGTCATGTTGGAATAATCTTGTTGCCACTGTCTTCTCTGTGTGGAAGAACTCCAACATGACGTAGATTTTTTGCCAAAGGTAAGGCCTCAGGCATAGGACACATCATCAACATATTTTCTCTGACCTCCCCAGGAAAGTGAGAATATTAAGATCTGTAATATACCATCAATTTGTCTCTGAAAAATGCAACCTTGCCTGCGCTCTTGGCAGCCTGGAAACAGAAAATCACTTTCAATAAATATCTACTATACCACAGAATAAATATAATGAATTAGTCATTACCTTTTACCATAATGTAACAGCATTTCTGAAAGCCAGTATTGAAGAGGAGTTGAGACAAGGATGAGTGTCCTGGGGATTACTGCAGTGGGAAGCAAAGATGAGGCAGTGTCACAGCCTGAAGTACAGTCAGGATGCTGCCACAAACTGCATAAGTCCCAATAGGCTCCTGTCAGTTGGGTTGTAACCTGGCAAAAAACTACACAATAAATTAGCAAAATTTTGAATCTTTTTCTCTAGTTGTTTATTACAATGTATGATCTTAAACTCTGGGTTTAGTGAGACTAGGGGTGAACAGCTCTTTTGGATACTTATTTTTATTTAAAACAAGACTGTTACACAAAGAAGTAAAATGGAAAATGCAAGAGGCATCAAATGGTGCTCTCAAACAATCATAGAATTATTAAGGATAGGAAGGACTTCTGAGTCCAACTAACAACCCATCCCCACCGTGCCCAATAACACATGTCTCTCAGTGCCATGCTTAACCTATTCTTGAAAACCTCCAGGGATGGTGACTTCATCACCTCCCTGGGAAGCCTGTTCCAATAATAATCAGTACCAAACTCTATTCCCCAAGGTTCTTGTCATAAACTGAGTTCAGCTGGCACAGATTCCTCATTTATTGGAAACTCTTTTTGCCATTCTTAGTTCTTGTTCTTGTGTTGTCAGCTCACAACTTTTATTACAGTTTCTGCCCATGGGTGCAGGTGAGGGCAAGTGGTGATATCCATAGCTAGTCTCTGAGCTCACATGTAAAACCACGCTGCTCCAAAGCATTCATAAATGCACATACACACAATCCCATTATCTGTCATAACAAAATGATCTGCAGAGCAGAAACTAACATGCAATAAAGCTTAAAAACATGAATTGCTTCAGAGGATATTCAGTTATGTCTGCAAATCTGAACCATATTTTGCTTTTTTATGATTCAATTGTTAAAACATATGTTATGCATATGGCCTATGGGGTAGCTTTGTGAATAGAACAACTGTTAACTTTAGGAGTTAGAATAGAAAGAAAAAAAATAATTAAAAAAGGTCTTTCCACAGTTATTTCTCACTCTTTTTTTACTTACTTTCTTGGATATGCCCCTGGACTAATGACCCCACCAACAACCTGGTTTCTATATAAGATTCTACCAGCAAGCTAAGAAGTCCCTTGGTTCATACACTTTATTTCAAAGTTGTGTCTTGACCAGCAGAGCAAATGGCACACCTGGATAGGAAGAAGACTACACATAAGCTTGAAGTGAGCACACTATTACCCTCTGCAGCAATGAAAAGTCTCCACATCTGGTGGGACAGACTATTATGTGCTCTTCCAGCCTTCAGTTCTCCAAGGAATGAGTATTTTTATATCTCACCACGATATAAGAGGTACACTGACAGATTCTATAAAGCAAATTCCTCCTCCCTCATCATCAAAATACTGCCATTGAACAATCACTGAGAATGCATGGAGTATCTGGATGCCCATTCTTTGTGATAGATAACACATTCTCACTTCACATCACTCATTATTAATGTAATTATTAGTGAAAATTAGATGCTGCTGTACTGACTCCAGAAGACAGCCATTCACATGCACCAAGCCTAACCTGAGGTCTCATTGAAGTCTTGACATATTCAACACATAGATATTCACTACTTTATTGGGACCTAGGGGTGTATTAATTATACATTAAATCTTCTTTGCATAACAATAGAAACACTGGCATTTATGGCAGATGTCATTATTTGCTAATAACAGGATACGAAAATATCAAATATCTTAAAAAAAAAAACAAAAAACAGCTCTATACTTGCTATCACAGCAGTCATGTGAGGTATGATGGCCTTAACTGCTCACAAATCTTACAGAAATCACAGAATGGCCTACATTGGAGGGGTCCTCTTGGTCAATCTGCTCCAGCCCCAAAGCAGGGTGCCCAGGACTATGTCATGGTGGTTTTGGGAGATCATTCTCTCTGGGCAGCCTGTGCCAGTGCTGTCACCCACACAGTAAATAAGTCCTTCCTGATATTGAGATAGAAACTCCAGTGTTTCAGTTTGTGCCTATGGAATCTTGTTCCATTTCTGAGCACAGCTGAAAAGGGCTTGGATCCCCCCATATTATTTATGCAGACAGATGAATTCCCTCCTGAGACATCTCCAGGCTGAACAGGCCCAGCTCTGTCAGCCTTTCCTTACAAGTGGGGTGCTCCAGGTCCCTAATAACCTTTGTGCCCCTTAGCTAGATTCCCTCCAGGTCTCACTTGGATGAGGACTCAGAACTGGACAAAGGCAGAAAAAAGTTCTGACTGTATTCCACATCAAAAACCTTGCTGGAAACATCCATCCTTTAATGTTCAGATCCTAGGGATAAGATAACTGTGCTACTTCGGTGGTATTTGTGACAGAACACGTCTCTCCCTCTTTCTTTCAGCCATTCAGTAAGAGACATTTCCGAAGGAATGCTGCTGGCCTGTCTTAACGTTTGGTCAGTGCTGTGACTACTTATTGTCATGATAGAATTGAAACACTACCCGCTGAAATGTTCTTTACAGGAGCATCAAGAACATATTTATTTTGCCATGTTTGAAAAGGTTTGTCATGTCCACAGTGGCTTGTCATGTCCACAGAGCAGCATTGTTCATTTGCTAAACTGAGACTGACTTCTAAAGGTATGTACACATACCAGAGCTCCCACAGAACAGCAAAGGAGACAGCAAGCGACCTGGCCCAGATTGAGAGGCTGACATCACTATACTACAGAACATTCTGCCACTGAAATACAGGAAAGCACTGAAGGGATACCAAAACATTACTGGAGAGAAAATCAGTTTTATTGCATTTTATCTGTTTGAGCTGAAGGACTACAGTAGGAGCTTTTGTGGATCCAGTAATATTCAGAAAATGCCACAAGCAAATCCTTTCATTTGTCACATTCCAAAATACACTTATCTATTAAGTATTTCATGTTGTTTCAACCTATCAAAAAACTCCTTTCACCCCACTTACACCATTAATAACAGATACAGAGACCAGACAATAAGTTTTTAAAGTCACACCTTACATTTTTCTGTATCTCTGATCGTACGAGGGGTGTTTTAGCTATGATAGATACAAACTACAAGAAAAATGAGCTTCTGGAGATCTTTACCAATTGAGGGATGAGCAATCAACAACCACATGAAATTTAACAAGAGCAAGTGCTAGATTCTGCACCCAGGACATCCCTGGATATATGTGCAGACTGGGGAACAAGAGGTTGAAGGGTAGCCCTGCAGAATGGGATCTGGGGGCTCTGGCTGATAACGAGTTCAATCTGTGCCAGCAGTGTGCCCTGGCAGCCCAAAGGGCCAATCAACATCCTGAGGTGCACCAGGCCCAGCACTGCCACTGGGGTGTCCCACTCTTCTCTGCACTGTGCAGCCTCATCTGTGGTTAGGTCAGGTGGAAATCGGGAAAAGGTTCTGCCCTAGAAGGTGGTGGGTATGGAAAAGGCTGCTCAGGGCAGTGGGCATGGCCCTGAGCTGCTGGAGTTTAAGGAGCATTATGACAATGCACTCAGACATAGAGTTTGGATTTAGGGTGGTACTGTGTGGAGTCAGGAGTTACACTTGATGATCCTTATGTGCCCTTCAAACTCAGAAAAGTCTATACCTCTATCATTTGATCCTTTGGGAAAAAGTAGATATCCGCTTCCTTCATCAGGAAGGATGTGAGCAGGAGGCAGCAAGTCTCACACTAATAATGGATTAGGAACAAAATCCATGAGCACTTGATTCCACATCAGAACTGTGCACTGCTGGAGCAACCCAGCAGTATGAATTTGGTCTGACTCAGATGTGGGCACATGATTGCAGTTCTGGTGAATTAGTCACTGTGTACTGTACTCTCTCATGCTGGATCTGTGCTGGGGAGAAGGCCAGGGCAAGACGCATTGAGCTGACTCAACAGAAATTTCTGAACAAAGACACAAAGCGTTTTGGATCACACTTCAGGAGTCCTCAGCCCAGCTGCAAGCCATTGGCATATCAATAACCTCATTAACTTGATCCATTCCTGAGTTTTAGGAGATAGGTTGCAAGCACCTGCAGAATAGAGAGCAGTGCCAAAATGGAGAGGAGAGGTCACCAGCACTGCAGCACCTAACAGCAAGCATCTGACAGCTGCCAGGCACGAAAAAGGTCTGCAGAACGTGGTTATAAGTAAAATAAGCATCTCCATTTCTAATATGTAATCATAGCTTTGATATTATGATTCCTGTCCTCCTTCCATCCCACTCCATCCACTCCAGCACCTGGAGAGCTCTAAGTTGCAGCTCCCAGTAGTCCTTTCAATGCAGTGATCCAACACTATCGTGCCATATCTACCAGCTGCAGTTTTCCCCAAGGTGATCTCAGAATTAAGCTTCTGTGCCATTGTTGCCTCAAATATGCCACAGTAACCCCTGGCTGAAGCCCTGAACTTTCAAAGTTGGGGACAACAGGACATCAAGGATGCGATCAATGTACCAAAGCCTTTCAGGATCCTGTTCATCCCTAAGCTACCTCATTTTGCTGCAGTGTGATGAACTCCTTGCTTATGTCAACAGCACTTTTAAGAGAAAGATGCTAACACACACTGGTGGAGAGCACTGGAGTAGTCTTTCTTTCTCATCTCCCTCCTCCACAGCACTTCTGAGCTGGCTGTGATTTGGTGTCTATCTCCTGACATAGAGAGTACACATTTGGATAGATTTAAATTATATCCAGTCAGACACAAAATCTGGAAAATGTTAGCCCAAAAGCTTCAGTAACAAATAAAATGAAACAAAAATTCAGTCAACTCAGCATTACGTAATACAATGAAAAGTACTGTTTCCAGAGCCTAAATCTGATGCCTTTTTATGAGTTCTCTCTGTGCTAGAGCTCATAAATCCTTGTTAGACAATCTTACCTGAACAGTAAAAGATATTAAGCCAAGTTCCATTTGGTTAGACAAGAGCAACACTCATTGAAATCAGACTTAGAGCAAAATGAGGTTCTACAGATCATCTGCCCTGGCACTGACAACAACTTTTCATTCAAGGATTGATAAAATCTTCTATACAGAATGTTATTTGGAAAACTAACTCCATACTCAGTGGAGCTGGATCTTTTAAAATCATAAAACAATTTAGAAAACAGAACAAAGATGTTTTTCCAAGGTATTTAGGTAGTTGGAGATGCCAATATAGCACTTGTCTACCTCATTACACAGCTAAGTACGTTTGCAAATGTAGTCTTCAATCACTCTCAAATTTCTAGAGGTGCACAGATGTCCAGGAGGTTTACAAAGTGCCCAGCTGTTTAGTTCTCATTAAAATCAATGACAGTTAAGGGCCTTCTATAAAACCACTTCGATCTGCGTAATGAGAAAACATGACCTCTAAAATCATGCATCTTGTACAAACCAGTGAGGCTGGAGCTCCTGCAAGTTCTCCAAGCTACACTTTGGTTTTCCAGGATAGCCCCCAGGCAACCTGCAGGAGCACTGGTGAGCTGATGAGAGAGCTTGACAACAGGAGAGATTTGAGTTTAGAGATATGATCAGCCTCCAGGAGTAGGAGCAGACTGTCCCTAGAAAATAGAAGCATTAAAATAGTGTGACATTAAAGATGATATTAAAATAAGTTAGGCCAGACCTTCACAACAGCCCATCAAAGATATCTGCACTGTTTATAGCAAGCTATGGGTTCAGTTAGACCGTTTTAGGACATGTTTTTCTCTAAACAGCGGCTTATGATGAGTTGCCACGTCTAATTTAATCACTCTTCTTTAATGTATCTTGGTGTTTTGCAGCTAGATAATTAACTTTGATATTCATTTGGTGACTTCAAGGCAAAAACTCCCTTTGCTTTCAACTATCTGACAGCGCAGAGCATGCGTTGATAGAAGACATTCGTTTGACCCTGGCAATATGGCATTTGGGAAATTTCAGTAGTTAATACTATCAGCCTGCTGGAGAAAATCTTTCACAAGTTACTCCAGTGAGCTGAGAATGGAAAGCGTGATTGTGAACTTGTCACTGGAACAATTTCATAAATGAAACAGATGTACATTGAAGTTTACCCTAGTTTCTGTTCTTATCACAATGCTCCTTTCTAAAACAATCCACTAGAAAACTGGCAAACCTTCATATTATGGTCTTGTACAGCACAGAGCACAAGGCAGTTGCCTTGATCCCAGGTAGGACATACAGAAGCTACCATACATTTTAATAGTTATGTAAGTCTAAAGGCAGGTTATATATTTTTTATACGTGAGGTGGTGTAATAAACTCAGCAATATGAAAATGGGACAGAAGAGTGGGAGGACCATTGGCACTTCAATTTCCTGCTAAAATCTTTGTCCTTATAATGAAAGGTTACATCCTACTGGTAACAAGATTAAATTCATGAGCAGCAAAAAGTTTAAATCAGATTCTTTTCTTATTTTCCTACTGTGGGTCACCTTCTGCTAGCGCACACACTAACTCCACAATCAGGCAAACATTCATCTTGAGTAATAACAGACAGGACTTATAAAACAGTCATCATAGCCAACAACAACAACAGCAAAAGACTCAGACACAGCTACATTCATTTTTAAATACTACTCTTCCATGTCATTGAGAATGGGAGTTAATATCATAACTTAAACATTCTTGTAGCAAAAGCCAATAGCAGTTCAAGACACTTCTAGATAAGAAACTGGAGTGTAGTGAATGAAGAACAGCTGAAGCTCAACTGAATTGTTTTTCACAGGCTAGCTAGAGCATTTCATGGCAGTGCTTAGTGTAAGTTTAATTTGACCTCCTTTTTTTCAAAATGCATTGCCTCATCTGTTGAGTGAAAATAGCAAAAAAAAAAAAAAAAAAACCAGTAGAAATATTGTGTAGTATTGATCTGTTGTGCTTTTCCTTAGGTTTGAGAATGACATCAAGCTTTGAGAATTTGAAATATTTTGACAATAGAAAATACTGACTACTCCATTTTCTACACAGGGTCAACATTATGAAGAGGAAAAGCGGGCCTTGAGCCATGAAATAATTGCACTTAATAATCACTTAATAGAGGCCAAGGTGACAATAGATAAGTTGTCAGAAGACAATGTAAGTATTTAATTATGGATACATCTTGAGGTTATGATCACTAATAAATTAGGCTATGCACTTCTTATGCAATTATAGGAACTTCTTACTGCTTGTATTAAATGTAACTGCCACCTCTATAGTTGTGATGTTCCCATCATTTTGTAATTTTGACTGTTCTTTGGTTACGGAGACTTCACTGATTTTTTCTTCCTTATGTCTAACCTAAAACTGATGAGAAACTTATGCTAAGGAATAGTGATATTTTCACAAGTTTACCATACCTTCCAATCTAGCAGACTTGTAGAAGTGTATTCAAACGTGAAGTAAGGACATGTCATCATTCGGGATTCTTCATGAAGCTTGTAGGCACAGGATAGAGCCCTTCGTTTCTCACAGTTTCTCAGATCTTTTAGTCTTTGCTCACTGACATGGAATGCCCAGCATGAGTGAGCTCTACTATTAGAGTAGGTAAAACTGATGCAGTCTGGTTACTCAGATTATTGTCAAGTTTTCCTCAGGTATGGTTCACACTTTCCCTGCCTCTGTGAAATTAATCAGGGAATAAATTTTGTGATTGGCATCTTGCATCTCATTAAACATTACAGGAATCCTTCATGTGTTCTGCAATAGGCAGTGAAGCTCATGAAATTATTCAATGAACAAACAAACAGCAAAGAAAGGAAACATTTAGTTCATTCTTCGGACACTTAGTAACAAAACAAAAAAAAAAATCACATACAGAAGGTGTTTTTGTTATTGCTCATTCTTCAACATGCTGCATTCTCTCTTCCCATATGTCATATGAAACTCCTAATCATAGCAGAAGCCATCTGATCCCATTAAGTGTGAATTATGACAATGTGATTAACCTCTTTCCAATGGAAACAAAGAGTTCACAATCTGATCTCTACTTTCACAGAAATTGTGTTGTAACAGCCATTGCTTCATAATGCTCGTATCCATAGCTAAATTAACCTGATAAATGCAATGGGCTAACTTCAGGCTTAAGCAGCACAGGTATAAGGCTAGACTAATTCCAGACTATAACAGTAGAGTTATTTCAAATTTAAAATGAAGGGGAAAGAAACAGGGAAGCTTTCCCAATAAGTATTCATGTATTCTGACTACTTCATGAAGTCAGTTTTAAGTTTACCTCTGAAGAAGAGTTTTCAATATTGATAGTTTTTAAAAAGTAGCTCAGACTGACCTGGAATAGTGTGTTCTTTCTCCAAGACAGAATTATCTTGAACCACACTGAATATTGTTTTACGACTTAGAAACATCAAAACCCAGTACTACTTATTCACTGTTGATCTCAATTCACAGCAAAAAAATCTGCCCTTCATTATGTGGTGTCACTAATGCAAGTAAAAGAAAAATTCCAATGTTTAAAATAAAGAACAATGAAACAATTAATATTATACTATAAATCACAGTGAATACACTGTTCTGTTGAGAACAAGCATTTTTCTTGAGGGTATTTCTTCCTCCAGATTCCTCCAACTGTATTTCCTCTCATCCCTTTGATGGGCATGTAAAATGATACTTTTGATGCAAAAGTATATTTTAGATCATGAAAAAGCTTTTGGAATTTTAGTGTTCTTGATGCCATGGATATGACTAGTCACCACATGGGTAAATATTTAAGGCATAAAGTTACTCCAGCCACACAGCATGCAACTGCACATAGAAAACATAGTATGCATGGCACATCCAACTAGTAAGAAATTTTTTGTAGTAATTTTTAAAGTGGCTAAAAATAGAATCAGAAATGGTTTTTGTACTCTCCATGGCAACCGCTTCGCAGAAACAGCCTCACTGCTTTAAAGAAAGGATTCAACTGTGGAATGACTTCATTTTCATGTACCGTAGGGGAATTTGAGAACTTGTCTATGCTATACATTGTACAGCAAAACTGTATGAGCTTAATGTGCATGTTAAGATCATGATCACACATCAGAACCAAGCACACATGCAAAAAGATTTTGCTTCCAAATTCAATTCTAGGATTCCTACTGTTTCACTTCTGTTTTCAGGAAAGAGATCGTGTATACCGACATAAAATGTAGAACATAAATTAAATGTATTTCCTCTGTAAATGTAAGGCAGAAAATATCATGTATAAAGCTCGTGCAGGTACACAAACATGCATGTACATGAAAGTATTAAGGACCCTTGAATATGAAGGTATAAATCTAATGATAATAAGAAAAATATTTTACTGACCACACGCCTTTTGGACTCCCAGGAACATCTTGTTGAACATCTTATTACTGAATATCTTTAAAGTGGTATTTCTAAATAGAAGGAAGTTCCACTTTTCCTTTCAATGGAAAATGTATCAAATTCTACAGGTACAAGTGGAACAGTAAAACTTAGCATGTATTGATATAACATTAGCAACAGAATAAACTCAAATAATTCCAATATTCAACATTTTTTCTTTAGAAATCTGTCCTTATTTTCACAGGTTAACACAGCTTAGTGATCAAAGTGGTCAATTTTTTGTTTGTCTTTCTAAATCCCATCCATGAAGTCAATTTGGAAGTCAGCTTAGTTTTGAATGGCACTTTGATCAGAAGCAACATGTAACTCTTGGACACAAGGACCCAAAGATACTGGTTAAAGGATATAGTTAAAATCATATGTCTTAAACTAAATTAAGATGAAAAATGATTTGAGGGTACATCTCTGTAAAGAATTTTTTCATTAAACAGGCTGTGGGAGCCATTCAGTACAAATTAGTTTAAGCATCGTGTTTAAATTCTCTTTTTTCTCTTTGTGAAATTCTCATGATAGCTACTTAGACAATAAAAGTATGATGTTCTGTAGCACAATATGTTTGCAGAGAAATTTAATGTATTTGTATAGTCATATTCTGGAAAATAAGTGGGGAGCCAAGAACCAGCAAGAAAATTTCATGAGAAGACAAAGGATACTTAAAAAATAAAAATAAAAATCAATGGATGAATATGAATTTCTCTGACAGTCTTGTAAGGTTTTTTCAGCAGTTTTTCTAAAGTAGTATCTCAGTGCTGATCTAGATAACACTCAGTACAAATCATCTGTTCTTCAATTTTCTTTTTGTTCAAAATATCATGTTTATTTTCACCCTCATAGTTCCATGCATGTTAACAGCGTAAAGCCAAATTCCTAATGGTAAGTATTCACCTTTTGAAGTATCAGATTACTGTTCCATAGCTACAGTGTTTAATTTTTGGTAATTTTATCAACCCTCATGGAACAAAGCGACAAACTTCTCAGCATCACACAAAAAAAGAATGTTAATGAGTTTAAAAGTTTAAGCATGCTCAAAACTTCCCCAAAGTCAAACTCTGAAACATTTCTCAGGCGTGGGCAAAAGCCGCAAGCTGCAAACTTGAACAAACAGGCTTTTTTTTCCTTTTTTTTTTTTTTTTCTTTTTTTCCTAGGAGCTCTATAGGAAAGACTGCAATTTAGCTGCTCAATTGCTCCAGTGCAGCAAGAATTACGACAGGGCACATAAACTTTCTGAGGTAATGTGACTAAACCTGATGAATATTTGAAGAAATAAATATTGTATGGAAAATGGGTTGTTTTACACATATCACTTCCAGAATTTGTTTGCCCCTAAGGCTTTGATTTATTTATTTTTTTCACCCTTTAAGCAGCCCTAGGGGTTTTGTGCACCTGCTGCTATTCTGTGTTCTGTGTAGCTGGGGAAGTGCTGACAAAATCACAGTCAGTAATGGAACTTCAAGGTACTCTGCTATCCAATAGAATGTGTCTCTGCTGAATGAGCTGAATAGTAAAAGTTTTCACAAAATCAAAGTGTTGAGAAATCTAGGCTGCAAAATACTGGGGTTTGTGTGGAGGAGTGGGGACAGGATAGGCTACAATCAGTTTTCCTCCTAAAGGTATTTTCCAGTCCAGTCAATTCTAAACCTGAATTTTAAAACAGAGTGGTGAATATCTTTTCTAAAACAACCATAGTACTGGCTGATTGAATTCCAAGGTATGAACTTTAATCAATATTCTAGATTTCCAAGAAAACTGGCATGAGAAACAGACTCCTTAAAGGGGAGGCACATGTTGTGCCAGTCAACAGGGAAATCTTTGGAGATGCAAACCCTCCTCCAAGCAGTAACACCTTCATCACATATTGTTGGTGGTCACAGAGAAAAACCTTCCCTTGATCAGTCTCATCAGGTTGCTCACTCCCAACAATGACCTCTTTTGTGCAGTTCTGTAACACTAACCTGCAAAACCAAATGTCAGCCATTTCTAAGCCACTAGATTGAATAAGAGCACTAAACAAATCTGATCAACATTCTTCCAGTAATGGGCAATGATGTTCTGGATCTGAAGCAAAATCTCCATATTTACCACTATTCTGATCCCATTATTTTTCCTAGTGGCTGACTTTACCTAGCAATTTATACCTAGGAGTCATCATTACATTACTCATACCAAAATCCTCCTACCTATTAGTAAGAATTAGGATCATAAAGGTACTTAGCAGTTCTCATGCAGAGAGCCATCACAAACTGGGATCTCCCCACAATTTCACAGACTGTTATACACTTGATTAAATGGGCAGTCTTCACTCTCAACTCAGAATAGTTGTCAGTGCACTGAGTGTAAACATATCATCACAGTCAATAAATTCATTACAAGTACAAATATTGCCAGAAAAAGTATTGTGCATTATCAAGAAACCTGAACTACTGTACAATATAGTAATGACAGCAATACCATTTTTGTAATTCTAGATTCCAGTACAATAAGAAAAGTAATCTTTATTTTAATAAATCTCATAAAATAAATAATGTATACAAAATAGACCCAAAAGTAGTGCTAAATGAAACTAAATATTAGCTTCCCCCCACACACAACAATTTCACATTAAATGAACCGTATTTCTTTTCCTCACTTTTGTCACTATTTACAGCAGCCCTATTTACTTACTGCTTATTCAATCTTTGTTGTATCTGTACTTACTATGACTAATAATTCTGTCTGCCAGCAGATTGACAATCTTGTACTCTTTATTTCCAGTGGAAGATACATGAGCTAATTATCAACATAATGATTAACCCAAAATACCATAGAAAAAAACACTCATCCTACTCCACAGTAACAAGAATGTCATTTCACAATACACCATATTCTGAATGCATTGAATTTTGGGGATTAAAGCATCTTTCAAGCACTTTCCAGGGAAGTTAAAATAGAAACCCCATACATTATACAACGTGAGATCACTAGAAGCAGTAGACAACTTGAATTTTTCTTGCCTAAAGAGAGGTGCTGAGGGGGACCACTTTGATATTTTTAGGGTTGTCTCCTCTAGAGACAAAGTTAAGGAGTGTGTGTGAAAGATGTGGCTAAAAGTGTAACCACTTGCTATTTGATAAGGAGAATTTCTATATCTACTTGAAAGAAAAACATAGAGCTGAGAAGATTTCAGCCATTTCTTAAGTGGAATAAATCAACTTAGATATCGAAGTAGCTAACCCGAAGTCACAAACCCAGTTGCAAACTTAGCCCAAACGTGATCTCCTTGGATTTTCAGCAAGAAATACTGAGTCAGCAGTTGTGCAGCATTCTTATGCAGTATCAACAGTAGAGATTTGAAATGGGCAAGGCCAAAAGAAATATAGCCAGTATAATGCTTGGTTGTTACTCTGTAGGATTTACCTACTGTGTTTTTTGAGATGCACAGCAGTCTCTCCCATTTTTCTCCAGAATCAGTCAGTCTGTTACACAACAGATTTATTGACTAATTTTGAGTAGTCCACCATGGGAGTCATAATGCATCTTTGGATCATAGCTCTTATTTCAGCTGGTGTAGTAAGAAACCCCAAAAGAAGCCAACAGAAGCTGCTGGAAGAGGAGGCTTATAAGGTTTGTGAGTCTGTGGTCAGATTGCTGGGACAAGGAATCTGTTCATTTGCTTCTTCTCAACACAGAAACATGCTTGTCATAGCAACCAGTACTAATGCTGTAAGTGTCACTGAAACCAACTTTTCCATCTCTTCAAATAACATCACTTATCAAATGTGACACTGAAGGACAGGAGCCAAATTGGCAGTGAGCTGGAGGCAAGAGGAGCTCAAAGAAGGCCATAAGAACACAGTATATCTAATCTTTTCTTTCCTTATCTCAGCAGAGACCTCCACACCCCATCTTCAAATCACACACACTGACAGATTGGAAAGTGTTGCTATAGGCTTTAATTCCCTATATGCCTTTGGAAGGTGGTTGTTTACAATGTTTTTAGATTGTTTTGATCCAACTAGAATTAATTTGGAAGGGATCATTTCAGTTTCATAAGAGAAGCAGATAAACACTTCTAAATGCTAAGTAAATAAATGAAATTCATTTGATTACATTTGTTTTCAGAAATGCACAGAGACTGTGGCCTTCACATTAGTCAAAGAACCATATCTGGTGAGCTACATAATATCATGAACTGCACTCATATATCAGTGTTGCACAAACCCAAGCAGATACCCATACTGATGTGCACCCTTCTCTCCTATCCCCTCTACCATCTCTCTCTCTGTTACAGTTGCCATCTGACTTTCAGGAAAGAGTCAGCATCCACCTAGAAAAACATGGGTGCAGCCTTTCTGTCCCCTTGTGTCACACATCTTACGCTGATTCCATACCCACTTGTGTTATCGCCAAAGTACTGGAGAAACCAGATCCAAACAGCTTGTCTTCACACTTGTCAAGCCCCTCCACAAGGGATCTCAATTTCCAGGACTCTGCTGGAAAACTCGGACAGAGGCCTCAGTACAAGTCAGACATCTACTGCAGTGACACTGCCCTGTACTGCCCTGAGGAGAGGAGGAGGGAGAGGAGACCAAGTGTGGACACGCAAGTGAAAGATGTGGGGTTCCTGAGGTCGCAAAACTCCACAGACAGTACTGTTGAAGAAGATGGTTTCCATTCCAGCTTCTCCCACGAAGCCTTCCCAGAGTACATTACCTCTTTGCCGACCTCCAGCTCCTATTCCAGCTTCAGTGTCACATCTGAAGAGAAGGAGAATGCCCAAGCCAACACTATGACAGCCTCCCAGCAAGCAATCTACATGAGCAACCGAGATGAATTGTTTGAAAGAAAGTCACCTGCAGGTTATGAGCATCAGGGAAGCCCAAGGTTTGCCAAGTCAAAACCTGCACAGCACATGGAGCTTGCTGATGACAACGAGAACTCCCCCACTTTTACTAGGACTCTGCCTCCTTATGCAAACGAACCTTTTCATTTCTCAGCCATAACACCGCAGCAGGCTTTAGCAAATCAGAAAATGAGGAATGAGTGCAGGAGTACCAACCTTTCAGAAGAAGACTTACCAGGGCGATGGAGGCAGTTGAGTGTGGAGGACATTGGTGCATACTCTTACAGGAACACTGGCAGGCTATCACCCTGCAGCTTTTCAGAGCAGTATTACAGCAGCCCTATTAAAACGGGAGACAGTCGAACAAGTCCCATCTATGCTAGTTACAAAGCAGATAGCTGCTCAGAGGGAGACGATATCTGCCAAAGCAGACTTGTGGATTCTTGCTTCCTGAGAACAGACAGTGGCCTGAACATTGACATCAGCACTAGCTGTAAACAGGACAAGTTGCCCACATACAAAACAAAAGAACCAAGAGACCAAAAAAATGAAAGGATCACTGTCCAGTTATGCAGTAGCAAAAACATTGAAAATAGCCCGGTGTTGAAAAGAGAATATGTGGACGTGAGCCCCAACAGCTCTGCAGAGTCCCTCAATCACAGTTCGATAGAGGCTTCAGAAATCCACCAGTCTTCCATAGAGCAAGGAAGCCATTCGGGTATTCACAGCAAACAGCAGCAGTTTCAACGAACTGGGAGCACTGGTTTGAGTCGGAAGGACAGCCTTACAAAAGCACAACTATATGGAACCCTTCTGAATTAGGCATCTTCCAGAACTGCAATAAGACAACAAATGAAAGAAAGCAAACCATGTTTGATACTTTGTGTGAATGTAAGGTTCTCAGAAATGGATTATAAAATATATATTCATAATGGTACTATATGTTTGAAATTAAATCTCTCCAAAAATGTTATACAGCACTTTTCACTTAACATCCTTTCCACGTGGGAGACTGTCCCCTCCCCTCTTTTATAAACCTGAAATATTTTTATAAACAAAATGGTATTTATTAGACTATCCTAAGCTATTTGAGCAGAATTCTTTTCCCTTCAAGCAGGTTTCTTATTTATTTTTGTGCATGAGGCCATCTGTGCCTAAACTCTTGGAGGAAAAGGGTAAAACCATTATGGCAGTGAAAAAAAAAAATCCACCTGATAAAATCCTATAAACGTCATGTGAAAAACGAAACTAAAAAGAATGGGGAATTTGAAAAAGTATATTTTTAAAGAAAGAATGGAACTGTATCTTAAGTTATTTCATACAAATGTATTTATGAGTGACTAATGTATGCACCAAGTGATACCAACATTTTGTTCTTTTAATCCACTGTGTTTCTGCTTTCCTATTTTTCCTTGTATACTACCTCAAAAGTAATTGAGGGTTTCTTTGTCACATTTTCTGTAGGCTTGCATTTATATTGTCTAAAATGCATGCAGTGTCATAATTAATACTGTATTTTGCATTACTTAATAAAAGACACCAGTGGAGATATTTTGTTTGGTTTTTTATCCTTCATTAAAACATACCCTTGGCAGGAGAACATGAACGTGTTCTGGATAGAATCAGTCCAGTAAATGTTAATGAACAAAGCTCCTATTTACATTGCTTTCCAAAGGATACTGTGTAAACCACAAGGCAGTGGTTATCAGCGTTTGGCCCCTGGAAGCGTAAGGACTACTTCTCATCGGCCTTGGAAGGTAAATAAGGAAAACAAACCACTTGAAAACGGTGTGAAAAGTTGTGATTTAACCTCCTCCTCTGTTACATATGTAGTTGGCACAACTCTTCAAGTCTTTAGAACTGTTATTTTCCACAATTGTACTTTTTCATATGCAGACGTTATTCTAAGGTTTAAGGAAAGTTTGGTCTTCTGTAGCCTATAGCAGTTTCAACCTTGGCACTGAGAAACCATAGTTCTACCTGTAGTTTTTGTGTTCACTGTTTCTGTTCCTCATTATTCTACCACTAGGGAGTGTACAACTTGGGCAGTCATAGAAGGGAGAAAGCAAGAAGAAAACAGAAAAACAGAAAGACAGAAGAGAGAATCCTGTGGATTTTCTTCGTGGCTTCAGTGTTGCTGCCTGGTAAGAGGCAGAATATAGCAATAAATGCTATATCATTCTTATAAGTCATATTCATTAAATATGTATCCCGTACTTGAAATATTGGCTCCGACAGGCATGGGTGTGGGGAAGGAGCTTACTTAGTGCAATATGTGGCAGTAAATCAGTAAAATCACTAAGGAAATTTAAATATCTAGTACCTATAAAGCTAAAATGATGTTATCATTCATTATGTATTAAAAAAAAAATAATAATGTTTTCTGACAATTCTCTGTAAAGATGCCACCTTCTAAGTTACAGTGAACCAGGACACTGAAACTGCTCACTTTTATGTAAGTGTCTTAACTCATGAAGATATGGATTCAATTCATTTGGCATCACTAATTCTCACTGTTTCACATACTGTTATTCACATTCTTCATGGGTAATATAAAAATGTGACCAATATTAATGCATGCAAGTACTTTCTGTGCTATTTGGAAGATCAGTTGTTAAGTTCTTACAGTTCCTCAGAGATCTGTACCACTGCTGAGGAGAACAATGGTAGCTAATAATATCACAGAGGTAAGCCACAACACAAGACTGAAATCAGGCTTATTTCTGTGAAAAATCTATTATGCACCTTGTTCTTTTATGCTCCCATACAGCTTGGGGCAGGTTGTACCACAAATAATGCCATTGAAATCAGTGAAAAAAAATACATATACAACACTATAGAAGTTCCCAAAGACCAGAATAGACCTGTGCTAAATGGACGTGCAGATCCAGAAAAATATGCTCTCTCCCCTTCAAAACACTCTGTTGATTCATTCATGTTCATAAAATGTATGCAGTCTAGGGTAAGATATTCATTTCTTTGGCCAATGAATACATGGATCTGTATACAAGAGGTGAAAATTAACTTTTATCTCACCTTAAAAATATATGAACTATGGAAAAATAAATCCTGATATTTATGAACTGAAACACAATATCAGACTGATCCTTTTTATAATATACTTCATCATTTGACATTAAACTAGTATTTTGGTAATTGTACAAAACTTAGTTTCTTCTAGGTATTACAGATGTGATTATTTAATACTCTGTTACCTTCTTTTCTTCTACTGCAGTTTCAAAGTCTGTTTCTATGCTTCATTTGATTTTTATTCTCAATTTATGTGGATTAATATGGAGATTGAAACCAGTCTTTTCAGCCAATTAGTACAGGGTTTTTCTTATAAAATAACTTATAAACCTTTAACATTTTCCCATAGTTGTTTCAGTCACAGAACATGTAGTTCTGCAATGAATTTCAATCGAAGGGGTCAATATAGCTAGTTACTCAACTTTAATGCATTGATTATTAAAAAAAAAAAAAAATAAGAAAAACTTACAGTATGTTTCCATATTTTCTAAGAACACGAGAGAAAAAAATTAAAAAGTCATATGATTTTTCTCAGATCTACTGGTTTAACAATGGTTAATTTTGTGTGGGTTTTTTTGTTTATTTGTTTGTTTTTATCTTTACCCAAAAATAGTTTGAAAGATTGTATTAAAGGATTCTCTCTTTATTTTGGTACATTCTGCTTTGATTTCTTGAGACAACTACAGAGACCAGAGATGGAAGGCGAGGAAAGTACAAAGCATTTCAGAAGCAATTTTAATTTCCTGTATGAAGTGCTTTAATTTTGTGCCTTCTTTCAGTTTTCATATTGACACCAAGTCATTCAAAAATCCTATCGTGGAGCTGATTAGAGGAATACATAGTCACAGATATTTAAGTCTGGCTACTTGGATTTCTGTTATGTATTTTCTCCAAACTAAGTTCCTCCATCATAATGGTTCCCTGTGGTTTTAGAATGGCTCTTGTACCACCCAACAAAATCTTTGGTCCAAGCATGGATTTAAAAATCACTGAAGATTTAGGAGCCTAATTATGGTTAAAAATAGTAGAGATAGGAGAGCAAACCAGTAACATCTTGTTCAGAAGGACATGCATGTATGTCCAGCTGGAATAGACCTGACTGCTACAGTGTTTCACAAGATGAAAAGCAACATCTAAAACACTGTTTTCAGAAAACCTTACATCCATTTCTCATTCAATCAGGTGTAGTCTGAGAAACCTGATACTGCCCTGATTGTTACTCCAGAAACTAAGAGCTGACCTTCACTCAAGCAAAAGTGCCTCAGACTCCGACATTCCAGTGGTTGAGAATTTGCATCGAAATAGCTTGTTCAAAGGGTATAATAGTCTGATTTTCAATCAACCCTTCTAAAACTGACAAAGGTTTTGTTACCACAGACCCTCACTTTTACAATTGATGACCAAAGCATTCATGTTCTACTTGCAGGGCTTGTAGTTATATAAAACAGGATGTTTGCTTTGATCGATTATTTCATTTGCCACAAGAGCAGAGAAGGTGAGAAAAATAAGAGGCAACTACTCCACAGTGCAGTGAAGCAGAAGATGAGAAACATCATTTTAATGAATGAAAAGTTATACCAAAGAGTACATGACACAGGACACTGGTCATGGAATGGAAACACAACCGAAGTTGAAAGAACAGAGTGAACAATAGCAAATCACATCACAAAAACAGATAAGAATACAAAAGAAGGAAATAGGGTACATTTCACTATGAAAGATGTTATATAAGTAAGTGTTATGAAATCAAAAGGAGGCAACACATTTTTTAAGATGCAAGAATATTTTTCTCACTCCAAATTAAGGTTAAAATAAATGAAAGTCTCCATAAATTTGAATCACAAATAACACTTCCTTTTAAACTCTTTTACAACCCTATAAATAGCCACATTTTAATGTTTAAATCATGGCAAACCCCAAAATACGTAGTTTTCAAATCAACAGTTTCTAAATTCTGCTCCCAAACTAGAAAATATATTATGTTAATCATTTCCCCTTCCAGCACTTCTAATTAAAAAGAATTTCCACTCCAAAATCTATCACAGGACATGACTATACAGCAACTTAGATTGATTTCTTTAATTTTAATGTACTAATTTATACCCTTTTGATTTTCCTATAGAATTATTCTTCCCCACTCGCATTTACAACCATGTTGTAACATGACTGTTATATCTCTCCTTAAATATTGCTAAAATTGTGTAGGTGTAGTCTGGTCATTTTTCACTGGAAGACATTCCCTTCAGAAGTCTAATTCATTCAAATTCTTTCCAAGAAGCATCCTCTTTGCCTTTCTACTACCAGAGTCTTTTTCTGAACACTGAGCTGGGTCAAATATTGGGTTCAAGCACAGTGAACAAAGAAAGAAAGAAGAAAAATACGCAGGTCAGTGTGATTGGATCTGTTCTTCTTCCTAAAACTGAAATTCTCAGTAACAATAGGTAGTTGAACAGAGACAACTTCACTAAAATAAAGTTTATATTCATGTGGCCAAATTACAACTTTGCATTTTGATGTAGAGAGTGTTTGGCCATATTTCTAGAGTAGAAGATTGTTTCCTGAAAATCAGTGCATTGAAAAGCAAAGATTTCTCCTATACTTCCCTTTTGTGTCTAAGGTAGTTTCTTCAGCACTTGCACAGCAGCAAGCTGGATGTTCCCAAAGAGCTTTGGGTTTGCTTATGATAGATCTGAGCCCTGGGGATTTTCTTTTTATTCTACTTCCATCGCTGGCAGTATAGATATATCGTGTTCAGGAATACTTCTTTTGATACCTGGGTTTTCTAGCTTTATATGATTTCAATTGCAGGTTTGTCAGACTCCAGTGTCCCTCTTAAAGTCAATAGATCTGAAGTTCCACAGCATCAAATTTTCTATGCCTGCAAATGCCCTATCACAGATTAAATTCCAGCCTTATAATTCTAAGTCAATTTTTAAGAAAGGGCCAAAATACTTTCAAATGTGCCCAGGATCTACCAGTTTGCAACATAAGCACTAACTCCTGGTGAGTATGAGCTAGGCAAGATGATGTGGATAGATTAAGTCATGGCACGTTCTGGTTTACATGTTGTTATATCAACATTATCAGGAGATTCACTATTTTCTCAATTTTTCTTCCATGTCTTCTTAATAAAGCCTCATTGTTTTACAGCAACTTTAGCAATTTGATTGTTCTTAATTACATGTCAGTCATTCCTCTACCATTGTTTTCTCTTTGAATTATCCATGGCTGTATTGGCAAAGCTGATCTCAGTTGCAGCATTTTTTTCTAGAGGAAGCTAAAAGGAATAACTTAAATTTTCATGCAATTAAAGATTTCCTTCTTGTGCAGTGGTTGCACATCAACTGAGGTCTGATCTGGCCCTTCTCATTTGCTGACGATGTTCCAATTCTGCAGAAAAATATCTTTTTTTCCCCTCATTCTTGAGAAAGTTTCTATTTGCAATTATTCTCCACTTCTATTGTGGGATCTTTTATAACCCTCAGATCCAAGGCTGTTTACCTTACAAAGTTGCATTTATCCTTTTCAATCTAATTTAATTCATTTAGGTTTGCTTTCTAAATAAATTAATAAGTGTTTGAGGAGAAACTTGATCTCAGTATTATTTATTGAGCAAATTGTATATGATGTGACTTGAGAGGACATATCATTATCTGTAGACTCACTATTTGCCATGAGAATTTGCCTAAGTATGAGCCACATCCTATAATCCCTCACAACAGTAGTCAAGGATATATGCTGTCTACTAATCATTTTCTTGACAGACTATACAATTGGAAATGCACAGATGTTGAGCTTTAACTGCACAAGCAGTTAAAGATAAATTTCTTGTCCATCATGTCATAATTGTCACAAAGCTGTTTAAATTGCATTTCCCTATAGTAAAGTAGTTTTAACAACCAGGACTTCAATTTAGGTTTTACAGTACAAACTGACTTGTTAAGATCTTACCTTATAAAGATAAGAGATTAAGTTAAATTGCAGCTTGTCATACAGGTCAGAGATCTACTGATATCCAGGAACAAAGTGACCACCTGCAATAGAATTGGGCAGTAGGCTCAGGTGGTGATCAATATCCAGCTGTCTCTGGACAGCTTTTTACTGCACCAGATCTGTTTGGGCACCAGCTTGGTGTTTAAGGCACCACTCACCACTATGAAGGGCATAGTTTTTACTGTCATACAGGTTTTGGAAAGTAGCTGTTTGGAGCACCTTGAGATCTCTGTGAGTTTCTGCATCACCAATCCTGCAGAGAAGTGCTTTCTGCTTTCTGCCAGATACAAGCTTCTCAAGGCTGTCTATGCTCCCCCATCCCATCCCTATGGGAAGTGACAATGTCCCTCCAGGCTCCAGGAGGAGAGATCATTCCTGCAAACAATTATTACAACCCAGAGCAAGGAGAATGTCTTCATCTGAAAAGGGCAAAACTGCACTGTCACTAAATGCAATTGCTGGAAAAGATCCCTGATGGGAGTTAAATACATTCTCAGCAGCACACCCAGCACAGACATATATGCACTAATACTCTAACTATGATTCTTCAGAGAAATTCTTATTTTTGAAGTCAGCTCTAATGAATTTGTATTTAAATTTATCCACTCATCTAGACCTTTTCTTTGTAATTTATGAATCAGAGCAGACGCACACGAGTTGCAGAGCCACAGCAATATTTACTATACAAGCTGAGCGATGACAGCTCTATGATTTAGAAGTGAAACAGCAAGTTCCAGATTAATTAAATTAGTAATATCAAATCAAGTCGGCATCCTTTTCCTATTCCAGTTTTATACATGTGACATGCTAAACCAGTTAGGAAGAATAGAAGTAGTTTCAGCATATATGTGCTATGAATTCCAGTGGGCTGTCACTGAAGACCTCACTCAATTCAATTCCTACAGTAGAAAGCCTTTCAGTCTGGACACCAGCTGTGTATGATAAGGAAGCCATGCACTGAACAACCAGACAGCAAGTGGCCTCTCACCATGAGAATCTTACTGTGCCACTGACCTGGTGAGATGGGAACAACAACAAGTAGGAGGGAGCTATTTGATTTTAGATGATAGTAAGGGTCTTGGTCTAATTTCTGGTATTTATGTTGTAACTTGGGAAATAACAAATGAAAGTTTAATTTCTCCATCCCATACTTAGCACAAGAACTGAATCATAGTTTTCTGATTCAACCCCACTTACCTGTGCTCTCAGAGTCCACAGTAGTCTGAAGGTGATGAAGATGAGACCTAAAACTGGAAGAACTTAAATGAAGAACTGAATCTAATCATCAAAAAATACGGTCAGACTTTCCATTCACAACATTTAATATGTTCCCATGGTCCTTAGGGTACATAGTGAAAAAAATCCCAGAGAAAAAAAATCACAGACTATTTTCTTTCATCCACATTTTTGCTTTTCTCCCCTCTCCCTTTAAATAAAAGATTGTGTCATGTAGTGATATGAGAGATTTTTGTTCAAACTGTTAGGATTGCCTACAACAACCTGACTTGTGTTGGTGCAGAAAAACAATCCAGAGACTAAATTAGTTCAACAGAAGTACATTTGTTACTCCAGGAGAAAGATCTGAATGAAAAAAGTGTTAGTAAACATCTCATTACTGAGACCTCAGAGCCAAGGGAGCCAAGATGGGGAAACACAACAAATCCAGTGAAGCCACACTTTGCAAGGAAGCTGAACATGTATTCAATTTTAAATAGATTAGACAGTCTTTTATTTTTCTTTCATAACTTATTGATGATGAAGATGAAATGCACTTTTTGGCACTCCAGACGGCACCAATTAAACTTGATTTCTTGCTTGAGCTCATCATAACTCCACTTGTCTCTCACTTCTAAGTCAATTCTGTTTTGAGCTTTGAATTTCTGTCTTGTTCAGAGAGAAAACATTGCTCCCACTCAAGCAACCTAACTCAAAATTCATAAAAATACACACACAATTCTCAATCCCTGACAAAAACTTATTGTTAAATGTTATTGTCCAACATCTGTGCATTATTTAAGTTATTTAGTTATAAAATTATTCTTTTTATACTGTTAAGCTTATGAAGGGTGTTTTGTCTCTTATTACTTAGTTATACAGTACTTGACACAGTCTGTTGACTGCAATTGCATAGGCTATGTATATTGCTTTACCTGCACACTTTACCAAATGTGTTCTTACCCTTTGTTTTTTATCATTTTGGATGTGAAATCTGGTGTCCTATCCATAGGCCAGTTCCTGGACTACGGTACCTGCTGTAGGCCCATGCATAACTCACGTACTGCATTAAGCTCAGACAGTTTGCGTTATTTATTCTAAGATCAAGAGTGAGTATGGCAGACTTTCAGCCAGAGTTCCCAGAGCCAGAAGACATGGCACTGCCTTTGAACAGCTCTTCATTGTCTGCAGAAGACACGTTGCTGTTGGCCATCCCTTTATCTTCCTGGCTGTTTCTCTTATAAAACTCCCATGTACTGAAACAATGCATTAGAGGAGCAAATTTATCAGCATATACTATTGAACTAGATGATCTTAGTGGTCTTATCCAACCTCAACGATTCTATGATTCAGAAATTACTAGGGAGCTGCTGGTTCCCACCTCAAGTTTCTACAGGTACTGAACTGCACGCATCATGTTTTTTAGCACTCTCCAGCTTAAAAATACTTGCTGGCAAGGCGAAGTTGTTTATCAATCCACACAAGAGATCTATTAAAAAAAAAGTACCACTCTTGTCACAGACAACCTTGACACATCTCCACCTTCTTCCATTAGTTCTGTCCAAAGGAGCTAAACATCAGTACTGATGGATTGCTTTGAATCCTTTAACACTGAATATTGCTTCACACTAGCTTTACAAAAAATTGATTTTCCTGGAAGAAAAAAAAAAAAGAGGGAGGCTCAAAGGAGGTAGGGCTGTGCAGTTTGTTGGAGTGCTGCAGCTGTTAGCAAGGCCAGAAGGAAGCACTCACCGTCTGAGAAGGACTTTCCATAGACACGTCACTCGCTGCAGAGCAAATGTAGAGCACGTGCCTTTCTTCTGCAGATGGCCAACTTGTGAGGGTCTTGAGGCAGCCCCAGGAGTGCAGTACTGCAGGTACACGGTAACAGGCAAAGTCTCTTTCCCAGCAGCTCATCAGAGGCTGGTGCCTGTCCCATTTTGATGGTATTTATGCTGTACCAATATAGGCTAATTCCCTTTAGACTCTCAGTTGCCATACAGCTACTGCAGCACTTTTGTACTCCATACAGCAACACTTGTTTTTTTTTACATCAGTTTTAAAGTCACTGCAGGCTGTTTGGACAGGTTTTGATATTCACGTCATTCATAGCTGGAACTGTCCAGCTGTATATACTGCAAAAAATGTTCCTTGAAGAAAAAAATGTAGAGAAATACAGCAGGAGCACAAGAGAGAAAAATGGACATTTACATACAATGTCTTAGGGTTTACAGTCTTAACCTAGGATTGCATAGTGACAAACAACACAACAGTGAGATACATCCAGAGAACAAGAAAGAAAGAAGCACCCAAATCTGGGGACTCACATCCTCAGGCTCTACACTACAGTTAGATTTATCGTCACCATTGCTGAGCTTGCTGCCTGTTGTCCAGGCAATAGAGATCCATGAGGAGGGGAGATTAATTACAAGAATTATTCAGTTCTGAATTCTCCCACAAGGTCATAAGGCAACCCTGCAAAAATTGCTGTGTCTTCCGTTGTGGCCCCACATCTGCGGAGAGGACATGAAGGCTGCAGCTACTGGGAAAAGTTTAACAACAATGAAAAAGCACATAGCATAACTTGACTTAGCTCTCTACATTTTTCCTAATTAATGCTGCTGTCAGAATCATGCTTCGCTCTTTTTCTCGTGCTGGCTGAGTTAATCAATTTTCCTCTGCCCCAGCCCTACAAGCGTAAGCCAGGAGTTACCCATTGCATTCAAATGTTATCATTTTGACATTCATCAGCATTTCCTCTCCTCTCCACGCACTCGTGAAAGTTTCAGCATAGTTTATTTACAGTGCATTCCATTCATGCCTCTAGCCATCCTAGGGACATCTCACACACCAAATTTTATAAAGACTTTCAGGCTCATTTTAAACCTACTGGTGATTCACAGACCACACTATCTGACCGTGGAGCATCACATTTAGTTGCTCTGCACATCTGAATCTCATTAGAATTATTCAGGAATATATACAAATTAGAATACAAACTGCAGACAAACTACCTATTTTGATTCTTATCAGCATAACCCTCCAGAAGCTACAGCAACCTGCTCTGAATTCTATTTAACAAACGAATTTTCATTTTACTGCTGTAATATATTGTTTGCCTAGAAAAATAGCAGAGATTTTCACTGGGCTGATGATTTATCTTTGCGTGTATATCCACATCCCGATTAGGAGGAAGATATTTTCTACCATAAAGCTTGCTAGCTTACACGTATTATTCCCCATTATGACAATTCTCTTACCGTTGGAAACTTCATATTAATAATTCAGATGAGTTTCAGCCCTCTAGCAAGAGCATTTGATGTGAAACCTGAGAAATAGATCAGCTGTATTATAAAAGCTAGAGATACATTTTTTGGCCTCCTGGAGTCTACTGATTATTTTCCTCTTCATAATAAGGGTGCCAGGCAACCTGTTCGCTCTACATTTTTTTATTTCTTGCACTGAAGAGTTCAAATCCTATCCTGAAAATACTACTAAAAGACAAAAGTGCATAGCAGCCTTTTGTTCTTCCTCAAATAATACATTTTGCCTGTCCCTCAGCTTTTGTGCCAAAGGACAGTTTTGGCACAGGCTTGGATGTGCCAAAGTTCAGCCTCTCAGCATCTCCAGCAGAGATGCTGCAAGTAAAAACCTCACAATGTGTACTCACCTTGGGACCCTGAATTGCCCGTGAGGATTAACACTGCCACCAAGACTGAGCTCTGCAACTGCACATGAGCATGTGCTTAATGTTTAGAGCAGGAATTTGCACAACTTTTAAAGCTATCCACTGTCAAATCCTCCAATGCCCTATAAACCCTTCCAGAGTACAGCCTGAGAACTCCCATTCAAATGCAGCAGAGAGACTTTCTGATTATGATTATCTTCCACTAGCCCACTAGGGGCTGTCTTCCTTATAGCAATCTTTTTGCCTGTATGAGAATGCAAGTGGATGCCCAGCACTCAAAAAACATCAGCCTTCCTGAAGAAAAACTCACTGCTGCTGAACCTTCCAGCCCCATCTAGTTCCCCCTTATCTCTGCAAGGCTCTGCAGATGGCAAAGATCCGGGGACAATGCATTGCTCAGACAGAGCTAAGTCTGCTCACAGAGAACATCCCTCTGACACACAGCCCTCCAGCTCAAGGGACCTGAGATGGTATCTCACATCTGGGGCTCTCTTAAGAAATCAGAGAGTGAAGTGGCAAGTGCCCTTTGCAGTTCTCACCTTGATGCCTTCTCCTCTGAAGTGGTTCTCTACAAACAAAACCTCATATTGCACTATGACCAGTGTAATAAAAAAGAGTACAAGTTTTTACCCTCAGCGTGTTACAACAAGAAAACCTCAGGCTACCACAAATATCCTAGATGCTTCAAAGGGTCAAAGAGATATTAAAGAAAACAAGCTTTATCCTCTCACTGGTTGCACATGTCACAACACTGGAAGATGTTTGTAAACAGCTGCCTGAACAAAAAGGTTTTCTGAAGAATAGTTTCTGGAAAACTCAGCATCACACCTGGAGGAAGAGAAAATAATTTGTTTCACACATGCCTTTTTCACACATCATTGTGTGACTTGTCTGATGACAAATGGGACTCAAAATAGAAAGATTTATAATGCCACTTGTGTTGATATGTACTTAGTAACTCCCCAGACACAGCTAATGCTCCATGTTCAGCATGTTTCTAGGGGCCAGAAAAAATGACAGCTAATGTTCTTCAGCGTCAGGGGTCTTAGTGTTCTTTCCAGTAACAGGAAGAGTACTCTACATATATACAATACCACAGCAGTCCTTTTTCTTTGGAGCCATTAGGGACTGAGAAGCAGAGAAATATTAGAACCAGATAAAAAAAAAAAAAAAACAAACAGAAAAACTCAAAACATTTAAAATGATTCTTGGGATATGTGAAAGAAGTTACATTTAAAAGCAAAAAGAAAAGATCTATGTAATGGTTAGACCTGCACCATGACGTTATGTGGAAGCCTTTGTTGGAATTTCTCCTGAGTCATCTCGGACTGGCAGCAACTTCAGCACGGATTGGACTGAGCCCCATATGAACGTAAAAATAAATCTCACAGATAATGTCGTAACACTTCAAATGTACTTAACTGTCGTGAATTTTTCTCAGGGAGATTTAGAGTAGTACTTGCTCAAAGGGGAATGATTGCGGAATTTGAAACGTAAGCATGTAGAGAGCAAATTAATGTCTAATTACGAGTGCTAAAAATAAAAACAGATCTATTAATTCCAGTAGCAAATGATGAGCCCTTATGTTATAAAGAAAAATAACAGCCCTCTAGAAAATATTTGAAGAGACCATTGATATTTTTGCCATAATTTGCTCAAATTACTGCCAAAATTTTCCTCTGACAAGTTCTCTTGTGAAACTATTTTGCATTGTCTCAGGCAGTTGCTACCTTCAACGAAGATCTCAGGTTCAGAAATAGCTAATGCAAAGTTAATGGGAACCTATTAAACTAGAGGAATTTGGTCAATGGAGAAAAGCTTCCTCTAGCTTAAATAAAGATGCTATTATCAGGTTTTGGTGCACTTTATCATTTCTCTCAAAGGTCTCCCTTGACATACACCTAAGTAAAAAGCATTTTAAAATATATCACAAAGGTTAACATTCTGAAGATTTTTGAGACTGCAGTTCCTGAGGCAATTTTTCAACATCCTTTAAACTGCACTGAAAAGGGGACGGTAGAAAAAAGGAAGTCACCCTGGTGCTGCCCACTGTTTGTACCATTATTTTATCTCTCTCCCTGGTGCCAAAGTCCAAAACAATCAAATATCCATACACAAACACCAAAGTGGGAATTTTCATTAGGTGGAATACCAGTTCAGAAGGCCATTTTGTCTGTTGCGTGTTTGCATGAGCACATCTAAACTTGAAGACGGGAATTTTGTGCTAAAGCTCCATGAGAATTGGCCAAAATGCAAGCAATTAGGCCAAGAATTACACTGTGCCACATTTTAATCTTGTTAAGAAGAACATATCTGCAGTTGTTCTACTGACATTTAATTAATTTGAACCAAAGAGAACGTGCACCTTAATATAATTGTAAAAGTAAGAGGAGAAACTGCTGATTCCCTAAGAAAGACCTTGTCAGACTTCTCAATCCTATACTTTGCTCTCTGAAGGGCATTGAGAATGCACCAAATAACAAAAATCTCTGAGGATACATAATTAATGTGGTACTTCAGCTGGTATGTTCAATAAACAAGGAAAGCATTCTATACATCATTAAGAAAATAGATTATTAAACATTGAACTCCTGAAGTAGAGAGGTTCAAATGTAAATTATATCAGAAGCTTGAATCCCAGGAGCATTGCTTTTAATAATGATACAATGCATGCCTCTGTTCCCTTCCCCATAAAGCCTTCAAAATGCCAATTACCTATGGCAGCACGCAGCTTCTCGAGTGCATTCAGCTATTCATTTGACATTGAAGCAGCCAAGACCAGACTGCAATAGCAGTGCCAGAGTTTACCTACTGAAAACTAAACAGTTACAGGGCTGTACTGAAAGCAAAGCCCCAAACTTATGACAAATTTACCTTGTATAAAGGTGCAGTGTGGGCCAAAGGAAAACTTGGTTTTCTCACTTACTGTTTCCCTTTTCTCTAATACTACCTTTCACCTGACAATATAACTCATTGTCCAAGCATCCTCCTTGTCCTTCTCATCTCCTATTATTCTTCAAAGCTTTCAGAGATTGTTCTTCTCACTGCATGCTGTCGCCCGTCCCTCCTGCTCTAGGTGTGCATCTCTGAAGTCAAGCACATGCTCTACTTGAGTACTGTGTAAAAGCGTTGCAGCATTGAGTCAGACTATAGGATTTAGGGGACTCAGTATTAATCTTTTTTAAATAATCTGTGGAATACAAATGACATCAGATCAAAAAAAAAAAAAAGAGAGAGAGATTTCTGTATATTTTCAGATCTGTGCATACCATGTATCCTACAGGGCGTTTGCAATGATTCATCTCTTTTTACGTTAGAATGTGATTCACTTGACTGACATTTTGTTTCTGAGGTGTTAAAAAGGGAGAAAGAATCAAAAGTGAGCAGAGCTTGCGATCAGTACAAGTGACCTGCGCAGAGATGTTCCCTCCTTTCATACTGCAGTAGGAACCCCATGTCTTTTTCCCTCACTGGTATTTATATTCCAGGAAAAAAAAAAAATCTAAAAATTCTCTCATACAATCCTATTAAATCAGGAAATTAAAAGGATGATTTATTTAAATAGAAGTAAATATCTGAGGATGAGTTTTGGGAAATGGAATATGATTAAGGTTACTCTTCCTCATAAGTTCCTTTCACAGATTCAGAGCCACATACCTTGTCAAAATTTTAAATTTCTGAGGCTGTACCGAGAAAAAAGAAATAATCCGTGTCATAACTGAAGTTCACAGACTGCATGCTTCATATTAACGGCCTTAATTAAAGGACACCTTCATTTTTTGTACTCACAGCAGTTCATGATTTGAAATGGTTGCTGCCTGTCAAGTAATTGCATACATTGAAACAAATAGCAAAGTTTAGCGACTTAACCATGCAAATTGCAAATTAACTGAATGGGGCTACCAGATCTTTTATCTTTACTTATAAAAAATTATCTTTGTGAACAAGAAAGATTAAAAAAACAAGGGAAGGAAAGAATCGAAATAACCCATTTCTGAAATAAGTTATGGAATTCTTTACCTAATATCCAATTTAGATCATTCTTAGCACCCTCTAAGGTAGAAGGGCTCTGCAATTTACCTGTATCACAAAACAGAAAGGTAACAAAGGAGATAGTTATGCAGTGAAACATGAAAAAATAACGCAGTTCATAGGTGAAAATAAATCCAAATGATAATATTAATTATTCTTCACTGCTTGTTTGCAGAGGAATAGCAGCAAACTGAACACATAAAAATTGGTCTGTTAAGGCAAACAGGTCTGTGCCAGGGACAGTATGATTAAGCACACATTTTACAAATTGCTCTTCTAAGGACACACCTTCAACCAATTCACTAGTAGAAATCCTACTCAGAAGTAGAATCATTACCTGAGTTTTTTTGGCCTGATGAAAATTGGAGACAAACAGATCTAACCTGAAGCTGTCTGGAAGCTTCAGGTGTTTTCAACCTCAGCAAAAGTCAACCTTCTCCAAAGAACTCCTTCAAGAATTTTCAAATTGGTTTTAAGAGGCACTTACACAAAAATGAGTAAATGCAGCAGTAATTATATTTGGATGAAACTTCTTCATTTTTAAAACACATGTTGGTATTTTCTGGCAGGCCTCTAAGTAAGACTAAGTAAAAGACATCCCGGGACTGGCAGGGGAAGGCAAATGAGTCTAATTCCTTTAAATTTCTATCTTTCTATTTCTTTTTCCAAAAAGTGCGCTCATGACAAACTATGATACATCTAGTAGGTGAAGCTGTAATAGAAAAAAATCTGCAAGACGGCTAAGTAGTAATCAGAGATTGAAAGAAGAAAGCAAGGTGAGAACCTGCAGAAGAAACCTTATTAAAACACTGTATGGTGCTAGGGAGCATGAAATGGACAGAAGCAGGCTGCTCGTGTGAATGCTTATAATTGTAAAAGCAAATAATGTTGAAAATGCATGGAGGACCCCCAATTGGAGGGAAACTCTGCTTTGTGAAGGACAAAGCAAGGGGATTCACTTCTTCTGCTTATTGATGTGGCTGTTTTCCAGGCTTTGGGTATAGGTAATATGAAAAGCCCTCTAGGCTTTTAGTCATGTGTGAACAAAAGGGTGAAAGTTGCAGCAGATGAGAAAAATGAACACAAAGGATGGATGGACTTTAAGAGTTGATCCAGTTTCTATCAGTATTGTCCTAGCAGACTTTCGTAAGAATGAACTAGCATCCATTTTAGTTGTGCTGGGCCATGCTGTCAAGAAAGTTGACACACTGCAATAAGCAGATAATGAAATGAAGGCTTAGTTTTCCTGCATATTTGAGCATGCGGAAAGCAAAGCTGAAACCCAAAATTGCTTGACAATAGGAAGAATGACTTAGAGAATTGGCCCCACCCCTGGAAATGCTAAAAGCCAGGTTGGATGGGGCTCTGATCCGGTGAGTGGCAATCATTCCATGTTAGGGGTTGGAACTGGATGGGCTTTAAGGTTCCTCCCAGCCTAATCCATTCTGTGATTCTGTGACTCCACAAAATCTGGAAAGCAGAGAAAGGCACAAATAGAGCACAGTCTTCTCTTATTTCTGGTTGCCTTTCTAAGGACAGCAGGATCAAAAGCCTGAAAGCCACCAGTCAGAGAGCATTGCAAAATGAAGGGTTTTTTTGTTTGTTTGTTTAAAGATGAATATAGTACAGGCATACAGACTAGAACATAATTGAAAATAGGATGCTAAAACGAAGGCAGAAAAACTGAGGAGGATTTAGGATTGTTCAAAATGAAGATTAGCCAAAAGCAGAACAAATATTTTCAGTTGACTCCAATTCGAAATCACATACATCAGGACTGTGGAGAATTTGAGATCCCACGATCTTTTTACCTTAACATTTTTCTCTGTTTTACCAAAGTATTATAGCTTTAAATTTGGCCTAATTACTTCAAATTTGTCTGAAAGAGCCCAAATGTACAGAAAGTCATCCCTTTGTAATGCCATACCTAACTTTCTCATTAAGCTTACAGCTGAGGTATACAGTGACTCACCAACAGTATTTCAGCTGAGTGAACGCAATAATTCTAATAACTGTCTGCTAATTAGCAGGTTTTTGAGATAAAGACACAGTTGAATAGCTTGCATCATCTAACACCCCAAATTAATAATGCTTCAGTAGCAAATAATAACATGTTAGAGGTTGGTATTGTTACTTTTTGGTACAGTACAAAAGAAATTAAAATGAACTCAGCTTGTTTATCTGCAAAGCCTAAGACCAGTCCAAAATGGTGAAGATATCTAGCTTGGCTCTAACACACAATGCCCTAGAAAGCTCTTTATAAAGCTAGAAAAACTGTTCCTAAAGCAAGATTCAAACATTTCTAGATTACAATTTTATGAATAAAATTAATTAACCAACAATTCATTACATTCTAAAAGCTTCATCTGACCATAATGATCCTTGTTTGCAGCCCAAACAGTATTTGGTAATTGCAGAATGATGGAGCAATGTGGATATTTTTTGATTACAGTTCATTACATAAGATTACAAGGAAGAATTTGTCTTTGAATCATAATGAAAACTTAATTGACACCACTATGCTATAATATTTCAAATGATTAAATTTCAGTCTCTGTCTTAATCAGTTTTATATTAGAAAGAGATTTTAACAAGATAATGCTGTGAACATAATTTCATTCCTTTGTAAATCTGCTGGCTGGATCTCATAAGTAATTAAAACTCCAGCCATCTTGGAAATAAAACACAAATGCAATTCCAAATTTAATATTCTTTAATATTATATAGTAGAAACTTATTTTCCCTGACTATCTTCAATCAAAATTTGCCATCTTCTTTCTCTCTTTCCCTAATAAATGGTGTAGAAGTTCTATTCTCAAGATAATTTCAGGAAGAATAAATACCAGACACCAGAATCATGCCTGAGGACATAAGTTAAACTCAAGCAACAGCATGGCTAGAATTACAAGGGTGAGTTACTTTTCTATGCGATATATGCAGTGATTCCCCAAGATTGCTCTCCCAAGATCTTCCATTCCATCCACAGGTGGTCTCAGCTGAAGGTGCTGAGAGCTCAATCAGATATATAACATTCTTCAGGTAGGCTACAATGAGTTCACATTTATTTCAGAAGCATATCTCTGTATTTAAACATGTAACAGCCCAAGATAAGCTCTTGTAGAGATTAATAGGATGTACTGCATGAGTGCAGCACTGCCCATCCTTCATACTGACACATCAGGTGGCTGCAAGTCCAAAAGAGGTGGGAGCAGCTTTAGAAAAGAAACAGAGCCACTCTCTTATGCAATGCCACACAGCTGTGATTCAGCCAGCCCAAATACAGGCAACTAATACTTTGTTTTCACCTGAACTGCTCCTGAGAGAAAGATGCTATAGAAGAATCACATAAACACCATCACCACAGGTTTAATTAGGAGTAACCACTCAAATCACAGAGCAGGTTGTTTTTTGAAAGGTCCAGCTGGCTTGTGTGCTAGAGATGCAGTTGTGAGAAATGAAAAATTCAGCCTTATGTCAAAAATCTATTTACCAAACAAGGAAGCAAGAAATTGAGAAAAATAAGTAGTTATTTGTGCTACCTCACATGGATCACTAAACTTAATGCCCTGTGTTAAAACCTATCAAAGCTGTTGCTAAGATGATTAAAACTACACAGTCACAATATTTTGATCCAGATTTCAAACTATCTAAAAATTCAAGGATAATTGGAACTCTGGTTTTGGTACAGGCTTATCACTTACTACAAGCTAAAGGAATATGGACTACATACCAATGGTCTGTGTTTTGCTTAGTTCTTAATTAGAATCTGCCATTCTCAAGAATGTTCTGATTATTGTCCCTGAAAAATCCATTTCAACAAAGCACTTAAAAATGGTATATAAAATAAAAATCTCACGTTACATTTGTGCCAGTAAAAACAAAACAGAACATAAGATGCTACATATGAAAATGCAAGTACAGAGTTATGGCCAAGTGGATTCTCTATTCGCTGCAGAATAGCCCAGCTACAATCTGAATGTCAAAGAACATTCCCTGCACAGAACCATACCAAGACAATTTTCCATATATAAATGACATTAAGAGGTATGGAGAAATGCACTGCATTTGCAATAAATCCAGGTAGCATATTATCTGTCCCACTCCCCACACACAGTATCAATTTCATGGGAATACTGAGTATTAACTTGTGGAGATGAACAGGAGTAAAACAATGAAGTACAGACACTTTGTATTAAATAAGTTTTATTTTTTTTTTCCATTAAAAAAATACAGTTTTGTAAATTCGAGTTCAAACTCAGTCTTAAGCACAGGAATCTTGAGAGCAAAGACTTGACTTGAAAATTAGCTCCAAGCTTTTTCCCTTAATATTGGAGAGCATTTTACTATAAGCTGGGCTGGTAACACCTGCCTGTTAAAAGAGGCAGTCTCATCTGTCCTGTGACCTTCCCCCTTTTGCATGCAAGATTTGAATTGTATATCAAGAAGGAAATATACCATTGCTTGACTGACACAAGAGTGACCAGGGCAAGGAGCTATGCTAGTGACAATCTGGTTTAAGAAAGCTAAAGTAAAAGCTATATAAAAAGGGCAATAATTTTCTTCAAGTCTACACTCTCACACAAGGGTTGGGCTGGAATATTGGAACAATACCAGAATACTGCCACAAGAAGGGCAGAAATTTATCACCGGGGCCCAGGGGAAGAGGGAGGGAGGGAGGGAGAGAGAGAACACTTCATTGCTCAGCAGCTAAGTGCAGAATCCTCTTAACTGCATTATGAAAGCACACATCTAGTGGTCCAAGAAGAAAAGATAACAGTTTCTGCTGTGTTGCCTACAACACATTTCAACAAATATCACATTGCATATCATGGTTTATTCAACCTGAAACACCAAACCCCTTGATGGATGAAAAGTTATTTTGCTTGTTAATGCCAGATCTTGATTTCTCCAGCCCAATCAGCAGTTGCAAGGAGTGATGGCAATACTGGGTGAAATACTGTACTCACACAAGCTTCTCTATGTGCCGACAAAGTACGAACAATCCTAGAAGTATGGTAGTTGTAGAAAAAAACTCTGCCATCTGAACTTCCTGTCACCAACAGTGTTCCATCTGGAGAAAACTCACAGCCCACTGCAAATCCTTCCACCTGTTAAAAAAAAAAATTAATAACAGTGTAACTCCTGATTCTGATCAGGGAAGTTCATTATGATACGCTAAAAAATGAACACAGTTCTAAAAAATAAAAATAAAAGTGCATATTTAAATAAATATCCACTAAGAACTTCTCCTGTTTTATATTAAGACATAGCTTTACCAGGAACTTTTTTAATCAAGCTACTAAGTATCCAGAAAGCCTTTTAATAACTACGTTCTTCAAAGCATATATAATTCAAAATTGCACATGGGAAAGCAAAGGAAGGCAATTAATATCAATCACTGATTTATCATCAAGTTCTATTAGCATAACATATTAAAGCACACAGGTACTTTGCTGTCTGTCTTGCTTCTGGACTGGGATAATAATGTTCTGGTGAAAGGAAATACCTTATGCCCTTCGTATCTCTTCTTTTTGTTGATCCGGTAAGGTCGTTGGGAGGAAAACAATGCCATGTAATTCCCATTTGTCTGAGCAACAAATGTAGACTCTCTTGGGTGCAGAGCCAGACTTGGACAAGTGTAACGCTCCTGAAAATAATCATTAAGAAAGTTTTGTCGCTTGAAATAAATTGCTTGTTCAAATGAACTAGGTTATTTTTTGACAAATAGAGTCACCTCCATAAAGATACTTACTACAATTCACAGAAAGTCTTGCACAAAGTCAAATATTAAATCGAATATCTATCACAATTTCCTAAAAATTGAGCAAAATCCCACCCTCCTTTGCACTATAACTATACAGCAGAACTGCCAAAGGATAATACACAAAGTTACTGAGCCATCCTCTTCCTGCTCAAGGATAACTGAAGTTCAAATGTGGAAGCAAATACTCTTCATCCATACCTCTTGCCACGTGACAGGGTGGGAAACGTATCAGACTGATTTTGTTATGGTGTTTGGAAGAGAGGAACTGGGAGGGCAGTTCTGGATATTGCCAGGTATTGGACACAGAAATCAAATATCATTAGGTGTTCTGCCTGGTTGACAAAGAGCTGCATGATTTGCATGGGGGAAACTGAGTCTAACCTGAAGGAGTCAGAAATCACCACCCAATCTGCAAGAGCACTGTGCTCTTTCCTGTACTGGAAATAAACCAGTAATAATGGGTTAGTCTGGGGCTCAATTACTCATTTATCATACAGAGAAGCAACAGATGAAGTCTTACTGGGACCTATTTTGTTTCAATTCACAGGTCCTTGTCCACCTTGAAGGTGTTCAAATGTGACACTGAGGGAACTGAAACATTTTATCAAAATAATTTCCAGTTTCTGTTTAGTTACAGAGTAGAAGAGGGAAAAAACTGTCCAGTTCAGAGATCATGTCAGCCCACAGAAGGTGGGCTGTATGTACTTGCTGTTTGTTTCTTTGGTAGTGGATAGAGAGGTTGTTATGAAAGACAGCCTTCTGATTCTGAACCTGATTACTCTGTACTTTATTTATTTATTGCTCTCTTTTTTTTTTCTTTTTTCTTTTTTTACTGCCAATTCAGGATTATGAAATATTTAATAGCAGACAAAGACATAACTGTGAAAATTAAACATGAAACAACCCCCATTAGATCACCTACTACATGTCCTTATCAGTAGAGAACTGTTCATTTCAGCCAAAAGGCATCTGTATACAATCCAATCAATATTATATTACATAGGATATTACACTTGGGTTTTCAGAAAAGTCCCTGGGAGTTGGAATTATCTATTAACTTCCTTGGTAATCTCCTTTGAAGCTGTCAACCTTTTCAGAAAATTTAGTCCATTAAATATCTTGCTTGGAGAGATTACTGTACCTGCGTTGATAACAGTAATTTTTCCCTCTGTGATTATGCCATACAAGATATGAGGAGCATGTATCAGGTTGCTGTTATTATGCAAATGTTAAATTTAATTTGTCAATAGTCTAAATTCCAGCTAATTACAAATGTATCATTTTGCTATCCTAGGAGAAGTGTAAGAAAATAAACTTTATATTGCCAGTGGTCTATGACTGAAATAGCACTGCAGTGTTCTTTCCTAAACATGACTTAGATGTTAGTGAACTAGCAATGAAAATAAATACTTTTACCCAATGAGATCTATCAGTTTTCCAAGCGTTTTTTAAAGATTAAATAAAAGTTGTTAAAATATGAAATAAACTATCCTGCAACTAACATTTAGAGCAATTATACATCATGCAATAATCTTATGAAAAAAAAAAAAAAAAAAGCTTTTGTTGTTTTTTTCTTTCTAAAAAATCGGCAAGCATGAAATACTGCATCATGACCTGAACAATAATAGATGTTAATCTTACATGAAAAATCTGATTGGAAATTTTTGCAGCACTTTGGAAGTCCCATGCAATGATGGTACGATCAGCTGAGTCTCGGCTTACTGCGTCTGTGCTTGTAAGAAATTCTTTTCCTTCAGGAAGAAAGAGTATATCCAACGTCTGTTGTACTGCAGCTTTGTACACTCTTGTCACCTAGCAGACAAGAGAGTTTGTTATTTTTGGACAGATTAGAAGACCATGATAATCTACATTCTCGGTATTAATACCTATTATTTTATTTTTAAATATTGAGGTGCTAGCATATCAAATAGTTTGATAATGTATGTAAATAGTTCAAAAACTGCAAAATTACATGAGATAGAAAAGCAAGCAGTTTTCACAATTTATATATTCTACTTATATACACAGAAGAGTCTGTTACATATTCTTAAGGAATTACAGTTGGATCCAAAAAGAGTTGTAGATGCTACAGTGCTGTGGAGATGAGTCTACACAAGCTCTCTTCTGTTTTATGTACTGAGTGCACTCTGAGGATCAGTTTGGAGAATTCTTTCAGGAAATCTTACTAGTTTATCTTTTTTTTTTTTTTTTTTTTTTTTTTGTTCTCAAAATCTTCAGCTAGTTACAGAGACAGGGAAAGGAAAGCAACTATGTTAGTAGGGATTTGAAACTTAAAGGACATGTCAGGAAGTAAGTGAATATTCTTGTTGATCATTCTAGACTTAATTGTAAAACACTGTTTATGACAGGGAAGGAGTGAAGTAGAGAATTCAGGACTCACAATCCCCTGCTGCTGTAGAGGGAAGCTTGCACGCCTAGTTAGTACACACAGATGTGCTTCAAAGAAGGTTCTGTTTTTCTACTTTGCAGAAGATACCCCAGTTCACCCAGGACTCCATCTGACACCCCCTTCTGAAAAAAAGGAAACCCAAGCAGGGCTGTCTCCTGTGAAGTGCTGCCAGAGATGGGGATAGCAGTGACAGCAGTGCTTTAAGGACTCAGCAAGCATCCTGACTTTTTTTGTAGGGAACCAATCCCCCACCTCCTACTTCATCCACCCACCAAGGCTCTGGCACAAGGCAGCCTGTGCTGCTGCTAAAGCAAAGGCACTTCTAGCCACTCTGCAGAGAACAGGGGACAGCAGGAAAACAGTTGTCAGTGCTTAGAAGTACGACTGGGCTCTGGAGTAAACAGTGTGCCTCATGCAACAGCTCCAATTTTGTGATTAATTCACATGAGCAATCTCCAGATAAGTTTATATGAAAGCAAATACCAAAGTTCCCAAATCATTTTCCCAAAACAAAATACCTTTTAAGTATTTCCCTCATGTTTCCCTGTTGCCGCCTTCTACTGCCCCAGTGTCAACAAGCTCATTGTCCTAAGAACAAGACAAGATCCTCCTTTAGGACTTATACCACAGAGGGCTGGAAGCATGCAGAAATGGATCCTCAGCCACAGGACTCTGAATATTTCAACGGCCTACGAAGTAGATCTAAAGAAGTGCAGAAGATTTTGAACTACTCTAAGGAATTTATGAATAATTTTAATTTCCTTTCTTTCCAATTTTCTTCAGGAAATCTACATCTGTGGGTCTACTTTGAATTGTGAAAATCAATACCTTTGATTTTCCTGTCTGATTTACCTCCACTGAAAAGAGACTTCAAGGCAAGTGGCCAGATCAAAGTAGTTCATCTCTGAATATGCTGATCTTCAAAACTAGGACACTGGAAGACTCCTATTATTAACATCTGAAACTTTCTTTCCAAAATAGCTAACACATAGCAGCCTCCATTTCCTACACAGTGTTCAGAGGTTAGTCCTTCTTGCAGCCTCATAGAATTACTAACTGAGCAGAGAGACTGCTTGCAATATTGTACTGAAACAGTTCTCAATGCTGTGAGGTATTTCCATGCCTGCCTAATATCTGTAACGTAGCATATGGCAGCTGAGTTCAGAGGCCCAGCGCCCATAGAGATATGTAAGAACATATACTTTCAGGAAAAAAAAAAATCAGGAATTACAGAATCACGGAATTGTAGGGGTTTGAAGGGACCTCCAAGAGATCACTGAGTCCAACCCTCCTGCAAAGCAGGCACCCTACAGCAGGCTGTACAGGTAGGCATCAGAAAGGTCTCAACTATCTCCAGGAAAGGAGAATCCATGACCTCCCTGGGCAGACTGTTCCAGTGTTCCATCACCCTCACTGTGAAGAAGTTGCTGTAGAACTTCTTATGCTGAAGTTTGTGACCATTTCTCCTTATCGTGTCCCCACGACACTGAAATTTCTCCTTATCGTGTCCCCAGACTGATGAAAAGAGGTTAGCTGTGTGGCCCTTAGACTCCCACACTTAAGATATTAACAAACATTAATAAGATCAACTCTGAATCATCTTTTCTCAAGGCTGAACAGACACAGGTTGCTCAGCTCTTCCTCACAGGAAGAGATGCTCCTGGCACTTTATCATCTTTGTGGCCCTACACTGGACCCTCTCCAGGACATCCCTGTCTTTTTCGTACTGGGGATCCCAGAACCGGGTACAGTACTCCAAGTGAGGCCTGAGCAGAGTGGGAGGATCACCTCCCTTGACCTACTGCACATGCTCCTTTTAATGCACCCCACGATCCCATTGGCCTTCTCGACCACCAGCGCACACTGCTGGCTCGTGGCCAACCTGTCATATACCAGGACCCCCAGGGTCTTCTCCTCAGAGTTCCTCTCCAACCTGTACTGATACTTGCAGTTATTCCTTCCCTGGTGCAAGACTCTATACTTGCTTTTGTTAAACCTCATCTGGCTTCTTGCTGCCTAGGTCTTGCTGCATGGCAGCACAGCCTTCCCATGTGTGACACTCCTCCCAGCTTTGTATCATCAGCGTACTTACTGAGGGTGGATACTATTCCTTCATCAAGGTCATCAATGAAGATACCAAACAAGACTAGATCCAGCACCGACCCCTGGGGAACACTGCTAGTCATAGGTCTCCAATTGGACTCTGCACTGACAATCACCACCTTCTGAGCTCAGCCAGTCTCTCAGTTCTTAACCTACCTTACTGTTCACTCATATCCTACATAGTAAGGGTGTTGTGGGAGACAGCAATAGCCTTGCTGAATTGCAATGAAATATCCTAAATTATAACTGTTTTATCCTTTAACTACTAAAGGAAAAACAGTTTACCACATCAAACAGCACAAGAACTTCTCAATTCTTTGTCTCAAGCTCTAAATCTATGACAGTCTGGAAATGTTCAGAACGACCTGATCCTACTGCACATAGAGAGACACTAGATGATCTCCTGAGGTCCCTTCCAGATCTGCTTCCTGTGATCTCAGCAGGTGGAGGTATGGCAGCAACTGTTCCAAGTGTTTTTCTCAGATTCTGTGAAATGTAGTTTGAGAACATAATGTTTGCTCTTAGTGAAGAGCCTTGGTCATGCAAGCACCCTACATACACTCTAATAACATCAATAAGATGTAAACCTGCAGACAAAAAAACCAGCACATTTTTCAGCAATATGCCTGCATTTTTAAGATAGAGAATATACAACTGTGTTGTTGCACGAGTCAAATTTTTCATCCTAGGAATTTGCATAATATGCAAAGCAATTAAACTTTGTGAAGCCAAAACTGATATTTGCATATTTATAGCTTCCACTTTGTCTGTGGAGAAATCACCATGCATAGCTATTTCTTCACAAAGTTATAAAAGGAAGTCCATAGTTCATTAGTAAAGTAGAAAATCAAGCTATTTCGTAGGAGATAGGGGAGAAAAAAAGAAAGTTCAAGCAAATACACCAAGTTTATAATATCTGCCCGTAATGTGAAATGCAAAACCATACAGAATCTCAACAGCTGTAGGAACTGTAGGAGAACTGAAATACATTGTAACTTGTGAGGAGGAGGAACAATGGCAGAGGGAAGCTCAACCATCTCCATACAGGTAAGGAGGCAGCAACATTTGCAGAAGTGACGAGTTCCAGTTAGGAAGATTGGAGAACAGAGAAGCACAGAAACATGTAGAAGCAGCAACACAGAGGCAAATACAAAGTTCAATGCATTCCAGAAAATGTAAAAAACAATATAGAGCAATAAAAGATAAAGACACAGATTCAAGGCAGTGATTCCTTAATTCTTCTATGTTTCATATATGGAACCAACTCAGACATAATGCTTGGGTCTTCAGCTACATGAAGTCTCTAAAAAACCCATGTGAAATGTAGGTACCCACACACATACAGTGACCATCACCATTGGAGGTTAGTGTAGGGACTTGTTCTAACACATTTTTGGAGCAACACATATGTCAGTAAGAAACTGTGAAAAAATATTTGTGTCCAGATGTGAAGTCTTCAGTATAGAACAGACATAGATGTTCTGGAGTCCAGAGGAGTGCCACAAAAATGATCAAATGGATGGAACACCTCTCCTATGAGGACAGGCTGATAGAGCTGTGGCTGTTCAGTCTGGAGAAGTGAAGGCTCAAAAGAGACAAGACAGTGGCCTTTCAGTATCTAAAGGGGAACTGCAGGAAAGAAAAGAACAGACTCTTCAGCAGGGTCTGTGGTAACAAGACAAGGGAAAATGGTTTCAAACCTAAAGAGGGTAGATGAAAGTTGGAAATAAGGAAGAAGTCTTTTACAGTGAGGGTGGTGAGGCTCTGGAGGCTGCCCTGGGATCTGGTCCTGGAGACTTTCAAAGCCAGCCTGGACCAGGCTCTGTGCAACCTGATCAAGCCATGGATGTCCCTGTTCATTACAGGGGAGTTGAACCAGATGACCTTGAAAGATCCCTTTCAACTCTAAGGATTGTATGATTCTGTGGCAACATGGAAATATTTTTTAAGTTTTGCTGAAATTCAGTATGGCACTTACATAAAGTGTCATCAATTCAAACATTTTAATTGCCAACTATAAAACATGCCTGCTTGTCTGCTACTCAATAAGATATCCAACCAAATTACCCTGTGCATCTTAGCACTATAATAGGAAAATGTCATTAGACAAACTAGTGTAGAAGACATTTTCTTTACCTTTGACATGTACCTCAGAAAAACTATGCCATTTAATCATCAAAGCACGTAGTAAAAACTGACTCAGAGAACAATAAATTAATACTTTGAATAGCAGCTGGGAACTTGGTACACATAGTATTTAAATTCCACTGTAAAGATGGCTTTCAGAAATAACTAACTGTAACACCCATGCTCTGAAAAGTACTCATAATTAAACCTTCTTTGTTCTACCTTAGTCAATAATTCATAACATGCCTGCAGAACTTGCTTGGGGAGAGCATTGGTTTTCCTACCCAGTTGACTTTAGTTTGCTAATAACAAACTTTTGGTCTTCTTCTATTTTCAGATTTATTGACCATAAGCATCCACTTGTTCAAAGGATGCATTTCTGGACACAGAAGAAATGCTTGCGAAAGAATGGCCTAATAGTTTCTAGTGTCAACACGAGTTAACATAATAATAAGGCTTCTTTACAATGGCAACAGTTCATGGCTGCAGGCATTCAACAAGTACGGTAATTTAGGCAAATTAAATCATTTTCAAGTGGATTCTTAAGGCTCTGGGGATTTGAGAAACATGCTGTGATGCTGAACTCAAGGTATATACTTTGTGTAGATGTTCTGTAATATTTCTCTGAATAAAACATATGCAGCACCTATTATTTTGCTTCTCAGGAAGCTCAAAGCCTTCAGAAGAGCACCTCAGCACCTGGGACCATCCCAATTCTGTGCCAGTGATCCAGGATCTCCCTGCACCTCACCCTCCTCAAGTCCCTCAAGCTTTAGGCAAGAAAAAAAAATGTGTCTGCACAGTCATTCCCTGAGAATTAGGAGGTCTCAGAAAAATTAGGTCTCAGAAAAGATCTGATAGGACTACAGTCCATCTGGGTGGTCATTGTTGTGGTGACTCAGCACCACACAGTCATTTGCTCACTCCTTCTATTTCCCGGTGAGATGGAGAGAGAATAAAATAAAAAAAATAGATCTCATGGATTGATATGAAAATATTTACTAAGACAAGGAAAAGGAAAATAGCTATGACTATATATATATATATATATGAATGTATATAATAAGATAGTCGCAAGCAATTGCTCACCACTCCCTGACCAATGCCCAACTAGCCCCTGTGCAGTGGAAGAAAGCAAGATGAACTCTTCAAAATTCCTTCAGCTTGGTATTACATGGCATGGAATATCCCTTTGGCCAGTTTAAGTCCATATTCTGTTCCCTCCCAGCTCCTTGGACCCTTCACTGTGAATGGCCCTGGCTCTGTACAACACTGCTTAGCAGCAACTATTTACCAAATATGCTTTTCCAAAATTGTATTACCAAAATTGTTTTTCCTCCTAGAACCAAAACATAGAATCATACCAGTCACTGGCGACAACAATTCTGTCTGAGCTGAAACAAAGACTATCACAGAAAAAAACAATCAGCCAGTGCCATGGTTTTCAACCTGTAAAACAACCATATCCTTTTCTTCTACTTTCTTGACTTACCTTTTTAGATTAAGTACCTTTGCACAAAACACTTCTTCCTACTGGCATGATGTCACAAACAAGTACTCAGCATGTTGCATCAATACTAGTAATAGAAAGTGCATTTCAACTTAAAATAAATAAAATAGAATAAAATAAAAAATAAACAAAATAAAATAAAATGAAATAAAAATAAAAATTTAAATAAATAATAAATAAATAAATAAATAAAAGCCTCCTCTATACTGTAAGCCATTTGTGTTGACAGGAACTAATGCTTATTACAAATTATTTAAACTATGACAAGAATAAGGTGCCAAGGCAGATGACTAAACTTTGCTTTGTAGTTCCACACTCACAATAAAACTACAACCATGTGACAAACACAGCTTATGTCCTGGATTTGCATCTAAAAGCTACAGCAGCTGTTTTAATCAAAACACATGGTAACAGAAAGTAGTTTTATATTCCTTTAAAGTATTTCAACATAAAAATGGTATATAACATAAAAGAGATGGGTTTGCATGAACACCTGTATTTCAACAAGGCCAAGTTCAAGGTCCTTACACCTGGTTCAGGGCCATTGGACGCCTACCTGTGCAACCTAGTCTAGGGAGCTGCTTTGGCAGGGGGGTTAGACTCAATGATCTCTGGAGGTCCCTTCCAACCCCTACAGTTCTGTGATTCCATGATTCTGTGAATATATGCCATTCTGCTCCTAAAAATGTATGCAGATCAAATTACTCTGAACTTTTTATCTGTAGACTCAGTAAGGAATTTTCTCTGATAGTGAGAGAAGAATAACTTTAGTTTTCTAAAGCACTGAATAAATCATCTTATTTTAATTACATTGTTCTTCATAATACCACAAGTACATGACAATGTATTGGCTGTTTCCATAGAAACCAGAAGTACAAGTTGTTCCACCAATTTCTACAGCCTTTTTTCATATTTACATGCTATCCAGAGACAAATTCATTAGGTTTCCTAAATACATGCTACTTAAAATGACTGCATCTCATCTTAAAGAAACTGCAGTAGAATGTTTCCAAGGAAACAAAGGTACTGCACTTGTACTCTAAAGTTATTAGATTTTTAAACTGTGCTTTATTGACTTAGGCTTATTTCTTTATCAACTCAAGTGCAGAGATATAGATGAACAGTAATAAAGAGGATCTTGTTTTTTCTTTTTTTTTTTAAGCATAAATCTATAGATGGTAGTTGCAATATTGTAGATAAGCAGTGTTAAATCCTGATAAATAAACTAATATGGAGGCAAAAAAAACGTCCTGTTGATACAATACTTTGGCCTTTGTTAATAATAAACGCTGTGCATTTCTCATCTAATTTTAAAAGCTCTAAATAACCACTTACACCATTTTTTCTAGTTAATCACATCATTCCTAAGGCCTAAATTTCAAGAATGAGAACACTGTGTACATCTCCAACATAAATTTTCCTTAAACTTGCCTGTCAATGCAACCAAATGACTTCATATTCATCCTTTTGGATATCTTCCTGACAAAACTATTATTCATCTCTAAAGGCTGTACCTTTATATTCTTTTTACTCATCCCATCTGTATTAACTCAGTAGCTATTTTTTCTGCATGATATTCCACTCCTTTGTTATTGATGATTGTGTTACCACACTATCTTTTCTAACAATATTTAGTTTGCAACACTTAGGTTAGTCCCTACCTTTCCCAGTTTATCTAAACCTAATGAATTGCATAAAAGATTGCCTTAGAGTGACACCGAGTAAGCTTTATTTCATTTTTTCCTATATTTTTAACTAATCCCTTCTTCACAATCTGTTCTGTGACTGTGTCAGGCCATTCTATTGGTTCTCCACTGCCTGATTTCGCAGTTAACTTGCATTTATGGAGGTCTAGAACTTCAAATATTGACTAAAAATCAGAATTAGAAAGAAGCAGAGCCATAGTCCTCAAAGCTTTTGCTTATTCCCTCCTCAGATTATATCAGGACTTTCTGTGATGACAGCTGTAGCACATAGGTCTTCCCAAATTTCCAATAGTTCTCACTGGATTACAAGACAAAGCACATGATCAATAGATTAGGGCTACCTCCCCCCCCCCAACTCTGAGTTTAAAAATCTGACCATACCCAATAGGTCAAGAAATTATTCTTCAATTTTCAGCAGACCTCCCCCAGATATATTGTGGACTTCCCTAACTTCAGATATTTACGTGAACAAGAAGCAGTTAATGAATGTTTACAAAACATTTAGAGTTTCATAAAAAACAATGTAAATAAAAGGTAAAATTCCAAAATAGTTACATGGATACATTCAGAAAATTTAAATGAATATTCAGACACAAATTCACAAGAGCTGTATGTCCTTTCAGCAGAGCTAACAAAATCCTTGCTTTATAATACCTAAACCTTCCTGACACATGTAAATAAATCTTCTCTATTCAGACTGACAATTCACTCATTATTTAGGAACTGAGCTTCTTTAGAAGTAATATCAGTACTGTACAGTTACATTTGAAGTCTTGTTCTGATATTACAACTGTATTATCTTGGGAATTCAAATAAAAACAAGAAAAATATCTGTAATCATATCTTCCTTTGCGAATAAAAAGTCCTTAAGCATTGAGCTAACAGATGTAAGTCTCAACCTTTTGCTCTCCTTGGTATTCAAAGGAATATAAAAATTTCAGGTAGAATAAATAAGTTGTTGGAACATACATTGTCTCCTGACTAAAAAGCTAGTGTAAAGCCTAAAGAGAGCGACTGTGAAATCCAACTAGCTTGGGCTAAACATCTTAAGACATTCATTGACAGTTCAAAGATCAGGAGTATCTTTAAATTTCATAACTACTCTAACGTCTCGGTATTCCTGTTATTGTTGCACAATTTCTTTTTACAAGGCCTTATACAAGGTTTTTCTAAGATCAGCTCCAAGGTCCATGGGGATTGTTCAATATCCTGCTCTCTCCTTGTTTGATACTGTAGATATCTGCATTTTTGTTTTCATTTATTTGTCTGTTAACACAGCAGCTCACTTAGAAATTTTCCAGTTTTCACAAAGCTTCTATAAACATTCTCCAAATATTTCATAAATATAATCAGTCCATTATACAGCAGTATAAGGCCTGTGAACATCCTCTTCTCCAGAAAGACAAAACCAGGTTTAACACAAAGAAATACTGCTATAACAAATCTGCACTTTCTATTCAACAGCCTCTTTTATCCTTTCTTTTTCCACGCTTTGATTACTTCTCTCTGTAATCTTGAGAGGCCTGTATACTTTACATTTCACTGAGCTGTTAACAAGCTGTTCCATCCATTCATTTTTCAGCTTAGTTTTATCCTGAAGATTATAGCTTTCTCATTGTTCTTCCATTTCTTATCTTGCTCAATACCCAATGCTACATTTGAAATCGTTTTGCCTATTTGCAAAAAAAACAGGGGTAGTAATAAATGCCTTTCAACATTTCTTTTTTTTTTTTTATATCTGCCTTTCTGATTAATAGCACACTGTACATTTCTCAATGTTTTAGTAGCTAAAAGACTACCCCAAGTTTATCTTCATACATTTTCATGGGCACTTAAAAATCCAATTTTTATAACACATGCAATACATGAATAAATATTAGCAATTTATGCTCATAAGTTTGCACTTCTGTTAAAAATCCATCACCAGCCAAAATAAAAATGATATATTAATATACCTAGTTTAAAAACATACAGGGGGGGTGCTCCTAAATTAATGCCTCCTATTTTATTATGTTGGCCCACAGTCCCAGAGGCAGATGTTGGTGGCATGGCAGTAGAAGCTGAATCTTCCTGCCAATATTCCATTACATTTTCTCTTCTCACAACATATGGCAGCAGAGCAGCAGTCTGACAAAGCAAAGATATGTCACAGAATTTCTCTATGTGGAAAAAAAATGGCACCCTTTGACATGCATTGATGCTTGCTGAGTGTTCATGGAGACCAAACAGTGGATGTGAGCACAGTAAGGCAACGTGTGATGTGTTTCAGCACCTGCAAAAGCGATTCACATCCATTGGTGTAGATTTGTACAAGTGCAAGCTTTTAGTTCATTATTGTTAAAAAATGTAAGGCTAATGGTGGTGACTATGTTGAAAAGTAGTCTTTGATAACTGAGAATTTGATCTATCAAATAGTATTCTTGCTCTCTATATATCTGTTGTAGTTTCCATGGAAATAAATCGGAGACATTACTTTCAGTATGATCTATGTACCACCATCAATTATTTTATGTTGTTGTCCATCAGCAGAAAGCTTTGATGTGATCCGCAGGCATAGGAAAGTCCATTTAAATCACTGCTTACATACATGTATAATTGGACAATAGATTTTTTTTACTAGCTCTTCCCTCCAACTCTTCTTTGAAATTCCACCAAAAATTCCCTCATTCCTCAAATATGATGATTGTTTTCCCATATACAGCTAAATCTAAGATGTGCAAGAAGATAGCCTCTTTAAAACACATGCATGCATTCTAAAGCATGACCTGTGAAACTGAATTACCAACAAATGCCAAAATAGAGTTTTCAATGTGAAATGAGTAATAAGATTCAAGCTTTTGGTTTAGGATGCTTATTATATTGACAAAATATAGTGCAAGGCCTGAAAAGACTATCTGAAGTATGATAATGGGAAACAAAATAATTGTTACTTCACCCACACAGTTGTTCCAAGCCGAATGACAGGTTAAAGCACTTGAAAGAAGAAGCAAAACAAAATGAAAGCCACTGGAAACTTAAAAAAGAAAGAATACTGGAGAAAATCTTTTGATAAATTAGGATGAAAGCACTTGAAAGATACTAAGGATGTCTGCATCAAAACTGAAACTAAGTGCCAAGACACCTCACACATCCATTTAGTTAAATGCAAAAAGCACTCATTAGAACAGGATAAATGTCAACATATTGGGCAGTATACATTATCTAATCTTGAATATGACCTTAAGTCATAAGATGGAAAAGTACAAAAGCAAAACGTTCTTAGATTGCGAATTGAGGTAACAATAGAAACTGAAAACAGGAATATGTGAAAAATCTATTGAAATTCCACAAACGAGGGTGAAACAGGCATGACATACTGATGAGAGGTATGATTGGTGCCTAACAAGCATACTGTTCCATGGCTGAGAATTTGAAACGTAACCCCATTATTCTGTGGAAATGATGCACATGCAATACCATTCTGCAAGAGGAAGCCAGAAGCAGCCAATTCATTGTTTAATGTTTTTTCTCTCTTCTCCACTCCATTCTGATCTTAACCATCCACTCAATGCACATACACGCCCTAAGTTTTTCAAATCAAAACGCCATTTTATAACCAATACAAACGTTAGCACCTAACAGTTTACACCCACCACTGAGCTACAGCTATGCTAAATGGGAAAACAAAGGACAACAAAAACTCCCTCCTTCCTTTGGAAACATTTCACAGTAGGAGAGCAGGCCGCACTGCTGCTATAGTCAGTCACAATACACACAAAACTTCATGGCTTTTAAACTAACACATCAGAAAAACAGATCAATATCTGCTACAAGGCTAAACCCACTTTTTCCATTTTTAAGGTGATTAAGCAGTGTTCCTTATCAAAATTAATACTCCCAATGGACTACTTTACCTGATAGATTTCTGACTGATGAAGTTACACAAGAATAGAATTGTTTCCTAATGAAAAAAGCAGGTAACAACTCCTAAAAACTCCCCAAGATTACCAGGTACAGAACCTGCACAGAAAAAATAAGATGGTGGGATTTTTTTGGTTCTTCTGTTTTTTATTTCACCAGGCTTAAACCTTTCTTATTTTACCTGTGGGAATAAACATTCATTCACTTGTTTGTTCTCTTGGAAAGTAAATTATTCCCTTGTAGAACAGTGGGATATTTCCCTTACCTCTTCATTAGCACCAGTTTACAGAAACAGTTATGCAAAATCAGAGCACTGCAGTGCCCTGCAGTTACAGAAATAAACAAGGTTTGCATTTCTCATAATTCAGCAGTTCTTTATAGCAGGACCTAAGGCTGGAGCTTCAGTATTATAAATGCAAATGTATGGTTAGCCACTGAGAAAAAAAAAAAAAAGTATTACTCTTTATTTATAGAAACAAAAATGACTTCTATAGTAACTGTTTGTCCTCTGGAAATGGATTATAGATGTTACCCAAAGCATTCACTACTGGCTCTGAATGCAGATATACACACAGCTTATCTGTCATCCTCCACGAGCTACCCAAAGGTGGCTTCACATCATCTCAAGTCAAACTACTTGTAGGTTGACTTTCAGAATTGCAGAAGATATAAACAGTATTGAAGTCTACAGTTTATGGGTATACGTTTGCTACTTTGTTTTCTTATGTTGCTTTTGATAAAAGCCAGTATCTCACAAACTGCACACTGGACCCATCTCTTCTTCTCCCGTAATCTCCACCTCAACACATCTGCTTCTTACTGCAATAATGCCTCCTGTAAAACCATGTCTTAGCTTTCTTTACTTTCCTACTCCCTGTTCCAGCAATGCCTTTCATCAGTAACAAAAGAAAGTACTGAAACTGAAATTTTACAGAGAGGATTAAGGGTGCAGGAAGACCCCCATTCTTCAAGCCAGCTGCCATTGTGACACCACTCCACCTTTCAAAGTCAAAACCAAAACACCAGGGATTGGCAGAGATACTGACAATAGGAGAGCATCAGAGTAATGACTTAGAACTTATTCAGCAGAAGCATTCAAATGGTAGTTATCCTTTTACTTCCACCTGAGTCAATGCCAGTTCAGCTTAATCCTTAGGTCTTTACATCAGACTCTGGTAGCAGAATTGCAGAAAAAAAAATCTTATTCAAGTATAACATTTGAACTGTGAATATCCATGGGAAAAAAAGTCTATTTATCTCACTGAAAGTGAAGTGTCTTCTCCACTTATCAGTATTTGAAATTGTCTCCTACTGTATATGAAAGATTTCTAAGCACATCCATCCATAGCTACCCCCTTTTAGACAGGCACCTTTTTGCAACATACTCGTATTAGGCATTTATTACTATAGAATAGCATCAGTTATTTTCTGTCTGGAGAGATTGGGCACCTTAACACATGCAAGCTGAAAGTATTGTGATTTTTGGCATGAACATGCTCATTAATCACAGTTGATTTCGAATCTGAAGTAAAATCATCTTTGCAGTATTCTCAGACAGTCACAAAAACATGTATATACAGATTTAAAATCCATCACGGAGAAACAACAGAAAAGAAAGTCTCTGGCTTTGTACACCAGTACACTATCATTTGATTTTGTGTATAACTATAAAGTTATTTACAGGAAAAAATACTGCATCACATTAAGAAGATCTTTCTCTACCCCTCGTACAAGCACGATGCATGTGAAAAAATCACACTTTTTACAAAGGCTTTCCTGCTGACAGGAAAAGTAACTTTGTAACTTTGTAACTTTGGAACTCCCAGTAATTTAATTTGCAGTGTAGCCTCAGACTTGGCACTCTGGATATGTATTTATTGATGCTCTTATCCTAACCTACATAATTAGTAATAAAAAAATCTCACTGCATAGAAGTGAGAAAACTTAAATTGTTTCCTCAAAAAATCAGTGACAAATTCCAAGGAACAACTGCAGCTCAGGATTTAGATAGCTGATCACACAAGAATACTGTACTTCCTCAACACAACGACACTCATATCACCTTCAGAGCTCTTATGTTAAACCCCTCCTATATGAAATACATCTTCTTACATCCCTCACCTATTATTCTGTTTAGAGAGACAGTGTTTGGGTAAGTAATCCTTATCTCCTTCAGATCCCTTCTGCCACCCTCATGAGCAAACAGATGGCTAACCACGATGAGTAGGCTCTACCCACACAAAAATTCAAAGGAAAACAAACAACTACTCACTGTACAGTCACTTCTGTTCTTTGAGCTCTTCTGTTCATACAGCTTCCACTTGGTGACACAGTAAAGCTCTGGTTTTTCCTGAGCTCTAAATGGCACCTGGGAGTGCAGTGTTCTGCATTCTTCAGGTTAAGTAAAAGAAGAAGCTATTTGTGCCTCTGTGTAGCCTTCCATGCATGTCAAGTTACCACAAGCTACTACGCAAGAGACAAAGACAGGCATATCTTGAACCACATGTTACAGATTAAAGAGCTTCCTAGTTACTCTACTGCCTTTTTAAAAAGAAAAAGAAATAGAAAAACAAATTAATTTGAAGTGAGCTATTGGACTGATTTAATTCCACTAAACATTACCCATAGTTATAGAAGCAAAAAAATAAAATAAAATTGTGTTTGTTGTGCGCAACAGTGCAATGTTTTTTCTTTGCGCTTCAAAGATATTACAGAGGTTTATACCAACAAATAGCAACAAAATCAATGACAAATGCAAAATGCTTCAAAATAAGATTCCATCAAAAAAACAGGACATTGAGCAGCTTAGTAATAATTGTACATTCAACCTAGGAAACATCCACAAGAGGAGGAAAAAAAAGAAAAAGGAAAAAAAAAAAGGAAAGAAAAAAAGATTTTCATTACCTTACAAGTCCTTATATCCCACGTTTTAACTTCTGGACTGAACCCTCCACAAATGAAAACATTTGAATCTGTAGGGTGGAACTTCAGTGTGCTGATTCTAAATTCATTTTTACTGCTGATGATTTGTTTCCCTAAAATAAAGTGAGAATTGAAGATTAGAATTTGATCAGAAAATGAAACATTTTATTAGTTTAAACCAAGTTTCCAAAATTCCCAAGTTATTAAAAGTGAATACATTTATATTAGAACATTTCAAGTGTCTGGGACTCCTCCAGTATTCTGAAAAAAACAAGACTGAAATCTTATAAAAATAGTAATTTCTACCTACATTAAACAAATTCTGCACTACTGATTGCTTTTTACTAAGAGAATTGGAGGATTGGCATGCAAAGGAGAGAAGCACCACCAAGGTTCCTACTCATTTGACAGGGCTAAATCTCCACATCTATCAGAGGAATATTGCCCAAAGAAAAGTCACAGTCTTTCCTTTGTTGATGGGATGAAAATAATAACCATAGGAAAAGAATGCTGTCTGTGTAGAAATCTCACATACCAAAATATACTACAGCTCTTGAGTGGTTTATATTTCTGTGAAGGAAGGAGTGAGCCTTCATCTTGAAAGAAGGCAATAATTTGCATATGGTATTATGAAGGCAATAGCTGTTCCCATGGATACACTCTGTTCCCAACATTTAATTGTCCACACTAATCATCACAGGATCCTGTGGCTAGTATCAATTGTACTGTACACTATTTCAAAGACAACAGAATTCAGCTAGGTTAATTTATAGGACTTTTCCATAGTCCACTGCTTTCGTGGTAATAAATACATGACATTGAAGTACATTCACTAAGCTATTATTTTTGGAAAAGCAGCATGGATCAAGAGAAATACTTCATTTCACAATTTCAACTGTATATCATCTTCTATATATCAGATGGAGCAGGCTTTCAGCATCTAAAGGGAGGGTTATGAGAAAGAAACCGGCAGACTCGTTATCAGAGTCTATTGTGACAGGACAAGGGGAAATGGTTTCAAACTAAAAGAGGGAAGATTTGGGTTGGATATAAGGGAGCAGTTTTCTACAATAAGGTGTGTGGGGGGGGGGGTGGGGGGGGTGAGGCACTACAATACATTGCCCAGAGAGGTGGTAGATGCCCTGTCCCCAGAAACATTTGCTGGGTGGGGCTCTGAGCGTCTGACCAGCTGTAGGTGTCCCTGTTCACAGCAGGGGAGCTGGAACAGATAGCCTTTAAGGATCTCCTCCAATTCAAACAATTCTATGATTCTGTGATTATAAACTTACAATGAAGAAGCCATTAGAGAAGCCAAAGAAAAGCTTACACTATTATGCAGCTTCTTAAAATATTAATTAACCCAGATTTTCTGCAAGCAAGAGATGTCCTGAGAGTCTTAAATAACTGAAAATACTTCAAGCTAAAAACATTAGTCATGGGTGTAAATACTTCCTGTTTGGTCAACAATACTGAAAGTCCAGCTCTTTTCACGCTTACTTCATGATTTAGAGTCAAATTATTTGATTTCATCATCAGTTCCACTTTCACCATCTGCTGAAATAAGCTTGCACAGTCAAGAGAATAAGACTTGTCAAATTATTTACTTATTCATTGTAAAGAAAAGAGAGAGAGACTGTACTTCACCACGCATGTACTCCTTGAGCTGGCATTGTAAGAAAAACAGACTGCAGGGAATTTGAGGAGGGGAGGCTGCTGTTCCATTGGAACATTGGTTGTCTTTTTTTTTTTTTTTTTTTTAACAGATTGACCTCTGATCATCCATGCAAGATCTAGAGGTCCTCTCTATCACTGCTGAGGGAAACACTTAATTCAATTCTCAAAGTTTCTTCCCTCAGAAGAAAAAAATAAAGGTCCCAAAGGCAGCAGAGACCCTCTCTACAAACCATATGCAATAGTGACCATCTTTCATACTGGGAGTTTGCAGCAATTCTAACAACCAGGGAAGAGAAAAAAGGCTGTTAAAAAGCTGCATCACCATGCATCTTACTCTGTCCTACAGATTACTAGAGAAAATACAGAATTTGCACACAGAGCCTATCTAGATGGTTTAACAGCACTTTGCTTCCAAGGAATTTGGTTTGTACAAGTTTAATAATCACAGAAGTATAACTAATATGTTCATATGGGGCTGTAATCAGAAATTAGAAAAAGTATAGCCTACCTGTACTAACCTTGTCAAACAGGAATTACAACACGCAATCAAAAAGTCACAATACTACAGAAAGCATGCTGTTCAAACAGTACTGCAGATGTCAGTTGCTCTGGAAGTAAAGCCTCATTTTTATTTTCGCTACAACAGATACGAAGAGCACAAGAATCTTGATAGAGCAAGTTCTCAGCTAGAAAACACTATTTCTCAGCACAGTCACCATCATCAGCTATGCATTTTCACCAGCCATGAACAACAGCCTGCGTGCTGCACTCAAAAATCTTCAGCAGCGGAGGTTATCCACTGTCCCTGTTGCCACTGATGAAATATACCCCACCACATCACTGCGCTCACATCCACTGTTTGGTCTCCACAAACGTTCAATAATGTCAATGGGTGTAATGTTTCCACATGGAAGAATTCAAAGACACACCTTTGTTTGCAAAAAGATGTAACAGGAATTATGGGCAGGAAGGTTCAGCCTGTGCTGCCATACCACCAACAACCATCTCTGATGCTGTGCACCAACAGAATGAAATAGAAGGCATTACTTTCAGAGCAGCCCTCATACTTAAGTGATCCAGTGGAATTCATCGTCTCCCATTCTGAAGAGAGTGATCAGTTCAGCAGACTTTACTAAGATCTGGTTTTACCGCCATAAGGCTTCTGTCGGCTTGTTAAAATTAAACATATCCAACCTCTGGGGGCTTCCTTTAGTATACTGTGATAGATGTTCTTTGAGCAGAAAACTCCCTTATACGCAGTAGAATACAATCATTGTTAATCAGCAAGTTTGTATATACCTCTATTGTGTATGTATTTACTGCAGGTTAGCTCCTACAGGTCGTGTATCAAAGGTCCAACCAACTCACTAACTGCAGAAAGTTCTATTTTTGAAAACTGATTTGGCTGGGGAAGACGTACGTCACAGATCATTTTCCTTTGTGAAGACTGTTATTCCAAAGCAGAGAGCAACCAGTTCCTTCAATCTTGAATTTTTACCTTTTTAGCAACAATACCTACTACATCGTCGCGTGTTTTTATAAAGTGCTTTAATTCAATTCTTCATTTGTTAAAGGCCCACCAGTAACATACACAGTATGAAAAAGTCTTTAAAGAGATCTTGAACATATGTTGCTCCTCATTTTATGCTGCAACCTACTGTGAAACTGCTCAACTATGAAATCAGATATTTTAAAGGCTATTAAACTCTGTGAATTTTTCAGAGAACATCAGAATGGTTACTGAGCACAGGATGCTTCTGTAACTGTGTTTAGTGGTCCTAAGGCTCACACTACTACCTGCATAATCCAAAACATTCACTTCCATACGCTAATCAGTAAAGAAAAGTGGCAAGGACATGAGAGTAATCTTGCAAAGTAGATTAGTTTTCCCTACTGTGTTTACAAAAAGACATGAGACAATATTTAAAAAAAAAAAAATCTCATTACACTGACAGTCTCTCCCTCATGTACAACAGTGAGAAGAAAATTAGATTGATCAGACATGATTTGTTCTTAACAAATTGATGTTCACTGTTACTTGTCCCTCTTATCTTGCTGTGCTTACAAATTGTTCAGTTATTTCTCTGAGGAGTAAAGCTGCACCAATTACATATATTTTCTTTTTTTTAAAAAAAAAAAAAAAAAAAAAAAAAACTTTTACCCTCTTCTTAAAAGGTATTTACTCTTCTGAATATAGAAACTAACATAGTACTAACTCCCAGCTGGAGGATGACCATTAATGTATGTTCAACATATTACTCAAAACCGCTGGATTTTTGGATGGACCATTGCGACCTCTCAAAGATATCCATGTGTATTCAAAAGTCTGAAATAAAGCAAAATCAGCTATTAACTGCTATTTTTTTCTGAGATATCATAAAAAAATATTCATGCAATATCTACAGAGTACTAGGAAAGAAAGGTAGGAGCAGGAGGAAACAGTCACAGCACTCCCAAGGTGATGTTTATATATGAACACTAAAATTTCTATCTGAGCAAACAGAATTACTTTAGCAATAATCAGGTTATAACTATAGGACTAACGAATCTGAATATAAAAGAAAATAGAAAAGTAAATGTGGGCCATCCTCGTGGAGGCACAAAATATTCCATTAACAAATTCTCCACCATAATATAAAATGGAACAAGTTTTAAAACAAACAAATAATAATAATAAAAAAGACAGGTTGTAAGTGACCACTTTACTACACTATATAAATACAAAATTCCTTTCCAAACCAACAGCTACATTTCAGCATCCTGCCCATGGCAGTGTGAAATCTTTAAAAATAATTTATATTTCCCATTGGAACTCTGAGCATGTTATATTTGAAATCAAGCTCAGTACATGAAGTAAAATACAATTGTAGTGTCTGGTAACTTGGGAAAGGTGCCAAAATTTCTTGGAACATTCCCTCTCATAACATTACATAATGAAAAGTATCTGTAATACACAGATAATATTAATCCATCCACTGTTCTGCCTACGCTATTAGTGCTTGCACCATTTCATTTGTGACTAATGAAAAATCCACTGATGAATAAAATATTCCAAGAATAAAATAGTTAAAAATAACTTTTAAAAATATAATTCCCGTTCTGAAATCAGTAGAGAATTTCCACTTCATTTAGATGTAACAGAAGGTAAATGCCAAATGTGTCTTATCTTGAATTGCTTAAAAAGTAAATTTTTTTAGAATAAACTGCTCAGTGCTCTCTCAGAATATCACTTGCTACTTGGTGGGGAAAAAGAAATAAAATAAAATAAAAAAACACTATCAGAATCGTCACAAGTAGAAAAGGAATGTGAACGCAATGCAAAATGTACAAAACCAGGGAGTCTTGCTGGCTCACACACTGCTGTGCCAGCACTGCATTTCTGAAACCTTTCAAAAAGTTTATTTTTATAATGAAAAAAACACAAATGAAATGGGACAATTAAAAACATCTATCATTACTCTTTGCAGGCCACTCATTTTTTGGATTTACTAACAGTTATGAACCTCCATAACTCGAGGTGAGGTCTGAACTTGCCCCACACTAACTGCAGCCACTGAACTGCTTACACAAATAACTGAGTTCCTTAAATATTTTATGCACATTTGGGATCAGACCTATACTTTGCAGAATATAAACAATTGTTTCCAAGAAAACTATATTTGTGGAGAGTCATAGCTTGATATCCGGCTGTTAGGATAATGAATAACGAATAATGAGATAAAATTTGCTGTTCATTCTTCACTTTCCATCTTTTCAGGGAAGAGCCTGGCATTTCCTTCTCTATGATGACACCTTTGAAAAACCTTCTAACTGGCTGTCATTAGACCAAGAACAAACAAAAAGCTCAACTATAATTTTCAGTTAATAAGGCAAAATGCTTTTTTTCAATAAATAAATAAATAAAGAAAAAGAAAAAGAAAAGAAAAGAAAACCACCACCTTCTAAGTCATTCCCTATAACATATATATAACATATAACATATATATATAACATATATGTAATGTAGGAAAAAGAAAGGAATGAATACAAAGACAAGAAAGATTAAAACTCTGCAAACGTGACTAGAAACATATGGAGATAGAAAAATATATACAAGAAATGAGCACACAGCCTTAAAGACAGCATTGCTTATAAAATCCCATCAGCAGGCATTTACTGCATTTATGCACATTGCTAGCTAGTTCAGTATAGCTATGGAAGGCAATTAACAACAACATCCAAAAAAGCATAGAAAAGTCCTCCATGAAGAAACAGTTCTACCATCTATCTGAAGTTAATCAAAGAAAAAATCATTTCAGTACAGATGAACAGTGAGAAGGAATGAATGATTCAGTGAACTAATGTAAATCAAAATCTTATAGCAGCCTTAGAATTTTTCAAATGGAAATGAGTCTTTTTATATCAAATTGATTTGAATTCCACGAGCAAACTGCTTGCCCGGTTTCTTTGAAATAATTGACTGAAATTATGGAAAAAAGTAAATTTACAACAGAGAAGGAAATGACCTGGATGCGTATGAAATCAGAATAAAATTGCTATCCCTTACTCTTGGGAGTCAGGTGAATTTCACTGTCAGTCAGTTCGAAATATCAACAGTACAAGTACAGTTGACAGGAGCAAAAAGAAACCCTGTATTCACAAAATAAGGCAATAATGAATACCTTGTAGTTTAAATGGTACTGAGAGCTCATTTTGCCTTTGAACACAGAATTTACTCATGCAGTAAGAAAAAGCTCAGAGGTCAGTAAGGAAAGAGCCATTTATAAGCTCATCTGTTTTGAAACTCATGTAAATACAACTTGCTACCATTGCCGTTACCTAAAACACCAGAAATACCTTCTTTCTAATGAAGCACTTAAGTCAAAATCTATCATTCCATTTCTGAACAGTTATGTGAGTGATTTTCAGAATTAAAGTTATGTACGTTTGGAATTTTTTCAATAACTTCAGGAAACAAGATTTTGCCCCAGCAGACATTTAAATGCTCAGGCACATAAAATGCCTGTCACTATAAATCCCCTCAGTGACAGAAGACATTCTGTTCTAGATTTATAAGCGCTCCTGTGAAAAGTTTAATCCACTTAGATTACTAAATTTCAGTTATATATGAGACTAGAAACAAGAAGATTGCTACAATGAAGGTGAAAATAAAAAAGATAAAGTTTCATAAAATTAATGGCCTGCTATATTAACTTCACGTAACACTACTACATCTGTTATAAAATATTCTTTTTACTGTTAAGAGACATGAATATTCTGAAAACACCAATGTTGCATAAATGTGTCACATAATTTACAGTACCTCCCTTTCAGCCATCACTGAATTTAAATACTCCTTGTGCGACAAATATTAAAAATAAATAAATACCTAGAGCATAGAAGAGAATATTCACCAATTTCCTTGACCACCTTCCCTGTATTCCCAGTTTATTCAATTCTCCAGATACTTCCATACAAATTCCTTCTTAATTTTATATAAGATAAAACCCTCTTGTAGTTCTTCACATGGATTTCTCTTGCAGTGTTATACAAAAAACAATTGCATGTTTGCAGAGGCAAATATTTTAGAGCAAATTAAGAAGGAAAAAAAAATTGCATCTCTTCAGTAAACCATTTGAGGCCTAATCCCACATTTATATACACACAGATGTCCAGTTATGAATAGCCCCAGAAAACATCACTATATGAATGCTGAAAACATAGATAAAGAAGTAATGCTGACAGAATCCATTTGGCTTGTGAAGGAACTGTGAAGAGACAGAGCATTAATTGGAAATTAATTGATGAAGTTACAACTTTCAAATTCCCAATCAAATTCCCAACGCAGATTCAATTTCAAGTTTCACATCAGAATTTATGTTCCTATGCTCTGTAACTATGTACAGAAGTCAATCTTTAGAGGCTCTGCAAACACTTTAAAGAATGACTGTAACAGAGCATACAAAATAGCCAGGTGTCATTCTGGCTACTCATGCAGTATCTTACAAGAGAAATTGAATATGGGCACGAGGTTAGAGACATTCTCATCTTCTTAAGAATCTCAAACTACCCTCAATTGCAAGAAACTTTTTAATGAAGGAATATTTCAAGAATTCTAACCTTGATCTATAGATTTTATCCATGTTTTCAAAAGAAAGAGCAAAGCTTGTGAGATCCAAATTTATCTGTACTCAGCAAAGGTAATAAATACTGCTAAAATATGGCAGTGTGGCCTTTACCTGTCTCAACATCTGTTAGATGCAGCATGGAATCAAAGCCACCACTGAGGATCCTTCTTCCACAGGACGACCACTGGGCAGCTCGGACAGCACAGGAATGACAGGAAAATGTCCTCAAACAACAACCTGTGTCTACAGCATCCCACACCTTAAAAAAAAAAAAAGAAAAAGAAAAAGAAAAAAAGGATAACTTTAATCAGAAAATAAACAAAATAGAATAATTTTTTCAATGTACTGATAACTAGTTAGAGCAAATCATATTCTGGCTAAGAAAGCTCTGCATTCCAAATGCATATCTGTTAAGCTGTAAATATCTGTTTGAAATAATTACATGGTTGATTAGAATTAAGGCATTTTATTAACAAGGCATGAATACGTAATGCATTTTCATGACTTACATTATTTCTTGAAACATCTATATCGCTCTCAGTGGCATTTCGTGTTACAGTTTTCCACTCACATTTCTGTTCTACCTTTGTGCAGGGATGCATCTAAAAACAGTTTCTCCTTAAAACAATTTTTCTTTGAAGTTTTTTGCCTTTATCATACCTTCCTAGCAGATTGCAGCTTTCACTTTTGCTTATAGATGGGCTATCATCATATTTCTCAGTCTTGCAGTTTGTAATTTTAAGCACAATTTTACGTTAACTTCACTGAGGAGTCAGATAATAATATCGTCTTAGAGATATAAAGAAAGGATAGTCCTAAGCCCTAATTTTTCAGTTTATTTTGGACCATATTAGATCAATAATCAGCACTTCTGAAAATCCAAATCTAGTAGCTATCTGTTTATTTTATGTAACAATTAATATTTGCAGAATACATGCAGAATACAAATAGCTCTGTTCATGCTTTAAGAAGCATTTTTAAAGATTGTTTTCAGCTAAGACATTTTAGAATACAGAAATCTAATTATAATTTCAATTACTAAATGTAATTTGCAGTAATCAAGAGCTCATCCTTTTTGCCATATTCTTTTGTCATAATTCTTAGCAAAAGTTTAGCAGCAAATGACCTGTGTAAAGATTTGGCATGCTCACTTCTGTGAGAAAAATGCTAAATATCCTATTTTCTTGATGAACATTGCACTTTTGGTAAAAGGTCAGTCATAAAATATCTTATGATCATCTGTTAACAGCTGTTATTTGGATTGTCTAATGAAATATATACCAGCTGCTATAACCATACTGGTAAATCCTCAATTTTATTTCTTCTAATATTAGTAGTACAAATAAGTCAATGCTTTGGTAGTGCTTTGTGACAGGTTTATTACAGTATTAGTCAGAAAGTAAAACCCAAGGCAATTTATTGCTTTGAAGTCACCGTTTTACTTCACTGTATTTCTCTTGCTGATTGGTCATTTCCATCCTTCAAAAACTAGCATATATTAAGTAACTATGCTTATGAGCTTGGATGGTTACTGTAAATTTTTTCTAATCTAATTAACTAAATTTTAAGATTGTTCATATAATACTGGGAATCTACTAGGCAATTTGCAGAACACACTAAAAAAAAAAAAAAGAACTTTTTATTAAGTGAGACCAATTTCAACATTTAGATATGTCTACACAAATTAGTACTAAATTATAATTGACTGCATGTCTATTTCTTTTAAAGTACTTTAAAACAGTAACAACTCAGTAAATAACAAAAAAACTGGTAAGTACCTTGTAGCAACTGCACAATTCAGGTCCCAAGAAAACATATGCAAGAAAGGAATAATCAAGACATCTGGTAATGCATTTTTATTTTTAATTACGTTTTTCCTCACACTGGCCAAAAAGTACTTACTGACAATACCATTATTAGACAGCTTATACTGAGAAGGCAATATTACATTATACAGAATTATTTCATCAAAGGATCTTCTGGCACAGACTACAGTTCTGAAACGCAAAGCAATCAATTACCATTAATTACTCAAATAGTCAGTTAAGACTGTAACTGTGATGGTCATATCCAAAAAAAGAGAAGAAATCAGGAAAATGTAACATTAAGCTGCTTTTGAAAGCAAGTTTCTCTGCTTTAATGAGTTTTAATGATTGTTTCAAGCTTCACAGTATTAAAAAGGATTAACTGTGTCTTGGGGGGCTTTTAATATGAAGAAGCTTATGAAGAAACTAATGAATGAATCCAGATGAAAGGAAAAACAGGTGGTACATGCCTCACATTTTTCTGTCATGTTTCCCTGATTAAGAATGAAAACTCAATTTCCACAAGAAGGATGAAGTAAAGCAAGTTCTTAGCATCAGCCTGATTAGGGGGAAAAAAGAAGAGGAAAAAAAAAGCCGTAAAAGTGGAAAAAGTGCAGCCCTGAAGCTGCACATTTCCCTCCATTTTGTGAAATTGAACTGATTGACTCATATGGATGAGACTACCAACTACATACCAGGGGAAAGTCACTCAATATCATCTTCCTTCCTGTAAGTACACTCTCTATCAGATCATTATGCTCAGGCAAGAGCAGTGTTGCAATGCCTTCTGATATTACAGCAACATGGACAAGGCAGACTTGACTGGGGATGTTCGCTTAAATTACTCATCAATTAACATAAACTTCTAATCACTAATTCACCCACTGAGGGAGCGCTTTGCCAAACCAGGTTTCCTCCTCCAGGCTCCACTCTTCTCTTAACTATCATCCTAGCTTTTCTTTTTTTCGGCGGGCATTACATTACACTGGTCCCTTCTCCAGAACCATAGACATTGCACGTGCTTGGGATCAAGGCCTGCCTCTCCTCTTAATCCATTGTTCTCTTCTTACTTCTCTCTTACTTCTCTGCTCATTGCCTCCAAATGGGAGGTGCTTGTCCCACTCTGCTCTGCCCTCCTGAGGCCCCATACGGAGCACGGCATCAGGACCCCAGTACAAGATAGACATGGAGTTGTTGGAGAGAGTCCAGAGGTCTACAGAGGGCAGGAGTACCTTTCCTACAAAGACAGCCTGGAGAAGACACTGAGGAGACCTCACAGTGACTTTCCAGTACTTAACAGGAGTTGATAAATATGAGAAAAACCAACTTTTTACATCAGTAGATAATGATAAGACAAGGGGAAACAGTTTTAAACTGAAAGAGAGGAGATTTAAATTAAACATCTGGGGAAATTTTGTCACTGAAAGGGTGGTGAGACCCTGGCACAGGCTGCACAGTGAAGCTGGGGATGCCACGTCCCTGAAGGTACTCAAGGCCAGGTTGGATGGGTCTCTGAGCAGGCTGAGCTGGTGGGCGGCAACCAGCACACAGCAGGAATTTCGAGCTGGATGGTCTTTTAGATACCTTCTAACCTAAGCCATGTTTCTATGACGATTCTATGGTTGCCTTTCACGTGTCCTCCCACCTGTCCTCATGTTTCATCATGTGTGTCTTTGTGTTTTCTGTGCACAGTGGCTGTACCCTTCCCTAAAAACAGAGGATGCAGTTTTCCCAAAGGAATTTCTTTCAAATCATCTGTCTGGTGAACATAGCTCAATCTAGCTTAAATACATCAGTGCGTGCCCCATTGCATCCCCAGAATAATTTCAGATTTTTAAGGTTCCGTGTTCATTTTCCAAGGAAAAGGGAAGCTCTACTTGCTATTTGCAAGAAGTGGTATTTGATATTTACAGTTAGCTCCTCAGCAATCACTTGAGGGACACAGTCATGCCCACAAAATGTCATATAAAGGTGAGCCATTGAAAATCAAGATACAAAAGTGTGTGCAGCACTGAAAACACGGCAATTAAAGGACAAGCCTTGCACTTTCTATACACATACGAAATTACAAAAAAGTGAAAACTATTATTTAATACTTTAGTTAAATTACTTAATTACTTAACTGCAATAGAACGTGTCCAACCCAAGTGATTAGAAGTGATTCCATGATTAGAAGTGATAGAGATGTTAACCATGCTATGACCACAAATGGAGAATCTACTGCATGTCATTACCAAATTCCATCAAAGGATTATCACAAGAAGACATCATATTTGCACTTTTAAGCAGTTCTTCATTTCTGTGGTATGTTTTTTCTGCAGCTTAATAATAAATAAATAAATAAATAGATAAAGGTTTTGCTGGTAGAATTCCATATACCCCATCAAATGCTTCAGATGATTGCCAGCTCTGTAGATGGTGCTTATTTTCTATGGGCAGCCACACACATTAAAAAAGGAGGGAGACTGCAAAGGGATGAATCTTCTGTATGCAAGACCACTACTCTCTGCCAAACACTCAAATGTCAGATTAAAAGACTCTCCAGGATAAAAAGTATTGTTTTTTTTTTTAACTGTTTAAGAGACAGTCAAGTAGCTCAGGAATAATTTATGTGCAAGTTTTTCTGGCCTTGCTTGCTTTGCTTTATTTATAAGCTTGTTCATTCCAGGATAGAACAATAAGGCTAAAATGAAGTTCTGAAAGATTGAGATGATGTATCCCGCAGAGCTGCAAAACACCCAACATTATACCTGAACCTGGAATCACATTTTCTAAATTACCATGGTAAATAATAAACAGACACCATTTAACCAACGTAGAGCATGACAATTGTGCAGGATACAATACAGCCACTGGAATTCAGCAATTCAGCAAATGAAGATCCCAAACCCCTGCTTCTGAATGGCTACATACAAACTCAGAAAAACGATTTGCATCTAAGAACTGTATCTCTGTAATTTAAAAGTCACTATTTTTACAACTACAGCTTTAATCTCAAAGAAAATGTTTTTAAGAAGTTAATCATCTTAGAATTACTTAGAAAGTTGCATTTTAAATACCAAACTTTGCTGACCTCTAGGCATATGCAGCAATACAAATCTTTAACATAAAGCTCTATAAAATAAACTTAACGATTTACACAAAAAAAAGGTTTAGCCATGCAGTACATGATAAATTACTTAGGCAGTAAGTTCACTAAAAATACACAGGCTGAGTTATACATGTTCCTCCATAGGCATTCAAACAAGCATATCAAGTATTATAGGACTAAATGCTATCATAAATCTGTCTGGAAGGACAGATCTATATTCAACTATTTTGAGATCAATTGTTCTAAGTGTTGCTGCTTTCCTCCAAAACTCAGCTCTTACTGACTCTCAGTACAGTTTCTAGCTGAAATAAATTCTCATTAGATCTGAAGTTGCTCTTTTTATGTTGTGCTGTCAGATATGATTTTAATTGCTGAGGTAAAAAGTTGAAAGCATGAGTTTCAGTCTGCTACTCTGAAAATACTTGCTGCTATATATTCAAGCAACATTTTACATTATAAACTGTAACCAGTCCATCCATTCCCCTAGCAAAGAATCTCCCAAACATTAAAATACGTGATTGCTATGAGCAAAAACATCCATCATTGTATTATCTCCTCCATATCTATGATTTCAAGTGAACTCTCCAGAATTTGAAATAGAAGCAGCCAAGACTCAAAGCTTTGAAATTAGCTAATTACTTTCAAAGATTTTCTTCAGTGCATTCCTGGCAGTAATGTATCATAAATGCTTTAAATGCATTTCTTCCCTATTTTATTAAAATAGGCTTTAATTTGTCAAGCTGGTTCATTTGTCAGTATTAGTCCTTTCTCTTTTGCAATTCACTATTTATAACATTACCTTTCCACTTCTTTCTCCATTGACTGCTTTCATTTCATTTCTTCTTCTATTATAGAAAATACGGTGATTACATGGTTAACTGATAGGATTAATACACAAGGCCAAAATGGCAGGTATTGAAGAGCCAAGGGACTAAATCATACCAGTGATTTCTTTAGAAAAAAAATAATAATTGAGGGATGTCCTAATTCAATTATTATTTCACATTCTCCATCATATTTGGAAATAAAAGCATCAGAAGTTGCTTGCTTTCCTGTATCATTTGGAAACATGGTGAAAATTCTGCAACCAGTATTTTAGACCTTCTCACCTTCAAGATCAAAAGTCCATAAACCGTATAAACTAAACTATATAATAGATATATTACAGATTATATGTTTCTCCATCCTATTTTCTGTCTGAAAGCTTTCAGAACAGCCCCTGAAAATAAAGTACTTTGGGTTGAAGTTAATAAAAATTCTCATGGCAAATCACAAAAGGCAGGATAAAAGGGTAAACATTTGATACTCAACTAAATAGCAGGCACAGAAGAAAGTTCAGGGGTGTGCTGTACCTATCAGCTACGATACAGAATAAAGGCTTTTGTCATTGACTGGCCAAACTAGGCTTCGTTTCCTAAGTCACTGCATCATAAGCAGAGTAACAGAAGTAGCAAGAACTAATCTAACATCTGGACTGATCAATTAGGAATTGAATATGCCTCTTTCATTGGCTTTCTTTGATTATCTATATTGTGCTGACCTCTAAGCAAATTGGATTGCAGAAAATAAAATATAGCCACCTTAAATTAAGAAAGGAAGAGATGAATCTACTCAGACAGTCAACTGCACAATGAAATCAGGAACAATGACTGAATTGTGATAAATTAGGGGTTAGAAGAATCAAGTAGTAAGTTGTAAACATTTTAAATTTGCATACATAAGGGAACTACAGCACAGACAGGAATACTAAACGATAAATTGATTTCCAGACCATGCATAACAAAACTAAAAGCTCTTAATGATTCAATTCAAGCTAATTTCAGCAGAACATCCATGTTGAAATAACAGAACTTCTTTCCCCTTCAACTTAACCATGTTGTGCCATACTACCTTAATTATGACCTTCCTCTATCAATGGCTTCCATTTCATGACTGACAAAAAAAATTCCCACACACATTAACTAACTACAATGGTAGTGTTTAAGAAACAGTCCTATGCAACAATGATGTGGAATAGTACTGACTTACAGGAAGCAAGAAGTACTTTAACTAGAAGACATGCTGCTCCCTTCCCAGGAACATACAGGTTAATTCAAAGACCAGTGGCAACGTAACACTACCTTTTGCCTTTCTGGAACAACACTGCTTCCTGGCAAAAAATAAAGAAGAAAACAAACAAACAGAATTTAATTTTTCTTTGAAACCCGAAGATATGTACTACGATGCAGAGATCTGAGGGTATTATGCTCCCTGAACCATAGTGATTCCATCAGCTTTAGCTAAATAGTGCAATTTCTAATAAATATGCAAAAGAAGGAAGCCCACACATCATCTACAGCAAACGTCTTTTCTCGTTAGTAAAGCAGGCTCAGAACTGTAGTTTAAAAGGTTCTTCCAAAGTCAATGGACCACAGGGCAAAAGCAGTCCCTAGGTAAGGTGGCAAAAATATATCTGCTGCTGTTCCAGATTCTTCACTTTGATGGGAGTAAGTCACTCATAACAACGGTACATTCTTTTGTTCATAGGAAGAAGGCAAGATAAAGACAGAAAAAAAAGGCAACAAAGAGTTAAAAACCAACAGTCAAAGCATTAGATTTAGTAGGTGTGCTAAAGTCTTTCCAAGACAATGTATGGAGAAAAAAAAAAAGCCTTGAATGGACACAGAATTCCTTTAAATAGTTAGAGTAACTAAAGAAAAATTCAGGATGTTTTGTTTCAGTTTGTGTCCTATTAAAATAATAAGCTAAAATTACTGTTTTAATAAAAGTTAACAAAATTTAACTGCTTGATAGAAAACAAAATAGGTTACTACCTTCGGAGTCTCATCTAAATTTCTTGTATAACTGCAAAAACAGAGATAAGGGTCTGGAAAAACCAAAAGATCATGTCAGGCTTCATGCTTATTATGTGTTAATAAACCAATTTTCAATTAAGTAGGATGCCAGACGTTCAGATCGTTATACAGAATATGATTTAAGGGTATACTATCTTCATGTGAAAAGTAAATGTCCCACAAGAGAGCTTTTCAGCAGAAATCTGAAAAGCTAGCACATTTTCAAATGTTATGAACACTTACCACAAGAATGTTTAAAAATGTGTTAGGGAACATATTTAAAATGACATCTATTTTCCTAATCTAGACATGGTGTAAAAGATATATATCAATGCTGTCACTTAAGCAAACACTTGGTAAATTCCACTAGCTTCTTTTTCGGAGCTGATGCATTTCAAAACACTATTATTTTATCAATCCAAATTAGCAGGACTAGCGACTCAGAGAAAAGCCAACTTCATTATTGTTTTAATATCTGATTAAGAGTTTGTATCTGGAGGGTTTACTATTGGAGTACTCTCACTATGGAAAAAAAGGAGAAAAATATAACAAATTAAATTAGCCAAGACAGCTAGCATAAGGCCCCACTTCATTTTTCAACACAAAGATTATATTAAAGTGTTTCAAGCACATTTGTTAAACCAACGACGTGGAAATTTTCTCCTTACAAGAGAACAATATGCTAGATATTAATATAGGGCTTTTTTTCAGTTGAGGATTTCATTCTGACAGAAGTATATAGCAATTATCATACCAGTAGTATACTGCTAACTTGGTTAGCAGTACTAATAGAAACCAGACAGCAGTACAAAAACTGATTAGCAACAGATCAGCAAGCTTACTCTACCCATGCCAATCACACAAAGCCATGATTTATTGTTCAAAACAATTAACAGGAATTCAACAATCATTTCAACTGGCCAGTGACATATTCAAAGACTTCCAGAAAGGAACCAGCCAGCCCACCAACTGACAGCATCCTTCCTGGAAATGTGGCCACCCTAAACTTCAGGGCACCATGGATGTGATTACAACTCCCAGGTAGCCCAGCAAAGAGAAAGAGAAAACACAAGTGATGTGGATAATGTGGACTAGAGGCTTATCTCCTTACAGATCAGAAAGAAAACAGACCTCACAGTAGAAGAAATTGTCCAATGCAATGTTAAATTTACTGAATTTGGTGTGTGTGTTACAACTGTCTTTCATTTGGGTTAAATACAAGGAATCTGAGAAACTATCTTAAGTTTACTCATCACTGACTAGAGTAAGAGTATTCTCCTCTTCTCTTACAGAGTTCAACAACCTGGATGAACAGTGCCATTGTTTACATTAAGCTTAAATATTTGTACTTGAAGAGAGAAGAAGGGTCTGTTACGATAGGACAAGAGGAAACGGTTTCAAACTGAAAAACGGGAGATTTAGATTATTTGTTTCTTTTTTTTTACAGCCAGGGTAGCGAGGCACTGGCACAGGTTACCCAGAGAGGTGGTAGATACCCCATCTCTGGAGACGATCAAGGTCAAGCAGAATGGAACTCTGAGCAATCTAACCAAGCCATAGGCATCCCTCTTCACTGCAGGAGTGTTGGGACTAGATGACCTTTAAAGGCCTCCTCAAATATTAACGGTTCAATTAACTCTAAGACCTAGAAATCTTTAAATGCCTAAGCTACAGAAGCATGGACATTATGAGCACAAGGAAGCTTCCTGGTCAAGGGATTGGTTTATAGTGATTTATCATTATTAACAGTGTCACCCATACTTTGCATGTGTCCTTTATTTGGAAATGCATATTTTGTTTTGTTTTCCTGGACCTCATAGAAGTAAAACAAATTGGGTCTCCATATAACTCAAAATAGATTAAATTCCCCTGAACTGCAAGAAACTGCAAAAATTCAGTTAACTTTTGAAGATTTAATAGGGTTACAAAACAAAGAAAAAAAGTCAGGAGAAGAATAACAAAAGGAAATGAAAAGAAAACATTTTCTGGTTGGCCACTGGCTCTCACTGGTTCAGATTCCGCTAACTTCATTCACATCTTTTTAAGAAGTCATTTACATTATAGGCATTTGTGAAATACTGCTCACGTTTGAATTTTTTTTTCCTCTACATAAAAATTTTGTCTCAGAAGGAGAAAAAATTGAGGTTCGTGATGGACAATGACAACTACAAAACATTCTGCATTTTTGTTGCACATTCCAGTCACTCTAAGATGCCCCAGAAATGGGAGACTCCAGAGACAGACAATGTTATCTTAGCCCTTCTGAGCAGACAACAGAAGAAGTTGTTACTCTATTCTAAGAATTTAATCATGACATACAAAGTATGCCCATAAAATACATTTCTAGTTATTTTATTTTTAACTTTCCCTCCCACAGAAATTTGGCAGCTCTTTCTTCAAGGAAGATTCCATAACTGCTGACAGCTAAGCTTCGTTTCAGTATTTTTGCCATTAGCAGGAAAATAAAAACTTAATCAAAAGTATTTTTGATTAAGATCAAAAGATCTTAATCAAAAAAGATGCCAGTATTTTGTAAAATCAATTTAAGAAATTACTAATGGACTAAGATAAAACATTGACATTTTCAGTTGGCAAGGGAACAGAGAAACGAATTAAGTAGAATTCTATAAAAAATAAATAAAAATTAAAAAAAAAATCACAACTAAACCCCCAAACTACTATGAATCTCATCATATACAACATGGGAACGTTCTTGGTAAAGCTTTAATAACAGTTATTAGACTCAACCTGAGCTTGTCTGATGATCATCTGGTCTTAGAAATATACTTAATGATTCGCTACTGCCACAAATAACCTTCAGCACAAAGAAAATCTGACCAACCAATTGAAAACACCTATCAATTTAAAATATGCAAACTGGCTGAGGTTTTGCCACTGGGCATAATTACTACAGCTTCCAAGGGAGACTTTGCAAGTCTTAACTGGCAAATAGAGCTCTTAAGGGAGATGTAAAGAAAAAAAACATTAATGGTAAAAGACTGAATAAGATTGATAACAACATTAAATAGATATTTACTTAAATTTGCAAATTAAATTTTACATTTTCACTGTACTATTAAAGTATAATGTTATTTGCTGTATTTTTATCAGGATGTACTAATTTAATCTGAAAATAATGCTTTGTTTAATCCTCTTGGTTTATAAATGGAAAAGTAAAGAAAGAAGTAAAGAGAGCATTGTCATGAGCAAATTCCTACTTCTTGGACATAATTTGTTCCCAGAACTACAGAAAGATGGATCAGATGGGAAGCCAGGATAATACATTACTTCTGTTTGGAGGTCTGCAATATTCTGTCTTAATCATTAATGATATGAAGTTTCTGAACAAACAAGCTCAGTTCACCAACTTCTCACAGCCTTTTAATAGGCAATACTTCGCTTGAGAATTTTTTGATAGCACACACACATTTCTTCTCTGGGTGAAACACTGCAAAACACAAATAATACACGTACAGATGTTGTGACATGAAAGATGGGAACTGAAATAACATATTTAAATTCTTGAACAACGTAAAAAAAAAAAAAAAAAGTGGCATAATGCTTCTTAAATGGAAATTTCCAAATAGATTTAGAATCATAGAAATATCCCAAACTGGAAGAGAACCACGAAGAAAATTGAGTCCAACTCTTGGCTCTGATCAGGACTACCTAAAAATCAAACTGTGTGTCTGAGTTGTCCAAATGCTCCTTGACCTCTGTCAGGCTTGGTGCCATGACCACTGCCCTAGGTAACCGATTCCAGTTTTTTTCATTACTATTATTTTTTAATAAATGCTGTTTGCTCAAAAGTAACAGGTTTCACACAGGAAAGACAGGAACCCAAATAAAACTGTCAAGGGATGAACAAGCTCTGGATGACAACTTGGCCTTCCAGGTCATTTATTTGGAAACAAAGTTAAAAGTTTCAGAACTACTCAATACTAGCTACATGTGAGTGCTTTGATGACACAACCCATAGCAAAGTTATATTTCTATTAAAGCATAACTGTAGATGTGACTGTTGAACTGAAGACATGACAGATTTAGCAAACGATTTCCATTCAGCACCTGGGGGTTCACAAAAATAACAAGCTGAATAGGCACTTTCTTTCAGACTGCTTTCACAGAACAAAACAAGCACTGGATATGATATAAATCTCCTTTATGACACTTATTTTCAGAGTCACACAGATACAAGAAATAAAAAGTGCATCATTAGGAGTGTTTTTCTTCCTAACTGGAAGGCTTTAATGCAAACTGGAAGCAATTTAATACACATAAATTTTATTAAGTAATATAGATATGTTTTTATGAAAACAAGTTACTACTTACTATTGTACAGACTATTATTGCTGGAAGACAAAACATTTAAGTACTGAAGATAAGCAATATACATCACCATCAAACACTTTCTTTATTTGACAGAACGATAACTTGGAGCATTTGTTATATTTAAGAAACCAATGAAAAAAAAAATTAAGGAGAAGGTAACTTGTCTTGCTACAGTCCATTATGGAATGCAATTATAAGAAGGTAAAACTATTTCAATGCAAGCATCTCTGAGGACTATTAAGATGCCATTAAAACACCATTATAATATTTAACTTAAACAGCAAAACAACTTCATTACGAGTCATACCACCATTTTAAACAGAACACACACGCACAAAAAAAAGCCAACTAAAAACAGACAGACTAACTATCAGCTCCCACCATAACAGGTATTCTAAGCAAGACTAACTACGTCATCCTCATTTCGGATCTTCTATTTGCAGTTTTTCAGTTTGTTAGTCTTCACTAGCTTATGTAAGAATTCAGCTGCAAGTGGTCTGATTTCCAAGGTGAAACTCACAAGAGTTGTTAATGCTAACATAAGTTGAGAGAAGAGGGTTACATTAAGCCTCCCAGTAGAATCCAATACCTGGATTTTAATCTTCCATTACTATCCTATCTACTGCAACTTACCCTACTAATTGAAGAAGTATTAACAACACAAATCATTTGTCATTAAGCAATTAGCAGTTTTCATTAAGAAAATCCAGTAAATTTACATCCATGCATGAGCATTTGGATGGAAAAAATATTGCAGGATGACTACCATATTCATTAAATACATACTGATTTATTCACCTTCAGGCACTGGAGATGCTTCTCTGCTTAGACTAGAGATTCTTTTCTTCACATCAGAAGGACTGTTTCCCTCAAAACTGGAAGGTAAGTTTGAGTTATTTCAGCTGCACTTCCTCAGCTAATCATGTAGTTACTTTGATGTAGCTTTGCCACAGTGAAGCGGATGCTGAATGGGAGGAATGCCAGTCAGAGCACACATCTGGTGTGACACTGCAGGGATACACAACATCCACAGAGCCACAGCATCAGAACAGTAAACAGCCAATTTCTTACTGAAAGCAACTTTAAAAATGCTCTCTATTAGAGAACACAAAAAATCAACCTCATATCTTTTCTTTGAATATTTATGAAAAAATTAAAAAGTAATGCCTAAGCGGTCTCCAATCTGTTTCCAGAACTGAAAGACTCCCCTGGGAAGGACAAAATATGCAGCTACCTTAAGCCAACTGTCAAGCAACTTGCTACTCTTAATTATTTTTTATGGAACCTTTAGGAGCAATCTGTGTTCCCAAGGGCCCAGCAATCAAAGGCTTAAGCTATTACTACTATCTATTGAATGGTACTTTTATAGTATCAACACAATACTGAAATACAATTGCCGTGCAAGGTCTGACCTGTCATTCGCTATAGGGGTACTTAAGCTTTGAACCTCTTACCCAAAATAAACAAAAAATGACCAATTTCAGCAACAGTTGATTTTTCAACACAGATAACCACAGGCTGGAGCAGAGTGTGATTTGAAGCCAGTGCATCTTGTCTGAGAAAATTTATTCCACACCTTATGGAAGTAAAAAGAGTGGTATGAAAAACTAGATTAATTTTTGGCAACATGGACTAGGGTTTAATTTATTTGTTGGTTAGAAATCTGTTCAAAACAATCACTGTGCAGTTGTAACATTTCTATTAGTAACATTCTGTTACAAGATTAAAGCTGAGAGGAAATGGGCACGTTTATTTTCATTACTCTTCTGTATTTTTCATACATTGCTGAGATCTTCACAGTTCTAGCTTTCTTCCTTGAAGCCAAAACATTATTAACAAGATTCTCCTGAAACCATTTTCCTTTCCCTGCTTTAGAGTGCTCATTTAAAAACTTTGGAGAAATTACAGCGAAAGACTCATGGAAAAAAAAAAAGAAAAAAGATTCCCTCTGTACAAGCAGTATTTGTGCTTTATCTCACACACACTTTAAAAGACACAGCAGAAGACTACATCAGTTCACAGCATAAATTCCTGATGTAAGGAGATAGAGATCTCTGAAAAGACGGACACTTTTGAAGTATTTTGGCAGACAGCTAGACTTAGGACTGTGCAAGTTTTTCCATTTCCTCTCAGGTCTTCAAAAAGAGAGATACCTCTGTTTAAATTGTACTGAAAGCAGAAATATTCTTTCCCATCTCACTTTCAAAACCTGTGAAGATGCTTTGTCCTTAGTTGGGATGAGACCCCTCTGAGCACAGCCCCATAGCTGTGAGCAGTGTAGCAGGTCAGTCAGGCACTGCCGGCACAGCCATGCAGCAAACACATGTGCACTGAAATGCCAGCTCCTCAGGCCCAGTACACCAACTCTATCCTACACAGCTCCAGTGCTGGTTTCAGAACAAACTATGCAGTACCAACAGAAGTCAAGTGACTTGATCAGCAGCACTTGCTCTTCTCTCCAAAAAGCAGTGAAGCCACAACCTTTGAGAGCTACATGAAAAAAGAGACACTGGGAACTCAAAAAAATTGAACACATATCAAGGTGTAAGATTCATGTTGACATGGACTTGAAGATATTTCATTTCCACTATATATTTTAATAGACACATAAACAGTCAAGTCAAGAAAGCACTAGAAAGACCAACTGGTATTGATTGCTTACTTAAAACAACACAGGATATTTTTAAATAACTGAAGAATACACCTGCAACTGATTTGTCTAAGTGACAAAAGCCACAGGGTACAGAGATTGCTCTCTTTGGTCCTCTAGAACAATATTATTGCCACCTAACACCTTCACTTTGCAGTGACATATCACTTAGAAACGTATTCTTCCTAAGTAAATTAAAGAGCCTGACAATGCACAGCACGGCAGTGCTTTCCAGACTCCTTGCTGATGCTTGTCATATAGAGATCAAAACAAGACTCGAACGTCTCTACAGCAGGAATTCCTACTCAGGTAATTCATTACTGAATGGCTGAAGAACAGATTTTGCTCAGAAGAAAGTCTGTAAAAATACAATTAGATCCTAAAGATGAAGAGCATTACAGGATGAATAACAAGAGATTCAAGGCATTATGTTACAGATGTTTGCACTTACTGGTCACTTTCAAGAAGCATCTCTAGTACAGCAAGGCAGGGGTGCCCTAAAGACTTTGGGATTTCTCAGAGTTTACATTTGGCTGCCAGGATATTCAGTGTCTGCTCTAAGATCTGCTGACTCAAAGCTGTTTGCACCACAGATGGGAATGGCTGTCTTACAGAACTTACATTTCCTTTAATGTATGCAACAGTGCACATGAGGTATTCCCTTGACATATTCCCATCATTTAGACATAGTAGAGACATTGCAGAGTGGGACTGTCATCTTTTCCTCACACACACACACCACTCCACTCAATTTTCCTCACCCAGTGCAGGCATCACCATAACTACAGCCTGGTCCTCCAGTGCACACTGCCGCCCTGGTGAGTACCAGGAACACTTCTGAGCCTGAAAGGAGTCTCACCTCCCCCTCCAGCCTCCCTCATCAACACAACACAAATCATTAGGTTTTGTGGGACTTTTTTTCCTTCAGGAAATTCAAGTATCTACTTATTAGTACCTTTACACAAAACAGAACTGATTAGCTTCTGTTATTTCTCCTTCGCATATCTACGCAACCCATTAGCCATAAAGGGGCCCAGAACTCACATTCATCATCTTCTGTGATGTGGCATATGGTTAATACTACTTCTTTCAGTGTAGTTTCGATACTATAAAATCATTTAGACCATTTACACTGGTCTATGGTGCTTCTGTACAAGAATCTCTCTCCTCCTAAAACCTGAAGAGTAACATGTTACATTGTCAACCGAACAGAAAACTATTAACAACAATCTCATGAAGGCCTTTATCCCAAAGGGCTTTGGTGGGTGATTAGTAGGTCTAATGTACATCTAGTCAGCAGAGCTGGCTTTGCCCGTTCACAAACGTTACTAAAGCAACATAGTCAACCAGCAAAGCTACACTGAGAACCACAGGCTCGCAGTGCTTCATCCTTGGCACTGCAATAACAAACACTTAAGAAACACAACCTTACATAAAAGAGAATTTGGCTTTTGTGGTATATGAAAAGCTTGCAGAATGTTACTTCACTATGAGATGTATTTCATAATATTTACTTTACAGGTACAGTGGGATTACAGAATGAATATTTTAACAATAGCGAATGCAAATATTTTAGGTTTGGCCTGAAAATTCTAGCAGTATTATATGCTTCTGCTAATTCACAAGATTTATGGAGATTAGTGACCGGTTTTGAACATATTTTTATCAGTTCTTAATTCCTATTTAAGAACATAAAGGCACTGAGGCCCTGGAGAACGTGTAAAGAAAGGCAAAGAAGATGTGAAGGGTCTGGAGCACAAGTCTTTTGGTGAGTGACTGAAAAAAAATAGAACTGCTTAGTATGGGGAATAGGAGGCTCAGGGAAACCTTACTGCTCCCTACAACTGCCTGAAACGAGTTTGTGGCCACAAGGGAGTTGGCCTCTGCTCTCAAGTAACAGTAATAAAATGAGAGGGAATGGACTCAAGGTGCACCTGGGGAGGTTCAGATTGGATATTAGAAAAAAATTCTACTCAGAAAGAGTGGCAATGGATTGGCACAGGCTGCCCAGGGAGGTGGTGGAGTCACTGTGCCTGGAGGCCCTCAAGAGCTGCAGAGATGTGACACTGAGGGATGTGGTTAGTGGGCATGGTGGGATGGGTTGAAGGTTGGAGATGTTTTCCAACCCTAACAATCTATATATGAAAATGTAATAAAATGCAATGAAATTAACAAAGATAATGTCAGCAGTTGTATATTGGGTTTCTGTGGGACTTAGATTGTTGTTATTTTTTAAGGAGATTGTTGTTATTTTTTAAAGTACTTAGTTACCCAAGAACAGATTTATTACCAGCCAATAAAAAGCAAAGAACTCCTCATGTATAAAATGAAAAAAAAAAAAAAAAAAGCAGGTATCTGCAGTTATCTCCACTCCAATTGCACAAAGCATACACAATTAGTTTAATTAATCTTCATGACTGTTTTAAAATATAGCAGCTTCTCTTGCTGGTTTTGGAATTAACTTTAAATTGATGCCTAATATTTCAAGCATCGACTTTGAACGTGGTAAATGAATTTAAAAAACTTAATAAAACATTTCATGTACTTTTATGTAAAGCAAGTTATATATTATTAGGAGAATTTCAGGAGATTCCTCATTCACACAAGAAATACTGAAGATTGCAGGCAAAGAAAACGTTCAGTTTGTAAGTATAAGACTAAATTACAAACAAGGTTTGTTTGTTTCTTTTTAACTCTATAAAAACATTTTATATACGCATCAATAGATATATATACACACGCCTGCATGCACATGTAAGGTGTGCAGCTGCAAACAAGAACAATATTGTTGAAAGAAGATTTATTTCAGAAAGGGGAAGTCTTTCAAGGGAATCACTTCACTTTTCAATTAAATTTCTACATGAAAGGCAGAAAAGGATGATGGAAGATAGAAGCCAAGAACTAGAACATAGGGAGGATTTTCTAGGATCTAAGAGGGTTTTTTTTGGCTGTAGAGTAAGCTGCCCTGGACTGTATAATGTTCCTTGCCAAGAAAATCTGTACTTACAGAGAATGACACATTGAGCACTATGACTGGAAAAACCTTCTGGTATTATCATAAACCATATTTCTTTAGTTGGAGATGTCAACATACCTTTGTAATACTTTATAATGGATTGCTACACTGTCAGTCTATTTTACTATTGCTTCTCTCCTCTTACTCTGTTAAGAGTTTGATAGATTGCTTAAAAAAAAAAAAAAGAAAAGAAAGAGAGAAAGAAAAAGAAACAAAGAAATCGCACACTATGGTTCACGTTAAACACATTGTTCAGATGTAGCAGATCAAACCAACACTCCATGCAGGAGTATTAGAGGTAAAAAGAAGAGAGGGGTTAAGCAACAGTAATACCAAGAATGAAAACTTTCTTATACTGCTATATCTTCAGAAGAAAAGCACATTCTTCTCAGTGGGTAAGACATTCCAGAAATGTAAGTACTACCTTGAGTAATTATTGTTAATTAACTAGCAATGAGGCACTATTTCCAAATGTGACATTTAAAGCACATAATGTGATTGTGAATATTCACAAAGATAATTAAGTTCATCTGCTTCAAGTCCTTGATTTCAGCACATCTGAAAACACCTCTTAAACAATTATTAGACCTGCAATCAAGTATTTTTTTGCTCAGGAAAACTGGATACCTTTGTTTACCTGCTCATATAGGGATACACATTCAAACACAAAAACATAGCTTTGTTAAGGAACTTTCCCTCAGGCAAAAGCTGAGAAAAACACTTTTTTTGATAGTTTTCTCTGAAGAGACAGTTAAAGCTAAGTTTCTCACACCATCAGATGGAAATGAAAATAAAAATTATTGAAATCCTGTAATTGTATGCAGACATAAGGCTGATGTGTGTGATAACTGTTTGAAAATACTCCTCATGAAGCAAGGCATACAATATTGTGCATACTAAGAATACTAGACACTTTAGTTGTATATTTTCCTCTATCTTGTTTACAGCTGAGTCAAGGTTATTAGGAAAAGATAAATTACACCAAATTACAGGGATGAAGTACTACGTGTAGCACAAGGATGTTAACATCAGGTAGTGCACTGACATTACACTGTTAGGGAAAACGCCATAACCATTTCCATCTTCAAAGACAGAAGAAGGTTTTGAGCATCAACATTGATCTTGGCCTTGATTAACATTCTTGGAATAAATAAAAACTGAAAATAGGAAAAAACTGACCCCAAGAACACTTTGTCAAGCAATTAGACCTTGCCATTTTATCCTTTTTCCTTCTACAAGTAAGGAAAGCTTCCTTCCAACTGGGAAGAAGATTAATGAGTAACATGCTCAAAGATGTAGAAACACTTTGGCAGAATTCTGAAGTGTGATAAATTAAGTTTCCTCTTGCCCTCAAATTATTTGACACAGAGGATTTTACTCAGCCCAAGTAACACTGTGAATAATAGCATGTTTTAAGAATGTCCTACTGGTCTGTATCTCCTAGTCAATCCAGTTTGACTAGGAACCTTGTTCTATAACAAAAAAGCGTCCCTGAACATTTCTTAAAATAATAATAATAGTAATGAAGCATTCTGAAAATGATAAATGCCAAGAAACTCCTGACTCTGTCTAGAAAATGCTTACTGCTGCTACCTACCTCTATAAATACACATTAATGTTCTGCTTCAAAGAGGTATCAGAAGCACTGGCAACTCAAACTCGAACAAAGCATGGTACTCATGCTTCAGGTCATAACCCTGCTTTTAACAGCAGCCATCTGGATTTTTGCCTTTTCTCACTGCAGAAGGGACAATACTCACTCAAAGCAGTGCTTATACCTCAAATTCCCAACTCTGCATTGGAGAAGGGTTACCTACCCTCCTTAATACCTGTTTCTTTAAGCTGTAAATGGACCAAGAAAAAGAACAAAATAATAATAACAATAATGTTTGTAAAGCCTCTGGACATGAACAGCCGGGAGAATTATGACCATGTTGTCAGACAAATTCAATTTAAAGTGATCATCAGCCAAAGTATCAAACTACAGCTTTAGTTCTTCAAAGAGAGTTCAAAGCACGTATTAGAAAAAAAGAAAGAACAACCTACCCAGGCTTATCCAAAACAGAAATAGAGTGGAGGAGTAAGACTTAGAATATTGAAGGGCAAGAAAAATCCATACTATGTAAGAACACAGCGAAATATTGTTGAAATTTGTAAAGTTTCATGTGAACCACTTCTGTTCCCATATAAAGTGGTCAACAGAATAAAACAGGCAGCAGGAGGTTATGTCACGCAGACATTACAAATAAATGTCTAACTTAAAGCAAGCAGGTCAGCCAAGCAGGCAGTAACTGAAGGCCCACTACTATGTTACGTGTCCTGCAAGCTACTTCAATTTTAGCACCCCACAGAGAAGCTGGGCATCCTCCAAAGGGCACTGCTTCTTAGAATGGTATAGCTAGGCATTGTACAATATGAAAAGGAGGACACATTTTAGCAAAAGGATAAGTCAATTACAGCAAAGCATTTAAATCCCCACTCACAACTATACACCATATATACTAAACTCCTGAGAAGGAAAAAAATAAACCACTTGAGATTAATTACCTAATTTTTATACAGTATTAGGTATATTTGGGGTGACATGGTTAAAGCAGAGCAATTTGCTGCACATGATTCAAGTAATTCATGGGAAAATAATATGAAATGACAAGAAGCTATTATAAATTACTTCAAAACACAATATTTTCTACTGTTCCACTAATACACAGGAAGAATAACACGCCATGAATTTGGCAGTTTCTCATCAACTTCACAGTGTAATTGCAGCACATCAAGAATGATATCAATATGTTCAAAATACCTAAAAGCACAGTCACAGTAGTGGTCACTAGCAGCTAATATTTGTGCCCAAAAATACTTAAGCAATCAATATCTTGCCAGGAGGCAAAGGAGAATGTCAGGAGAAGAGTAGATATATTACAACTCCCCAGGAGATGATTAGCTAAATTACTACAGCCATTTATTAAATAATCTGATTTTCTCTTCACCTCTATATATCACGTTCATTAGCATCGATCACTTCCAAGTCTCATACACTTATGCTCTATTAAAAGTGAAGACTCCTCCTAAGTGATAAAAAACCTCAATTTCCTTCTTATAGCACTTCAAGAGGCAAGTTGTACATTGTCATAAACCTTCTCAATCCCTACCGGGTAATTAAGGACTGGATGGATACATTCAAAGACTTATCTGCACCCTGCAGGTTTTGAACATCCATCACTAGAGAAAAGAAATGATGTTCTACTCAGATAAGAAGTATGGTTTTAGCCGCTACACTCCCAGCTTCTGAAGCACTGCATACCTATATGCTGCTGACCTATGAGCTATTCCTGAAAACAGGGAAAAAACTAGTATTTACAAACTTTTTATGGTGCGTTATTTAGTTGATTTGTGTTTTTATGTTAAGCTACAGTTAAATAGTAACTGCAGAATTCAAAACACATCTATTTAGACTGTACTCATATATCAACATACTGTTTTTAAATACAACATTGTGAATCACCAAAGGCCATCCATATGCTTTACAGCTTTTTATGTACATATATGCATTGACATATAACCATGAACACGGTCAACAAAACAGAAAAAGCACAAACACAACAAACTAAAAGAAGCAATTTTAGCTGTCTCATTCCTGCACATTATTCACTAGGAGAGCATAACACAGCAGAGACAACAGCTCTGGACAAGCTCTGCCAAACCTAACCATCAGATCACTGGTAGGTCTTCTACACCACAGTAATGCCAGATATACTGTAAGCATGCACACTATTAGCACTATAATCTGCAAGAAATAACTTAATTCCAATGTACTAGCAAATTCTGTATCATCCCCAATATTAACTGATTGGCTCTCTTCTTTAAAGAAGCAGTTATGGCACCCTTATTGCTCACACTGATTTGAAGCAACATCCAAATACAAGGGACAGTATACAGTTAATGATTGAAAACAGCCACCTGAAAGTCTAGACTCTAATTAATCATTCATTTATAGACCAGTTGGCTTGGCAAGTAAACATAACCAGAATAAAGTATTTAATTTCAAAAATAAGTTCTTAATTCTGTAAAGCAGCTATGCATTTCACTGGCAGTGAGGACACTGATAGCTAGTAATACTTCAATACTAGCAGATTAGGACTGAATTTCCTAAATTATTTAAAAGTTTTGCACTGAAAAGTATATCACTGGCTTTAACACATCACATCTGCCAAGCATGAACAAGTAAAACCAGCTGTCTCACCTCCTCAGTATATAAAAACTCCCATTGCGATGAACTGGAGAGAGAGCACATGAACTTGTACCACCACAGCAACACTACAATACTTAGAGAAGTGCACGAGGTTTGATTATGTGACACATAGTGAAGGTACATTTCTCAACTGTAACCTCAGAGAGAAAGCCAGCTGCCATGAATAACAAACCCCACTAACATTCAGATTTACCAAAAACATGTGGAAAGGGTTAAATGAGATTCATGCACAACTGATTCCTTTTGTAAGCAATTACACAAAGGCCTTACAGCTGATGAAGCTGGTACCACAAGCACAGAGGGTAGGAAGCAGACAGAAGCTTCAGAAAGAAAAAGAAGAAACATGTCAGTGAAAGGTGAGGAACACTGTAAAGAACAAATGAGAAGACACTGAGGTTTGGCTAGAAAGATTGGCAGTCACAGAAAGAAAGTGAACAAAAAAGAAAGCAAGGACATAAGTCACTGGAAACATAGGAACTTGTAATGGATGCCACCTACTTGCTCTGATGTCTCTCTGAAGTAATTCATACTCTGCACTTATTTCACCTTGCAGATATAAAAACATTGCTAAAAATTTACACTTCCTAAATCTAAATGCTGACAAAAAGCTATTAGAAATGCTTACAAGAAAGGAAGTTCCAAGTGGCACTCTCAAAGGCCTGTTTGAATTACCTGTATATGAGACAATTAAGCTGTAGAACTACAATATCCTTATAGATTCACCTGTTCATAGTTTGAAGTTACAAATTATTCTTTTTTCCCTGAGCAGCTCTCACACAATTATAGATACAGCATATTTAGAAACTGCGATAATCAGTCACCAACACCAATGACTGCAAGTCTGCAGCACCCCATTTCTCCAGCACCAAAGTTTTTCATTGATGAAGAGACCTTGCTCACGTGGCAAAAGATTCTGGCTGCTAATTAAAACATTCAGAATCAGAAAATAAATGTAGAGAGGAAATAATTACCTGGAAGAAGGCACCAAGCCTAAAGAATAGGTTCAGTTAGAGAAATCTTAGTTTATACAGCAAGGTGCTACACAGCTAGTACACATTTAACAGACAATCAAATGCACTCCTTACTATCTCTCATTCCCTCCCACCCTGTATCTTTAAGCCACGAGCAAGCTTAAACACTTAAGAAAGGTAGAAGTTCCTACAGGTGAGCTCCACATGTATTGCCTTCTAATTTTTTCTGTTAGCTCATAACTCCAGGGATAGATGTTGGTGGTATGGCAAAAGACGTTGAACCTTCCCACCAAAATCCCATTTTGTTGTCAAGTGACATATGGCAGCAGAGGGGTAGCCTGACAGAATGGCATGTGACACGGAAACACATACGAAGCAGAGGTATGTCACTGAATTCCTCTGTGCAGAGAAAAATGGCACCACTGACATTCATTGATGCTGGGTGAAAGTTCATGGAGACCAAACAGTGATGTGAGCACAGTGAGGGGGTGGGAGTTGCATTTCAACACTGGCAACAGTGACAGTGGTCACCTCCACTAGTGCAGATTTTAATGAGTGTGGCTATTGTTTATCACTGGCAAAAATGCATAGCTAATAGAGCTAATAGTTGTGACTATGATGAAAAATAGCATTTTGTAGCTGAGGATTTGGTCTATCAAATAGTGCTATTGTACTCCTCTTTTCTGTTGTTGTTTCCATGAAATAAATAGGAGGTATTACTTTCAGAGCAACCTGTGTAGAATTTCATTTTAGATGTCATAGAAGACAAATCTGCAGTTGGGTTTAAATTTAAAAAATAAAAATTGAAGAAGTTGCATGTTCTAGCATGCATATGCTAGAAAACAAATCAAAGATTCCCAGAATACCCACAAAAATGCATTTTAACTTGAAGATGGAGGGTTACTATTGGAGGAATGGAACATGGTAAGTCACTATTTCCAAACCAGTGAACCAAGTTCTCTAGAGAATGTTTTTATTATATTTCCTTTCCCTTCAATTTATAGGGAACCTATAACTCTTTACAGCAAAAATATATAACAACGTCATTAAAGCTCTATCAGGCTTCATCTAAAGATTGAAAGTCAACCACCTTGGGTATATTTACCAATATTAAGATCCAAAAATGCACATGCTAAAAACAAAGTCTGCTCTAAAAAAAAAAAAAAAAAGCAAGGACACAAACATACTGAAAGTTATAGAATCTTCAGACAAATTGTTTCTACTTCTGATGCTGAATAAATCCAACACAAGTAATCTCTCTGTAGAACCTGAAAAAGCAGAGCAAAGCTTCTCAAAGATTTGTTTCCTTGACAACATTGACAGACCATGAGAGGTAAGGATACATATCATAAGATGTCTTGTACTTTTGTTAGCAGGTTTTTTTAATACATACATATAGCAGTATGTAAGATGCAGCTATAGACTTCTAGAAAAGAAGCAAAGTTTACACTGGTGTTATTTATATTTTTAAACAGCAAACACACTTGGAATTTCTCAAACGGTGACAAAACTGATACTCCCACAATGTATTAAATTAACCTGAGAATACAGAACTATTCTAGCTTCATTCTTTCCAAGCTCCAAAAGTCACAACATTTATTTATTTGTTTATTTATTTTTACCAGGAACGAAGCATCTGCATGGCGGTCACACCACCATATGCTGCTCCCACCTCAGGCAATGTTCTGCTCCATATAGAAGCTGTCCACAGAGATCCTACATGTAATTGGAGAGTTTAATTCGTGACATTATCAGTTAAGCTTCCTTAGGACACTGCTCCATTGACATCTCTGGCACTGACTTTTCCCTCTGCTAAAGGGTTTGCTATGCTGGAGGGATGACAAGTTTGCTTATTAGTCTGCTAAAGGCCACGTAAGACAGTTTGTGAAGATTTGGAAGAGCTCTTAGTAAAAGGTACAAAACTCAGCAATTCTCGATAGACAGACAGATTTCTAAGAAAAAGGCAGAGAAGCATGTTATACCTTTGATATCTTTTTTAACTAATAATAAAAGTGACAAAAAATTCATTCCATTTAACACGAAGAAATAGAATTCTTCCACATAACCATTAGAATACGCAGCACTCCATCCACCCATCTTTGTGGATCTCTTCAGGGAAAATGGCCATGAAAGAACAGTGTCAGAACACAACAGAACCAGGCATCCAGGAAGATCTTGAATATCTCCAGAGAAGGAGACTCCACAACCTCCCTGGGCAGACTGTTCCAGTGCTCGGTCATTCTCACTGTGAAGGAGTTCCTTCACATACTGGTGCATAACTTCTTATGCTCAGGTTTATGGCCATTTCCCCTTGTCCTGACCCCATAAACCACTGAAAAGAGGTTGTCCATGCCCCTTTGACTTCCACACTTAAGATATTTATAAATATTAGTAACTCTGAATCTTCTTTTCTCAAGGTTGAACAGACCCAGGTCACTCAGCCTTTCCTCACAGGAGGAGATGCTCCTGGCACTTTATCATCTTCACGGCCCTACCCTGGATTCTCACCAGGAGATCCCTGTCTTTTTTTTTACCAGGGAGCCCAGAACTGGATACAGTACTCCAGGTGAGGCCTGACCAGGGCAGAGTAGAGGGGGAGGATCATCTCCCTTGACCTACTGCACATGCTCCTTTTAATGCACCCCACAATCCCACTGACCTTGCCAACTAGGGCTCACTATTGACTTATGGCCAACCTGTCATCCACCAGGACTCTTAGGTCCTTTGCTGAAGAGCTCCTCTCCAGCAGGTCATGTCCCATCCTGTACTGATATTTGCAGTTATTCATTTCCAGGCACAAGATTCTACACTTGTTTTTGTTACACCTCATCTGGTTTCCTGCTGCCCAGCTCTCCAGTCCATCCAGGTCTTGCTGCATGGCAGCATAACCTTCCAGTGTGGCAGCCACTCCTCTAAGCTCTGTATCATCAGTGTGCTTGCTGAAGCTGGACACTAGCCCCTCATCAAGGTCACTGATGAAGACTGAATAAGACTGGACCCAACATTGACCTCTGAGGAACACTGCTAGTCACAGGTCTCCAACAAGACTCTGCACAAATTATCTGTATTATCTGTAATAAATGACATATCCCTCTTCCCCTGCTCCCCCTCTCCATAGATATGTCTTCAAAAAACAACAAAGGAATGGGAAAATCTCAATGAGGGATCACTTTCAGCACAGGGTACTGCTCTAGTATTCCTTACTGAGACCATAATTCTGGAAACCTTTCCAAGTGTGGAGCAAAACTTCAGAACAGGAAACCTAACCCAGAAGCTGAAATTCACTGATTTTTTTGCCTTTTTCTTTTTCTTAATACTGTTTCTCACACAAGTATTAGGATGAATTTCCATTGAACAGAGCATTGCATTTAATTTGTTTTAACTAAGAAGGAGAGAAAACAATGGTCTATCAAGCAATGGAGAGATCAGGATGCTGCTATTTATACTCAAAGAAACATACTCCTTTGAAAAAATCCTTTGAGGCACGAGTGTGTCAACTACTGAGAACATAATAAAAACCATATAAGTCATCTCCAGCTGTGGATTCTGAGAAAGTGAACAAAGGCATTACAAGGATTTCTGTTTCCTTGACAACAGCATTGCTGGAAGCAAGAAAATAATTAAAAAATAAATCTGTGTAACAACGATCTCCGAACGTATCTGGATATTAATATACCAAAATAAAGAACAAACCCTAACCAAATTTTTGTGATGAAGAGGCCAAAAACCACCACCTTCACAAATTGTTCTTAGCCAACTTGTGTTAATGGATTTTACACAATGGTTGCATAAGAGCTTGCTATTACCTCCTGAACTGTACTATCATCTTGACAGAAACACAGTCAGGAGCTTTTGTTGATGGTCAAATGCACTCATTTCTGCACAATGTTCCTTTTCACTATAAAATAAATATTAGGGGCAACAATTAAATGAAATAATTTTGTTATAAAGAGATACAATATACAGAGAAACACTTTCAGTGCTCACAAAGTATTACACTTCATCTATACGTAGATATAGAGCTCAAAATCCCTTAAAAAAGGGAAAAAAAAAAAAAAAGGAGGAAAACCATACATATTTATAAATAGATAAGGTAACTAGGTACCATTAAGAGATCAGCTTCAATATTTCTGAATAGTCTATTTCAGTAGGTTCATCAACAATAGCATCTTCAACAAGAGAACGATAATGCTATTTCCCACATGCCCCAGTAAGCAACGCAGTCACCAAAATGAGGTTCTTTGCCACTTCTAAGACAATGGGAAGAACTTCTTGCTATTTTTACAATACAGTATTAGGAGTGCCCTAACACTGAATAAGCCATTTCGAAAGGTTTTCATTTAAAGTAGAACACACGGGTTCCCCACATTCTCATCTTCTGCATGAGCAACAGTTAAAGGAGCACAGTTAGAGATTTTAAACTGGAAATCTAAAAAAAAAATAAAAACGTTGGAGGTACTAGCAGTGCCATATCTCATACTGCTTATGGGTCTAGCTCAGTGGAGACAGCTGCCTGCGACCCTATAGGCAGGCTGAATTCAGTCCCATACAAATAGACACACAGGTAATGGAACGATGTTGCAGAACATTATCTATAATGGCTCCTTCAACTGAAGTGCTGATAGAATGCTTGAAAACAAACGTTAGAACTTGTTACTCTGACACAGAGTAGCGGTCATGTCTAGAAAGTCTCCATTGCTACCTTGAATGTTATGGATGAATGTTTCCCCTTGCTTTCAGTTTCTTGCAGAACACACAACAGCAAAAGAATAGAAGTTTCTGAAAATCTAGTTAAAAAAAAAAAAAAAAAAAAGTAATATTTCTTGTACTGTTTGACACACTCTGGAAAGCAAAACCCATATATTAGATTTGACCAGAATAAGTAATATAACACCCTGGAGCTAAACACCCGAAGACAAAATAGTCTCATAAGACCAGAAAAGTATCTGGCAGAGATCTATTGAGTCAGTTACAAAGAGGAACTGCTTTGTAGATCACAAATCCCCTGACTTTTCAACAAGCATAGGCCACTGGAGGACTTAAAGGCACCATAAATCTTTGTCATGTTTATTTTCTCTCAGCATCTACTTATGCACTCCACTAGAGACTGACCATAGGGCTAGGCAGAGCCTTGGTCTCAACCAGAAGCACGTAACATCTCTGAAAAGGCTGACACTGCCAAAACATTATTCTTCTTATGAACAATTACTAAAAAGCAAAGACCAGCACCAGTAACTACTGAAAACATTTAATTCTCTGGGGCTCTATTGCAATTATTTGTTATTCCATAAAAACAGATCGGAATCACTTTAAACTAAGATTGAGATGAGCCCATTCCGAAATCTTAAATAGGTACTTAAACTAGAAATTTAAGACACTGAAAATACAGTTAAAACGCATTAGAGAAGAGCACTGCCACGCTAAGGGCTCCAAATAGCACTTTCCCTAATTTGAACCAGGTTTCCTGCCTCTTTTTGCTGCCTGTGTCACAAGCACCTACCTGGCAAACTCTTCCACAACAGAAGGGAAGCTCAAAATTCAAAGAAAATTGAGGGTAAAAGACTTACTGCCAAAGTCTAAATTCAATCTTTTATTTATTTATTTACTTATTTATTTATTTTAACTCCTCCTCTTTCAATCCATACTACTAAAAAGTCTTCCAAGTTGGAAGAAGAAGATTTTTGACATAAAAATATTCGTCTGCAATAATTCATGATTAATTGAATGTACGTGGTTTTGCGGCTCTGGATTTTACGAACATTTTCAGCTTCTGTGTCTTAATCAAATCAGATACTCAAAATAAGTATCACAGACAACCTGAATATCTGTTACCATGAATATTCCCATTAAAATGAAAGAGGAACATGTTTTCATTGCCTGGAATAAAACTATTAATTGTAAGCAGGTGTTATCGGAAGAATACAGAAAAGGAAATGCTGAAAAAAGGTACAGGATTGGGAAGGAAGAAAAAAAAAAAAAAAGGAGTGCATCTACATCTGTTTTCAATTGTTAGTTTTATGCTTACACTAGTAAATAGACAACTCCAGGCAGCGGTAGAGAGCCAAAAAATTCCCGGAAGATAAATTATTACTGTCGCAGAGACTAGTGGGCTCATGACCCTAGAAAGTTAGACTAGCTCTGTAACCATTAAGTCAATGTTTAATCTAACTGTGCCCTCTACTGGCTTAAATGGTAAAGACGCTACTGCTCATCCCATCAGTCTTCCATTTCATTAAGAAAAAAAATATTAATCACTTCCAGACGTTCCTCTACAGACTACCTTTCAAAATACTGAAATACATTTTAATAGGCTTCGTATCAGCTACATTTTCACCTTAGTAATGTTCCACACTCCTATACTCTGAAGCGTTGTGAATATTAACATGTTCCACATACAATGAATTTCCACGCTTCGTGGCACCTAAAGCAAATACATTCCTATGACAACCAGCTCTACTGTTAAAGACTGCATCCCCTACTTAGTAGAAAACAGACAGGCTATTACTCACATTTTAAAATACTTTTACATAGCAATGACAATTTTTTTTTAGATGGTTTTACCAACTCTGGTACATCTAAATCATGTTAACTCATCATTAAAATGAGGCTCCGGAGTAGAAAACAAACATTAAACAAGTGGTAGGACAGTTAAAGACAAAATCAAATTGAGACATACTTAAGTCAAAGGTATGTACAATTTTGTACAATACAAATACACATTACTGCTTGCCAAAAAATAACCAGTGAATGAGCAAAGAAAACTCAATTTCAGTGAGAATTTTGGTGAGAGGAGTGGAAGGAAACAAATTCTAACATGAAATCAGAATTCAAATTAAATTTTAAAGTTCAATCTTCTCATTTTAGAAATATGCTGATAGAAAGGCTGTTCTTCTACCTCTTTATTTACTAAGATTTATCTAAGGCATCTGAATTTGAGAAAAAAGTTTTAGGGGACAGTATAGAGCCGTGACATGGGAGTGTCATGTTGGGTAATAGGAAAAGGTTCTTCACCAGAGGGTGGTGAGCACAAAACAGGCTCTGTTGGAGCCACGGTCATGCCCCAAGTTACTGGAGTTCAAGAAATGTTAGGACAATGCTCTCAGGGTTTGTTTTTTGGGTGGTCCTATGTCAAGGCAGAAGTTGGACTCAGTGATCATTATAGATCCGTTCCATCTCAAGATATTCTATGATTATGAAAAGACTTGCTGTATTGACTAACTGAACTAAGAACTGAAACCAAAGTCAGTAAAGTTAGAAAGAAAATACATAAACTATTGAGCATTTAAAAATTAAAGAAACTTGAGTGAAAAGACTCCTTAATCACAACAGGACACAGATGCATAAGACCCAGGAGAGCACCTGCAGCAGTAGTCACTTACTCCTGTCAGAAAGTTCCTCAAAACATTATTCCAGTGCCAGTTGTCATTTGTCTAATAAATCTTAAGGCAGAATCTACATCCAGATCACAGTATTTTTGCACAGTGACCTTAAAAACAAAGAAGTAATGAAAATCTAACTTTAACACAGATTACAAGAAATGACTCAGTAGAAATCTAACTTCTTAAATTAAGATCTAAACACTGACATGGCTGATCTACACACACACACACACACACACACACACACACAAAAAAAAAAATACCACTCTGAAGTGGTTGGACTGATACACAATAACAGATTAAGCTAAGAGTTCATAATAGGTCTCGTTCTGAAAAACATTTCCACAAAGCCAAACTCATGATCAAAAATGTGATTTCCAGAAAATCATTATTTAATACAGCATTTTTAAGACTGCTGATAAGTCCAAAAAGGATCTTGTTTTACATTACCTTTATTGTTTTATCCATAGAAGCCGAGAGAAGCATATGACTTTGTTCTCGTACAGTACACCACTGGATTGCATTAACAGGGCCACTGTGTTTAGACATATGAAATATTAAGCTTTTTGGAACTTCAGTTAATTTATATCTGGATCCTAAATATGGCTTAATTAATTCAGATATCTTTCTCACTGTCTGCTCCCCTGGTATATCTAGCTTCACATCACAACTGGTGCTCTCACTCTGATCAGCCTCCTTTTTTTCATAGGCACTGGAATTCTCTTGACGTAACCTTTTTGGGATATACGGCCTAAGTCCTTTTAGGGCAGCTGGACTATCTTCATGAGTTCTCTTCTGGGAGGCGCCACTTCCAGAGGTTCTTGAAGAGCTCAGTGTCTGTTCATAGTTTTTGTAGGGCATACATAATGCAGTAGGACTAGAGCACATTCTCCTACAATAAGATGTCAAATCACTGCTATTATTCAGTGCATAATGCTCAGGGGGATCGTCACAATTAATGCTCATGCCAAAATTGTCGGTATTCTCAGTAAGCAGCGTTTCATATGTAGATTTGGCACTCAAAATACCAGGTGCAAAGTGCTGAACAGGATTTGCAGAAGAACTCGGAAGGCTTGCTTGTCTGCTAGTATTGAGATCTTCAGCTTTTTCACTTTCTGCCTCAGGGTCTGAATCATCATAAGCAACCAGTGAGGAACTCATTACAGCTGGATACAGCAGATTACAAAAATCTTATGCTGGAATCCTCCAAATGATGACCTGTAAAAAAAGGATTGACCATTCAGAGCACAATTCATTAGGGATCCTACAGTTTCAACAACTTAAGTTTCTGAAAATCCTTTACTGATTCATCCCTGTTTAACCCTGGAATTTGTTTTTCTATGATAGGACATATGTGCATTCAATTATGCAACATAATGTGCCTCTAAGCACTCTGCATACATTTTTTATACATTGCAGAGATACATCTGTACAAGACAAAACAAAGAAAATGAGTATGGAAAGAAAACCAAACTTCCAACAGAAGTACTACAAATCACTTTCCCCTTGCTCACAATAGCATTCCCTCCCCCTCGCACGCAAACAAGAGGCTACAGTAATTATGCAGCATTTTAGGATATTCATTTGTAAGAATAAGTGAGACTAGACAAACAATATCTATTTCTTTCAAATCGTCTGTGCTGTTAAGTGTGAAAAGATTCAACTGGCAACAAAAATAGTACGCAGCCTGCTCCGAAAGTAATGACTTATTGTATTGGTCCATAACATCAGAGGCAGATCTGGCAGTATGGCAGTAGAGGCTAAACCTGTCCACCACTGTCCCATTCCATTTTGTTGCTACAGATGGCAGCAGAGGGGCAGTCTGACACAATGGTATCTGACATGGAAGTGTGTATGAAGCAAAGGCGTGTCACTGAATTCTTTCATGCAGATAAAATGGCACCCATCGACATTCACTGATGCTTCCTGAATGCATATGGAGACCAAGCAGTGGATGCAAGTGCAGCAAGGCACTGGGTGGTGCATTTCAGCACCGCCAGCATTGACAGTGCACTTCCACTGGTGCAGATTTTTATTGTGCAGCATGCAGGCTCTTATTCATGGCTGGCAAAAATGTGTAGCTAACAGCAGTGACTATGTTGTAAAAGGGTGTTTTGTAGCTGAGAATTTGCTCTATCAAGTAGAGTCATTGTGCCCTTCGTATCTGTTGCTACTTTCCACAGAAATAAATGGGAAGCATTATTTTTGGAGGGACCTACATAAATATATTTTTGATCTTACTCAGTAACCCAACAATATAAGGAAGTTCTCCAAGTATATCGATAATACGTTTCACACAGCATTTAGTTTTACATAAAAGACATAAGCCAGAAGCTACACAGAACTCACTGTTTGCTTTTACTTGTAGAAAGTAAAAGCATGAATATCTTTGCTTACTGTGGAACGAACTTTTTCCAGAGTTTCTCTGAAAAGAATTCCCACACCGAGACTGTATACATCGCAAACTGAATACTTCAACACTGTAACAATCCCCAAAAAGCTATTTTCAAAAATTTGAGTGGTGTATGTCAAGTAGAGATTTAACTACATTCAAACAATTGATGTTCCCACAGAAATAATCTTCCAAAGTCTGCTGTTTACAATCCTAAAGTACAGTTATCCTTCAGTTGTTAAGATTCATGAACTGGGACACTACCTCTGCTTTATTCCTTGTTCAGATGTTAGCACTCATCATGCTGCAGTGATTTAATCTGCAACACTTTGCCTTCGTTCATACACCAAGCTATCCCAAAAGCTTCTTCATTAAAACAAATAATGCTGTCAGAACATCACCATCTGCATAAGCATTTGCAGAGTTGATGCCACAAACAAGCGTCCTACAAACACTCCTGCAAGAGTAGTGCACTGGAACTTTTAAGGATTACACATTTAACTTTTCTTTTTGAAATAAGCATGCTTTAATTGACCTACAGAATCAATCACGGGCTATGGTCTGCATTCCATAACACTTCCAAGCAGAATCAAGAAAATACATGCCTATTAAGGCATATGTATATGTGTATACCTCCAATTCTTCTCAAACGATCAAGATGCTTAATTGAAGCAGGATGACCTCAGCACATAAAAGCATCAAGATCTCCCTCTAGAGGACATTCTGCCTTAATCTGAAGTTTATGATAGCAACAGTTCTCAACAAGTAACTGCACAGGAAAATTATTTTTTGAGTAATACAACTTCATTTACTAAAACAGGATTTCATTTAATATCAAGGGTGTTTTTTTTAAGTTGCTAAGCAACTCACTGAAAACAGTAGAAGTCAGGTCCACTTGAAATCTTCCATTAGATAAATAGTTACAGGAGAGTACTGTATTTTTGCAACTGTTACAGTAAACTTACTGTTTTTGTTGCAAAGTTGCAAACAGATTCCCATGAGGATTTCTGGCGTTAAAAGAGCAAATACAGCAAGAAGCTGACCTCTTCCTGAAAGCTATAAAAGAAGATATATACGAGTAGAACGGATTTGGCTTTCACTTTATTTTAACACACAAAACCAACCACAAAAAACACCATTAAGTTGATGTTCTCAGGCAACTACAGGACAGTTCCTTGTATTTAGAATCACAAAATGGTTTGGGCTGGAATAAAACTTAAAGCCCATCCAGTTCTAACCACCCTGCTGTGGGCTGGCTGCCTCCCACCAGCTCAGGCTGCCCAGGGCCTCAACCAGCCCAGGCTTCTGCACCTCAAGGAATGGAGCACCCACAGCTCTTTGGGTAGCAGCACCAGGGCCTCACCATCCTCTTAGTGAAAAATTCCCCGTAACATCTAACCTAACTCTCTCCTCTTTTAGTCTCAAACCATTTTCCCTTGCCCTATCACTATCAGACAGTGTAAAAAAATTGATTTCCCTCCTACTTAAAAGCTCCTTTTAAGCATTGGAAAGCCACAATGACGTCTCCGCAGAGCCTTCTGCCCTTCAGAGCTAAAGAAGCCCAACTCCTCACAGGAGAGGTGCTCCAGACCACTGACAGGAGTTCGTACTCTTGTAAGGTAAGCAAGGTATCTATCGTTCTAAGTCTTCCCATTCAGCTCTTGTTTACAAAAAAAAAAAAAAAAATACACCAGCCAGACGTTCCTCGCGTTGCTCCCAGCACAGAAAAACGTCACATCACACAGCATAGACCCGCACCTCAGCTAGCTCATTAACTCGGCAGCAGTTAATTCACAGCGTGCCGAGCTAACCAGGAAACGCACGGTTCCGCAGAGCTTTCAGGTTTCCTTTAACTATTACGCCAACGAGCCCAAGCACCTCACACACACCTCGCCGGCCGGTGCCCGTCCTCCTCACACGGCTGTAAAAGGACGGCACAGTCTTAACCCCTAGCCGCCCCAACCCCTAACCGCAGCCCCCCCCAGCTCGCTGCCCCAGCCCACAGCCGCCCCGCACCCGCCGCTACCTGAACGACGCCGGAAGTCGCTCCGCTGCGACAGCCCGTCTTTAAAACGGCGCCGGGTGGAAACCAGCCACCCCAACCCCTTTTCCCCCACAAACGTGTTCAAACCACCACCCCACTTCTGCGGGGACAACGGGTTGCGGCTCTCTGAGCGCTCCTGAGGGCTTTTCTCCACGCGGGCTCGAGGAGAACGCTGACTGTAAGGGGAGAAAGGGAGGTGGGAAACGATAGTTCCGCGCAGCGCGCGTTCCCCACCCGGAGTCGAGCAGAGCGCTCCGGGCGCGGTGACGCGATGGCGGTGACAGCGGAGCGCTGAGTCGGTGAGTGGAACGGCCGCGTGGAGACCCTGCGAGGACATCACGGCCACGGGGCAGCGGAGGGGCCGCCCGATGGGTGCCGCGTCGGGCTTTGGCTCCTATGAGCGAGCGGTCCGCGGGGCGACCCCTTCCCGGGAAGCGGCGGATGGGGGATTTCGGGGGGGCTCAAACGGAGCGAAACGTTGACGAGGTGGGCTGTTGCACTGTCATCTCGGGGAACCTCCTTGCAGACCTTCAGCGTGTTTTCACGCGCAAGTCGATGATTATGACCGGGACGATGGTTCCGTCACATCACATCTACGTCCACGCCGCGTGCTTTAATTTCACTTCTGGTTTTATTTTTTTGTTTTGTTTTTAAGCTTACCGACTCAGTCCGTTCTCAGGTTCCCACGTATGATTTTTTTCCTCCGACTATGCTTATTCGATGCCTTTGGGCCTGACAGCTTTCCTTATGTAATATGCATTTTGCTGAAGTGTAGAAATATCCAGTTGTTCCTTTTTTTTTTTTTTTTTAGAAGGTAGAAATTGCATTTACATGTTTCAAACGCTGATAAAGACCCATCTCCTATATCACAGAATTCCTGGTTTGAATTCCACCAGTAAAGAAAGACAGTGCTGTGATAAAATTTTCAGTAGCATTCAGTTTTTTTTTCCCCATCTTTTAATCCAGATACCCTCCATGTTTTGCTGCATTGATCACGGGGCTTTTTCTGCTTAGCAAAAAGGCACCTTCACATGGAAAACTTTACTCAGCCTATTCCCAACTTATTAAGGAGCCTGTTTTATAACTCCTCAGTTTCTGTGCTCAGACTCAACCTTTCTGAAAGGAAGCAATCCATCTGTAGGTTCATTAAAGAATTAAAGTAAAACAATTTGTTCTACACCACATTAATTGTATGCTAACGTGATTTACCCTATGTACTTTCTTTTCCAGTTGAATACCTTGTGCTCATGAAAAGGAAGAAAACGCTAGTATTCAAAGAAAAGAATGTAAGTAAATTTGTAGGCCTACATCACTTAATTACTTAATATGTATTATACTAGCTCTTTAAAATAATGCTATCAAACTGCACATAATCAAACTTGAAGAGATCTAAGTTAAGAATCTAAGGATCACACGTAATACATTATTAGTGACTCCTATTGTAGTCCATTCTGTAATGTTAGTATGGTAGCAGCATTAACAGACTGAACTAGCAAGTAGTGCATACAGTTCTCAGTCTTTTCAGAGCATTCAACTGAAATCTGGGAATATTACAGCTGTCTGACAAACAAAGCCTTAATGAAAGATATGGTTAGTTAATGATAGATATGGAGGACTTGCTAAGTTAAAAACAGAAGTTTTCTAGGAAGGTGAAATTTTGGTGTTTTTTTTTTTCTCCCCTCCTACTGTGAGGGTTCAAATATGCAATATAAACATTTCCAAGATTGTGATTAGACTGATTATTTTGTACAAGGAGTGCTTTCAAATTGTGTTCAACAGGTAATTCTACTACTATATGCTTTCTTCATTCTTGAATTCTGGGAAAAGGAGGTTTTATTATAAACAGCTTTCATGATTTTTTCCATTTAAATACATACCTTGTAAACTCTGTCTGTTCATGCTGCATGCTTAGCACTGGTCAATAATATACTTGGGAGGCTGTCCAGAATTCTTGAGTTGTTTAATCTGAACCTATAATTGCTCTTTGAAAACAAGCAAACACTGTTCAATTTAAAGCTGATCAGAGGTGACAGTCATCTTCACAAACTCATCTCCTACAACTATGTTTCTTATGAAATCATTAATGGGTGAGACAGATATATATATTTGAAAGGGCTTTTCTTCCAGTAATAAAGAAAAAAATAAAGACTTTCTGAACCTGTTTCTGAACTTTCAACCAACTCTCTTTGAATACCCGTAATCCTTTCAAAGTCAGCAGGACTGTACGTGGCACAGAGTTCTTCCTTCATGGACTGAAACATGGCCGTGGCATGACAGAAAATGGATAGAGTTAATCATTTTTCCACCACACTTATTTTCAACTCAGTATGGGTTAAATTCATTAGTTTACCTTTTACAGCACTACATTTGTCACTGTCCCATCTGACTGTCATCCAGGTAAAATAGGAATCAGTTTATGACTTAGGATGACATCACTTTCCTCAAGGAAAAAAAAAAAACATGCAATAGCTTGGGTGATTGCATCAGCAACTGCATCCAACTGTGATGCAGCACTTTGCCACCCTGGCCCAGTTGGAAATTTTCTATGGAAAATATAATTGCTTTTCCCTCAGTGCATTTTTGTTATTAGGATCTGCACTGCTGTATCACTTTGTCAGCCTTAAGTTTTATCAAGATAACATTGTTAGTGCAGCTAATGTTGTTCACATAAGAGAAGGTAAGGAAGACACCATCTAACACTGATTTTCTTGAATGTAAGTGACAAAATCAGAATAATAATGGCTTTAAAACTCTTACCATATCCAATTAATGTTTGTCTGTTCACAGTTTCAAATATTTGAACAGGATGCTGATTTGATTTTTACTAAAACAAAACACCTTAGTAGTTACATATTTCTGAAGACATCCTCATTCTTTGCATTAACAATTTATTTTAATAAGGATTTCTTAAAATAAGGAGTTTTGCCTCTGCAGTTAAAGTGTTTTCTTCACTGATAGTAACAGCTTTGCCAAGTTTATTAGACAGCAATAGAAGCGTATTTTTAGATCAGCATACTTAAAAGACTGTTTATTGAATAATTTAGAAAAAATTAAAGGCAGAAGTTACGTTGAGTTGGAATACGATTTGCTATGCCAGAATTATTGTAGGCATAAATAGTAAAGGTAATTCAGTCTAGTTCATATTACAGGGGTTTCCACTGTTGTAAGTTACTAAGAGGTAGACCATGTATTCACTAAAATTATGTTACAAATTATGTTTCAGATTATAACTGGTGAGACAAAGATCAAAGTGTTTCTGATTTGGAGTCAAAGTTACCTTCCTGATTTAAACATGTTTGCAAACCAAAATTTGCTTAACAGTTTAACAGAATTATTTAACTTTTTGTGGTTTTGTACTATAAACTACACAACTATGGTTTTCCAGACTCTTAGTCATTTTAATAATATAAAAATATTATAGTGCTAAGAAACTTTAGGAGTACATTATTGCTAATATGTGCAATATTTCTGCATGCCTGGGAGAGAAGCCTATATGCAGAAGCTAGGAAGTTTCTGTAGTCCAGGTGTATGTTGGACACAAGGAAGACTGCTGGACTGTTATTCTCAGACTTCAGCTGTCACCCAGTGTTGTTCTTATATACTGCTGCAAAACTCTTTCATTCCACTTCAAATTATTGCTTACCTGTGGATTGGTTCTTCCATAGAAAGCAGCATTTCTCCCTGATATCTGTGTGTTTCTTTAACCCCTGGAGGAGAGCAGACCTTTCTCTTGTGTATCTTTCCGAGTTGAAATACTATATGCGTATGTTAAGACAAAATGACATAATAGTTACAAAAATCTCTTGAAAATTCAACTTTCATGGGACAAAACTGGACAACAAGGTACCAAGTGGTACAAATACATTACTTAGTCACTAATCACTTCCACCTGATCTGAGACTCTCTGAATCATAAATATATTTAATTACTTTGTCACCATTTTGAAAAGGCATTCTAAAGTTAGATGAGATACTTAAAGGAACAACATTGGAATGATCTGTACATTTATTTGCAGCTGTGTCAGTCCTTTTCCACATGGAAAGGAATTAAATGTTCAAAGCTTGTTTGCTCTTTGATAAATGTAAAGACTTCAACATAGTGAGTTTCAATCTGTTATCAATAAAATTAGATATGCAGTCAGTATAAGTTCTTTGTTCTTATTCTGTTCACATAATCTTCAAGGTAAACGTGGAAGAATAAAACACTGTTTTTTACCCTACAGTTCATCTGGTTTTGCTGCTGTTATTTTGAATATACAAGCCAAAAACTGGAATTCTTCGGATTTAATTGAATTGTAAATAAAAAGATCATTTACAGACCAGGAAAATGGCTGATAGCCCCAACTGTGATCTGAAATCCCTGAGTCCGCTTCAGCTGTTTGAAAAAGTAACTGAACAAGGAGAGAAAGTCAGAGCACTGAAAGCAGGAAAGGCACCAAAGGTATTTCCATTCCAAATGCTAACCACTCATTTGTCAGGTTTTTGAGAGTACTGAAGAATTTGATTGTTCTGAGATCTTATTTATATTGCATTGAGAAAAAAACTATTTAAAAGTAGATGTCCTCTTTGTGGTCATACCTCAAACAAAATACCTATTAATAAGAGCAAAGCTGTTATTCCTTAGTAAGAACAGAGAGCTGTAGACTTAGAAGTCTGTTTCCATCAGTTGCTGCGCTGTGATCCAAGATGCGTGGTTTTCAAGTGAAGTTTATATAGTTTTCTTTCTGCCCTGGTTTTAGGTTCTCTGATACAAAAAAAAAAAAAAAGTGGATAGACATCTTTCTCCATACATTATTGTACAGATTAACAGATATGTCTTCCTGTAGCCATTCCTGCTTAATCTTCCTGAAGTGATTTAATACTTTGCCATTAATTTCCAGTTCCCTGTGCTATCATCACTGTGTCAGCAGAATCCAGTTTTTATGTGTTCTTTCTTTGTGAATTGCGTGGGAGTAAGCCTTGAAAATTAAGCATTGTAAAAAACCTTGATGTATTTATTGCTTTCACGATATATTACATTAGCTTTGTATTTAAAAGATCATAACAATCAAATTTATAGAGACCTTTATATTCTTTTTGTCTTCAAACCTGTAAGCGAATTGTTAGCAAGTAAGTTAAGTCAAGCCACAAAAATAACGTTGTAAAATAAATTAGATATAAATTAAAGTATCGCCTGTGCATCTTTCTATCTGCTTAAAATGCCAGCCCTGTTAAAATCCAGAAAAAACAGGCAAGTGGTTTTTTTTCTCCTCATGCACAAATGGAAAAGGGGGACAGATACTTTAAATACCTTGCCAGTGATGATGAGCTGAATTCTTCTCGTTAGAAAACTGTCACTTGCTATTTGCTTTAATTTTACCTTTGGCTGAGATGTTGCAAACGTAAATAAAGGCTTAGAGTTCATGAATAATGTATTTCAAGTCAAAGCATGGATATAGATGTTTGGAGGACTGAGATATTCCTACAATTGTCTGTCTCAATTGTGTCAAATCAGACAACTGTTTTCTTCTTTATTCAGGATGAAATAGATGCAGCAGTGAGAATGCTGTTGTCATTAAAACTGTCATATAAAACAACAACAGGACAAGATTATCAGGCAGGCTTACCTCCAAAAGATCACGTATTAATAAACAACGGTACAACTAAAGAGGAGGATGAAGATCTTGTGGACCCCTGGAACGTGCAGACATCAAATGCTAAAGGCGTGGATTATGACAAACTCATAGGTACAACTCTTCACTGGTGCTAAGGGATGTATGTGAAGCAATTGTAATGATCACAAAAAACAGCAAAGGATCACTAGTCCTGATGAGTGTAATTAGGTAATATTTAATTTATGTTAAATGTTAGCATTCACATCTAAAGAATTCACTATAGGAATTGAAAACATCTAAGGCAGGGATTACCCATTGAGGAAATAAATATGTTTCAGTTGAGATAAGTTTTATTCAGTTTATTTTTAGCATAAGAACTATTATGAGAAGCTTTTTTTAATGCAGACACTGTGACTGGGTGTACTAATCATTGTGATGAAGAACAGCTAGAGCCTAGAGCACTCTAGGCAGGTCATAGAATTCTTCTGTAAGGTAACTGTATTGTGTAAGGCAGAGGATATAGTTGCCACTGACCAGTTTTCAGATCACCTAAGAAAGGTATTGGTTACAATTCAGTACTAAAAAAGGAATATCTTACCTCTTTCCAAGAATTAGGGCCTGCTGGAAAACTTCCAGAGGAGACAATCTCCAAGTGGAGGTACTTCCCCTTGGGCTGCCAGCATTTAAAGGAGGTTAGGGAGGGGTGGATCCAGAGTCTACTCCTTCCACTCTCACAGGTGAATTGGTTGCACCTGTGCTCCCAGAGCTGCCCACGCTCCTTCAGCAGGTGCTCAGTCTGTGACCTAACTGTTCCCATACAGTAATGGAAAATATTTTAGAGATGTTACAAAACTTGCAAAGCTCTGTAATTTAAGAAACGTGGTCTCAGTTCATTTCCTTATTTGTTTTAGAGCTTATTTTTAAAGCTTGAGACCACAACATTGAAATTAGTGAGAAAACTTTTTCATAAATGTTAACTAATTTTGCCTTCTTTTAAGTGAAATGGGATTCAACCTTCAAACTGTATTTAGTGCCTCAGTGAAGATTCTTTAACAGTTGTACGCTGCTGATTTGAGAAGCAAGCTGTTTACTAAGCAGACAAGAGAGTGTACATCCTCGTGTGTTAGTGACCGTGTATTTGCAGTGGGGAGCACGGTTAAAGCATTCTTTTAACTCAGTGTGTTTTTGTTGAAGGATCATATCAGATGTATGTGTATATTGGCTCAGTCTGCAGAAGGCCATAGGAGAAAGGAAGAAATGTGCAAAGAAAAATACACACCAGGGGGGGACAAGGGAGAAAGAGAATTGTTAGAATCTAGAAATGGACAAGTTCACTCATCTCTTTACTTGTGTGGGAGATATGGAGAAGGCTTTTTTTGTTTTCTTGAAGAAAGTTCTAACTCTTGTATTCTGCTTTTCCCATTTTTCTGCTTCTGTTGGCACAGTCTCAGTGTCTTTCTCAGTGACTAGCATGACTTCACTGTAAATTAATCATCTAAAGTAATGCTATTCTTTTACTTGACAGCAGCATCCTTTTTTCCAGTAACTGTTTGTGTATGTGTGTGTGTAGGTATGTATGTCCTTTTGACCTACTCTACTTCTTCCCTATTTGCATTGCTAACAGACTGGGGAAATTGATGGATGAGTCATTTAACTTAGATTCTAAGTTATGCATCGAAGATTTCTCATAGAAGAAAGGTAGCCACTCTGAGAAATAAAACAGCTACTCCTTGCTATTGATAAACTTATTCCTCATCCTTTTAAAAATAATAATTAGAATATTGCCCAAGAGCTTAGTGTAACAGCTCTTAAAATAAAGGAAATATTTGTGTCACCCACAATCTATGTATATGCTATTCATATACTAGTGGTACTCTATAAAAGTTGCTGTCAGTATGTTTTTCTTCAAACCTAGAAGAAGTGAGTGCTAACAGCGTGGTGTAATTGAAGGGAGCATTATTCTCAAATGGTTTTCCTGGATGTGTACCTAAGAGTGCATGTTTATGCACCAGAACAGATATTCTGGGAAGAAGGATTTGATTAGCCAAGTGTTAGAGTTGAACGTCCCTAAAAAATGTCTGTAATTTTCTATGTGTTTTGAACAGAGTGAGTGAGAAAGAGCTCTGCATATTAACAAGTTGATATTTGAATGAGCTCAGTATTGTGAGTGATGTAAAGTGTTTGAGGGTATTTGGAGATCATCTACTTTGCAACCCTTTTTGTTAAAACTTCATGAGATTCTTCTCAGCCCATTTCTTATCCTCCTGAGATCCTTCCGAATGGCAGTGGAGCTTTCTGGTTCATCACCTGTTCCTCACACACGTAGTGCGTGTATCATCCACAAACTTCCTTGGAGTGCATTCTCTCTCCTCATCCACATCATTAATGAAGTTGTTAAACAGTACTGACCCCAGTATTAACTCCTTGTGCAACACGACCTATGTCTGGGCACCACCTGGATTTCATGATGCTGTATCAGTTGTGGGACATAGTGTAAATAACCATTCTAAAGTTGAGATAAACAGTATCCATTGTTCTCACCTCTTTACTAGGCTAATCATACAATCAGAGAAGGCTATTAAGTTGGAATGACATTCCCAGTCATAAATCCATGCTGACTTCTCCCAGTCACCTCCATGTCTTTAATAACATTTGAATGATTATTTGCTTCATCACGTGCTTAGAGACTGAGGTGTGGCTGACTGGCCTCGAATACCACAGTTGCTTCCTGCCCTTCTTCAAAGTGGGAGTGGTATTTGCTTTCTTCCATTCCATATTCCATCTCTCCCACTTTCCATGGCTGTTCAGAGATTATCAAGACTAACCTGGTCAGAAACGTTACTGTAATAACAAACAGTAGATTATTAGTTTTTCTGCATACATATAGAACCTGGCAATGACAAAGAGGAAAAAGTACACAATATGTTTTCAGCAAATGCAAGTATACTTTTCAAAATGGAAGCACTCAGGATTTCCTATGTTCAGCAAGAGTAAAGCTGTCTTTTCATAAAAGCTGGAGTACTAAGGATCAAAAGCAAGCTAAGAATTTTTTAAAAGCTTGTCAGGGAGTGGATACTGTGTCCTTGTCAGAAACTGTTTAGGAATACAGATTCTCTCTGGACAGAGAATCTGAAAAGGTGTTAAATTTCCTCATTAGAGGAAACACCTAGGCAAAAATTTAACAGTTTCCCTAGCAAAAAGATTAAGACAGACAAAGAAAAGGAAGCCATACAGATTCTGAATGTTTAAATCAATTACTTAGGCATTTCCAGAGGGCTTTTAATCACTTTCGCTGACACTACACAAATATTTCTATGGTGGCTGGCCCAGTTAGTGTCATTATTCTCATGATTTCTGTATCAGAACCACAGAAATGTTGAGGTTGGCAGGGACCTCTGGGTCCATCCCATCTTGTCCAACCATGCTGCTTAAAAAGAGACACCCAGAGCTGGGTGCCCAGAACCACATCCACATGGCTTTTGAACATCTCCGAGGATGGTTTCTAATTAGCATTCATCCAAATTATGATTATTTGGGCATTCTTAGTGCATTTTATTTGCTAGGAATAAATTCAGTCATTAAGAACTGCTTAGGGCAAGCAGATGTGATGATGCCCAGAAAACAAATGGATTAAAGTGTAGTACTGCTCTAGTAGGAAGTTGCAGTCTGTGGAAAGACATTTTAGTTAATTACTGTATGCCAACAGGAAGATTTTTTCATTTTTTAGTAGATGGATATAGGTATTATGTACCTATGAAGTGTACTTTTATATCTATTTTGTTCCCTTGAATAATTTGTCAATCACAGTAATAACTGCAAGTTATTCTAATGCTCAGTAGAATAGTAGCAAAGGTTAGATTCTTCAGATTTTTCTGCGCTGATCAAAATCATGAAAAATGAACGTGCTCTTTAGGGTCCATGAATTGGGATTGGAGTATAGGAAGCTTTCCTGAAGAAATAAGATATTTCCCCAGTTTCATCTACAATAGAGAAAAAATGCTGCTGATAAAACCTTTCTTAAATGAAATGACTTCATCTGAAAATGTCTTATTTTAATCAGCTGGTTTCCTAAACCGCCTAGTAATAAGTCTTATTTGATTGCAATTATGAGAATTGTGCATTACCTTTTTGAGCCTCTTGAGGGGAGCAGCGTCCTTAATCATGTTGATGCAAATGGGACATAAAGTTTGGAGAAGAGCATTTGGGATTGAAAAGTGGAAAATGTGATTGGAGGGCTGGAAATTTAAACATTGAGAAGTCAACATGACCTTACAGCCATTTTTATCCTCTGGTATACAGAGGCCAATTTATTGACCTAATTATGTTTCTCTGAATAGCAATAGTTCTGCTATAAGAAAACTGCCGTTATAATTGATCAGGGATGGAGCAAAACAGGGATGTAGTGATTAAACTGGGCCTATAGAGTTAATGTCAGGGACTGCTGTTGGGACTTTAGGAAAAAATTGGGAGAATGTACCCATTTTACGTTTTACCTGAGATGTTAAGATGTTCTTTTTAATTAAGGCTGGAGAGATTAATTAAAGATCTGTTTTATTTTTTTTTCTATGCTATTTTTTTTTTTTTAATATGATTTTAGTTCGGTTTGGCAGCACTAAAATTGATACAGATCTGATCAATCGAATAGAAAGAGCTACTGGGCAGAAACCTCACCGATTTCTACGGAGAGGAATCTTTTTTTCTCACAGGTGAGATTTTCTCATTCATATTCAGAAATGTCAAATTATTAAGACTTTCTCTAAGCATTTCTGGGAGAAAGCAGTGAACAGCAAAAGAACCGTGTTCATTTACACCAAGGTAAACCAAGTGTAATTTGCAATTAGCAACGACTCCAGGTTTCCTCTGTCAACATTTGAAAAACTTTGGTTTTTTTGGGTACGTGCATCTATTTTTCTTATGTTTTCTCTAATCCCAGATAGAAGGAGAAATGTGCAGAGAATCTTTGCTTTGTACAGGTTCCATTTTGACCTGTTATGTTAATGGCCAGATGGAGAAATTGGCCTAGCAGGCCTAGTATGAGCAGAGGGCTCATACACTGCAAAACTCTGCTTGTTTGAACAAGGATTCACGTGGCCTATGGATCTATACATCTGTACTATCACGTAACAAAGGCTCAGGGAGTAATCCTAAACACCAGCCTGCAAGTCATCTGTGGTTTATTTGTTAACATGCTTTTGGCCTACAGCAGCTAACACTTTTCAAATAAGTTCAGTCACATGTTTTTTCTATTTGTGTTTTTTGTTGTGTTTTTTTTTTCTTTTCCAGAGATATGGACCAAATCCTTCATGCTTATGAAAATAAGAAGCCCTTTTACCTTTATACTGGCAGAGGACCATCCTCTCAGGCAATGCATGTTGGTCATCTTATTCCATTTTTATTCACAAAGTAAGCTATTTCTACCATTTGTATTATTCAAAAACATTTTTTTTCCCTAAGGAAATGTTGACTACTGTTCACGGAACTAAGAAAATGCTACATCACAATTAGTTCTGTTTGTCTGAGATCAATTTTGATGAACTTAAGCAATACAGTCATTAAAATAACCTAATCCCTGCATCACCATGAGGCCTTCTTCCTTGTACCTCTACCTCTATAGCAGTTCCTGGAACTTTCTCTTCTCTTAACCACGTTGTGTTTCATTACAAACTTGGCTTGTATTAGGCGGTGCCTGCAGTAGCAGCAGGACACAAAGATACTGGATTCTGAGCCAAAAAGTCTCCAAATTCTACTCCCATTGCAAATCATAACATATGTACAGGGAAGAATGAGTCTTTTTTCCAGATAAGTTGTCATTGTAATCCATATAAAATGTTTGTCTGCTCACATCATCTTAGGTAACTGCATATGGTGCAGCCCTTTGACTATCCTTTTCTTTTAGATGTATAAAAATACTTGCATCTGTCTAACAAAAATGTCTTTATTTCTACTTATTCTAAAATAAAATCTTCCTGCTTTTATTAGGTGGCTGCAAGAAGCATTTGATGTTCCTTTAGTTATACAGTTAACTGATGATGAGAAGTACCTTTGGAAAGATATGACAACAGAGAAAGCATATGAATATGCTAAAGAAAATGCAAGAGACATTATTGCATGTGGTTTTGATGTCAATAAAACTTTTATCTTTTCCGATTTAGACTACTTGGGGTAAGTTGAAATTTATTTAGAGCACTGAAATCAAAAATCCATTTGCATTTTCTGTCTAACTTGAATAGCCAGCAGTGTGGTGGTTTTTTTTTTTTTTTGTTTTGTTTTGTTTTTTTTAATAAGCATGTGTAGGTTTTAAAGCAGAAAAGTTGATTTTTAAGCTATTCAACACCTTATACACATACTCCTGCCATTCTACTGTATAATACATGAACAAATTCTTGTGTACACAGTGCTTAAATTTAAATTGCAAGAAATATATTAAAGCTGCTAAAAGGTAAAAGTACTAAAACCCTCAAGAAAGCTCCAGACTGATTTAGGATGGTGTCAAAGTCTTTGAGATGTATTTATAGTTCAACCACATTAACTAGAAGCATTTCACAAACGTTACAATTAATTAGTTTAATACTTTATGAAAAAAAATAGCTTTCAACTGAGTAAAGTTTAAAGAAGATTTAAGACAAATAAGCTTCTATTGGAGCTCAAAAGGAAAAAAAATGTTGGCATAGTACAGAACTGAAGTTCTGGGCTTACCAGAGGTGATCAGCATTTGAAAATACCTCGTTGAGAGGATGTTCATTTTAGAGAACTGTAGCCCCTAGAATGCTGACCCTATAAAAGTTTTTCCTACTCCTCTGACTTTCCTGCCTTTAAGTCAGGTTAACATACCTTGTGACTGAATATGGGCAAGTCGGACCTGCCAATTCTATTGCTTTAATTTTTAACCAGAAGTAAGGAAATAGAGAAGATACTGAACTATATTGCATTTGGAAAAGCTGCTGATGTCTTCGGTGATAGAGGAAGACCAGACAGGGAACTTAGCTCTGAGCTACTATTGCTTTGGTGAGCCCCTGGGATACCAAGCAAAACAGGAGACGTGGCCATTCGGGTTGTCTGAGTTCACAGAAAGGCATAAAAGATAATTAAACTTTAGGCTCCATGAGGCACAATTTCCAAATCAAAATGTTTCTGGTTTTAGACAATTAAATTTTGATTTTAAAAATGTTGTTTTCAGGAAATATTTTGGGGAAAAAAAAACAACAGTAGAATTTCCCAGGCAAGAAAAAATTGTTTCTAGTGTCCTTTGATAATCCTCTAATTATCATCTCAATGAGCCACAAAAAGACCAAATTAGTGCTTTCAGAGATTTAATCCTGCAAGCTTTGTGACATTCTCAGCTTTTGGAATGAAAATTTCTGTCTGCACTTTCCTGCTCTTGGCTTCTCATGTTATTTTTCCACTTTCTTTCTCATAGGTCAAGTACAGGATTCTACAAGAACATCATCAAAGTTCAGAAGCATGTTACATTTAACCAAGTGAAAGGAATCTTTGGCTTTACCGACAGTGATTGCATTGGTAGGAAATGATACAGTTTACTAGAAATGATCCTTGCTTTCACTTTCCATGGCACCATTTAAGCAACTATTCAGAGATTGATATCTGCCACTCAGGAAAAAGTTGGGAACAGCAAGATCCAAAACAATGTTATTGTAGTTTCTTCAATATAGAAAACACTTGACAATGACATTTCTTGGTTGCAGCATTACTGACAACAAAGTATAAAGCACAGAAGTTGAAATGATCAGCATAGTGAACCATTCCTCGTTTTTGTAACTATGTAGCTGCAGTCAGTTATATACTTTCTAGAAACTTCTACTGCAAAACTGTATAGGTTTTCTCTTCAGAAAAAAATATTAATACACACACACATACGTGAGAAAAGATAAGCAGTGCTCAAAAGCCTTATTAGCATAGTGCTAGGTAGTTCTGTCTTCCACTTACATCACTGCCGTTGCAGAGTTTCTGACTCATTAAAGAAGAGTGAGGCAGGATCTCATCTCTGTTTATAAATATCTAAAGTGTGGGAACTCCAATGGATGTGACTAAGCTCTTTGCAGTTGCATGCAGCAACAGGAGAAGGGGCAGTGGGTAAAAACATCTTTGCAACCTTCTCCATCACTTCCAAACTTTTTGTTTTCTAGGGAAGATTAGCTTTCCTGCTATTCAAGCTGCTCCATCCTTCAGTTCATCATTTCCACAGATCTTCAATGGCAAGGAAAACATTCAGTGTCTTATCCCATGTGCTATCGATCAAGTAAGAAAATCATGTTTCTTAGTTTGTTTCTCCTATTTGTTTGTACAATTTACTGTTCAGGCATCACGGTGGCATATCAGAATGTTTGTGATACATTCCTGGAAGCACCTTTTTCAGGCAGGAGCTGGAAGAAATTAGAGGGCTCTTTTAGGAATCAGAATCTGCACTGTCTGAATCTTTAGCTCTTTTAGTCACTGGAAGATTAATAACATTCATCAACTAAAGTATTATCTAGTAATGTTTTTGCATTTGGTTCAAGTCACAGCACAACAACAGTGCAGCAGTACCAGCCTGGCCACTGACTTAGTTCAGTTTCTGTGCTCAGTGTTAAAACACTCTGGAATCTTGCCTTCTTAGTGCTATCCATCTCCAAATCCTGGTATATGTGCCCGTTAACCTAGAGAATCAGAGCATACAGTGGAACTAGAGAAATAAAAAAATAGGATTTTGTTTGTTCTTCAGGATGGACTGTAACAGTTATGGAACTTTGGGTTTGTTTTTTCCTCGAGACCACCCGTTAAGGCATGAACCAGCCAACACTAATCAGCCTTTAAATCACATTCTAACTTTTATCTGAGCTTTTGATTGTTGTTCTAGGATCCTTATTTTAGAATGACCCGAGATGTAGCACCTAGGATTGGATATCCTAAACCAGCCTTACTGCACTCAGTCTTCTTCCCAGCCCTGCAAGGAGCACAGACAAAAATGAGCGCTAGTGACGTCAACTCCTCGGTCTTCCTTAACGATACACCCAAACAAATAAAGACAAAGGTATGTGTCTGCAAACCTTAAGCTCACAACACTTTACAACAAATGGAAATGGTGCTCCTGGTGTTTACCGTGGCAACATTTTTAATGTTTTCTTTGAATGTATCTGCATCTGTTTTCTATGCATCTAATTGCGAAGTATCCTCAGAAATTAATAATTATGCAAATTTAGCTACACTATCAAATGTCATCTTTTGCTTTGCCAACTAAACAGTACAAAAATCAGCTAGAATGTTTAATCTTTGGTCTAGCTATGTAAGGCAAGAGTGGAGTTCATACTCCACAGTCATTAGAAGCTGACATCTAATGACTACTTTTTGCTTTCTTACTTCAGTCTTGTTGCTCTGCCTTAACTTTTCCCAAACCACCCTTCAGCTTTCCTTTAATAGAGAAGTTAGAGTGCTGTGATATACTTCTCTTTATGAGATAGTGACGTACAATTTAGTAGAAATAAGATCATTATGTTGTTTCAGATTAACAAGCATGCCTTCTCAGGAGGCAGAGACACTATTGAAGAGCACAGGAAGTATGGAGGTAACTGTGATGTTGACGTGTCTTTTATGTACCTGACTTTCTTCCTTGAAGATGATGACAGGCTTGAACAACTGAAACAGGTAAGTAGCCAAGCTGAAGGTAATATCATTCATTCTTTTCCTTAAAGTCAAAGCTTAAACTAATTTCACAGGCCACACTATCTTGTGGTTTTTTGTTTTTTTTAATAAACATTATAATTTCTAAGTACTTTCATACAGATCTCCAACACTATAGAGCAGTAAGTCCCCCATCTTTTTAAATGATGCCACCTTAGGATCAATGTTGTTTTTAACTGTATAATAAACTCCGCCTGTTCTTTATGTGCAAAGTACCTAAATACTCTTCAGCTTCAAAAGCTTGTTGATTGGTGTTTTTTTTCTTATCACAAGAAAGGTAAAACCTGTTTTCTATAAGTTACATTTCTACAAATATCTGACAGACTTCTGTCCATTGGGGGCTGTAGCAAGACCTTCAGTGTAGTAGCAACATCAGTACCAGGCAGCATGCCACCTTTGGAAGGCAGTGTATTTAGTTTTTAGTACCCATGTCATATTGGTTTATCAGCTTTCTCCTGCAGGAGCAGCTGCAAGGAAGACAGTAGCTACAGATTCTTTTCTAACCTTTTACTCCTTCATAACATTTTACTTACTTCCCTAGAAGGAGAGGGTTGGATAGTTACTAGTAATCCCTTTGGAAACTGTTGCAAATTCCTTCCTTATGGAAATCTGGAGCATGTTTGACATACTTAGCAGTTTTCCATTATGCTCCAACAATTGAAATACTGTATGTACAGTTCTTGTTATCACAGAATCATTAAGGTTGGAAAAGACCTCTAAGATCATCAAGTGCAACTGTCCACCTATCACCATTATTGCACTGCTGCCTCAGAATCAGATTAGAAAACACGAGGTCACTGCCAATGGCAGCATCAGCAGAACTGTTTCAGTTATGGTTCCATGGGGAAAAGCTTTCAGAACTGCATAGTCAAAGCAACAATGTTTATAAAAAATAAAAATAAGAACTGAAATTAAAACAGTTCATTCTTGTTAAAGTATTGTACTTGAATAGCTATTAAAAGTGGCTTGATGAGAAGGAAAAGTAAGATTATCATGTTTATTGCCATTTCAGATTGTTGTTGAACTGCTGCAGCCATGTTTTCTAACCAGTGCTAAACTCAGCTGTTTAGTGAAAGTATTTACAGGAACAGAGCAATTACACAGATTAACAACTCTATATATGACACCTAGTGTAAATAGAGATCGAGTGTCTTTGCTGTAGAAAGCTTGCTTCAATCACACCTAACACTTTACCCAAACTAGATGCGAGAACAGTGTGAAAATCTGAGCTTCTTGTTGCAATAAAGCAGATTAGGGTGACTGCTCATCTGAAATGAGATGTTCAGGAGAAAAACATGCTATCTCTTGCAGATAATTACTTCAGTTTCCAATTCAGCTTTTATGTATTATCTATAGCTGATCACACGTGAAATTACCCAGCTGCCTCAGTCTTTTAAAAGTCAATAAGAAATGCTTACAAGGTACCTTTTCAGTGATACCACAGATCTTCTAAGGCACCTGCGCATTTTTAAGACAACCACATCTTCATTTGCCATGGCCAGGCCTTTTAAGAAATATTTAATCACTAGGTCCTTTTCTGTTTGGCATCATATTTAGCAAGTCACACTTTCTTGACAGGCATACACAAGTGGGGAATTGCTCACAGGAGAGCTGAAGAAGGTGCTTATTGAAACATTGCAGCCCTTGATAGCAGCTCATCAAGAGAGACGGAAGCAGGTCACAGATGAAGTAGTGAAGCAATTCATGACTCCACGGAAGCTAGCTTTTGAATTCTGAAGAAATGTTTATGTAACTCATCGCTCAATTAATCAAAATTGAGTAGTTGTTGTCTTCTGCTGTATATTATCACTTCCTAGTTATGAACAGCCTGCACTCAGTGCTTTATAAATACTACTCTTAATGAGTTACTTACAGAGAGCATCAGAGCACTGGAAGAGTTTAAAACGGAGTTTAAAATAGGACTTGTATCTATTTAAAAGCAGAGTATGTTAATTAAGGCATTAAATCTGTACAAGATATAATTACCAAATCTAAAAGAGAAGCATGTCTGTCAGCCCAAGACTGTATTTTATTGTATTTCATGTTGAAAATATAAATAAAATTGCCATTTTGATTATGTAGTCTAACTTGTAAGTTGTTTTAGAAGCATTGGTTAATGGTCATATCTCAATCTAGTAATTGGTTGGCTCCACTGGCACAAACTTTACTTGGTGTACTAGCCTACGTGTCCTTTGTGGCTACTGGGAACACACTGCACACACAAAGTGAGTGTTAACATAGCAGATCACAAGGTGACTTGGACCTGGGATCAGTGCAGAAGGAATGGAGGTCTGTGAATTGTACATAAGAAAAAGAAAACCAGCCTGATTTTCTTATTATCTTCCTTCTTGACCTGTCAAAAAGTTGCAGGTATTTCACTCTACTTCTGTTTTTGCATCTGTTCAACTGGCCTGAACGCCTCTGAAAGGAGGAGGCCATCATGAAGTTATGAAGTTCCTTGATGTTCTCAGGTAGAAGATATTAGAGAAATGCAAATTTTAGTTTCTAGTTATGAAAAATGCTAAATGTTGGATCATAGTGTGAACACAGAGGTCTTGCTGGACACAGGGATTCTTGTGGTGTTGTCTGTCCTGTTTTACTGCACTGAGAAGTTTAAAGTAGGGGTACTTCATTTTAAGATAAAATTTTCTCACTGGAGTGCACTTTGTTAAAACGCTTCATGTAATATTTCATTTTTCCTTACTTAAAAAGAACTGTGATTGATGGGGAAAAAAAATCACCTGATTCACTAATTGGATTTTGCATGACTAGTTCTGAACACACAATTAGATCTGTCTTCTATTTATACAGAAAAGGCAGTTGCTAGCCCAGACACGACCTTATCTAAGTCAAACAAAAATCCCTTTGATAACACTGGTAGGCACTGATATACGGTATTTGCAAATCATTTAAAACACAAGGAAGGCAATGAAATGGGGTGTGAAATAACAAAACCTGTTAAAGTTTAAATGTGTGGGTCAAAGGAAAAAAAAAAAATCACCACCCACCTGCTGTCTGTAAACCTTTAAAGTCAGCTGATGGCACTTGGGTTGAGGGAGAAGTTGCAAGGATGAAGGTTCTTACTGACTTCAAGAGACCTTGTGCTAGCCTGGTAGTACATCTGAACTGTCTGCCCTACCTGGAGTTTCTCCCTTCCCAGCCATGAACACCACATGCACATCCTTTCCAGCAATGACCTGAACTTCTGAGGTGTAAATGCATGCACGCCAAGCTGCATATGAAGTTACCCCATTATATTTCTGCAACGGGCTGAAGGATGAGCAATGAGCAAAGCAAGCTTAGTCTTAGAATGGCTTAAAGATCACCCAGTTCCAACCCCCTGCCATAAACTAGTTGCCAGCTACCAGATCCTTGCCCCACCCAACACAACACTGAACACCTCCAGAGACCAGATACCCACAACTCCTATGGGCAGGCTGTGCCAGTGCCATGCTCCCTCTGAATAAAGAAATTCCATCTAAAATCTAACCTAAATCTCCCCATTCCCCTTGTCCTATCACTCTCTGCCCATGTAAAAAGTCAGTCTCCCTCCTGCTTGCAAGCTCCTGTTTTTGCATATGTTTCAAATGAGTGCTGAAAAGCAAAGTTTAGCTTTTGTCCTATTTTTACAGTTTACGTAACCTGGTACCAGTAAAGTCTTGGACTTTATAAAGTATTAAAGTAAACGTTTACCAGCCACTACCTCCCCATAACCCATGGGCATTGTATCTTAACACTGACAAGTGTTTAACCATCATTTGAAACTTTTTTTTTAAGCAGTGGACCAATTCATAGGAAAGAAAAAGCTTCTCATAGCTGTTAGTAAATAACTTGCATTTACAATAGACTTCAGTGATGACCTTCCTCTTCTTGTCATCTACTCTTTTCCATCTTAATACACAAAACATAAGATTTAATGACTTTTAAAGGGCTTTTTTTTACAAACTTGAAATGTAACTTTCTTCTTGAAAAATGTTATTATACAGATCTGTCCTTCAAGATCTATTTCACTAACAAAAAATGCAGTTATTCAGGGAGGGGAAACGTGCTGTAGAATTGAACATGCTTCTGTTTCTTCTAACTAAGCATATGGATTAATTTTGTAACGTGGCAGTTAAAATTTGACTCCAAAGTTTTAGAAGGGAAAATGATTGCAAAATTAATTTAATACTTGTGTACTGAGCAAGCACCTTACTCAAGTACTCTCATAAATAGAATATAATAAAATGGGCTTCTGAAATGACACAGTTTCTCAGAGGAGTCTTGGGAAACACTTAAATCTGGTGTGTCATGGTTTTATGGTGTAATTGTAATTAACATCCCAGAGATATTTAAAGGTTAAGACAAGGTAGTCCTCAAACGTACAGATGAAACATCTGAGGATGTTATCAGTTAATGCTCATTACAGTTTCCTCAGCTTGTTCATATTTTTTTCATCTCACTGTAATAAGAAAATGTGGTGAAAAGTCTGTCCAACTTGTTCCTTTTTTTTTTTTTTTTTTTTGGGGGGGGATTTATTTAACTTTCAAAAGGCTTCATTTACATTTTCTCACTGTTTAGCCATCACAAGGACTTGGTCATTGTTTTGATGTCCAATGCCTTTCAAACAGTGAAATAGAGTGCCCCATAACCCCATTTATCTGGTCTTCACTTCAGATTGCTGCCAGAGCAAGTTAACGAGAGTCAGTCTTCCATTAAAAGATTGCAAGCAAGACTGGACATTGAATTTCCCTGTGTAGTAACCAGCTCAGAAATAGAGAGAGGTCACTGTGACCTGTTAGAATATAAAATGCTTAAACATGACTCCACTATTGCAGTATTGCCCAAGGATCACAAATTGTGAATAGCTTCACGTTACTCTCCTACAGTCACAAAGAGGCACACTGAAACCTACCTGGATATTCTTAAACATCACCAGAGAAAACAGGAATTATCAATGACATGAAACAGAATGCGCCTTACAAATAGTTTCCTTTATTCAGGGCCAGCAAGTTTGTTTCTTAAAGGAATTGTCTATGCAGAGAGCTATGTGGTGTCTTCGTTCTGCTGGCTGGCCTTCAGCTAGATAATATATCAGAAGAAATAGTTCTGTAATTATCAGAATGGCAAACACAGAAGCTGAAGGTCAAGGCAATACAAAGCAATCAGAAAATAGAGCAGCCAAGTTCTGAAATCTACAAGGCAAACATCTTGCTGCATGTGGAGTTAAGTACACAATACAAACACCATGCCACGTCATTAAAGAAAAGTTGGTTCTTATTTACATGCCTAGGTTTACAGTACTCATACATTCAATATCTTTACCTGTTGGCTAATTCACCTTGATATAAATTACCATGAGTTCTTGTCTTAAAGCAGACTGTCAGTCAAACCCTGGGTACATTGGATTTGTTTTCTTTTTTTCCAGTAAGGTGTTGTAGCACACTACATAGCACAAGCAGTTAGATTCTTGAAATAAATTGCCTAAGGATACAACTTACCTCTCACATAGTATTTCTCTGTCCAGGCCACAGGAGAACCTACTTTTTATGGTGCTGAGTACATAGAGGCTCACTGTTCTCAATTCCTCTTGCTGGCTTCCACAGCTGTGCCCACTGATTTTCTAATTCATCTGTAATTCCTGCTTCTTGAAACAAGCTGTGTGTAAGTTACACCCACCAGAAGAGACATTAGTTATCTGAATGCTTGAAGCTATTGGAAAAGTTGGGATACTTTTGATTAGACTTTATTTTCAAACCTTGGGCTGACAATATCAACACTGACTAATAAGAAATGGTTGTTTTGCCTGACATACAGTTACATGTTTTACTGTCTGTTCACAGGATATAATGCTTGACAAGTAAGGTCAGCAGAGAATAATTCACTACTAAGGAATTTTGATTCCTGAAAACGTTCCAACAGAGCTGGGACAAGTTAGTACCCTATTGGTACAGCCCTCAGTCAGATGCATCCCTCGTAGACAAGTGAGGGCAGAAGTCTCTTAGCATTTCAAATCTTGAGGACTTAATTAAATCTTCTGTTGCAAGGACTTTCAAACCAAAGGAAGTTGGGAGCTGATGCCTCAGAGGTCTAAGCATGGGTGACAGGTTACTGAGGCCATACCACACTTTGGGACAGAATCAGACTCAGTGCTGGATCTTTCAACTCCTCTGCCATGCTCTGCACCTGTCTGGTGTCTTAAAGCTACTCTTGGATCACATGTGAGAGCTTAACAGATAAAAATTCAGAGAGTTGTTTGCTAGCATGGCTGTGATGCAGTTTGAAAAGCAAGCTGAAGGCTTAGGTTTCAGGAGGATAGTTCTGGGACTTCTTACTGGTTTCTCTCTGAAAGAAATCACCTTTATTCTTTCCTAGTTGCACCTGAAATTTCTGAGCTTGTCCTTCTAGTACAAGATTAATTCTTCCCTGTCCAGGGTGGCTGCCAAGTCCTGTGTGCTGCAAAATTATTTCATGGCAACCAAGTTCTATGCTATCAGTTTGTAAAAGGGGACCAGGAGGTTACCAGCCCTAAGAAAAATTCTTTTAAAAGCGGTCTTCTTCTTTCATTCCAAAAAAAAGCACTCTTTCAGCAGATCCACTGTCCCAGCTGTCACCATTCAGGGAGAAATATGGAAACAGAAATATCTATATTGCTCCTGAGGTAGGATCAATACAGTATTTCTGTGCTCTTTCTTTTAAAACAGTATTAAAAAGATTCTTAGGAAAGCTGGCCTCCATCAAAGTGTAGCTCCAGGGGAAAAAAAGAAAGCTGGAAAGGCCACTGCAGTTGCCTGCTCCCAACAATGTATTTTAAAGTGAGAAGAGTATGCACTTTTTAAAAGTAGAAAATCTCTGTTCCATTACACAGTTTTGCAGTTCTTCTGTAAATTACCTAATCTTCCAGCGCACAAATGTCACGGCAGCCTCCCCTTTGAGAAAAAAAAAGGTTTTTTGCCATTCTCCCGGCCTTCCCTGTGGGACAGGAATAGGATGTAGACATTCTGACTGAACTCGGGCACGCGGCTCTGCCACCACAAGGGGCTGAATGATCCATGGCTGCGGAGAAAGCACGTGGTTTATGGGAACCAATGCCTGTTTCCACTTTCAGTGAAGCCATTGAGTGATTATGTAAAGCAGACTACGGCTGCCACTCATTAAAAAAACAGCAGGCAAAGAAAGAGATTCACATTTCAGCCACTACCAAAGGGATGCAATTATAGAGTACTTGGGCAGAATTACAGCTGGGAGGGAGCAGCCTGCCAGCTGGGGCTGGAAGCACAGATATGGAGAGTGCTCAGTGGATGCCTAACAGCACTACCTATAAAGATACACTGTGTGATGTTATATTTTACACAAAACCCTTGATTCCTGCCTTGTTAGCGAAGATTTTATTTCTTTGCTGGTTGAAAACAACAGTAAATACCAAAATCTCAAATTGGACCAGCAGCTTCTTGGAGCATAAATATTGCATATGTTTGAGTGGCCTAGGCAGCGGCTACAGTCTAAATACATTAACAAGATGAAAGGGAGGTTGTACACAAGTGCAAGCCTCCCTGATGAGTAGGTGATCCTATGAGAAGGAAAAGAGGTGGTCACCCAGCGCAGTGCTGAAATGCCTCTGTTTTGTGAGCTGCCCACCAGTGGAGAGCTCACTGTGCATCTATGTTGGGCTACAAAACCAAACGAAACCAAACACACCTCTTGCTAGAGCAGCATTAGCTATTTTTTGTTTGTAAAATGATCTGTAAACCTCAGTACAGCTTCATATGTGACAAACACCACCATGTTCACAGGAAAGGCACGGATGCAGTTCAAACCCAGGCCTTTGAACAGCACTTTGAGCCCCTCCTTTCTGATGCTTTCTCTAGCGCAGTGGATGAGGCCTTTGTACTTGTGCTGTCCCGACTCATCCACCTGCATCCGTGACTTGAGGACATCCATGGGGGTGGCCAGGCCCCAGGCCAGCACTCCGGCAGAGCCCCCGGAGAGCAGCACAACCAGGAAACCTGCGGAGAGAGAGCAATGAGATCAGCCTCACGGGTGCCAACAGCTCAAACTGGTTCTCCCCAGACGTGTATTTAACTCTTTTCTCATCCTGCAGTTGTAGGGACGGGAGAAGGAAGAAGGAGCTGTGGAGCCATGCATGTTGTGCACAGGACTAGGCCTCGCTAGGCCCCCCCCTGCATGTCCCATCCCACTACACTGCCATCCTGGTTGAACAGGCTGCAGATCCCCCAGCTGTTTTTCCCCTCATGTTTTCCTGCAGTTTATTTGCTCAGCTCCTGCAGCTGTATGTTTCCAGTGGTCTCACACTGACCAGAAGGCCCTTGATTTCATAGCAAACTCCTTTTTGCATCCTCCACACAGGCTGTGCAGGTCAGAACCCACCTCAGTACCACACAAAGCAGGTGCAACATAGCCCAACAGCACTCACCCACTTCAGCCAAGACTACTTATTTTTATAACTCTCAGAATGATGCTTTTTGGTAAACGTCACTTGTTCGGGCTTTTCCCAAAGTGGACAGCTGCTTTTTGGAGCCAAATTGCAACTGAGGAACTTGTCTCTTTCTGTTCTTATCTTCAAGCTCCAGACCGACCTGAGCAGTGCTTCATGATGGCTCATGGGAGGTTTGTCCATGTTTCATCTCCACCTACACAGCTCATTTCTGCGTGGAGGGGATGTTGTACCCGTGTGCTAGATAACTGAGGGTGCTGTGAACATCCTTCTGCAGGGAGAAAAGCTGCTGAGGGACAAGGCCAGACACTCAAAGTTCAGCTCCTGTTGATGCAGCAACCTGAGAGGATGATTTCCCACTTAGCCTGGCACAAAGTGAGCCCTTTTCATGTGAGGTCAGATGCTTTCTGATACCTACCCGGTTTGTTTTTCCCAGCTGGTGTGAGCCAGTCACAGAGAGAGGAATATGTCAGGAAATATATTGCAGAAGAGGAGCAATCCCTGCAGAGCAATGCAGAGCAGCCTTTGTAGAGGCCCCCAAAGCCTTCTTCCTTGGCGATCACCTTCAGACAGTGCAGAGATCCTCGGTACTTTGGCTTGGAATGGGGCTGGGTGGATGTGATGGAGGGATGGGGGTTCCTCTGGGTCTGCATCCGAACTTTGGCCACTTCACTGGGTGTCATAAGCACAACCTGAAAAATTACACGATGAAGCTTAAATCTTCACATCTGAACTGCTTGTTGGATCCACCTCCTGCCTGACCGCTCAAATTACATCTCCCACCTTTCAGACAATATTATTTGATACTCGAAGCCAGCAAGCATCTTCCTTCTCTCTGTCCATGCTAAATTGCTCCAGGAGAGCAGGTGCTGCCCTGTGCAGGTTGCATGGTGAGGCAGAAACCCACAGAGGATGTTAGCTAGCTGGGAAACCAGAAGGGCACAAGGAGATGTGCTCAGTTCTCTAGTGTAGCATATATATCAGGGCTCTTTCATCCGTATTTGGAACTAGGGCTATAACCATCAGAGGGTTGGACTAGATGATCTCTAGAGGTCCCTTCCAACCTTTACAATTCTGTGATTCTGTGAAAACAGCCTACACTAAGCAGAGTCACCACCTGCTAGGAAACACCCACTGACCTGGCCATCTGGGCTGCCTGTAAGAGGATTGCCACCACCTGACCATGGCTGCACGTGTTTCTGACATGAGGCACTGGAGCTGGAATTTCTGCAGATGATCACAGACACCACAAGCATCTGTCTGCTTACTGGTCCCAAGTACCCCACACCACATCACCATCAGTCACAGGCATTAATTCCTCTGAGTGCCAGCTGCCCCAGCCTTTGTGAGTTTTGCAGGAAAGGAGATGGCTTTCTGTCGTGTTAGAAATCTTTTATGCAGGATTGCAATATACACAGGCAGCCCTCAGTGCCCAGCTGGGTCTTTCTGACCTATACCCCTGGCAAAACACCAGCCTGCGCTTTGCACATCAGCTTACGTCTTTCTTACATAAACCTGCAATTAGAGCTACTTGGAAATTTTGCTGCCCAGGTTGTTTTTCTTCCTTTTTGTTTTGCTTTCTTTCGCCAAGGTCGCAGGGCAGGACCTCACAAGAAAACAAACTCTTCCTCTGCTGAGCACCCGACAGCAAACATCAGTGCTTTCCCAGCCCCACATGCCCCAACAAGAGCTCCTGTTGTGCTTTCCCACTTCAATGTCTGCCTACCCGCACAGCACCAGCAGCGCCTCCGGCCAGAGAAACATCCAGCCCTGATGGCTTGGCATCAGCTGTGCCATACCGCAGCTTGCAGATGTTACAAAGGAAGTTTCTGTATGTGCCGAATGAAACAGAAGAGATCAGCGACACTGTGAAGACTGATGCTGACACACCTTTGTAAAATCCCAAAACCTGATGGAAAACAGAGGAAAAAAAGACTTCTAAGTGGGAGTGATGTGGGAAAGTACGTGTTCAAAAACACTGTCCACACATGGCTGAGCCTAAACTTATTGCCATCCTACAGATCACTGGCAAAGTTCAGTCCCATCCTAACTCTTCTCCCAGGCAATGCTTGTACGTAACTGCAGCTTGTCCTCCCCAGATTGACCACAGCAGCGCTGCTCCTCTGAAACACAAAGCCATCTTCAACCCCTGCCAATGGCTCTGATGAGAGGTACCTACTCTTTCTGTCCTGTATGTTTCTTGAATGCAGTGCCAAATGCCATTGTAATGCCCCTCGGTCTGAATCCTCACCTAGAAATACAGGAGAAACTTAGAAATGCAGACAGCATATTTAAAAACCATCAACAAATGCTGCAGCAGCAAAGCAGCTAATTAGCCGTATAAAAGCATCCCCCAAAATGTTACCATTATTTTTAAGAGAACACAAATAAAATGAAATACATTAACGTGACAAAGCTGGAAGCTTTCAGTCACTGAGCTCTCTAACAGGGGATAAAAACACCACATGGCCCATCTGTATTCAGATTGCGGTCAAGAAGTAAAGTTCCAACAGGTTACCTTCACTGTGTCCAGAGGATACCCCACAGCTGTGCTTAGGCCACCTGAAACAGAAAGGTTTTTGGAAACTGTTACCAACATACACCACAGCAGGAGGTCATGAGGGGAACTGCAGAAAAATGAAGCTGTCAAACCTGCCTGCTCTTGGAAGCATGTCATTCTCCAGCTCCGATGCCTGAGCCAACACTGACAGAGTAAAACTCATGGATTCCTCTGAAAACATAGCATGCTAAGAGGAGCGTGGGCATTGCAGGGAACTGACATAAGCAATTACACTAGGGTTTGAGGCAGGGCTGGAAAAAACAGATCCTTGGTGCAAGAAGAGGTACGTGCCTGCACCAGCCACGGGATAGGGGCAGCCCTGCTGGAAAGGGACAGACATGATGCACAGGGCTGGGCTGTCTCTGCTCCCCCTCTCAGCTTATACAAGAGCACCTCCTCTGTGCACCATTTTGTACACTGCAAAAGCAGAGCAAGGAGCAAAGGTCTGGGGGCTGGGGAGGAGAGAGCCTTGTGCAAGAGCCAGCATGGGTCAGGGCAAGATGAAGGCACAGAGGGGGATTAGCACAAAGCTGTGTGTCCAGCAGCATGTCTGCACGCAGCAGCATTTCCAGCTTGCAGGGGGAATTTGTCAGCCCTACATCAGCAGCCAGCTCATTTTGAGACCTTAAAATAGCCACTGGGGTTGGAAGCACATTAATCCTATCAGACAACGTTACTGTCTTGGTGGTGGATACAGAGGGTGGAAGTGCACCAGCATGGACACAGTGACAAGTTGCTCAGCCTCCATTCCTGCATCACTGCCACAGGAGAGAGAGTAAGGGGGTAACCAGCTAAATTCCTCCTGGTACAGCAATGCCACATGAGCTGAGGGGAGATCAAGCCAGGTGCAATGGAACTACACCTCCAAGAGTCATTTACACCAAGCCCATGAATGAGCTGTTTGAGCCCTCCAGGGCAAGCACAGACAGTGCCCAGCTGGTGGTGTACAAACGAAAATGGTTTCTCACTGACTGCTGCTTTAAAAAAAATGCTAGTAGCTGTGGGCATTTCACAGGGCACATTCACCTGCAGTTGAGCTGTACAGCTGTTTGGAAGTTCTGAAAAGCTTTGCTACATTTTGGGAAAAAAGCAGCCGCTGCTGGTGGGAGTCTCCAGGAGGCAATCCTGAAGCACACAGCTCAGATGAAAATAATCAACAGTTCCCAGCCTGCAGGAACATGAGAGTCGTTCTGCAGAAATTTATCTGCTCCCAGATAAATAGCAACAAAGGTTAGAAAATGAGCAAAGAAGCAACTTTCTCTATTTCCAATCTAAAATGAGAGTAGGTTGGAAGAGAGAGGGGGAATGTGCAGGCAGTGAGAGCCAGCAGGAAGAGTGATGCAGCCACCCTGCACAGGAGTGACAACACACCAGGTCACCCAGGGCCTCCTGTCCTGCACCCATTTCCCAATTGGAAGCAGGCAGCAGCCAATGATTGCCCCACGCCAGTTTCCCATTGCCTCTCCTTCTGAAGGGCTCCTGCTGACCTCGGCTCCTGTACCAAGTGTCTCCACTTGGGAGGGAGCACAAATGTAAATGATTCACCACGGTGGTGATGTGAGCCCTCAACACTGCTAAGCAACCATGGCACTCCTAATGAGCAGAAGCGCTCCGGGCAGTCAGGGTTTTAGCACTGAGAGGCTCAGCCAAGTCTGCCAAAGGTTGAGGAAGAAGGGCTCTGCACAATGTCACAGGATATTAATAGCTTGGGACAAAGATAGACCAATCCACACATGCACTGTCTGCATGGCAGAACCGAACAAGGCCAGATATGTATAGCATGCATACATGGAGAGGGGTCCTGTGGGGTTCCTGCTGAGTCACACTGTGCTGTCTGTGGGGAAACAAAAGGACAAAATCAGAGGAATGCTCTTCATTGGGATGCAGGGAGCCATTTGTCACACCTACTTTTTTTGAGAGGTTCTCAGGGGCTGCGTAGAGATGGCAGAACCCCTGACACGCACACACCTGAAAACCGAGTCCCTCACCCCAGCACAATCAGGTCACATTGGCCAAGAAATTAAAATAAGGAGAGGAGGATCACAGCAGCGGCATTGGTACAGAGCAGGTGGCAGGCCCTGGAGCTCACCTCCTTGCATCAGGGCCAGCTGTGATGCTCAGGGAGCAAGAAGGAGCCTGGACTATGTGTTGGATCTATTGAGAAAAACTTCCAAAGGTCTTTATTCTGTAAAGAGCTGGGGAAAAAAGAGAGAGCTGCCCCATACCCTAAACAAGCTGATCTCCTTCCTGTAACGTGACCCTGGCTATGGCTGGCAGAGCTGCTTTAGCTGTACAGCCAAGGAGACAGCACGTTCCCTCCATGATCCTAGATGGTCTATTTTGTCTACCCTTGGGCTGCATGTGACCAGCGTGTAGCATTGCAATGGGATGCAGGAAGACTGGATGTGACCCAGTCCTGGCTGCTCTGCAACCATTACAGGGCAGTGCCAGGTGACTCAGCTGCTCTTTCCCAAACCTCTGAACCCAGGACAAGATCTAAGTCACCCACAGGTCACCAGTAGCCCTAGATATCAATACGCACCATAAACTGCTGCAGCAGCATGGCTAGAAAACATGCAAAGGATCATAGGGAAATGCTAGAAGGGACCAAAGGAGATTTCTGGTCTTCAGTCCTGCTGAAAGCATAGTCTGGATGTTGTGTTGGGGGACATGATTTAGTGGGAGCTATTGGTGACAGGTGAATAGTTGGGCTGGATGATCTTTTAGGTCTTTTCCAACTTTGGTGATTCTGTGATTAGGAAGAACAACCTGATGAGCTGCTTCTCAGTGATTACTGAAAGGTCCTGCACCTGTGTCCCAAATAGAAATGCAAGCAGCTCTGAGAAGGTCTTGGGGATGTTGGCTGATGAGAAAGTTGATGCAAGCCAGCAGCGTGTACTTGCAGCCCAGAAACCCAGTCATACCCTGGGCTGCATCCCCTGCCAGTGGGGAGAAGGAGATGATTGTCCCCTTCTACTCTGCCCCTGTGAGATTCTGTCTCGTGTACTGCATCCAGGCCTGGGGACTTTGGCACAAGAAGGAGACAGAGCTGTTAGAAAAGGCCCAGACGAGGACATTAAGATGATCAGAGGGCTGAAGTATCTTTTCTGTGAAGAAAGGCTGAGGGAGTTGGGCTTGTTTAGCTTGGAGAAAACATATTGCAGCCTTCCAGTACTTAAAAGGAGCTCATAAACGTGAGGAAAATCAACTTTTTACGCAGGCAGATAGTGATAGGACAAGGGAGAATGGCTCTAAACTAAAAGATGGGAGATTTAGATGTTAGGAGGAAATTTTTCACTGCCCAGAGAAGTTGTGGATACCCCATCCCTGGAAGTGCTCAAGGCTAGTTTGGATGGGGCCCTGGCAGCCTGAGTTGGTGGGTGGCAACCACCCTATGGCAGGGGACTGAGACTGGATGAGCTTTGAGGTCCTTCAACCCAAGCCATTCTGTGGTTCTGTTGTGATCTGTCTCACCTCTTGAGTTGATGATGCCCTTCAGCTGGGTTTGCAGCCTGCTTGGGAGAACAGAAAACTGCTTCAGCTCTAACAAGGACAAGCGATGAGGCACGTTCAGAACTAGCAACATCCCCATTCTCACAGGAAAGCCATCCTAGCCCTGGAAGCTGTCCTATGTAAGGGGGCAAGAGTTGGTACATAAGTGATGCATGAAAGCTACTTGGAAACTGAGTTTTCAACTCTGCATTCCTTTGCAAAAGAGGTTTATCCTTAAGTGTCACCTCTACAGCTGTGCCAAACAAAAGCAAAGGCCCCTGGGGGAACATAGCCATCACTGCCTCCCTGAGCTGAGCACAGCCACTAACAGCACCTATTAGAGGAGGTTTGATTCATCCTTCTGGGATGGACATTCCTCTACCAGCACCAGCACGGGATTCCCAACACCACCGCATGCCCTGAGGTCAGCAAGGAAAGAGAAGAGGATGAGCTGGAGTGCTACTGGCACACAAACGTGGCCCTGCTTGTGCCAGTGCAGCGATGAGCAAATGAGGGCAGTAGAGTAAAATTGTCATGGCCCCTCCCAGGAAACGCACACGGTGCCAGCACCATGCTGCCCAAATTCAGCAGATCAAATGCGAAGGTCTGAGCTGCACCCTCCAGCCACCCAGCAGGATTACCCAGTCTCTGACCACCCCAAGCCTCTTGGTATTCAACAGTGCTACATCTGACAGGCACACTTGAGAAGAGAAATGAGACCAGTGCCTGTGCTTTGTTGCTTAAAACAAAGCTGGGTTTGAGCAGGACATGCTCTAAAAATGTCTAAAATTAAATTACGCTTTTCTCCTCTCTTTTATTTTTTTTTAAGCGTGGATAACCTCTTTTCTCCTCTCCTCAAAGCCTGCACAGAAATAGCCTCACAGCTGTCAATACCTCTCAACCCACAATCGTGCACATGCCATCCCCACAGCCCCTCCTCACTGCCACAAACCACGAGCTGTGTCCTCAGCCCCCCCCCATCCTCAGCCCCCCCCCCCGTGCCTTCAGTGCCCACAGCCAGGACTCCATCAGCCACACTGGGATTTGCTGCCCAGGCAGTACTTGCTGGTTTCTATCTTCCAAAGACATAATGCATTTGATCTCTGGTTTTCTCCTAAAATAAAATCACAGGAGATTGCGGACCAGTGCCCACAGACAACCAGATTTCGTCAGGGTGGTCTCTGCCCTGGTGATGCTGTCTGCTTATTAAAGACACTGTAACCGTGAAACCCCAGTGGGCAGACTCCCATCTCCGCCGCCACGACCTGCCAGCTAGCTTAACAACAAGGAAACACAGCTACCTGCTTCCAACAACAAGCACCGCTTTATTTCTTTACCTCCAATGGCCCCCGCAATGAAATCCATCCGGGCTGAGTCTGCTGCCTCAATGACCCCAATAAGGGTTAGGGAGGTGGAAGAAGGAAGGATGCCGGCTCCGCTTTACTGGAGCCCCGCAGGTCCTTCGGAGCCAGCGTGATCTGCAACATGAATCACCTTCCTGTCTTCTCCTGCCTCAAGGGATTGTGAGCCTCGTGGATACTTGATGAATTTGTACACTGGAGGCAGTAACAGGGAGGCTGGAGCTGTTCCAAGAACACGGTGAATAAGTAATCCCCCGGAGCCCTGCAACGCTGCGCCAGGGCCCTTCTGCCTGGAAAATCACAAGGGGTGGTGCTTGCGGGGTAAGGCTGCCTGTGAAAGGGCCATTTCCCGCAGCTCTCAATAACCGCAGAGCAGTCAGCCTTGCATCTGCTCTGCACCGCGGAGAAGCGGCACAGTGGCTGCGTTTGCAGTGCGTGCTCCATCCGTGCCTGCCCTCCCTCCGGACAGGGCAGATTCCCTTCTCCCCAAGAAATCCCTCCCCAAGGCATTTCCCTTGGCTTTCCCGCTCACACAACAGATCCCGAAGCCCGACCCACATCCCCATAAATAATTACCTGCTCGTCGTTTACGCACGCATCCAGCAATAAATGCAAGCACACGGGAAGCTTCCTTTTCAGACCAAAGGGCAGTTTTCCCATCCCCTGGAGGAGCTCTGCTGCTGCTCTAGCTCAGCCTCCCGACCTATTTCCAGAGCCAGCTCATCAGCATGGAGCTGTCTATCACTGCTGCCCTCACCCTGGTGCTCTGACTGCAGGGGATTTTGCTAGGGGACTGGTCCAGAGCCATTTATTATTATTTCAGTTGAAGACGGCAATCAGAGGAGGGAAAAAAAAAAAAAGAAAAGACCTGCTGGTCGAGTGGAACCAGCCATGACAATGCCACATTGCCTACTTCTATTTTTGCGCAAGAGCCCCGTGCTGGAGGTTATGTTGTGCCCCCACTTGAACCTGGGAACCAAAGTCCTGATGCAGCGAAGGGCTTGCCAAGCCATGATCTGAATTGTACTTCTCCTGATGAGGTTTCCCCAGGTCAGAGCCAAGGCTTATTGGCAGCAAATAAGAGAAGAAAATTTCACAGCTGCTGCCCGCTGGGTCGACTCAGAGGAACTGAGGACTTTTGCCCACGGTGCTAAGTCTCCAGCACATTTCACAAGACTCTATTTCTCTCTGAAGTGCACATTTTGGAGGTTTCAGTGATGCATAACACTGCTTGCTGTGATTGGAGTTTCTGGAAACCAAAATGTAAAGAACTTTCTATCAGTTGCCATTCCATGATTTCTCGCTCATCCCTCACCAAACACATTCTGCACTGGAGAGAACATTTTATTCTACAGTGCAATACCATGCAAGGACAGCAAAAACTTAAAAACAGAAGTAAAATATTATCTAGTGAGAGGGCAATGTCAGTAACTGCTGACACACACCACATTACCCAGAAGCCCTCCCTCCTTCCGCCTGGTGACCATACAGGAGTTGTTATGGTTCAGCAGCCACCTGCACACGCCAAGTGGGGGAAACAGTGCTGTATCCAGTTCTCATACCAGAGAATTATGTCCCTGTGGACACTCTCCAGCAGTGGGAATGGGACCTGGCACTTCAGTGACATGGGAACAAGGACATGGTCCCTACTGATGGGCAGCCTTGTGGCAGGGACATGTTCAGACTCACCGGGGATCTCAGGAACCCTGCTGAGATGGGGGTGTTTAGTTTCGCTTTTCTGGGAGCTGCTCCCAGGCCAAGTGAAGGAATCAATGGTGTTCCCACTGTGAAAGCATCACCATGTGCACCCCACACTGGACATTCAGGGACTTTGATGGAGGTGAGGGCAGATGCAAGCGCATCCCATACAAGGCTGTATGCCAGCAAGCACAGACAAAGGTGCCAATAAAAGTGAAGGAACTCAAAAGTCTTTCCTCTCATAGCAATCTGTTGAAGAGCAATTTGTTCAAAACTGATAAATTTCAAAAGGGATTTGGGAAAAGTAGAGCACAGAAGATGCTGTTAGATGAAAACAGGGCTGAAAATATAAAGCCATCTGCCTGAAATTTTGAAACCAAGTGACAGAAAAGAAAGGAGGAGTAGCTTAGTTTTGCAAAGCATTTGCTGGAAGAAATCCTCCATTTGCTTCATAGGAGAACTGTGTTCCCACTTCAGTAAGGGAAGTGACAGCAAGGTAACAGGGCCCTACAGATACAGAGTAAAAAAAGAGGTGAGCAGGGAGACGGTAGGAGAGCATATAATGTTAAGTAGCATCTCTTGAGGGAGACACAAAAGGAAGAGCATCTTTTCATCCCTCTCCTTCTGCAGGTTGCTCTTAGGACATCAAGCAGCCCCACACGCCCTGCAAGTGACAGAGAAGCCAGTCCTTTCACCTCTGCAACCGCCCGCAGCCTCACCCAGCCAGACTTGCTGAGAAAACCTTCCTGCCTGTCATAACACGCTGTATTTTCCACTCCCCTTTGCACTGTGTCATCAAAAAATTATTTCCTCTCCATTCCACAAAATCCTTGACTGAGGAGGTTGTTCAAACAGCACTGTGCCTCTGTATCACAGGGCTGTTTGCAAATTGCAGAAGGGGAAAAGTGACAGCAGCAACACTGAGCTGGCAAAGCCAGAGCGTGGTGACTTGCACATCCTATGGGTGAGAGAGGGGTGGAACCTCCTGGCTCCCTCTGCATTAGAGGTTCTCAAATCAAGTAGTCTCATTGGGCTTTATCTCAGGAACTAATGAAAGAACAATAATGCCGAGGACTCAAACATTCACTGCAGGAATTTTACAGCTCAATGAACAAAATCCATGAGGAAACCACTCTGGGAGCTGCATTTCTTCTCAGCAGCTATAAATGATCAGTGATTTCACCTGTGGAAAGTTGAAATAAGGTTGTAATGTTTCTCACCTGTTCCCAAAAGAGGGGAAGATGATGACTGCAGTAGTTTAAGAAATGATGCAGGTTCTCTGTAGGCAGGTCACTCAGTCTCTCAATGCCTGATCCTGCCCTTCCCAAGCAGCTGGAGTCACTCAGATGTTTGGCTGCAAAGCATAAATCTGGTAGGAAGAGTGGTAAGCACCAAAACACATGGATTATTCTGGGGTAGCGTTAGTGCTCTCTTTGGATCTATGTCTTTTCTCAGTATATGCACCCCCACAGTGACCTCAGATCTCTGCTCTACACCAGTAAAAAATCTATGAGATGCTGGATTATTTTCTTGTTATTGGAACTACGTTGTTTGATGTGGTTTAACAATCTCAGAACTTCCTGGAAATTCGGAAGAGAACCCAGTTCTAGTGCCATAAACCATTATTATGTAGGAGTTTAGCTGCTAAAGTCGCATGGGAAAGATTGCTACAAAGATGCTTAACTGCCAAAACTGGCACCAGTGTGTTCAGAAGAAAAGAACATTCCCTAAATAACAGCTTTATTATGAGCTTACGTTAAGAGGGGATATATACAAAAGAAAGTAAGAAGATTTTTATCTCGCAGGAGAAGAGGTGAAAAACTAATTAATGCGTTCAGGCCTTATCTCTGAATATCACACAAGCTCACGACCCCGCTTATCACTCTTTATTTTTGCCTGGCTTGAGTTCAGGAGCTGTACGAGTGCCTTTCTCACAGGGAGCCTGGGAAGTTTCCACAAAGGCACCTTAGTCATGCTGCTCAGCCTGTTCTTTCGGTTTCTAGGAACGTGGTGTCTTTTAGTATGACTAATGCAGTAACAAACATATTCCACACGGCAGCTGGGAGGCTGGCAGGAAACTAACCTGAAGACAAGGCAAGATAACTCTGTCCATACACCTTAGTGCTGTTGCCTTGCCCCATCATTTTGGGTTTTTCTCTTCATGCCCTACTGATTGGTGTACCATACAGTGCATCTGCACAGCCAGCTAACTTAGCACGTTGCTGCTGCTGGAGCCCTGGTCTCCCAGTAGTTGACTTTGCATGTGGATACAAAATGTGCCAGAGGATTTCAAGTACGCAGTGTTGAAAGTGTATTTGTATAGCTGCTGGCAGGGAAAAACCATTTGCTCAGAGGAGTGCTCCTGTAAGAACAGGCTGCTTAAAAACAAAGGCAGACAGGCAGAAGAGGTTCTCCTGCTAGCTCTGCCCTTTCTACCTCAGAAATCAAGAGCAAATCAGTTTTACCACTTTCCTAATCTATGAAACGGGCACTACTACATATTCTTACTTCACTGAAACAGCTTGAGGTTACATTGTTTATAAATCCAGATTGGAAAATGCTATAAAATGTCAACTACAGAGTTTTATCTTCCTTTTCTGGGTGACTTCACAACAGGCTTTGCTTTTGCTCCTTGTCACCAGTCACACCTGTACTTGCTGAGTGTCTGGCTAATACACACCGAGGGGCAGAGATGGGTACAGCTGCTAGTGCAAGTAACTGGATGTGATGCACGCCCTCTTATCTCAGTGCACCTCTTTGCCTTGTCTGGCATCTTAAACCCTGCTGCCAAACACACTGGGTCTGCTGCAGCCCCATGCTCTGTATCACTGACTGCATGCAGATACAAACTGTTCCTTCACTGGAAGAGGCTCAGGTCAGTTTCTCCTGCCAGGCCCAGCTCTCCTCTTGGGGCAGAGGGGTCTCGTGTTCAGAGATCATGACCAGGAGGTTTTGGGGGATCATCAAGTCCCATCAGAGGGTCTGTCAGCAGAGCAGCTGCTACAGCAGTACATGACTCAATGGATCAGACACAGCCAATGCTTTTAAATACCTGTCTTATCAAGGGATTTCATAAGGATGAGAAGTTTCAACACTTGATATACAGTACCTTTGAAGCCTGGGTGACAATAACATCAGAGAATATCCTAAAGGCACCCAAGGTCATAAAGTTAATGGATAATAAAGAAGTTTAGTCCACAACAAATAATGCCATAGCTGCTCTCTCCACAGACAGCAGCTTCCCACCACTGTACTGGTTTACCGTTGTTGCTTTAAATGGGCAGTCACTCCATAAAGCACTGGCTGATCTTCAATACTACTTGTACAATTGCTGGAAAATGGGAAACTTTCCTTGCAAGCTAGTGCATATGCAACATTCACACAGCTCTGAGTATCCATGATCTAAATGTCACCAGCTTCACAGCATGAGCAGGGCCCAGGAGTCTTTGAAGAGTGATTGAGGGAGACACAGCGACTAATTGATTCCAAAATCACAAGCAGAAAGACTCTGGAACATCTCTGCCAACAGTACATACTCCATCACACACTGTTAATACCAGAACTTGTATAGAAGTTTATTGTAACTCTGCATTTCTGTGCCTTTCCTAGCTGCACTGATGCTTCTTTGTACTCCTCCTGTTTCTCCTCCTGCCTCTCCACTCCCACTTCCCATTTCCAGGTGTCCTTGGTGCTTACCTTCTCTCAGATCTCCTGCGTGTGCCATCAGGGGTAGAACAAAGCTGGCAGCGACACTTTCAAAGCATTCCAAAGGGGAACGTCCTTTCCTCCCTTGTCCTTCAACATCAGCAGTGAAGTCTCTTTCACCTGCACGGCCACAGCTCAGACCTAAAAGGCAACGGGACGAAGGGAACAGAACTTTGTAAGGACACAGGTTTTTTCTCTGACATGGCAGTGCTGTTGCTGTGTGAGCTGGTAAGCCCTCTCTTTGGTGAGCTCACATCCCATTGTCCAATGGGGATGCCGAACTCCTCTCAAACAAGAAGTCCTTCCTCACTCCAGCTCTCCAGGGAACTGTGTTTGATGCTGCCTCAGCACTTTAAAAAGAAAGACAGCCACAGCTGGGCCAGATCTATGGAGCCTGAAGGGCACCAGAGCTCACAGCTGACCTCTGACTCAGGCTGAGAGCAAGAGGCATCAGGAGGATGCATGATCTGTCACAGCTTTTAAGCTGTCTAGAACAGTAGGAATAGAGAACCATTAAATCTGGCTTTCCTCAGTATCAGGTTAGCTCTCCTCTCCAAAAGTGTATCTTCGGTGCACACATAAGGCCCTGGCTCAATAGGTAAAGCATCTGGCCTAATAGCTCCAATTGTGAGAACTCTATGGCTCCCTTCCCTCTATCACAAAGGTCCTACAGAGGTCACACACAAGTGTAAGCACCCCTATTCACTCACCACCATTGTCCTCCCCACACTGAAGCTCAGTACACTCCTCTTAATTGATACAGCTTTGCCTCACAAGGGTAACTCAGATGGAAAACATCCAAAAAAGAAAAGATGAACAAAAGGGAAAACAATCCACGTTCATTCCTTGCTGAACCAACCCTTGAGGTCTCAGACTTCCTATCAATGAGCCCTTGATGTCCTCTGTTCCAATTCATCAAGTGCTTAGTAATCCCCCTGCCCTGCAATTTGAATTCAGGCCCGCTGGAGTGGGGTTCAGTGGCTTCAAATGGAGCTCATTACGAATAGCTTGAACATGAAGGGACAAGACAGCCCTCTGCAGCCTGGGAGGGGCTGCACAAATGCCAGCGAGGAAACCAGAAGCCCAGGGATCCTGAAAAACTGGAAAAACAATCTGAAAAAAGCAGCCTAGCACAGACAGCTAGGAACGGTGGGAAGGGAAGGGAAGGGAAGGGAAGGGAAGGGAAGGGAAGGGAAGGGAAGGGAAGGGAAGGGAAGGGAAGGGAAGGGAAGGGAAGGGAAGGGAAGGGAAGGGAAGGGAAGGGAAGGGAAGGGAAGGGAAGGGAAGGGAAGGGAAGGGAAGGGAAGGGAAGGGAAGGGAAGGGAAGGGAAGGGAAGGGAAGGGAAGGGAAGGGAAGGGAAGGGAAGGGAAGGGAAGGGGAGTTCTCATACTCAGATATATGATATATTCAGTGTTGCCTGCAAATACCTAAGGTAATTGCCCATCGGTCGCTGAGCAAAGCCTTAGGGAACAGCTCAAGGAACAAAAAGCCAGCAGAAGAGGCTGTCAAGAGTCAAAGATCAAGGATTGATAATCAGTAAAATTCAGAGAAGAAAACATGAAGATGTAAACCCATCTCCAGATAACCTAGAAAGCGTCTGCGAAGAGAGGGGGAGTAAACGTCTTTCTCTGCCAACTGTGGCTGAACACTGCAATTACAGAAGACTTCTGGTGGAGAGGGTGATCTCGGCCAGGCAGATTGCCTGGGAGATGAGGGGGTTCGCAAAACAGAGGAAAACCACTTCGGTAAAAGCAAGTTATGCCTTTCCATCATATCTGCTGATTAACTGCAACGATGACCCAAGAGAGTCTAAATCTAGGACAGGTTCCCAGGACTTGTTAGCTTCAGCCCTACTTGCTTTTGCTTTATCGCTCCAGGCTGTGCTGCAAAAAGATGGGAACGCTTTAGGAGCGACAGAGAGAGAGTTGGGGGGGGGGTGGTCGGAGAGGGAGGGGAGGGCGGAGCAGAAGGGCTGAGCACGGCTCCTGCCCCTTTTCGCCCCATCCCCGTCCCTCCCTCCTCCCGCAGCCAGTGCCTGCAGACGCTGGGGGGGAGTTGTCCCGCTGCCCGCCCCTCGGGGGCGAGGCCGGGAGCCGGGCCGAGGGCGGGCGGTAGAAAGAGAGGGCGGGGGGGACAGCGGCAGTGCGCGGCCGGCAGCGCGCACAGGGCCGGGCCCCGCTGGACGGAGCGGAGGATGGCTTTGGATTTCCTCGCGGGATGCGTCGGCGGTGAGTTGATGGGGGGGGGGGGGGGTGAATTTAAATTGGAAAAAAAATATATATATTATATTCTTGTATTCTTTTTTAAAGGATAGAGGAAAGGAGTTTGGAAAGAGGGAGAAAAAAAAAAATAAATGCATCTATATTTGTTTATTTATTTCACCTAAAGCCCCCTCTTGAAGCAGGAGGAGGAAGGGGAAGGCAGCGCAGGGGGCTTTGTGCAGCCCCTGACCCTCACGCACATTGCGGCGCGGAGCTTTAACGTTAAGGGGAGGAGGGGAACGATGCGCTGCTCGTCTTCCTCTTCGCCATGTGTCGGCTTATGGCCTCCGCTTGTTTTCCTTCGCTATTTTTAGCGGTTAACGCGCGTACTGGAGGGAACCGTTTATTCTCGCGTCGCTTTGATTCTTTGCGTTTGCAAAGAGGTTGTTGAGGTGGTGAACTGGCGGCCTTCGTGGTGTCCTTGGGCACCGTGGGTTGCCCCATCCCTCTGGCTGGACACGGAGCAGCGTGTTCCCCCATGTCCTCTTTCGCTGCTTCCCCCAGAAGACACTTTCTGCAAACGTGGGGTGTGCCCTGTGCTCCTCTGCCATTGGGAGGTGAACGATTTGGGGTTGCAGAGGTGGGAGACCCCTTGATTCAGGCAGTGCTCGTGTTTTTCAGTGCAGCGTATAACTGACAGGCCTGCACGTAACTTACAGAGAGCCCTCTGATGCCGGCGTGAGGCAAAGGTGATCCTTCTGCAGGTGCTGCCATCCTGCCTGGAAAGGCTGTGAGCAGAGTGCAGGGAAACCCCTCTCCTTTAGGGTGCCCCAGGCTCTCCCTGCTTCCCCAGTGTGAGGCTACACCTCAGAGCGAGGGGACCACTCCACACATCCACATGACATGATGCTGCTGTAGAACCCAAGCTATGGCCCATCCTGAGGCACAGAGGCACCCAGTGCTGCTTGGGGACCAAACTGGGGATCTCCTGCCATGCTGTGCCCCTCGGGAAGAGGGCTGCTGCTCATCAATGCCATCTGCTTTGTTCCAGGTGCTGCCGGAGTGCTGGTGGGACACCCATTTGACACCGTTAAGGTGGGTTGATGGAGTAATGTTTCTGTCTCTAAGTAGAAAACTAGATTAGTGCTTTTTCCCAAGGAGATGGGGAGATTAACAAACACCCCCAGATGCCATAGGAGCCTCAGTCTGTGACTGAAAGTTTGGAGCAAGCCTCGCTAGCTGCTCCTTATGGACTGGCAGCCTCCAGCCCTGCGGAAGTGAACATTCTTTGTATGTATGATTCAGCCCTGAAATATGAACAAAGTGTTGGCCCAGTCCCAATTTCATCAGTGCAGTAATATCATTGCATTTGAATCTCTCACTTAATTTTGTTCGGTGCTTGCTCCTCCGTAGCTGTTCACTACTAACTGCTAGGAGAGCCTCTACCTCCATTTTGTCCCTACACTGAAAGCTTTGTGTTGTTTTTGCCCCCAAGATCTGCTACTTACTCCTCAGGCGTTAATTTGTTGCATAAGCCCAGGGATGTAAGTGGACAAAAGTCCATAGCATGAAGCTTGTCAGGGGGCTTTTTCCTTCCTTTAGGTAAAATACGTGGATATTTTTGTAACTTTCCAGTTTAAAATAGATTCCCTGACTTCTAGATTTATTCCCTTACGCATACTAAGGAGCAGCTAAGGCCTTCTCAAAGACATGATTTTTGGAGGATGTTAATCTTGCTGGAGGTGCTTCAGCCACAACTCCAGGGGTCCCAGCCCATTTTTCAGACCCAACTGATGACCTGTGTCACTTTCTGACAAACTTATTTAGGATCCCATGCTGGAAGAATAGAACATGGGACATTGGTGTACCTACCACTGTGTTATACCCATATCACTTGCCTGCAGCATGCCAGCCATGATAGCTATATTTGGAATACCTCTACATTACTGAATTTAGATATGCAAGGGCTGATAGTATTACAGGGGTCACCACCATATTATGTATTCTAGCCAAGTGATTGAAAACCTGTTCAGTATTGAGTCACGGCTAGTGGATTTTAGTCCTTGACAGCCAAGTGCAAGCTGCTCAAATAGTTAAATGATGTTTGTATGTTTCTAAGAGTATGCTAAACTTGACTGTTAAGTAATTGTGTTGAATTTGATTGAATGTTTTCAAGAATGGTAGCATCCAGACTTGAGCACTTTTTTAATGGTGGTACAGGGGCAGCTGTCTCCTCTCTCCCCATCCTGCCAAGTTTTATGTGTTTAACCTAAAGTGAGAGTCATTGCACTGAAGCCAGCAAAGCCATGAGAATTCTGTGCTCATATTGAAGTTCAGCACTGGGGAAGTGGGGAAGATGTTTTTAATGTGAAACAGCTCGTTGTGCATGAAACTAAACACTTAAGTGCTGGCAAATCTGGGGTTCTCATGCTAGTTCTGGCAGATGGATTAATGCAAAAAAGATACTCTGGCTTTAGAAAAAGCATCTTGCTGTACAGTAGAGTGGAGCACTTTTGTTTCCAGATGATTTAAAGCACTTTATAAAATCCAGCATGGAACGTGGCTTTCATACCACCAGAAGGGAAGATGTTCATCCGCCCTTTGTTGAGGGGCAGTAGTAATGTTTTGTCATTAGCTGGCGTAGTCACCACTTAAGAAAAAAAGAAAAGCATAACGTGATGTGTACCCATGTATGTTAAGGATAATTCTTCTCGCATTTCTGTGGTTGGCCATCACTGACTATAACTGAACAGTGGGGAAGTTGCTTAGATGAGCCAGAATTTTATTTCCACCTTGCCTTTTAAGCTTTTTATTTATTTCTTTTTAAACCAGTGCTCACGCTTCACAAGGGGGAGGGGGCTGGTGGGACACGCAGGGAGCCAGGCTGAGAAACCCCCTCCGAGCTGATCCCAGAGCTGGCACACTCCTTAGCCCTGGTTTGTTGATGTAATGTGTAAAATTGCTTTTTTGCTTTTAACTGCCTTTACTTTCTGAGCTAGGGGCTGTCTTCATTAACAGCAAAAGTGTTACTTTGTTGTAGATGAGAGATAAGCCTCATCACGGGAGAGTTACCTAGTAAGTATAGCCCAGGTGAACACTTCTGTTTCTCTCAGTCTTAATTTATTCCAAAATGTAATAGTTCAAATAAAGATCTAAAAGACTTATGAAGCTTTTATCCTTTTTGGTTTTAAACTGATATGTCCCTCTTCTACAACTGTGACGTGGGAGCGGGGTTGAAATATCTGGTCAGTTATTTATAAATGTAAAGCCTTATTCTGAACCTTCTTTCTGGTATGCATTTCTCAAACTGTGTACGTTTCCACACGCAGTGGCTGTAAGACAGAACCTCAGGTCTCACTCACAACATAACCTTAGAGGGCACTGATTGCTCAAAGGCCTCTAAATCACTTATTTCACACACTCTTAACTGTTTGGAGTGCTGGAAGGCTTGCTGCTTTGTTTTCCTTAGCTTAGTGTAAGTCTTTAACAGTGTGAAATTACAGCTTGTCACTGTGACAGTTGCCTTATTAACAGCAGCTTCAAATAAGAAGGAAGCAAAATGAAAAGGATATGATGATTGTTGGTCAATGAGTAATTTAACAGCTGAACTCTGTAAACGATTCATCCTGCTCATAGGTGTACATGCTAAATTAGAACTTGTTGACTATGTTAATACCCACGAAAGAAAGCTTAGTGTACATTATTGCCTCACCTAACAGTTTGCTGCTGCAGGTACTGCCTTCTGATCTCAAAGCTAAAAGCTGCTTCTCATTCTTAGTCACGATGTGTCAGTGCTTTTGGCTTTCTGAATATTTTGTCCTACAACATTTAATTAGTCAATATTTCATAAATCGTGCAGTTAAAAGTAGTAGAAGCTCTAAAGCTCTATGCTGCTAGGAAATTAAACCTCTGTACACAGTACTGATTATTCTAACTTGCTAAAGGTACTTGTATGGAAAAGTAAAAAGGCTGCTAAGCTGTAATTCTCCCAAAGCCCATAGATTTGGAAGTCCTCTAACCTCCCAGCTGAGGTTTGAAATAATAGCAATAGAACGATAAATGGAGCCAGATCGACAGCTCATTGGTACGTATGGCTTTGCTTATGGGACAGCTTCTTGAGCAGCTTTAACAAACTCAGCTACTTCAACCCCCCCAACCTGACTGAATAACACAAGGATTTATTTGTTTTGAATCCTGCTCTAAGCCTGCTCTGAACTTTAAGACGTTGTAAAACTCTGTTGCCCCTTTGAAGAAGTTGTCTCAGTCTCCGAGCATGGCTTAGCATACACTAAACATTAGAAAGGCACTAAAAACTACAGCTTCGTTTTACAAAGCATGAAATGACATGTAATATCAGTAACACTGAACTATTCCTTTCTTCCCTTGAAGAAAGCTAACCTTAATATGGGCTTCTAAGAAACCATGTCCCAAAATTGGTTCTAGACCCATGTAAGCCTAGGGGGCCTTCCATTCTGCTGCTAGTGGTGTTACTTTGGGGAAACGGGGATAAAAAGACTGAAGTCAGGAATTTCTCACACCTAATAATCCTTTCTTTTGTTCAAAATAAGTCTTGAATTTTTTTTTTTTTTTTTACTGCAGTTTACCGCAGCAGTAAATGGTTGATAAGTATCCCCTCTGAGGAATATTGCAGTCCTCCACGATGAGATCAAAGGCAGATGTCTAACTTCACCACTCCAGTCAAACCAATTACTGAGTCTCTGCAGTGTTCGGTTTTGCATGAACTATGCAGCTCTGAGGCTTCCTGTTTCAGTGTGCCAGAGGCAAACTGGCAGGGAAACCTGAACCAGGCTTTCCCATCAAAGGTTAAAAACCACCTCAAAAATGCGTTGATCTCATAATGTCACCACTCCCAGTGACATCAGCTGTTGTGTGGAACATACCACGTTCGTTTTATAAAAACTAATTACTAACATGATGCAGCCACACTCTCACGAGTGGTTTGCTTTCAGCAGACTAAGATTTAAAAGGCTTTGTGACTTCTTATTCCTTTCCTTATCTAAACGTAAGCTTTTTTAAGACACTTCCCCTCTAAACTCTGACAAAATCCCCTCTCAATGAAAGGCCCCAAACCTGGTAGCCAGAAACAGTAGACATGGCACTGCTAAAAGCTCCCAACCTTCTGTTATCTTCCCTATTTCACTCTGGGCTTGTAAATATTTTTTTTATAAAACGCTGTTGGGTTTGCACAGCTATTCCTTAGCATGTACAGAACTATTCCTGGCAGTGAAAGGAAGCCCTTGTTGTGCAGTCAGGTCAGGAAAGCTTCCAGCTGAAATTCTAGGTAACATTATACCCCGTTGTACTTCCACACCCTTTTTCTAACTTCCAAAAGAAGTCAGTAATCTTCTTCCCTTCATTTTTTTTTTCCACTCTCCAAAATATTTCTAGACACTCAAGATAATGTTTATAAATGATCTTGCCGCATATGGCATTCTAATGTCCAGTCTGTGCTTGTGCATATATATTTCATAGCAATTCTCAATGTATGTAGAAGACATTAGTTTACCAGTTATGCTGTTCTCGGTGTACACAACATTATCTCATACCACTTTTTATAGGTTCGTCTACAAGTTCAAAATGTAGAGAAACCTCTCTACCGTGGGACCTTCCATTGCTTTCAGTCCATCATAAAGCAAGAATCTGTAAGTACAAACCTAATGTTTCTGATTCTGTATCTTCATATATTTTGTATGAGAAGGGTGGGAAAGATGGTCAAAAAAAACCCTACAGATACCATAGATCAGGAGAAAAGCATACTCCAAATCTCACATGGCCACAGATACCGTAGTCCTGGCGTCTAGTATTTTGCTCTGGGGGTTTTCAGGCTTGGTTACTTACATTCAGAAGTTTGCTGGAGGTTTCCTGAAGGACAGCATTAAGTTTGGAAGCTGAAATGACAGAGTCCACTTTTTTAAACAACTAGTAACTTGAATAGATGACTTTCTGAGAGTCCAAACAATGAGAGAATAAATTGGTGGTTTTTCTTTTTGCCTGCTGGAGCTTAAAGACCATAACTAGAAGGATGAAAGCATGGCATTAGGGCTTTTACTTAAAAATATATCTATAATACTTACCAGGAAACTTTTATCTTCACGGACTGAGAGATTATTTCGGAATGTACTCAAGTATGCATTTGCACTGCTGAAAATGGTTAGATGCTTGCATCCCACGCAGCAGTAGCATTATTGTTATTACAGAGCAAGATTAAACTGATCTTCTGTCCACAGCGAGGAAGTAAGAGCATGAGTGAGCACCAGAAAGGACGTGTTCAGGAGGTTATTCACACTAGTGCTAAAAAGATGGGTTTCTTCTTCCTTCTTCCACCAGGCTTTTGGACTCTATAAAGGCATTGGGTCACCAATGATGGGACTTACCTTCATTAATGCAGTCGTGTTCGGCGTGCAGGGAAACACGCTGCGTGCCCTCGGCAAGGACACTCCTCTGAACCAGTTCCTTGCAGGCTCAGCAGCTGGAGCCATTCAGTGCATCATCTGCTGCCCCATGGAGCTGGCCAAGACAAGGATGCAGCTTCAGGGAACTGGTGAATACAAACAAAAAACAAAGAACTACAAAAACTCTCTGGATTGTTTGATCAAAATCTACCGAAAGGAAGGGCTGAGGGGCATCAACAGAGGCATGGTCTCTACAGTCATAAGAGAGACTCCGAGCTTCGGCTTTTACTTCCTGACCTATGACTGCATGACCAGATACTTGGGCTGTGAAGCTGAAGACAGTTATGTCATTCCCAAACTGCTGTTTTCCGGGGGGATGTCAGGGATCGTGTCCTGGCTCTCCACGTACCCCGTGGATGTAATCAAGTCCCGGCTGCAGGCAGACGGTGTTGGAGGCGTAACGCAGTACAAGGGCATCCTGGACTGCGTAAGGAAGAGCTACCACGAGGAAGGCTGGAGGGTGTTCACGAGAGGCCTCACTTCTACGCTTCTCCGGGCTTTTCCTGTCAACGCAGCTACTTTTGCTACTGTCACTGTGTTCCTCATGTACATGAGGTCAGAAAATGATCTCGGTGAATGTGACCCAGGCCCGGTAATCCAGCAGCCTTCTAGTCTGTGAGCAGCACGTGCTCGTAACCTTGACCTGAAGGCCCAGCTGTCTTCTGAGCGTACACAGCTGATCCGCACAAGTGGTGTCAGTGTATGCTACCTGTATAAAGAACTCCTAAACGCATCAAGTTAGGATGTCATCTCATGACTTGTAAAAATAGCACATGACTTCGTTGGTCTTCATAACCAATAGTATCCAAGTAAGATGGGGACCTGCCTTTAGGAAGTACTGTACTGCTGGGACTCCAGAAGAGGATCTGGAGAATATCAGAGTACCAGAAATCAGGTTTGAACCCGTGTTCTGAATGACTGAGTGGAACTGAATGCAGAAGTGTGTTCAGAAAAAAAGTTGCTCTCTGTACGTAGCAGGAGCTCATACAGTCCTCCAAGGTGAAGTCGGGGGAGGGGAGAGGAACATAAATGCTGGAAGCATTCTGCAGGTAGCCCTGAACTGTTTAAGACGTGGACTAACGTTCAGCTAGCCCCATGTTTTACTTTTCCTCTGCTTGTTAAGTGTCTGTGGTTTTAGTAGCATTGTTCATGCTCGTTTGCTAAAAGAAATGATTTGTTTCCAAGCTACTCCCTTACCTTTCAGATTAGAATAAATATCCCAAGCGCAAAGTTACCACCTGCACTTGTATTTACTTCTTCCTTTACATTTCAAGGCTACTAAGGATTAAGGGAAAGTCAAAGCTAGCAAGACTGATGCAGTCTGCCTTCACCTCTACTTCTTGTTCGGTGGTGCACAGTGCGTGTGGTTTCAGACCACCTAAACTTTATCCTCTGAGTTAATGCAACTTTGTCTCACTTCTCCAAAGGTGCAGCATAGCAGCCAGTGATGTACAAAAGTCCTACCTGTGTTATTGCACAAAACGTTAGTGGGTGTAGTGTTAGCTTAACAGCTTGAAGTACCGTGGAAATACGCACATCTTTAGATCTGGAACTTTTATACCTGCCCAGAAAATAAGGGGTGGGAGTGTAATGGTTTGTGTTGAATGCACTCACAGTGTGAATTTAAACAATACTGATTTTGATGTATTTAGTTACAGTGCTACTGAAAAGACTAAAAAGGGTTTTGGAGAATTTTCTTGTTATATGAATCTGCTGTGTTTTAATATTATTTTTTAGCAGTCTGTTCAAGAGGGATTGCTTTAGTCAGAGCTTTAAAATGCAATTTAAAATTTGGAGTAAGAACTACACATATTGGGCACAAACAGCCAGGAGAGAGAAAGGAGTGCATGCTTGTTGGGGAATATTCAAAACATATCAAGCTACTTTGGTAAATCTGTTACATTTTCAGTTGGGACAAGTGCAATATGTGTTTAATTTATATGGATTTTTCTAAAGAAACCTTATTTCATAGCATTTTGCACTGTAACAACATATGCTGGAGAAACCTGTAAAACTGGTATGTGTTTTTATACCTTGAAGGTATGTTGGATGTTTTAGTGCCTACTTGCACTGAGATTCAAATTGAATGTTAAATCTGTCTACTAAGCTGCACATGCACAACTCACAGCAAAGACCATTTACACTTTTGTACAGTAGTCTGTAATTATTGTATATAAAACTGAGGGAATAAATTTTTTTTAAACATACTGATTTCTGCACTTCAGTCTTTCTCGTGTTTTGCTCTAATACTTCCTTGTTCTAAATCTAGCCTGCAGAAGGTTGGGCTTTCTGGCTTTTGCCTGAAGAAATCTGCTCTCCATCTGCCTTCCAAACACCACGAGGAAGGAAAGCACCTTGCTGCAGCGTGAAGTACATCAGCTGGATGAAGCAAGAAGGGAAGCTGTCTGACCTTGTTTCTTCATAATGATCTTTTCAGCAAGTTCCTCACTTGAAGACATTTTAGCCACCAAGAGAACAGTCCTGCAACGGAGTAGGGGGAGCGTTTGGACCCTTCATAATCTTCATTTATTCAGTCTAAGCAGAGCTCTCTCAACAGGAACTACAGCTTTGAACTAGGGCCCAGAAATAAAAGACTTGGTATAAACAGCATCCTTGAAATCACCAAGGTGAGAAAAGACCTGATGGTCATCCAGTCCAACTGTCCACCTATCACCAATACTTCCCCACTAGACTATGCTGTATTAAGATACAACATTACAGCCACAAACTGAAGCATAGGAAGTTCTGCACAAATGTGCATGGGGACTTCTTCACAGTGATGGAAAAAGAGCACTGGCACACGCTGCCCAGAGAGGTGCTGGAGTCTCCTTCTCTGGAGACGTTCTGAAGAACCACCTGGACGCCTGCCTGTGCAACCTGGGCTAGGGAGCTGCTTTGCAGGGGGTTGGACTCGATGCTCTGGAGGTCCCTTCCAAACCCCTACGATTCTATGAGCATCTAAGTATTTCTTGAGCACGTAATTTTTCCTAATACCCAACATGACAGACTGCCCATAGAAGAAATTACTCAATCAAAAAGGCCACACATCCTTTTACTCAGTATTTGCTAAAACGTACTGTCCAGAAATTCATTCGTAGGGAACTTGAAGGAAATAATCAGAGGGACTAATAGTTACTGACAGTGCACGATGAACAAGTTCAAGGGTAAAACCCAGCTTTCAACCTTTCTGACGTCAGCTGCTAGAGATCCTTGCCACTTCAAACATTTAAATAAGCTACAAATTGCCTCAGCCTTTCTAAACATGGTTCAGCTCCTTCATACCAGATTTTTGCAGCCAAGCGAGAAGAGTATTCTGCTCATTTGAACTAGCATTACAGGTACTGGATGGGAGAAGCTCCTGACAGCAGAAGGGAAAGGGAATGTAAAGCTCACCGAGAGCAAAACTCAGCTACCATGAAGTCCCTGTGTCTCTCAGATGACCCACCCTGTTACTGGGTGGCTCATGTCAGTGTTACGTTAAAGCCACAAATGTGTTTAAATAGACGAGGGGAAAAAAACCCACAGGCTTACACAATGTCGGCAATGAAAACAAAGCTCTGACCCAATGTCCCGGAGAAGTTGAGATTACTTTTAGACAAATTTGAACATGAGAAATTCCTGTGCTACATAAAACTTTTCAAAGACAAATTACACTGTCCAAAGGTGGACATTGTGGAGTTACAAGTTTTACATTTTATTTTTCCCCTCTTTTTATCCATTAAGCACTCTGCCACATTTTCAGAGAGATGTGTCCTTCTGTGAAATTAAATGTATTTGTTATGATGCTAGAAAACAGCTGCTGAGAACAGGTTAATTGCTGCTGTTAACCAGACTTTTCATACATACTGGAGAACAAATTAAAGCCTATCAGTGTGCCAAATGTTACATCAGCAGAAAGGGCGATGAAATCCCTTCTTATCAGGAAAGTAGCCTCATAAGATAGGAACTCACAAAGGCAACGTGCCATTATCAGGCATGATGATCATGGGGAGAGATGAAGAATCTAACAGACGGTCTGTCTCTGGAGGAAGCCAAAAGAACAGGGAAGGCAGTGATTCTTGATGGGCCAAGCTTATTGAAGATGAGCTCTGAAACCACAACTGCTTGTTGCTATGTTCAGGAATTCATATGTACTCACAAGTGGCATGAAAGGAAAGCAGAGTGAAAGAGGCAGTCCCTAAAAGTAAGTTCGGACACAGATGGCCCAACAAACTCTACTGGGAGCACACAAACTCACGGGATGTCTGTTCGGACAGCCACCTCCCTGACCTCACACGAATTCATCAAGGTCCTGAGGAGACACGGGGGAAGGTAGAAGGCAGGACCCTCATCCTTCTGCAAGGCCAGCTTCTGTGTGCTGAGAGAAGCAGGCACGTACTTTCACCTACTGAAGCACCTACAATGGGGAATTTTCCAAACAGGCTAAGAGTAAATTTCAAGCTTGGTAACTTATAGGTGGTATGTAAAAATAACACCTACCTTTAATTTTCTGCAGGAAGTTCCACCTGGGTTCCCTGCCTGCTCACCATGGAGTGACTATGCAGCTCCATTGCACGCTCGGAACCAGATAACACTTCCCATAGCAGTTGAGCACGTTAGTTCACAGCCCATTGTTCTTCAGACTCTTGTTATGAAAGTCTTCTCTTGAACAAATCCTCCATCTGCAATCCGCGCAAGAGGAAAGAACACTAAGAACCAACCCCCCCCCCCCAACCAACCAAGCAAAAGAACCACACGCAACAAAACCATAAAGACTTGCCACATTATTATGCCTTAAAATGCTGTTCTGAAAAAGAAACTTCTGTATGCCTTCACAACCAATGGGAGTCACTGGATTCATTTAAATCCACTGGAAGTTCAAAGCACTGGGTACATAACTATGGGATGACAGCTGCAGGTAATTAGTTACACCTCTGCCACGTGTGGACACCTTCTGCTCCGCTAATTCAGTTTTGACAAGGAACAGCGATAACCAATCCCACCCGCTCTGAACTGTGATGTAAGCCATCTTAAGACACTTCACAGAAAACAAAAGGTGTTCCAAGCAAATTCTGATTACGACCCAATACTTCATGACCAAAGGCCAAACCTTCTGTTTCGCTGGGCAAGAAGAAATGTGTTGAAATAACTGCAAGATGCCCCTTGTGTAAGACCGTCACAAACTGCAAGCCAAAACAGCTGTCGGCAATGCTAGTGATGCCTTTGGGAAGCATCCTGCAGCTCTGAAGAACGCGTGATTTACGAACCCATTAAGGCATTCCACAAACACTGTAAGAGTCATAAAACAGGGCTTTCTGCAGGTTTGTTTCACAACCAGTTGCTGATGACTTGTAGCTGAAGCAGGTTTGTTAGGACATATCCAGTTCCCCAAGCTTTGTTGTGTATGGGATTTCCACTATTTCACAAGGAGTCCAGCTTGTTCCTCTGTTATCAGCTCTGTGACTGATCCCAAAGTTGACTCGTTACTCACAGACTCCTCTCCCACACACACATTCACTGTCGGCCTTCTCCAGACAGAGCATCACTCCTGCGGTCTCTGCAGCTGCCTTGCAAACCTTAGGAACAGCAGCACACCAAAGGACAGCCAAGTAGCAAGGCCCTAACTGCCCTCAGTGAACCCAACAGACTTCTTTGGAGGCCACTGCTGGAGTCAATCATTGCTATTTTACACATCTATCAGATGAACCTAAACAGCCCCTCTCCCAGCTGAAAGCACATTCATTAATATCTTACTAGATTTCCAGACTTCGCTTAAAGATAACCCAATAACCTTGGACGTATGGATCCTCTTAAGAATATACGATCCACGTCATGCAGCTTTCACAGTTCTAACACACCACTGCCTTGCTGATGCTTTTTACAAATGCACATAATAATAATAGTGCACAGAGTCACATTTCTTACTGTCCTCTGGTGTGTGGAAAGCTGACTTTGACGCTTACGCACAGCCTGACAAAGCCTACTGCACAACACAGGACCCCTACAGACAACATTCAGTGATTCTTCAGGGCACCCTGACACTCGGCTTACTGCTGGTACAGGCTGATCATTCACTGCCAGCTCCACCTCTAGGCAAATTATTATTCAACAGTAACTGAACAAACTAAAATAAAGCATCGGTATAGACGCTACTGTCACATCGACTACAGAGAAACCACATTTAAATCTACAGGATTGCATTCACTCAGGTCTGAGGCTCATTTACCTTCGGCAAAGAGAAAGAAAATGGGTAAGAAACCACAGGAGAAACGTCCTTACCAACTGAAGAGTCACCATCTGGGTAGCATTTAAACATTGCTGCAAAGCCTTCTTCGCACTACTGGCCTTGTCCGACTTGATACTAGACGAACTCACACATCAAATGAATACCGAGTCTCACCTTAATAGGAACAAAGCTCTCAAAAGTCTTCATTCTTTACAGCTTTAAGCAGTACAGGAACATCAGCATGGTTACTATAAACCATTGTTTGTCATATATATATTTATGTATTGTGTTTTATATTATATAAAATACAAACCAAGCACTGAAGAACTGCATTTTCAAGAACACCGGTCACCATGAGCTGTCCTCGAGTTTATTCATTTTAACTCAGTAGGAAGACTGATCAGTTTCAGTCTTCCCAAGGCATGAACTGATGGAACTGATTCTGTGAGCACCTTTGGCCACCAATGTCCAAGCGGTAACATCTTTCATAGCCACTTTAAAAGGACTAGCTTTGTTCAAGCATTCTGAAGTCCCAATAACTTCGTTATTGCCATTAAACATCTCTTCTTTTGCTCTCCACGTACTGTGGAATTGGCAGAAAGGACCTCTATCTGCCTTCAAAATATTATCGCTGACAACTTAGGCTGTTAAAACACGTTTCTTTTTTTATACATGCAGAACATCAGACTGTGCTATCTCAATTCAACACTGAACCTCTTGGTCCAGCAAGAGGATAATTAGTGTCAAGGGCAAGTGCAGCCAAGGTTCTTGCAAAGAGGAATAAAGGAGATCTCAGTGTTGTTTGTTACGAATTCATTCACTTACCATTTCAAATCTGTACCTGGGCTCTGCCTGCTCACTTTTTAAGGACAGTCGTATCCGGAACTGACGAATACCTGCGTTCCATTTGCCTCATATTTAAAACAGAACTACTGCTAGAGGCAGGATACAGACAGCTAAAATGTCTGTTCAATGCTTTTTTAAGAACACCGTGTGACAATTATACTGCAGTGCGTGACCAACTTCCAGAAGCTGCGCACTGTAAGCATTTATTCAATCCCAGTATGAATGAAATCCAGCTGTTAATGAGGATGTCTCACGCAACTAAATGTTGCTCCTTAGACTCAGAGGTGCCACGACTGCTTGTTAACGTGAGGCTCAGGTGAGTTTTACGGAGAGATGCACCCTCACACAGATGAAATGTAACCAGGGACAATAACAAGTTTCGGTTCCCAGCACAGCTTCAAATCGAGACTGGACATAACTCAGCTGCAAATACGTGTTCAACCAAAAGGAACACACACCATCAATCAGTCCCTTTACTCAGCAACAAAATGAAACCGGCACCTCTTCAGGACACAGGACAGCAGAGTTTTGTGCAAGACTAAAATCAAACTACTATTAAAAAACAAAAACTTAAAGGTTGATTAGAACTAGGCTGAACTCATTTTATTTCCTTCAAAAAAGAACAGACACTAATTTAACTGAATACAGAATTTAACTGTAACTATACAATTTTAAGAATATTATCCTGCTCAATAACTGCTTATATATATATATATATATATATACATACTGCCAAAGTTCTAGTACATACCTTCAAATTAAATAGCCTGCCTTTCTTGCTACCCCGAGTAACCTCAGACTAGAGGCACAGAGTTCAGATTAACTGAGGTACAGATGGCAACTCTTCTGCTTTTCAGTGTAGTTTTCTGTTATCAGCGCTTTTTCCCAATCCAGCAAACTCGGGTGTCAAAAGCAGAGCTTAACTGCGTTAGCCACGTTTTCCCTTCTAAGAAACAAATTCAGAAACAGATTTTAGTATAAAATACATGTCATGGCCCTCTAAAAAATAATGCTCATCCATTTCCATGCACTCATGTTTATTAGCCTGTCACATTTTTACTGCGTTATCTGCAAATTTCGTATTTTGAGCATCTGAACCAACGAGCAGTAACCACTTTTATCCAGACCTTCTCAAATCCATGAAGTTCTTTGAGAACTGTGAGTTCCTGTTCTAAAGAAAAAGGCGTCCGAGGAGGTCCCAAGAAATACTCAATCAGACAAGACAGACAAAACACGACGACAGCTTTCTCATTTCTGCTGCAGCCAAACCCTGCTCTTGTGTCCTCCTGCACTGAACCCTGACCAAGCACAGTGCCCATTTAGCTGTGTGCCACACTGTGTCACCCACTTGCCTTTCACGTACGCTCAAATCTCACTTCACTGCCGAGTCTCCAAATCCACCGTTCCAGAGGATGGAAGTGCAGGTCACTCAAAAAACAGAATCACAGTCACCGATGCTATTTATGTACACCATCTGATGTGGCATTATCGAATTTCATCACAAATCACTGTAATTGAATGCAAAGTAAGGAAACTTGAGTTTATTTAGATTCCAATTTCGGGGAGATCAAGAGGAACTAGGATTGCTCTGGACAGAAGAAAACAGACTGTGCTTACAGATCATTTTCTGCCATATTCTTTCTTTAGGACGACTGTTTTATTGTTGCCCTTTCTATTACATGGGATGTACATATTATCAGGTGTTAATAAAAGGTCAGTGCCTGTACAATACATTCTACAACTGAGCACCACTTTCCGTAACTGAACAGGCAAAGAAATTACACTGAACACCAGCATCTGGCAGTATTTCTCCAAAAAAAGTGACTAAAATGGGTTTAAATTGATTAACACTATTAAATCACATCTAATATTTGATACTACATGATTTCATTACAGCTATACGATACAATTATACAAAATGTGTTAACATCAAAGAATACAACCAAAATTAAGATAGCAAACAAAACCTATATAACTTTTTTCTTTACAGGAAAATACTTTTGAAGTATGCATGTAACTGCCCATTCTTTTAAAGAAAATCTACCGCAAGCAAGTTATCAACCTCCAGGAAATCACACATAGCATTACTACGCATATCCCCAAAAAGTGTACAATATGCACACTTGGAATACAAAATTAAAAAAATCGTAAGCAACAGGTGAGCTCCATATTTATAAGAGTGTGAAAAGTAGTCCCATTTTAGCACTGTTGTATAAAGAATCGTCTTTTTGTTTTTGATGCAAGTTCACCAACGGACCCCTCTGCTCAGGGCCACACTTTACAAAACACCGTGTTCTTGAAACGCGATTACAGAGCAAGGTAGAGCATCTCAGCAACGTCACCTGAAAGTTTTTTTTTGCTTTTTATTTACTACTTATCAAAACATGTCCTTTAGGTTTGTAGGGTTCTTTTTTTGTTTTTAAAATTCTTTCCTAGAAACAATATACAAAGGGGAAGCGTATTTATTCTCAATTCATTCTCCTGTAAGATGGTTTTTGAGTTCAAGAACTTTTCCTCCAACTTTCACTGGTTGTTTTTGGCCTTAGCATGTGTTAAAATGTGAGATTTCAGGTTAGTTGATTGCGCAAACTTCTTATTGCAGCCATCAAATGGGCAAACATAGGGCCTGTCGCCAGTATGAATTCGCACGTGTGTGCGTAAATTGAAGTCCAGTGAAAAACGCTTTCCACATCCTTCAAATGTACACTGTTGAAAGGAAAACACACATTCTATTAGCTAAGAAAGGCAGCTCTCGCTTCCAGCACATTCCAGCACATTCTAACACTGCACAAGCGTGAAAACACACGCTGAGGATTATTAGGAGCACATCCAAAGGCATCACCATTAAACTGCACTTACAAAAATGACATGAATATTTCCTGTTCTTTTGCCACAGTACTACACCAGTTTTTAAAGAGGAAAGTATCTCTTGCAAGTGAATGCTTTCGCTGCAACACAAAACCCCAACCACCCTCTGCAGCTGAAACAGTATTGTGCTGAACAGTCCTAGAAAACAGAAATGGTCCCACACCAGAATTTCCTCCTGTTCATAGTAACTTGCACAGATCTGCTTGCTTCACCGACTTTCACACTTTCAAAGATGAGCTCAGAATACAAAGAGCAGCATGTTTAGCAGCAAACAGTAACGAAGAAACACAAAGTAACTGAAACATGTACACGTAACCGAATGCTGCAATCAAATTTCTGAAGCAATTTATTCCTCCAATGTAAATAAATAACCAAGAATACATCTCTTAAGTGCACTGGAGAGAACTGTGTGCTTAAGACACATGAGAAGACTATTTATGTGAATAAGAACCATCATATGAAGTAGGCTGGAGACCTCTGGTGGCAGAAGCTCACATGACTTGATGTGAGCGGAAGGACACTCAGTAATTGCTGTAATTTGAAAAGTGATTCATGTCTACTACTAAAAATTAGTATCAGAAGACAACCGAGCAAAGAACCTTGAGAGTCAGCTGTCTACATGAGTTGCACAGCACTCCTCAGATGGAGCGAGAATACATTTCCTTTGTTCAGTAGTAACTGCAAGCTTCATTTTTAAAGTGGGTGTGTATACAACTTCTTGCTTTTTATAGAAGATATCTTTTGAGTACAACCAACTCATTAACTTCTATTAAAAGGCCACAGAAGTTGATGAAGGATAGCCTAAGGAGACTCCCAGTATTAAAGATCATCATCCAGTGCTTTGTGCGGTCTTAGGAAAAAAGGAACAAAAAACATGCTACTGAAGCCGTGTTACAGTTACCCTCTATACCCGTTCTAACAAGTAAGGTGTAGTCTGCAAGTTTACAATACCTGAAAGGGTTTCTCTCCAGTATGAACTAGTTGATGTCGCTTTAGTTTCGAGCTCTCCACAAAGGCCTTGCCACATTCTGCACATACATGTACTCGAGGCCCATGAGTGTGCAGATGCTTCCTCATGGCAGAGTTGTCCCTGAACATCTTTGTGCAGCCCTTAAAAACAAGTGAAACTCAATTAGCATATAAGCCAGGACTTACAACGATTCTATGTGCTTCAGTAAAAGCATTTAACATGCTTTCATATTCTGAATCTTTTCTTCTAAGATGGCCATGAGAAGGAGATCCCTATCCACTATTAAAAAAACACAAACAACTATGCAATGAAACATATCATTTCAAAAGCTAAACAAACAAACAAACTCTCTTATCACTTAGTGTTATGAACCATGTGCACTCAAATAAACAATACGACAGTTTCATGGGAAAGATGCAGCTCTGGCAGAAGCTAATGAATGAACTAAACAAAAGCACATACAGCTCCAGGGAAAATAATCAAAAGAAACCATTAGATCGAATGATAGTTTGTGGCTATCTATGGCGCATCCTTTAACATGCACATACTGACTACGAGAGTACTCCCAATACATGACATATCCTCTAATTATACACCACAGGCTACTCTCTAGCATCAATCTGTATCTGCACTGCTACTCCTCCCAGCATTCCTTCCTTCTCTTTCTCTGCCTTTTGCACTCCTGGGAAGAGATATGAGTGTTTCCAGCACATAATGGCTTACAGATACCACCCAGTCCACACTTAAAGAAGCAGAATGAACACTATCACTTTGGGATAAAAAGACAACAACTGATTAAACAGTTTAAATCCAAAGCGATATGGGGAAACTAAATAAGGTTAAAGAATCTGTGAGTTACTTCCAATTCAACCTAAAAGGAGAAAATACTTCAGCTCAGGTACAGTACGAAAGGTTCTTAATCTGGGGTACACTCTGCGTTAATACAGGACTTCTTTTGATTCCAGACTCGTCTTAAGCTAGCAGTGGCCTGGCATTCTCTTCTTTCAACCTTTCTTTCAACACAGATCTGTCACGAGTTTTACAAGTGTACTTCTTGCATTACATACTGCTTCACTAAATTCCTTTAATTGTTTTACATTCTATGGGTACCCCAAATGATGCTCCTTTTACATAAAATCAGTCTACCGACATGGCTAGGTAGTGAGGCACAAAGTTCGACAACAGAACCTAAAGAAACAATCAACTGCTAATATTCTGTCCTACAGGCTCTCTCTACGGAAGCAGTTTCTTCAAAGCTATTAACCACATTTAAACGTGCCTCATTCCTTAATAAAAAGGGGAAATCAACACTTCCAAGAAAAGTTCTCCCTCCCTTCATGTACTACAATCGACTAATTTAAGAAGTACTTAACCAAAAAAACCCACCATCATGAAATTGTCTGCATGTACTCTGAACTTTCTGCATGCCTCTGAAAGGAGCAATTACATTTTCTGTAATATTTTTCTTTTTCAAACTGAAATCAAACGTACAACACTAGAAAATAGAGGAGATGGAAGGATATTCTTTTTTCCCTGTTTAGATGAAGTTGAAGCTATGAAAATGTAAATTAAAAATGAAGGCATCATTCCTCAGTACCACACAGAATAAATGTTCTCGTATCTCCACACACTGCACTACAGTAAAAACATGACACATGAAGAATGTAAAGAACTGGAAATCAATAGAAGCACAAAGAGGAATCCAGAACTAAGTGAGAATGTCTTTCACTACAACTGTCAGAAAGAAGCCTTCTATTCATGCTCTCTAATATGCACTATTAACTACCTCCCCTGATTATTTGCTCAGGCTCACACTATCTAGACCAGAAGTCAGCAAGGTTGTATTTGTCTTTTTTCATTACAAGCTAAGTTGGCTAACAGAAGCTCTACAGAAGCTGGGCAATGCAGTAAAGCTAGATGCTAACAGTTTAACTAGCAAAATTTATTCAAGACTGCTCCTTCCCCACTATCAGTGGATCACGATTGTTATCTCCATGCCCCTCTCTCAAAATGATGCATCCTCCAGCTCTGTGGAATGTAATTCCAAGTCTTCTAGTAATGCTAACTTTGGCATCTGCACCACAGGTTGCTGATTCCTGATCTAGACTCCCAAATCTGTCACAGCTTCCAAGCAGATGATATATAGATCTTAGGAACGTACTTTGAACAGCTTTCAGAACATTCTTTCAAGTATGTATTCTTGGGTGGCGGGAAATCACAACAGTAAAACCAGCATGTTAGGGACTGTGCATCATGGTTACCAGAAGATTAGGGATGCACTAACCTTAAGACAAGAATTGGGAATAATACATTATTCAGTTGAAGGTTTTTAAGGAAGCTTCTAAAGAGCGATAAGTTAAATACAGTTAGCAGAGTACATCTATTTACAGCAAGACATTTTACTTATTCTCAGGAGAATATCAATACAAAATTCTGATCTACAAACTGCTACCTATACTCAGAAGCTGAGCATTTCACTTACTTTGTGAGGACAAGCTATCGTACGTGGAGCATCATCTTCCTTAATCTTTCTTGGCTTCATTCTTAAAAAGAAAAAAACAAAACATTAGTAGGAAGACAGTGGTAGGCAGGCAGCTCTTCTCCCATGACTGCCTTTGTAACACACTCATTTATTTGACAGTATCATGTGAACCATTAGCACTCGGTTTTATGTTTTTAAAAGCTTTACAATAACACTAACAGCATGTATTGGTATTTGGAAAATTCAGCTTTTTGAACAGGACATCTTAAACACAGAATAAAATATTTAATACTACGTTCCTAGTCCTCTGAATATGTGAAAAGAGGCTTTTTTCTGATTTACATGAATTGTAATCAGGACTCTTTGTTGGAAAATTCCATTTTTCTTGTGGCTTATTTATCTTCACTTCTTCTTCATCCTGGTCCAGGACACAAAGAACAATGCAGTTTCAATAGTTTTTAGAATCAAAGAATGGTTTGGATTGCAAGGGACATTAAAGATCACAGACTTTAAACCTCCTGCCACAATTAAGAGACATCTCCCTTTAGGCCTAAGTTGCCTAAAGCCTCATCCAATCTGACTCTGAACTCCTCCAAGGATGGAACATTCACAGCTTTCCCAGGTGACCTGTTCCAATGTCTCACCACCTCGTAACAAACAGTTTCTTCTTCATACCTAATCTAGAACTTATCCCCTTGTTCTATCACTATGTGTCCTGGTAGGAAGTCCCCCTTCAGCTTTCTTGTAGATCCCCCCTTAGGTACCAGAAGGGCTAAGGTCTGTTCTCTAGGATGAACACCTCTCTCAGCGAGTCTTCACAGGAGAGATGCTTCAGCACTCATGGCCTCCTCTGGACTTACTCCAACACATCCATATCCTTACTGTGCTGAGGGCCCCAGAGTACTCTAAGATAGGGTCTAATCAGTCTGGAGAGGAAGAATCACCTCCTTTGACCTTCTTGTCACACTAGCAGTTTCACCACACAATACAGAAGCAGGCATGTTGTGGAACTTACACAGACAATGCAGACATCTGTTATAACCACTGATCTTTCATGACGTTATTGTACACATGGATTCCACTCCTGGCAACTGACAAGTAATCACCTATTACGTTTTGGCCACTGATAGGAATATTCACCGTTACATTACGGATCCCAGTAGCCTCCAGTGACCATATCAAAAAGCACTAAAACCTGCCGTTTCATTTGTGTCATTCATGCAGACATATGGGAGAAGACAGGAATGGAACGCACTGTGAGGCTGAAAAAAAAGTACAAAAAAAACCCAACCAATCAAACAAAAGAAACCAAACCAAACCAAACAAACAAAACAATCCAAAGCCCAAAACCTACATCCATAGTATCATCAGAATCAGTTGTAACACTACTGTTCTGAGGTCATAACAGACCTTCTGTGAGTAAATAAAATGGAGTCATTAACAAGAGGTGTTAACAGCTTCAATAGGCAATGCCACCACTACCAACACCGTGTGCAAGACAGCACTGATCATCGTTCAGTGGAATCCATGTGGACAATAACTTGGAGAAGAATTTAAAGACACGTTCAAATGTATAAGAAGTAGGTTTTGGTCTTACTTTAAAACTGACTTTCTGCAAAAGGAGACCATACTAGAACACCATACTAGAACATACTAGAACTAGAACTGTTGATCTCAATTACATTGCTGCAGGTAGCTCTTGCTGGGGGTTAAACATTTGGATCCCACCCAGGAGAGCATCTCTACCAGCTCCATCCAAGTCTTCTTAGCCTGAAACATTAATCAAAAATGGAACTCTAACAATATACCATTTAAAACAATCGCAGACAGACACGTTATTATGTGAATGCAACTATTGAAACAGCTGCCTTCGCAGAAAGTCGATTTACATGGCAAGACCAGAGTTCTCACTTCTGCTGCAAGTTTCTGCTGGCTGTGCCTGGCAGTAACTTCTCCAGACTGCTGAATAAAAACTGGAAGTGGACCTTTTGGATCACAGTACTGAACAGCCCAACCAGGGAAGGGAGGATGGGTGTGGGACAGAAGAAAGGAACAGGTTATAAAGGTGAGCAACCTTACAACTTCACACAATGAGGTACAGGAACACACTTTCTTATCCAGGCAGGAAATTGTGCGAAGTTGAAGGTATTAAACTACTCAAACCCACAGAATGAAGGATGTTACTCTGAAGGTGCAATAGAATAGAATGTAACTGTTACCTTTCAGTTACATGGAGAAACTGAAAAACAGTTCACCTCCACAATCATGTTGGAGATGGATACAATTGTTACCTTAAAGCACCAGTCAACAACAAACAACACAGCATTTCCCTGTTTCAGCATCTCCCTTTCCTGCTTGTTAAAGTACTTCATGTCCCCACATTCTTTCTCCTCCCTCTGTGCATAAACTTCAACAGTGTTGCTCTCTCAGGCAACTTTTTCACTTCCTTGAGGTCTCTGATGGCCAGGAGCGATAATCCACCTTTACAAATGACTGAATCCACATGAACAGTTAGAGAACAAGGAAATTATTCTCTACCAGTAGTGTCGTCACCACTTAAGTGCGCACCCGCACTCGGTCACAGCCCTTGCACTGCCCTACTGAGGCAGAAATGGCAAGGACACTCATGTTTATTTGTTAGCGCTGACGGATTCTTCAAACTGGCCAGACTGGCTTTCAGATGAACAGCCACAGGAGGAGTGTCACAAGGTGTCCTAGGAATCTATTTACTATCAAAGAGCCCACAGCTAGTGTTTTAGGATGCTTCATCCAAGAACAGGCAGAAAAACCATTGCAAAATGAAACTGTTTTCATTCACTCCAAGGTTCTGGCAGAAATAATTACTATTCTTACTCCAGTTATGCAGAACATGTTTGTGACAGAGTGACCCTTGCAGGGCTGTACAGAGCAAGAGCTTCTCCTCCCCCAGTAAAACAGTGTGGGTGAAGTCACTGTCAGTTTACTGCCCTTTTAAGCTTCCCTGCATGAACAATATCGATACAAAAGTGCATACCTTATAAAGAGGCCTGAGTCATATAAATCTAGGTGGCCAGAATGCTTTGTCACTTTTAAGAAGGGTGTCTGATTTCAAACTCTAAGGCAGCTTCCTCTCCTTTGTTTCTCTATCCATTTTGGAAAGTGATCTGAACAGGAAGGGCAGTTCTCACAATGGCTCTCTTTCAGAAAAGGTACTAAGAGGAGCAGAAGATAAAGCCATGGAAAGGGTAGATTTTAGCACCAAATCCCCTTGCTGTGCCAATTTCCCAGCTACACCATCTTCCCTTTTATTTCTTTGCATTTTATTTGTGTCTGTACACTGCTGCCTTTAGCCAGTTTAGCCACACACCTGCCAAGGGGGAAAACAAAAATTAAACTCAGGTTTTAAGTGGCGTTGGGAGAATTTCAAGATGTCCTCCACATTCGGAAACAGAAAATCCTTCAGCTACCTCTCCAAGCTTTTATGACTTTTTCACATCTAACTACAGCATTAGGTGTAACATATTCAGACTAGGATGAAACATTCTAGTTCACCTTAAGGGACTTTCAGTGTCCCAGACAAAATTACTAGGTTTAGCCTCTTAGCAGACCATTCACAACCAGTATTATACACTGTGATCTGACTGCCACAGAAATATGCACAAATTCTTTTTCACTTTCATTTTTATTGCACTGTTGAAGTATACATGAGACGCACAATAGGAATTTTATTTGTAAAAGCCCTTGGGTTGCCCGACCAGATAAAACGTATAGATTTCTAAGACTATCTGAACACACCTCAATGTTCTGAAACAGCTTGCTTATTTGCAGCATTGTCAACAGTTTCAGAACGTATAAAAACCTTTCCAGGAATCACTACAGCTGTTCCAGATAAAAGGCCCACATTCCTGCTACACAGCTCAATGACAAATGCATCAGCAAAAAGAAAAAGTAAAACAGAACATTCCCTGAGATGCAGAAATGCTTGCTCTGCTAGTGCCACCTAGCTGCTGTGCAGCAGTGGTGCTTCTTCCACATGGTTAATTACTGCAGTTTGACATCCATTTATTTATAAGAAGGCTGCAGTGCCAAACATCAGAACGCGCACCCAAACTTCACTCCTTGCTCAAGCCTCAGAGGTTCAGGCCCCTGCCTGAAATCCGCTCATACTACATTTAGCTTCTACTACAGGCACAGTTTTGAATTAGGAGGCTGCAAAGGAAGCCTTCAACTTGTCTAAACTTTGACTAACTAAAGTTAACCTCTGCCATTTGCAACCATCTCAGTCAACTTAATCAAAAATATAGTAAACAGTTATAGAGTGGCTCTAGCCTCATTTCTGTATCTTATTTCTGCAAATGCAAAGTATTGTACTTCCAAATATCTTTAAGTAACTTGTTTCTGACTACATGATATTAACCTCGTATTAAATTCTCCTTGCCAGTTTATGCTTCCTTATATGTAGACTATACACAGATTCTTTTTCTTTAAATCATCAAAATTAAATTTAACTCAACACTTTGAGCGGAGCACAGCACACCTTCTGAGTTCTGAATTCATGCGCTGCTCCAAGTTTTCACAATACATCTGAGAACGACAAAGTTCTGCACATTGAAGGACCCTTACAACCAATGCTTGAAACATTTAAAGAACCTCACGTTAAATATGCAAATCTTTTTAGGAGTACAAAAACACTGTGTTCCTAGTACCTCCAAAGCCAATTCCCATACAAGTACTAAGTTTTTTCTTCCAGTTTGCCATGCAAGAAGGTTTCTACTGTGTGCTGTATGTAGTGTTCAGATAAAGATGATGACTAGTAGAAAAATGAACTGCAGACATCAGAGCTTGAATGCATGTTACTAGATAAGTGAGTCCTTTTAATATGCTTCACTCCCCGTGAGAGGATGAAGACCATAACAGTATTCTACCACACTCACGTTCATCAGTCTGAGCTATACACAATCACCTCAGATCTAACACTGCTTTCACATTTCTTCTTTAAGGCAAGAGCAGAAGTTCAGCAGTCATTGATTCTGACCAAGAAATCAAAAGTTTTCCAAAACCATTGTGTGTCTGAGGTGTGTACACATCTAGAACTAATAAGCTACCACTAATTTGTACAGAATTTGAGCAAGCTGGGGATACTGCCAAAGTTAATGTGTTTCCAATGCCAATGTGGATTTGCCCTACGATTAACACAGATAACACTTCATCTCCTGCTCAAAGATATATTAGCAGAGAAAGTATGAGACAATACACATAGAACTCAGTCTTTCCATTATCTGCTGTCAATTCTAGCATGAAAATTCCCTACAACATTCCACCAGGAAAAAACTGGAATTTTAAATTACTGCCAGATGCCAGAAAAAGAACTAAAAGTGCATTACTTCTTACAATACTAAGAAGCATTCAGAAATATATCACAGAAGCAATCTTGTAATTTCAAGATCTGGAAACCATTCCAAATATTCGGACCAATCTGGATAACAACACTCAGTATTTGCATGGAGAAGGCACTATGACAAGTCTGTTAAACTTCATAACAGAAGACAGCTGTACATTACCTCAGAGCTTAGCAGAACCAAAGGATTCAGAACGTTCTGAAATACCTGAGAGCATCATTCCGTGCACTTGATAATCAGAAGTGTGTAAGTAATGTTTACAATTAAAATCCTAGAGTACACCCAAACTAACACTTAGATGTTTGCTTTCACAGAAAATTGTATTCATCCTCCCAGCAAGTCCCAGAGGAAAATGCAGTCGTTCTGATCAGGATCAGCAACACAAGTAACAACAGCAACAATAGGTGGAACCACCCACCACCTCAAAGAAAATCTTTTTCAGTCCATAGCTTGCTCCAGAAGTAATGCCTCCTAATTATTTACACGGGATCTACAACAGATACAAAGAGCACAAGAACACAGCTTGATGGAGCAAACTCTCTGCTACAAAACACTATTTCTCAGCATAGTCACTACCATTAGCTGTGCATTTTTGCCAGCCATGAACAAAAGCCTGCATGTTGCACTTGTAAAAGCTCACACCAATGGAGGCCATGCACAGTTGCTGTTGCCACTGCTGAAATGCAGCACCCAGCACTTTCGCTGCGCTCACACCCACTCTGTGGCCTCCATAAACATTCAGTGAGTGTCAACGAATGTCAGTGGGTGCCATTTTTTCCCACGTGGAAAATTCAACGACAAACGTTTGCTTCATAGGCATTTCTACATCAGATGCCATTTTGTCAGGCTATCACACAGAAACACAATGTCACAGAATACTGGTGGGAACGTTTTACTTCTACTGCCAGACCACCAATATCTGACTCTGGCATGGTGGGCCAACATAACAAAATAGGAGGCGTTATTTTTGGAGCAGATCTTGTAGTACACATTCGCAGACTAGCTAGTTTTGCACTGTTTGCTCCCTGCTTCCTTCTAGGAGCCTTCAGTATCCACAGCTCAATGGTTTTACTGATAACAACTAAGGAAAGAGCCTATGCCAGAAGTCCTCCAGCGCATACACAGTGAAAATCACTAGAAGCAGCTTGTAAAAAGCAGCACGATCAAACAGGGAACAACAGACAAATCTTGTTCTAGCAAAGCAAGAAACCTGATCAGAAGTTGTGTCATAGCCCTTAGCAAAATAACTGAAAAATTCAGTGGCATTTCAAAAAAGAACACTTCTTCACGTACTAGCTGACCTAGGAGGTAAGGGTAATGACATCTGATCATCCATCTGCCTTAAGTGATAAAGCTTTGCAACAGAGCTCTGCAGAACATCCAACCATTAACAAAATGAAAATAAGCAGTTTCACGTTTTCAACATTGAAATAAAACAATCACAGCAGCTACAGCAGCTCACTTTCTAAGCCTAAATTTTCAGAGACAAAGCATTAATGTTGAGCATGCACTGCGTGAAGCAGTAAGCCTCTGGGCAACCCTAATGTGGCAACAGGGCTTTTCCCCAGTGACCTCACGATTGCCCTCTGGTGGCTGCAGACTGCCCAAGCACTCTAAACCACACCAGGCGGGGCTGGGGCTCCACGTTACGACAGTGTTTCTGAGGCTTCACGAACTCTGTTGGAAAGTAAGCCATCTAGTAACTCAGGTCAATCGGTTATTTATGTAAATGAGTAAAAATTTTGCTTCACTAGAGGAAAACACAAGGAATACAGTTAGCAACTGCAAAACTGCGAGAGCCAGTGGCGCTGGAAAACAAGACACCTCATTCCATCAATGTGTCTAAGATACACAGCTTAAAGAGGCAGAAGCGAGTGCAGAAGAACAATAAGTGGTTTTACAAGCTAAATATTTTAGTCTAGCTTTCTTATTCTGAACAATCCAAACGCAGCATCACAATTGTTCGGTCCTCTATCACCAAAGAAGCTGAGACTACTCACACGAAAGATGCTTTCTGTCACGTCCGAGGTGCAGTATATCAAGGTATTTTGGCCTTATCTTACTTAGTGAGAACTAAAGACCAGAAATCACCTGCTGAATGTAGAACCCAGTTGTTTTAACACATCATTCACTGCTCTGCTGTGAGTTAAGTTCCTTGGCTTAGAAGATGATTACACACAGCAACAAGGCATAATAAATTTATCATTTACATTGCCTAACAGATTCTTATTTAAACCACTGGAAAGGAAACAGTTTTAGTCTGAAAATCCTTCTTCCTACTTACCTAGCAAATTCAGCCAGCTGCTTCGGGTCCGAGAGGTCAATGCCAGGTATTCCACCAGGAGGAAGCTTCTTTCCCGTCATGTACTCTGAGTAATCTGGAGGAGAATTCTCTCCAATGATCTGCTCTTCCACCACTGTTTCATGGTCAATATCTTTTTTATCATCTGAAATACACAAAATATTGAACTCAGCACATCCTGAAGATCAAATGAGCATACTCATTATTATACCTCGGTACAAATTCACAACTGCTGCACACTTACAAGAATACAGTGCTCCCACGGACTGCTACATGAACTGTTAAGAAAATAAAGATATCCATACACTTAACAATACGAAGTACACAGTGGGTGGAACAGCAGAAGTTGCCAAGCTACTAAAACACAGACAAGTAGAATCATCCTACAGGTATATGGAGGCTGCATTTTAAAGACATCCCACCGCTCCTGAAGCAATGTGTAAATATTTCAATTGTCTTAATGTCTTCAAATTTAAGCTTCACACAGCCCATTTCAGATCTCAACAGCAGCCGACAACCAAATAAACTTAGCAAAGCAACGGCAGATCCTTAAGAAATTATGACTATTAATTTTTAGTTTCAGAGACCCCTGATCTTCAACTGAAGTGTCACAGAGGGACAAGAAACTTTAACTACTATCAAGCTTCACTCCCTGCCCATAAAACTGTAGCTCTTCAACACTTACAGAGAGGCCTGAAAGAACCAAAAACCCAACAGTGAGTCTCTCTCCCCAGGGGGCTTCCTCCTTCGGTGGCAGAGGCAGCTTAAGTCCTTTCCCACTCTAATGTGTCAATAGCCGATAGGGATCATTCAGACCTTTGATCTACCAGTCAGTTAGAGACGCCTACTAAGTCTGCTCTAGGGCTCCACCACTGGATTTCTGCTTAAGGACCACAAAGGAAACTAGGTTGAAGACCTGCTGTTACTGTCAACCCACATTCAGACTGCAGAATGCGTCAACATAGTTTTCCCTCTCCTTTTGCTTTTTAAAAAACAGAAAGGACGCAGAGAATGGTAATGGTAACAGCCTCCTCCTTGCAAAGCTCACACCAGCACTGCAAAAGACACAGCACCAACTCCATTTTCCTCTCCCACCTGAAACCACTTCCCAAAATGTACAGATGTATATATAGCTGTAACTACTCGGCTACGTGTTAACAAACTTGCCACTGAATCACTTCTCCTAATCTGTATATGGAAAGATTCTGCAAACCACTTCATATACAGTTTATGTATGACTTGCAATGGTAAATTATTTGTAAAAATAACAAACTGCTCTTTTACAGAAACACAAGGACAGAAAGGACAGAAACACTATTTCTCTGATTTGAAAAAAAAAAAAACAAAAAGATAGGAAAACATAAGACAAGGAACAAATTAGGCTAAGTTTTTTTTTTTCTTCTTTTAACAAAAATACGGGAAATAACATTATTCATTACTCAGTCACACTTAGCAAGGACAGGAGAAGTCATAAGCAAATAAAAGAAACACACTAAGGAGAAATTTTTATTCAATTTGTAATGGCTGTTTTTAATCTTTGCCACTGAGCTATTTCTAGAAATGTTACTGCTAGTCTGGAGTTTAATCTGATCTACCAGATCAAATAGCAGTTCATGTATAAGTTCCATAGTGAAAGAGGGAAATGGACTTCAACGTGGCAAAGACAGGAGTGTTAATGAGAAAATACCTGCAGCATTAAAAAAATAAAATAAAATCGACAATTGGGACATTTTCCCTCACCTTAACCTAGCTTTCTGTTCACCATATTACCTCTCAGCCTTTACCAGTGCCTTAAAGAAAAAAACTGAACCCACCTCAAGCAAGTATTGCAGGCTAAATTTTACAGCACCAGGAGTTACAAATTCAATTAAAACAAACCTCTAATTCAGCAACCATTTGTTCTTCCAGACTGTCAGAAGGCTGAGAACAGATACTCAGTGATGTCTACACACACAAATAAAGGCATTATGAGGTCCAGAGGAGAAAAGTTTCTGGAAAGCTACCTGCAAAGCCTTCTCCGTGCCGCGAACAAAAGCGAGATCAGCTGCCTTCACATCGGCCTTTTCAACAGCAACCCAGAACTTCCAGTTTGACTGTTTGATGACATTTGCAACAGAAACAAGTTTTCATTTCCTGCCCCAGATCAGATGCATGAGTCAACATTCCTTAAGATAGGAACATAGACATTCCTTAAGATCTTCCATCATTCCCTTGCGTAAAGGCCCTCAGCTCAACTGTGCTTTCTTCTTATTCTGAGGTCCAAACTGAAAGGCAGACAGCTGCCAGTACCTTTCCCTCCCAAAAGCCCACCAACACAAAGCAGCTCCACAGCCACGTTTCTAAATAGGCTGCTGAGTTAAACATGAAAAACAGTTTCTTGACAGTTACATGAAAAAAAAAAATAATAATAACCACCGACAGTTTTAAAAACTAAATGAACCAAAAAAGAAGACAAAAACAACAACACAGAACAGTTACCTTGAAGCACAGTCCAATGACCTTCAAGACAGATCTGGTTCATACCATAGGTTAAGTTATTAAAAGCAGCAGCTAACGAGTACTCTTTAGCATTCAGACCATCCTAGGCAGTGACCATCCCACGATGGCCCTTGATACTACCAACTCAATGGAAATAAAGAAACCCACACGTGCCTGAAGAAGTGTGGAAAGCCTTTACCATTTTCCTCTACGCAGAATTTACCACCAGTTTAATTGTAATACCCCACCAACCTGGACTAAGCAGCTCAAAGTTTGGAGGCTAAAGTCCAAGCAAACTTTCACTCAGGCTGACAAGTTAACCAATATTCTTACTGCAAACAGGACACGTTGACTACCTGATCTTTTCTGCCTTCAATCAAGCCCTGGCGACAACTATGTCTAAGTGACTTATTCTCCCCTCTTCCCTTTACAAAGCATCAAAACAAAAAAACCCCAAACAAACATACAGCATGCAAAGCACTATCTCCAAATCTAGTTATGTTTCTGGAAAAGCATAGCACAAATAACGCACAGCAATTTCAGAGACCTACATATAAATGACAGAAGACTTATTTAATTCAGGCTTCAAGGATAGGCAAAATTCTTTGTGATAAAAAATAACGAGCTTCTTATATGAAGCAATTTCTTACTGAAGGCTGAATGTTATTCTCTAGTTTCTTTAAAACATTAAGATGATAAAAAAAACACGTAGATTTTTGGTATCCAGCCTGCCCTAGAGGCTTTGCCAATGAACAAAGGATACATATACATAGGTCACTCTGAAAGTAACACCTTCTCTTTATTTCCATAGAAACTACAATAGCTACAAAGAGAACAAAAACGCAGATAGAGCAAATTCTCTGCTACAAAACACTATACATCAACGTAGCTACCACCATTAGCTATGCATTTTTGCCTGCAATGAACAAGAGCCACATTCATAAAAATCTGGACCAGCAGAGGTGATCCACTGTTTCACAGCTGTTATGACCATGCCCTGTCACTGCTAGGAAAACGTTGCCCGCACAGTCTAACCTTCACCATGCTCACATCCGCTGATTGATCTCCACAAACATTCACCAACTGTCAATTAATGTCAATGGGTGCAATGTTTTCTGCATGTAGGAATTCAGTGACACACTTTTCCTTCATACACACTTCCATGTCATACTCCATCCTGTCAGGCTGCCCCTCTGCTGCCGTATGTCACACAGCAACGACATGTAATGGGATATTGGTGGGAAGGTTCAACTTCTGCTGCTGTACCACCAACATCTCCTCGGGCATTGTGGACCAATGTAATAACATAGCGGGCAACACTTTCGGAGCAGCCTCCATACTTTCAAAGACAACTGCTCAGATGATTATTTTTTATCACTGCTGTAACAATGAAGATAAATTAAAACCCTTCTAATTTTTTAAATATTAACATATCCTTTGGTTGGTTGTTTTAGTATTGTTGGTCTTGATGACTGGTGCTGTTTTCTTTAGGGGGTCCTGGGGAACCTTCTAGAAACCCAACATAACATCCCTGAGTTTACAGATACAGATTAACTGCATGGGCTTTTTGCAAGACCACGTACCATTTTTAAACCATGCACATATGCATCTTACACTTCCCCACACAAAAACAGGTAACTGTGATGCTTTAACATCCTTGGACCATGCTGAGGGTGGTTGAGCTAATTCAGCCTTAAGCCTGCAGGCTGAGTTAACAATAATAATGTAAGCCAGCACAATCTATGTCAGATTCAAAAGCTTGATGGAGTCCAAATTTATTTAGAAGCAGATGTGGTTACACTAGCATATTTCTCCCTCAAATCAAGCTCTAGTTTGAAATTCCAGCATTTGGTGGAGCCAGAATGTTGGTACCACCTTCCCGAGTGCTCACGTGCCTCAGAATCAGTCCTGCAAATGCAATCCCAGAGAGCAACTGCCCATAATCTTCCTCTTCTCCTGTTACTATCGTGTACCCAACCCAGAGAAAGTCACCAAGCACGAGGAGTGAAGCTGAGTATGACAAAGGCACAAATACGTTCAATTTCACCACTGGTTAACGTATCCCCTGATGTATACCTCTTCGATCATTTTGGAAACTGAAATGCCTTTTATTTGCTACCTATTTTCACACATGAAAAAAAGACAATTCCACTTTGAAAATCTGGAAAGCAAACCAACTAAAACAAAACATTCCCATTTCAAACTAAACAGAGCAAAGCAATCCCGGGTCACAAGTTTGATATTACCATAGATACTAAGGTGGTAAGAGAAGCTATGGTTAACTCTAAACCGTTGCCAACAACAGTACAGCAACTATGAAGTAACCTCGTTAACAACAGAAGGATCGAGCAGCCTACTCTAATCACATTGCTATGTATTTCATACATCATTCCTACACATTTCAAGAGGTATTACCAGGTATTACACTAACTTATGGACAACCATCTACCGCTGGCTAAACTTGGCACCACCTGTGCACAGGCTAACAAAGCAGCACCAGAAAACAGTCAAGTAATTAAGCCACACTGCGGTGAGCAAAGTGCCCTTGTTCCCGATACAAATATCCAGGACCAGAAATATAGGATTCACTGTGTTATAGTGATTCACAGTCCTGTTTACTGTTCATCTTTTGATAAACTTCTTTTGTTAAATATTTCAACCAGTCAATTAACTGAGGGTATTAGTATTTAATTATGTCAAAATACAGAGGTAAAGCAGCTAGCTTGCTCAAAGCAAAGCGTGGCAGATTCTGTAGGGAAACTTCAGTAAAACTATCCTTTGTCAGGCAGATTTATTTAAATAAAGATTTATTTTCCTTCCAGCTTTTCTCCTTTTGGAATTGTTCTGACATTTATTTCCCCTCAGAAAACACACACTGAAGCAGCAGAACTTCAGCATTTAACTGTGAGCAACTCCAGATCACTTTTACACCATTCAGCAAGCTGTATTAAAGGTGTAAAAGTCTACCAACCATGCTCAGTGAGCTCGGCTCTGAGCAGGTTACCACCAAAGGCTGTTTGAAACCCTGGACAGAAGGGTGTAGGGCGAGAGTGCATGGAGGGAAAGTGAAGCTTTAGCACTTTTTTCTTCACATACGAATTCTGTGATACTGCTTTTGGAGATTCTTTCCCCCATCTGAAGTCAAGTCATAATAGGTATTCTGCACCACAGATATAATTGGGCCAAACGTACCAATGCAATTCAATCTCCATTACATTACAAGTGGCAATCATGCTGGCTGAGCTTGCATGGTCATGAGCACAAAGAACAAAACCACTGCAATCGATACAGCTATCCTGATGTAAAAGTTGCGTAAGGAGGAAGAGGGTCAAGCACATTGATTATGCACATTATTCATTTCAGTCAAGTAATAAATCAGCACACACAAGCTCTAAGGAAGCACCCGATCAGGCACTCTGAATTTCAGAGCACAAATGCATGCTGGAAGCTGTCAATTGATCCCAGCGAGGTCCTGTATCCTGCCAGCTCATGAGTCATACAGCCACTTGCATTCAGCTACCTTACATAGCTGAAACCAGATTGCATAATTTTATTCTTCTGTCTTTCTTGGATGGTCAACTCTACAAAAGACAGCAAGTGAATTTCATTCAGATTACACTGACACACAGAAGCATATAGAAAACCCTGTTCCACTGAAACGTATTCAAGAAAGCCTTTACTGAATGTTCTCTGTTCATCAAAAAGCAGGTAACTTTTATTGGGCTTATCAGGCTGTCGACAAGTACATATCAGCAGTACAATACACCGTCAGACTTTTTAATATGGATATTTATTTAGCGACGCCAAAAAAAGAAGTCTGAATCACCATTCTTTAGCATCTTCTCAGATAAGAGAATTAGGTCATTCAACGTACTTTTCTTTCAGTGTTCCACTTACTAATAAAGCTACTGGTCACTCACAAACATCACAGTCAGCGAGCATATGAGACTAAATCAGAAGTTTAACAAGTATCTAACACCCTGCCGGACTGCCTGAATATTAAAAAGAGCAGAAGAGGTGATCATCCCGTTATTCAAGGACCACGCACACTTTTAAGTGTTACAGGAAGTGATGTTACTTGTCTGCTTTTCTTTTTCCCACCCTTAATTAAACTTTAGGGCAGAACTTTCCCTACAGACCCTTAACTCTTAGCTATTAAAAAAAAAAAAAAAAAGGAAAATGAGAAAGCAATAATGCACCACAAGAAATATTTCTACTGACTAAACCAAAACAAAAAAACAAAAAAAAAAACCATAAATTACGCCAATGTATTTTAAAGGAAGGGTCAGAAAATCGAGGCAGATGGAATCAATGGGAAGGGTGGCGCATGTCAGGTCCATCCCCAGCCCTGCAGATACCAGGCACGTCCACAAGATCTTCTTGCCTTTCAGAGACACTCCCACAAAAACCAACTCGGAAACCTCCTCTCTCCCCGTGCAAAGACCCCCTCGTGCCTATTAAAAAAGCCCACTTGAAGCGTTAGACCCAGCCAAAGACACCGAGCGGTGTCTGAGCATCAGCCTGAACCCCAGCTCCGCCGGCTCAGCCCCGGCCCCGCCCGGCTCGGAGCTCCCGCGGCCCCCGGGCGCGCTCCCGAACGGTATTTGAGAGGGACGGCCGCCCCGGGGTGAGGCGAGGCGGCAGCGGGCGGCGCTGGGCGGGCGCTTTCCCCCGCCCCCCTCGCCTAACGGTCACGGGCCGCAGCACACGCCTCACCCGGGGCCGCGGCCGCGCTCGGCACCGAAACGCGGCCCAGTGGGGCCCCGGGTGCGCGACGGAGGCAGCGCAGGGGCGGGAGGGCAGGCGGCGGCGGCGGCGGCGGCGGCCCGGAGCGAGAGGAAAAGAAAGCGCCAGGAGGAGCGGGAGCGGCGGGGCGGGGACGGGGGGGGGGGGGGGGGAGAAGCGAGGCGGTCTGGGTGCGCCCCGCACCGTGCGCCCGCCCGCCCGCGCACCCCGCCTCCCCCTGCTGCAGAAACTACGCCATTGCGGCCTAGTCCTGGAGCCCGCGGCGCGCCGCTCCCTCCGCCCGCACCCGCTCAGCCGCCGCCATCTTGGCGGCCGCCGCCATCTTTCCTTCCCCCCGCCGGAGCCGGGCAGGAGCAGCGGCAGCGGCAGCGCAGACCCCGCCATCTTTTCGGGGAGCCGCCATACTTGCCCTGGCGATGAACATGGCGGCGCCCATCGCACACATCAAAACATGGCCTCCCTTCAAAACAAAACCGGCCGGGCCGAGCCGGGGCAGGCCCCCGCGGCGAACTTACCCGAGGCCCACATGGTGACCGAGAACTCCCCCTCCAAGGTCTTGATCTGCACCTGCTTCTGCTCCCATTTCCTGCCGCCGCCTCCCTCGGCCCCGCCGCCGCCTCCCCCGCTCAGGTAACTCTTCTTGCCGCTCTTCTTGCCGCTGCCGCCCTTCTTCACGCGGCCTCCCCCCCCGGCCGAGGAGGAGCCGCCCCCTCCGCTCTTGCTGCCGGCGGCGGCCACGGTGACCAGGGTCTGCTCGATGTACTCGTCCTCGCCGGCGGGGGCCGGCACCGGGATGAGGATCTGGTCCTCGAAGCCGTCGTCGGCCCGCAGCCCGTCCGAGTCGTCTCCCCCCACCACCTCCTCGCGGGTCTGCACCAGGATCACCTCCTGGTGGTGGTGGTGCAGGTGGAGCTGCCCCCCGCCGCCGCCGGCCGCGCCGCCGCCCGCCCCGCTGGGGTCCCCGTCCGAGACGAGGGGCTGCAGGGCGATCATGGGCTGGTGGTGGTGGTAGTGGTGAGGCGGGTGGTGCGGGCCGCAGTCCTCGCAGCACTCGTCCTCGTCCTCCTCCTCCTCGTCCTCCTCGCCGCCCACGACGGTGGTCTCGATGGTCTCCACCGGGATGGTCTCCACCTCGATCTCGTGCAGCTCCACGATCTCGGCCGGCATCTCCGAGCCGTCGGTGGCGATGTACAGGGTGTCTCCCGAGGCCATGGTGGGGCGAGGGGGCGGCGGGGGGACGGAGCGAGCTCGGCGGCCGGCGCGGGGGCTCCGCTCCGCTCCCGTCGGCGGATGGTGGTGCGGTAGCGGGGCTCGGGCTCCTCGAGCGTCCCTTCCTCCTCCTCCTCCCCCTTCCACACGAACACCAGCTCCTCGCAGAGAGGGAGGGAGGCAGCCGGCCGCCAAATCCCGGCTACGCTCCCTCGCGAGACTTCCGCAGCTGCCGCCGAGACGGACCCCAGCCCCGGGAGGCCGCTGCCGCGGGGCCCCGCCCCCCTCCGCCGCCCAACGGCCAATCGCGGCGCCCGCCACGCCCGCGGCTCAACGGGGCGGGCGGAGCGCCCTACGAGAGCGCGCCTTCGCTCGGCGGCCCGCCCCCGTTCCCTGCCGCGGGCCTATGGGGCCGCGCTGCGACCGCCGAACGCTGCTCCGGGCTCGGAGCGGCCAATCGGCGCTCGGCTGCGTCAGCTCGCCGCCGCGGCTCCGCCCGCTCGCCTTCGCCCCTCCCAGCGCTGCTGCCCCGCCCGGCAACTCCGTGCTCTCCGCCCCGAGCTCCGCCCCCGTCTCGCGCCCCCCTGTGGCGCCGCCAGGCGGCGCGCGCGCAGCCCGACCGTTACCGGCACGGCGCTTTGCGGGCGCGGGCTGCGAGGCGATCCCTTGTGAAATGAATCAGCTCTTCGCCCTCACAAAAAACCCCTCCGTACCCCCGGCCCAACACACGCTGTTCCACACTGGCTGGGCGTAGGTATACGCTCCGTGTTTTACATCCGCCGCACCACTGCTTCGCGTTCTAATCTCCCCAAGTGACACAATTTAATATAACATCCATCTTAAATCAATGCCTTTACTGCAGCACGAAGCCTTCTACAAGCTACTCTGACGATTGCACAAGTTTGGAGGTCTCTTCCAGCCTCAGTGACTCCATTCCAAGTCTCCAGACAGCGATTCTGAGCTCTGGGCTGACTTCGAAATTAGACGGTGTTTTCCTTCTAAATAGCAACACAATTCCTTTAGAATAGTCCAGCCTGCACATGCATCTGAAAACCTTCCCTTGCAAATAATTTTTAAGCACCCGCTGCAAATAAACGTTCTATGAAAACAGCTACTTTACAAGCTCTACATTACTCACTGCTGATTTGTTCTTTTTTTTTTTTCCTCTTTTCTTCCCCTTATTGCTTCCTTAAAATCTGTAATAAACTAGTTCACCATCAATCTGCAGAAAGTCATTCTTAACTTTTCCTGCAAGCACCACAATCATTGCTTTTTCTCCGCTCTACTTTCTTGGCACTGCAGAATTCCTGGTAACAACTTCAGTTCTTGAGCACATCGAAGTGAAAGAGCGAAACTAAATTACTTTTCTTTTGATCAGCCAGCTTCCTTCAGACTTCCTTTTGGATTAGCCAGCTCAGATGTCTGCCTTTCTCCAGCACGTAGATTGCCAATGGAAAAATCTTGGGATTCAGAGAGATGACAGCTGCAAATCCAGCACAAAACCAAAGTAGCTCTACATAATCATCATCTAGATAAGAAAGTAAGCTAGGGAATAACAAGGTTTGTGCTTTTTAATTTTGGTGCAGAACCCCACAGAAGTAGTGCTGTCCACATATACCCAAGCTACCACTAATAGGCATTGTGTTAAAAAAGAAAGGAATGAAGGCAAGGAGGTCAAGAGAAGAAATACGCAAGGCCCATGATTTCTGCTCTGTAAGAAATATCTTACTCCTCTGCGCCTCCCTCTACTTGTGGTTTCTGCATGTATTTGGCATCAAGTGTTTTTGCTCTGAAACAAGAGGGTCCTTCTTTTAGGGCATGAACATCCAACCTTTTGGCTTGCCTGGGCCACATTAAGTGAAGAATTATCAACTTGGGCCACATATAAAATATATAGTGTGGTTAATGTTTATAAGTAACAACACTCTTAAAAAATTATTTAGTTAAAACTTCACAAAAAAAAAAAAAGTAACAAAAACATAAAGCTAACAGGATGTTTGACCTCATTTTTGCGAAACTAATACACTAGCATCTGGTTTGATGGAAGTAGATGCAATCCTTAGTGAGTTCTCCATGTGTCCTTCAGAGGTTTTCATCTAATTTTACTGTTCCCGTGCTTCATCCCCGTGAGAAGGTGTGCACAAATATTATTCTGAAAGTCTAGTTAACACACTGTGTTGATGTGATCAATTTTTCTAGAGTCAAATATCTGATTGTAACTGTGTGTGTTCAGTTTGAAAATTCTTGAGTAATTATGATGACTGAAATGGAATCACAAATATATGCAAAAAATTGATTGACTTTTTCATCAATCTTGAAATCTACTCTCAAATTACCCCATCAAATGGAAAGCAAGGTTGCTTTTTTTTTTTCCTTTTCACTGGACTGTGTTTGTTTAGCCAGCGTATCATGATGCATAACATTATTTGATATAACTTGAGCCATAATCTAAGTTTCATTTCAAATGCTGTTACGTAAGTTGATTTTCACCTGGAAGATGCCAGTTTAACTCATTTAAATGAGCAGTCAAATCCACAAAAAAAAAAAAAGCAAACTTTTTGAGACACTGAAAATTAGAAAATTTGTCCGCATCACAGAAGTATTTTGCGTATTTCTTACACAGCGTGTTAGCTTACTAAATTATTTTATGAAATAGCACAAACCCAACATTGATAATTAAATGAGGAAACGTACATGTCTGCTCAATAACAAAATCTCTGTCTTTACAGGCACACACACGTGTAAACAGGTTGAAATATTATGATTGATAAACACAGCATTTTACTCACCAAGTGACACGAGTGCAAATAACGTGTAGTACACACAGGTCTTGATTTGACCAAGTGTGTGTGGCAGGTGTGAGAAGCAGAGTCAGCACTGTGCTGCACCCTCTCCTCCAAACCTTTTGTTGTCACCTGCACAGTCCACACTCAAGCTATGCTCAGTCAGCTCATGAGAAACATCACTAAATATCATGTGATAATGTTAAAAGCTTACAGTCTTGTGGGGCCACGACATTAGCTGTCCAGGGGCACGTGTGGCTCAGACACAGCTGTTTAAGGGTAACATTTTACAACACATAAAAAGTCAGGTTACCATCACCATTTTGCATTCAAGACAACATATATTTGAGTAATTTGAGAAATTAAATTTTGAGTTTACCACAAAGACAACTAAGCTAGGTCTTTAAACCAGCCTAGACTGATCTTTTCAGTCAAGGCTACAAAGGACCTCTAGAAATTGCACAGCCCTCTGCTCAGAAGGAGGCTGCCCAGGGCCATGTCCACTCAGGCTTTGAATACCTCCAGGAACAGAAACTCCACAACTTCCTCTCCTTGTTTGACCACTCTCACAGCAAAGAAACCCTTTCTGTTATTTTCAAGGAAATTTCCTGTATTTGTGTTTAGAGCCTCCTTTCACTGGGCACCACTGAGAAGAGTTTGGTGCTATCTTCTCCCTTTTTATTTTTGCTTTAAATTTATGATGCAAGCAAGGACAATCCACAGTAGTTCCTGGGATTCTCTGTGTCTGAATCAGAGCTCAAAGTGTTAGTCAAATGCCAGCCTGCTGCAGGAAAATCAGTGGTGCTGCTTATAGTGCAAGATGTAGTATGCAAAACAGTGAAAATCCATTTCTCAGATGTTCTAAGGTAGAGCACTGGGAGATGATGGTCAGCACTCAGCAGCACTAGCCACTTAATCAATATTATGCTTCTTCCTCTCATGTGTCTTTTGTTACTGGTAGTGAATTAGTAGTTCACAGGAACCAGAAATCATAGTTGCCATTGCTCTGCTAACCCACTGCATGTAGTATTCTGATACGTTATGTTTATTTGAAAAGCTCATTCTCAAATAGTAGGCATTTTGTACTACAGAACTGACTGTCCTGGCACTTACCTCCACCACAGCAAGCCAAAACTAGGTAACTGCTCTTTTAAAAAGAAATCAGTTGTAAACACAAGAATCTGTTATACTTTTGAGAAAAGGAAGGCCTCAGAAAATAAGTTACTTCTTCAAAAAGTTAACAAAAACAAAAGGATCAATGCTGCTTTACCAAGGCAGGGTTTTTCTTTTTAGTCCTATATCCCCCTGCCCCTAACCCTTCAGCTTAAAAGAGTGAGGAAGAAGAAAGATTTTGTACAGTAGAATTTGTGAAATGAGGGAGGTTTTCACAGCCTACAGCATTCTGTCTTACCTTTTTCATCCACCTGGCCTTTCAAACTCACTGATTTGAGAACTTCTGATAACCTGTTTTCTTTCTCATTCAGACAAAAACTACTCTGTTTAACATAAAAGATTAGCCCTCCCACTGTAAATGAAGGCTGATTGATAAACTGATACTGCTTGCATTTCTAGTTAAGCGTATGACATGAATAACTTTAAAGATTATTTTTGCTCTTGTGTAAAGAACATACAAAGATATAAAGCCACTTACTAGATTAAAAAAAAATCAATAGTTGAAATACAGAGTTAAGCAATTACCTCTTCTTAACACTTGTTAAAGGCCTCATAAAGACCAAAGAGTAAGTTCTGCCACTTCACCATATTGGGTTTTCCTCGTTATCTTCATCTAAAATGACCTATTAATCAATTAAAACAGGAACAGTCTTGGTTAAAAGAAAAAGAAGAGCCTTCAGGAAGAATTCCAAGCTAAGATTTACAATGCCATTAAAATAACCCATGAAGAAAAATGCTAATTAGCCGTGCCCCTCTTTTCCTGGAGTCCTTCTCCTGGCTCTTTGCAGATCTACAGGATATGTGGTTTTTACTTTACCTTCACAGTCCTTCATAATTTAGCCTCATCATCTCCAGCTGTTCTCATACAGCTAACACCGTGCCCAACCCTTATAGCCTGTTAGCTTCTGCTGCAAACATCTTCGTTCTCCCTCTCAGATTGCTAATTAAATGTGAGGAAAATCTCTGATTCTAAATTGCTTGTGGATTCCTACAAAATACATTTCGAGGTTCATAGTGACCATGAGGTTCTCCTTGCTCACTGTGACGTTAGACAGCTGATGAGCTCTGTGCACAATTCTTCTTCGGTTTCTTTTTCTTTACTTTTAATACACTGTTTTCTGTGCCACATCCTACTTTAGATCTCTTCTTAAAAATAAACCAACCAGATAGCAAAGCTATACCAATTAATTTGCTTAGATTTATCGCTGAATCCCTCTGTTATCTCCTTGTGTCTGTGTGAACAAACAAAGCAAGTAGAGGATTTTCTCTCTTCTGTTTTCTTGTAGGGGAAGGCAAGACAGCATTTGCACTGCTACCATTACAAACTAATTTCTCTGTCACAGTCACTAATCACCCAGTCTCATTAAGCACATGTTGTAAGGACAAGATCAGAGCAGATCATGTGAGTTGCTGTTCTTAACTGTATGAAAGGACACATGAGTCAGTGGGGCTTTATCCTTGTTCCAGAAATATTTAACCCTTTAAGTTTGGGCATAAAAAATAAGTATCCTTGAGCTATTAAGCTGACTCTCAAGTATGAATGCTTTCTCTCCTGTTCATGGTGGATTTTATAGCTAAGGGTATGGAACAATCCTTCCAAAAATCACCAGTCTTTACAAAGCAGTCACATAAGACCTATAAATGTAGTGTTTTTGTGTGCACCTGCATGGAATGTATCTTGTGAATCACAGATCATACAAGAATGGGAAACCTCTGGCAAATAATGTGTGTTAGTTGAGCTAGCATGGCATGATTCACGCATGCCAGCACAGAAAGTATAGTGAATATACATATATCCTCACTGCTCCTACTGCACCATAGGATCAAAGTGCAAATCTGTAGCTCCTACAGAGAGAAGCACCTCTCAGCCCTACTCATGCGTATGCATTCCCTTGATTTACACACTCCAGACCTGATACAGGAAAGTGTTGAGCTCTCAGCTTACATTGAAGTCATCAGATATTGGTAGATCCCAGGAGCACTAAGAAAGAAGTAGACCTACAGTTAATATGATGTTGTAAAAGAAAACAGAATCCACATTTGAAATGAATAAAACTACGTGATTAAATAAGATGCACAAATTGCTGCAGTCTCAGTGGAAGCTCAAGACCACCTATTTTTTGTTAAACTTATCTGGGTTTCTACAAGGCAATTTATATGACAACTCTGTTTTCTCTGGCAGTTTTGCTAAAGTATGAATATAAAAACGCATACTCCTTTGGCATAAGCGAAGCTGATTAGTTCTTTTTTAGCATCCCTTTATGTTAGAGGGATTTGGAACTCAACTAATTGAAGGGGCTCTTATTTCACTTTGCCTTTTTCAATCACATCCCAGTCCAATTTTTTTTTTCTACAATAGAAATACTGATGTAAAATATTTTTCCAAAGAAAAGCTCAAAATTGTATGGCATAAATATGTGGCTCTTTGATAATCTTTGGAATTTAACAGTTTGTTATCAGAGTTGTTCTGCAGCTATTCCCTGCAGAGGAAATGCTCCCCATATGCACACCTGTGCACACACACGCACACAACTACCCCTTATATGCAATTATCTGTTTTCCCATGGCTTTATTTTTTCTCCTCCTCAAGGCTCAGCCTCTGACTTCAAGGGGCCGGGCAGGACTAAGTGCTCCTCTTAACCCTGTGGCACTCCCTCTGTCAGAAGTGTGCTTGGAAGCACTGAAATAAATCAGGCTTGAAGTATATCAAGTTGAAGCCTGAGTATCGGGAAGCATCTTTGAAGGAGCAGGTCTATTAGTTGTGGTTTAGAAAGCACTGTCATACCAATCACGTACAGTAGAGTTTTGTAGATGAAATCCATCAGTGCTTAAAGGGAGAGAAATCACTGTTTAACCTGATGCCTTTCTCCGTGGGTCTCACACTTTCTCATAAACCTGATAGCATTTGTCTGCAAAAGCAGCATTTCTAAATACACGCTGCGCTCTCTCGTCGCGAAGCCGCTAATTACAGCGAGCCTTCGTTTGCTGTTTTCCCCCAACGAGCCGCTCGTTTTAGCAGTCCCGTCAAGACTCCGTTCTGCAGGCAGGAGTGCTTCGGTGCGCGGCGTGTGCGCCAGAGGGCGCCCGGGGCCGCTGCCTTCCCGTCCTTCCCCCTTCCTTCATTTAGTTAAAACAACTAGATAGCAAGTTCCAATTTATACAAACAGAAGAAACTAGATAACTGTTATTGAAATGTGTTTCATGGGATGTGGAGCTCTTTCTCCTACTAAATAATCTTATTTTACTTCCATCAGCATCAGCTTAAAAAGAGTTAACATCAAGAAAAAAGAAAAAAAAAAAGGAGAAGTTAAATCCTGTATAACAACAAAGAATTAAGCCACTTCAAATACGAAGCCTTCTCTTCAAGCTGGGAGTAGCCAATGGGAAACATGTGCAGGTGTTCCCGCTCTATTCACTATGCCATCTTTTCTTGTAGCACGTAGAGGGGAGGGGAGGCTTGGTGGTGTGGCAGGTGCATGCATGGGGAGCAGCTATGGGAAAGACACCTTTGGGTGGAAAAATGTATGTGTGGAAGAGAGGTGTATCTTGTTTCAGAGCTGTTTTTTAGGCTGTGCCCTCAATGGAGCAAAAGGTTTTTGTTTGGTCATTATTTATTTATTTATTTATTTTAACTCCAATGGCTGCTAGCTGTCACGCTGGAAGTGAGCATGACCTGTACTCAAATTTATATAAAGCAATATTTGATGGTACTCCATACAAAGCCAGGAGTTGTGCTCCTCCTGTTGAGGAAAGCAATTAACGTGCCTCCTGCACGTTAAAAATGTCTCTGAGCTACTAGATTGCTTAATATTTAGAAGCCCTGAGCAGGTATAGAAAGCTGCTGGTGAACAGAAGGCTATGGCTTGGAGTACCTGACCTTATGAAGCATGTTTGATTAGCCATAAAGTGCAGTGAGTATGGCGGATTTGTAGAGTTCAGACAGTCATTATGGTATTCTTTACAAGGGCCGTTATTCCCAGGTGATGCTAAAGTCTACTCTCCCTTTCCTTTGTGGACGAATTTTCTGCCTGTTTGCACTTTAATGGGGTGCTATAAAACCAAAGGTGCCAAATGGCCAGAACTGGATAATGCTTCCGCCAATTGTAGAAGACAGTCCAAAGCTGGTGTTTCTTGTTTGTCTGGCATCCACGATTACTCTTAAATTAGTATAAATTGCTCTGTTAAATACTGAAATATAAAGGATGAAATTCTATCCTCAAAGAGAGAAGCCAGCTCACTGAAGAGAAAAAAGCTTTTTTGTTCTTCTCATGTAGGGCTGAAGCTATAGCAATAGCTACACAAAGGCACTGCCTGCGAAGAAGATACCTTCTATGCATCACTGACCGTACACCATAGTGCTAGCCGATTGCATAAGCATTTAGGGATGAAGTCATTTTTGTTTTGTTTACCACTGCATGGGCTGCCCCACTAATTTGCTTGAATTTGCTTTTTTAGTCACCTTGAGAACTCCTGAGCAGAAAGTGACAGATAAGTGTCATCGCTTTCATGAAATCTTTGGCCTCTCCACCAGTACTACCAACAAAACATTAGAGTCAATTAAAGGTTTAAACTGAGATACTGACACATCTGCTCTTTGAACAATTCATTCATTACTTATAAAAACGTGTGACAACCTCACTTGGATTAACAGTCCATTAGCTGCAGCTCTGTGGCTGAGCACCCGCCTTGTGTTAAGGCAGTGGTGGAGAACGGAGCGTTGTACTCACAGAGAGCTGACCTGTAAAAGCAGATTGCTCACACTCCTGCCTCTTCTCTGGGCAAAGCTGCTTTCCTTTACACGGCACTCCTTCCACTCAACCTGCATTGTTCAAGGGATTATACTTTTATTTTGTTACAACTTCCAACAGCGATAGGCATTTCTAAGGATAAGAGTAAGGAGGGAATTTGGGAGATACGTTTGGATCAGGAACGTAAGGGCAGAAGATTGTCTTCTGGTTGTGGAGCTGCCAAATGGGATGTGGTCAGTGGAATGGGTGCTTCAAGGGAAAGTGAGTGCGGAGGGCAGACAGTGGCTCAGGTACAGACTTGTACAAGAGCGCAGCAGGAACAAGAGCAGCGCTTTAATTTGGGATTGTGTGTGAAGAAACATCTCTTTGTAACACAGGTGACCTACCCCTGTGAATCAGAGGCTGGAGAGGAGTCTGAAGCTTGGCAAGTCTTTTCTCGGCTTCATTGCCAAGGGCACACAGCGCGATTCCCCATACCAGGCTCCCAGGAGCCTGACCCAGCCGGGGACTGGATGCTGCTGGGACAGCTCACGCCAGATTCGCCAGAGCCGCAAGGAGATGCACGCCAGGCGTTGATCACCTCTGTGTCATTGCAGGCTCTCCAAGCTGGGAGGAGCTCATATCCCCCAAATCGCATCTCACTTCGGGCTGCGGCACCAACTTTACGGGTTCCGGGCTCCCCTCGTTCACTCAAAGCCTTGCCTTGCGGCTACGGACCGCAGCGCTGCTGCCTTCGACGGCACCTCGGGAGGTGATGGCAGCGGCGGTCCCTCCGTCCCCCTGAGCCCTGCAGCCGTCCTCCCGCCCCGCACACCTCACGGGGCCGCCTCCCAGCACCCGGCACCGCCCCTCCGCCGGCGCGGCTATATAAATGAGGGCGGCTCGGAGCGGGGCTCAGTGCCGTAGCCATGGGGAATCGTGTCACCCGCGGGGACTTCGAGTGGGTCTATACCGAGCAGCCCCACACGCAGCGCAGGAAGGAGATCCTGGGTACGTCGGGGGGGCTGCTCCGCACGAGTTCACAGTGCTGCGGGCCGGGCTGGGCGGGTACTGCACCTGTGGCTGCGCTTCCATCGGCTGCAGCGGCTTCTGCACAGACTGACCCCACGGACATGCTGGAAGGTCACGGGGAATCCATTTTTTTGTCTGTAGCATTTCATATCTTCTCCTTCGTGATGATCCTCGTGCGTTTCTTTTAAGTTGGTTTTACAGTTTCCACTTCCAGCTCGGTTTGCTGCATTACTCCAATTTACTCAAGTCGGTGCAGGGCAGGTTGGCTGGGGCACCTCCAAAACGCAGGTTTATTTGGTAACACAGTAAAAGAAATGGGAGGTGCAGGTGGGCATTTGCTGGAGGACAGCAGAAAGCCCTGATCCGATAACAGAGCCCTACTGCCTGGTGTTTCCATCTTGTACAGGTAGCATTTATTTGCATGTAAGCATGTGGGGTTGGGGACGCTTCTGCTTTTGTTTTGGGGACTTAATAAGTTTAGGGTTTTCTGAGCAACTAATAATTCAGAATTTTTACAGAATGTAGTTGCCTACTCCTTAAAATAATTGCTTCAACACTTGATCAATAAAAGAGATGGTCTATTTTTCCTTCCCTCTCTTCAGTAGAATGGAGTTTTCAAAGACCTTTTCTGAAGGAAGAGGCTGCGTATGTGGTAATCACGTGCAGTTCCTCCACACTCCCATGGATTAATCTAGGATTACTTTAAACTACAAAAATGTTTCCGGCATAGTTATGATGGGATAATATCCTGGTCCATGTTAAATTATATCCAGGAAAATAATTATTTTCTTCCGTAGTAATGACAGATAGACAAATGATGTCATCATAAAATAAAGCCTCAGGCTGTTGCGCTGCTGATCCTTTTGGTTATGGGAACTCTGGGTGGAACTCTGACCCTTTGAGCAGGGTCATGTGCTGTATGTCTCCCCCTTTGCCAGCCTCCCACTTTCCTAGTGTTTCTGTGACACTGGAAATGGAGACGTGGAAAAGCTGGGCCGAACAGTCTGTGTCTGACCAGACAGAAGGTATCATGACTGCTGAAATGTTGCCAAAAGTCATTAAAATTATCATGCTATCCCATACGCTATTGGCACAATCACCGAGACTGTGTTGCTCAAAGCATGAAGGTCAAAATCGCCCTGTACCTAGTGTCCTTACCAAAGGTCTGGTGTCTGCTGGGTGGAGTCCTCATCTTGAATCTTACATGCATATGAATGTGCATCTAGAAATACCCATGAATTTACATTTTTGTATATAGCATTGCTTTAGGGCCAGGAGCGTTCTTTGCTGATAAAGGAAGTACTTTCTCCCTGTAGGTTAATGATTTAGTAGTTAAGCACCAAAGCTTGATTGTTTTCTGTTTAGGCTGTAGCTTTTGCAACTGTTGATCCCCCTCAGGTATGGCTACTTGATTTAAATGCAAATTAAAAATCATCTACTAGGAAAAATGTACAGGGAGACTGACAGACACATCAGGCAGTTCCCTTCTACAGAGGTGGTATTTTCTTACACCGGTGTCCCAGCATGTTTCTGTACAGTAGCCGAGTGTCATGTCCTGATTTGATTGTTAGCAGCCCAGGTGCATCTGTGACTTGGTCGATGGTGTTAGAAACTCATGTCTAAATGACAAAAATGTCTCAAGTACCAGCCTTCCAAGCTTTCCGGTCACAGCAGTTTCACTAATTCTTAAACAGCAGCCCCAGCAAATACAACCTAGGGTTTACCTCTGGGGTAGTTGGTTATCCATCAAGCAGTTCAGCTGTGTACTGCAACTGGACTGGCTAGAATCTGGCTTACAGCAGAACCGTTGAAATAGGTTAGTCCACAAGGGATGCAGCTCCTAACTGTCACAATTGTGCAAGCAAATAAACTGACATTTTGCACAAATGAGAGATAGTACTTCCTCTTCACAGAATCATAGGGGCTTGGAAGGGACCTCTAGAGATCATCTGGTCCAACCCCCCTGCCAAAGAAGCTCCCTAGACCAGGTTGCACAAGTTCTCAAGAAAAAAAAAACCTGAAGATCTTTCAGACACAGGGACTCTGTTGCCCCAGAACAAGACTTCCTATGTAACAGTTCTTCCCATGTAGAAATAAGAAGGAAAACTCTTTGTAGTGTCTTCCTCTAAAGCTTGTACTATATAGGTACCAGGTGCTTCTTAAGATACTAAGGAGCTCTCTTTCCAACCTAATACTTTATTCCTGGTCTTAGGTTCATGTTAACGTTATCCACATTTTACAGTGCATTAAACTGAATTTTCATTACTTCCCTGTCACCCTCCTGTTTGTGAAAAACCTGTTGCTGTCATGTGTCAGAACTGAGATGTGCAGTGCTGTGGTGAGCTGTGTTAGGGAAAGACCTGGCTGAAAACTAACCTGTTGGAAGAAAGTCTTACATCAGCCTTGCTGTATAGTTACACAAATACTATTAGAAGGAGAGACTGGGTAGAAGGTAGAGAGGATACCTACTTCTAGTAGAATTAAGAAGTCTATTTTATTGAAAGTGCATTGCCAGATTAAAGCACATCTAATACTTAGATACCGATACTAATATATTAATGTTGAGGCATTGAGTTTTGATTTTTTTCCTCAAGACTGAGAAAACCCTCAGAATTATTACCAACACCTGAGCAACACCATAAGCTTACAGTGAACAGTCACTTCATCTGTGGACTGTCTCCCAAATACAAGCAGTAATGTGTTCTGGAATGGAAAGAATTAGATCTTGTTTGCGCTGTGGGTTGGATCTAACTTTGTAAAATTATTGTAGGTTGGTCAGAAAAATGCCTCAGGATTCTTAGAGGAGCACTTGTTTTCTGCCAAGGATGAGGACTCTGTTGCTCATGGTAGGACAGGAGCAACCAAATTAGATCTAGCATCCAAGCACAGTTATATTCTTCGCTCTTTGGCTAGTTATTTGGTAGGGAGATGGCACAGGTGCTTCATATGTACTTTATTCTGTAGGAAGGCTGAGATACTAATTTATCAGCAGAGTGAGGAAACTCAATGAAAGTGCCTGAATCCATTTTATTTTTGCATTTAGCCAATTTAGAAATATAATAGTTTTCAGCCAAAAAGAGAGTTGCTCATTTATTTAGAGATTAGTATTTCTTACAGCTGAGTCCCATATTGCCTATTTAAACTGCATACTTAGAAAGAGTCTGATAAATTGTACCTACTAAAATGTGCAAGATACATATCTCAGTATATCAAAGCTCTGAATTGCATATGCTTCTGGCAAAGAAACAAGGAGCTTATTTCCCCTTTATACTAAAGTATGTGGGTACAGCACTGGCACTGATGTGCAAGTTCTCTGATCAGTGCATTCAGAGCAGCTGCTGTCTCAGTGCTCATGCCAATTCCCTTTGGGGGATCATATGTAATATAAATCACATGGGTAGAAAGTCAGTGTTGTAGGTTCTCCTGATCTTCTGCTGACTATGTATTAAGTACAACCAAAGTTTTCAACATACTCTGTTGCATGAGTTTGTGTGAGGAAGCTGGGAGCGCTGTTCTACCTGTCCTATATCCTTTTGACTCCCAACAACTAACAGTCACAAACAGATCATAGCTGCTGTAACAGTGGTGCTGACACCACCTATTTCAGTTATCAGCACTATGCAGAGCTTTGCATCTGGTGGGTACTACTGGGTGACTCAGCAGCCTTGAACCTAGCAGCACAAAGCCACCTAGGAATTCATGAGCAATAAGAGGTTAAGGCCATCTTACATAATGGATATGTAATAATTATCACTTATTAGATGGGTCAGAAAGAATTTTTTTATTAGTTTGCATACTGAAGGAAACAGACAAAGCAGAATCCTTTGTCATGCTGTCATCTGTGTGTGCCCTACCTGTGCCCTGGTACATGGATGGTTTGAATTCAGTACCGCTTTAGACATCTATTATATATATAGAGAGAGACATCTATTATATATATATATTATATATATAACTAGACATCAGTTCCTTACAAGCATGTCCACAAACTGGACTGTGGAAAAACTAAGTGTAGTGTCAGCAAACTGACTTTATTTCTGGTGTAAATGTCAGCCCCAGCATAAGGCATAGGGTGGCAGAGCCAACATCCCATGCCTTATGGTCTCTTATTTGGTCTGCCACAGGCTCACAGCAATAAAACATACTCCAGGAAAACAGTACCACAACTACTTTTTTTTCCTTCCCTTCAATTAGCTTTTAGAAGCAGTGAAATTATTTCTGATAAGTTCTCTGTAATACTAGGCAAAGCACCATTGGGAACAACCACATAGAGGAAAAATTTGACTCACCTGACCAATGGAGCCTCTAGCTATAAAACACTCTATCTCAGAAAGTAACCTTCATCCAGGAGACACTTTCTTCTCAGAGACTAGCCCTTAAATGAGTCCAGGGAGACCCTGGGCCCACCTCTTCCAGTCACGTGGGAAGCACAGGTGAATCTCTTGCACCTGTGCTTCCTGGGCCAGCCACCCTCTTCACCAGGTGCTCAGTCATCAGTTCAGGCTATGACGTTAACAGTTCCTCCACATCTTTTTAACAGACCTTCTAAAAGCATCATATTGAATTGTGTGCCCACTTTGACTATACTTTCTGCATTGAAGTAAAAGATGAAAATAAATTCTTTCTCTTGCTGCTACTAGCTTCTCATGGATATGGGCATTGCTGCTCCTTTAAAACCCCACCTCCGTGGTTCTAAACAGCTCCATCTCCATGTCTAGATCTGGTGGCTGCCAAAATGTGCTAACAACTCAGTGGGAGATTGTTGCCCTTGACTAAGTCTGTCTGGGTCTCATACACCGTTCTTCCATTCACACTGCTGCACAAATGCAAATGCTGTGTTTTATTTTTTATCTCCCCACTAGGTTTTTCTGTTGCACTGAGATTATGGCATGTAGATTGTGGAGCTGGTTGGACTGGGCAGAATTAATATCTACAGATCAATGTAGTACTAAAGTGCTTGCAGTGCTTTTTCACCATGTGCTGACCTCGGAGAGAGAAGTCATGTTTATGCACTGCTGTACATCTATACCTGCCCTCCTCGTGGCAATCTGTTGGCTCCTCCTGGAAAACTGGAAGTAGTGCATGTGCATCTTTGTTTCAGCTGGGACTCAGTTGTTTTTTTCAGAATGTCTGCTATGATGCTATGTTTTGGTTCTAGGAGAAAAAACATGTTAATAATGCACCAATGTTTATAGCTACTGCTAAGCAGTGTTGTACAGAGCCAAGGCCATTCACAGCAGAGGGCCTGAAGAGCTGGGAAAGAACAGAGTTGGGACAGTTGACTTAAAACTGGCCAAAGAGATATTCCATGCCATATAACATCAAGCAGAAGGAGTTTTGAAGGGGATGGGAGTTCATCTCTCTCTCTCTTCTGCTTCTCAGGGGCAGCTGGGGATTGGTTGAGTGGTGGTGAGCAATTGCTTGTGCATCACTTGTTATATACATTTATATATGCGTGTCATAATTACCCTTTTCATTTTCTCTGTCTTAGTAAATAGCTTTATCTCAACCCATGAGTTCTACTTTGTTTTTCTCAATTCTCTCCCCAGTCCTGGGAGACCAGGAGGGGTGAGTAAACAACTGTGTGGTGCTCAGCCACCTGCCTGGTTAAACCACAATATGGATAACCTGTCTTCTGAGTGAGCTAACAGACTTTCCCAGCAAGCTGAAGGCTGCATCATGTGCTGAGGAGACATCAAAGTAAGCTGGGACCACCTTTGTCCCATTGTACTCAAAAGGGTGAATCCATGTGGTCACACAACTTCTTGTTCTTTGTTTTTTTTCCCTTTTATCTAGAATGGCTGAATATTTATTTGCTTTTCTCATATTGCTGTTCTCCCTCTGTGCTACGATCATGAATAATTAAGAGCTCACCAGAAGTTACATTTTATGATTATTGCCATGTATTAGCACTGAGTCAGTGCTTGTTGGGAAAGTGATGGACTCTGACCTTATGGAAGCTAGCCATGTTAATAATGGACAAGTGCTCAAGAAGAAGAAGACAGAAGTAATTTGGAAAAGAGAAACATAATGCAAATCTCTGCTCAGGTGCATTTCAGTGTGAAAGTCTAGCAGGCTCAGGAGAGAGAGGAACTGTCTTTTTACTTCCAAAAGTACTTTGCAGAGGAAATAATGATGATCTTTACTGTTCAGCTGTACAGGGTTTGCATTCCTTGATAGCTCATGGGTCAGATCTGCACAAGGGCCCAATATCTGATTGAGTTGCTTCTGGGATGTGCAGACTGCTGACAGCTGCTCACCTGCAGACACTTGTCACAGAAGGCTGTCCCCATTTTTTCAATTATAAATGTTAAACCTTGACTTCCTCAAATTCCTTCATCTAACTTCAAGGCATGAAGATGAGTGAAAAATGAGAAATAGTATTATTGATGTTGTAACATCTTCACATGTAAGCATTATATAAAACTGTAATCATCAGGATTGCTTTGTCCAAGCTTAGACATATCTCACTCAAGTCTGCATGGCTTCGAGTTTTGGAGAGTCAGCATGCAACATTTTTCATTTACAGTACTCCTGAAGGTTTCCCTGTAGATTGTCCCAGTACTGGGGCTTCAGCCAGCAATCCTTTCAGTTCCATCTGTCAGAATGAGGAAGTGGTTATCAGCATTAATGATAAACAGACACAGTGTTTTGGCTTAACTATTACACAAATTTACTGTTGGATAGGAGTTAATCATGTGTTGAATTTAATATTAAAGCCTGACACACCACTTCATAACTGTTAGCTGTAATAAATGTAACCTACATGCAGTGCAGATGCAGACCATGCTGCTGCTGGTTAGAAGTTGCTACTTTGAAATCTCTCGTAAGAGATTATAAGCTACAATATTCCATAACTGCAACAACAGTAAATAGTTCCAGAACAGTTTTGGTGTTCTCAGACTAAAACATACAGCACAGCTAAGTTGATATCCTGGCACTTTGTGTTAAAATTTGGTACCTATGTAGGTATCAGGGAACAAACTGTAGCATATTAGCATCTTGAGTGAAAAAAAGCATGATTTCTAAAGCTACAAAAACGTGGTCTACTTAGTGGCTTTTATTAAAAACTTAGGCTGACTTCAGAACAATGTGAACTTATACTAGTGCTTTCCCACTCGCCTGAGTACTCCTAATAGAGATTTTGCCCCCTTGTCTGAACAAGGAGCAGAACTGAGAATATCCCTTACCTCATCATCATCCACAGTACTTAATCTTTATCGTCTCTGGTCTCTGTCAAGTTCAGCTGCAGGTGACCAACAGGCTGAAAAGTTGTAGTAGTTGCAGAGCGTGACCACATCAGCCTGCTTCCTTAAGTAGTGCTGGATCTCTCTGAACTGCTGCAGATATTTCAGGGTTCATTCCTATTAAAATCCTCCACTCGGTACCTGGCACTGCTTTGCAAGGTCACATGAAGTCTGTCATCTTCAGCGCTTGTTTGTAGTACATACAGCTGCACAGATGCAAGTTGTCTTAGCCTTAAATGACATAACAATGACATTGGTATTGGAGCAATAGTCAGATGACAATTTTCTATTCTTAAAATATGCCTGTAAAACTGTAGGGACACATTGTGTAACTTCAGGCTCAGAATGAGTGACTTGTCCTACAGTCTTGCTTACAAAAGCTGTTAATTATTGAGAAATGCAGAATATAAATAAAAGGAAAGAGGTCAGTAGGTGGGTAAAGGCCATAAAACTGGAAAAACTAACTTGAGAGTTGATACTGAAAGTTAGAGGTGGGGAGTTTGTAAAGAGATCTGAAGTAATGAACAGCTCCTAGAAGATAAGCTGCACTCCTGAGCATTTTCTTAAAAGAGCAAAGTAAGATGGTGCTGTGTGGATGTTGAGTGTGATCTGGCAAGTGTAACTCGTGTGTCTATGATTCCATACTGTGAGAAGCTGTGGTGGGAATGCCTATGTGACTTTCATGCCTATTTCTGGTGCGTGACTTGAGAACAGGCTAATGAGTGGGAACAACAACAAATCATGTATCTTACAGATTTCCAACAACATTATTTACTTTCTAGTGATGTTAGTATTTGCAAAGACGTGTGCGCATTGTAAGCACTGGCAAACACTCAAACACTTACTTTTCTTAATGATACAGTTGTCATATAACCACAGAGTAAAACCAGGAGAGCCTGTTGCATGGCTTTTTTTCCCTGCTGGTATGTCTGACACCAAAATATGGCAAGGACTACAAAGAAAGCATCTGTACCTCTTTTCTGCTGAAAACAGAATCTGGACTGGGCAAAAAAGAAAGGGAAGTAAAAAAACGTGACAGAAGATGATTTTTAAGCTTAAGTCTGATGGTGACTGGCATATTAATACTCATCCTCATGAAGGTAAATGGTGCCATCAAGGTCATCATGTGCACGCACACGTATATTGGACACAATGCTAGAAATGGGAACAGAGACACATACATTAGTGAAGCCTTTTCCATAGTGGCTCTGGAATTTCCATTAGATAAGACTGGGGCCTCAAACATAAGATGAAGGAAAATAAAGAGCACCAGTGGTGGGCATGTTTACCTTATTGTGAGTTAATGAGATTTTCTTTGCATTTTTTCCCTTCAGCAAAATATCCAAAGATCAAGGCTCTGATGGGACCAGATCCACATTTGAAATGGATTGTATCTGGAATGGTTTTCATGCAGTTTCTAGCATGCTATCTGGTGAAAGACTTATCTTGGAAATGGATTTTCTTCTGGGCTTATGCTTTTGGGGGTTGTGTCAACCACTCATTGACCCTAGCCATCCACGATATTTCACACAATGTTGCCTTTGGAAACAAGCAGGCCAAGTGGAACCGATGGTTTGCAGTCTTTGCCAACTTGCCAGTTGGTGTCCCTTACTCTGCTTCCTTCAAGAAATACCACATAGACCACCATCGGTACCTTGGTGGGGACAGCCTGGATGTGGACATTCCCACGGATTTTGAAGGCTGGTTCTTCTGTACGCCACTTCGGAAAATGCTTTGGCTCTTCCTCCAACCTCTGTTCTACAGCCTGAGACCACTGTATGTGAACCCCAAAGCAATTACACAGATGGAAATTTTTAATGCCCTCGTGCAGTTTTCTGTAGATTTTATTCTTTTCTACCTTTGGGGACTCAAACCTATTGTTTACTTAATAGCAGGTACAATTCTCTGCATGGGCCTACATCCCATATCTGGCCACTTCATAGCAGAACACTATATGTTCTTAAAAGGATACGAGACGTACTCTTATTATGGACCTCTGAACTGGCTCACCTTTAATGTAGGCTACCACATGGAGCACCATGATTTCCCCAGCATTCCGGGAAGCAAGTTGCCGATGGTAAGTATATCATAAGCTCAACTGAACTGGTGGTTTTGCTTTAGACTTTTATTTATTTATTTATTTATTACATTATGAGATCCTTTAGCAATAGCCTGAATTTCTCTGCTTCCCTCATTTCTCTGTTTTGACTCTCCAAAATGTAAAGGGCCCATCTAAAGTGAGACAGGAGGCAGTCACTACTTGAAACTTGTCTAATGGTCAATCTGTATATTAACTGTATTGCTTGATTAACATCAAACAAAAATCTTTCTATTTTTTGAGATGACATAAGTACTGGAGCACGTTCTAACTTGCTACAAATAGCAGTAGAAGATAAATTCCTGTTCTCCATGCCATGTTTTGGCTCTGCTGCCCCACTCACTGAAACTGAGGCTGCCTGGCCTGTCATTGGGAAAATGCTGTGGCTTCACTCTTGAAATCATATCTTTTTTGCTTTCATTTCATCAGTTGTGGGAATAAAATTTTCAAAGCCCAGGTGTCTAGGAACAGTTGTGAATTCACTGCCAGCTATGCAGTTGCTCTTCTGGATTCTGGGTTCCTCAGCAGTTGCAATCACAGTGCCAAAGGGATGTGACTGCAGAGCATTACTCCTACACCCAAATCCTCTGGCATGCTTGGAAGGAAGCACGGCCTGTTGGGAGCGACTGCTGGAACTTCCTTGTGAGGAGGAGGCAGGGCTGAGGTTATGGGGCTGTGACCTCCACACTACTGCATGACTCAACTTTTATGTTGGTGTATCCAGGCAAATTGAGTTTGGGAACCCCATTTTGTGTGCTGACAGAATCATAGAATCACAAGGGTTGGAAAAGACAACTAGGATTGTCTAGTCCAAACACTGATTCATCAATCATCTTAATCACAGAAACACAGAGAGGAGGTTTGGAACAAGAGATTTTCTTATGCAGTCGAAGAGCACAGAGAGCATGTATAGCAACTGAGTGTATATATATATATGTAGTTGATTTTTTACAACAGACCTCCTTGACTGCTGGAGCTCTCTCCTGAATAAGTTGGCTGTTCCTGTGGGATTCAGCATTCACATATGAGGTTCTCTAGCTCCTCTTGCTGACACATATGTTAGCTCAGCTAGAAGGTGGGCTTAGCTTTAGTTCAAAATGTTCAAACTTGTTAGATAGGCTTAGATACTCAGCTTACTGAAATGTAAATACAGAAGCAGGAGGTTAGCTCTCTTATCTCAGGCAAGGGAGGCGAATGACAAATTGAACTTGCTGGGATTGTTGCTCTAGACCTGAATGGAACCTGAAAAGCTTTTCCCCACCCACACCACAAATAGTTTAGCCAAACTCCTCAAGGCAGTGAGCAGATGGAAGTGTCTGCACTCCTCTGCAAAGAGGAGAGAGTTATAAGTTGAATTCTATGAACTTGTCTTCATGTGGTTCTAGCTCTAGGGCACCTGAGACTTGCCCTGCTGGTAGAGGAGGTACCAGGTTTGTCATGCATTGTTACATGATAGAACAACATGGAAAATATTGAGTCACTGGCAAATGAACAAGTGAAAAATCTACTATGAGGTAGAACTTCTTTGTCAAAACAGCTATCACAAAAAATAGTTTGTCCCTTGAAAGAAGTTGGCTTTTAGTTTCTGCAAACTGAGAAGAAAAGTTCTTTGTTTCTTTGGAAGGAGAGGGGACAGACTCTCTGGATAGCTGTACTGTATGAACTTCATGACAGGTAGGAGCAGAAACCTCCCTTGCTTTCCCTGCTTACCTGGCCAGCAGATTCTTCACTCAGTAACTCTTTTGTCTCTTAAGCACTCAAAGATTTAATAGTTTAATTGACTACTGTCTTTAGTTTCAAATTCTGGCAAATATTAAGTAGGTAAAAAGGTCCTTTCTTCATTCTCTCATGAATGAACATAAAGGATGACTAAAGATCAGAAAATAACTGAAGCTTGGAAAGTAACTGGATCTTCCATTTGCTTATCAAAAGAGTAAATTTTGTCCTTTATTACGGGTGTTTCATCCAGTATGTGCTTTCTGAGTAATATGTTTGCTACTGGAAAGACCTTTACCCTAGGACTGTGGCACATTTGAAAGAGGAAGAATTAAGCTGTGCCATAAGCTTATAGAGGTTACAAATGAGTGACATGAGTGCACAGTGAGAACTTGTCCCACTACCATAATGAGAGATTACACAAAAGACATTTTAACATTGTGATGAATTGTAACTTTATAATTTAACATAATAATGAAGGATCCGCTCTGAAAAATATAGCTGTAGACTTTTGACTGGTTAGCCTTTAAGTGAAGCTTTAAAACAATAAAATATTGTGTTACTTACCAAAGGAGTAAGAAGACTGATTCTTCATTATCTGAAAGATTGAATATACTTTTGATGAGAGGGAACACAGAACAAGGAGGAACTCGGTACTCCTCCTACAAACTACAGTAAAAGCAGTAACATAACCAGAGGCAAACTAGTTATTCATTAAGCTTGTGAAAGACATGGCATGAAACGAGATTTTATTAGACAGACAAGACTGGAAAACATGGTAGATGTACTCTGTTTGAATTGCAGATTTCCTTAACCCTGTGATGGCCAGGAGGGCTAGCTTGAGTTCTCCTACAGTCAAGGAGTACAGAGGAAGCTTATGTACTCTGCTCTGTAGCATTCTACACCTAATTTTTCATCTTGTCATAAGGATCTCTAGCTTCTGTGTTGCCCCAGGATAAAGTCTGTAGCACTTGTGTTGCAATACGACTAAACAGCATCTGCTACTGTGGAGTAGGATGGGTGTCCTGTTGCTATACTACAGAAGACCAGAAGCAAAATTTGAACTCCAAAGATGTGGTTCATTATCTACCACCTTCATCTAATTGAAGAAAAGCATCCATATACTATGTGCATAGTGCTTACTAAGCTTATTGCAGAATTTGGTCTTGGATTATCCTAATTTCACTCAAAAAATAGTGCTTACTTCCAAGTTGTGATCTGTAAGGAGGGAGAGAGGAACAGAAGCAAATGGACCCTCTCCAAGGCAGCATGGAGAGCTTGGGATGGGGGGGGTCAAGGGCAGGATCAAGAAATATTGTGTCACAGTGCAGTCCTTTTTTCGATAACACTGTTTGCAAAAATTGCACCCTGGAAAAATTTCCATCCACAGGTTTTGTTCTGCTACCAGAGTGCAACATGGAGGACACTTAACAGATGTATTTTAATGTCATACTTTAAAAGCAATCTGCATGTTTAAAAAAACAAATCCTGCCCAGTCCTCTGTGTGGAGGAGGTCAATTGTTTTGCACATGGGGATGCTGGTAGCAATAGATGGATTGTTTTTGAGTACATCCATGGCAGAAGATTAATTTGTTCACTTTTTTTTTCTTTTTCTCCCATGTGATGGCAAAATGGAAAGAGGCACCAAACAAACTTCCATGTCACCTCTCTAACCACATTCACTAAATTCTCCCTCTACTCCATTCTTTTGTCAGAAACATTTTATCGTGGTTTATCTTCTCTCCCTGGTTTCTGTAAACCTTGTGTGGTTTTCTTGCCTGGAGTGCAGAGACCTTGCAAAAGGTGCACGTGATGCCAGCCTTCCTGCACCAAGTGCTACTGAGCACAGAGCCAAGCAGGAGCAAAGAGCCACAGTCCCAAGATGAGATGATCCAGGGTAACCTGCTCCTGACCAAGCACTTGCCCATCTCCTATGGTTTCCACAACGAGGTTTTGTTCAAAATGAGATGCCACCAGACTCTGCAGGGAAGTGAAGCAAGAAACTCCTCCATCACTTGGCCTCAGTAGTGACTTTCATTCACTCAGGGAGCATACTGTCTGAGCAGCCCTTCCTCTGTTTTACTTACCCAGACTGAATTATTCCTGACTGTGGTCACAGGAGCTGAGCAGGGATCTAAATCTGCTTTTCCAGAGATCCTACCCAGTGCCTGCACATCACCCTTCTTGTAACCATTAACAAATGCTTTTTAGGGGAAATTCTATCTGAATCATGTTGAAAACAAATCACATCTGAAGTACAGGTGAACGTTTTAAAACAACGTGTAAGAAATGATTAGGAAGTCAGAGTTACTCAGTGACAGACAGAACACAATCAGACCTGGACTGAATCTTCCATCTCCAACACGGCCCCCAGCTCGAGGGGTGCACAAAAGAGCTTAATGAGACTTGTGCCTTGCCACCGTACGTCACAGGAGCTGTCTGCCAGGAGACTCAGCCAGCGATGGAACCAGATGGAACAGTACTGGCTTCTGGCTTAACTCCTGCTGTCATTCTTACCTTTCCACAAAGTGCTGTGCTAAGACTGCGTCGTCACGCATCGGATGCTGCTGAGTGCCTCCTCCTAGCAGGCCTTTTATGCACAACTTCAGAGTTTCACTGCAAGTCTTTACTGGGTTCCTCACAGCTGGCTTTAAAATTCTGCAGTGTTTTTAACAGGACAAGTCATGCTGCCCAGTAAGACAAGCTGCTCTGGTACGGAGACTTGTTTGGCTAGGAGGTGGAGTTCCAATAAAGCAATGCCCAGCTAGTTTTTTGTGAAATGTACAGTACCAGCTGCTCTGCTAAGCGTGTTTTAAAAAAGCAGAGCATCTGGCTGGAGCACTGACAACTCAGGAATTCTCGCAGTCCTGTGAGACTGTCAGGTGTGAAACCTCCTTGTCCTACAAACACCCCAACAGCACACAGTGCTTCTGTGATGGCAGCAGTTGCAAAACCTGGGGATTTGTAACAAGGATAAAACTGTGTCAGACTGATAATCTACTGATGAACCTTGAAGCATTTCTAGAAATGGGAAGAGGAGGGGGGGGCTGCCTTGGGATCTCCTCTACATGGAGAAGGAAGTCAGATTTGCATCAAGGGAGTGGAATGGAAGAAAGACTAGGGAAGCACAACCCACACTGTCTTCAGCATTTTCTCAATTGATGTTTCTCCCCTACCTGGAACCCACTGCAGACAAGTATTACGAGTGGCAAACATTGCTTTAAATACAGTGTGTTGGAGTCCTGGCAGTTTATGAGGTGGATTAGTCATCTTGTTATGGAAATCCTCCACCTCTCAAGTGAGTGGGATTTGATTCTGACTGAAGGCAGAGATCCGTCATCTGTTAAATCCTAACACTGTCAGGCAGAACTTGTGTAATAAATTAAATGTACTTTAGTCTATCGCATTTGACTGCACTTCAGAAACTCACAAGCAGTAACAAGTAACTTCAAGTTATGGCAGTGCTATTAGGTTTAAAAAGCAAGACCAGAGTGCACTTGACACAACACAGCTAAACAGCTTGTTCTCCCTTTTGTCCTTCCAGGTGAAGAAGATTGCAGCAGAATACTATGACAACCTTCCCTATCACCAGTCCTGGATCCGAGTCCTGTGGGACTTCGTATTTGATGACAGTATTGGCCCTTACTCGAGGGTTAAGAGAAAATGCAAACTGGCAAAAGAAAGCTAACAGACTAGCTCCAGCTGCTGCTCTGCTCTGATGTTTGTTTGAATGGTTTGTGTGCTCTGTGGAGGAAGAAGGATGCTTGCATGTGCTTGGCCTACCATTGATATGTGTTCCCTGGATGAAGAGGACGACTGTCTGCACTATTTAAACTACTGATACTTTTTAATAAGGAAGGTTTGTGTATGCAACCTTAAAAAAAACAGATGAGAGTGAGCTACGCTCACGTGAATCTTGCTCTAGACTTAGAATTAAGCTCCTGGTACGTGTGTGTCCAAATTGGAGTTTAGGCATGGTCTGCAATGAAGAATGTTTGGTGCGTGAATGGGCATGCTTGCACATAGGGTAGGACTGGTTTCTCTTCATGCCAAGTAGATGTAGATGCTTTGCATGCATAGGACCGTGGAAACAGGGATGACTGGCATGTAGTAGCAAATGATACTTCCTAGAGAACACAAGGGTGCCTTCAGCTCAAAGCATTGCCTAAACAAATATCTCGTGCCTGACTATAGCTGCTTGCAGTGATTTTGTATATGAAATGAAATACATATGTATTTTTGCACATCTGAATCAATATCTTATTAGCTGCTGTTTGACCTCTGTATCAGGGCTTCTTCTAAACCTTTTCTGAGCCATTTCTATTCTTAGTATCCAACGTTCAGTGTAACTTAGAAGCAGAGTCGAACCACGAAGTGGAAAAACCCTTTCTTTAGTCTTCAGCTCTGTCTGATCAGCAACGTGGCATATCACAGCTCGTGCTGTGAGGAATAGGTGATCTGTTCCCATTCATCTTTTCAACAGAATTCAGAATTTCTTATTTCTCATACCTTTCACCACTAGAAGCCCCTCTAGGAGTGGAAGGGTTTAAGTTGCTCCTTATAAGGGCTTTTACTATTCCTGATCTTCTTCCTTGGTCTTCTGTGTATTATACCTATTTCAGTCCATAGGACTTAGGAGTAGCTATCAGTGAAGACATGGGAGATGCTATGGTGACATTTGTTCATAACCACTTTCAGTGCAATTCTAACTTTCCTTCTCTGTGATTCACTGGGAACTGACTCAGCAATCAGGAAGCATGTGATACTCCAGCTATAAACACCATCAGTAACGGTGATAAGGGGATATAACCACGACATGGAGCTAGTGCTGCTTCTCTCCCTACGTGCTGTATATTGCACTATTGACATTGACCTAGATCTGTCATTTCTGCCTCTTGAAACAAGTCCGTTTTCCTGCCTCTCTTCATCAGCTTCTGGCTACCCTCAGTAACTGTCTTTCTTCAAAAACCTTAGTCACCATACCTTTCTCCATGCAGGAGTTGAGATGTCATCTAACAACTTCCCTGCACTCCTGGAAGTTGACTACTTATTTCTGTCCTTAGTAAGAAGTTAAAAAAAGAACAGATCTAGAAAGATCCTCCTATATATAACCTGACAGCTTAATCCTTCTGCTGGTTTTGACTGGGTTTTCTTCTGGAAATCCATATACATTACAAACAAAACTATTATTCCACATTCATGTTGATCTCTCAAAGCGTGCAACTGGGCCTGTGATGCTTGATTTTCTCAATAAACACAGTTTTGTTTCTCCTACAGCACTGGATCCAGTGAGTCATTTTGGTCCCATCTTTTGGCAGTAGCCTGTCTCCGTGCTGCTGGCACTTTGTGATCAGATATTCAACTTCCTGTGTCCTTAGCAAGCTGTTTCACAACTCCTGGCCAATTTAATAAGCTAACATAAGAACAATATTAAAATTATTCTGCGCTCCTCATTCTGAGCATTGCATTACTCCTCTGTGGCCTCCTCTCTAGCTCCCTTAGCTGCTCCGCAACACCATTAACCTACAAGATCCATATGTTAACAGCCAAGCGTGACGCACGTTACAGTGTAAACTGAGGGTAACCAAATCATTGGCTGCTACTCACCTACATATCAGCAGTCCTCCCATTCTACAGAGAAATTTGGGGGTGCTGGAAACCCTGGTACCTGCTGTGCTCTCAAGCAGTGCGAGGCATCAGCTGAAGAGGACCAATAGTCTCCTGGCAGAGCTGAACACAATCTGTCCTCAAAACCTGACTGATGCACTCACAACCTCATCAATCTAGGCTGGATTTATAGGGCTGAGTAAGCACCTGGAGATAGGACCAGGTGTTACTGCTTCTATCAGCCAAGCCCACCTTGCCCATCCTGTGCACCTTGGTACTCTTTAAATGGCCCTGTGCAAACTTCAGTTAATTGTCATAATGACGTGAACGCTGCAAAGGAGGGTAAAAAAAAAAAAAAAAAAAAAAAGCTCATTTACAGAGGGTTGCTAGTGTTACCATAGGGCCATGCTGTATCCAGGCTGTACACAGCCTTGATGACAGTGTGGTTATTGCTGGCTGTAGGTGCAGTGCCACACTCCAAGGTAAAACATGAACTGAGCCAGAGCACAGCTTTGTAAAGCTTCACGAAGATTAATGCAGAGTTTCACAGGATGGCATGACCATTTGTGAGGCAGCAGATTAGAACACTGCTTGCTGTTGTCAGGTATGCCATTAAATGGCATAGGACAAGAGGTAAAGGCCTGAAGTGGCACCACGGAAGGTTCCAGTAGAGTATTAGCAAAAAATCATACTGAGAGAGAGCAGTACTGCGTTGGCACAGGCTGCCCAGGGAGGTGGGGGAGTCACTGTCTCTGGAGGTGTCCAAAATGTGGAGGTGTGACACTGAGGCCAGTGGGCATGGTGGGGGTGGGGTGATGGTTGGACTAAACGATTTTAGAGGTCTTTTTCAACCTTAATGGTTCCATGAAGTGGTTTTATATTTAAGAAACACACAAGCTATCGTATCACATTTATGCAGCGGACCGTAATAAACTTTACTGACATTTGGCTGTGTTCTTCCTACCAGAAAGGCTCTTTCTCCTGGTGCTGGTGCTACAGTGCTGTGTTTCACATCAATGCCTTTTTGCTTCAGTTCCCACATGAACATCTTATCCCACTGTCTATCTTTCTCTAGCCAGGTGGGAAGCCAGAACTGAACAGCTAAAAGATGTCAGGCTTAGACTTCAATTAAGCTTAAATTTTCCCCCATTTATCTCGCATTTAGTTTACAATATAACTGGAAAAAAAAAATAATGTTTTCTAGAAGAGAGATGGAGTGGCTTTGAAGATTGCTGAAGGACAACCGCAGGCTCTCCAAGCCAAAGCAGATAAAAGTTTATAAGTAACCAGCAAGCCTGCCCCACCCCTGCCCTCCTGGGCATCCTGCTGCTTGAAGGCAATCATGCAGGATAATGGAATGGGGTGAGGAGGGAGCTCTGGCCCAAGCCCTGCTCCAGCAGGGCCACAGAGCAGCTTCCTGGTCCCTGCCTGAGGGCTGAGGAACGGCCATGGCCCCCCAGGGCTCTGAAACAGTCCCCCCAGGACATGGATTATAACATGAAGCCTTCAGGAAGGCCCAAAGCGAGGTGGGGGACTCAGAAAACTCTCATTTCCATAGTTGAACTCCAATCACTTCCTGCTTTTTACATAAAGCTGTCAAGGAGATTGTATGACAGCTGCTGCCTTGTAAATCTCACCAAGTCAAGCAGAAATTCTCAGGATTGCACGGGTGGAAAGAACAGCGGTGAAGAAAAGAACATGTGTGACCTGAGAGGTGAGAGCGGGTGTGCGACGAAGGGCTCGGCCATGCTTGTGCAGCACCCCGGACTCATTTTTAAATGAGACCTCAGCTTCCACAGAATAAAGATCATCAAAGCCTGCACAGAGTTAACAGATGGAATATGAAATATGAATGAGTGACTCCTGTAAGCCTCCAGTTCAGCAGCACTGCATGTGGGATTCCAGCTCTGCTGTGGCCATGCTGCCCTAATGCCTTCAGCAGCCTTGCTCTGAATGACCTCCTCTCCTCCCAGAAGCCCATACAGGGGTGAGTGATGGGATGGGTGGGTTTTGTTTTTACTGAGAAGACAGAGCAGGACAGTAAGCGGTGGCCTGAGGCAGCCAAAAGCCACTGTTCTCCACTGACATCAGGTCAAGGTGAGCCTTTGTCACCGCCCTCCCCATGCCAGGGAGGAAGCATACCCAGGTGACATTCAGGAGGAGAAGCCAAAGGGATTAGTGATACAAACAAAGGCAGGGCCATGTGGACAATAAACAGTTTATTACCAATATGAACACAGATACTGTGATGCAGACGTACCATTTTTTTTTTTTTTAATATTGTGATAACTCTGAGACAAAGAACTCGTTGGCTGACGACTAACATGTCTCTGTTTTCTTCTGGTGATGCCACAATACATTTCTGTTGGCAAAGGATCTTCATTTACATTGCAGACTACTAGTAAAATTACTTTGAAGTCATCTATCAAAAGCAAATGGTTCACATGTGTTCTTACCTACTACTAAAAAGAAAGGTAATACATTTAAATAAGCAAATACAAAATACAAAAAAGGCTGACAAATCCAATGTGCAGTGTCAGATGAAATCTAAAAAATCCAGAAATTTAAAATTTAATATTCTTTAGATTAAGACTTTTAAAATGAAGCAAATCCAAGGCAGCAGCAAGCTTCAAAGTGTGCTGAGTCTGCTAATAAAAAGGGTATAAGAACAAAGACAGTGCCGGTGTCCTCTCTCACCATCTCTTGTGACCTTGGTACACTTAGAAACGATTCGCTCTTCCTAGCATCCTTAGTACCGTCCCAGTGCTTTGCAATCATGTTGTACTGATCCTACTCAGCTCCTGCCGTATGGCTAGAAAACCAAACCAAAAAGTTAGTGCAGAACAACCTACCCAGCACATGGAAAACGCTGTGTACAGCGCTTGCAGAAAGTACACGCCAGTAAGAGAATGAGTGGAGGGTAAAAGGATGAGTAAGGGTGAGCAGTCAGCTGCTGGCTTGCAAACTGCAGTTTAAGTGGCATCTGCGATTCATGTGAATGTCTTATTTTGCACTGGAATGAACTGGGGAGTCTCTGAGGGCCAAGCTGCTGGGACCATAGCGAACGGGCAAGGGCGTCCTCAACTGCCAGCTGCCCAGCTGCTGTGAGCACATGGTGCTGGGGGAAGGGCTGCGGGCACGGCTTTTAGCTGTTTCACAGTCTCCTCTCTTTCCCCTTTCGTATGAAGCTCAGCTGGGAAATGCAGGGCGTGGACGTGGATCTTCACACGCCCTAATGCAGGCTTCAAATAAACAGGTACTTTGCTGTGCGTGTCAGTAACAGCAGCATTTTGCTCTCTTACGTTGGCCTCGAAAAACATATTTTGTCGCAAAATGCAAAGTGATGTATTAAAAAAAAAAACCTGCTGACACATTTCACTGAGTCGGAAAAATACATGGCTATTCAGATCGAGTTAACTGAAATAGTCTTTTGAGCACAAGCTTCCTACAGAGGATGCTCAGGAAGGGGTTCCAGTTTGGTACATCTGTCCCCTCCTGTCTCAGACCAGTTGTAAGCGATTTCACACTCCCTGGTCATGATAAGCTGATGTGCTATGGGCTATGGGCACATCCCACTCCCACCTGCGAGAGGCACAGGCCAATGAACTTCTTGCAGGTTGGGGTGAAAACGCGTGTCAACAGCATAAAGGATGTGAATATAGTGTCATACCAAAGCTCAGTTAAGGTAGGAGGTTTTCCTTCAGCTGTGTACATAAATCAGAGCCGCTCAGACAAGTCTGAAAGCACCAGGGAACTCGCTGCAGTGCCTATCATCTTATCTACAGGAAATCAGTCATAAAGGTGAGAAAAATAACGATTTTTCTCTTTCTTACCATCAATTATCTCCTCTTTCACTTTGTGTAACTCTCTTACAACTTCCTCCAATATTTCCTGATGAGACAAAACACAAGTCAGCTGCTCAGCATTTCCTTCTGACCGGTGGAAGAAAACTCAAGTTTAACATGGTTGTGGTGGGTCCCCCACCTCCATGGCTGCTCGGAGCCTGGTGCTGCTGCCAGCTATGGCTGCACTCCCAGGCCAAGGGTGCAGCAGAGGCTGGAGCATTTATGTGCACATTTCTGTACAGACACCTTGCTCAAACAGCAGTGAAACCGTGCTCTCTTGCTGCTCACCAGCTATCCCTTCTCTAAGCACCTAGTTGTAGAGGAAACCAGAAGACTGAACAGCTGTTTTGCTCGGACAGCGCATGCATGGGGGAAAATGGGTAGCTCGTCAGCTCCAGGTGTGAGAAGACCTTTCAACTCACCTGTTTCATCCGATCAAAATCTAAGGCATCCATAGCCACATCATTGCTGCTGCTCACTGGCTTCATCCTTGACAAAGGGAAGAAGAGAACAAAACGCCGGCCCATCAGCTGCCTGCAGTGCGTGCTGAGCCATCCCCCACAGAGGTGTGGGTGCACCCAGCCCCAGAGCAGCACCGCCCATATGGGAGAGCTGGACTGGGGACCTCCCACGTGCTGCTGGGCTGCATCCTCAAGGAGGCTGCTCCTTGAGGACCTCTTCCTTGCTTCTCCTTCCTTTCCTTGGAAGGTCTGACTCAAGCAGAGCTTTGTCTCGACCAAAAAGCAAACAACCTGCCCCTAAGGCCTGATTCACTTGGGTATTATCAGCCTTCCTCAACTAGTCCACAAGCTGAACTCTACTGATGGCTATAAAGTAACATAAAAAAGCAGAAGCTATCTGACTTGCTGTTTTAACCATTTTAAAACATCTCAGAAATGAATCTCGCTAAATAATTCAGAGAAGAGGTTCCAGATAACTTTGCCATCATTTTTGAGATCCCACCGCCTCTGTGAGTGTTTGGTCTCGCAACTCTTTCTCAAGAAAACCTTCACATTTTGATACAATCTCAAAATAAAGTTGAGAGTTGATACAAACGCCATCAAACTGATTGGGGAAGAAACTGGCCACTGCTGGGAGCTGCTTCAAGGTGCCCCTCTCCCCCACCACAGTCAGAAGAGCAGCAAACACTGGGCATTACTCAGGCATTAAGCTAGCAATGGATTTTTCCCCACTCAACTCCTCCTGAGGTGGAATGACTTTGTAGAAGAGAGCTGGCACAAACTTGATGGCTGCTTTAAATGGCTCACGTTTCATTCCTTTCTGCAAGGAGAAGAAATGGTCTTTCCTATATCTAATGGAAACTCACGCAGCGATGTCCTATTAGTTTTAGGAATGCAAGAGACTCCATTTCACCCCAGGAACACTGAAGAACCCTTCAGCTTTTGGACAGGGCATGTTCTGACATCTGTAACAATGAGTACGCACATATAGTTGCCACTGGCAGTTTTCTCTCTGCAGGCAGCTAGCACTGTAGTATAAGTAACAGTGCAAAACAAGGGCACTGCTTTGCAGTAAATGGTGACCATACACAACTCCTTTCACCTATCCATCCATCTCAGCACTCAGTGCTGCAGTAACATGAGGTGGGCCAGCTGAAACAAGTCTCTCCCTTTCACTGCCCAGTACCAAACTTTACTCTCCATCTCAATGGGTAACAGCTTGGATGATCATATACACAGTGTGTCTGCACTAATGGGGCTGCTGGATTCCTGCTTCATGCTTCTCAGCTTTCTCCATGTATTTCTGCTTGTCCTGTCTGATGCCTGGGCAGTTCCATGGCCCAGTGATATGAAGTTACTGCATCAAGCTTTGCTCTCCTTTCTCATGTACCCACTGCAGTTGCAGAGGAATAACTTCTTCAAGTTGTAGACTCTTCAGACCATTTCTGTCTTTGATTTTGGATTTCTGCTGAAGTTGGACAATTAAACCTTCTCCTATTGGCAGAGACACCCCGAACCTGCTGTAAAACAATGCTCCTAAACCTCCCACCCACTTGGCACAGAACACTGCCAAGCCCCCGGTTCATAAGCACAGACACTTGCTTAACTGTGATCAACTCCTGTGCCCACCTGACAGGGCTGTTTCCACGGAACAAGCCTTCAACACTACACACGCTACCATCACACCATTTCAACTTTGTGCAGGGACAGACAGAGCAGATAGAACAGAATGAGTAAAGACAGAAAACAAACAGCAGTGCTCGAGCACTGGGATTTGCCAAAGGACAAGTTAAGACAGGTAAGAAGGTGGGCTGTTAGCCAGTACCTAGAAGACACGTGGGATTGTGTGGGGCTCTTAGCTTCACAGCTCTTCACCATGGATGGATTTCTACAGCAATGGAATGAAACGAGACATGAGTTGTGCAAGTGCCACGGGGACAGTGTGACCATCCCAACTGGTAGCCAGCCACAGAGACAAGCTGTGCCACTCACCTGGACAGTAATGAAGATACGGGCTTCTCCACAGAATTGCTCCTTTCCCATGGCTTCTTCCCAGAGTCTGGAAATCAAAAAAGAAAAGTTACTGCTTATTATTTTTTCTTTAATAATAAGAAATCTTGAAACTGATTGTTTTATACAGCTGGTTTCATTCAGTGGGGATGAGTGACTTCCTGAACGATTCAGGAAACCAGAAGTGCTGAAAGAGTGTAGTTGCCTACATTGCAGAGAAAGCACTGGCAAAAAATCTGCTTAGGGATCCCTTTAATGGAGGACCAGACACTTAAGTGATACTAAAAAGGCATGAAACTGGAGCAGTACAAAGAAAAGAAGAAATCACTGATATCAAGAAATACAAGTGTTGCTTATGTTTCTTGTCTGCATAGCTGGCAGAAAAAATGGATATATATTAAAAAAAAAGCAGTGAGATCCCCCCTGACAACTGCCATTTCCACAGAGAGAATTTATTTAATGCTGTTTACAATGCCAGCTAACAGAACACTCCCCAAACTACACCACAGATCTCTCATTTCTGAAAATGCCTACTGTTAATCCCAGCCTCCTCCTATGCGAGTAGTCCAAAATAAACTGTGCTCTTTCAGAGTCCTGAATGGCACACAACCTTATACATAAGAGTCTGCTTCTCTGTGAGGTCCCAAAAAGTTCTTTAGAAGAATTATGGGCACTCGCAGGAAGACTCTAGATACTGTTCCTTATTTACATGCACGCACCCTTCTACTAACTTCTTCCCCTTCCCTTGCAAAACAAGCAAATAATGGCTTAGTTCCAAAAGGAAGCTGGAATGGATGAATACTCATTCCTTTGGGAGAGATTTCTTTCGACATGTATGAAAGCCAAGGCTGATGCAAGGATAATTTGCTAATGCAAAGTTGACTGGCTTGCAGCTTATCTACTGTGATATAAGTATTACAAACCATCATAGGAAAAACATATTTTAGGGGCTCCTTAATGTCACATACTAATTCCCAAGATCAGGCCCACTGCAATGAGTTATTAGGTTAAGGACAGGTTATGGTTTGAGACACAAACCCCAGTGGTACAGATCAACACAACCACACTACCACAAGTGAAGTAATAGAGGTATATGCCCTCAAAGGGTTATGGTACACAATAGCAAAGATGCAGATCCCCATCTCCATGTCTGGGCCCCTGTAACTGGACTGGTTCTTGTCTCCCAGGTTAAGAAGTGCACAAAGTTACCATTCCCTGCCACGTACAGCTTTCAAAACAATAGTTACTGGGGAAATTTTCCTCTTAGCTACTGCTACTGTGCTCTGACAGATGGCAATGAATCAGGAGTCCAAGGTGACTCAGAACACTAGACTAAGAAGACAACTAAAGAGCCAGGAGTTCAGTTTTAATACCTGATGAATTTTGCTGCTGCTGGGTGGGTCCTCGTGTACTGGTTGAAGGAGAGGTGCTAGCATCATCCTAGGAAGTGAAAATTAGAGTGTTACTTAATTCTGGAGATGAAGCACAGTCTTTTTCTGCTGTGGAGACCAGTGACAGTACAGGTGGTGTAAGATCAAGCTCTCTTCAAGCGTATCTATCAGCCCCTGCTATCATGGTATGGGCTGAAGTCCACTGAAAATCTAATGTATCTCCTCACTTATCATGAGAAAATACCTCTTTTTTTATTTACTTTTTGCCAATATGGGCACTTTGCCATGATTCCACTGAATCACTCTTATTTCCGTACACCAAAGCAGGCTGAGTTACCACTAAAGAGTGCTGGCTGGTGAAACCTAAATATAAAACATCCATACATCAAATTTAGAAACACTCTGTACTAAGGAAACTGAACCACCACGTCACATCTCAGCCTTTCATCCCAGGACAGATATTGGTACTGGTGAGAGTGGCCCAGGTACTAACAGAATACAAATAATGACATCACTCAATGCCTCTCCTAACCAGAATGCTACATTCTACGTCGCAGATTTAGGCTGTTTTCTATGATTTGTGGCTGACAGATCATAAAACATTAACCTATACTTTCGATAACAGTATTATTCAGCAGCCCTCAAAATACACTCAGGCAAAGCATTAACTGTGTATGGTGAAAACAAAACTGCACCGAGTTTGACAGAAGAGAACCCCATCATACTGTGAGCTCAGGATACACACTATACAGATTGAAACATTCTTCTTCATAGTTTGGCACTATCAGGAAGTTTGACTGGGGATGCAAACTCCTGCAGAGCTTCAAGGAGACAGAACAAGAAGCAGAAATGACTGCAGAGGTTGAATAGCTAGAAGCTAACTGGTGCCTGGGCACATAAGATGCTTTATGAACTTGCAGCCATGGCAGTGGGCCTTCATAAGGGTCCAGGCTGGCAACAAGGATACCCTATGAGCAGCAAACCATGAGAAAGGACATGACATTAATCCTGGCCTCTCAAACCTGGAGAGATCTCTCATGCTTTAGCAGCTCAGCATGTAAAAAGAAGTGTTTTAATCTGCACGTTGAACTTGAAACTACAGTGCCAAGATTGGTGTAAAGACTGTGCGTCATATCAAAACTCTTGTTCAGCTGTGTTTGTGGACAGCATACGGACAGACTGGCTAATGCAGAATCCTAACTCATTATAGTGCATGAATTAACACATTTTAATGTTTTAATTGTTTAGTAGCTAATGCAGTGTTTCTCCTTCCTTCCCAGAGCACACTCTAAGGTTTGCAGTGAGCTGATTCTTGTTTGCACGAAGGATTACGCCCCATAGTTGATGATTCACTTCAGCTCAGCTGAAGCTGCAAATTCAAAGTAGGATACATGGACCTCGTCTCAAGATGACTTGCCAAAAGGGTCTTCATTAGGGGCAAGAATCTACTACCCCTTAAAACACTTGGAGCAGATAATGAAAAATCACCAACTGACCCTTGTCTGGACAATATCTCACCCATGAATAGGAAGGCAATTCTTGTTCTTAGCACTCTCTCTTCCCAGGAAAGGTAGAAGCATTTAGTTTTGATTGAGTACATATTACTGGGCCAGCACTGCTTGTAAGTCCCTGACACACACCAGGAATGAGAACAGGACCTGACAAGGCAGCACATCAACATATTTGCAAGGGCACAACCATGAGGGATCCTTCACTTACATTTTGGCTTTCCTCTTCTTTTTTGTCACCTGGCTTGTCTGACTGCGACGCTGCTTTCCTCCTTTGCAAAGGAACATGAGACAGGACAGAGTCAGCCCTCCAGCAGCACATCTCATGTGCAAGGCACCAGCCTCCATGTGAGAAGGCTGATTCAAGCTTTGCTGAGAGTTATTATTTACTACGTTCACCTTACGGAGCTTGACAACAACCAAATACGTTCGGTTGCACAGGATTTGAGATGGAGGTGAGGAACCCAAACCTTAGCAATATGACCCAGAGGGGCAATATCTTCAAGTTTAATGGAGGAATGCAGAGTGTGGCAACTGTTTTTGCAGCTTTGTGTATTTCTTTAACACTTTACAAAAGATTACATCCACAGTCCATGTTTAGAATTTCTTCTGAAATGATTAAGACGTGGAGGAAAGTTGGAATCAGACCCTCTGCACTGGGAACTGTGTTTATACTACTCCATCTCTGCACACCACACAGCTGTACCACCTCTTTGTAATCCTACTCATCTGTTCTTTCTACTGCTCATATGTTAAAAAAAATAAAAATAAAAAAATTTAGAGCTAAAACCAAAACCTCTGTCACTAGGAACCTGTAAATACAGTCTAACAGAATATTACTGGTGGAAGGAGGGGAAAAAGAGAAAGCAAAAATAATTGAAATAGAGTGCCTTTAAATGTCTGGTAGCTTGATATATCATCACAAGTTGTCTGGTTGGAGAACAGATTGGCTAGACTGTCTTATACACACTGAGAATCAATAATAAGTTAGCTGCCAAGATGTTGTCTTGTTATTCTGTTTATGGTTTTGTACCCAGCATCCTGACTGTGCTGCATAAAAAAGTTTCCTTCCTAATTTACTCTTTCTGAAAACAATAACTTTGGAATAGATTTGGTAATTGTCAGAATCCCAGAGGATGCATTTTCCACCATCTTTGGAGGTCACCACTCTGGAGGCTTTGCTACAGCAACACAACTCTACAGCAACGCCAGGTAGCACTGCTGCAACACCTCCACCTTCATACCTAATACCAGAGGATGCTGGTGAGCAGGACTGTGCAGGATGCCTCAAATTGTGAGAGGCACCAAAGTGTCCCACTGCCCAACCCAGAGGAGAGCACCTTGTCCCACCCGCAGTCTGCTGCAGAGCTCATGCTAGGGCTTATCTGAAATCTCAGTACAAACCTTTTTGCCAGTAATTTATTCATTTCTTCCATTAGTCCTCCGCTGCCTCCTCCACTACTTGTTCGATTGGCATCGCTCTTAGAGACCCCACTGGGGCTGGTCCCTCCTGAGCCATCTTCTGGCTTAAGACAGAAATCAACATTGACATTAATGAATATAATTTAAGTTAAAAACATACCTTTAACGATCGGTTTTCCTATTTGTGATCACAACCAGAGGCTAGATGTGCTCTGGGTTGGAAAGGAGACATATGTATAACTTAGTGAATTCAGCAGCAGTCTGGGTGAGGTGATACATGTGGATGAAGGGTGAAAAATCCCACAGTGCTGTTTCTTTGTAATTACATTATGTTACACAAACTCAACCTACAGAGGACATTTATTTCTGTGTGGCCTCAGCAGCTTATGCTGGTGATTTTGAGCACTTAGAATGCCTGATAACAGTAGTTTACTGCTGTAGATACTACAAGGGTAGACTTTGCAGAAGCAACGAAACCCTGGCAAGGTGAAAAGTTGCAGCCACATTTCCCAACCACTATTTTCTAAAGAGCAGAAATTCCACAGAACTTTCGACCTGCTCTACCAATTCCACGTGCTCAGCTTTATCTGCTCCACGGACTCCCATCCAAAAGCCCATCTAGCTGAGGCAGGCTTCGCTGGCTCTGCAGAACCCCGTGCCAAGCCAGGCCTTACATCCCCGTGGCAGCGAAGAGCCCACCTGGCAGCCCCCAGCTGCCTCCTTACCCGCTGAACTCTCCTCAGTTTGGCACCAGCCAGGGCTGCTGCTAGCCCTGACACCGACCCATCTTCACTGGCAGCACCTTGGCCGGCGCCCGCTGGCAGCGGGGGTGGCGGGGGGGGAGCAGCTCCCATGGGGGGCGGAGGGACTGGGGGTGGTGGCGGAGGTGGGGGGCCCCCGGATGAAGCAGGGATCACTGAAGCACCGCCGGGATGGCCAGGTGGGAGAGCTGGGCCTGAAAGGCAGAGAAGATGAATTACACACCAAGAGCCACCTCCTCCAGCTTGCACGCCATGCCACGTTCCCTGTCCCAGGCCTGCTGCCTGACAGCAGAAGTAGCTGATGCCGAGAAGTGCCACGCAAGCAGAAGAGCGGGAAACAGTGCTTGTATCAATGGTCAGACAGCTCTGGTTGAGTCCTGACTGGGGGATGCACCAAAGTTCAATTAGCTGTGGTTGTGTTCTCCTGAATGGCTGACGCATCCACGGACAAACAGCGATGACTGCGTCCCTCTAAATGCTGGATGCATCAATGCTCAATCAGTTGCGACTGTGTTCTCCTGCAAGTCTCCATCTCTAACAACAAACCTTCCACCTCTCAGCTAGTACTTTATTCTACACTGAAATCAGAGCATGGGCAACTCTTCCTAAGCAGCGTCTTTCATCTTCTCCTCTTACAGCCTTCCACGTGTGGACTACAAACTGCACCAGGCAGCAACATGGATTTCTGTTGACACCGGCCTTCCAGCACAAGCATGGGCTACAGATGCATACCCCGTTCTGTTTTATGGTATATGTCTCACTGCATGGTCTCGGCCATGCTTGCAGAGTAACAGTGGGGGGGAGTTCAGCCCCACCACTCCAAGGTTCAGTAAAGCCCTTGCTGGGTGCAGGGACTGACCAAGATGGATAATCCCAGCACAGCGCTTTGCTTGTAATGGGTCTGCCAAATGCGTACACTATCAGGAGGTTATTTCCCTACATTATGCTCCCAGAAGAGGCCGATCTTGACATATAATCTCAGGTTCAATTGTTCAGTACGTGTTGCTTCGAAAGGCAGGAGGATTTTAACTGAGGAATGTTTAAAATTAACGTGAGCAGTCTGGTTTCCTTCTTATCTAGGGTTTTTTTTTTTTTTTTTTTTTTTTTTTTATAGCACTGCCTTATTTCTGTGGCTAGCTCTGTATTATTTCACACTCCCAATTTCATTCTTGAAATGAACCATTGCTGCTATTAGAAATGAATTAAACACTTCCAAGACTTCTTTGGTTCACAAACATAATAGTTAGTAATTCATCGTGGGCACAGTTAATTGTAATCGCAAAACGACGCCCACCTAATTAGAGGCTAGCCTGAGGCAAAAACTGAACTGAGTCAAAATAATGGACTGATGTAAGTTTAAAATAACTTTATCGAACTAAGTGGATTTCAAGGACTTCTATGAGCTGCTGGACTGAGCCTCCAGTGGCTGTAGTAATACTTTTAGCAAAAAGTGGGTGGAAACGTCTCAGTTTTCTTTCTAGGCATATCATTTAAGCATTATATGCGGTTATTGACAGGAATGGATCCAAGACACAAAAATTGTGATCTGAATTGCAAATAGGCATTACGTGTAGTTGCTCTATGTCAGCAGGCTTCAGTCAAACACTAGGAATTGAGACCATATGCAAAGTACAGACCCAAGCTCTTGATCTGACTGCACTGAAAAAGGTTTGCCCTCAACTATTAATGCAGCTCACAGTGGGAAGACAGTTTCTAGAAGTAAAGGAAGTATAGAAGTGCAGAAGATTCTGAGTAGCTCTAACAAAATCTGTGCTGTATGTTTGCAGGTAACAGAAATATCACTCAAGCCAAATAATAGAAATCACATCCTCTATGACTGACACACAGACAACAGGTCTACTGCAGACCTGGCCTCTAGCTTACCAGAGCCCATCCGCTAGGTCTGGACCAGCTGAATATAAGGCTTTGTACAAAGCTCGCTGCCAATTGCAATTGGACTCTGACAAATGATATCAATCTCCTCCTGGGCTAATACACCAAGAGCATGCAATGCAACAACTCATCTACAGGCCCCTGCACTGTCATTCTTGTTTGTGTCCCACTTTTAGCTTGTGAGTTCCTCTGCAGTCCTGCCTTTCCACCTCGGTTTCAGATGTCACACACAGCAAGAGCAGTCCTGGGTCTCAGGTCTTTCTCCAGCAGTGATGGGCAGTGTGAACGTGGCTTTTCACACAGCTCAAAGCTATGGTTTCATACAGGTCACAACTTGTTCAAAATCAGTACTTACGCAAGTGGGAAATGGCTGATGAAGTCATGTAAGGAAGGGTCCTCCTGGGCACAGTCACCTCAGGCCCAGCAGCGTAAGGGGGAGGCAATGGAAGATAGTGTGACACGGGCTGATAGCAGTGCTGTGGGGGACAAGGGGGCAAAGAGGACAGGGAGGGGGCCTGGCCCCAGGAACCAGGAGGGCTGGCAATGGCAGGCAGCTGGGAGGTGGGTGCAGCCCCTAGGCGCAGCAAGAGGGCCCCCACCACGCTTCTCCCCTGGCTCCTAACGGAGCCCACAGCTTCAGGATGGCCATTCAAGGGCACGCTGGGCAAAGTTTCCTGCCCTGCTTTGTCTGTGGGTCTGCTGACCCTGTCGCATGGGGCAGCAATCACAGGCAAGAAAGTGGGACCGTGCGTCTGCAGGACACTGGCCCTCTGCCCCGTGGATGCGTCTGTGGCTGCAGAAGGCTGAGAAGCACAGAGAGAGGAGCGCCTGAAGGGCTGGTAAGAAGCAAACAGAAAGTGGGAAGAGGGATGAGAAGGTGGTGGGGACAGCGAGGCCCGCCTGACCCGTGGTGGGACAGTCCTGTGGGCTGGGCAAGATGGAGGGGGGGAACCTGGGATTGTCAGCAGCTCACAGGCTGAGTGTCTGTGCAGGAGCTGCAGAGGCTCTCTGGCTTTCCATGGGCATCGCAGAGAGGACTTCCCAGGGAGCTCAGGGGCAGCTGGGAGGGCAGGGAGATCATTGGCATGGGGCGGTGGCAGAGGGGAAGCACCAGAGGCAGGGGAAGGAGGCTGATGCTGGGAGGGGGGAGAGCACATGCCTATCTGCAAGGAGGAAACTGAGAGAACAGAGAAGACAAATGAAAAAAAGACTGGTATGCAGTGAGGAATGAAACCAAAGCAAAGCAACGTAGCGAAAAAGGGACCACAGAATAAATGCAAACAGAAACTCAAACAAAGCCAAGAGGAGATGGTGCAGGCACCTGCCAAGATGTACTGCAGGATCCCATGGCTCAGAAATGAGCTGTGTGCTTCAATGCCAGCAAGCACACGGGAACCTGTTGTGGTTGCAAGCATCAACCTCATACCAGGGGAGCAGTGAGGAACATTCTGAACATAGCTGTGGCTGCTCTGCAACCAGAAGGGGATGGCCAGAACTCCCCAGGGGCCATATCCTACTCCTTGCAGGTGTCTACCTGGGATTTTGGCTACGTTTGCTGGTACAGAAGAGCACCTGGTAACCTCTGCCCAGACACTGCCCAGAGACTTCTGTCACTAGCTACCATATATGTGTACGTATCTATGTTTGACACGGTTACAAGTGAAAATCAACTGAAAAGTTATAACAGCTGAGGAAAAAAAAAATCATAACTGTGAGCAGATTAAATGAAAAACTCCCTCTAAAACAAAAAACCAAGCAAGACCATCTTGGCTGGTTTGCTGCCATCCTTCGCAGAGGCCAAGCCACACTCTGTAAACTATTCCTGTCATCTCCTCACTCAGCTTTGTGCAACTTAATATGTTATAGAAGATTTTCATAAGCTCATTAAATATATATGGATTTTCCATTAAGCACACAGAAGACTCCTCATTTCACGACTACAAAATCCCCACAGATGAGACTCCAGGGCTCTTATTTCCTCTGTGCTGCATCTGACTGCACCACAGAGCAATGGGGCAGCCTTGAACTGGCACAGCCACCCCTTTGTGCCGATGCCCCCTGGAAATGAGGTGTCACTGCTATGTGGCCACGCAGCCTTGGTAAGCCAAAAATCCCCTTCTGCTTACAAGGTTTGACAAGCCCCACATTTGTCTGCCTCTGCATGTATGCTCCACTGCTGCAAATGCTTTAAAATAAAATCATCGCTATGATCCTTGTTTCAGCATGGGGACAGGATGCACAGAGAGGCTGCTGAGTCTCCCTCCTTGGAGATCTTCAAAAGACACCTCAACATGGTCCTGGGCACCCTGCTCTGGGTGTCCCTGCAGGAGCAGGGGTTGGAGAAGGACCCAGAGGTGCCCTCCTACCTCTACCACTCCAAGATTCTGTCATTTTTAACCGTGTGTATAAAACCATGCAAAACCCAACTACACCTGGAGGACAAAAGCAGGGAGAGCCCACAGCCGCCTTGTTTCCAGATATTTTTTACATACCTGTGGTAGAAGTTCTTCTTTCCAGAGATTCTTGGCGCTGTTGCTGCTGCTCCATCACTTGTCTGAAACAGCAGTGAACAAACCCTCAGTCATTATGTATTCTTTATCATTTTTCATACGAGATTTGTGCACTGAGAGGTCCTCAAGATGTATGTATTGGGTAGCATGAGTCAGTTTGGTTTCACTCGCCCTGACCACAGATGCTTGGGCAAGGGCCTGACCCATGTCAGGAAACTCCACACTGTGTTCTGCACGACACATGGCCAGGAGGCGGGTTCTACAGGTCCAGGAGAGCGCAGCAGCCGTGCATGTCCTCAACCCAAAGCACATGAGCATCCCTGGGGAAGAGCAAGGGGCGTCTCACATAGGATGGCACACTCTTGAGACTTTCACAGATCAGGAACCCAAAGGACTTGAAGTTAGAAAGAAAACACAGTACATCTGTACTGCGTTTAGCTGCTGACTGTACAAAGCCCAGTGTGCCTTGTTACAGTGCTGTCCCTTGCTGGCATAGCACAGCTCTGCAGGTGAGCAGAGCCACCCTGCAGCAACACATGCCTGTGTCAGGCATACCTGGAGCTATATGTATGCTCGACATGGAATCACATCACTGCTTTGGTTTTTTCGCATCCTCAGGAGCTGCCAGCTCCCAGGCTGCCGAGCAGGTACAGTCTGCGAGAAGCCTTTTCTCGGGCTTTGCTTTCCAGAGACATGCAGTTGCCAGATCCATCAGCAGAGGGCTTCTCTCACACGCTGTAATACCGCAGAAATTGTAAACGCTGCCCCCATGACAGGCCCTTCCTGCCATTCTGTGGTTAAAAGGATGGATAGCTAAAACAGCCAACTGTGTTTTAACATAAAAACGCTGAATGCAACTCTGAAATTACCTTCTTTTTTTTTTTCTGCAAGTACTTTATTTCTTCTTCTGTACAGTAAGGCAAGCTTAACTATAAGCAACACTTCCATATCGATTCCTTACACAATGTTTTAGAAATGTCTCCTTGTTACATTTTTGCTCTACTCATACTTTCAAACGAGCCTGCAGTTCTCCAAAATTCAATCTCATTTACCTCCAAATAATACGCACCATTTAAGGAAAAATTATCCATAAAAATAAAGCTATGTTGTGTAGGAACAAAAACAATGTCTTAGTTTGCAAAACAGATCTTCCTGTGTTTCAATCCTAATTTAACAGACGGATTGGGAAAATCCACAATTATAGTTATTCACTATGGACAGATCAGTCTTAAACTGGTATTCAGGTTCAGGTCACACGAACCAGTGAATACAGGCAATTTCTAGGAAATCATTACAGGCATCTGAAAAACTTACTCTATGTACAAAGTGTAAAGCGGAAGGTTTGGAGGGACAGCCATAGTTGGCTGATTCCAGTGGTTTCATATCAGCTAGAACAATCTAAACCAAATAGAAATCAGCACATATCTTGGCTCTTACTGGATAGCTATGTACGGAACACCGATACCACAGCATCGGTTTCACTGCTGAAATTTCAGTTGTAAATGGACATACTAAGAATTCCACAAGCATGTTGTCCCTTGCAATAGCTTGGCGCTCATTAGCAAGATTTGATGATGAGAGACTTAATTTGTACTCCCCTCTGTAAACCCTGGGCAAATTCTAGGTTCATCTGGAGAATGGATGTGGAAAACTTCAGAGGTACAGACCCGGAAAGGAAGGTGGGTAAGAGTTATCCAAGTCACTTGAGCCCCTGGAGCAGATGTAGGGGCCAGGTGCTCCTCAGAACAAGGCTCAGAATGGGCATTTGAAGTCTTCTGGGCTAGTGTGGGCCTTGCCTGCCCTTGGGCAGAAGCAGCTTGCACCAGCCAAGCACATCCTCCCACACATGCTAAAAGGAGAAGTTCTTACACTCCTAGGAAGTCACATTTGTTCCAATGGAACTAAATAAAGATTGAGATTTGCACAAGGCTGCTTAAAGAGTACACCAGGAATAAAGTACAAGAAAGGACAAATTGCATCCTCTGACTTAAAATGTATTCTTTAAACGTTTGTGTAAAGGTCTTTAAAAATTCTTGAAAACAGACAAATTTGCATGGCATTTACAATAACTTGACTTCCTTGCCTGCTTACAAGATGTTAAAAAAACAGAGGCCTAAAATTAGGCCTGCTCTATGCTTTAAGAGTGCATTAGCATAATTAAAGCTGAAAGTCCTCTAGTGCAGATGCAATAATATCTAAGTGCATATACTGGCATAGCTTATTCTAGCCCAGTGGAGCAAAAGAAGCCTTCCCAGAACCATGTGCCCTGTGACTGTAGAAAAATATCTACTCAAAGAGCTTTTACCATCTCTAAAAAAAATCAATAATTAAAATCTTTTCTCTAACTAAAGCTGGTCACACATTGAACGCACAGACAAAAACACCTGACTGTGAGGTCTGCATTTTGTACATTCAGCTGCACATTCAGCAGCTCCCACTGGCTCAATCAGCATTGGACCATGTCTTCCAGCCAGGCTTAGCAGGCTGGAAGTTCTCCCCTCACCTTCATGATAACCCAACTGCAAAAGTAACCCTTACCAAGCCCAAGCTGTAAATGCCTGTTAAACCTCAGGCCAGTTGGGGTTAGTCATAAAGGAACAAGGAAGTAGTTTCCCTACATTTCCCCTATAATTCTTGCAGAATGGAAGAGAGAATCATATGGAGGGTTGTTGGTCCAGAATTGGACAAGTTTGTCTTCTGCTGGGCAGGGGTAGCTAAAGATACTGCTGCTACAGGAGCCTTGGCTGAATCAGCAAAGCTGAAATGGGATCATCCTTCTAGTTTCATAATGGAGAAGGCATCGAGGGAAGGACACTCCTGACCACCTTCCCTTTGACATCAAGGAGACTACTGCTGGTGGCTGGAGAAAAGGGTCCATGTAACAATGGCACTATGTTGAGACATGTATATAAGGTGATGGGCACGATTTCATAGTTCTATTTGTTAGCCAAAGGAATGGCATACAATTCTTGAAGTAATCATATGCAGAAGGAGTCTCAGTTACTCCTGACAGTGTAAGTAGTGCTCTGGACGCTTCCTGGGCAACATGACTAGCAACTGCCCATAAGCAACCCAGATCAGGGTATGGGTAGGCTGTCTTAATTTGCTTGAGAAACACACACTCTATAGACTGCTCTTACACATGTTCTACTGTTAACTCTGAATTTCAGCATGCTTCACACTTGCCTTTGAGCAAGGAGACTACCTAGGGCTTCAGTGCACTTCTCCCTTTGAAAAGTCACTGCAGAATCAATCATAACTGAACACTCGAAATCAACACAAAGCAGGTATGAGTAGGAAGAGCAGTGCTTATTAGTGAGCAAGGACTGCATACACATCCCAGTTCCAAACTAGAAGCCTACCACAATTGATCCAACTCACCTCCTTTGTGCTTCCATCTCATCAGGAGATGGCCCATTCTGGACCTGGCGCTGGGCAGCTGGACCTGCAGAGAAAACAAGAGAATGCAATCAGAAATGCAGCAGCTGATGACTTTTCCAAAAGAACACTTCTTCTGAAGAAGGTAAGGGGAGACATGAAGTCCCACGCCCGATTTGTGGAACTGGACCTACTTCCCCAGAGTTAGTAGTGTCACTTAACTACACCTTGGGCTTTTTTTTTTTTTTTTTTTTTTTTGAGAAAACCCTGCAGCTGCAAGGTTTTCTTACGCTTATACACATACTTCAATGAGCACATTTCTAGATGAAAGAATTTCAGGGTTTAAGTCAGTTACTCCTGTCACTGGCTAAAACATTCCATCATGACAAGCCTTAGTCACATTCATCACAATTTTTTTTTCCATCATTTCATCAAAATAACTTAATTTTTCTCCTTTATGCATGAAATGAGCTCCATGCATTATTAGTTTTTATTTTTATTTTACATTAGGAACCCTGGATGACATCACTTGTTCCTATATAACTTTTCTAAATTCCTTTTTCTTTTCTTTTACTGACATGCACTTTGTTTGGTGTGATTTTTCTCTCCAAATGTTTTAGAAGTGGAGTACTCCTAAAAGCCAGACAAAAGAAGGCGAGTGTGACTAGAAGAGGAGAAGGAAGCTTGTTCTCTCTGAAAAACAAGAAGCAATGGAGTGAGAGCTAATCAGATAATGCCAACTGAGGAAAAGCAACCAATCCATTGCATGTAAACCAGTTGCAGAGGTCAACCACAGCCTGTGGCATGGGGATAACTGTTCTGTGTTACTGCACAGACCTGCTCCAATTGAAGTGATTGGGAAAGAGTCTGAGGAAAGCTATATGTAGCATCGTCCTGGGACAGCAGGGTGTCCTGTTTTCCACTCATTTTTATTATGCTTAAGTTACTTACAGCCATAAGAAATAAATCCTCCTTACATCCTCCCTGTGATCTTACTGAAAGTAATCTTTTTTTCTACAACAATGTGCAACCTTCACTCTCAAACCCTGAAGAAGGTTAGAGGCACTCTGCTTAGGCAACTAAGATTTTGCCGAGGCTGGTCGACATATTTACAAGTCCAACCCAAGCTTTTAGGTCTACTAATTGCCAGAAACACAAACATTTGTAGATTTTTTTTCCCCTAATCTGAAGCTCTGCACGGACTCAGGCACCATCTGACGCAGTCTGCAAACCACTTAATGCTCTGCAACAGCAGAGCTCCCTGCTTCTGTCGTCCTCGAGCTCATTTTTAGCACACTCAGCCACAGCTCGCACAGATACTGAATATGGGAATTATTTTTTGCTTGGTTTCACACACGTGCTCTGCAGGGTGCATACAGCAGCCACCTGTTTGATTGAGGGCTTTTTTCAACTGAAGTGGACTTTTCCAAACTTAACTTCTCTCCACCTTTTCAGACATTTCTCAGACATGATCAAGCATGATCAGTAAGTTCTCCTGGTGATGGCACCCTCATTTAAACGCGCTGCAGAGTGCACCACAATCTGCCTCCTACTCTGCCAGCCTTCAGGAACAGCACTTCTCAGTAAAACCAGGAGACAGTTCTACTTCTGACCCATGCATGGCTCCATAGCTGCAGCAATCTGCATCATTAGCAACTAATTAATGCAGGAGATATATGCTGAGAACATCCCATCTTTTCTCACTTCATTGCTTTGTAATAATGAACTGTGCTTTATATAAGCTTCTTTGGGCTCAGCTCAAGGCTGATTTTTGTTTTCCGTTTCCTTTTTCTGTTCCTGTTTATTGGAGAAGGTTTGCAGTGCCGTCCCCATGGCTGGAGGTGACTGACAGAACTCCCTGCAGCAGGAGATGGTGGTTGGGTGTTGGTGGCACCTCCCACACCTCTGCACCGTACCACCCACTGGAAATAAACCTTTTTCCTCTTTTACTCATGCTACAACTGCAATTACTTCTTCCTGAGTGCATGCAAGAAAATGGCCACAAAAGGTCCATTTCCCCAATCAACCTGGGCTTTTGGAAAGCCCAATCCAAGCACTCACAGGTTTTCATTCATTTTAAGCACTGGAAGCAGAGCAGGGATTCTGCAAGCCCTATAGCCTCATGGTGCTCAGAGATCAGTGTGACAAATGTGGTGGGCTAAGGAAAGGGTCCACGGCAAACGTTGAGAAGGAAACAGAGCTGAGAATGAAAATTCACATTCATCATATGAACAGAATGTGATGATTTCGTTGGGAAAAAACCTCACAGCAGACTATGGGAAGAAAAGAGGTGACAGACAGACAGATGCCTCTACCTGCTGCTGGATGGTTTCCCTGTGTGCTTGAATGAGAGTCAGGTTCAGGCACCAGGTCTGGCCCTTCACCATATACACTGTAAGAGCTTGCACAGGCTTTTTTTTTTTACCAAACACTCCTTGAACTTCAGCAGTTTGAAGCCATGTCCACCACCTTCTGGTGAAGAGCCTTTCTCTAACCCCCACCTGACCCTCCCTTGACACAGCTCCATGTTCTGTCCAGTCCCGTTGCTGTCACCAGAAAGCAGAGCTCAGCACTGTCCCTCTGCTCCCTGTGAGGAGCTGTAGGGCTGCTCTGGGCCCATCTGGCTGTCCTGGTGGGGACAGAATGTCTTGGAGATGTCCTGACACGGCCAGGGGCCACCGAGCTGCAGCCACCACGGAAGCCAGCACAGGAACCAGGCAGTGATGCTACACTCAAACTCATTAGCAGAGACAATTATCCTGGACAAAGCACTGACCTGATTAGTCTAGATAAAGCATGTAGATACAGCAGGGTGTCTACACTGCTTCTGGGACCTGAGCTGTCGCAACCAGAGTTGGATGACACAGCAGGCTATACAGACCTAATGTCCGTGGCCAGGTAGAGGCTGTGAGAGCTACAGAGGGCAAAGCCGGGGCCTGTGAGAGTTGAACTATGGTACTGACCATCCAGGAGAGTGCCCACAGCCCCCTTCATGGCACACAAAGCCACAGGAAGCAGAAGCACCCCATGGTGCAAGAGGGAATGCGGCCAGTGCGGCAGGGCTGGACTCAGGCCACACTGCCAGCTCCCATGCCACATTTACCTCCCCTCTATTAAACATTAACTCCACACAGATACACCTTCAGAGCGCTGTTCACAGGCAGGATGCCTCCACAGCCCTTATAACTTAAGATGTTAACTACCTTCTATAACACCACTGACAAATGGGCCAAAGTTTACCTCCAGAACTGCTAAGAGATTTACCAACCTGAATTAAGCTGGTCCTGGGAGGATAACAGTAAGTAACTCAATTACACACAGCCCATGCCTGCACAAGTAACATTTGTTTGCATCAATTTACCTACAGGTGAGACTTGCTATCAACACAGTGAAGGTACTCTTAATCTGAACATGCCAAATGGTGACAGGCAGTGCTATGAGCCTGGGGCAGCAAAAAGTCAGACACATCCTCTGAAAAGCATCCCTAGCAATGCTGTACACAGCTTCATTTTACCTTATTCAACGCTGAATTTTAGGAACCTCCAACTTAACAGCTCTTAAACTCATCATTCCCAATATTACAATTGTTTTATCTTTTATCCTTTCACCTGTAAGATTACTTTAATCTAACATAAAGCACATCTTCCTTACACTGACATACGGGTGTGAGCACAGGGGTTCTGCATGAAGTCTGTTCATTCACAATAAAAACTTACTCACTATTCACCAGTGAAATTCTGTGGTATAGATAAGGCCTAAGGAAGTGCCAGAGCTGGAAAAACAAGCCTGGTATTTAAAATGGGACTGCCCTACCCTAACATTGATTCACATCTCTTGCAGGCTAACAGGTTAACAAGTTAAGCTGCTTGGTAACAACTGTGAGTAGTGCACACAGGTGTTTTGTTTTTTATTTTTTTTAAGAAAATCAACAAATGGAACTGCAGGGAGGAGTTATCCAATAACACTGTCATGCAGAGACCCAGTGCTGCAAGGTGATTAGACAGAACCTGTCCTCAGTGCACCAGGAGCGCTAATGAGCACGTCAGCAAGAAACTAGCATGCCTTTGAGTCCATTGCTAAAGCTGTTAATGCAGCTATTTTGCATAAAACGTGATGGTAACTGTTCGATCCTGACTGTTTATCTATAATGACACAGTATTTATAAGCTTTCATGCTGGTGTCTCAGTTGAGATAGGGAAGAGGAACTTTATCTGAATGTAATAAAGATGACTCAGTGCTAAACTAACCCCTCAACTGCACTCTGATAGCCAGGTCATATCTAATATGTAAAGGACATGGCACAGGTGCGCTTCATCTCAGCATCAGGAGCATAGTTTGGGTTACCATGCACATAGAAGACAGTTCTAACAGCTTTACAAGAATTTTACAAATTGATAGAGGTGATGGTGTGAACAGGAGGTATTCCACAATGAGGTAGCTCCAGGGCTAGCGGGGTCAGTGTCTCACCTACTGTTCAAAAGCAGCAGGAGCAACTATTTTCACCTTAATCGATACTTTCCCCTGTAACTCGTTTCCAATTGATCTTGAAAAACTTCCTTGAAGAAACGTGCCCCAAAGGGTGAGCGTGGGTGATGTGTGTGTCACCCCAAGGGGAACCCTGACAGAGGCAGTATGGGTGAAGGACTGCAGAGGCCACCAGCTCTCCTTGGAGCAAAGCTGATTTCTCTCTTACCTCTCTCCTGTGCACAGCACCTGTGCTACACCGTGCATGACAGTATTTGATAATTAGCAGGCTGGAAGGCAGATGTGGGTAGTGCTGACTGCAGCTCTACGCAGAGGGTTTGTTTGAGCCACAGCTTTTCTACCAGCAAACCCTGTGCGGGGCCATCCAGGAACAGGTAAGCCCCATTCAGCTTTACAAGAAGGAAGAGCACAGCCAGTAAGGTGAGCACAGGGAACACTCACTCAGGGCAGGGAAAGGCAGCCCTGGGGCATCCCAGGATGGTTCTGTTTGCTGCACTGAGCTCAGAGCCAGAGAGAAATAATTCAGTGAGTGCTTCATTAGGCACTAATGAAACAGGTGGATAAGCCAGCCACCTGCTGCGGTAGCACCAAAGCGATGTGGGGACATCTCTGTGCCCTGCAGGCTGCTCACCTTGCTTCCAGAGGGAGCTTCATGGCACGTGACCATCATACTTAGTGAGGGACTGATTGCTTCTGGTATGAGAGCTGCCTCTGGTTCTGAGAAAACAGCGTGTGCATGAAAACTATGAGACCAGATGGGAAAAAGGCAACGTGGAATTGCTGAGAGTGTTATTCCAGTGTTGTTGGCCTCATAAGCACACAAAGGGGACATGAGAGGATGACATGGCAATCAGTGCCAGAACTTACAAAGTCACCCGTAAAATTCAGAATGATAAGGCTGGCTGAAAAATGTATGTAAAAACATATCTAAACAAGCCCACAAATACTTCAGTTCTTACTCTCCTTGTTTTTTTGTTTTTTTTTTTTTAATTGCTTTCACAACGTGCATCAAGCCTATTTTCCTGCACATCCAGGAATAAACTTTTCAATAAAGATCAACATCAACTCATAATCTCATGCCTGTAGGCAGTAATGAAGATTTAAGAAAGATGTCAAAAATCAAACTCTTGTTAAAATTGAGAAGATTAGAGATACACCACTGCCACTGCATGGAGATCTGGCAACCTCCAGAGCCCAGTCTGTAGATGCTACAGTGAAACTGAGGGATAAATCAGTACTGTCCATCATACAACATGACAAAGATATTTTCCTGAATACGGTTTTAATGAGGTACTGAACTGTTTTTCTAGGCACTGTCCCAGTAGAGCAGGTCAGCACAGTCAATGCTGGGCTCGTGCTCTGCAGGAAGAGCACTGCTGTATTCACACAGCATTTTCCCACGCACGGCAGGGACAACGCCTCAAGCCCCATGCATCCGTCTTGTAGAATATCAACTGAGCATCTTCCTTCAGCTGAGTGCCACCAGGTGTGTATTTGCATAAGAACACACACGTACCTGTTTATACACACATCATGCTTACAATTCCTTTCATCAAATAAAAAGCTTGAATTCATGTTCACACACTTGATTCATCAAAGATCACCTCTAGTTTTGTTTAAGAATTATGACACATTAAATTGGAAATACATTTATACTTGGTGTAGCCTGGTGCAGCCCACAAGGAGCCTGGAGCACCACGGTCTGTTCCTGACTCAATTCCCCATACAACGCTGCAAGGCCAATCTCTCTTTTTTTTATTTTATTTTTTTTGTGTGTCTCTTCTGTCTTTCCCCAGCACGGCTGAAAGCTCCCCAGGGAAGGTTTTCAGTTTGTACTTCCATGGAGTACAGCAGGGCCTCCGGCCCCAAATGTGCATTGAAGCAACACATACACATAGAAAACACCACTTTACAAACAGTTTTCATCTAGTTAATGGTTAAGACCTAGACAAGAGCCATGCTAACAAGATTTAAACCCCAATGCTGCTATATGCCAACCACACTGGATGACTGTACCTGGACAGAGTGCTAAGGGGCAGAGGACTTTTCTACAAAACACAACTTGAGGATATAGTTGGGGATTTATGGAAAAATGTGGAAAAACAACATTAGCAACACTTAGTACTCACTGATAATAAGAAAACCAAACTGATAAATTCAGTGGAAAAGCAAAGGAGTACAAATTCAGTGCCTGACCCTGTCCACACTCACACGAGAAGCCAAGCCCTTTGCTTAAGGGAAGTGAAAGCCCCAGCAGCTGCAGGACCCAGAGTAACCTCCTCAGCCTCCAGTCTCGTGGCCCAGTCCTCACTTCTGGTAGGACTGACAAGAGCTGACAGTCACAGGCAAGTTTTCATGGAAGAAAGAGCAAGTAAAGAGACAAGTAACTATTTTAAGTACAAATACTGCCCTTGTTCTTAGCAATTTCTTAAACCAGTAACTACTTCATGAGTATACATGCTATTTATTAGCAAGTAAAGACAGAAGCAATCCAACATGTTGATTCACCAATCTGTATTTCTGCTGTAATGACTTCTGATTTAAGAGCCTTGACTAAAGCTGGCATCAACTGGCCATAATAGGTTTTGTCCTTCAGACAGGAACTCTGCACCCTACTGCCCCACTGCCGGAGTTAAAAGCAAACAAAAAATAATCAGTCAATAAAATACAATTGCAAGCCATCTCCTAGAGCGACTGGATGGAGGCACAGAGCATTCCCATGCACAAAAGCCCAGCATCCACAGACCCCAAGCTCCCCCCCCCCCCCCCCCCCCTTCTCCCACCACAGCACGGCATGCAGGGAGATATGTGTCACCTACAGGACATCCTGCACAGGACAATGCAGTCACAGTGGCAGAGGCAGAAGCAGTGCCAGATCCATTCCCTGCTGACCATAGTATGGCAGCAGCCTCCTCAGCGCACTGCTGTCCCCACCGTCCTCATGCCCGGCACTTACCGCCCACCCTGCTGCAGGCCAGGTTTCACCAGGTGTAATCTATCCCCTGCTACCTGCACCCAGCTGCTTAAATATTTAACTGGGCCCTCTGCTTTGCCTGTTGCAGTTCTTCAGGGTGCCCGGATGCCAGGCTTCATTGTCTGGCACATTGTCTGGACAAGAAGAAGCACTCCTGAAATAACAACATGAAAGTCAGAAGGAAATTCCATTTTTTGCCCCTTGCCCCAATTAGACATCCATAGGCTTTCCTACATGGAAGTAATTAGTTCTGCAAGCAAATGCAAAAGTGTGAATAATAAGAAAATGTTAGCTTGTACTGGGGAAAAAATGACTGCAAATGAACACGTGGGATCGAGTTCACTGGTGGTACAGCTGCTGAAGTCAAAGGGTCACACCAGCCATGAGTGCAGAGCTCTCGTATTAAAATAAAAGCGTGAACATGCTGGATTTAGAAATAAACATGTATGGCTTAGAATCTCCACCTACTGTCTTTCAGTTCTTTTCAACACCCCATCATTCTTGATCTCCTCTGATCCCAACATTCTGCTAATCACTTTCCTCTCCATTATATCTGCCATCCAGTTGGAGCTAAGGGACAGTTGGTACAAGGAAGCTACGCAGACTATTTATTCCCTGTTATCTTTGCCTTAGCAGTAGCTCTTTGATCTACCCCTTTCCCTTCTCCTTGCCTCTGTGTTGCTCTGTGCAATGGTGACTTCGTGCAGCCACAGCTGCCCTAGGGAACGTATCTCCGTAGCCTTAGTGAAACATCTCTGATTTAGAGCAGTTTATGGTTTGGCTCACTGAACTTAGCAGGTATTTATTTATCTGATACCTAATTTCTGGAATAGCTGAATGGAAACTGGAAGGCTTTGTACAGATAGAGTGGGTGAAACCCCACGTGGAGGTGGGTTGTTGTCTACCTTGAGATTTATCAACCAGCCATGCTTGTCCTTCATAGACAATGCAAATTCAGCACAACTGAGTAGCTCCTCGCTCCCTGCTCCTACTTTCTACAACATTAAACATTTTTCTGACTGGTACCTATTCTAACATCAAAACTGCTCATCACATTTTCTAATGCTTGTTGCTGTGAATTATTAATGCCTCATTTTAACTCTGTAGAGCCGATACCTCTCAATTACCAGATGTGGCAAAATAAGTATTAACCAGTTAATATTTGAGACAGCAAAACCTTCATTAAAAGTGAACTACCTTTTTCACAATGGCACACAGACGGTCTAAATTTTACCTGCATATGCCCATTCATCCCTCTAGCTGTCATGAGAGGCACATCAGCAGACAGAAATATTACACCCAAACTTGAGTGTAAGTTCAGGTTCTCATAATTCTGAGAGTCTTACACAATTACTTTCTGAGGGCTTAACAAATACAGAAATAAATGTAAAATATTGGCATTAAAATAATGAAATTATAGACTATGTTTTACAATGAGACTCCAGTTTTTCATGAGAAAAAGGTCTGTTCAAACCATTGTGTTCTGTGTTTTGAGAGTGCTCCAAATCCTTTTTGTTCTCCTTTGCTTTCCTCCTATATCATATGACAAAGGGAAACATCTGACTTCTGAAATGACCTCCAAAATGCTGACACACCTCATGTCACTATTGGATCCACTTTTAAATAGCTCATTCAAGCAGAGCCAGTATCGCCCCATGTCTGGGAATTCCTGTTACACCTAGATGGCACAGCACAGCTCTGGGTGAGGAGAGCTCACATGGATGGAAAAATTCCTTTGCAGACTCAAGTATGCACTCCTAACTCAGAAACTAGGACAGGGATCCAGAAGATCATCAACAAGAAAGAGATCCTTTGGAATTGGGAAATAACAGCACAGTTCAAAGGGAAAGTAAGTAAAGAGCCTGAGAAAACATCTGCCCCAGAAACTATGATGCAAGCCATTACCTCAGCTTCCTGCTTTGGGCAAACAAACTTATGATTTGCTAAACATAAATAATATTTGTATAAGTTTGAGAAAATAAACAAAAATTTAGTCCAAATGCTTTTATAAGATTGATATTGCTAACTAAAAACAAAAAAACAAAACAAAACAAAAAAACCCACACACAGCAGAAATCTCACAATTTCCATCACTATCTGACTCTTCTTCACAAAGGTTACAGGCCAGTTTGCCTGTGGCAGGACAGATGATTCCTGAACTGGCAGCACCTGTAGTTGTGCAGAGATTTCAAGCTGCAAATTAATGGACCATCTCTCACTCCTATATAAAAAGCAACCTTGACCCTATTGTGATCATGAATCCACCCCAAATAGCTGGATGGCAAACACCCACAACTAACTTCTCTTGTAATCCATGTAATAGGAAATCAATTGTACAAACTGCATTTAGACAAACATACATCTCTAACGAGTCCATAGAAAAGAATCCCTTGTGATGCCCCACACTTAGCTGGTGCAGCAGCCCTCTGAAAGGAGATGCACTAGAAAAATGTGTTTTGTTGTTATTGTTTTTTAAAAACAGAAGCAGGCTAACTGTAACTCTACAATCCACAGCAGTGAAAGACAGCTCTAATCCTGCAAGTGGTAACAGGCAGGTGGGTGGCTGTCCTACATGAAGCCTACTGCAGGGAGACAGTTATTAGCTGTCTGAGTAACTGCTGTTTATATCAAGTGACTGAGTGCAAAGGAGTCAATATGCTGCTGATATAACTGGTGTCGTGTTAATTTCTGTACATTTTGCCCTTAATTGAAAAGCTGCTTTACCTTTTTATTCCCAACATTCATTTTCTACGCTTTGAGATCCATTTAACAGCTAAAAACAGGAAAGTCATGCCAAAACTGAAATAACACCATCAAGTGAACAGAGTGCTTGGATTTCTGATTTTAGAAGCATCTTTATCCACTAGCACTTTGAGAAGGCTGTACTCTTAAGAGCTCCAAAAACATACAAGAAGGAAAAGGGTAAACGTTTGTGTTTCTCATCTGGACAAAATATACTAAAAGAGCCACGGTTGTCCCATTGCCCATACCATCACAGTCCTGTAGACAGAAACTGGTTTCTTCTATGAAGAAGTGCCAAATGCTTTGTCCTGTTTGCAGAAGCTGCATACACTGGACCAGGTTTAACTCTTGCTTTTGCCTTTCTTTACTCTCAACTTTCACTTCCACCACCACTCCCAAAGGACGAGGACACCAGAAGCGTTTCCGAACAACAAACCATGCCCATGGGATGACTGTCACTGTACAGACAGCATTCAAATCCCCAGCAACTCAACTGCAGACCAGGAGGTGGCAAAAATCATGCTACTCCTCTCCACAAGTGGTCTCTCTGGAGCTGCTCCCTGCAAGGGAACTTGACTGAGCCTGATGTGAGCTGGGACTCCTGCATGAAGCTGATGGATCCTCTCCCAGATTTCTTTGCTGCCCATCAGCAGCCCAAGGCACGGTAAGAACAGCCACTAGTAACATCACTTGATTATAGCACACAGTTTTCTAAATGGTCTTCTACACAAAATTTTAGTTAATTTAATTGAAAATGTTGAAGTTATGCTACGCGGCTCTTAAGATCATTTGGTACACAGGAAGCGGTGTCACACACTCAATAGTTCTCAGAGGGCTCAACTTTAATTAACGTAAGCTTGCACACTGATGATTCACTTGAAAATATTCACAAGGTGCATTCTGCTCCCTGAGACTCAGAGCAAGCGTTTTGGACAGACTGTGATGTACATTCTGCATGAAGCAGAAGCCTTCAGGAAAACCTCAGACCTGCTGAAATCCTGTGCAGAGCCAAGCAAGAGCAATGCAAAAAACTCTCAGTTTTGTGAACACGGCTGTGTCACCAGCTATCAGAGCCAACCCTACAGAGGGGTGAATCCCCCCTGTCTGCCCAGCTTACAGGAGGAGCCTGGCTTTGACTCCACATCTAACTTTCAGTCTTGTAAATATAGCTGTGATGAGTCTTATCCTCAGAGACTAAGCCACAAGCTCTCCCAAAATACCCACAGATCCAGAGAGGGTTTAGAAACCTGAATATCACCATGTGTCGTGGCTAGCTGCTCAGTGCCCATGACTCACTGCTGGGTGTGCCTTTCCTCTCCAGCCCAGTGCTGTGAGCAAACCTGTCATCAGTAATACACTTCTGCTTGCCAGCCACAACGGTACCTCTCCTGCATGAAACGGGCTAAAGGAAGTTTAATCATTGCTTCGCTTTTGGATGAGCTCTCTGTCCCAGTACCTGGCTTTCCTATTGACAGGAGGCTGGCATGGTAAGTAGCTCTGAGACATCTGTGACATAGTATGTACATGTTCCCTCCCATCACAGGAATTAAAAATACCTGCTTAGCCTTGGAGGCTGAACTCAGTCTGAAATGCAGAGAACAAGACTCAGCTGCCACCTCTAATAGGATGGGCAGCTCCTGCAGTCTGCTCTCTGTCACAACAACTGCTGCCCTGCTCTTTCTTTTGCTGCTTAACTTCTTACCATTTGAAATTGTAGGTGCTTTGCATTACAAGGAGAAGCTTGGAGGAAGGGAGACTAGATAAGCCTTTTAAACTACACTAAACCCAGCCTTACTCACAGCAAAATGGCTCTTTGAGGTTAATCTTGAAACCCCTGGCAGCCCTGCCTTTATTCCCACATCTCTTACCCTGGGGTTGTCTCTATACCTGAGCTCCCCCCCAGAAGTGGAGCACACCAACCACATCCTAACCTACCTCCAGGGGTCCACACTGGGACCCATGTAGCAGCACCAGTGAGGAAATGAGCATTCCCAGGTACAGTGTTTGACAGTGACGAGAGTCAGGAACACTTAATGGGAAAGCAGACTTTCTCTATCCCGTGTAGTTATTAAAGCAAGACTGTGGCTTTGTGAAACGTTCTAGCACAAATAGCATTACATGCTTGTGCGGAATCTGTGACAGCAGGACAATGCACGCCTGTGCTGTGCACAGAGGTGAGAGCAGACAGCTTCAGTGAGCTCTCATGGATCCAAAAATCAAGGAATCCAGCATCACTGGTTATCACTTCCTTATACCCAAGATCTGCTTGACTCCTCTGGGAATACATTAAAGCACAAAAGCCTGCCAAGCTGAGAAAATTACCGTGATATTTCCAGCTGCTTTACCTAGAATGTTACATTAAGCTTTTCCCAGCCCCAAGCAAGCTTTACCACTTTCCTTCCGAGCAGCTTGGTGGGGCTGCTCCTCTCCTAGCTCCTTGAGGCCCTGCTGTGTGCCTCCTCTCAGATACTCCTACTGAAGGAACTGGGAAGATTTCCTTGTTGGTTCCTGACACAGGCATGAACATTTATTTGGAAGTACTGAACTCACAGCCACAGTTCACTGGTGCAGCCGAGCAGAGCCTACCAGGTCTGCAGCCACCATTCAGTTCCCAACATAATACTCTAAATAGGAACCACACTCATCATAAAGCTGGCAAAACAACGATGCACCACATCAGAAGCACCAGACAAGTGATGCATTTTGCTCTCTGGCTGCCAAGGATGGGACCTGGCTGATCCCTGCTTCCCCACCCCCATCACATCCAAACACAATGGAGGGGAGTTGAGAAACGTGAGCAATTCCGCATCGTGCTGCTGAAGCTCCTCATCTACGTGTCACCCAAGCTGAACTGCAAAACGCGGCTGCCTGGCCTAGTTATCAAATGACCTGAAATTCAGCACGCTCATCTGCCCAACAGCTGCTTCCCTGACGGAGGCAGGAGCTCCTGCCTGGCTGCTGGCATGGGGCCATGATGGAGTTGGGGTCTGACATGCACTCCTCGTGATGCTCTCAGCCCTGCACAGCGTGGCCTCAAAATGTCTGGAAGTCTTCAGTTCTGCACAGCGAATCCTTTCTTCTCCATATTTATTTCTCATTTGGATCATTAAAAAGAGATTGCAGAGACCTGGCACTTCAAAGGGGGAAAAGCAATGAACCGTCCTTCCCTACCAAGTGAAATGAAGGTGAGGTTGGATCTTGTCAGATTTACTTCTTTCTAGAGACAGTGCTGCATAAATAATTAGCAGCACTAACAAATTCACTTCATTTTAGGAAAGCGACCTATATAGGGGCATAGTAAGCAACACGAAGGCGATTGTAGTAAGTTATACGCCCAACACAGCTAACTTAGTGAGATAAATAACTGCAACAGATACTATAAATTCCATTTTTAGTAGCGACATATTCAAATACACTGACACTTTTTGAAGTTGTTTGATGTATAGCACATTACATTTTTCTATGCTGTTGACTAAGTCTAGCCACGTATTAGTAAATCTCTACAGTATTTTTACTGCAAAACAGTATCAGTGATATCTATTTCAAAATAGAAGGAGCAGAATGAGATGTTTATACTATGCTGTAATATCCAGTTGCACAAAAGCAAGGACTGTGCAAGGAAATAGATGCTAACCTGAATCTGGACTATGATATTGTCTGGGATGATCTGGTCTGCTAGGTAAACAGCATTTCTCATTCCCTAGCTCAAATGAGAAATGACCACCATACAGGTTCTTAATGCCATGTCTCAGTACTGGAAAGTCAAAAGTTTCGAACTGCTAACAATGTGCCAAAGCACCATCCCTCTTTATAACGCTGACTATAGCTGCTGCCACAGTGTCCACACTTGCATTAAAAAGACCAATGCTTAGGCCTAACATATGCCTTGCTCTTGGTGTACTTCAAGGTACACTCCAGAATAATTTCTTTACCAGGAGAACAGACTGTAAGTGAGAGTACAACCATGAATATTTGATTAGGGACACATGAAAAGAATCTGAAATCATGTGGTACCAAGAGTTTAACTCAAGTATGCATGAGCAAGCAATGTAACTAATATTAAATGTATGCTTGTATTTTTCTTGTTCTGCAGTGTTGTCTACTTATCTACGTGAATTAATCAAATTGAAACCCCCCAGTGAGCAACATCAGATCTAAGTGTAGTGCAGAATGATCCCCTAATGAATTTTCAATTTTCTCCTACAAATGGTGTTATCACATTACTGAATAAAAGAAGATTATTTATATGTATGGTAATTTATATTAAACCACTTATGTTTGGTTTAATTATGTGAAAAGGCTATTAAAAACATTTTAATCTATATTAATATATTTTCTACTTGTGGGCTACTGTCATGGTTGCTTTGGCTCTATTTTTTTAGGTGCTATTTGCTAGGGGCAGAGTGCTAACTCCATGCACTGCTAACACACAGTGTCACTCACTGTCCTACTGAAATGATGAACAAGGCCAACTAGTCTTGATCTAATCATGGGATTCCTGTTTCGTGCATGGGGACGCTTTCCAGCCTGCACTCACTCCCATTGGCAGAGATCTCCTGTTAGACACAATGAAGGAGTACTGCCAAAACTCTGAGCCTTGATCTGTGAGCCAGACACATGCACAAAATGATTCCAGCATGGCTCAGCGACACCGATAAACAGGAGCCTTCCCAGAATAACACACTGTTAAGTAGGAGGTGAAGAACAAAGTGCTGAGCTCCATGTGAGAGGAGCCTGCATCCCTCCTTGCATCACTAGGAATCATGGGTACATTCCTGCAATGTGTTAAACAACATCAACTTCTCCACAAGTCCTCCTTCCTGTACATCTTACTTATCCTAAACTGTTCTAATATCTTGAGGATGTTGCACCAAAGTACTGTTTTAACCTTCTTTTTCATTCACTGGGTGTGCTTGAGAGGAAGCAGGAACTCCAGTACTGACATGTGGACAAGTCGAAGTGTGCTGCAGAACAGACTGCTTTCCAATTACGTATCCACTTTTTTGGAGCATTTGCTAGACACTTCATGGCTGAAGTTTAATTCTGACCTACGATCTTTTTAAAGAAGGCAATTTTTTGGCTGCACTAATAGAAGAAAATAATAATACAATTAACACAAAGAGCTTTAGCAATTAATTAACATTCAATCTCTATGCACTCTCAAAGTGTTGCTCTGAGAACTACAGAAAGACTAGACAGAAAGGCCAGATAAGATATTTGGTTTTCAGCTCTATCACAATGGACAGCTAATTAAATGCTTTGCTAATAATAGTATTCTGTGTTTGAGGAGATAAGACCAATTACTTGTTGAATTTCAGTCAAGTTCTGCAGACATGTCTGCATAATCCTGATAATAAAACAGCTAAAATAACTTCTGTTAAACAGTACAATTTGATCTCTTTCTCTAGTTTTGATTTATCATTAATGAAGTGTCACTGGTGGAAAAAAATAAAGGAATATGGGCTTTCTTAGCAAAAATTCCATTACTACATAAAAAATAATTGCCAAATCAACACAACAGCAGACAGACATCATATAAAACCCCTAGGGAAATCAGTGGAAATCCCTCTTAAGACTTAAGACAAACTTGAGAGCACCTAGGATTGTCGTCATTAAAATATTATGTTTGTGATCTGAATATCACCTGTGGTCCCTGCAGTACTGCAAAGTTCATTATTTTCAACAATTATCAACACCTTGTCAGTGACCAGGGAAACCAAAAGGATCTTCACTTCCCAGGTTCTCTGGACAACACTCAAGAGTTTTCCCAGTGCTGAAGCTGTTCTTAGATCAAGATAGCAGAGCTTTACCCTATGCACTCTGTGCTCTCAGCAAACACAGCTGTGACTTGGAGCGACAGTACACAACCTACATTAAAAGAAATGCCTCTCATTCCTGGGGCAATTGTGCAGTTGGTTTCACCTCCTCAGGGCAGGCTTATCCATGGGGCAGGGCCCTACTGAGAAGGTACATAGCCCAGGTGAGAAAAATAGGGGCAGGATGAGCAAACTACTCCATCAGGAGAGCTGAACTACCTGTTCAGCCTGGAGAAGAGAAGGTGAGGAGTGATATCAATGCTGGTGTCAATGCTCAAATGAATCTACGGGAATGGCACAGCCCTGGAACAATCTCCATCCTTGGAGATGCTCATAATGCAATGGGACAAATAACCGAACATCCAAATCAAATTTCAAACTTAGCCTTGCTTTAAGCATGTGCCTGAACTACATAATCTAGAGAAGTGCCTAAAGAATTCTTTATGAAGGCACTGTAGAAATTAGAGAAGCAAACATCACTAGTCTCCATAGCATCTGGAGAGCAAATAAAGGAACTTCATCTGACCACACTTTTCACTACAAAATGAGTTATCTGCTGATGCCCTGGGCTCCACTGTGCAGTTTCTAAAGCTTAATTAAGGTAGCCACTTCAAGGATAATTCAGCATTT